>JAUPFV010000004.1:204664975-206059975 GCA_036936605.1 Limnanthes douglasii subsp. nivea
AATACTCAGGTGAAAGACTTCTGGTTGGGAAATTTTTGGGACATTGATAGACTCAAGACTTTGGTTACTACTACCGAAATCAATAAAATTGCTGAGATCAAGTTGGCTAATATTGAAGATGTGTTGATTTGGTCTCTTTCTGAGAATGGAAAGTTCAATGTCAAAGATACATTTAATCACATCAGAGATAAAGGCAACATGTCAAGCCTATATAACAAGACCTGGAATGCAGTAACTCCTAGAAAATGTTCGTTTTTGTTGTGGAGGGTGCTTCATAATTGGATTCCTACTGATAATGTGATGCAAAGGAGGGGGTTCGTGTTGGCTTCAAAATGTATGTTTTGTGACAATGGTGAGTCAAGTAATCATGTTTTTATGCAATGTCACACTGCTTGGGGTGTTTGGCAGTATTTCAGCAATATTTTCAAGGTCCATATTCAAGCTCATATGACTGTTCCTCACTTAGTTATGAGATGGTACTGGGCTGGAAAGAAGTGCGACATCTTTAATGTTCTACCAGCTATTGTTCTGTGGTCTATATGGTCTGCTCGTAACAAAAGAAAGATTAACAACGAGAAAACCACTACTGAATCTATTATCAATCACATACTTCTGATTTTGTCAAGCCTAGATTATGCTAAAGTCTTAAGAAGGAAACATTGGGGAAATTTCAGCAAAGAAGCTGCTGACATTGGTTGTGTCGGTCAGTTTAGAGACATAAATAGGCCTCTCTTTTTGAAATGGAAGATTCCTAAGCATGGAAGATTTAAGCTGAATGTAGATGGTTCTTGTACCTTTAATGGAGAAGCAGGAGGTGGAGTTCTGATCCGTGACAGCAATGGAGACATTGTCGCTGGCAGTGGAAGACTGTATGGGAAAGGTTCTCCTCTGATTGCTGAGAGTAGAGCTCTCCTTGATGGCTTAAGATTGTGTGAAAGGCTCGGGCTCAGAAGGGTTGATGTTGAACTCGACTCTTTGATTCTGGTTAATCTGATTCAATATGGTAATATACCTTGGTTTTTAGATCCGTTGCTCAAATGCTGCAGGAAAGCTATCAAAGCTGAGATGGTGATTCGTCATGTTTTCAGGGAACAGAACTTGGGAGCCGATTGGGTTGCTAAGGAAGTTCTTAAGCTTCATCTGGATATGGAGTTTACTGATGTAAATGCTCCATCGAAGTTGAAAGCTATCGTTTTTTTGGAGAAGATGAACTTAGGTTATCTGAGATTAATGGAGTAAATGGTTTTAGGGTTTTGTTGTATTGTTGATGTTCTGATTTGGGGATGAAGAAGAAGAAGGGTTCGCGCCCTTCTCTTCAAATTTGTGTATAATTGCCTATTAAGGGCTTTCGTTTTTCTTTTATTCAATTGAAAACCTTTATTATATATATATATATATATATATATATATATATATATATATATATATATATATATTAATACAGAAAAAAGAATACGTCTTTAAAGAAAAATTATATATGAATATTTTCGAGTTCGACTGCATCAAATTATTCTTTTATTATACCACAAATATTAGTGAAATAAAAATTACTTTTAAAAACAAGATTCATTAATTATAATGCACTACATATTATAGTGATATTATTAATAAATGTTATTAATAGATATACACTACATATTATAGTGATATTATTAACAAATGTTATTAATAAATATACGCATATTATATTATTTGTTGGTCAATATATACGGATCAAATATCATCACTAATCATTCAACCTCCCGTTGAATCAGAGCACCTGAGGTATCATCTCCCGCACCTAGAGCCGCTGCTTTTATAAACTGCACATAATAACCGAGGAGTTGTCCACATCCTAGCCGAGGTATCATCTATTTCCTAGCCGTCTGCTACCTACCACCTGCCTCCTATCCGAGGGCCGTGAACACCTCCTTGATGCGAAATGTCCTAAGCAGAGCAGTACTACTAGAATCGTCCAATGGTTTAGCCCACGGGTCGGCATCGTCCAACTAAATCAGCACTACCTTTCCACTGCCTCAACTAGGGTCCACCTCCTCCTGGTTTACTCCTAAGCTGGCTCCAATACCAGTACGGACGACACCTAATGACACAAACCCAACAGTCCCCTCAACTTGACAAGCACGGACAAGCACTTACGTCGCAGCAGTCTCCTATGATGTCGCAGGTTTCTGACCAGCAGACATGGTACAGATAAAGGCCACAAATGATGCATCATGCAAGGCATCAGATGCTACAACAACCTGTGACAGAAATCGGCAACACAGTCATGACAATTAGAAGATGCAAGCAATATGCAATAAGTACATGTACATGGCACCCTCAGTCAACAACATATATAAGAGAACTTCAACAGATCAGCCACCGCTGCCGCCACCACCACCTGCTCCTCCTCTAGCTTGAGTGGCCAACAAACACGTCAACAAAGATGAACAAGTTAGCAAAAGACTAAGTCAGAGCTGGAAAAATGTCAGCGTTATTCGACCGCCTATTCGAAATCCATTTTCCTTCGTCCGAAAAATATTATCCAGATATCCAACTGATAGGAAGCAGAACTATAGTCCCCGGCACCCTCGCCATCATCACAGCCACCGGAGAATCACCACCATGCGATCCATCTCAATCATTAAATTCGACACCACTACTATAATCAATCCACAATTTTTGTGTCAAACGGCTTCTTAATCATTAAATTCGACACCACTACTATAATCAATCCACAATTTTTGTGTCAAACGGCTTGGACAAAGAAACAAACGGGAACCGTGTGGAGCTTCTGTAAGAAGGTATATTCTTATCTTTTTTGATGTATAAATTATACTTTTATTCACAGGCAGAGGATGCAAAATACTACCCACACCAAGAGACAATGCTAAAAAATCAGTACCTCAGAGCAGCCTCAATCCATCGATTTGTTCCTTTCCAAGCCAAAGCTGGAAACTAGTTACAGCCGAAGTTCACATCTAAAGACGTTGCCAAAACCAAATTTGATTGCGTAATCACAACAGAAAGAAGATGAAATCTCGAGCAACGGAGCTTCTAGATTTTGGATGCTCTACACAGTCAATTCACTAGATGAATCCATACTCTCTACAACATTCAATGGATCCACAACAATTGATCATGGTGAAGGAACCCACAATGAATTTACTTTGGCAGTGGTTGTACTACGTTTATTCCTTATATGCCTATTACTAATGCAAACTTAGACGGACCTTTACACTTGTCTCCAAGAAAAAGAAAATAAGCGTTATATGTTATATATGATCGATACAATCAGTATAAATCAAGCATTTGATTGAACACATTATCGCATCGTCAACATTCCATACTTTAAATACAAATATTCGATGAACCTTGTTTACACGGTCCGCCTACCATTCAGCTCGACACACATCATCCTTATTCACATAAGAAACAATGGTGGAAGCATACGAAACATTATTTTGATGCGACATTTCATCAAACACCTCTCAAGCATACAGCCACCTAACTCGGTCATATGTGAAGAAACACATTTTCTACACTTCTCCATTGTAACCATCTACAGAATGTTTATGTGAGATACCAACTTCTACACTTATATATAGGAATCTGTCCAACCGTGTTGACCGTTCAAATTTGAACCTCCGTCTTCTTCGAGCGAATCCAATACCCTTTTTGTTTTCTCTTCTAATTTCCCATGGCGATCTCAATGCTACCATGGACTCTAGCTTCTTCAATGACGTATAGCACCTACCGGGAAAAGGCTTTTCGAAATCAAATAATTCTGAAACTGTCTTCGCCCGACACTAACTAGTTTTAGCTCACACCGAGTACCACCGATCTTTGTGTCTCACTGGTTCGACTCTTTATTCGTTTGCTCCTGGTAAACCTCGTTCAATCTCCGACCAAACCCTCGCTGTCTTCCTCCACTCTACTCCTCCGTTGTCGCCTGTGGTTGCTAAACTCATCGACCTGCGTGTTCCTCCGTCTCCTGCTATTTCCTCCGCATGCTACCTCCGCCTCCTCTACAATCGAGACTGCTAAAAATTAGCGAATTGCATTGCCTAACCTGATGGTACTATGGATTTAAGTGCTTATATTTAACTGGAGGTGTCCATATTAACCGTATATAATATAGTAAGCATATTAACTGGAGGTGTCCATATTAATATATAGTAAGCATATTAACGGGATGCGCATATATAAGTGTGTAAAGTGCAAGAGTACCAGGGTATGAGTATACATGTGGAAAAAATGAGTATATTAATGTGGGTAAAGTGCATGAGTAAAGCCCTATGACTTATGACCATTATTTGGTTGGTTTCTTTTGTCACGAATGTGTAGGGTTTATGATGTGAAATGATTACAATCAGTACACACTCTTATTCCTTTTGTCCCCTCCACAATTTATGCTAACATGTTTTTTTGCTTTTTTTCTTCCTAAAAGAGAAGAATCGTTGTTCCGTACATGCCTCCTATAAAAAAAAGTTCGAATCAAAATTGAAAGTTCATTTCTTCTCCTTTCGAAATTCGTTATATTGATAGTTTTGGGGTTATTTTCAGGGAAAAGGAACGTTCAGAAATCCATAAGTTTTCCGTAATCGACCTCTGATTCTTGTTCCATCAGTAGCCAGGTTTCGGATTTCACAAAAATGAATATTCTTATGTCATATTAATTTCATCCAGATCAATGCCACTGGCATTGCAACCATTCTTGGGTTACCATTATGAAAACCAAGGCAGGATATTACGTGTCTGATCCATTACTCTCCCGGCTCGAGTGATTATCAGGTATATAAGTTGGTTCAATTAAAGATTTCTTGTACATAATTGAGGCTTTATAATTACTCAACCGAATCCGGTTATTCCATACCAATATTTTACTTCTGTATAGTCATTAGTCTTGCTTTGAAGAGGATAATATTTTGAAGGACTGTGTTCATTCTGATTAACCTGAAATGTGAGATAAGTCTTTTGCTCGTAGTGTTTTAGTACTTTGCAGATTGATCCATATTGTTTATATATAAAACGTGCATAAAAGTTTTTGTCACTCCAACCGTAACAAAATTTATGTTTTTTTTTATGTTTATCGGGCGAAGATTTTGACTTCTTAAACATGGTGGAATCGGTAGTGATTTGAAAGAAATTAAATTATCGATTCCACCTTATTTAAAAGACAAAACTTATCACTTGAGTAACATATAAAAACATAAATGTGATGGTTGTTACAGTAACAGAAACTACTATGTTGGTCATATATGAATAACGTGGGTCGACCTGCAAAAGGAAAACTGCTAGTTTTTATCCAATAATACTATCATATATGAGAAACTATTTATATAAACAAAAAATTTCCAAATAGCATCACACTCGTTTTCTTCAAATCATGAAATGTGATTCCAAATAGCATCGCACTGGTTATCTTGGTAGTTGGCTTGTTTCTTTCTGGATCGACCAAACTAAGCATGGTATGTGACATTTGCACCAGATAAATAAATTATGTGCCATCTACCACTAGGGATGGCAATGGGCCGTCCGCGGGCCGGGTTCGGGCCGACCCGCTTGAACCCGTTTTTTTACACTTGAGCTCGAACCCGGTCTGATCCGCTCCCATGTACATATTTTCAAACCCGAGCCCGTCCGTTAATGTTCGTCGGTCAACCCGGCCCGACCCGCGGACATTAATTTTAATAATTTTTAAATACTTTTAAATTTATTTTTTTAATTTATTATTTTTATTATATATAGAAATATTATTTTTATATATATTTTATGATTTTCGGGCCGGACAGGCCGGACAAATTTGAAACCCGATCCCGGCCCGACCCGGTTGCGGGTTACAATTTCTGAACCCGAACCCGACCCGTTCTAAGTTCGGGCCGGACAAAACCTGGCCTGGCCGGGTCGGGTCGGGCCGGGTCGGGCCGGACAACACCCGAATTGCCACCCCTATCTACCACACTTTGGTAGGTCTTAATAAGAGATTCTACTTACTTGTTTAACTAGCTGATTACACCACACCATAGTGTTATGTTCGATCGACAAACTCAAGTTTTTCATGTCTGTACTACACTTATCATGAAACCATACGTTGAAGGAACACTACCATCGAGTGATTGTAACTTTGATCATACCTAATGTCATAATGACACAACTTTAACATGTAACAAGTTCAAGCCGACAATGAAGATCTCTATATCAAATTGAGAAGAAAAAGACAAGTAGCATATATCAACTCTCATATTTGTAAAAACTAGTGATAATCAATCTTAAAAATTGCTTACCCATTAGTCAACTAATTGGTAGACACTTTTCAAGCTTGTTGTACTACTAGTTTTTTCAAAGATGTGAGTGCCATATATGCTACTTGCCTTTTTCTTCTCCATCTTTACATCGAATTGCCAAAGATTCCAACCTTTGTTTGCTGCCAAAGAAATAATAGTACGAATTGTTACCATCTTCAAATTCGTGTGATTGGAATTCACCCCCATCATTAGTTCACAAACACTTAAACCAGACCTGAATTGCTTATCTACCATTTGTTTGAATTCAACAAAGTGTGTGAAAGATTCGCCTTTGTTTTTCAAAAGATACACCCAACTATAACGAGAACAATCATCAACAATAACCATCATATAACAAAAACCACTAAAACTTGGTGTTCTTGTAGGCCCTATAAGATCAGAATGTACAAGCTCAAACATCGACGATGCACAATTCAAAGATTTTTTAAAAGAGAGTCGATGTGACTTACCATATTGACAGCCACCACAAATAACATCTTGATGTGTTGATTTGAAGAAAGGAACTTCTTCAAGAAATATTTTAGTTGATATTTGCTGCAACAGTTGATTACCAACAAGTCAGAGTCGAGCATGCCAAAGTGAAATTGTTGTATTTTGACTTGTTTATTCTACATACGTCTCACTTGCAAATAAAACATATAAAGAGTTTGCCTTTCTTCCGGTGAATAAAACATTAGCATCAAAAAATTTATAATCATCAAGAATCTGAACATCATTTGGCCCGAATAAAACATACTTACCGGAATTAGTGATTTGAGAAAAAGAAGCAAGGTTCTTCTTTAAACCCGGTACTTGGTATACGTTTTCAAGTGTAAGACTTTCATAATCTGAATTGGTACCTTTCACACTGAAATCACCTTCTTTCACTACTGGATATAATGAGTTGTCCGCTCTCACAATTACTTGTTTGCTCAAATACAGACGAATATCATAAAGTATAGAAGTATTACCGGTAGCATGATGTGAGCAACCTGAATCAACGATCCACTCATTCTTGTAGTCAATACATCTAGTATTAACTTCTGATTTCTTTTCAGATCGATGTGTAGCAGAAGCCATATTGTCCGGTTGATTAATAACCTCAATTAAGAGACAACTTTCCCACTGTAGCTTATTGTTATCTTCAGCATCATGTGCAATATTTGCATCTAATTTGATGCTTTTCGAATAAGTTTTCCACACTTCTTACAAACAAGATTTTTCACGACAATCCGACTTCATGTGTCCAGTCCTTCCACATCTAAAACATGTCCATTTAGAGTGGTTTGCTGACTCCCCCTCATTTATTTATGCTTACCACCATTTTAAAAATAACTTTGTGTGTTTTTCCACCTTGACTTGTCTTTAGTAAAGAGTGTATCTTCTGGTGTGGTTTATTTCAGTCCGAGGGTAATTTTGTAAAGTGTTTTGGGTGTTTTGTGGAATTTAATGTTTAAGTTAGTGAGTAGTGAGATAATTAAGCCGTGTGCTAGTAGTAAATTTTGATTACCCTGATTAATGAAAGTGGTTGGGGTATTTATACTTAATTACTGACACATGGGCTTATTGGGTCAGATTGTGAAGTCGGGTCAATTAAAATACCCATTAGTAATCTGGTTTGAAGTGACCAGCAACTAGCTTAGTCAAAATTTATTACATTTGTCATGTTCAGAGTTTTATAATAGTGTTTATGGTCTGAACTACCCATCGGATTAAGTCAAGACACAGTAGCCCAAATATCTGATCTCATCAGTAGCCCCTTTAGGTTTTGCAAAGAATCTTTAGAAGAGCTGTGGCATAACATTCCCTAGCTACTTTTTGATCACTTTGAACGATTCCAACTGGATCACAAATGACATACTTCAAACACTGATGGATTGTGAATACAAATGCATACATCCTCGAAAGCCATGATCTCCCAAAAATGACATTATAGCTCGTCGGAAAATCCACCACTATGAATTAACCTTTTTTCTAAAATGTCCATTTACCAAACACACTTCCCCCTCGAATTTTTCAATCACAGGTGCCATCACACTTGCCAATCCGATAATAGTTTGATCTGATTGGGAAATTCAAGGAGGATTGCGCATTCTGTCATATATTGTTTTGAAAAGAACATTTGTAGAGCTCCATGTATCTATCAGCACATGTGAGATTTCAATTCTAGTTTTATTTGATCCAATCACCACTGCATCCTCATGAGGACCAGCAATGCCTCTCAAATCATCTTCATCAAAAAGAACAAAAGGAACATCTCTCTTACCATACAAATGAGTGGGAATTCCTCATTCTATTTGAGTAGTTAAGCTCACTACATGTCTTTTCCTTGAGCTATCAGTATTACTAGTCATAGTATCTCCTCCAAAGATCGCTAACGACTCAAAATAATCACATAAGCTTCGAACTCGGCCTTGGTTAACTTGTTCATCCACTGCCATCAGAATTAATCGATCCGAATATGTATCTAAATATTCTGATGCAGGATCAAAATCATTAATCTTAGAATCCAGAATAATTAAATTTTCTGCCTACGAATTTGGATTCACCGTTTGTGAAGTAGAAGCAATAGAAGATTTTGATACATTGTTTTGCCCCTTAACATAAGCTAACAATTTACCATTTTCAATCAATGCTTGCACATCCTTCTTCAAAGCTATACAGTCTATTATATCATGTCTGATGTCATTATAATATTTAAAAAATATGTTATTTTGCTCTTTCCTTGGCCTTTTAATCGGAGTGAGATTTTTACAACTCACATATCATTTTGCCTTCTCATAAAATTCAGCAACGTTTTCAGTTAGATCGGCATAATATTCTGGCCTAACCCACTGATTAGGACTTGGTTTCTGAATTTGATACCCGATAGCCTGATTAGGGTACCCTCCATTCCGAGGAGGATAATTGTTATTATTCCTCGGACGAGATGGTTGGGTTGAATTCAAAAATTGTCCTTGATTGTTTGTCATATTCCCCGAACGTTTTTGACTAGTTCCAACGGTTACTCGAACTCTAGCCTCTTCCAATTTGATTTGATCTCCAACCTGGGCTATAAGAGCTACAAAGGTTAAATTTCTTCTCTTTGTTATTTCATTAGACAAATCACATGGCAATAAACCTTGTCGAAATGCAGCAATAACCACCTGTTTTTAACAATTATCAAAACCAGCTTTTGTTAACACAAATCGCTTAGTATTATACTTCAATTTATCTCCCACATCTTGCCTACATTGTATTATTGTATCTTCATTTGCTCGCATCTCTTTACTTCCTACAAATTTTCGTCAGAAGGTTGTATAAAAGTCTCTAAAATTGGAAATAGACTCCCTCAGAAGTCTATTGTACCACTTTAGAGCTGTTCGTTTGAATGTTTGAGAAAAATCTATGCGTACTAATCTATCATCGTCCTTGAATTTCATCATGTAATTTTTAAACTGTTTGATGTGGTCATCACGATCTTGCATCCTATCGAATTTTTTAGTTGTAGAAATATTAAATCGCTTTGGAAGAGTGATGGACCTTATCTCACTTCTCTAAGGATAATTCCTTCAGTCAACTCGTTGCACATATTGATTATCATCTCTTATCTTCATCATAGCATACAAGTTTCGATCATTCGTCCATGTATACAGATTCAATGTGTTTCTCTCACACCATTCTTCTTCTCTCAAACAACGAGGCACATTATCATTTCTTGCTTTGTATTCTTTTCGTGATTTCTGAGGATAGTTCTTTTCCTCTTTTAAAGGTCTTCGGTTTCTTTTAAACTAAAAAACTATTTAATACACCGTCACTAGATGTAACATATATTTGCTTATCATTTTTCTCTTTTCGTGAAGTATAACGCTCTTTGTTAGATTCAAAGTGTGTCTTCTTTTGCTCCCTTCGATCCTAATAGGTTGTACAAGATCGACTAGATTGACTATCAACATCATTTGCATCATCCAACCGCCTTACCTTTGATTTCAATCTTGTCGATCGAATATCTTGCTCCCTTCGATCCTACTTCTCATTTAAATCTGTAATTTTATCTAGTAACTGGTTCATTCGCGCTTCGATATCCGATTGAGTCTGTTTAGCTGTAACTGACTCATTTTTTCCCCTTCTCTTCCTTGCAAGTCCAATTTCAGCATTTTTATCGCTTTTCGAACCAGATTGTTATTTTTAATTTGTTCTATTATCGATTGAATTAGCTCCGAATAATTGAATAAGATTAAACAAAATGAAAAAGAAAAAGAAATCGTTAATGGTTTTTTATTAAGAAAATCAAGGTTCCAATTAAACTCTCATTGTGGTCAGAATAAGATTATGACTTGGAAAGATAAAATAAAACTAATCTTTTAGAGAGAAAACAAAAATTCAAGAAAAGTATTTGTCTATTGAAATTGTCATTCGCGTAAATATTTGCATTAGCCTTTATTTATAGGCGCTCAGGACTTTAATATAATTAGTTACGGGTTTGGGGTAATTACACATTAGGTCCTTATTTTCATATAGATCTTAAATTTGTCCCTGAATTTATATAAAACATTATACAAACCCAATTATTACATATAAGTCCTTCTATTTCCTATATCCCTACGAGGCCCAACTCATCTCACATCAATTTAACAACTTCTGGCATGACATGGCGTGACAGATTATCATGCATGACAGATTTCCTACGTGACAGACTGATATACATGACAGTCTAAACGTGATAAATAGGATAGTCGTGCACCGCATGACATGACATGACGTGACAGATTATCGTGCATGACAGATTTCCCACGTGACAGACTATTATACATGATAGTCTAAACTTGATAAATAGGATAGTTGTGCAACACATGACATGACGTGACAGATTATCGTGCATGACAGATTTCCTACGTGACAGACTAATATACATGACAATCTAAACGTGATAAATATGATAGTTGAGGACCACATGACATGACAGATGCATGATAGTTATGATATCTCTTGCATGATAGGTGGGATGTGTTACACATTTAGGTTATTATTTACATATTATTTATTCATTTATTTAAAATTAATTTGTATGCGTTAATTTATTCTAATTTCAATAATTGACGTCCGATTTGTAAAAAAAAAATTCATTTTTTTTTATAAAATCCTCTTTCTATTTAAGATATTACATTAGTTTTAATTTTCCTTTCCGTAATTTGCGTGTTTAGTATTAGTTTTTATTGCTATTAGTTCTGATTAGTTGTTTTTCATATTTTTAAAAATCAAAATTGTAAATTATTTATAATCACTTGTAAAATCTGTAATCAAATCATAATAATAATCAATATCTAATAATAAAATTATAATCACCTTAAAATTATAATATATAATTTATATAAAAAAACGATTAATTATTATTTTTAAAAGAAATGGAGTAAATTATAAAGAATTAATTAATCTGTAGGATATTGAAGGGTTAAAACGGTAAATTACAAATTTAAATTTGTTAGTTTCTTTTTTATCTTAAATGTTAATGAATTTATTTTCATTATTAGCAATTCAATTCATATAAGAATGAATCAAGGAAAAACTTATTTATATACCTTTCAATACATGGTGTTTTTTTTGTCAATTTGGGACCTCACCACCCATCAATACATGGTATTTTTTGTCTAATCGTTACTCTTAAATGGTGAAGATATTATTGATTGTGAACCAATATTGGGTAATTTGCACACAGGAATGGAAAATATTTCAGAAAACCGAACAATTATACAATATCTGCCTTATCTAACACGGTGGACTATTTAGCTACTATGTTCACAAAAGCAATAACTGTAAATGGACCAGAACAATTGAGAAATATTCAAGTCCCTAAAAGAGCCGGTTATATTAAAACAATTATGTTGGAATTGAGTCGAGCCAGTTATATCAAAACAATTAAGTTGGAATTGAGTCGTATAGCTTCTCATCTGTTATAATTTGGCCCGCCTATGGCAGATACTAGTGCGTAAACTCTTTTTTTCTATATTTTCAGAGAACAAGAATTAGTATATGATCTACTTGAAGTTGGCACTGGTATGAGAATGATGCATAATTATTTTTGTATTAGAGGAATAACGGTTGATCTACCTCATGGTTGGATAGATAAATGCTTGGATATTTGTGATTTTTTTAACAGGGTTGATGAATATGAAAAAAGTATTACACGAAATCCTATTTTTTAGAACGAGTTGAAGATGTAGGTATTATTAGTGCAGATGAAGCAATAAGTTAGGGTTTATCTAGACCAATGCTACGTGCATCTAAAATAAAATAGGATATGCATAAAGTTGATCGTTATGAGTGTTATGGCAAATTTGATTGGGAAGTTCAGTGGAAAACAGAGGGAGACTCATTAGCTCGTTATTTCATATAAATTAGTAAAATGACAGAATCTATAAAAACTATTTAGCATGTTGTGCAATGAATTCTTGGGGGTCCCTATGAAAAAATAGAAATACGATATTTGGATAGAAAAAAGGAATCGATAATGGAATGGTTTTGTATATTGATTTATTAGTAAAAAACCTTATCCTCCTTTTGAATTGCCCAAAAATGAACTTTACGTGAGAGTTGAAGCCCCAAAAGGGGAATTGGTAATTTTCTGATAAGAGATCAAAATGGATTTCCTTGGAGATGGAAAATTAACCCATCGGGTTTTATTAATTTGTAAATTCTTCATGTGCTCGTTAAAATAATAAAATTGGCTGATATTATGACGATACTCAGTAGCATAGATATCGTTATGGGAGAAGTTGATCGTTTAAAATGCTAATATATACAACAGAAGTAAAGCTATCAATTCTTTTTCTAAACTGGAATTTTTAAGGGAATATAAACTCATATAAATGTTTGTCCCTATTTTAACTCTTGTATTAGGGATCAAAACAGGTGTACTAGTAATTGTATGGTTATAAAGCAAAATATCTGCAATCATACAACAACGTATTGGGCCTGAATACACTGGTCCTTTAGGGATTTTGTAAGCTTTTACAGATAGGACTAAATTACTTTTTAAAGATAATCTTCTACCATCTAGAGGAAATACTAGTTTATTCAGTATTGGACTGTCGATCGCAAATATATCAATTTTGCTAAGTTAATCAGTAATTTCTTTGATCAATTGCCTAGTTTTAAGTGATCTCGATATTGGTATTTTTATATAGATTGCTATTTCAAGTATTTTATTAGTCATCCTGGCTTGAAACGGGTTCAAAAGATCGACTGTATGGAATCATTTGTATGGTTTACCATACATATGTTACCAAGCGTGGGATTCAACAAAAAAAGAGTGGATGATTAGGAACACCAAAAATACACAAAATATTTGTAATATAGATTCACAAATATTTAAATTGAAAGGAGTATTTCTACATATAAAAGGAATACTAATTAGGGCTTTAAATTGGTACAAATGATCAGACAGTATTCCCCACGATTCTGATCCAGAGTATGCCTCTATCCAACGATTCAAGCAATGGCTATCATGAAAGACAAAAAATCTTTATTATTTTTGAAGCCCATTAGAATAGGGACAATATATCTAGTTTGTCTTTCATATATTTTCCGAAATAAAATTTGTGTCTGAACGAATGGAATAATGGACTATATAATTTTTTTGTCGTAATTAAAAATGATGGACTGAAATCTCTATTTCATATTTTCATATTTATACAAAGAGTATTTGATTGAAGGATTAAGTTATTACTCCCATCCTAATTATTAAGGGATGAGATGACTTCTGAAGCACTTTTTTTATTATATTTGTTTTAAAGTTGTAGCATACATAATTCATTTGGTATCATTTTGGACCTTCTGAAAAAAATAGATATCATTTATTCTACAATATAAGCATATCAAGATATTTTATTCTTTTAAAAATAACTATATCAAGATAATATGTATGCTACTAATCTAGTCCTTAGATTTTTTCGTGACCCTTGAGGAGCTGTATGAAGAAAAAATTCATGTACGGTTTTGTAATAGCGGTGGGAATAGTGATATTATCGCTGACTCTAATTATCTAATAGTTCAAGTATAGCTGATATAATTGAGGCACAATCAAAATATGGTTTTGAGGTTGGAATTTGTGGCGTCAAACTATAATATTTATCAATTTTTTAATTTCTTTTCTCGCATATTGTGAAATATTACGTTTGATTTACCAAATGCGGAAGAATAATTAGTTGCGGGTTATCAAAATGTATATTGAGGTATTAAATTTGGTTTTTTTTATCTTCCTTCATATTTAAATTTATCAGTTTCTTTGTTATTTGTGACAGTTCTATAATTAGACGGTTGTAATTTTTCTATTCCATAAATATGCGTTCCCGGGATATTTAAAATAAATAAAGGGGATGAAATCTTAGGAACAAAAAATATGATCTTTATTACATTAGCTGAAAATTATTTGTTCTTGTTCATTTTTATCACAACAAGATGGATTTTACCTGGCTACGAATGGACCAACTATTAAACCTTCGTTGTAAATTTATTTTACCAATTTCTCTTGGAAATCTATTATTAAAAATTAATTCTTAACTCCTTTCACTATAAGGGATACATAATCTTTTAAACAAGAGAAAAAAGTATTCATAGCTATTTATGATATATATGTTCCATATTGTAACTAGGTTCATTAATTGTAGAGAACAAACAGTACGAGCAGCAAGGTACGTTGGTCAAAGTTTCATGATTACTTTATCCCACGTAAATCGTTTACCTATAACTGTTCAATATCCTTATGAAAAAATAATAACATCAGAGCGTTTCCGCGGTTGAATTCATTTCACATTTGATAAATGCATTGCTTGTGAAGTATGTGTTCGGGTATGCCCTATAGACCTACCTATTGTTGATTAGAAATTTGAAACTGATATTGGAAAGAAACAATTGCTTGATTACAATATTGATTTTGGAATTTGTATATTTTGGGGTAACTGCGTTGAGTATTGTCCAACAAATTGTTTATCAATGACGGAAGAATGTGAACTTTCTACTTATGACCGTCATGAATTGAATTGTAATCAAATTACTTTAAGTAGTTTACCAATATCGGTTATACAATTCCAACTATTTTTAATGCACCTCAAACAAAAAAGGGTAAAATTAGTAAGGTTTCTTTTCTATTTACAGAAAAAATATTTTTCTTTTTGTTAGTTCAATAATTCCAAATGGTGACTCTAAATTTCAACATTGGTCAATGAAACTTAAAAACTTTATTTGTATTACAAATAAATTTTATTCATTTAAGTATTAATCTAATATAGCCATAAGATTGATGTAATCTATCCATAATTAGATTTAGTTTTAATTTGAATATGAGAAAATATACCCTTTCAAATACAACTAAATAAAAGAAATAATAACAAAATCCATACATCAATTTATACCCATTCAGATTCAAATTTAGTTCAATTAGTAATATATCATAACACATTTCATGGTCCCATCAATAACGTCATGGAAAACTTTTCTTTTTTTTAAATATAGTGGATTTTCCTGGAGCAATACATGATTTTATTTTAGTTTTTATATGGTGAGGTCTTATACTAAGAGGGTTGAGTGGTATTATTTATCAACACAATCTATTGTGTTTTTCTTTGGGATTTTATAGCTAATGCACAACCCTTTATTTACTTCCGACCTATAAATATTTTAATAATAATTGCTCTGCTGTTCATAAATGGATAAGAATATTACAAAGATTTCAATTTATCGATTGGGGATTCGATTACTTCGTTGGTTTGCAAAAGTTTTTTTTCTTTCATTTTTTACTATTATTTCGGATACATCGTGGTATGGGATGAATTGTGATAAGGAAATAATATTCGGCATCAATTATAATAAATATGAAATGAGAACGAAAACATTAAAACGTCTTGTACACCTCTTATAAATAGGATCTCAGTTCGACGTAAAACATCTCAAATTCTATAGAGTAATACAACTACATATTCTTCTTCATTTTTTCTATATATTTCTTTCTCTCTTTTTATATAGAATGATTAGGTAATTTGTTAAGGAATTTATCCTTATCAAATTTGGCGCCTTCGGTGGGAAACAAAATTTCTTAGTTAAAAAAAAAACCTAAATCATTCCATTTTTTTTTCAAATAGTACTTTTGTGTTTTCCTTAAACTCTATGTTTATTTGCAGTTCCTCCACTAAGTCCACTGTGTCTGAAAAAATCTTTACAATTTTGCTTGAAATAAGTGTTATTATTTCACTCTTTTATTAATATTATTTATTCAATTGATATATTTAATAACTCAAATACAAAAAATTAAATAAATATTGTAATTTGTAAATTAATTTTAAAATATAAACCGAATATAAATACATCTATTAGTGAATAAATGTTTATCTCTGAATAAATCAATCTAATATTTTAATATATATATATATATATATATATATTAATACAGAAAAAAGAATACGTCTTTAAAAAAAAATTATATATGAATATTTTCGAGTTTGACTGCATCAAATTATTCTTTTATTATACCACAAATATTAGTGAAATAAAAATTACTTTTAAAAACAAGATTCATTAATTATAATGCACTACATATTATAGTGATATTATTAATAAATGTTATTAATAGATATACACTACATATTATAGTGATATTATTAACAAATGTTATTAATAAATATACGCATATTATATTATTTGTTGGTCAATATATACGGATCAAATATCATCACTAATCATTCAACCTCCCGTTGAATCAGAGCACCTGAGGTATCATCTCCCGCACCTAGAGCCGCTGCTTTTATAAACTGCACATAATAACCGAGGAGTTGTCCACATCCTAGCCGAGGTATCATCTATTTCCTAGCCGTCTGCTACCTACCACCTGCCTCCTATCCGAGGGCCGTGAACACCTCCTTGATGCGAAATGTCCTAAGCAGAGCAGTACTACTAGAATCGTCCAATGGTTTAGCCCACGGGTCGGCATCGTCCAACTAAATCAGCACTACCTTTCCACTGCCTCAACTAGGGTCCACCTCCTCCTGGTTTACTCCTAAGCTGGCTCCAATACCAGTACGGACGACACCTAATGACACAAACCCAACAGTCCCCTCAACTTGACAAGCACGGACAAGCACTTACGTCGCAGCAGTCTCCTATGATGTCGCAGGTTTCTGACCAGCAGACATGGTACAGATAAAGGCCACAAATGATGCATCATGCAAGGCATCAGATGCTACAACAACCTGTGACAGAAATCGGCAACACAGTCATGACAATTAGAAGATGCAAGCAATATGCAATAAGTACATGTACATGGCACCCTCAGTCAACAACATATATAAGAGAACTTCAACAGATCAGCCACCGCTGCCGCCACCACCACCTGCTCCTCCTCTAGCTTGAGTGGCCAACAAACACGTCAACAAAGATGAACAAGTTAGCAAAAGACTAAGTCAGAGCTGGAAAAATGTCAGCGTTATTCGACCGCCTATTCGAAATCCATTTTCCTTCGTCCGAAAAATATTATCCAGATATCCAACTGATAGGAAGCAGAACTATAGTCCCCGGCACCCTCGCCATCATCACAGCCACCGGAGAATCACCACCATGCGATCCATCTCAATCATTAAATTCGACACCACTACTATAATCAATCCACAATTTTTGTGTCAAACGGCTTCTTAATCATTAAATTCGACACCACTACTATAATCAATCCACAATTTTTGTGTCAAACGGCTTGGACAAAGAAACAAACGGGAACCGTGTGGAGCTTCTGTAAGAAGGTATATTCTTATCTTTTTTGATGTATAAATTATACTTTTATTCACAGGCAGAGGATGCAAAATACTACCCACACCAAGAGACAATGCTAAAAAATCAGTACCTCAGAGCAGCCTCAATCCATCGATTTGTTCCTTTCCAAGCCAAAGCTGGAAACTAGTTACAGCCGAAGTTCACATCTAAAGACGTTGCCAAAACCAAATTTGATTGCGTAATCACAACAGAAAGAAGATGAAATCTCGAGCAACGGAGCTTCTAGATTTTGGATGCTCTACACAGTCAATTCACTAGATGAATCCATACTCTCTACAACATTCAATGGATCCACAACAATTGATCATGGTGAAGGAACCCACAATGAATTTACTTTGGCAGTGGTTGTACTACGTTTATTCCTTATATGCCTATTACTAATGCAAACTTAGACGGACCTTTACACTTGTCTCCAAGAAAAAGAAAATAAGCGTTATATGTTATATATGATCGATACAATCAGTATAAATCAAGCATTTGATTGAACACATTATCGCATCGTCAACATTCCATACTTTAAATACAAATATTCGATGAACCTTGTTTACACGGTCCGCCTACCATTCAGCTCGACACACATCATCCTTATTCACATAAGAAACAATGGTGGAAGCATACGAAACATTATTTTGATGCGACATTTCATCAAACACCTCTCAAGCATACAGCCACCTAACTCGGTCATATGTGAAGAAACACATTTTCTACACTTCTCCATTGTAACCATCTACAGAATGTTTATGTGAGATACCAACTTCTACACTTATATATAGGAATCTGTCCAACCGTGTTGACCGTTCAAATTTGAACCTCCGTCTTCTTCGAGCGAATCCAATACCCTTTTTGTTTTCTCTTCTAATTTCCCATGGCGATCTCAATGCTACCATGGACTCTAGCTTCTTCAATGACGTATAGCACCTACCGGGAAAAGGCTTTTCGAAATCAAATAATTCTGAAACTGTCTTCGCCCGACACTAACTAGTTTTAGCTCACACCGAGTACCACCGATCTTTGTGTCTCACTGGTTCCACTCTTTATTCGTTTGCTCCTGGTAAACCTCGTTCAATCTCCGACCAAACCCTCGCTGTCTTCCTCCACTCTACTCCTCCGTTGTCGCCTGTGGTTGCTAAACTCATCGACCTGCGTGTTCCTCCGTCTCCTGCTATTTCCTCCGCATGCTACCTCCGCCTCCTCTACAATCGAGACTGCTAAAAATTAGCGAATTGCATTGCCTAACCTGATGGTACTATGGATTTAAGTGCTTATATTTAACTGGAGGTGTCCATATTAACAGTATATAGTAAGCATATTAACTGGAGGTGTCCATATTAATATATAGTTAGCATATTAACGGGATGCGCATATATAAGTGTGTAAAGTGCAAGAGTACCAGGGTATGAGTATACATGTGGAAAAAATGAGTATATTAATGTGGGTAAAGTGCATGAGTAAAGCCGTATGAGTGTATATATGGAAAAAGTGAGAAAGAAGTGCTTTGACAGTAGGGCTCACTTTTGACAGTAGGGCTCAGTATTGTGGTCTATGTTTAGTTAACATAAATATTAGTAGTATATCAATAGCATATTGCAGTAAGGTGATTATTTTATAAACAATATAATTATGTATTTTGTAAAATACATAATTATTATAGTATTCTAAAATGACTGCATCGGAAATCAATGCCTCCATTGGTTGGAGATATCTTTAAGAAGCTTCCACGATTTAAGTTCGCTATTTTTAATAAAATTGGGATACTTATGATTGATTTATACACACAAATTTCCGACAAGTTCATATTTGAAGCTACTCATTCTAATAATGGGTGAGTGATCTATAATATTTACCCTTAATATACGCCAAATAATTTGCATCCCCGTAATAAAAAAGGGTATAAGCCAAATGCGCTCCTTTTCCGTGTTAGAACGCCAAGTGATCTCCAAATTAGAACGCCAAATAATCTCCATGATAGAAAAAAGGCTATAAGCCAAATGATCTTCATCTCCATCTCCATGATAGAAAAAAGTCTATAAGATAAATGATTACGACAAAAATGATTATAAGTCAATTAAATCTCTATCTCCATGTTGGAAAAGGCTATAAGCAAAACAATCTCTATTTCCATGATAAAAAAGGCCATAAGCCAAATGTGCTCTTCTCTGTGCTAGAACGTCAAGTGATCTCCAAAGTAGAACGCCAAATAAATCTACATCTCCACGACAGAAATGGCTATAAGCCTAGTGATCTCCATCTCCATGACATAAAGGATTTAAGCCAAGTCATCTTCATCTCCTGTTAATGTGTTTGTTGCATACTTTCTCTCCATCCTTACAATTAGGGAAATGGTCATTGTTCACGCCTAGGTACTACGCAAGGGACCACACTGAGTCCAGACTAAGTGTCTATAAACACGATCGGGCTAATTAGCCACGTCTACGGGTTACGTAAATCCCATATTGTGCCTCATACCTTGTACAGGGTATATTGGCGAACTGGTTACAAACCAAGTCTATAGCAGACTACGCAATAGAGTCTTCACGACCTCGTCGCGAAACAGCTAAAAAGACATTGTTTGTCTCAAGCTACGCAATGAGCCCTGCTGAGCTTGATCTTGTAAGGATATGCTCGGACATCTCAAAAGTTGCACAAACACATAAATCTCCACTCATATCAACTCGTTACGCCGATTGCTACCATGCATACTATCGTCCAAACACCACTATGTTGCTTACGTGCTTACCATCTACGCCAAGTCGCCTACGATATTTGGTAATTTCTCCATCATAAGGTCCACGACATCTACAACATACTTACATAAAGCAAGTACATCCATATATAGTCTTCACTTCATCCTTCACCAACGACAAAGGGGGATACACATCCATATCAACCCTATCCAATAAAAACCAAAGCATGTCGAGGAAGCAGGTAACATCCTAGCAGCCTACTAATTGTTAATTGTACTCTTTTCCTTTGGCAAAATAGAGATTTATATCCTTAAGGGAGGTTTCAGCCGACAAAGGTTTTTAACGAGGCAGGAACAATTTCATACGAACCAAGTTGGAGTCGTCCCCGATAACAGATCGGCAACAAAAATCAATATAACCAAGCCTTATGACTTTTCGGAGTCTAGCCGACATGGCTGACATAGTTTTTTCGACATGATCAGCATCGCCTTAGCGAAAAAGATGAATAAATACAGAGCTATGACAACTGACAATATAAAATAAAGACCAGCTTCATCAAATGCAAAGAAGAGCAAGGAGATTACACTATCCAAATATTATGTTTGACTATTACATAGTCCTTAAGTTTTACTGCGCTCCAATTCAAGGACTAGGGAGGACTCCTAATAAGAATATAATATTCGGGATCAATTATAATTAATATGAAATTAGACCACACGCTATTTGTATTTTAAATTAAATGTTACATTTAGATTTATATTCTGTAACGGATGTAAATAATAAATATAACATTAAAACGTTTTGTACAACTCCTATAAATAGGAGCTCAGTTTGATATATAAAGCATCTCAAATTCTATATAGTAACATATTTTTCTTCATTTTCTCTATATATTTCTTTCTCTTTTTTATCAACTTTTATATAGAATGATTTAGGTAATTTGTTAAGGAATTTATCCTTATCAATTTGGACTATATGATTAAACCATATTCTAGAACAAGATCTCATACGTAATACCCAACAAATTAAAATTCATTTATCAACAATTTTTTTATTTCATTTAAACTCGTTTCAATAAAAAATTAGCTTCTTTGATAGGTGCAACTGTTGTGGCTCGTCAATAATAAATATTTTGAATTTAAATTAATCCAAATAAAACTTTTTTATTTCATAGCACATGGATTTTTATTCAATGCTATTTGAATATTGTTTATATCTAAATTGTAAATTCTTTTATTCATATTCAGTCTCTTACCAATATTTTTTAAATCTATATTCATGTATTTTATTTTATTCGATCGAATCTCTTGAATTAATTTTTTTGTTCATATTGAAAAAGAGCAAAAAAGAGTTGAGCAATGATGCTCGAACATATATTTTGTTTTGAGTGCTTATTTATTTTCAATCAGTATTTATGGATTAATAACTAGACGAAATATGGTTAGGACTCTTATGTGTCTTGAACTTAAAATGAATACGGTTAATTTGAATTTTGTAACATTTTCGGATTTTTTAACGTTCAGAAACCCAGAAGTTTTCCGTAATCAACCTCTGATTCTTGTTCCATCAGTAGCCAGGTTTCGGATTTCACAAAAATGAATATTCTTATGTCATATTAATTTCATCCAGATCAATGCCACTGGCATTACAACCATCATTGGGTTACTATTATGAAAACCAAGGCAGGATATTACGTGTCTGATCCATTACTCTCCCGGTTCGAGTGATTATCAGGTATATAAGTTGGTTCAATTAAAGATTTCTTGTACATAATTGAGGCTTTATAATTACTCAGCCGAATCCGGTTATTTCATACCAATATTTTACTTCTGTATAGTCTTTAGTCTTGCTTTGAAGAGGATAATATTTTGAAGAACTGTGTTCATTCTGATTAGCCTGAAATGTGAGATAAGTCTTTTGCTTGTAGTGTTTTAATACTTTGCAGATTGATCCATATTGTTTATATATAAAACCTGCATAAAAGTTTTTGTCACTCCAACCGTAACAAAATTTATGTTTTTTTTTATGTTTATCGGGCGAAGATTTTGACTTCTTCAATATGGTGGAATCGGTAGTGATTTGAAAGAAATTAAATTACCGACTCCACCTTATTTAAAAGACAAAACTTATCACTTGAGTAACATATAAAAACATAAATGTGATGGTTGTTACAGTAACAGAAACTACTATGTTGGTCATATATGAATAACGTTGGTCGACCTGCAAAAGGAAAACTGCTAGTTTTTATCCGATAATACTATTATATATGAGAAACTATTTATATAAACAAAAAATTTCCAAATAGCATCACACTCGTTTTCTTCAAATCATGAAATGTGATTCCAAATAGCATCACACTGGTTATCTTGGTAGTTGGCTTGTTTCTTTCTGGATCGACCAAACTAAGCATGGTATGTGACATTTGCACCAGATAAATAAATTATGTACCATCTACCACTAGGGATGGCAATGGGCCGTCCGCGGGCCGGGTTCGGGCCGGCCCGCTTGAACCCGCTTTTTTTACACTTGAGCCCGAACCCGGTCTGATCCGCTTCCGGGTTCATATTTTCAAACCCGAGCCCGTCCGCTAATGTCTGCCGGTCAACCCGGTCCGACCCGCGGACATTAATTTTAATATTTTTTAAATACTTTTAAATTTATTTTTTAAATTTATTATTTTTATTATATATAGAAATATTATTTTTATATATATTTTATGATTTTTGGGCCGGAACAGGCCGGATAAATTTGAAACCCGAACCCGGCCCGACCCGGTTGCGGGTTACAATTTCTGAACCCGAACCCGACCCGTTCTAAGTTCGGACCGGACAAAACCCGGCTGGGCCGGGTCGGGTCGGGCCAGACAACACCCGAATTGCCACCCCTATCTACCACACTTTGGTAGATCTTAATAAGAGATTCTACTTACTTGTTTAACTAGCTGATAACACCACACCATAGTGTTATGTTCGATCGACAAACTCAAGTTTGTCATGTCTGTACTACACTTATCATGAAACCATGCGTTGAAGGAACACTACCATCGAGTGATTGTAACTTCGATCGTACATAATGTCATAATGACAAAACTTTAACATGTAGCAAGTTCAAGCCGACAATGAATATCTCTATATCAAATTGAGAAGAAAAAGACATGTAGCAAGTTCAAGCCGACAATGAATATCTCTATATCAAATTGAGAAGAAAAAGACAAGTAGCATATATCAACTTTCATATTATTAAAAACTAGTGATAATCAAGCTTGTTGTATTACTAGTTTTTTCAAAGATGTGAGTGTCATATATGCTACTTGCCTTTTTCTTCTCCATCTGATGAGAAAGATCTTCATTGTCGGCATGTTAAAATTTTGTCATTATGACATTAGATACAATCAAAGTTATAGTCACTTGATGGAATTGGTCCTCCAAAGCATGGTTTCAAGATAAATAGTTTCAGACATGAAAAACTGAGCTTGTTGATGGAACATAAAACTATTGTGTGGTGTAATCAGCTAGTTAAGCAAGTAGAATATCTTTTTGACTTACCAAATTGTGGTAGATGGTGCTGAAGTTATTTAACTGGTGCAGGGTCGAGCATCCTTTATATCAATGGCTTGAAAGTACTAAATACATAAGACTGAAACAATACAAGAAATATATTGATCTCACACTTCAGACTAATCAAAATATACACCATCCTTTAGGATATTATTCATCTTCAAATCAAGACTAATGACTATACCGGAGTAAAATATTAGTATGAAATAACCGGATTTGGTTTAGTAATTATAAAGCCTCACTTATGGTGGCTACAAGAAATCGTTAAATTGAACCAACTTATATACATGATAATCACTCAAACCACCAGAAATGGCGATCACGACTACATGAATGAGTAATGGATCAGACATGTAATGTTACGTTGTTACAGCCTCATACATTTTTCTACATTCCTCATTTATAATAACATAATAGTAACCCAAAGATGGTTGCAATGGCAGTGGTGGTGACCTAGATGAAATTTATCTGACATAAGAGTATGTCCATTTTTATGAAATTCGTTAGTGGAGATTAGCTAAGGTATAAAACTCAAACCACAGATCCAAAATTATTGCATGTTTGTAACTACGGCCACTTCCCCGAATGAAAATAACATGAACTCTTAAGACCCTGGAGGTGTTTTTCTAGTAACAATTTAGAGTGGTCACTAACCATATCTCGAGATCTGAACGAAAAACAAGAGAAACCAAACCGAGTCAACCACGAATCAGAACGGAACCCCACCGAGTCAAATGTAAATTAGTAAGTTAATGCAAAAAGACAAAAATAAATGGTCCGAATCAATTAATTGAGTTCCTGATCCAAGCCACTTTTCTCTCTAATGGAAGATATTTCTCTTACTTTCTTTCTTAAACTCTCTCGATCTCCCTAGACGATTTAAATCAATTGAATATAACCGGGGGTTAAAAGATCAACCATGTTAATGATAACCCCAAATATTATATATCCTTTCTTTGGTTAAGAAGTTATTTTATTTGTCTCAAAATCACCGTCTATGGCAGTCAGTGGTCCGAATCTAATATCATTTCTGGTTAAATTCGTCACCAACATATAACCCTTTGTCACATTGACTAAATCGTACGGAGCAGTGTAAAGTTCATGTTAATTAATAGATTTTGGTGAAATTTTTATTAAAAATTGGATTCAAAATCTTGATTAAAATACTGTAGTTGATATTTATATTTGGTTTGTTGAAATTGATTTAATTGTTTTAATTATCTTATTTAATAATTAGACGAATTAATATTTAGACGTTATATCAATTAGTATTTTAGACTTTACTATTCTGGTCAATAAAATCTATTTGAGTGGAATATGTAACGCTTATTGTAGGCTATTTAAAGTTATTTTGTGCAGTATAATAATACATTGAGTCTTATTTTCTCTGCATATTACTCTTTGATATTCTAACATGGTATAGTAAAACAATTTGAGTGAGAGGTGTGTGTGTTTGAGTAAAATAATTTGAGTGAGAGGTATATGTGTCTAAGTAAAACAATATGAGTGAGAGGTTTGTGTGTTTGAGTAAAACAATTTGAGTAAAACAATTTGAGTGAGAGGTATGTGTGTCTGAGTAAATTAATTTGAGTGAGAGTGCGGTATGTGTGTCTTAGTGAAACACAAAAAGAGTGAGCTATGTGTGTCTGAGTGAAACACAAAAAGAGTGAGGTATGTGTGTCTGAGTGAAACACAAAAAGAGTGAAGTATGTGTGTCCGAGTGAAACACAAAAATAGTGAAGTATATGTGTTTGAGTAAAATAAAAAATGTGAGTGAGTAAAACACAAAATGTGAGTGAGGTATGTGTGTCTGAGTAAAACAAAGAGTGTTGAGTAAAAAAAATGAAGAAAGTGTGAAACAAGAGTGAAGAAAGTGTGGAAACAAAATGACATTTGACTCGAACAATTTCAGTGCCCCATGTGTGCCCAAATTTGATGGAGATTACGATCATTGGAGTTTACTCATGGAAAATCTCTGACATTCAAAATAGTACTGGTGTGTGATTCAAACAGGTCACCGGGAACCTAGAGAAGGTGAAGTGTTGACGGCAGTGCAGCAAAAGATGTTGGATTAATCAAAGCTTAAAGATTTGAAGGAAAATAATTATTTGTTTCGGTCCATCGACAAGACTATTTTGACTATTTTGAAGACCATTACTCAAAAGTAGATATCCAAACAAATTTAGGAAGCAAAGAAGACCAAGTATCATTGCAATGAAAGAGTGAAACGTGCTCAACTCGAGAGGCTTCGAAGATTGTTTGAAATAGAGGAGATTGGTGAGGTTTATTTTCGTTTGAGGGTAATTTTGTCTAGAGTTTTGTGGTATTTCAAAGGTATTTAATGTTTGGATAGAGTGTAGAGGGAGAATTGAGCTGCCTGGTTCTATTTAATTTTCATTGCCCCGGTGGTTGGGTATTTATACCCTTATCTTTGGGCCACATGGGCTTTCGGGTTGTGTTAATGGATTCGGGTCAACTTTTAAAGACCCATTAGTTTTAAGTAAGCAAGTAATCAGCTTAGTCATGAAGTGATTAAGTTTTTAATACTTTAGTCCCGTTCAGACAGTTCAGTAAGTGGAGGTTGTCCGAACTGCCCCTGTCCGGTTAGGTGAATGTTGTCCGAATTGCCCCTGTCCGGTTCTCATAAAGAGTGGTGACAAGATCCGGACTCATCAGTAGCCCCTTTTTTAGGTTGTGATCAAAGACCCTTGGCAAGACCTAAAAAATAGCCTGTATCTGGTCATAGCCATGTCCAGACAGATTTTCAAACTGTGTAATGGCTTTATCCGGACTGAAAACGTTCTCAGAAACTAAACGGTTGTTTGCCAGAGATCGTGGGACACGTGTCTTTCTCTGATTCGCCACATCAGCCGTTTTTCCCTAGAACAGCGCTCCCACTTACTCCAAAAAGCAACCTCTTCATTTAATGTGGGTGACATCAGCGTCGTTTTTAATCATTGCAACCCTTTCGAATTCTCCTAGGTATCAAAGCATCTTTTGTACCTTTACTATAAATTTGTCCCTTTTCTACTGTTTTACCATCTTCATCATCCTTGCTCTGTTTAAACTTCAAAGCTTTCATCTCTCAACAACAAAAATTTCTTTTGGTGTGAGCTTATGTTCACAACAAGAAACGCTTTAATAAAAGGTGGGTGGCTCAATTTGTCAGAGTTGGAAAAAGCTCAAAAGGTTGAACGAGAAAGGCGCATTGTTGCAGGCCTCCCTGTTTCCCCTGTTGATAAATCGGAAACACCAAGCTCAGAGCCTGACCGGGGTTCTTCTTCAACTAAGAGTGTTAAACAAAGGAGGTTGTTCCAACCCAACCTTTCACCAATTGTTTCGGGCTCATCGGTTCATGAATCAGAGCCTACTGTTGAACCAGGACAGGCAGTCACCAGTTTTAAGAAACCTTCCCAATTCATTGCCATGGGATCGGATGCTGACACCTCTCCAGAGAAGTTAGTAGATCGGAGAAGAGGTCGCTTGGTGAAAGGGCAAGCTCCAAAAGCTACACCTTCCAAATCGGGGGCTAAAAATAGCAATATCGGGTCAGAACCACCCATTAAGACTTCTAAGGACAAGCTGTCCGGCCCGGACGCATCTAGTTCAAGTCTCCGGAAAGAAACCACTGCATCTGAGCCTCAGCCGGAGTCCAGACTACAAGAAGCCAGTAATGCCCAACCATCCGGAGGGCCTGCTAAGCCAACCACTAGCTCCCCCACCCAAAAACAACTGATAACCCTTCCATGATAATGGAAGAAATGTTGGAGGATTCTGTTGAAGAAGCTCCTTTTGAGTCCGATTTCTTTCCGGAGATGGCGAAGCGATGGTAAGAATATCATCTCATATTTCCATCTTTATTTATCACAAATTTGTTCATCTAACTTGTTTTTTTTTGTAGTGATGCCTAAGGATTTTAGTAACTACTTGAAGGATGGGCAGACGACTTGCTCCAAGCTAAATGCTTGGGCTCCTGAGAAGTGGAGAAATCACTTCCACAATGCTTTTACAGGAGGCAATCTAACAAGGTCCTACCTTTGGAATACAACTGACCAGAGGGACTTATGTTGGGAGGAACTAACCACCCCACCCCCTCCGGAAGTAACCCTCAGGAGAACAGATGCACCGGATGGGTCGTTGTATCTACTTGGTAGAGCTAAAGCCCCAAGCAAGATGAAGGGCAAAAAAGGTAAAGGCAAACAGATTACGGTTGAAGCCATTCCTACCGAAGTAGAGGAAGGTGCCCCAACAAACCAAGAGGGGCCAGATCAAGGACAGATTGATGTCGCTCTTCTACAAGTAGTGGAGCATGAAAGTACTAGAGAAGTGGTAGGATCTCCAAAATCCTCAAAGGCTCCTAAGAAAGACAGGAAACGAGGAGTAGAAGGCAAAGACAGGGAGGCCAAGAAGAAGAAAACCTCCAAGGGTGATGAAATTTCCCGTCGGCCTCAGGAGCCTCTTCCCCCTGTTGACCCTACTGACCCAACTCAAGCAGAAGGCATCCCTGTTGACTTTCAAACCGGAGGGGGTGCAGGAGGGGATATCAGCATTGATGGTGTTGCAGGCCTCCCTGTTTCCCCTGTTGATAAATCGGAAACACCAAGCTCAGAGCCTGATCGGGGTTCCTCTTCAACTAAGAGTGTTAAACCAAGGAGGTTGTTCCAACCCAACCTTTCACCAATTGTTTCGGGCTCATCGATTCATGAATCAGAGCCTACTGTTGAACCAGGACGGGCAATCACCAGTTTTAAGAAACCTTCCCCATTCATTACCATGGGATCGGATGCTAACGCCTCTCCAGAGAAGTTAGTAGATCGGAGAAGAGGTCGCTTGGTGAAAGGGCAAGCTCCAAAAGCTACACCTTCCAAATCGGGGGCTAAAAATAGCAATACCGGGTCAGAAGCACCCATTAAGACTCCTAAGGACAAGCTGTCCGGCCCGGAGGCATCTAGTTCAAGTCTCCGGAAAGAAACCACTGCATCTGATTCCCAGCCGGAGTCCATACTACAAGAAGCCAGTAATGCCCAACCATCCGGAGGGCCTGCTAAGCCAACCACTAGCTCCCCCCCACCCAAAAACAACTAATAACCCTTCCATGATAATGGAAGAAGTGTTGGAGGATTCTGTTGAAGAAGCTCCTTTTGAGTCCGAAGTCTCCGGGCAAACAAGTGAGGCTGCTGCTGCCAAGAAGGACAAAGGCAAGGAGAAGTTATGCTTAAAGCATCCGGATTTGCCAGAGAGTCTTGTGGGAAAAGTGGGACCTTGCTTCCACAAGGTAAGTGTCAAATACCTGCTAGCTTTGCAAAAACTTAATTATGCTTTCATCCACACAGCTAAACTGGGTCGGGTGCGAACAAAATGGGGGATCCCAAAGAATGTCAAGGTAAGGATTCCGGTGGATCCGGAGACACCGATGGACTGCAAGCTCAGTGAAATAGTTTTCTTCACTGAGCTCTTCAACTGGGGACTAAGGTTTCCCCTAGACCTAGAGATAGTCAAATACTTTCACCTCATCAAACTCTTCCCAAGCCAATTGAGCCCCAATGCATGGTACACTATCATGGCCTGTATTATGGCCTTTAGGCTCTCCAGAATTCCTCTTCCAATGGAGCAGTTTGCAGCTGTGGCCAGCCTCTGCAGAAACCACCTTATTCCCTTCTATCACTTCAACATGGGTGATAATTACAAAGTAGTGGACGACATGCTTGAGTCGGAAAGGAATTGGAAAACTCAATTCTTGTTTGTTAGTGGCGTCTGGGAGAATGGGAGGATGATTAAAACCGATGTCAACCCGAGTCTGCTTACCAGCAGATGGCGAAGCGATGGTAAGAATCTCATCTCACATTTCCATCTTTATTTATCACAAATTTATTTATCTAACTTGTTTTTTTTGGTAGTGATGCCTAAGGATTTTAGTAACTACTTGAAGGATGGGCAGACGACTTGCTCCAAGCTAAATGCTTGGGCTACTGAGAAGTATGGAAATCACTTCCACAATGCTTTTATTGGAGGCAATCTAACAAGGTCCTACCTTTGGAATACAACTGACCAGAGGGACTTATCTTGGGAGGAACTAACCACCCCACCCCCTCCGGAAGTAACCCTCAGGAGAACAGATGCACCGGATGGGTCGTTGTATCTACCTGGTAGAGCTAAAGCCCCAAGCAAGATGAAGGGCAAAAAAGGTAAAGGCAAACAGATTACGGTTGAAGCCATTCCTACCGAAGTAGAGGAAGCTGCCCCAACAAACCAAGAGGGGCCAGATCAAGGATAAATTGATGTCGCTCTTCTACAAGTAGTGGAGCATGAAAGTACTAGAGAAGTGGTAGGATCTCTAAAATCCTCAAAGGCTCCTAAGAAAGACAGGAAACGAGGAGTAGAAGGCAAAGACAGGGAGGCCAAGAAGAAGAAAACCTTCAAGGGTAATGAAATTTCCCTCCGGCCTCAGGAGCCTCTTCCCCCTGTTGACCATACTGACCCAACTCAAGTAGAAGGAATCCATGTTGACTTTCAAACCGGAGGGGGTGCAGGAGGGGATATCAGCATTAATGGTGTTGATATTAGTGGTCTTGAAGAAATTGGTCTTTACTTCGAAAACCTCCCTAAGGATGATTTTGCTGGGCCTTACCTCCCCCCGAGTTCTTCGAACATCATTACCTTCAATGGTAAATCTTTCTCTGTCTCAAGTTAAAGAGATGTCATAACTCACTCTATATTAAGTAATATTCAGCCAATGCTTAATTTGGAGAAGCAAGTACGAGGTCAGTCAGCCATCATTAATGCCCTTAATTCTGACAAAGAGAAATTATCTGGCGACCTCCTCACTGCCAATCAAAATGCTGATGTTTTGAAGAGGGAAAATGAGGAGTTGAAGAAGAACCAGGAGGATTGGGCCACAAAGGTAGCCACTTTGGAAGATACTATCAAAGAACTCCGAACAAAGCAAACCGAGTTGGAGAGAGATCTCTCTTCTTCCAGAGAAGAGGTGAGGGCTAGGGACAAGGTCATTCATACTTTAACCAATGACAAGATCTCGCTCGAGGACTCGGTGTCCAAGGCTGCACAAGAAAAAGTTGATTTACTAAAGAAGCAAGAGGCAAAAATCCAAGCTAGGATTGATGTTTATACCAACCAAGTGATAGACACTGAGGAAGAAAAGTTTGCCAAAGTGAAGTCGGACATGGTCTTTCTCTTTCATGAGAAATTCCCGAAGAGGACACTGGGAGACTTATGTACTTTTGTAGAGTATAAAGACCTCCCCTTCCACACGATGGCTGATGGTGACAAGCATGACTACTCTAGTGGTTTGGATGACACAGCCGATGAAGAAGAGAACACCGGGGAGAGTCCGAATGAGGAAAATGACGACCCCAAGAAGAAGAAAACTAGTGAGGCTGGGCCATCTAAGAAACCTCAGCCTTGAACTATTAACTATCTTTTTTTATAAATTTTTTGCAATCGAACCAAAGTCCTTGGATGGCCAAGGCATTTTTTATAATCGTGTCCGGCTCCTGTTTGGATAAACCTTTTCGTTTGAAAACTCAAAGTCCTTGGGTGGACAAGGCACTTCTTATGTTTTAATGGGTAGTTTTATTTTGCACAACTCTTGCATTCTTTCATAGTTTTTCAATTTTGGTGGCTAATGTTTAAACAGCCCTTAGTTATTTCACAAGTATTCTAAAGTGAGAGTGTTTAAATTCTCCGATGACAAATGTTTAAGTAGTCATCACTCCTCCAATTTAATCCGGTCTGTTCAAATAAAAATTTCACCAAAAACTATAAAGTGAAAACACTCCGGATTTTTAAGAAGGCATCAAATTTTATAAAAAAAGCCCAGACACCTCATTAAAACCTTCCCGCACCACCAGGGTAGGAAAGAGTATGCCCCCAAATATTTACATGAACTTTTAAACAAGTAAATATTTACATAATTTCTATTCCAAGTACAACCGGAGGTGTTCAATATTCCAGGGGTGATTCAAAATCCTTCCATCTTTGTCTTGGAGCCGGTATGTCCCAGACTTAAGCTTTTCAATGACCACATAGGGTCCTTCCCAAGTTGGAGCCAACTTACCGAACTGCTTCTCTTTAGTATGTAGGAAAACGTTTCTCAATACCTTATCCCCCGGTTGAAAATCCCTTCTCTTAATTTTAGAAGCGAACCTGCTTCTCATCAATCCTTGATAGTGTACAGCTCTAAGGTGAGCCTTAACTCTTCTTTCTTCTATTAAGTCAAGCTGGCCTCTGATTGCCACTTTGTTAGCGTGTTCGGAAAAGTTATGAACTCGAAATGAAATGAGAGTAGCTTCTATGGGAGCAATGGCATCCATCCCATATACTAAGGCAAAAGGAGACTCTTGTGTTGCAGCCCCAGGAGTGGTCTAGTAATCCCACAAAACTTCTTGCAAATAACTTGGCCATTTCCCAACAGCCCCTTCTAAATTCTTCTTCAGACCGGAAAGTATTGTCCTGTTGGCCACTTCAACCTGACCATTTTCTCGTGGGTGGAAAGGGGAAGAGAAGCAATGTTGTATGCCTCTAGAGGCACATAAACTCTCCATTTCTTTGTTGTCGAACTGTGGCCCATTGTCTGTTGCTATCTTTTGTGGAATTCCAAATCTACAACAGATATTGGATAAAATGAATTTTATAACAACTTTTGATGTTGTACCTGCCAATGGAGCTGCTTTGATCCACTTTGAAAAGTAATCAATAGCAACGATTATAGTTCTGCGCCCCCCGGATGCCATGGGTAGAGGTCCCACTAAATCCAACCCCCATCGAGCAAAAGGTATTGGCTCAGAAATTGACTCTAAAGGGATGGCTGTGATATGAATTTCATTGCTATATCTCTGGCATGGGTCACACTTTCTTACCAACTCCCTAGCATCTTGCATTATGGAGGGCCAATAATACCCAACTAACAAAACTCTTCTTGTTAGAACCCTGAGTCCACAGTGAGCTGATCCCTCACCATCATGTAACTCGGAGAGCATTATTTGTGACTCGTTGACCCCCAAACATCGTAAGAGGGGTTTACTATAAGACTTCTTATAAAGAATATCTCTTAGGATGACAAAACCACGAGCCTTGTACTTTACTTTTCTTGCTACTGATTTTTCCGGAGGTAAGATGCCATCTGAGAGATATTGAAGAAGAGGAAATCTCCAATCTTGAGGCTGTTTTATCTGTATATTAAAACTTTTTTCTTCCTTATCCGGATTGATTTGAATAGATGGGCACTCGAGCACATGAATCCAAGGGTAGGACTCAGTATATGCTATGGTTGCCAAGGAGTCTGCCAGTATATTTTCTGTTCGGGGTATGTGCTCATAAATGATGCTCTTGAAATTAAGTGCCACTTCTTTAAGAAGATGTAAGTATTTAACCAACTCCTTCTTTTTGGCTTCGGATTGACCTTGTGCATGATGGATAAGAAGCTGAGAATCGCTCATCAACTTGACCCTTTTGGCTCCACAAATAAGAGCTAATTTCAAACCAGCTATAGCAGCTTCATATTCGGACTCATTATTAGAAGCCCTGAAAGCAAAACATATAGCTTGGTACATTCTGTCACCGTACGGAGAGGTCAAACATACCCCAACACCATATCCCATGGTACTTGATCCACCATCAGTCCGGACGACCCAGACTTTTTTGTCTTTCACATCAGTTGTTTGCTTAGTATCCCTATCTTAGTGAAATTCAACTAATAAATCTGCCACCGCTTGGGCTTGATTGCTGTCCGAGAGGCAAAATCAATATCGAAGTCTCCCAATTCCACTGACCACTTAGTCATTCTACTTGAAATGTCGACCCTTTGGAGAACGTTTTTTCAGGGAAAAGACGTCCGGACAATAATAGGATGAGCCTGAAAATAAAGTCTCATCTTCCTCGCACCAATCACCAGGGCTACTGCTAATTTCTCAAGCTTCAAATAGTGCTTTTCTGCATCAATCAAACTCTTGCTAATGTAATACACCGGACGGGGATAATTATCTACCTCCCTTACCAATACTGCACTTATGGCACAACTAGAGACTGCAAAGTATATGAAAAGAATCTCTCCATTAACGGGTTTAAACAAAGTCTTGAGGGAGGACAAATGCTTTTTGATTTCATCGAAGGCCTCATCACACTGTGAGGACCAATCAAAATCCTTTGCACCTTTCAAAGTTTGAAAAAATGGGGCACACCTGTCGGAAGACCTTGAAATGAATCGATTTAATGCAGCCAACCTCCAGTCAATCGTTGTACTTCTTTAACATTCCGAGGAGGCTCCATTTGTAGTAAAACATTAAGTTGGTCCGGATCAGGCTGTATCCCTTGCTCACTTATTATATACCCCAAGAATTTCCCAGACTGCACTCCAAACACACACTTTTCCGAGTTTAATTTCAAATTTACTTTCACTAAGTTAGCAAAAGTTTCTTGGAGATCTGCCAAGTGTAGTTCTTCGTCCACATATAAAATTTAAAAAAGAACTCAATCAACACACATTAATCAAACCATAAAAAATCTATATTTTGAACTCAATATACAGGAGCTTAAACGACGAACAAGTTTTTTTTTCTGCATATAGAGTTCCTATAACTCATTATGCAAAAAAATCATAGATTTAAAAAGAGATTTTTATTCGATACGTCAACCCATATATTTAAAATAAAAATAAGATTAACGATAGATTTTTATCTTTGGAACTCCAGAAACTGCTTCAAAATTGTTTGGTGGCTATGGTTTTTTAGGGTTAGAAGAGAAGAGGTGAAGGTCGATAGTTACGGTAGAAATTTGGGTTGTTAGTGTAAAATTAAAACAAGGATAAATTAGGATTCTCCTTTATGGAGAAAATAACAATATGGAATTTTTTTATGAATGATGGAGGAAATAATAAATTTTATGGAGGAAATAGCTTCACCCTAAATTATATTATTATAATATTTGATGTTAGAAGCTAAAAACTATATAAAAAAAAGACACATGTTTTTATAAAAAATTAATGACAACTATTACTACTATTTTTAAAATTAAACAAACCATTAAAAAACACATATTTAACGCTCGCTTACCCATTTCCATAAGCACCCGGTAGCCCAACCCTAAATATAAACCTATTATATTATTCATCGAATTAGCCAAATTAGAGTTTACGATAAGGGTGGAGGTTTAAGATGTTTAACTGTATTGGATACAAAAAATCAATATAATTCTTATATTTTGTTGTGGCTTTAAATTTCTCTTTCGTTCCTCGATCTATATATATATATTTATATATCTTTTATTTCAGTATAATATGTTTTTATTAATATTATTGGTAATCTTATAATTACTTTTACTTTGTCCTTCCAAACAAAAGATATTTATAATTTTGTCCTCATTTAAAACAATTATGCATTGTTGACGGACTAATATGCATAACACTAGTATCATTCTCACACACTTTCTTTCCCGCCTTCAAAGATAGTCTCCTCTCTCTATCTCTCTCTTCCCCGTTTGAACTTTCAAAAACGTCTCTCTCTTTCTCTCTCCCTTTCTCTTATCTCGAGGGCTATAAAAGTAACATCTCTATCTATGGCTCTTTCTCTCTCTCTCTCTCTCATCTTCGTCTTTAATGCTCGCCTTTCTGTCGCACATACACTCCTATTTGCTTCCGTTTCTTGACAGTACTTCTACTCTTTCTCTCTTCCTCAGGACCTATAATTTCACTTTATTTTATTCACAGGAATTATTTAGTGAAGACAAACTAACAAGATTGCCATATTCTTCATCTTCTACCATTCTGTCCTACTGCCTTTTTAAAGCCCATTAGAATAGGGACAATATATCTAGTTTGTCTTTCATATATTTTCCGAAATAAAATTTGTGTCTGAACGAATGGAATAATGGACTATATAATTCTTTGTCGTAATAAAAAATGATGGACTCAAATCTCTATTTCATATTTTCATATTTATACAAAGAGTATTTGATTGAAGGATTAAGTTATTACTCACATCTTAATTATTAAGGGATGAGATGACTTCTGAGAGTTGAAGCCCCAAAAGGGGAATTGGTAATTTTCTGATAAGAGATCAAAATGGATTTCCTTGGAGATGGAAAATTAACCCGTCGGGTTTTATTAATTTGTATATTCTTCATGAGCTGGTTAAAATAATGAAATTGGCTGATATTATGACGATACTCAGTAGCATAGATATCGTTATGGGAGAAGTTGATCGTTTAAAATGCTAATATATACAACAGAAGTAAAGCTATCAATTCTTTTTCTAAACTGGAATTTTTAAGGGAATATAAACTCATATAAATGTTTGTCCCTATTTTAACTCTTGTATTAGGGATCAAAACAGGTGTACAAGTAATTGTATGGTTATAAAGCAAAATATCTGCAATGATACAACAACGCATTAGGCCTGAATACACTGGTCCTTTAGGGATTTTGCAAGCTTTTACAGATAGGACTAAATTACTTTTTAAAGATAATCTTCTACCATCTAGAGGAAATACTAGTTTATTCAGTATTGGACTGTCGATCGCAAATATATCAATTTTGCTAAGTTAATCAGTAATTTCTTTGATCAATTGCCTAGTTTTAGGTGATCTCAATATTGGTATTTTTATATAGATTGCTATTTCAAGTATTTTATTAGTCATCCTGGCTTGAAACGGGTTCAAAAGATCGACTGTATGGAATCATTTGTATGGTTTACCATACATATGTTACCAAGCGTGGGATTCAACAAAAAGAGTGGATGATTAGGAACACCAAAAATACACAAAATATTTGTAATATAGATTCACAAATATTTAAATTGAAAGGAGTATTTCTACATATAAAAGGAATACTGATTAGGGCTTTAAATTGGTACAAATGATCAGACAGTATTCCCCACGATTCTGATCCAGAGTATGCCTTTATCCAACGATTCAAGCAATGGCTATCATGAAAGACAAAAATCCTTTATTATCTTTTAAGCCCATTAGAATAGGGACAATATATCTAGTTTGTCTTTCATATATTTTCCGAAATAAAATTTGTGTCTGAACGAATGGAATAATGGACTATATAATTCTTTGTCGTAATTAAAAATGATGGACTGAAATCTCTATTTCATATTTTCATATTTATACAAAGAGTATTTGATTGAAGGATTAAGTTATTACTCCATCTTAATTATTAAGGGATGAGATGACTTCTGAAGCACTTTTTTATTATATTTGTTTTAAAGTTGTAGCATACATAATTCATTTGGTATCATTTTGGACCTTCTGAAAAAAATAGATATCATTTATTCTACAATATAAGCATATCAAGATATTTTATTCTTTTTAAAATAACTATATTAAGATAATATGTATGCTACTAATCTAGTCCTTAGATTTTTTCGTGACCCTTGAGGAGCTGTATGAAGAAAAAATTCATGTACGGTTTTGTAATAGCGGTGGGAATAGTGATATTATCGCCGACTCTAATTATCTAATAGTTCAAGTATAGCTGATATAATTGAGGCACAATCAAAATATGGTTTTGAGGTTGGAATTTGTGGCGTCAAACTATAATATTTATCAATTTTTTAATTTCTTTTCTCGCATATTGTGAAATATTACGTTTGATTTACCAAATGCGGAAGAATAATTAGTTGTGGGTTATCAAAATGTATATTGAGGTATTAAATTTGGTTTTTTTTATCTTCCTTCATATTTAAATTTATCAGTTTCTTTGTTATTTGTGACAGTTCTATAATTAGGCGGTTGTAATTTTTCTATTCCATAAATATGCGTTCCCGGGATATTTAAAATAAATAAAGGGGATGAAATCTTAGGAACAAAAAATATGATCTTTATTACATTAGCTGAAAATTATTTGTTCTTGTTCATTTTTATCACAACAAGATGGATTTTACCTGGCTGCGAATGGACCAACTATTAAACCTTGGTTGTAAATTTATTTTACCAATTTCTCTTGGAAAGCTATTATTAAAAATTAATTCTTAACTCCTTTCACTATAAGGGATACATAATCTTTTAAACAAAAGAAAAAAGTATTCATAGCTATTTATGATATATATGTTCCATATTGTAACTAGGTTCATTAATTATAGTGAACAAACAGTTCGAGCAGCAAGGTACGTTGGTCAAATTTCCATGATTACTTTATCCCACGTAAATCGTTTACCTATAACTATTCAATATCCTTATGAAAAAATAATAACATCATAGCGTTTCCGCGGTTGAATTCATTTCACATTTGATAAATGCATTGCTTGTGAAGTATGTGTTCGGATATGCCCTATAGACCTACCTATTGTTGATTAGAAATTTGAAACTCATATTGGAAAGAAACAATTGTTTGATTATAATATTGATTTTGGAATTTGTATATTTTGGGGTAACTGCGTTGAGTATTGTCCAACAAATTGTTTATCAATGACGGAAGAATATGAACTTTCTACTTATGACGTTATGAATTGAATTATAATCAAATTACTTTAAGTAGTTTACCAATATCGATTATACAATTCCAACTATTTTTAATGCATCTCAAACAAAAAAGGGTAAAATTAGTAAGGTTTCTTTTCTGTTTACAGAAAAAATATTTTTCTTTTTGTTAGTTTAATAATTCCAAATGGTGACTCTAAATTTCAACATTGGTCAATGAAACTTAAAAACTTTATTTGTATTACAAATATATTTTATTCATTTAAGTATTAATCTAATATAGCCATAAGATTAATGTAATCTATCCATAATTAGATTTAGTTTTAATTTGAATATGAGAAAATATATCCTTTCAAATACGACTAAATAAAAGAAATAAGAACAAAATTGTTCAATAACTCTAATAAATTTACCTATACATACATCAATTTATACCCATTCAGATTCAAATTTAGTTCAATAAGTAATATATCATAAAACATTTCATGGTCCCATCAATAACGTCATGGAAAACAGTTCTTTTTTTTAAATATAGTGGATTTTCCTGGAGCAATACATGATTTTATTTTAGTTTTTATATGGTGAGGTCTTATATTAAGAGGGTTGAGTGGTATTATTTAGCAACACAATCTATTGTGTTTTTTTTGGGATTTTATAGCTAATGCACAACCCTTTATTTACTCCCGACCTATAAATATTTTAATAATAATTGCTCTGATGTTCATAAATGGATCAGAATATTACAAAGATTTCAATTTATCGATTGGGGATTCGATTACTTCGTTGGTTTGCAAAAGTTTTTTTCTTTCATTTTTTACTATTATTTCGGATACATCGTGGTATGGGCTGAATTGTGATAAGGAAATAATATTCGGGATCAATTATAATAAATATGAAATGAGAACGACAACATTAAAACGTCTTGTACACCTCTTATAAATAGGATCTCAGTTCGACGTAAAACATCTCAAATTCTATAGAGTAATACAATTACATATTCTTCTTCATTTTTTCTATATATTTCTTTCTCTCTTTTTATATAGAATGATTAGGTAATTTGTTAAGGAATTTATCCTTATCAAATTTGGCGCCTTCGGTGGGAAACAAAATTTCTCAGTTAAAAAAAAAACCTAAATCATTCCATTTTTTTTCAAATAGTACTTTTGTGTTTTCCTTAAACTCTATGTTTATTTGCAGTTCCTCCACTAAGTCCACTGCGTCTGAAAAAATCTTTACAATTTTGCTTGAAATAAGTGTTATTATTTCACTCTTTTATTAATATTATTTATTCAATTGATATATTTAGTAACTCAATATGGTAATATACCTTGGTTTTTAGATCCGTTGCTCAAATGCTGCAGGAAAGCTATCAAAGCTGAGATGGTGATTCGTCATGTTTTCAGGGAACAGAACTTGGGAGCCGATTGGGTTGCTAAGGAAGTTCTTAAGCTTCATCTGGATATGGAGTTTACTGATGTAAATGCTCCATCGAAGTTGAAAGCTATCGTTTTTTTGGAGAAGATGAACTTAGGTTATCTGAGATTAATGGAGTAAATGGTTTTAGGGTTTTGTTGTATTGTTGATGTTCTGATTTGGGGATGAAGAAGAAGAAGGGTTCGCGCCCTTCTCTTCAAATTTGTGTATAATTGCCTATTAAGGGCTTTCGTTTTTCTTTTATTCAATTGAAAACCTTTATTATATATATATATATATATATATATATATATATATATATATATATATATATATATATATATTAATACAGCAAAAAGAATACGTCTTTAAAGAAAAATTATATATGAATATTTTCGAGTTTGACTGCATCAAATTATTCTTTTATTATACCACAAATATTAGTGAAATAAAAATTACTTTTAAAAACAAGATTCATTAATTATAATGCACTACATATTATAGTGATATTATTAATAAATGTTATTAATAGATATACACTACATATTATAGTGATATTATTAACAAATGTTATTAATAAATATACGCATATTATATTATTTGTTGGTCAATATATACGGATCAAATATCATCACTAATCATTCAACCTCCCGTTGAATCAGAGCACCTGAGGTATCATCTCCCGCACCTAGAGCCGCTGCTTTTATAAACTGCACATAATAACCGAGGAGTTGTCCACATCCTAGCCGAGGTATCATCTATTTCCTAGCCGTCTGCTACCTACCACCTGCCTCCTATCCGAGGGCCGTGAACACCTCCTTGATGCGAAATGTCCTAAGCAGAGCAGTACTACTAGAATCGTCCAATGGTTTAGCCCACGGGTCGGCATCGTCCAACTAAATCAGCACTACCTTTCCACTGCCTCAACTAGGGTCCACCTCCTCCTGGTTTACTCCTAAGCTGGCTCCAATACCAGTACGGACGACACCTAATGACACAAACCCAACAGTCCCCTCAACTTGACAAGCACGGACAAGCACTTACGTCGCAGCAGTCTCCTATGATGTCGCAGGTTTCTGACCAGCAGACATGGTACAGATAAAGGCCACAAATGATGCATCATGCAAGGCATCAGATGCTACAACAACCTGTGACAGAAATCGGCAACACAGTCATGACAATTAGAAGATGCAAGCAATATGCAATAAGTACATGTACATGGCACCCTCAGTCAACAACATATATAAGAGAACTTCAACAGATCAGCCACCGCTGCCGCCACCACCACCTGCTCCTCCTCTAGCTTGAGTGGCCAACAAACACGTCAACAAAGATGAACAAGTTAGCAAAAGACTAAGTCAGAGCTGGAAAAATGTCAGCGTTATTCGACCGCCTATTCGAAATCCATTTTCCTTCGTCCGAAAAATATTATCCAGATATCCAACTGATAGGAAGCAGAACTATAGTCCCCGGCACCCTCGCCATCATCACAGCCACCGGAGAATCACCACCATGCGATCCATCTCAATCATTAAATTCGACACCACTACTATAATCAATCCACAATTTTTGTGTCAAACGGCTTCTTAATCATTAAATTCGACACCACTACTATAATCAATCCACAATTTTTGTGTCAAACGGCTTGGACAAAGAAACAAACGGGAACCGTGTGGAGCTTCTGTAAGAAGGTATATTCTTATCTTTTTTGATGTATAAATTATACTTTTATTCACAGGCAGAGGATGCAAAATACTACCCACACCAAGAGACAATGCTAAAAAATCAGTACCTCAGAGCAGCCTCAATCCATCGATTTGTTCCTTTCCAAGCCAAAGCTGGAAACTAGTTACAGCCGAAGTTCACATCTAAAGACGTTGCCAAAACCAAATTTGATTGCGTAATCACAACAGAAAGAAGATGAAATCTCGAGCAACGGAGCTTCTAGATTTTGGATGCTCTACACAGTCAATTCACTAGATGAATCCATACTCTCTACAACATTCAATGGATCCACAACAATTGATCATGGTGAAGGAACCCACAATGAATTTACTTTGGCAGTGGTTGTACTACGTTTATTCCTTATATGCCTATTACTAATGCAAACTTAGACGGACCTTTACACTTGTCTCCAAGAAAAAGAAAATAAGCGTTATATGTTATATATGATCGATACAATCAGTATAAATCAAGCATTTGATTGAACACATTATCGCATCGTCAACATTCCATACTTTAAATACAAATATTCGATGAACCTTGTTTACACGGTCCGCCTACCATTCAGCTCGACACACATCATCCTTATTCACATAAGAAACAATGGTGGAAGCATACGAAACATTATTTTGATGCGACATTTCATCAAACACCTCTCAAGCATACAGCCACCTAACTCGGTCATATGTGAAGAAACACATTTTCTACACTTCTCCATTGTAACCATCTACAGAATGTTTATGTGAGATACCAACTTCTACACTTATATATAGGAATCTGTCCAACCGTGTTGACCGTTCAAATTTGAACCTCCGTCTTCTTCGAGCGAATCCAATACCCTTTTTGTTTTCTCTTCTAATTTCCCATGGCGATCTCAATGCTACCATGGACTCTAGCTTCTTCAATGACGTATAGCACCTACCGGGAAAAGGCTTTTCGAAATCAAATAATTCTGAAACTGTCTTCGCCCGACACTAACTAGTTTTAGCTCACACCGAGTACCACCGATCTTTGTGTCTCACTGGTTCCACTCTTTATTCGTTTGCTCCTGGTAAACCTCGTTCAATCTCCGACCAAACCCTCGCTGTCTTCCTCCACTCTACTCCTCCGTTGTCGCCTGTGGTTGCTAAACTCATCGACCTGCGTGTTCCTCCGTCTCCTGCTATTTCCTCCGCATGCTACCTCCGCCTCCTCTACAATCGAGACTGCTAAAAATTAGCGAATTGCATTGCCTAACCTGATGGTACTATGGATTTAAGTGCTTATATTTAACTGGAGGTGTCCATATTAACCGTATATAATATAGTAAGCATATTAACTGGAGGTGTCCATATTAATATATAGTAAGCATATTAACGGGATGCGCATATATAAGTGTGTAAAGTGCAAGAGTACCAGGGTATGAGTATACATGTGGAAAAAATGAGTATATTAATGTGGGTAAAGTGCATGAGTAAAGCCCTATGACTTATGACCATTATTTGGTTGGTTTCTTTTGTCACGAATGTGTAGGGTTTATGATGTGAAATGATTACAATCAGTACACACTCTTATTCCTTTTGTCCCCTCCACAATTTATGCTAACATGTTTTTTTGCTTTTTTTCTTCCTAAAAGAGAAGAATCGTTGTTCCGTACATGCCTCCTATAAAAAAAAGTTCGAATCAAAATTGAAAGTTCATTTCTTCTCCTTTCGAAATTCGTTATATTGATAGTTTTGGGGTTATTTTCAGGGAAAAGGAACGTTCAGAAATCCATAAGTTTTCTGTAATCGACCTCTGATTCTTGTTCCATCAGTAGCCAGGTTTCGGATTTCACAAAAATGAATATTCTTATGTCATATTAATTTCATCCAGATCAATGCCACTGGCATTGCAACCATTCTTGGGTTACTATTATGAAAACCAAGGCAGAATATTACGTGTCTGATCCATTACTCTCCCGACTCGAGTGATTACGAGGTATATAAGTTGGTTCAATTTAAGATTTCTTGTACATAATTGAGGCTTTATAATTACTCAACCGAATCCGGTTATTCCATACCAATATTTTACTTCTGTATAGTCATTAGTCTTGCTTTGAAGAGGATAATATTTTGAAGGACTGTGTTCATTCTGATTAGCCTGAAATGTGAGATAAGTCTTTTACTTGTAGTGTTTTAATACTTTGCAGATTGATCCATATTGTTTATATATAAAACCTGCATAAAAGTTTTTGTCACTCCAACCGTAACAAAATTTATGTTTTTTTTATGTTTATCGGGCGAAGATTTTGACTTCTTAAATATGGTGGAATCGGTAGTGATTTGAAAGAAATTAAATTACCGATTCCACCTTATTTAAAAGACAAAACTTATCACTTGAGTAACATATAAAAACATAAATGTGATGGTTGTTACAGTAACAGAAACTACTATGTTGGCCATATATGAATAACGTGGGTCGACCTGCAAAAGGAAAACTGCTAGTTTTTATCCGATAATACTTTCATATATATGAGAAACTATTTATATAAACAAAAAATTTCCAAATAGCATCACACTCGTTTTCTTCAAATCATGAAATGTGATTCCAAATAGCATCGCACTCGTTATCTTGGTAGTTGGCTTGTTTCTTTCTGGATCGACCAAACTAAGCATGGTATGTGACATTTGCACCAGATAAATAAATTATGTACCATCTACCATTAGGGATGGCAATGGGCCGTCCGCGGGCCGGGTTCGGGCCGGCCCGCTTGAACCCGTTTTTTTTACACTTGAGCCTGAACCCGGTCCAATCCGCTCCCAGGTTCATATTTTCAAACCCGAGCCCGTCTGCTAATGTCCGCCGGTCAACCCGGCCCGACCCGCGGACATTAATTTTAATATTTTTTTAATACTTTTAAATTTATTTTTTTAAATTTATTATTTTTATTATATATAGAAATATTATTTTTATATATATTTTATGATTTTCGGGCCGTAACAGGCCGGACAAATTTGAAACCCGATCCCGGCCCGACCCGGTTGCGGGTTACAATTTCTGAACCCGAACCCGTTCTAAGTTCGGGCCGGACAAAACCCGGCCGGGTCGGGTCGGGCCGGACAACACCCGAATTGCCACCCCTATCTACCACACTTTGGTAGGTCTTAATAAGAGATTCTACTTACTTGTTTAACTAGCTGATTACACCACACCATAGTGTTATGTTCGATCAACAAACTCAAGTTTTTCATGTCTGTACTACACTTATCATGAAACCATGCGTTGAAGGAACACTACCATCGAGTGATTGTAACTTCGATCGTACCTAATGTCATAATGACAAAACTTTAACATGTAATAAGTTCAAGCCGAAAATGAAGATCTCTATATCAAATTGAGAAGAAAAAGACAAGTAGCATATATCAACTCTCATATTTGTAAAAACTAGTGATAATCAATCTTAAAAATTGCTTACCCATTAGTCAACTAATTGGTAGACACTTTTCAAGCTTGTTGTATTACTAGTTTTTTCAAAGATGTGAGTGCCATATATGCTACTTGCCTTTTTCTTCTCCATCTGATGAGAAAGATCTTCATTGTCGGTATGTTAAAATTTTGTCATTATGACATTAGATACAATCAAAGTTATAGTCACTTGATGGAATTGTTCCTCCAAAGCATGGTTTCAAGATAAATAGTTTCAGACATGAAAAACTAAGCTTGTTGATGGAACATAAAGCTATTGTGTGGTGTAATCAGCTAGTTAAGCAAGTAGAATATCTTTTTGACCTACCAAATTGTGGTAGATGGTGCTGAAGTTATTTATCTGGTGCAGGGTCGAGCATCCTTTATATCAATGGCTTGAAAGTACTAAATACATAAGACTGAAACAATACAAGAAATATACTGATCTCACACTTCAGACTAATCACAATATACACCATCCTTTAGGATATTATTCCTCTTCAAATCAAGACTAATGACTATACCGGAGTAAAATATTAGTATGGAATAGCTGGATTTGGTTTAGTAATTATAAAGCCTCACTTATGGTGGCTACAAGAAATCGTTAAATTGAACCAACTTATATACATGATAATCACTCAAACCACCAGAAATGGAGATCACGACTACATGAATGAGTAATGGATCAGACATGTAATGTTACGTTGTTACAGCCTCATACATTTTTCTGCATTCCTCATTTATAATAACATAATAGTAACCCAAAGATGGTTGCAATGGCAGTGGTGGTGACCTAGATGAAATTTATCTGACATAAGAGTATGTCCATTTTTATGAAATTCGAAAGTGGAGATTAGCTAAGGTATAAAACTCATACCACAGATCCAAAATTATTGCATGTTTGTAACTACGGCCACTTCCCCGAATGAAAATAACATGAACTCTTCAGACTCTGGAGGTGTTTTTCTAGTAACAGTTTAGAGTGGTCACTAACCATATCTCGAGATCTGAACGAAAAACAAGAGAAACCAAACCGAGTCAACCACGAATCAGAACGGAACCCCACCGAGTCAAATGTAAATTAGTAAGTTAATGCAAAAAGACAAAAATAAATGGTCTGAATCAATTAATTGAGTTCCTGATCCAAGCCACTTTTCTCTCCAATGGAAGATATTTCTCTTACTTTCTTTCTCAAACTCTCTCGATCTCCCTAGGCGATTTAAATCAATTGAATATAACCGGGGGTTAAAAGATCAACCATGTTAATGATAACCCCAAATATTATATATTTTTTCTTTGGTTAAGAAGTTATTTTATTTGTCTCAAAATCACTGTCTATGACAGTCAGTGGTCCGGATCTAATATCATTTCTGGTTAAATTCGTCACCAACATATAACCCTTTGTCACATTGACTAAATCGTACGGAGCAGTGTAAAGTTCATGTTAATTAATAGATTTTGGTGAAATTTTATTAAAAATTGGATTCAAAATCTTGATTAAAATACTGTAGTTTATATTTATATTTGGTTTGTTGAAATTGATTTAATTGTTTTAATTATCTTATTTAATAATTAGAGGAATTAATATTTTAGACGTTATATCAATTAGTATTTTAGACTTTACTATTCTGGTCAGTAAAATCTATTTGACTCGAATATGTAACGCTTATTGTAGGCTATTTAAAGCTATTTTGTGCAGTATAATAATACATTGAGTCTTATTTTCTCTGCATATTACTCTTTGATATTCTAACATGGTATAGTAAAACAATTTGAGTGAGAGGTATGTGTGTTTGAGTAAAATAATTTGAATGAGAGGTATGTGTGTCTAAGTAAAACAATTTGAGTGAGAGGTATGTGTGTTTGAGTAAAACAATTTGAGTGAGAGGTATGTGTGTCTGAGTAAATTAATTTGAGTGAGAGTGCGGTATGTGTGTCTTAGTGAAACACAAAAAGAGTGAGCTATGTGTGTCTGAGTGAAACACAAAAAGAGTGAGGTATGTGTGTCTGAGTGAAACACAAAAAGAGTGAAGTATGTGTGTCCGAGTGAAACACAAAAATAGTGAAGTATATGTGTTTGAGTAAAATAAAAAATGTGAGTGAGTAAAACACAAAATGTGAGTGAGGTATATGTGTCTGAGTAAAACAAAGAGTGTTGAGTAAAAAAAATGAAGAAAGTGTGAAACAAGAGTGAAGAAAGTGTGGAAACAAAATGGCATTTGACTCGAACAATTTCAGTGCCCCATGTGTGCCCAAATTTGATGGAGATTACGATCATTGGAGTTTACTCATGGAGAATCTCTGACGTTCAAAATAGTACTGGTGTGTGATTCAAACAGGTCACCGGGAACCTAGAGAAGGTGAAGTGTTGACGGCAGTGCAGCAAAAGATGTTGGATTAATCAAAGCTTAAAGATTTGAAGGCAAATAATTATTTGTTTCGGTCCATCGACAAGACTATTTTGACTATTTTGAAGACCATTACTCAAAAGCAGATATCCAAACAAATTTGGGAAGCAAAGAAGACCAAGTATCATTGCAATGAAAGAGTGAAGCGTGCTCAACTCCAGAGGCTTCGAAGATTGTTTGAAATAGAGGAGATTGGTGAGGTTTATTTTCGTTTGAGGGTAATTTTGTCTAGAGTTTTGTGGTATTTCAAAGGTATTTAATTTTTGGATAGAGTGTAGAGGGAGAATTGAGCTGCCTGGTTCTATTTAATTTTCATTACCCCCGGTGGTTGGGTATACCATTATCTGTGGGCCACATGGGCTTTCGGGTTGTGTTAATGGATTCGGGTCGAGTTTAAAGACCCATTAGTTTTAAGTAAGCAAGTAATCAGCTTAGTCATGAAGTGATTAAGTTTTTAATACTTTAGTCCCGTTCGGACAGTTCCGTAAGTGGAGGTTGTCCAAACTGCCCCTGTCCGGTTAGGTGAATGCTGTCCGAATTGCCCCTTTCCGGTTCTCATAAACAGCGGTGACAAGATCCGGACTCATCAGTAGCCCCCTTTTTAGGTTGTGATCAAAGGCCCTTGGCAAGACCTAAAAAATAGCCTGTATCTGGTCATAGCCATGTCCAGACAGATTTTCAAACTGTGTAATGGCTTTATCCGGACTGAAAACGTTCTCGGAAACTAAACGGTTTTTTGCTAGAGATCGTGGGACACGTGTCTTTCTCTGATTCGCCACATCAGCTGTTTTTTCCCTAGAACAGCGCTCCCACTTACTCCAAAAAGAAACCTCTTCATTTAATGTGGGTGACATCAGCGCCGTTTTTAATCATTACAACCCTTTCGAATTCTCCTAGGTATCAAAGCATCTTTTGTACCTTTACTATAAATTTGTCCCTTTTCTACTGTTTTACCATCTTCATCATCCTTGATCTGTTTAAACTTCAAAGATTTCATCTCTCAACAACAAAAATTTCTTTTGGTGTGAGTTTATGTTCACAGCAAAAAACGCTTTAATACAAGGTGGGTGGGTCAATTTGTCAGAGTTGGAAAAAGCTCAAAAGGTCGAACGAGAAATGAGCATTGTTGCAGGCCTCCCTGTTTCCCCTGTTGATAAATCGGAAACACCAAGCTCAGATCCTGATCGGGGTTCTTCTTCAACTAAGAGTGTTAAACCAAGGAGGTTGTTCCAACCCAACCTTTCACCAATTGTTTCGGGCTCATCGGTTCATGAATCAGAGCCTACTGTTGAACCAGGACAGGCAATCACCAGTTTTAAGAAACCTTCCCCGTTCATTACCATGGGATCGGATGTTGATGCCTCTCCAGAGAAGTTAGTAGATCGGAGAAGAGGTCGCTTGGTGAAAGGGCAAGCTCCAAAAGCTACACCTTCCAAATCGGGGGCTAAAAATAGCAATACCGGGTCAGAAGCACCCATTAAGACTCCTAAGGACAAGCTTTCCGGCCCGGAGGCATCTAGTTCAAGTCTCCAGAAAGAAACCACTGCATCTGAGCCCCAGCCGGAGTCCAGACTACAAGAAGCCAGTAATGCCCAACCATCCAGAGGGCCTGCTAAGCCAACCACTAGCTCCCCCCCCCCCACCCAAAAACAACTGATAACCCTTCCATGATAATGGAAGAAGTGTTGGAGGATTCTGTTGAAGAAGCTCCTTTTGAGTCCGAAGTCTCCGGGCAAACAAGTGAGGCTGCTGCTGCCAAGAAGGACAAAGGCAAGGAGAAGCTATGCTTAAAGCATCCGGATTTGCCAGAGAGTCTTGTGGGAAAAATGGGGCCTTGCTTCCACAAGGTAAGTGTCAAATACCTGCTAGCTTTGCAAAAACTTAATTATGCTTTCATCCACACAGCCAAACTGGGTCGGATGCGAACAGAATGGGGGATCCCGGAGAATGTCAAGGTAAGGATTCCGGTGGATCCGGAGACACCGATGGACTGCAAGCTCAGTGAAATAGTTTTCTTAACTGAGCTCTTCAACTGGGGACTAAGGTTTCCCCTAGACCCAGAGATAGTCAAATACTTTCACCTCATCAAACTCTTCCCAAGCCAATTGAGCCCCAATGCATGGTAAACTCTCATGGCCTGTATTATGGCCTCTAGGCTCTCCAGAATTCCTCTTCCAATGGAGCAGTTTGCAGCTATGGCCAGCCTCTGCAGAAACCACCTTATTCCCTTCTATCACTTGAACATGGGTGATAATTACAAAGTAGTGGACGACATGCTTGAGTCGGAAAGGAATTGGAAAACTCAATTCTTGTTTGTTAGTGGCACTTGGGAGAATGGGAGGAAGATTAAAACCGGTGTCAACCCGAGTCTGCTTACCAGCAGATGGCGAAGCGATGGTAAGAATCTCATCTCACATTTCCATCTTTATTTATCACAAATTTGTTTATCTAACTTGTTTTTTTTGTAGTGATGCCTAAGGATTTTAGTAACTACTTGAAGGTTGGGCAGACGACTTGCTCCAAGCTAAATGCTTGGGCTGCTGAGAAGTGGGGAAATCACTTCCACAATGCTTTTATTGGAGGCAATCGAACAAGGTCCTACCTTTGGAATACAACTGACCAGAGGGACTTATCTTGGGAGGAACTAACCACCCCACCCCCTCCGGAAGTAACCCTCAGGAGAACAGATGCACTAGATGGGTTGTTGTATCTATCTGGTAGAGCTAAAGCCCCAAGCAAGATGAAGGGAAAAAAAGGTAAAAGCAAACAGATTACGGTTGAAGCCATTCCTACCGAAGTAGAGGAAGCTGCCCCAACAAACCAAGAGGGGCCAGATCAAGGACAGATTGATGTCGCTCTTCTACAAGTAGTGGAGTATGAAAGTACTAGAGAAGTGGTAGGATCTCCAAAATCCTCAAAGGCTCCTAAGAAAGACAGGAAACGAGGAGTAGAAGGCAAAGACAGGGAGGCCAAGAAGAAGAAAACCTCCAAGTGTGATGAAATTTCCCTCCGGCCTCAGGAGCCTCTTCCCCCTGTTGACCCTACTGACCCAACTCAAGCAGAAGGCATCCATGTTGACTTTCAAACCGGAGGGGGTGCAGGAGGGGATATCAGCATTGATGGTGTTGATATTAGTGGTCTCGAAGAAATTGGTCTTTACTTCGAAAACCTCTCTAAGGATGATTTTGCTGGGCCTTACCTCCCCCCGAGTTCTTCGAACATCATTACCTTCAATGGTAAGTCTTTATCTGTCTCAAGTGAAAGAGATTTCATAACTCACTCTATATTAAGTAATATTAAGCCAATGCTTAATTTGGAGAAGCAAGTACGAGGTCAGTCAGCCATCATTAATGCCCTTAATTTTGACAAAGAGAAATTGTCTGGCGACCTCCTCACTGCCAATCAAAATGCTGATGTTTTGAAGAGGGAAAATGAGGAGTTGAAGAAGAACCAGGAGGATTGGGCCACAAAGGTAGCCACTTTGGAAGATACTATCAAAGAACTCCGAACAAAGCAAAGCGAGTTGGAGAGAGATCTCTCTTCTTCCAGAGAAGAGGTGAGGGCTAGGGACAAGGTCATTCATACTTTAACCAATGACAAGATCTCGCTCGAGGACTCGGTATCCAAGGCTGCACAAGAAAAGGCTGATTTATTAAATAACAAGAGGTAAAAATCCAAGCTAGGATTGATGTTTATACCAACCAAGTGATAGACACTCAGGAAGAAAAGTTTGCCAAAGTGAAGTCGGACATAGTCTTGCTCTTTCATGAGAAATTCCCGAAGAGGACACTGGGAGACTTATGGACTTTTGTAGAGTATAAAGACCTCCCCTTCCACACGATGGCTGATAGTGACAAGCATGACTACTCTAATGGTTTGGATGACACAACCGATGAAGAAGAGAACACCGGGGAGAGTCCGAATGAGGAAAATGACGACCTCAAAAAGAAGAAAACTAGTGAGGCTGTGCCATCTAAGAAAGCTTAGCCTTGAAGTATTAACTATCTTTTTTTATAAATTTTTTGCAATCGAACCAAAATCCTTGGATGGCCAAGGCATTTTTTATAATCGTGTCCGGCTCCTGTTTGGATAAACCTTTTCGTTTGAAAACTCAAAGTCCTTGGGTGGACAAGGCACTTCTTATGTTTTAATGGGTAGTTTTATTTTGCACAACTCTTGCATTCTTTCATAGTTTTTCAATTTTGGTGGCTAATGTTTAAACAGCCCTTAGTTATTTCACAAGTATTCTAAAGTGAGAGTGTTTAAATTCTCCGATGACAAATGTTTAAGTAGTCATCACTCCTCCAATTTAATTCGGTCTGTTCAAATAAAAATTTCACCAAAAACTATAAAGTGAAAACACTCCGGATTTTTAAGAAGGCATCAAATTTTATAAAAAAAGCCCAGACACCTTATTAAAACCTCCCCGCACCACCAGGGTAGGAAAGCGTATGCCCCCAAATATTTACATGAACTTTTAAACAAGTAAATATTTACATAATTTCTATTCCAAGTACAACCGGAGGTGTTCAATATTCCAGGGGTGATTCAAAATCCTTCCATCTTTGTCTTGGAGCCAGTATGTCCCAGGCTTAAGCTTTTCAATGACCACATAGGGTCCTTCCCAAGTTGGAGCCAACTTACCGAACTGCTTCTCTTTAGTATGTAGGAAAACGTTTCTCAATACCTTATCCCCCGGTTGAAAATCCCTTCTCTTAATTTTAGAAGCGAACCTGCTTCTCATCAATCCTTGATAGTGTACAGCTCTAAGGTGAGCCTTAACTCTTCTTTCTTCTATTAAGTCAAGCTGGCCTCTGATTGCCACTTTGTTAGCGTGTTCGGAAAAGTTATGAACTCGAAATGAAGGGCATCCATCCCATATACTAAGGCAAAAGGAGACTCTTGTGTTGCAGCCCCGGGAGTGGTCTGGTAATCCTACAAAACTTCTTGCAAATAACTTGGCCATTTCCCAGCAGCCCCTTCTAAATTCTTCTTCAGACCGGAAAGTATTGTCCTGTTGGCCACTTCAACCTGACCATTTTCTCGTGGGTGGAAAGGGGAAGATAAGCAATGTTGTATGCCTCTAGAGGCACAGAAACTCTCCATTTCTTTATTGTCGAACTGTGGCCCATTGTCTGTCGTTATCTTTTGTGGAATTCCAAATCTGCAACATATATTGGATAAAATGAATTTTATAACAGCTTTTGATGTTTTACTTGCCAATGGAGCTGCTTTGATCCACTTCGAAAAGTAATCAATAGCAACGATTATAGTTCTGTGCCCCCCGGATGCCATTGGTAGAGGTCCCACTAAATCCAACCCCCATCGAGCAAAAGGTATTGGCTCAGAAATTGACTCTAAAGGGATGGCTGGGATATGAATTTCATTGCTATATCTCTGGCATGGGTCACACTTTCTTACAACCTCCCTAGCATCTTGCATTATGGAGGGCCAATAGTACCCAACTAACAAAACTCTTCTTGTTAGAACCCTGAATCCACAGTGAGCTGATCCCTCACCATCATGTAACTCGAAGAGCACTATTTGTGACTCGTTGACCCCCAAACATCGTAAGAGGGGTTTACTATAAGACTTCTTATAAAGAATATCTCTTAAGTGCCACTTCTTTAAGAAGAAGTAAGTATTTAACCAACTCCTTCTTTTTGGCTTCGGATTGACCTTGTGCATGATGGATAAGAAGCTGAGAATCGCTCATCAACTTGACCCTTTTGGCTCCACAAATAAGAGCTAATTTCAAACCAGCTATAGCAGCTTCATATTCGGACTCATTATTAGAAGCCCTGAAAGCAAAACATATAGCTTGGTACATTCTGTCACTGTACGGAGAGGTCAAACATACCCCAACACCACATCCCATGGTACTTGATCCACCATCAGTCCGGACGACCTAGACTTTTTTGTCTTTCACATCAGTTGTTTGCTTAGTATCCCTATGTGAGTGTAATTCAACTAAGAAATCTGCCACCGCTTGGGCTTTGATTGCTGTCCGAGGGGAAAAATCAATATCGAAGTTTCCCAATTCCACTGACCACTTAGTCATTCTACTTGAAATGTCGACCCTTTGGAGAACATTTTTTAAGGGAAAAGACGTCCGGACAATAATAGGATGAGCCTGAAAATAAAGTCTCATCTTCCTCGCAGCAATCACCAGGGCTAGTGCTAATTTCGCAAGCTTCAAATAGTTCTTTTCTGCATCAATCAAACTCTTGCTAATGTAATACACCGGACGGGGATAATTATCTACCTCCCTTACCAATACTGCACTTATGGCACAACTAGAGACTGCCAGTATATGAAAAGAATCTCTCCATTAACGGGTTTAAACAAAGTCTCGATGGAGGACAAATGCTTTTTGATTTCATCGAAGGCCTCATCACACTGTGAGGACCAATCAAAATCCTTTGCACCTTTCAAAGTTTGAAAAAACGGGGCACACCTATCAGAAGACCTTGAAATGAATCGATTTAATGCAGCCAACCTCCCAGTCAATCGTTGTACTTCTTTAACATTCCAAGGAGGCTCCATTTGTAGTAAAACATTAAGTTGGTCTGAATCAGGTTGTATCCCTTGCTCACTTATTACATACCCCAAGAATTTCCCGGACTGCACTCCAAACACACACTTTTCCGGGTTTAATTTCAAATTTACTTTCACTAAGTTAGCAAAAGTTTCTTGGAGATCTACCAAGTGTAGTTCTTCGTCCACATATAATATTTAAAAAAAGAACTCAATCAACACACATTAATCAAACCATAAAAAATCTATATTTTGAACTCAATATACAGGAGCTCGATTAAACGGCGAACAAGTTTTTTTTTCTGCATATAGAGTTCCTATAACTCATTATGCAAAAAAATCATAGATTTAAAAAGAGATTTTTATTCGATACGTCAACCCATATATTTAAAATAAAAATAAGATTAACGATAGATTTTTATCTTTGGAACTCCAGAAACCGCTTCAAAATTGTTTGGTGGCTATGGTTTTTTAGGGTTAGAAGAGAAGAGGTGAATGTGGATAGTTACGGTAGAAATTTGGGTTGTTAGTGTAAAATTAAAACAAGGATAAATTAGGATTCTCCTTTATGGAGAAAATAACAATATGGAATTTTTTTATGAATGATAGAGGAAATAATAAATTTTATGGAGGAAATAGCTTCACCCTAAATTATATTATTATAATATTTGATGTTAGAAGCTAAAAACTATATAAAAAAAAGACACATGTTTTTATAAAAAATTAATGACAACTATTATTACTATTTTTAAAATTAAACAAACCATTAAAAAAACACATATTTAACGCTCGCTTACCCATTTCCATAGGCACCCGGTAGCCCAACCCTAAATATAAACCTATTATATTATTCATCGAATTAGCCAAATTAGAGTTTACGATAAGGGTGGAGGTTTAAGATGTTTAACTGTATTGGATACAAAAAATGAATATAATTCTTATATTTTGTTGTGGCTTTAAATTTCTCTTTCGTTCCTCGATCTATATATATATATATATATATTTATATATCTTTTATTTCAGTATAATATGTTTTTATTAATATTATTGGTAATCTTATAATTACTTTTACTTTGTCCTTCCAAACAAAAGATATTTATAATTTTGTCCTGATTTAAAACAATTATGCATTGTTGAGAGACTAATATGCATAACACTAGTATCATTCTCACACACTTTATTTCCGCCTTCAAAGATAGTCTCTTCTCTCTATCTCTCTCTTCCCCGTTTGAACTTTCAAAAACGTCTCTCTCTTTCTCTCTCTCTTTCTCTTATCTCGAGGGCTATAAAATAACATCTCTATCTATGGCTCTTTCTCTCTCTCTCATCTTCGTCTTTAATGCTCGCCTTTCTGTCACACATACACTCCTGTTTGCTTCCGTTTCTTGACAGTACTTCTACTCTATCTCTCTTCCTCAGGATCTATAATTTCACTTTATTTTATTCGCAGGAATTATTTAGTGAAGACAAACTAACAAGATTACCATATTCTTCATCTTCTACCATTCTGTCCTACTGCCTTCTTCCCATAATTTCTGATCTACTTTTCTTTCTTCCCTTCTTTGTGTTATACTTTTCCTTCGGTGGGACGTAATGAGAGAAAATCGAGACATTTCTGTCACGCACCTCTAAGATCACCGGTAATCTTTTAATATATTTTACCTAATGGTAATTAAAAAAAGATACATTTCCAAATCTTCCAAAAACAATCTTATGGGTAATAAATATATAATTGTTTTTACTAAAATTTATTATTTGAAATACCATTTGTAATATAGAAGTAGCATAAACTTCTCCTATCTTAGTGGAAAAACCTGAAGCGAATCAGTCACCTACACTGAACACGCTCGTCGTAAGCGCCTCGCCATGGTTTTGGGGGTTAGATTGTCCATCTTTAGCCTCTTTTGTATATCTACTACTTCGTTTACTTTTTTTTAGTTTCACTCCTTTTTTGTTATTGGAATGTCATCGATTTTTCAATGCTTACGTTTTGATTGATTTCAATATAACTGATGAATCCATATGAAATCGAAATTTTCCAATTCCTCTAAAAAAAATAGAAGTAGCATGTTTTACTTATGTCAAATTTGTATGCATGCGTGATGGTTAGCATTTTCTCGATACCAAAATTAGTTATTCGATGCAGGGTGATGGTCAGACATATCTGTAAAAACATTCTGATCATATAATATTCAAAAATATGTGTACTATCTAGTACAATGCTTTCCATTACATAATCCAGAAGAAATAAGTAGTTTCACCGATTATAGTGTACCTACGCGTTGTATATAAAAGAATTCTCTTGCATACAAAATTAAATAACTAGGTTAATTATAAAAAAAAATTATTTGGTAAAATTTAGATTATAAAAATCATATCTGCATTTATCCAATTTATAGATTATGGGTTAGAGAACCTTTTTTTGGTGAAGGGTTGGAGAACCTTTAAAAGCTAATAATTTGGCAAAAATAAATAATAAATAATAAATAATAAGAGTTAGAGAACCTTTAAAAGCTAATAACTTGGCAAAAATAAATAATAAATAATAAATAATAAATAATAAATAATAAATATAACATAATTTTATAGTTATAGCTATAGTTATTTATAGTTATCCGTGCTTTCGATATATTACATTAATAAATAAATAAATAAATTTTATAAAAAAATATACATTTCAATATAACATAAAAACTGTTTATTTATTTTGTCTAAGGTACTAAAAATTTTAAAAACACTTTTATTAATACTTACGACCTTTTGGTGCCAGTACAATGCTACAAAATTCATGCCAAATTCATATGTGTTTACCAAATATCACGCAATTTAGGGTCTAGAATCTAGATGATAGTGAATCAGCACATTTGCCGACAGCAGAGTTCCGTTATATATAGACGTCCATATAACATATAACAGCTATGGTATATACTGTTCTAATCGACCCATTAAAAACTTATTCAAATAAGCCTGACCCAATCTGAATACCAAAACAACCAAAAATTAGAATGAAAAAAATATCTATCTTATATTGATTATCTTATAGAGAAGTAGTAGAAAAAAATTTATTTATAATTTTATAGTATTATTTTATTTTATTTTATACCATATTTTATTTTATATAATTTTTATACACGGTGAAGGTGGGAGTTGCAATATTTATCCTCACTTGGCCAGCATCCGGTAAAGTTGCAATATTAATGGTTACTAAAATCGGTGCCACCCTTTGACCGGTTCTCATGGTTTGTGTATTAATGCATTTGGCCAGTTATGAGTAATAATGGGTTGTTAATAATAATAATAATTTATTCAAATGTTTCGCAATAAGACATGAATGAATATACTATTTTATATTAACTTTGGACAAGATTATATTGGAATTTGTTTTGCTACAATGAGATCTCAAAATAAAAATAAAAAACATTTTGTTTTACCTTTATATATAAAACCAAACCAAAAACCAACTTTTCTTCTTCCCCTTAAAATTTTCTCTCTAATTTTTGCCATTCGACTTCTCCGTACTCTACTCAAAGTCGAATTTTGCTTTTGTGTTAAAAATCTCCCCAAAAATTGTTTGTGTTATACTGACAATACTATTTAAGAGTACAAACTATTTGAATATAACATTGCTTTTAAATTAATTGAACCAAAAGATAAAAAATAAAACCAAACTGCAGCGCGATTTTTATTATGGAGCCAACCCAAATTTCCTTTTAACAATCATCTTTATCATGTCGCCCTTTTTTGCGTAAGTTTGAAAAGGTTGCATGGGTTGGACAATAGTTGTTCCTAGGATGGTGGTGATTCAACTGTCTAGCTAATCTGACTTCCTTGACTCTTCAGAGTTTAGGCTATTTTGCAAAATAAATTCATTCCTATTAACACTGTGTAGTCTTTGGGTTTGAATTTCCACAAATTTTTCATTTTTCTCGGATTATCCTGGTAAATGTTATTGCAGGTCTGATTGATATGTGTTTTGCATGTCTACAACCTTTTAAAGTTCGCCATTTTTTATGGTATTCTGCTTCCAGACCCCGTAATAGAATGCAACTGAAATTTCAAAATCAAGAACCCTAATCTTTAAAAACTCACTCAAAATCAACAAACAATATAACAAAATGTCGACAATCACTAGATTTACTTTCCAGAAACAACAACATTTAGATAAAATTTGACTTTTTCGAAAAAACCTATAACTCTAAATATCACTAAAAATACCTAACTAAAATGCAAACAATTATATCAATAAGTATAAGATTCATACCTTAACGTGTTTGTGAGTTCGGATTTAAGAAATCTTGAGTTTGTTTTGGCCGATTTTGAGAGTTTTTGTGCGAAGAAGAGAGAAAAGAGAAGTTTCGGCTCAAAAAAAGATTTTATATAAAGGGTAAATTGGTCATTATGGGGTCTCATTATATCCGAAAGAGGTTTCATTATAGCTAAAAGAGGTCTCATTATAAAAGTGTCTCATTATAGCCAAAAGGGGTCTCAAAATAGCCTTGCCCATTAACTTTGGGCAAGGCTATATCTAGACCCCATTTGGCTATAATGAGACCTTAAATCAAATTTTTTATTTTACTTTATGTAAAATGACCATTTTACCTATCATATAAAACCAAGTTTTCGACAAAAATCTACATAATTTTCTTCATCTTCTCCAACCAAACTTCTCTCTAAAACTAATCTAATACCCACAAATGAATTACATTAAAATCTAACTATTTTCTTCATCTTCTTTAACAAAACTTCTTTATACTTTTTAATTATATTTTAATATCGCCTTGTGGAACTTTCCGACTTTTCATTAGCGTAAAAAAAATGAATCACACTAGTCGAAGAGCCAACTTTTTTTTACAAAATTATATTACAATGAAGTAATAGTGGATCCATTAATTTGTATAATTTTCTATTAAGAAATAAACTAGTAACTGTGAAAATATTTCCCAGCCTGATGTTCGAAACCTCATCATCTTGATGACAATATAAGACGTGAGCTGCAATGTTTTTTTTTTTAAAATAAAATTAAAGAAATCAATATTTGAAATCAAGATCTTTGATTAATAGCGAAATCAGAAACATCAATCAGATAACAAAACCACAAGAAAGAAAACAACACATCGATTTCTAAGTTTGAATTAAATTTACAACCAAAAACCCTAAATCCCCAAATTTCATAACCTAAGAACTTGTAAACTTTGTAACAACTTTCGTTCCTTAAGATACAACGTGTTTGGCCAATTTACCAGACAACACCAGCCTCACTACAGTCTGGATTTCCCTTGAAGTGATAGTCAGTTTTTTGTTGTACCTCGCAAGCTTCGCAGACTCACCAGCCAATTTCTCGAAGATATCGTTGATGAAACTGTTCATGTTTCCCATAGCTTTGCTGGAAATACCGATATTGGGATGAACCTGCTTCAAGATCTTGAAGATGTAGATCTTGTAGGTCTCGACGCTTTTCTTGGATCGTTTATTCTTTTTATCAGATCCAACGCCAACTTTTTTTGGTAACTTCTTTCTGGCCTTTGGTTTCTTCTCAGCTGCTACGACGACCAATTAAAATTTCTCGGCGACCTTCTTCTCATTCGGCTTCTTTTCTATTTGGGGTGCTATTGTTGATTTTGATTAGGAAATGAGTTCTCTAGAGAGAGAAATCAATTGGAGAAGAGAAATAATTTTCTGATTTTTATTGGTGAGATGCGAGTTGCGACTTGAATTTGATAAAAAAGAAAAAAAAGGAAAAAGAGAAAAGAGAGAAGAGAGAAGAGAGGAGACACAGTGAGTTGGAAAAGGTTTATATATTAAGAGTATTTTAGTAAAATTTGGGGTCTCATTATAACTAAAGAAGGTCTCATTATAACGGGGTCTCATTATAACCAAAACGGGTCTCGGTTTAGGGTTTCCCATTAACTTTTTACACTTTTTCTAAAATATTTTTATTGTTTTTATATCTTTAAGAAATTCCTAAGCCCATTTTCTATAATCAATTATTTCACAAAAAGAATCGAATCAACTTTAATAAAAAGTAAGAAAACTTTCCACCTATTATTTTTGCTATTAGAGCTAAAACAAATGCGTAGATAGATTTTGGTATAAAATTAATTCGCTCCGACAATAAAAATGAGTGTAACGGTAATCACGCTAAAATTAAGCAATTTTATATTATGTTTATATTATTTGATAAATAGAAATTAAGGAGTTTTATTTTAAGTAGAATTGTTAATAACCAAGAAACTGTTTTTTGGAGATGAAAAAATCTTCGACTTTTCAGCTTGATTATTTTTTTCATGTGTTTCACTGCCTCTTCCAGTAGACACTCGTGGCCTTAATCCCCGTCACATGTCTTCTTTCTTTTTTAGAATTGTTTGAATGAATGAATATTCAGCGCTGAACTCTTCAAACCTGCAAAACAATGTTAAAAATAGTGAGTCTTTCAGTTGCCAAATGATATATGCTCAAGCTGTCCACCAACATTATCCAAATAAAGACAATGAAATTAAGCCTTCAAGCATTCAACACAAAATGGACCACATATCTATACAATTTTAAGATCAAGTCTATGAAGACCTAGCGTGGGATACATCATTCACATTGATTGACAAATTTTGAAAAGGTTTGCCAAAAAAATCTGATCTTGACAGATTATTTAAACTTCAAAAGTTCAATAGTAACTTCTCATACACCAATTGGGATTCAAGACATTTATTTCTTGAATTCTCACTAAAAGATGATATAGGTAATATATGGTCTCGTGGAGTTTAGTCATTTTGTGAATACTCCATTGGAATTTTGAAGTGGTTGCCCTCTTTTAATGTTAGAAAGCAATGTCCTCTGGTTCCTATATGGACTGGAATGGAAAAGTTACTTGAGCAGCTGTATAATGAAGGAATCATCAACTCCATTGCTTCTCCAATTGGTAGTCCCCTTAAGATCTGGATACCCCTAAGAATAAGGAAATGTACAATGCGTGCTACGCAATGGTGGAGATTGATATCGCCAAAAAGCTTCAGAATCATGTATGGGTGGGATTTGGCAGCAACCAGGGAGCTTGAATCACTCTGAGCTATAAGGATGTACCAAATTATTGTGACTCTTGTTTTCATGTAGGTCATGATACTTCCACCTTCAAAAGAAACCAAACTATCAAAGTCGATACAAATAAAACAACACAAGTTCCACCTTCTAAAGACAACACTAAGCATCTCAAAGTAAATCATTATGAAGATGTGACAGTTCTCTTAGGGAAAGAACCTGATAAAAGAAGTATAATTGCTGAAAATCAACACAAATTGAGTTAAATCAAGAACCAACTGATACTATTGATGAAAATCAGAATATGCATGTTGTATAACAGAACCCTGATATAAGTAAATCACCTGTGAAAGATCAAGATAATGGAGCTATATTGAGCACATTTGGAGAGATTACTAGTATACCTAAAAATAATGATAAATTACCCGAAGAGTATCAAGAAGCCATAAAAACTTTTGATGATCCCCTACAAATTGAAGGTTTGAATAACAATGTTTTTTATGATACTAATTAGCAGGATGAGGAAATCATTGATGCTAACAAATCACTTGATAACATTTTAGATTTTCCTCATCTACCTCATGAAGGCACTCCTCTTGCTGTTAAAACTCCTTCTAAAGATAACATTGGAAGCTTTCCCTCTATTCTTGCAAGAAGAATAAAAAACGTTGAACCAAGTTTTCAGAAAATTCTTGATAAAAAATTAAAAAAAACAAGAAGAAGCAAAAGAAATAAACCCCTTGTCATTAGATCTCTTCAAATAGAAGAGACAAAAATAACCTCACTAAAAATTCCTAAATGATCAAGCTCTTATGCTGGAACATCCGGGGAGTTGGTGATTAATCTTGTGTCAGAATGCTGAAATCTTTAATCAGAAAAGAAGGTATTAAAGTATTGTTTCTACAAGAACCTATGATTAGTTGTGATCAAATAAACAATCTATCTACTAAACTCAAACTTACTAATTCTTTTGCTAATATTTCTAATAAAATTTTGGTGTTTTGGCATGAGGATTTGGATATAAAAATCATAGAGGACAGAATCCAATGCTGCCACATAGAAGTCAAACATTCTCTCATTGATAAAGTGATTAACATGACTTGTATTTACGCTAAATGTCAAAGAAATACTAGAAAATAGCTTTGGAATGATATAAGATCTTTTGAGCCTATTGTTAAAGACTAGCTTCTCCTAGGTGATTTCAACTCTATCACCTCTCCCTATGAACAATCTGGTTGTTCAACTTTCTGCCAACAAAGTGAAAATGACTTCCTAGACATGATTAAAGACTACCACCTAGAGGATGTTGGGTACCTTGGCACTAGATTTACGTGAACTAAGAAGATTAGGTGGAGAAGACTTAATAGGGTTTTGTTTAATCAGGAACGGTCTGAATTTTTTGTTATCACTAAAGTATCCCACCTTTCCCGTACATGTTTAGACCACACTCTACTCCGTATCACCATAACTAAAGATATTAAGAAGCTTAGCAGATCCTTTAAGTTTCTTAATATTTGGACTATGGACAAAGACTTCTTGGATTTTGTGAAAGACAATTGGTCTATACCTATGATGGGCTATCCTCAACATGTATTATGGAATAAGTTAAAAAGGCTGAAGACTGCCTTAAAAAATTGGAATAAAGAACATTTTGGTAACTTGTTTGATAAAATTAAGCAAGGTGAAGAAAAATACAGAATATCTAACTTTTGCAATAAAAGGAAAATGTTTAAGATTTCATGGCATCTTCTGAACTTAGTTAGATCCATTGAGCATTTACATGACTTGATGTACCTAAAAAGAGCAAGATTTGGTCAAAGAAACCAATATGTTAGTTAATTTGGTAATCTCAAGTAAACACAATGGCTTTAAGAGGATCGGAAGAGTTAAAGGTATTTAAATTAAGGTATTTAAATTGCAATTTGACATGGTTCTGAGCGACCATCTGGTCACCCAAGCAACATTATGGATCTGATATTTTTAAATAAGCATTATAGTCATATTTGAAGAGATTAATTTTCTGCAGATGTTGATTACAAGATACAAATACCAAGGGGTATTTCCATAACTTAAAATTTCAAACAATATTAAATAATCGATTTCAATATCTAGATTAGAGATATCTTTTGATTTACAACAAATAAGACCTTCCAGTAAGACCTAACTTTTGCAATAAAAGGAAAATGTTTACCAAATAATATACCAAAAACATGCATTATGTAGATCTGTTCAATTCTTAAGATAAAGCATACACTAGACTCACCATTGTGTAAACATGATCCAATAGTTTTTTTCTTCATTTTATTGGTTTTAAGAAGATACTATTTGATATATTAAACTATGTTAGACTTAGATTGATTGAAATAACCAATAACATTTGTTGTTTTCAAGTCACTAGGCCAATGCGTTTGTTTTAACAGTCTAGCACAATCAAGATTAGTTATAATAATTATAACTTTTTATTTTATCTTTCCAACTTTGCTCAAACGTTTTTAAGAAACTTTTGTGGAGGATCCGCATGCTTTGAAATTTGAATGGTGGTTTAGGTTTATTGGTGACAAAATGACAATGAGATACTAAAAGGTGAATGATATGAGCCAATTATGGCCAGACACTTTACTTTAGTAATATTAAATGCAGACCTCCACTTGGCATTGTGTAAAGTGTAAAGAAAAGAACAAAAGGAACAAACCGCTAGACGGCTAGGGTTTTTGTATTATTCAGAAGTGTATAAATTAGTACAGCATATGCTCTTATTTATAATAAAAGAAAGCTAACGGGCTTGGGCTTTATATGGGCTTTATATTCTTAACACCCTCCCTCAAACTTACAATGCAACAGTAATAGGCATTGAGAGTTTGTCACAAAGAAAATGAAACCGCGCTGTGGACTGAGCCTTTGTGAAAATATCAGCAATCTGCAAAGCTGATGGAACATACGGAAGCGAGATGGTGCCGATCTGAAGATGATACCGAGTGAAATGACAATCTATTTCAATGTGCTTCGTCCTCTCATGAAAAACTGAATTCTTTGCTATCTGCATGGCGCTTTTGTTATCACAATGTAGGGAAGTTGGTTTAGTAACATTAACCCCTATATCTGCAAGAAGCCATCGTAACCAAATAATCTCACATGTGGTGACAGCCATAGCACGATACTCAGCTTCAGTAGACGATCTAGAGACAACATCTTGTTTCTTGCTTTTCCATGATATTAATGAATCTCCAAGGAAAATACAGAAACCGGTAGTAGATTTTCGGTCATGAGGATCACTATCCCAATCAGCATCGCTATAGGCACGCAGTTCAAGTGAAGAGGTCGAGGGAAATAAAAGGCTCTGGAACTGAGTGCCACGAAGATATCTCAATATTCGAAGAACAACTCCCCAATGAACAGATGTAGGAGCAGTAACAAACTGACTGACCACATGAACATCATAAGCTATATCTGGTCGAGTAACTGTAAGATAGACCAAGCTCCCTACAAGAGTTCGATATAGACTTGGATCTGACAAAGGAACGCCATCAGTCGGAGAATACCGAGCATTGGTTTCAAGAGGAGTATCTACCGTTCTGTTATCAGAAAGTCGTGCTCGTTCGAATAAATCAGATATATATTTTGTCTGAGAGAGAATATAACCTTTTGGAGAGTGAGCCACCTCAATACCTAAAAAATATCGTAATAGTCCCAAGTCTTTCATCGCAAAACGCTGAGCCAAATCACGTTTTAGTGCTGCAATGCCATCAATATCATCACCTGTAATGATCATATCATCTACATATAGGGATAAAATAATTCGTCCTACACTAGTAAATTTGATAAACAAGTCTGAATCGTGATTACTAGCAAGGAAACCAAGTGAAGTTATAACCGTAGAGAATTTTTCAAACCAGGCACGAGGAGCTTGTTTGAGTCCATATAATGCTTTCCTAAGTCGACAAACTTCACCTGTTTGGTGAGCAACACCTGGAGGAGGAGTCATGTAAACCTCCTCATGAAGATCACCATTCGAAAATGCATTTTTAACATCGAGTTGAAAGATTTTCCACTGGCGAACAGAAGCAACCGCAATAAGAGTACGAACAGTCGTCATTTTTGCCACTGGGGAAAATGTTTCATCATAATCCATACCATACTTCTGTGAATACCCTTTTGCTACAAGACGAGCCTTATATCTTTCAACAGATCCATCAGATTTTGTTTTAATTTTAAAAACCCATCGAGAACCGATTATATGCTTACCGGATGGAGGCTTAACTATATCCCATGTATGAGTTTGGTAAAGAGAAGTGAGCTCTTCGACTATTGCATTTTACCAACGAGGATGAGAAACAGCTTCTTTAAATGACCTAGGTTCATATAAATCATGTATTTTTGCTATGAAAGAGGCAAAATAAGCTGAGTAAGAAGAATACACAAAATCTGGTAGTTTGGTAGACTTACTTGTACGAGTAGATGTTCTAAGGGGTGAAGCTGGTGGTTCACTAAAAGAAGAAGATGAATCAGGACTTGATGGAGCAGAAGTAGTATCAGTTGTAGTTGATGTCTCAGGAGCTGGCACATCAATATCAATGGGTATGTCGCTATTATTTTCAAAGGGATCAATAGTCTGAACTTTGGTACTTGTTATATCATGTGATATTGTTGGAATCGAATAAAACGGGATATGCTCAAGAAAAGTAACATGTCGAGAGAGATAAAGTTTCTGACTAGTGGGATAAAAACAACGATAACCTTTCTGTCTAACACCATAACCCAAGAAAACACATATTGCGGATTTATGGCCCAATTTGTTGCGTTCTACATGAGGACGAAGGACAAAACATGTACATCCAAACACTCGTAAGGAAGAATAATTTGGAAGTTGTCCATATAACTTCTGAAAAGGAGACATCCCTGCATTATGAGCAGTGAGAATTCGATTAATCACATATACAGCAGTATGAATTTCTTATCCCCAAAAAATAGTAGGAACCTCAGCAGATAAAAGTAAAGAACAAGCAGTCTCAATAAGATGACGATGTTTTCTTTCTGCAACACCATTCTGCTGAGGGGTGTCAGTGCAAGAAGACTGATGTATGGTACCATCAGATGCAAGTAACTGAGTAAAATCATTGGATGTATATTCACCCCCCAAGTCACACCTGAAACATTTTATTATAGCAGAATGTTGAGTCTTAACAAGTGCCCGAAATTCTCTATAAATTCTAAGGAAATCTGATCTCTGTTTCATAAGGTAAACCCAAGTATATCGAGTATAATAATCGATGAAAGAAACATAGTAGGATGAACCACCCTTTGTGGAGACAGGAGATGGACCCCAGACATCAGAATGAATAATATGAAACAGAGCAATAGAGGAAGAAATACTTTCATTAAACGGTAACGCCGAAAATTTTGCAAGTTTACAACCACTGCAATCCGAGATATTACAAGTGTTTAGCTGACATAAAGCACCTGTAGAGACTAAAAACTTTAAACGCGATGTAGATACATGTCCAAGACGAGAATGCCAAAGATAAAACTTAGACGATGAAGGATTCAAACGAAACGAAGACAAATCAACACCAGAGGCAGCAATATCAGTCAAGTATGTTTTTTCACTATCAACACCATAGACATCCATATCTGTTACTTCGAGTTTCTCCAAAACATAGAGTTCCCTTATTTTACGACCTGTCCCAATCACTCTTTGGGGCTGTTGATTTTGTATAGCACAAACATAATCGGAAAATAAGACACAATAACCAGATTTACACAATTGACTAACCGAAACAAGATTCAAAGCAAGGGTTGGAACGTAGTAAACATCAGATAACGATATATGAGGGGTACAAATAGAGCCAATACCCTCTACTGACATTGGTGTAGCACTAACAGACAAAGCAGATATGGGTGAAACATGAGACACCGAAACAAAGTTCGACATGTGAGGTGACATATGATGAGACGCACCCGAATCCAAAATCCACAATGATGAATCAATACCTGAAGTGGAAGACGAGGACATACCCGAATGGTATGCAGATGTAACAAAGTTCTTCTTATCATCTTTTCCTATCATGTTCGCAATAAGATCCACAATCTCAACAAAACTGCTCCACTGTTCCAGTTGTAATTTCTCCCAAACTATAGCACCGAATCAAAATCCAACCGGTCATATTGAAGGGCCGAATGTCCCAAACATGCTCTCCAAAATTCAGCAAAAACAGACTTCGTTTTCCTTTCGATCGGACCGTTTTATTGGAGCTGCACACAGCAGATCCGAAAACCGAAAACTATATCTATTTATTAGAAATTTTACTAATAATTCAATAATAACTCTTCTGCAATTTCATCGGACTTTTGTGCAATTTTACCACTACTTCAATAAACCAAATTTATCGGAGAAAACTTTTCTTTGCCGAACAATACTTTTGTGCAATTTTACCTGAAATTTATCCAGTGCAATTTTACCAAAACACAATAAGCTCAGACGCTATTCTTCTTGCCGAACAATGATTTTATGCAATTTTACCAATAATTTACACAGTGCAATTTTCCCAATCTTTCTTAATTCAATTCTGATGGTTCCCCGAGACGCAACTTTACCAATAAGTTAACAATGCAATTTTACCAAAAAAATATTCTTAACCAATACTTTTGCAATTTCGATTCCTTCTAAGCCCCAATTTCACCGATAAATTCTACTTACAATTTTATCAATCGGATCTAATACTAAATCAAATACCTGATAATTTTATCAATCGGATCTAATACGAAATCAAATACCTGATAATTTTATCAATCAGATCTAATACGAAATCAAATACCTGATAAATCTGATTGTTACATTTACGCGATCAGTTTACTTCTGGCTCTGATACCATGTAAAGAAAAGAACAAAAGGAACAAACTGCTAGACGGCTAGGGTTTTTGTATTATTCAGAAGTGTATAAATTAGTACAGCATATGCTCTTATTTATAATAAAATAAAGCTAACGAGCTTGGGCTTTATATGGGCTTTATATACTTTAGTAATATTAAATGCAGACCTCCACTTGGCATTGTGTAAAGCTCTATCAAGACACTTCCACTTATGATTGTTAGACCAAGTAAAATTGGAACCAGAATATCTAAGATCCTCCATATTACAATCTATGATCATATTGTTAAATTCATCCATTCCTCTCAAATTTAAAGAAGAACAGGAAAGTTGTTCATTTGCATTAGTAATTTAATTAAAATGTCATACAAACAATCAAGGTTCATTAATAGAAGATATATCCCTTAAATGATCTCAAAGAACAATTTTTCGGGATCTAATACATTAAGCATAAAGATGGTTATAAGAACTTCAATATTAGTCGAAGTGTGGTTCACCATCAAGTGAAGATATTGGTCATTATCAATAAGAATTTGAGTATTGTAGCAACCCTTCCAAATTGTCAAGGTTTTATTATTATGTTAGCAAAACTAAAGTTAAAACCAAGTTTCTTAATAATTCTTTCAAGATTGGAGTTTGAGATCATTGGATCCTGAAGAGAAATGAAATCAATACGTTCTGTTTTAATTATGGACTTGATTCTTATAAGGGTGCGAGTGTTACTAATACCCCTAACATTCCAATTAAACGATCTTATGGACTTTATAGTCATTTTAATAAAGATTTAGAGGATTTGAGGGATCCTTTGTAATTGAATGACTTATTACTTACATTTTTGTTTGATTTGTTTACTGGTAATCATTTTTTCACCTTTAGAGTGTTTGGGAGACTACCATCCTTTAAAATTTCAGGGTTTTACTATGTATCAGAGTTTTCCAAGTCTTTGATTAAATTGAAATAATTACTAATTTCTCAGTTTTACGAATGGCTTTTTTGATGGCATTCCCATGATGTCATTTTCAGAAACTTATTTATTTTCAGTGATCTCTAAATATTTCAGAGAGTCGTCTGTCAAAATGAGGTTATGGTTGTTTGTGTTATCATGTATCTTAACTTTAGCTATTACGTTCTGGTGGTTTAGATCTGAGTTAAATGAGGTGAGTTTATCATGATGAATATTAATATTATAACATTCACAAATGATTTATGTTCATCATTTAATTTGAGAGTAGCCAAGAGAATTGGTTTGAGTTGTTATAGATATTAATTTTATTTTTGAGACTAATCTCTCAATTGAAACAAGGTTATGTTGAGTTGTTTTGTCTTTGGTCTCAAGAGGAAGATTGCTTTTAACTTTAGATTTTTTTTTTATTTTTTAAGTATTTATTACATGTTTCTTCTGTATCACATAGATGATATCCTGCCAAAATCCCTCATTTTCCTCAAAACTAATCCATACTTTTTAGAGAATTGAGGTTGAAGCATCTAAGACCAACCAAGCTTTATAATAGTTAAAGCTTGCTTGTTTTTTAAGGGACCCAAATTGCTAAGGATAACCAATTACCTTATCAATTTGGGCAATGATGCTTTTGTTATAAAGAAAATCAGGTATTGTGGGAAAATGTACCCAAACAAAAGTCATCTTAGAAGAGGAGAGGATATTTTCCTTATATGTTTCTTGGAAGATAATGGCTTTTTTGGCATCATTTTTTATACTTTTATGTGGAATAATCCCTTCATTTGATTGCCAAAGATATTTGCATACGATCTGGAATGAACTGTGTATTGCTGAATCGATAAAAATGAACCGAATAGAGGATTGCTTTCGATTTGAACATCTTCTGAAACCCCAAGGGTTTGCTTGGTTGTAAGGAGAGCTGGAAAATCTTCAACAACATCTTTTTCCTTTTTTTAGTAATGGAGCTTCGAGGTTTGATTGAATCTTACGTCTAATTAGATTGTATTCTAAAAACCGAAAACCGATAAGGAACCGAAACAAAAAAACCGGTTAGGAACCGAACCGATAAAACATAAAGGACCAATATGGAATCGAACCAATAAAACCGATAAAGCGATAGAAACTGATACAAAATCGAACCGATAAAACCAATAAACCGGTAGAATCGATAAGAAATCGGATCAATAAAAGGGTTAGAATAGATTATTTATTATTATATATTCTTTTATAAATTATAGTACCAAAATTAATAGTTAATTACTATTTTTTTAAAGAAAATTAAAGATTAATTTATAAACTTTATTTTTTATATTATTTATTTCAATAAAAAAAATTAAATCAATATAAATTTTCTAATCTTCTGAGACATTACTCAAATCAACCTTGAGGTGAGATTGATTTGTGGAATCTCTCACAAGTTTCCTCTGAATTAATTTTTGGGTTTGTCAATTGGGCTTTTGTGAGATTATTCCTGACAAAGGATGATAATTAGACGAATCAACTATTAATCTTATGGAGAAACTTTTCTTTACTTTTAATGATGCATTTTTGAGGTTTTCTAGATAAAAAAAACTTATTATTCTTGTGGTTTCTTGAAATGTATAGAAAGGATGATAAAATACTAGGTTAATAAGAGTTTCAACTGGATAAAGAGCTGATTTATGTGGTATTCGTCATGGATGAGAAAGGAGGAGGTTATATGTAAGTCGTTTTGGTGGAACAGTCCAATAGAAGAGAGAAGACTTTCTTGGATAAGCACCATCTTTCGAAAACTCTTTCATAAATAAAAATATTACACAAAGCTATTAAATCAATAAGCAGAAAGTAGAAGAGATATCCTGATAGCTTAGTAAATTTAGAGATTTTAGTTGAACGAGAGAGTTTAAGATAATATTTGAGAAGTGAGCGAAATAAAAAAAATGGCAAAAATCATACATCGGATTTGATTACAGATATTTTTTCAAATTTGTTTGAATATATTTATGGAAGGAAAATAGTTGAGATTTAGAAAGTCCTTAAGTTTGTCATCCTTAAGTTGGGAATACTACCAAACACTGCTTTGCTCTTCTGCTTCATGTTCCTCTGTTATTTGGGTCTTACAGGTATTATCTTACACCCCCTTCAACTAAACTTTTCAACATTTTTAAAATAAATATCAATTTCTGGGTTTCAAACTTAATTTATTTCTCTTTTTTTTTTCAGGTGCAAATCAAGAACAACTTCTTCAGCCACTTAATCTCTACACCACAAGCCAAACACTGCCCAAGTCTGGCTGAAGTGGCTTGTGGTGTAGAGATTAAGTGGCTGAAGAAGTTGTTCTTGATTTGCACCTGAAAAAAAAAGAAGAGAAATAAATTAAGTTTGAAACCCATAAATTGATCCTTATTTTAAAAATGTTGAAAGAGTTTAGTTGAAGGGGGTGTAAGATAATACCTGTAAGACCCAAATAACAGAGGAACATGAAGCAGAAGAGCAAAGCAGTGTTTGGTAGTATTCCCATTGTTGTTGTTGTGCAGAGAAAGAGAGAGATGTCTCAAAGAAAATGAGTTTTGGTTTTCTATTTGACTGAGTCTGAGACAAAGAGATGTTACTTTATAGCCCTCGAGATAAGAGAAAGGGAGAGAGAAAGAGATAGACGTTTTTGAAAGTTCAAACGGGGAAGAGAGAGATAGAGAGAGGAGAGTATCCTTGAAGGCGGGAAAGAAAGTGTGTGTGAGAATGATACTAGTGTTATGCATATTAGTCCCTCAACAATGCATAATTGTTTTAAATCAGAACAAAATTATAAATATCTTTTGTTTGGAAGGACAAAGTAAAAGTAATTATAAGATTACCAATAATATTAATAAAAACATATTATACTGAAATAAAAGATATATAAAAGATATATATATATATATATATATATATATATATATAGATAGATCGAGGAACGAAAGAGAATATATTATATTCATTTATTTGTATCCAATACAGTTAAACATCTTAAACCTCCACCCTTATCGTAAACTCTAATTTGGCTAATTCGGTGAATAATATAATAGATTTATATTTAGGGTTTGGCTAGCGGGTTCCTATTGAAACCGGTAAACCAGCGTTAAATATGTTTTTCTTAATAATTTGTTTAATTTTAAATATAGTAATAATAGCTATTATTAAATTTTTATAAAAAACATAAGTGTCTTTTTATATATAGTTTTTAGCTTCTAACATCAAATATTATAATAATATAATTTAATGAATAATTTATTTATTTGTTAAAACGTTCAAACAAAACTTTGTTAATTCTATAAAATTAGATTTTATAAAAATAAATGTTCTTATAAAAATAATAGTAAGTTTAAAAGATATTTTAATAAATAAAATATAAAAAAAAAAATCAACTTTAAATGTATTTTAAAATATATGAATTGAAACATATTATGTGTGTTTAATTTAATATTCATTTTATAAAAACATTTATTTAAAATTTTAAAGCAAAACTTATTTAAATATTACTTTTTAAAATTTATAAAATAAAGAGAAATTTCACCTAAGGTACCCACTCAACTATTCAATTGTCATCTACTCCCTCTGTCCCATAATGTTTGTCGTTTTACGGTTAGGCACAAGTATTAAGAAATGTAATAATTACTTCTCTTTTTTAAAAAAGTAGATAAAGTAGAGATCTAATTGTTAGTTGATTATAAATAATATTTAAATTTGCATCGGTAAATGAGAACGACAAACATTTTGGGACAAAAAATATTTCCTAGAATGACAAACATTTTGGGACGGAGGGAGTAGTATCCAAGCTTTGTTCTGTTATATCTTAATAATCATCTCAACTACCTAATTACCACTTGATACCTAATATTATTTCAATTTTTCTTTTTATTTTATTTTTAGAAGATCCACATCTTTCAAACCGGAGCTCGGAAAAAATAAATGAAATTACCATCGCTTTTGTTATTTTTAAATGAACAAAACTAGATCCGCTGATGATATTTTTTGATTTTTTTTTAAAAAAATCACCAGTAACAACTCTCAGGAAATCGAGAGAGTTGCAAACAACTCTCAGGTATGTTTTTCAAACAACTCTCAGGTTTGTTTTTCAAACAACTCTCAGGTTAGTACTAGTGAAGGTACGAGCGGGTATATATAGTCGAGGGTATTTTTGTCTAAATTTCAATTCGAGGTACCAAGTGACATTATCCAAAAAACGGGTACTAATGGGTAATTAGATAGTAGAGTGGGTATTTAATGGTAATTTTGTCTAAAATAAACTACTATATATGTATATGTTCAATTAAAAAAATAAGTGATTTAAAAACTATAGTTTTAAATTTTAAAAAAACTTTTTTATAAAAAATAGGTAAAAAAATTGAATTTTATTATAAAGTTTAATCAATATTATATTTAATGCGCACTAACTGTTGTCCATGGTACCGGTTAGCCAAACCCTTATATTTATAAGGGTCTCATAGGAAAGTTGTTGGTCGGAAGCCTCCACTTCAACGACGGAACAAGTTTTGGATCCTTTTGGTATTATTAATTTCAACATTTTTTTTAAAAGAAAATTTTGAATATGAGTCAATTTCTGCTTGTGGTGTTAATTTGATGAGAATATATTTGAATAAATTATTATGGATAACTATTTTAATCAATGACCAAATTTAAGAAGATTTTACACTTTATAAACGAATGTGGAATCCAAAACAAATTTTACTTTTATTCAATGTAAAAATAACTACCAATTATATATAGGGTAATATTATATTTCAAACTCTTGTTAACACTTATCATATGAAAAAAATTATATGTGGAAGATATTTTTAAGCTTATAATATATATGTTCCTCCATCATCCCTAACCATGATCTTATTGTTTTAAGTCTTTCACCATCATTTCTTCGTCGTCTGTCGATGATAATAGGTGATTTTTCATCACCTCCATTAAAACAGCCTCCAGCTTCATCATCTAATCAAAGAACCATACATTCTAAACAACTTCAAAAACCTTTAAGCAGTATTTTGTCCAGTCTCATATTTGGTATAAATCTACAACTGATTAACCAACTAACGTTAACCATATATAATATGGTATACTTTGTAATGATATATCATCATTATTTCAAACAATTAATCAGTTTACATTTCCATAAGAGTTATCAAATACATAATTCTCCAATGTGTTCTGAATCCTAAAATTTAAAAATCATGTAACTTTGTCCACAAACCTTGAAGATTTTTAATGAACAATGTCTACCATTAATCAAGTATATGATACATCTAGTTGCTCATATATAACTCATCAAACCTGCTCAAGAGAGGACTTTGAACTCTCTATTAAACTAGTAGACGAGTAACCATGGTATTAACCTACAAAACAAGGTAAATACTTCAAACTCTTTCAAATCATATTCAAAAGTGGTTAATATTGATGCCAAGGAACGCAATTTATTAAATATGGTGATTCAAAGTAAAGTATATTTTCCAATAATTATATTATATGCGCACGATAAGAATAGAGTTATATCAAAATCGAAACATATATTGGTTTGGAAGTTCTCTCATGGAAGACCTTTAATGTCCATAATTCAAGACTTTTTGAAAGCCTTTGGATTTATTGGAAACTTCAGTATATCATTTTGGGATTTAAAACTCATTCTGATTGAACTAAAAAAATTAAAAGATCACTCTAAATTATAAAAAATAAATTTCTAGATTATTAACTAGTTCTCTATGAGATTACTTAAATGTTCTTCATGCTTAAATCCCAATATAGAGTCATTTATTAATCTTGTATGGATCTCCCTTCCTAATCTCTCATACTATAGGTATGATGAACAAGTTATTTATGTTATTGATATGGTTATAAGTAAACCATTAAAGATTTGGATGCCTCAACAAAACAAAGCCAAGTTTAATGGTTGCAAAGCTTGAGTGGAGATGAATGTCTCTAGAGATTTAGCCTTAAAATTTTAGGTCGTTTTTTGTGAGAATGATGGAAATATAAAGAAAGATAGATTTTTGCAAGATATCATCCATATTTTAATGAATGTAAGCATTCAGGCCATAACTCATGTATTGTAGAAATAAAATTACTAATTAGAAAGAATAAAGTTAATGAGTCAAACATTTGAAGTCCAAGTATAATCTTATTTATATTGAAAAAAAATTATAAACCTATTGATATTTGGGTTCCAAAAATACAATCAGTTACCATTGAAGTTGATAATACCAATGACCAACCTATTGAAGAAAAGAGCACAATATGCCAAAAGTTTGATCACATAGATATTAATAAAAAGTTAGTCATTATAAAAGACTTTGTAAAAGAAAGTGGGATAATAAGTTCTCTATAATCTATTTAATTAGAAGCATATATTAATTCATGAGATGATTTAGATACATCTGATACAACAACTTCATCTTATACTAAAGATATTTTTGGCAGTTTAACTTCATCTCCTATGTTGAGGAATATTATGCAAGGGAGAGAGTTTAAAGAGATAGTGAGCAAAAGGAGGAAAAGTCTTAAACTAAACTAATAAATAAACTAAATCATAGCAAAGCATTGAGTATTAAGGATCTTCATAATCCTTCATTGGATACAATATATTAACTCTCACAATTCTAAATTAATGCTGAGAGGAGTAAGAAACAAAGGTACTATTCAAAAACTCAAATCAATAAGAAGAATTGAACACGTAGATTCTATTGTTATTAAAAAACATATGATCTCAATGATTAAAATAAAGAAAACATATAGAAATCTTCGTTATCAAGTTGTAACATCAAATATAAATAACACAATCTATATTTTTTGGAAATATGTTTTTATTATAGATATTTTATTAAATAATGAATAATTTATTCACCTTAAAGTTGGAAACTCTACTATATAAAATGAATATATAGTTACAATGGTAAATGCAAATCATACAAATAAACTACGTATTGTTCTATATGATGACCTTAGGGAAGTAGCTTGGTTGGTTATACGTGATTTTAATGTTATAACAAATTATCAAGAACAATTAGCTTGTTTTACTTTGTGTTTGAGGAGTATGGATGATTTTAATAATTTTATACAAGAATCTTGTTTAAGTTATGTTGGTTTCTCGAGTTCTAAATTTACTTGGTCAATTAATAACAGCTGGAAGCATTTTGTACGATTTTTCTTGGACGGGGAAATTGGCTAGAACTGTATCAAACCATTGTCTTTTATATTTAAAAATAAGGTCAAATCATCCTTTAAATTATAAAACATATGGACATTGCATCTTGATTTTTTACAAGTTGTTGAAAGTAGTTGGAATGAAGACATGTTTGGTCGTCCAATTCAAGTATTTTGGAACAAAATGAAAAGGTTAAACTAAGATTGAAGCATGGAATTGGGATGTTTAGGGGAAAAATTTCAATGTTATTGCCTAGTCCGAGGAGGAAGTAAAACATCTAGAAATTTGTTATTAAATTAACCAGACTTTACAGGATAAAATTAAATACTGTAAACCTAAGGCAAAACATTTGCAAATTATGGTTAAAGAGGAAGTCTACTGAGAACAAAAAAAAGTATGATCATTTAAGTAATCTCATAGAGAACTAGTTAATAATCTAGAAATTTATTTTTTATAATTTAGAGTGATCTTTCAATTTTTTTAGTTCAATCGGAATGAGTTTTGGATCCCAAAATGATATAATGAAGTTTCCAATAAATCCAAAGGCTTTCAAAAAGTCTTGAATTATTGACATTAAAAGTCTTCCATGAGAGAACTTCCAAACCAACATATGTTTCGATTTTGATATAAGTCTATTCTTATCGTGCGCATATAATATAATTATTGGAAAATATACTTTACTTTGAATCACCATATTTAATAAATTGCGTTCCTTGGCATCAATATTAACCACTTTTGAATATGATTTGAAAGAGTTTGAAGTATTTACCTTGTTTTGTAGGTTAATACCATGGTTACTCGTCCACTAGTTTAATAGAGAGTTCAAAGTCCTCTCTTGACCAGGTTTGATGAGTTATATATGAGCAACTAGATGTATCATATACTTGATTAATGGTGGACATATTGTTCATTAAAAATCTTCAAGGTTTGTGGATCAAAGTTACATGATTTTTAAATTTTAGGATTCAGAACACATTGGAGAATTATGTATTTGATAACTCTTATGGAAATGTAAACTAATTAATTGTTTGAGATAATGATGATATATCATTACAAAGTATATATGGTTAACATTAATTGGTTAATCAGTTGTAGATTTATACCAAATCTGAGACTGGACAAAATACTGCTTAAAGGTTTTTGAAGTTGTTTAGAATGTATGGTTCTTTTATTAGATGATGAAGCTAGAGGCTGTTTTAATGGAGGTGATGAAGAATCACCTACTGTCATCGACATACGACGAAGAAATGATGGTGAAAAACTTAAAACAATAAGATCATGGTTAGGGATGATGGAGGAACATATATATTATAAGCTTAAAAATATCTTCCACGTATAATTTTTTTCATATGATAAGTGTTAACAAGAGTTTGAAATATAATATTACCCTATATAATTGGTAGTTATTCTTACATTGAATAAAAGTAAAATTTGTTTTGGATTCCACATTGGTTTATAAAGTGTAAAATCTTCTTAAATTTGGTCATTGATTAAAATAGTTATCCATAATAATTTATTCAAATATATTCTCATCAAATTAACACCACAAGCAGAAATTGACTCATATTCAAAATTTTCTTTTAAAACAAATGTTGAAATTAATAATACCAAAAGGATCCAAAACTTGTTCCGTCGTTGAAGTGGAGGCTTCCGACCAACAAATTCCCTATGAGACCCTTATAAATATAAGGGTTTGACTAACCGGTACCATGGACAAGAGTTAGTGAGCATTAAATATAATATATTAAACTTTATAATAAAATTCAATTTTTTTACCTATTTTTTATAAAAAAGTTTTTTTTTTAAAATTTAAAACTATAGTTTTTAAATCACTTATTTTTTAATTGAACATATACATATATAGTAGTTTATTTTAGACAAAATTACCATTAAATACCCACTCAACTATCTAATTACCCATTAGTACCCGTTTTTTGGATAATGTCACTTGGTACATCGAATTGAAATTTAGATAAAAATACCCCTGACTATATATACCCGCTCGTACCTTCACCAGTACTAACCTGAGAGTTGTTTGAAAAACATACCTGAGAGTTGTTTGCAACTCTCTCGATTTCCTGAGAGTTGTTACTGGTGATTTTTTTAAAAAAATAAAAAAATACCGTCAGCGGATCTAGTTTTGTTCATTTAAAAAAAACAAAAGCGATGGTAATTTCATTTATTTTTTCCGAGCTCTGGTTTGAAAGATGTGGATCTTCTAAAAATAAAATAAAAAGAAAAATTGAAATAATATTAGGTATCAAGTGGTAATTAGGTAGTTGAGATGATTATTAAGATATAATAGAACAAAGCTTGGATACTACTCCCTCCGTCCCAAAATGTTTGTCATTCTAGGAAATATTTTTTGTCCCAAAATGTTTGTCGTTCTCATTTACCGATGCAAATTTAAATATTATTTATAATCAACTACTAATTAGATCTCTACTTTATCTACTTTTTTGAAAAAAGAGAAGTAATTATTACATTTCTTAATACTTGTGCATAACCGTAAAACGACAAACATTATGGGACAAAGGGAGTAGATGACAATTGAATAGTTGAGTGAGTACCTTAGGTGAAATTTCTCTTTATTTTATAAATTTTAAAAAGTAATATTTAAATAAGTTTTGCTTTAAAAATTTTAAATAATTTTTTTTATAAAATGAATATTAAATTAAACACACATAATATGTTTCAATTCATATATTTTAAAATACATTTAAACTTGATTTTTTATATTTTATTTATTAAAATATCTTTTAAACTTACTATTATTTTTATAAGAACATTTATTTTTATAAAATCTAATTTTATAGAATTAACAAAGTTTTGTTTGAACGTTTTAACAAATAAATAAATTATTCATTAAATTATATTATTATAATATTTGATGTTAGAAGCTAAAAACTATATATAAAAAGACACTTATGTTTTTATAAAAATTTAATAATAGCTATTATTACTATATTTAAAATTAAACAAACCATTAAGAAAAACATATTTAACGCTCGCTTACCGGTTTCAATAGGAACCCGCTAGCCAAACCCTACTAGCCAAACCCTAAATATAAACCTATTATTCCCTTTCGTTCCTCGATATATATATATATATATATATATATATATATATATATATATATATATATCTTTTATTTCAGTATAATATGTTTTTATTAAGTAATCTTATAATTACTTTTACTTTGTCCTTCCAAACAAAAGATATTTATAATTTTGTGCAGGTTTAAAACAATTATGCATTGTTGAGGGACTAATATGCATAACATTAGTATCATTCTCACACACACTTTCTTTCCCGTCTTCAAGGATACTCTCCTCTCTCTATCTCTCTCTTCCCCGTTTGAACTTTCAAAAACGTCTATCTCTTTCTCTCTCCCTTTCTCTTATCTCGAGGGCTATAAAGTAACATCTCTTTGTCTCAGACTCAGTCAAATAGAAAACCAAAACTCATTTTCTTTCAGACATCTCTCTCTTTCTCTGCACAACAACAACAATGAGAATACTACCAAACACTGCTTTGCTCTTCTGCTTCACGTTCCTCTGTTATTTGGGTCTTACAGGTATTATCTTACACCCCCTTCAACTAAACTGTCAACATTTTTAAAATAAGGATCAATTTCTGGGTTTCAAACTTAATTTATTTCTCTTCTTTTTTTTCAGGTGCAAATCAAGAACAACTTCTTCAGCCACTTAATCTCTACACCACAAGCCAAACACTGCCCAAGTCTTTCGATCTCGGTACAAGAACCCAAGTAGAATTTATGTCCAAGGCTGCAATTTCATCTTTCATTTCATTCTCCCTTTCTGACTTCCCTTGAGCCTCAATATAGGATGGAGGCTCATTTTCCAGCATGTCTTCTAATATAAAATAAGAAGTGATAGTATATTGGTTTTCTTGAACTTCATAATCTTTTAAATAAATAGGTGGTTTCCTAGGTCTTGTAGTTCTTCGCAGTGCGATTTCTCCTTGTGGTGAATTATTATGACCAGAAAATTTTGAACTCCCCATTTCGATGAGATTGGCTCAAGATCAGTTTCAACAAATGGCATAAATACAGAGGTTTCTTTCGGACCAGCAGTTGGGTAAAAATTAGAAACCTCATAAGAAACAACATCACGAGAAGTCACAATCTTTTTAGTGATATAATCTATACGTCTCCACTTTTTCCTGTTCACGTGATAATCAACAAACACACACTTCCTTGCTTTCAGATCAAGCTTAGTTCGATTTTGCTTAGGTATATGAATATAGAAAAGAGACCCAAAGACTTTAAAGTAACTCACATTAGGTTTGATAGTATAAAGCAGCTCAAAAGGAGATATTGATATACTTGGCCATGGAGGCAATCGGTTTATCACAAGACAAGCACACTGCATAGCTGCTGCCCACAATTCTCGAGGCAGGTTCTTATCGTGCATCCAAGATAAATTCATTGTTGTAAAATATGCTAACTTACGTTCGGTGACTTCATTCTGTTGTGAGGTATCTAGACATGTTAGTTGTCGATGAATGCCATGTTTGCGACAGAATTCAGAAAATTCGTGTGATTGGAATTCACCCCATCATTAGTTCACAAACACTTAAACCAGACCTGAATTGCTTATCTACCATTTGTTTGAATTCAACAAAGTGTGTGAAAGATTCGCCTTTGTTTTTCAAAAGATACACCCAACTATAACGAGAACAATCATCAACAATTACCATCATATAACGGAAACCACTAAAACTTGGTGTTCTTGTAGGCCCTATAAGATCAGAATGTACAAGCTCAAACATCGACGATGCACAATTCAAAGATTTTTGAAAAGAGAGTCGATGTGACTTACCATATTGACAGCCACCACAAATAACATCTTGATGTGTTGATTTGAAGAAAGGAACTTCTTCAAGAAATATTTTAGTTGATATTTGTTGCAACAGTTGATTACCAACAAGTCAGAGTCGAGCATGCCAAAGTTAAATTGTTGTATTTTGACTTGTTTATTCTACATACGTCTCACTTGCAAATAAAACGTATAAAGAGTTTTCCTTTCTTCCGGTGAATAAGACATTAGCATCAAAACTTTTATAATCATCAAGAATCTGAACATCATTTGGCCCGAATAAAACATACTTACCGGAATTAGTGATTTGAGAAAAAGAAGCAAGGTTCTTCTTTAAACCCGGTACTTGGTATACGTTTTCAAGTGTAAGACTTTCATAATCTGAATTGGTACATTTCACACTGAAATCACCTTCTTTCACTACTGGATGTAATGAGTTGTCTGCTCTCACAATTACTTGTTTGCTCAAATACGGACGAATATCATAAAGTATAGAAGTATTACCGGTAGCATGATGTGAGCAACCTGAATCAACGATCCACTCATTCTTGTAGTCAATACATCTAGTATTAACTTCTGATTTCTTTTCAGATCGATGTGTAGCAGAAGCCATATTGTCCGGTTGATTAATAACCTCAATTAAGAGACAACTTTCCCACTGTAGCTTATTGTTATCTTCAGCATTATGTGCAATATTTGCATCTAATTTGATGCTTTTTGAATAAGTTTGCCACACTTCTTACAAATAAGATTTTTCACGACAATCCGACTTCATGTGTCCAGTCCTTCCACATCTAAAACATGTCCATTTAGAGTGGTTTGCTGACTCCCCCTCATTTATTTATGCTTACTACCATTTTAAAAATAACTTTGTGTGTTTTTCCACCTTGACTTGTCTTTAGTAAAGAGTGTATCTTCTGGTGTGGTTTATTTCAGTCCGAGGGTAATTTTGTAAAGTGTTTTGGGTGTTTTGTGGAATTTAATGTTTAAGTTAGTGAATAGTGAGATAATTAAGCCGTGTGCTAGTAGTAAATTTTGATTACCCTGATTAATGAAAGTGGTTGGGGTATTTATACTTAATTACTGACACATGGGCATATTGGGTCAGATTGTGAAGTCGGGTCAATTAAAATACCCATTAGTAATCTGGTTTGAAGTGACCAGCAACTAGCTTAGTCAACATTTATTACATTTGTCATGTTCAGAGTTTTATAATAGTGTTTATGGTCTGAACTACCCATCGGATTAAGTCAAGACACAGTAGCCCAAATATCTGATCTCATCAGTAGCCCAAATATCTGATCTCATCAGTAGCCCAAATATCTGATCTCATCAGTAGCCCCTTTAGGTTTTGTAAAGAATCTTTGGAAGAGCTAACTCGTAAAAATCAATACCAACATTCTCTGATCTGCTGTTTCGTTTGAACTTGTAAATTTTTTCCTTCAGTAGTGACCTTGGTCGAATTTTGGTGGAATGTATTTCTCAATTCAGAATTCTAAGAGTCTTTTTCCAATTGTGGGACACGTGTCAGGCTCTGGTTCGACCTCTTAGCCGTTTTCCTCTTAAATTCTCGTACCTACTAGGCTAGAAAGTTACCTAGGCTTTAACTCTCATACCTTGCAGCTTTTAATCATTACCCAAATCGATTACCTTCTCCTAGGTAACTGCCATTTTCACTGTTATATATAAACCTTCTTACTGTTTCATTGTCTTCAAAAATCACAAACATTCCTAGTGAGAAAAAACTTACTTCATCATCAAATTCATGCTTGAATCATATGTGTTCATAGTCAGAAAAGTCTTATAAAAAGGAGGTTGGTTGAACTTATTTGAGTTAGAGAAAGCAAAAAAATTGCAAGAGATGAGTGTGTTGCTGCTGGCCTTCCTGTTTCTCCTAGTGAAGGAAATAATCAACCACAAGTGAATACAGACCAGGTTTCATCATCTTAAAAAACTTCCAAGGTTAAAAAATTGCCTTTTGTTACAAGCCTTTCACCTCTTTTATCAGGTCCTCTGTTCAGGAGTCCTAAAATCCTCTCCATAAGGAGAAAGCGGTATCTAGCGTTAAAAAAACCTCTCCTTTTATTGCAATGAGGTCAGAATCCACGCCAAATAACCCGTCAATCCAAGTCAAAGTCCACCCTTAATTCTTCAAAGACCTCCAGTTCGGAGGCAATAAAACCTGTGCCAAAAGCTAAACCATCTGGACATCAGCCCCTAGCAAAAACCAGACTATCCGAACAACCATATGTACAGCCATCCGAACAGCCTTCCACAGTAATAGATGAAAACATGGAGGTCAGTTTAGATGAAGCCCATTTTGAGGCCTCTGGTCAAATAGGAAACACAACTGTAGATCGGAAGTGCAAGACAAAAGTTGGTATGACTCATCCAGACGCACTTCCGGAGAGTTTGGAGGGTAGAATAGGGCCAAACTTCAAGAAAATCAGTGTGAAGTATTTGTTGTCCCTTCAAAATATAGCCTACGTATACACACACACACACTACTGAGTTAGGTCGAATTCGTACTAAGTAGGGAATTCCAGATTCTGTGAAAGTGAGAATTTCGGTCACCCCAGAAACCCCGATGGACTGCAAGCCCAATGAACTGGTGGTCTATACGAAAATGCTGAACTGGGGACTTCGGTTTTCTTTGGATCCGGAGATAGTCAGATACTTCCATCGGACCAAGCTATGTCCCAACCAACTGAGCCCAAATGCTTGGTATACTCTACTGGCATGCATCATGGCATCCAGGCTGTCTAAGATTCCACTACCGATGGAACAGTTTGCTGCTGTGGCAAACTTGTGTAAACATTATCACATCCCCTTCTACCACTACAACATGGGGAATGACTACAAGGCAGTGAACGATCTTCAGGAGTCAGAAAAGCAGTGAACAATCATCAGTGGGACTTGGAAAATGGAAAACAGATCATGGTTGACTCAAACCCAAGCCAGCTGACTAGTCGCTGGAAGATCATTGGTGAGTTTCTCTTATTTCTTCTTTAATCTTTTAATCTGAACTGACTCATACTTCTTCCCAGTGTTTCCAAAGTATTTTTTGAACTATGTCAAGGTAGGTCAAGATACTTGTGCCAAGCTAAATGTTTGGGCTTTAGAGAAGTAGAACAATGCCTTCCATAACTGCTTCACATCGGAGAACTACGTGAGGTCTCATCTGTGGAAAACCACGGGAAAAAAAGACCTCGCTTTGGAAGAGCTGACCACTCCTCCTCTTGTAAATGTCATCCTAAGGAGGACAGAGGCCAAAGATGCTAAACTTTATCTGCCTGCCAGAGCCAAAACCCCCAGTCACCTGAACAAGAGAAAGAAGAAAGCCTCAACAGAGCTAAGTCAAACCAACACTGAAGGGACTGGTTTGGAGAACCAATGAGGTATTAATGCTGCTTTACTGGAAGTAGTGGAAGTCACAGTGAAGGAGGCTGGTGGGTCAGACAACCCACCAAAACTTTCGAAGAAGAATAAGAAGCGTAAGCCTAACAGTGGTGAGAAAGCTGCCTAGAAGAAGAAAGTTACTCTGGGATCAGAGATACTTCTTCTTTCTTCTGAAATACCTCATCCAGTTCCTGCCGATCCTACATTGCAAGAGGAAATTCCAGCCAATCTTCATTCCGAACAGGTTGTTGGTGATGGTAATGAATAGGTAGACCTTGACAGTTTTCAAAAAATTAATATATACTTTAATTATTTAGAAAAAGATGAATTTGTGGGCCTTACCTTTTCTCCCAACACGTCCAATGTTATGACCCACAATGGTGCGACTCATGCAATATCTAGCAAGCAAGATACCTTGAGCCATGCCTTATTGGTTACATTCGTCCAGTGCTTGATGTAGAGAGACAAGTGAGGGATCAAACTGTTACCATCCACACCCTGGTTATAGAAAAACAAATCTTGACAAACGATCTTAACAATGCTTAGGAAATTATAGAATTATTGAAGAAGCAAAAAAAAGGATCTAACTGCCAAAATGAATGAGTCAGAAAAGGCCAACAAAGATCTTCAAACCAAGTACTTTGATATGGAGACTTCTTCCTCAAATGATATCACAACTTTGAAGAAGCAATTAAAAACTAAGGATAATATTATCCAGACTTTGTCCGATGACAAAGTCAAGTTGGAGAATATTGTTCAAGAGAAGACCGAAGAGAAAGCTTCCTTGGAATGTTAACAAGCTCAAGCAATAGCTGCGGGGATAGAGAAATATGCTAATGGAGTAGTGGATTCTCTGGAGAAAAGGGATGATAGATTTAAGTCTGATATGGTCTTACTGTTCCATGAAGCCTTTCCTAAGAGGACTCTTGGTCATTTGTGGAAATATGTGGACTATGATGACATCACATTCCATACCTTGGCAGATGGTGGCAAGCGCAACTACTCGAGTGGGATAGACTCCGATGACGATGAACAAATGGGTGAGAGTCAAAGTGTTGAACTCAAAAGTCCGAACAAAGATGGTGGTGAAGAAAAGACCAAAGGGAACAAGCCCTAAGGTTATATTATGTACTGTTTGTTTGAAAAAGTAAAGTCTTTGGATGACCAAGGCATTTTTTGTGTATTAGAGATCGGTTTTAGTCTGATCAAATTCTAATTATTTTATTCCTCTTTGTTTAAATTTTTCTTAACTCTTGTATGACCAATGTTTAAATAGCCTTTAACATTTCAGATGTGTTAAATACAAGTATCCAACATCTTCAACCATATGTGTTTAATAAATGCGATCAAGTGCTTAATATATATCCGATCAACTCAAAAATACTTGAGATCCGGGGTGTTGAATAAGTATTAAATATCCGAATTAAAATAAAATTGCACCAGACTTTTGAAGAAGGCATCATATATCATTGAAAAACCCGGACACCTCATTAAAACCTCCCCGCGCCACCAGGGTAGGAAATAGTATGGCCCCTAATATTTACAAAAGGTTTTTATTCTAAGTATAACCTGAGATGCTCAATGTTTCATGGGTGCTTTAGAGCTCTCCTTTCTTTGTCTTGGAGCTTGTATGTTCCTGGTTTAACCTTTTCACAGACTACATAAGGGCCTTCCCAGTTCGGAGCCAACTTACCGAACTAATTTTCCTTGGTGTGTAAAAAGACTTTTCTTAAAACTTTGTCACATGTTCGAAAATATCTTCTTTTAACTTTGGAAGAAAATTTGCTCCTCATTAAGCCTTGGTAATGCACCATTCTCATTAAGCCTGTTCGGAATAGTTCTGGACTCTATAAGATGGTAAAGTAGCTTCTATGAGAGTAATTGCAACCATCCCATATACTAGAGAAAAAGGAGATTCTTGTGTGGCAGCCCGAGGAGTAGTTCAATAGACCCATAATACTTCTTGTAGATAACTTGGCCACTTTCCTGCAGCTCCTTCAAATTTTTTATTTAATCAGATATAATGGTTCTATTATCAACCTCAACCTAATCATTTTCTTGACGGTGGAAAGGAGAAGAAAAAAAATGTTGAATTCTTTTAGAGGTACAAAAATATTCCATGTCTTTGTTATCAAACTGTGGCTCGTTATCTGGAGTAATCTTCTGGGGAACCCCAAATCTGCAACATATGTTAGATAAGATAAATTTAATAACTGCCTTCGAAGTGGTTCTAGGTAAAGAAGCTGCCTCTATCCACTTAGAAAAATAGTCAATAACGACTATGATTGTTCTACATCCACCCGATGCCATAGGAAGAGGCCCAACTAGATCCATAACCCATGTGGCAAAAGGTAATCGTTCAGATATGGAATCCATAGGAACAGTTGGCACATGAATTTAATTCCCATATTTTTGGCAAGGATCACACTTTTTCACTATTTCTTTTGCATCAGCCATTATTGTTGGCCAGTAGTATCCTACTAATAGGACCTTTCTGGTTAAGGCCCTATAGACACAATGTTCAGATACTTCTCCATGATGTAGTTCAGATAATACAACTTGGGATTTTTCAAATCCCAAAAATCGTAAGAGGGGTCTACTGAAAGATTTTTTGTAAAGAACATCTCTTAGTATCAAGAAACTATGAGCCTTGTACTTGATCTTTTTTGCAACAGCTTTATACGGAGGTAAAATCCCATCGGAGATGTATTGGAGAAGAGCATATCTCCAATATTTAGGTTGAATAACAAGTATACTCATATTTTCTTCACTCTCTTTTTCCCGATCTATCTGTACGGATGGATATTCCTGCACAAGAATCCATGGGTAGGATTCAGAATAGGCTATAGTTGCCAAAGAGTCTACCAGAGTGTTTTCCGATCTAGGAATATGCTCATTGTAGATAATTTTAAAGTTTGCGGCAACTTCTTTCAACATAAGAAAGTATCTAATAAACGGTTCTTTCTTTGCTTCAGATTATCCCGGAGCATGGCGAATCAGCAATTGGGAATCACTCATTAACCGGACTCTCTTTGCCCCACATATGAGAGCCAGCTTAAGACCAACTATGACTGCTTCATATTCAGACTCATTGTTAGTAGCTCTGAACCCAAAACATATGGCCTGATACATATTGTCACCATATGGAGAAGTTAAACAGATCATAGCTCCACAGTCTATTGTACTTTATCCACCATCGGTTTGAACAATCCATTATTTCTTAGACCGGTTTCCCCCTATTGAAGCCCCTATTACCACTACATCTTCATTGTCCTGCAATATCCCTCAGGTCATCCTCATCAAAAACTATAAATGAGCATGGGGATTGACACTGGTAGGTGGACATTCCACCATCCTGATGTTGACTCGGATCTGGAACCAGATACTCAGAGTCTATATCAAATCTTTCAACAATCACAATTTCCCCCTCTTGTGTAGATGTCCCACGATTATTTGAAGGACCTGTTTGGGGAGTATTAGTTTGCGAATTATCCGGTCTGCTTCCCCTTGATTTTTGACATAGGCCACCAACTTTACCCTTTTGATGAGGTTCTGGACCTCCTGCTTCAAGGCTATACAATTGTGAGTATCATGACTTATGTCATTATGGTATTGGCAGAAGCGAGTGCTCCGGTTTTCTATGGGGGATTATAATGCTGCTGGTTTTCTAAAATACACCTCATTCTTAGTGTTGTCATAAATTGTAGCCACACTCTCCCCCAACTCAGCAAACCACTCAGGCTGAACCCATGGCCCCCTCTTACTTCTGGTTTTTTGGCTCTAAGTTTGGTTGGACTGATTCTGCTTTGACCGGTTGGACCCTTGTCCAGTCTCCTTTGCCCTATAAAACGGATTGGTTAGTACTTGTAGGAGTTTTTATTGTAGTAGTAGTATATCTTACTTGATGGTGTACCCTAGTTTTCTTAGTCTCTTCGACATTGATTTGCATTCCCACTTGATTCAACAAACCATCCAAAGTCGTAGCCTTTTTCCAAGTCACTGAATCGGCAAGATTCCTTGGATTTAAAGCTTGCCTAAGGGGAAGCAATTGAAACTTGTCCAAAGTAATTTGCTAGCCCATTTTTTGTATTCACAAATCGATTAATGTACTCCTTCAAGGACTCGTTTGGTTCTTGACCACAATGGATAATCGTGTCCCCATTACACTTGAGTTCCTTACTTCCAACAAATTTCCTCCGGAAGGCAACCCAGAGCGTATCAAAATTTCTTATACACCCATAAGGGAGAATTTTGTACCATTTGAGGGAACTCCCTATGAAAGTTTGGGAGAAGGCCCTACACAGTACCTTGTCATCGTCGTCAAAATTCATCATGAAGTTCTTGTACTGTTCCAGATGGTTGTCCGGATCTCGACTCACATCGTATTTCTCCATCTTGGAGCTATCAAACCTCTTAAGAAGATGTCCGGAGAGTATTTTTACGGATAAATGAGATTGCCTCAAATTTTTTCTACGGTTGAAAACAGTATCTTCATTGGGAGTTGCAAAAATACTCGGTTCAGACTGAAAGACAAATGGATCAATCAACAACTGATCAATATTCTTATTGGCTGACCCATTTCCCTTACCATGGTGCTTCTTAAGCCTGACATACTTATCCATCTTTCTTGAATATTTTTTAGTCAGCCTCATTTTCTTTTTAGACCTTCCCTCGTCAGTACTTGAAGATAATAATTTTTCAAGTTATGCATCATTTAATGAGCTGCTGGAGAACTCAGATGCAAAACTCTCAACAGGCTTGGATCGGTGTGTCTTCTTGGAGCTGAGATGAGTTTTCAAAGATTGCTCGCTGTCTCCAGGATTGCCAGTGTGGTGAAGTACTGACGCTCTGGATTTTTCGTTAACTCTTTTTTTCCAGGTCTCTCTCTTTGATGATATATTCCTTGTTTTCCCTTAGCAAAGTAGTTCAGATCGATCCTAACTACTTTGCTTGCTGGTTTTGAATTGTGAAATTCAGGCACCATCGTGCTCCCACTGTGGTCGCCAATTTTGTGTGGTTTATTTCAGTCTGAGGGTAATTTTGTAAAGTGTTTTGGGTGTTTTGTGGAATTTAATGTTTAAGATAGTGAGTAGTCAGATAATTAAGCTGTGTGCTAGCAGTAAATTCTGATTACCCTCATTAATGAAAGTGGTTGGGGTGTATTTATACTTAATTACCTGACCCATGGGCTTATTGGGTCAGATCGTGAAGTCGGGTCAATTTAAAGACTCATTAGTAACCTGGTTTGAAGTGACCAACAACTATTTTAGTCAACATTTATTACATTTGTCCTATTCATAGTTTTATAATAGTGGTCATGGTCCGAACTGCCCATCGGATTAAGTCAAGACACAATATCCCAAATATCTGATCTCATCATCTTCAACATTAACATAATACTTATCAAGCATTTGTTTAACCAATGCTTCCTCGTCAGAGAGTGGGTTCTCTAACTCAACAATAGATTGTCGCTAACCCATCCTTGTATTGATGGTATAAACGGCATGAAGTCGGGTCGTAATCCACGAATCAAATAACGTCTTAGCCTTGTATCACTAATAGGTTCATCACTATCCAAACCTGAAATTTCCAAACATACATTCTTGACTTCAAGAAAGTAATTAGAGATTGACATATTACCTTGGGTTAAAGAAGACAGCTCATTCTCAAGGTTTTGAAGATGCATAGTATTTCCTGGGTAAATAACCTGTCAAGAGTATCTCACATATCCTTTGGAGAATCCAATGCACGAACTTGGTCGATAAACTATTTACCGATCGAAGTTCTCAACACGAATAAAGCTTCTCCACACCTTACTTTTCATTTCCTCCTTAAATTAGCATTCTCTGGAGTATCACTAGGAAGTGTCTCGGTTTCTGAAAAAAAGATCTCATAAATCTTGTCCTTAAAGGAAAGCCTCCATGCATAACCGCCAATATTGGTAATATTGGTAATTGGTTCCAACAAGCTTCTGTGTAGACATAAGAGACGCTGAATTACTTCCATTCATATTAATTTAAAGTAATAACACTTGACAATATTTTTATTTAACTAGGTACTAGAATCAAATACTTGATATGCTGAAACATTGCCATGTAACAATTTGAACATATAAGAAGTTTAATTTGATTACTTTTAGAATGAAACAAACGAGTTCAATACTTATAGAAAAATATGATTCCCACTGCTCAACTAACATCATTTAGTAATTGGGGACTTTCAGACTTCTAGTATAATTCACATTACTCCACCAACGTCTTTTAATAGTTGGAAACTATTTGGGAATTGTTTGCTTCTTTGGAAACTGTCTGCCTGTTTGCTTCTTATAACTGAGATTACATAGTAAAGAGTGCACTAACTTGTGACAAAAAATACTTAAAGAAATCAATTAAAAAACAATTAAACAAATCAATTAAATACATTCAAACAAATAAATTTTAAAATCAAACAAATCAAGTAACAAATTAAAACTTATCAATTTATATAATTATGGTTTAGTCGACGATGAAACATATCGAAGATTGAATAAGAAGACTATTGTAGAATGATTTGAGACATTATATAATTATTTTTTGAGAGATTTTGTAAGAAATTTATTGTTTGAGAGATGTTTTGAGAGGTGATGAGTTTGAACAATACTAATAGAGCAAAGATTGTTGAAAAAAAAATTAGACTCAAACCGGAAGTTTAATACCGCCAATCGGATGTCTGATTCCAGAAATTGGACGTCCAATATGGCTGCCGCTATTTTTTGAAATAGGTGAGCAAATCGAATGTCTTATTTTTTAGTAAAAATAGTCATTGGGACAAATCAGACGTTTGATTTGGGCCCAATTTATTTTTAAAAACATTGCGATAAAATATTTAGCATATATGTGATACATTTTTTACATTACTTTTAATTTTCTTTTCAGTAATTTGAGATATTTTTTAATATTAGTTTTTAATGCTATTAATTTTGATGGTTTTTATTTCTTTTTTTCAAATTATTTATAATCAAATAATAATAATAATAATAATAATAAATGTATAATAACAAGATTATAATTATATTAAAATTATAACATATAATATATATATATAATAATAATAATAACAACAATATTACTAGTAAATAATATTAAAATATAACAATACGGTAGTAATTACAATCAAACCACGATAATAATAAAAATCTAATAATAAAATAATAACAACCTTATACTACTTTATAAATTATAATATACAATTTATATATCAATTCTTTTTATCAAACAATAACATCCGTTTTATAAATAAATAATGCAAGATATAACAAAAATGCTAGTATTTATAATCAAACAATAATAATAATAATAATCAAATTTTAATAATAAAATTATAATAACAAAATTTTATTTTAAATTATAATATATAATTTATATAATCATTTGTTTATCAAAATATAACAATATTTGTAACAAATAAATAATATCAAAACATAACCATAATAAACTAATAATAAAAATTATAAAAATATAATAAATTCATTATATTAATTTTAAATTATAATACATAATTTATATGACAGTTTTGTTGATCAAATAATAACAACATAATAATAGTCGAAGCCTAATTATAAAAATATAATAACTTTATTTAATTATTTTTAATTATAATATATAATTTATATAACAATTATTGTTTTCTTATTGTTTTCAATACTATATATATATATAATAATTTGGGTATAAATAATACTGATCGCATTAAATAATTGTTATAAGTCACATGTACGTGATAGATGTGCGTGTGACTTAAATGTATACGTAACTGACGTGTATACTATGACCAATCCCATTTGCCATGTTATTATTAACTAGTGTCTCCCAAATATTTATTAACACCACGGACTTCATAATTTCCATAGAATTGAGTGAAAAAATTTGAGTTCATTTAATATCATTAATATAATACATTTGATTAATTAACGTCTTAAGCTCCACTAATTAAATACATTCGGTTTGTTAAAGACAATTATATTTTTGTGTCTTTCTATTTTTGTTTTTCGCGCTTCTGTCACCTTCGTCTTTTTTTTTTGTGTTTCACCGATTGATCAGATTTGTTTCTGAATTCATATTCTTTTTTCCATGCTTGATTCAACTTTTTATATTTCATACTATCACTTCTCAGTCTACAGATTCCAGAAATATAGCAGGTATGATCTCATTTCTAAACTCATTTGTCTTTCTTACTTGCTATATTTAAAGCGGCTGACAATCTATAATGCGAACTTTAATTTATTGATAATTTAGGTGTTTTACTAAAGACTTAGCTTTTATATCAAATGGTCAGTATGAATAGAGAAACTTTCAAATAAACTTTCATTGTTGTACGAATATATTGGTTTTAAGAGTTTATTTACTGACTGTCATCAAATCGAAGATGTATATTATTTATGGAGTCTTATAAGTCGTTAATCTCCGTAGTTACTTCAATCATAACAAGATCATATTTATAAAACAAAAATTTAGTCAATAACCAATTCAAATGTATACACAACTACATTAATTTTGTCCCTAAAGGGTAGTCGAGTTGGTGGAGTAAAATATAAATAACATAGGCTTTAATACATAGGCTTTCAGTTTTATATAAAATTAATTTAATAAATCAAACTCAACACTTTTATCGGTCAGTAGTTTTGATGTTTGAAGATTATTATTGAATTATCCTATTTTAAAATATAAATAACAAATAAAAAAATTAAACTATTAATACTTCATAATTTCAGTTAATAATTCATTATGTGAAAAAATATAAATAAAACAAACAAAAAAATCATAGAAACTATTATTATTGTTTGTATGTATCTAACCGAATTCATGCAACATCAATTGTTCTTACAAATATATTATTTAATAGAAAACGTTTTTGTTTGATAATGTTTTTTTAAATACATTAAAAAAACAAAATTGTAATGATTATTTTAATTAATAAATAAAAAGCTAAGAAAACTTACTTTATACATTTTTACTTGTTTATGATATTATTGTGATATTTAATATCAGCAATAATAAATAGATTTATATACTGACAATGTTCAAAAAAATTAATTAAAAAGTTTATATACTTAAAATAGTTTAAAAAATTATTATTAGTTGTGGAAAACATGTCGGTCCTCATGAGAATAAGATACAGACTTAGAAAGAGAAAATAGAACTAGTGTTTTAGAAAAAAACAAGAATTTTTCATTTGTGTAAATATTTGCTTTAACCATTATTTATAAGCTCTCAGGACATTTACAGAATTAGTTATAAATTTGGAGTAATTATATATTAGGTCCTTATTTCCATATAAGATCTTAAATTTGTCCCTGAATTTATATAAAACATCATAAAGACCCATCTATTACATATAAGTCTTTCTATTTCGTACATTATATGTCCTCGAATAATCACCCAAGAAGGGTCAACCTTGAAAACAATTAACCCTTTAATCACACATCGAATTGTTTCAAATGAACATTTTGAGTCAGTTTTCTTCCAACAGTCAATAAACTAGGTAATAGGTCTGCCTCTAGGCTTGGCATACAACAGGTGTCAAGTTTTTTTTCTAAGCAACCACTAAATATTCCAACCAATTTACTCCGCCACCTCTTCCACTTCTCAACGTTCCTTTTCCCAGCCTATAAATACCTCTGTTAACCATTGTTTAGTTCACAAACTTAACTTCTAGAGAGAGAAATCGTAAACCCCAAGAATTTTTAGATACCTTAATCTGATTCTTCAATCTATTGGCTACCTTCACCGGAAAACTCAAATGTTTTGTTCATTCTTCAACCTATCTTATGAGAAAGCATTCAAAAACTAGAAGATCCAAATCCAGAATTCCTAGAAAACCCAGTTGTCCAAAATCTAACAACAAGGTTTTCGGTGCATACGACTATTTCTGTATCACTGAAAGAGCTGAGGAGTACAAAGTTGTTGGTAAAATAAGTAACGCTCCTCAGTTTTCTTTTGAGACAATCAATTACGTTAATTTCGGTCATTGTCTCATTTCTCCAGTTCTTTCACAATCATCCAACCTATAACAAAGCAAAACCCTTAGCTCGCTTCGAATTATATCACCTCGAATTTCGTCTTCAATGCCCAACCTTCAAGCTCATCGAAAAATAACCAGACCACTTCTCCTAAAGAAGGTCAGAAGAGAGAACTCCTCTTAGCTCTGAACCTCTTCGAGAAGTACACTAAGAGACTCCTCATGTAGTACAATCTACAAATTTCCTCCCCACAAAAAGAACATTTCTAGCCATGGGAGACGACGTTGAAAACACTTCATCTTCTACCACAAATAATCCTTCAACTAATCCAATACCATATCCTCCTCCCCTGAGGGAAGTGGTTGAGAAAATGACTGTGGTGGCTCAATAAAATCCCTTACAAAGGAAACCTCCCTCAACATCAAACCCACCCCAAATGGGAGATGAAGTTTCCGATGATGAAGCTGATTCAGAAGCCAGTCAATTTAATGCCGAGGCTGAGAGTGAAGGTGAGGCCACTGAAGCTGATGCTAAGGATGAAGACTTGAAAATCAACGAAACTGAAAAAGATAAAGGTGTTCCAACAACAAAAACAAAAAGAGAAAAATAGAGAAAAAAATCTACTATGAAACTTCCCGAAGAGTTTGTCGCCTCAGTCAGCGAAAACTTAAAGCCTCTTGATACACAATATATCATGGCTCTAAAAAAGTTTCTTACACATACTATCCAGAGAGCCAAGCAGATGAGCTCAAAAAAGCAATGGGGAATGGGGGACAATATTACACTGCATCTTCCTAGAGAAGGAGAAACCATCTGGACTATAAAAAATGTGAACTTGTGGTCTACCCAGAGATCATCAGTTAGGGTCTTCGATTCCCTCTGGACCCCATGATTGTGGAATACTTTGATATTTTAGATTTGTGCCCCACACAAGTGACACACAATCAGTATTTCACCTTGCTATATCTAATTATGGCTTCTTGATTGGCCCAAATTCCCCTATGTGTCGAAGACTTCATCTCCCTGAAAAAAATATCGAAGGGAACAGTATTCCCATTTTATTATCTGACATTGGATGATCACCTGAAGATCATCGATGACCTGTTGGAGGCAGATAAATTTTGGAAACAAAAATTTGTCTTCTTCGCAAGAGCTTGGTAAAATGGCAAAGATATTTTATGAAGTCAACCCATTAAAGTTGAACCTCTTCTGGAGGAATGACAGTAAGTCTATTATCTTATTATTTGAATTGTATCTCTAATTAATTTTGTGCTTATTTCTCATGAAGTTTTGTGTTGTGTCCAAAAATTTCGAGGCGATACAAGATACGTTGAAAAGACACCAAAGATATTTTTATCAAACTTGTTGCATGAGACTGAAAATGGTGGGGTAATAGATTTTACTAAGCCTTCCAACCCATCAAATTTCTCAACAGCCATTTGTGTAGAATTAATATGGGAGATTACCGCCCCAAGAATCTGATGGAGCCACCCAATCCTCTACTAGTTGTCAAAAGGATGGTTGCCCCTGACTATAAAGTATTTCTACCTGTTCGAAATAGATCAGATAGCCACCTTCCCCAGAAGAAAAAGAGGAAAAAAAATAAAAAGGAAGCTAGCCCCTCAAGCAATCTGGTGCCAGAGTCAAAGGCGAAGAGGAAGACATAAAAAAACATTCCCACTATTAAAGAGGGAGAAGAAGTTGAGCCTTCACCGAAGAGAAATAAATAGCTGCCTCGAAAAGGAAAAAGAACGCATCCTAAACGCCTCCACCAAGAAAGAAAAGAAAATAAAAGTGTTGAAGTCATGCAAGAAGTGTTGTCATCCGATGCGGATGAAGTTGTTATGTTGGAGAATCAACAAGGTGAAATGGCAGCAGATGCTGATCAAGGGGGCCATCAGCAAGAAGATACTGTAGCAGATAATGACTGAAGTGACGATCACTTCGATCTTGATAGCTTTATCAACCTCGATCAATATCAAGAGCTTGACAGAGATGCAGATCCATATATCCAAGGGATTCAAGACTAACTTCAACATTATGGTGAAAGATCTTCCCTACACTACCCGAAGTAGTTGAGGCAAAAATTCCGCTACCATGGTATTCCTCCGCTCTGATTCCCTACACATATCCTGTATTCATACCTCCTGAAGAGCCATACAAAGAAGTATAACTGGCTCTCCAACCATTTTCCAATCTAGGCACTGCAGCCCAAAAACTATACCAAGAAGTATCATCTTCCTGAATCCATTTAGAGGTTATGGTGAATGAGATGGTTCGTCAAAGGAAAATTCCTGCAGTTGAGAAGAAAATGAGAGACATCTTTGGAGCCTTGTTGAGGATAAATTTTACGAATTTCAAGTTTCTAGAGAAGAATTCCTCAGGGGGATTATTCACATAAAAATCATCTTACATTTATGCATACAAAAGAAATGGAAGAACTGAACACATCCCAAAAAAATAGAATATATTAGCTCAAATTGAAACATGCTCAGGAGCTGGCCGATGAGACACAAAGATATTCAACACTTCAACTCTCTTTAAATAAAAGTGAGGATGAAAAGAAAAGGTTGTCAGAAGACATGGATGCTCTCAAGATTCAGTTCGAGGAAGAGATAAAACTTGTTGTGAAGGCTGCTGAAAATGACTGTGGAAAGGACATGTTAGCAGCTATAAAGAATGCCGAGGAATTAAAGACTGTGAACCTTCTTCGAGAAATTCATGCCTCATTTCTAAAAGCTAACCTTTCAAAATTCTGGAGCAGATTCCCATTAAAATCTCCCTAGCGAAGCTTTTGATCCTGTACCTAGCTCATCAGCCGAGGAAGAAAAAGAAATAGAATAAACTGCTTCAGAACAAGAGGAGTCCTCTGAGTAGTATTCCAAGGATAAATAACTTCACCCTTTTTTGTCTGATTTTTGGGTATTTTTCATCCGATTGTTATAGGATGAATTGAGTATGATGAATGATATTTTACTTAACATATTACAAACTTATTTTTTGAGTCATCGGTTTATTATGAATGAAACGGTATATTGTGTATTTGTATTTAAAATTCATAAAACAAGGCATGTTTACTTCGAAATAATACATCCTTAAAATAAATAAGTCACGTCGAAAACGTATCACTTCGAATATTATAGTGCATTTAAAGAACGTAGCATTTCGAATATCATAGTGCGTTTAAATAAAGTAGCACTTCGAATGTCATATTGCGTTTAAAAAACGTAGAATTTAGAATATCATAGTGCATTTAAAGAACGTATCACTTCGAATATCATAGGGCATTTAAAGAAAGCAACACTTCGAATATGGCTGTTTCTTTGAAAAGTGTAAAAACAAACAACACTTCATAAATGACTCTTAGTCAATTTCAAAGATGACCAGTCTTTGACTAATTACCAAAATAATTTAAGTAGTTATAGCTAAACAACCATTGGCCAAAAAGGAATTTTACTCATAACATCGAATACTTACATAACACCTCATTAAAACCTCAATTGGCCAACAGGGTAGGAAAGAGTGTGCCAAATATTTAAGAAGTTCTGAAAACAAAAGATTACTCCAAATATAATTGGGATCTTGTATATTCCAAGGGTGCTAAAGCATTCTCCCCTGCAAATCGCAAAGGCGATAAGAACCTGGTTTTATTCTTTTCACAACCATATATTGACCCTCCCAATTTGGGGCCATCTTTTCGAGGCGTGTTCCCTTAGTATGTAGGAATAATTTCCTTAACACTTTATCAACAACTTTGAAATCCTTCCTTTTTACCTTCGAATTATATCTACTCCGCATTTGAGTTTGATAATGAACCATATTCAAATGGGCCCTAGTTTTTTTTTCTTCGACCAGGTCCAACTCTGTTCTTTTTGCTTTGTCATTCAAGTCCTCAGAATATTGAAGTACTCTATAAGAGGGTAATGTAGACTCTGCAGGAGTAATAGCATCCATTCCATACACAAAAGTAAAATGAGTCTCTTTAGTGGTCTCTAGGAGTTGTCCGAGAAGCCCATAATACCTCTTGCTCATAGTTAGGCCATTTCCTACAACGCCTGTCAAATTATTTTTTAAGCCTTCTAAAATAGACCTATTTGTCACTTTACTTGACCATTCGCTTGAGGATGAAAATCTGTAGAAAAACATTGTATAATTCCCCGAAGTAAAAAAATAAGTCATTTCCCTGTTATTAAATTGTGGACCGTTGTCTGTAGTAATCTTCCGAGGTACTACAAAATAACAACAAATATTGTTTATAATAAATTTAATAACATCTTTGGCCTTTGTTCCAGACAATGATTCAGCCTCTGCCCACTTCGAAAAATAGTATACCCCGACGATAATCATTTGGCGTCCTCGTGGAGCCATAAGCAACAGTCCTCCTAAATCTATTCCCCATCTGCAAAAAGGATAGCTTCGGTAATAGACATGAGTGGAAATGTGGGCTTGTGAATGGAACTAGAAAATTATTGACAAATATCACAACCTCGTACTAAACTTTCGGCATCGTTTATAATCGAATGCCAATAATATCTTGCCAACAAAATATGACGTCTTAATGACTTGAACCCAAAATGTGCCGATCCTTCACCATCATATAATTTTGATAGAATTTCATGAGACTCTTGTTTGTTTAGACAATGTAATAACAACATAATATAACCATGAGCTTTATACTTTAATTTTTAGCTGATTTTATATCTTGAGACAGTGTTCCTCACAACAAGAAGTTCAAAGTTTCACTTCTCCAGTCATTTCGAACTACGTGTGGCGTAAAAAACAATTATTTTTAATATTTACATTGCTCTGACCTAGCTAAAATAGAAGGAGACTCTTCCAATAAAATCTATGAGGAATTATTCAGAGTAAGTAATAGTTGCCAAAAGATCATCAATTTTATTGTCTCCTCGACTAATGTGTTCTACTGCAATGGCTCAAAAGGAAGAATCAAATTTCAAAGTTATTGAAGATACAAAATCAAGTGATCCTTTTTAGTTTCAGATATACCGGCCACCTGATTTGCTATTAATTGGAAATCTGTTTCCAGACGAGTTGATGTTGCCCCACAAATGCGTGCAAGCCTTAAACCAGCCAATACATCTTCATATTCAGCTTTATGATTCGATGCTTGAAAACCAAACTTAATAGCTTGAAACATTTCCTCCCCAAAAGGATAAATCAACTTGACTCATGCACTGCATCCTTGAATACTCGATCCTCTATCAGTTCGAACTATCCATATCAAACTCATTAGGTAGTTTCCCTTTTCTATCTCTTCATTTGATCTTCTTGAATGAAACTCAACAAGAAAATCATCCAAAGCTTGGGCCTTGATAGCACTTTGATGAGAAAATATGATATCAAAATATCCCAGCTCTACTGACCATTTGGTCATCCTTCCTGAAATGTCAGGGTATTGTAAAACATTTTCAATGGAAACAAAGTTCGTACCACAATAGTGTGTGCTTGAAAATAGGGACGCATCTTCCTTGCAACCACCACTGGAGCTAGAGCCAATTTTAAGAGGTTCAAATATCATTTTCTACAGCTACCAAACTCTTACTAACACTTGAAATTCCCAAATTTTCACTTATTAACACGACACTTACGGCGAAATCCGACAGCACGATGTTAAAAAAAGAGTTTCTCTCCAATCCAAAGCTTGGACAATATCTTTGGGGATGATAATAATTCCTTAATGCTTAGAAATGCTGCTTCACATTCCAAGGTCCAGTAAAAGTGCTTTGGTCTTCGTAATACTTTGAAAAAAAAGGAAACATTTATCAGAAAACCTAGAAATAAATTTGTTAAGAGCAGCTAACCTTCTTGTTAAAATCTGCACTTCTTTGACAGTTATAGGTGATGTCATTGATACCAAAGCCTTTAATTGTTCTGGATCACTTTCTATCCCTTTTTCACTGATCACATACCCCAAAACATTTCCTGATTGGGGTCCAAACGTGCACTTCTCAAAATTTAACTTCGATATGATAGTTATTAAATTAAAAAAGGTTTCTTCCAAATTCTCCACATGTGCCTCATCTGCTAGACTTTTAATCAACATGTCATCAATATATACCTCATGTTTCTTCTGATCTAAGAAGCGAAGGCTTTATTCATTATAATCTAGTATGTTGCTCCGACGTTCTTTAACCCAAAAGGCATATCTTTGTAACAATGCAAGCCTTGGTCTGTAATAAAGGTAATACTCTCTTGATCCTTTGGATCCATTTGAAGTAGATTATACCCTCCGAATGCATCCATGAAAGTAAAATTTTATTTCCTGAAGTAGAATCAACCAGTTGATCTATTTGAGGAACGTGAAATGGATATTTAGAAAAATCTTGATTCAAATCTGTGAAGTCAACACACAACCTTCACTTCTAAACTTTCTTCTTAACCACCACTGGGTTTGCTGTCCATAAAAGATATTGCCCTTCCCTTATGTGTCCGGCCTTAGACAATCGATCTACCTCAGCTACGATGGCTTCTGATTTTCAACAAAAAAAGAACATTCTTTTTTTAATAACAAGTTTAATATTTTGATCAATTGCTAAGATATGACATATTATCTCGATGGGAACTCCCACCACCTCTTTTGTATTCCAAGCAAAAATATCTAAATTTTGGAAATTTTTTTGTAACAATTGCTGACGTAAAACTGGAGTCAGTAACATTCCTATTTGAATTACCTTGCCCTCTGGAAAAATATACTCTTATATGTTTCACTTACTGTCAGAGAACCCAGGGTTTTGCTCAGATCATCAACTCCTTCTTCTACTTCCGAGGTCAACCCCCCTGATTGATATTTGGTCCTTTTGTCACCACTACTTGATCCTCGGATTCGAAGAGCTGTGGCATAACATTCCCTAGCTACTTTTTAATCACTTTGAACGATTCCAACTGTATCACAAATGACATACTTCAAACACTGATGGATTGTGGATACAAATGCATACATCCTCGAAAGCCATGATCTCCCAAAAATGACATTATAGCTCGTCGGAAAATCCACCACTATGAATTAACCTTTTTTCTAAAATGTCCCTTTACCAAACACACTTCCCCCTCGAATTTTTCAATCACAGGTGCCATCACACTTGCCAATCCGATAATAGTTTGATCTGATTGTGAAATTCAAGGAAGATTGCGCATTATGTCATATATTGTTTTGAAAAGAACATTTGTAGAGCTCCATGTATCTATCAGCACATGTGAGATTTCAATTCTAGTTTTATTTGATCCAATCACCACTGCATCCTCACGAGGACCAGCAATGCCTCTCAAATCATCTTCATCAAAAAGAATAAAAGGAACATCTCTCTTACCATACAAATGAGTGGGAATTCCTCATTTCGATTTGAGTAGTTAAGCTCACTACATGTCTTTTCCTTGAGCTATCAGTATTACTAGTCATAGTATCTCCTCCAAAGATCGCTAACGACTCAAAATAATCACATAAGCTTCGAACTCGGCCTTGGTTAACTTGTTCATCCACTGCCATCAGAATTAATCGATCCGAATCTGTATCTAAATATTCTGATGCAGGATCAAAATCATCAATCTTAGAATCCAGAATAATTAAATTTTCTGCCTACGAATTTGGATTCACCGTTTGTGAAGTAGAAGCAATAGAAGATTTTGATACATTGTTTTGCCCCTTAACATAAGCTAACAATTTACCATTTTCAATCAATGTTTGCACATCCTTCTTCAAAGTTAGGGTTTATCTAGACCAATGCTACGTGCATCTAAAATAAAATAGGATATGCATAAAGTTGATCGTTATGAGTGTTATGACAAATTTGATTGGGAAGTTCAGTGGAAAACTGAGGGAGACTCATTAGCTCGTTATTACATATAAATTAGTAAAATGGCGGAATCTATAAAAACTATTTAGCATGTTGTGCAATGAATTCTTGGGGGTCCCTATGAAAAAATAGAAATACGGTATTTGGATAGAAAAAAGGAATCGATAATGGAATGGTTTTGTATATTGATTTATTAGTAAAAAACCTTAACCTGCTTTTGAATTGCCCAAAAATGAACTTTACGTGAGAGTTGAAGCCCCAAAAGGGGAATTGGTAATTTTCTGATAAGAGATCAAAATGGATTTCCTTGGAGATGGAAAATTAACCCGTCGGGTTTTATTAATTTGTAAATTCTTCATGAGCTGGTTAAAATAATGAAATTGGCTGATATTATGACGATACTCAGTAGCATAGATATCGTTATGGGAGAAGTTGATCGTTTAAAATGATAATATATACAACAAAAGTAAAGCTATCAATTCTTTTTCTAAACTGGAATTTTTTAAGGGAATATAAACTCATATAAATGTTTGTCCCTATTTTAACTCTTGTATTAGGGATCAAAACAGGTGTACTAGTAATTGTATGGTTATAAAGCAAAATATCTGCAATGATACTGTTAGGGTGGCGACCAAAGTCCCACATCCCACATCGGTTAAACATGGGAAGGATCAGCGGTATATAAGTAAGAACATACCTCAACTAGTACGAGGCCTTTTGGTAGTGGACCAAATGCAAAGCCGTGAGGGCCTTCGGGTGCCAAATCGGACAATATCATACTAGTGTTGAGATCGGTTGTGTTCTTACTTATATACGGAGGCGGAACATGCGGACCGGACCCGCATATTCCCAACACGTGGTATCAAAGCTCCAGGCCCAGACAGTGGGTGATGTGGGTGAAATTCTCATTAGTCGAACATGATGAATTAGTAGTCATGCTCAAGATCCTTGTTTGGAGTTCCCGTGGCTTATCAAGCAGTGTGGCTTGATTTGAGGCTCATCAAGCATTGTGGCTTGATTGGAGAGATCCTCGTTTGGAGTGCCCGTTGCTCATCAAGCAGTGTGGCTTGATTGGAGTGTATGAAGACAGTGGTACTTGTTTGGAGTGGCGCTAAGGAACAAGGCAGGATGGTCGAGATCAGATAGATTCGCTGTAAAGGCTCTAGAGATCAGGCAGCCCCAACCTGATTAGAGTGAGCGGATGGATGTCAATTGAGAGGAAGCTAAAGTGGTACTTTGTTCGAGAGGAGGATTTGTTAGGGTGGCGACCAAAGTCCCACATCCCACATCGGTTAAACATGGGAATGATCAGCGGTATATAAGTAAGAACATACCTCAACTAGTACGAGACCTTTTGGTAGTGGACCAAATGCAAAGCCGTGAGGGCCTTCGGGTGCCAAAGCGGACAATATCATACTAGTGTTGAGATCGGTTGTGTTCTTACTTATATACGGAGGCGGAACATGCGGGTCCGGCATATTCCCAACAGATACAACAACGTATTGGGCCTGAATACACTGGTCCTTTAGGGATTTTGCAAGCTTTTACAGATAGGACTAAATTACTTTTTAAAGATAATCTTCTACCATCTAGAGGAAATACTAGTTTATTCAGTATTGGACTGTCGATCGCAAATATATCAATTTTGCTAAGTTAATCAGTAATTTCTTTGATCAATTGCCTAGTTTTAGGTGATCTCAATATTGGTATTTTTATATAGATTGCTATTTCAAGTATTTTATTAGTCATCCTGGCTTGAAACGGGTTCAAAAGATCGACTGTATGGAATCATTTGTATGGTTTACCATACATATGTTACCAAGCGTGGGATTCAACAAAAAAGAGTGGATGATTAGGAACACCAAAAATACACAAAATATTTGTAATATAGATTCACAAATATTTAAATTGAAAGGAGTATTTCTACATATAAAAGGAATACTGATTAGGGATTTAAATTATTACAAATGATTAGACAGTATTCCCCACGATTTTGATCCAGAGTATGCCTCTATCCAACGATTCAAGCAATGACTATCATGAAAGACAAAAATTCTTTATTATTTTTTAAGCCCATTAGAATAGGGACAATATATCTAGTTGTCTTTCATATATTTTTCGAAATAAAATTTGTGTCTGAACGAATGGAATAATGGACTATATAATTCTTTGTCGTAATTAAAAATGATGGACTGAAATCTCTATTTCATATTTTCATATTTATACAAAGAGTATTTGATTGAAGGATTAAGTTATTACTCCCATCTTAATTATTAAGGGATTAGATGACTTCTGAAGCACTTTTTTATTATATTTGTTTTAAAGTTGTAGCATACATAATTCATTTGGTATCATTTTGGACCTTCTGAACAAAATAGATATAATTTATTCTACAATATAAGCATATCAAGATACTTTATTCTTTTAAAATAACTATATCAAGATAATATGTATGCCACTAATCTAGTCCTTAGATTTTTTCGTGACCCTTGAGGAGCTGTATGAAGAAAAAATTCATGTACGGTTTTGTAATAGCGGTGGGAATAGTGATATTATCGCCGACTCTAATTATCTAATAGTTCAAGTATAGCTGATATAATTGAGGAACAATCAAAATATGGTTTTGAGGTTGGAATTTGTGGCGTCAAACTATAATATTTATCAATTTTTTAATTTATTTTCTCGCATATTGTGAAATATTACGTTTGATTTACCAAATGCAGAAGAATAATTAGTTGCGGGTTATCAAAATGTATATTAAGGTATTGAATTTGGTTTTTTTTTTATCTTCCTTCATATTTAAATTTATCATTTTCTATGTTATTTGTGACAGTTCTATAATTAGGCGGTTGTAATTTTTCTATTCCATAAATATACGTTCCCGGGATATTTAAAATAAATAAAGGGGATGAAATCTTAGGAACAACAAATATGATCTTTATTACATTAGCTGAAAATTATTTGTTCTTGTTCATTTTTATCACAACAAGATGGATTTTATCTGGCTACGAATGGACCAACTATTAAACCTTGGTTGTAAATTTATTTTACCAATTTCTCTAGGAAATCTATTATTAAAAATTAATTCTTAACTCCTTTCACTATAAGGAATACATAATCTTTTAAACAAGAGAAACAAGTATTCATAGCTATTTATGATACATATGTTCCATATTGTAACTAGGTTCATTAATTATAGTGAACAAACAGTACGAGCAGCAAGGTACGTTGGTCAAAGTTTCATGATTACTTTATCCCACGTAAATCGTTTACCTATAACTATTCAATATCCTTATGAAAAAATAATAACATCAGAGCGTTTCCGCGGTTGAATTCATTTCACATTTGATAAATGCATTGCTTGTGAAGTATGTGTTCGGGTATGCCCTATAGACCTACCTATCGTTGATTAGAAATTTGAAACTGATATTGGAAAGAAACAATTGCTTGATTACAATATTGATTTTGGAATTTGTATATTTTGGGGTAACTGCGTTGAGTATTGTCTAACAAATTGTTTATCTATGACGGAAGAATATGAACTTTCTACTGATGACCGTCATGAATTGAATTATAATCAAATTACTTTAAGTAGTTTACCAATATCGATTATACAATTCCAACTATTTTTAATGCATCTCAAACAAAAAGGGGTAAAATTAGTAAGGTTTCTTTTCTATTTACAGAAAAAATATTTTTCTTTTTGTTAGTTCAATAATTCCAAATGGTGACTCTAAATTTCAACATTGGTCAATGAAACTTAAAAACTATATTTGTATTACAAATATATTTTATTCATTTAAGTATTAATCTAATATAGCCATAAGATTAATGTAATATATCCATAATTAGATTTAGTTTTAATTTTAATATGAGAAAATATACCCTTTCAAATACGACTAAATAAAAGAAATAAGAACAAAATTGTTCAATAACTCTAATAAATTTACCTATACATACATCAATTTATACCCATTCAGATTCAAATTTAGTTCAATTAGTAATATATCATAAAACATTTCATGGTCCCATCAATAACGTCATGGAAAACAGTTCTTTTTTTTAAATATAGTGGATTTTCCTGGAGCAATACATGATTTTATTTTAGTTTTTATATGGTGAGGTCTTATATTAAGAGGGTTGAGTGGTATTATTTAGCAACACAATCTATTGTGTTTTTTTTTGGGATTTTATAGCTAATGCACAACCCTTTATTTACTCCCGACCTATAAATATTTTAATAATAATTGCTCTGATGTTCATAAATGGATCAGAATATTACAAAGATTTCAATTTATCGATTGGGGATTCGATTACTTCGTTGGTTTGCAAAAGTTTTTTTCTTTCATTTTTTACTATTATTTCGGATACATCGTGGTATGGGCTGAATTGTGATAAGGAAATAATATTCGGGATCAATTATAATAAATATGAAATGAGAACGACAACATTAAAACGTCTTGTACACCTCTTATAAATAGGATCTCAGTTCGACGTAAAACATCTCAAATTCTATAGAGTAATACAATTACATATTCTTCTTCATTTTTTCTATATATTTCTTTCTCTCTTTTTATATAGAATGATTAGGTAATTTGTTAAGGAATTTATCCTTATCAAATTTGGCGCCTTCGGTGGGAAACAAAATTTCTCAGTTAAAAAAAAAACCTAAATCATTCCATTTTTTTTCAAATAGTACTTTTGTGTTTTCCTTAAACTCTATGTTTATTTGCAGTTCCTCCACTAAGTCCACTGCGTCTGAAAAAATCTTTACAATTTTGCTTGAAATAAGTGTTATTATTTCACTCTTTTATTAATATTATTTATTCAATTGATATATTTAGTAACTCAAATACAAAAAATTAAATAAATATTGTAATTTATAAATTAATTTTAAAATATAAACCGAATATAAATACATCTATTAGTGAATAAATGTTTATCTCTAAATAAATAAATCTAATATTTTAATATATATATATTAATACAGCAAAAAGAATACGTCTTTAAAGAAAAATTATATATGAATATTTTCGAGTTTGACTGCATCAAATTATTCTTTTATTATACCACAAATATTAGTGAAATAAAAATTACTTTTAAAAACAAGATTCATTAATTATAATGCACTACATATTATAGTGATATTATTAATAAATGTTATTAATAGATATACACTACATATTATAGTGATATTATTAACAAATGTTATTAATAAATATACGCATATTATATTATTTGTTGGTCAATATATACGGATCAAATATCATCACTAATCATTCAACCTCCCGTTGAATCAGAGCACCTGAGGTATCATCTCCCGCACCTAGAGCCGCTGCTTTTATAAACTGCACATAATAACCGAGGAGTTGTCCACATCCTAGCCGAGGTATCATCTATTTCCTAGCCGTCTGCTACCTACCACCTGCCTCCTATCCGAGGGCCGTGAACACCTCCTTGATGCGAAATGTCCTAAGCAGAGCAGTACTACTAGAATCGTCCAATGGTTTAGCCCACGGGTCGGCATCGTCCAACTAAATCAGCACTACCTTTCCACTGCCTCAACTAGGGTCCACCTCCTCCTGGTTTACTCCTAAGCTGGCTCCAATACCAGTACGGACGACACCTAATGACACAAACCCAACAGTCCCCTCAACTTGACAAGCACGGACAAGCACTTACGTCGCAGCAGTCTCCTATGATGTCGCAGGTTTCTGACCAGCAGACATGGTACAGATAAAGGCCACAAATGATGCATCATGCAAGGCATCAGATGCTACAACAACCTGTGACAGAAATCGGCAACACAGTCATGACAATTAGAAGATGCAAGCAATATGCAATAAGTACATGTACATGGCACCCTCAGTCAACAACATATATAAGAGAACTTCAACAGATCAGCCACCGCTGCCGCCACCACCACCTGCTCCTCCTCTAGCTTGAGTGGCCAACAAACACGTCAACAAAGATGAACAAGTTAGCAAAAGACTAAGTCAGAGCTGGAAAAATGTCAGCGTTATTCGACCGCCTATTCGAAATCCATTTTCCTTCGTCCGAAAAATATTATCCAGATATCCAACTGATAGGAAGCAGAACTATAGTCCCCGGCACCCTCGCCATCATCACAGCCACCGGAGAATCACCACCATGCGATCCATCTCAATCATTAAATTCGACACCACTACTATAATCAATCCACAATTTTTGTGTCAAACGGCTTCTTAATCATTAAATTCGACACCACTACTATAATCAATCCACAATTTTTGTGTCAAACGGCTTGGACAAAGAAACAAACGGGAACCGTGTGGAGCTTCTGTAAGAAGGTATATTCTTATCTTTTTTGATGTATAAATTATACTTTTATTCACAGGCAGAGGATGCAAAATACTACCCACACCAAGAGACAATGCTAAAAAATCAGTACCTCAGAGCAGCCTCAATCCATCGATTTGTTCCTTTCCAAGCCAAAGCTGGAAACTAGTTACAGCCGAAGTTCACATCTAAAGACGTTGCCAAAACCAAATTTGATTGCGTAATCACAACAGAAAGAAGATGAAATCTCGAGCAACGGAGCTTCTAGATTTTGGATGCTCTACACAGTCAATTCACTAGATGAATCCATACTCTCTACAACATTCAATGGATCCACAACAATTGATCATGGTGAAGGAACCCACAATGAATTTACTTTGGCAGTGGTTGTACTACGTTTATTCCTTATATGCCTATTACTAATGCAAACTTAGACGGACCTTTACACTTGTCTCCAAGAAAAAGAAAATAAGCGTTATATGTTATATATGATCGATACAATCAGTATAAATCAAGCATTTGATTGAACACATTATCGCATCGTCAACATTCCATACTTTAAATACAAATATTCGATGAACCTTGTTTACACGGTCCGCCTACCATTCAGCTCGACACACATCATCCTTATTCACATAAGAAACAATGGTGGAAGCATACGAAACATTATTTTGATGCGACATTTCATCAAACACCTCTCAAGCATACAGCCACCTAACTCGGTCATATGTGAAGAAACACATTTTCTACACTTCTCCATTGTAACCATCTACAGAATGTTTATGTGAGATACCAACTTCTACACTTATATATAGGAATCTGTCCAACCGTGTTGACCGTTCAAATTTGAACCTCCGTCTTCTTCGAGCGAATCCAATACCCTTTTTGTTTTCTCTTCTAATTTCCCATGGCGATCTCAATGCTACCATGGACTCTAGCTTCTTCAATGACGTATAGCACCTACCGGGAAAAGGCTTTTCGAAATCAAATAATTCTGAAACTGTCTTCGCCCGACACTAACTAGTTTTAGCTCACACCGAGTACCACCGATCTTTGTGTCTCACTGGTTCCACTCTTTATTCGTTTGCTCCTGGTAAACCTCGTTCAATCTCCGACCAAACCCTCGCTGTCTTCCTCCACTCTACTCCTCCGTTGTCGCCTGTGGTTGCTAAACTCATCGACCTGCGTGTTCCTCCGTCTCCTGCTATTTCCTCCGCATGCTACCTCCGCCTCCTCTACAATCGAGACTGCTAAAAATTAGCGAATTGCATTGCCTAACCTGATGGTACTATGGATTTAAGTGCTTATATTTAACTGGAGGTGTCCATATTAACCGTATATAATATAGTAAGCATATTAACTGGAGGTGTCCATATTAATATATAGTAAGCATATTAACGGGATGCGCATATATAAGTGTGTAAAGTGCAAGAGTACCAGGGTATGACCGTATGAGTATACATGTGGAAAAAATGAGTATATTAATGTGGGTAAAGTGCATGAGTAAAGCCCTATGACTTATGACCATTATTTGGTTGGTTTCTTTTGTCACGAATGTGTAGGGTTTATGATGTGAAATGATTACAATCAGTACACACTCTTATTCCTTTTGTCCCCTCCACAATTTATGCTAACATGTTTTTTTGCTTTTTTTCTTCCTAAAAGAGAAGAATCGTTGTTCCGTACATGCCTCCTATAAAAAAAAGTTCGAATCAAAATTGAAAGTTCATTTCTTCTCCTTTCGAAATTCGTTATATTGATAGTTTTGGGGTTATTTTCAGGGAAAAGGAACGTTCAGAAATCCATAAGTTTTCCGTAATCGACCTCTGATTCTTGTTCCATCAGTAGCCAGGTTTCGGATTTCACAAAAATGAATATTCTTATGTCATATTAATTTCATCCAGATCAATGCCACTGGCATTGCAACCATTCTTGGGTTACTATTATGAAAACCAAGGCAGAATATTACGTGTCTGATCCATTACTCTCCCGACTCGAGTGATTACGAGGTATATAAGTTGGTTCAATTTAAGATTTCTTGTACATAATTGAGGCTTTATAATTACTCAACCGAATCCGGTTATTCCATACCAATATTTTACTTCTATATAGTCATTAGTCTTGCTTTGAAGAGGATAATATTTTGAAGGACTGTGTTCATTCTGATTAGCCTGAAATGTGAGATAAGTCTTTTGCTTGTAGTGTTTTAATACTTTGCAGATTGATCCATATTGTTTATATATAAAACCTGCATAAAAGTTTTTGTCACTCCAACCGTAACAAAATTTATGTTTTTTTTTATGTTTATCGGGCGAAGATTTTGACTTCTTAAATATGGTGGAATCGGTAGTGATTTGAAAGAAATTAAATTACCGATTCCACCTTATTTAAAAGACAAAACTTATCACTTGAGTAACATGTAAAAACATAAATGTGATGGTTGTTACAGTAACAGAAACTACTATGTTGGTCATATATGAATAACGTTGGTCGACCTGCAAAAGGAAAACTGCTAGTTTTTATCCGATAATACTATTATATATGAGAAACTATTTATATAAACAAAAAATTTCCAAATAGCATCACACTCGTTTTCTTCAAATCATGAAATGTGATTCCAAATAGCATCACACTGGTTATCTTGGTAGTTGGCTTGTTTCTTTCTGGATCGACCAAACTAAGTATGGTATATGACATTTGCACCAGATAAATAAATTATGTACCATCTACCACTAGGGATGGCAATGGGCTGTCTGCGGGCCGGGTTCGGGCCGGCCCGCTTGAACCCGCTTTTTTTACACTTGAGCCCGAACCCGGTCCGATCCGCTCCCGGGTTCATATTTTCAAACCCGAGCGCGTCCGCTAATGTCCGCCGGTCAACCCGGCCCGACCCGCGGACATTAATTTTAATATTTTTTAAATACTTTTAAATTTATTTTTTAAATTTATTATTTTTATTATATATAGAAATATTATTTTTATATATATTTTATAATTTTTGGGCCGGAACAGGCCGGACAAATTTGAAACCCGAACCCGGCCCGACCCGGTTGCGGGTTACAATTTCTGAACCCGAACCCGACCCGTTCTAAGTTCGGGCCGGACAAAACCCGGCTGGGCCGGGTCGGGTCGGGCCGGACAACACCCGAATTGCCACCCCTATCTACCACACTTTGGTAGATCTTAATAAGAGATTCTACTTACTTGTTTAACTAGCTGATAACACCACACCATAGTGTTATGTTCGATCGAAAAACTCGAGTTTTTCATGTCTGTACTACACTTATCATGAAACCATGCGTTGATGGAACACTACCATCGAGTGATTGTAACTTCGATCGTACATAATGTCATAATGACAAAACTTTAACATGTAGCAAGTTCAAGCCGACAATGAATATCTCTATATCAAATTGAGAAGAAAAAGACAAGTAGCATATATCAACTTTCATATTTGTAAAAACTAGTGATAATCAATCTTAAAAATTGCTTACCCATTAGTCAACTAATTGGTAGACACTTTTCAAGCTTGTTCTATTACTAGTTTTTTCAAAGATGTGAGTGTCATGTATGCTACTTGCCTTTTTCTTCTCCATCTGATGAGAAAGATCTTCATTGCCGGCATGTTAAAATTTTGTCATTATGACATTAGATACAATCAAAGTTATAGTCACTTGATGGAATTGGTCCTCCAAAGCATGGTTTCAAGATAAATAGTTTCAGACATGAAAAACTGAGCTTGTTGATGGAACATAAAACTATTGTGTGGTGTAATCAGCTAGTTAAGCAAGTAGAATATCTTTTTGACTTACCAAATTGTGGTAGATGGTGCTGAAGTTATTTAACTGGTGCAGGGTCGAGCATCCTTTATATCAATGGCTTGAAAGTACTAAATACATAAGACTGAAACAATACAAGAAATATATTGATCTCACACTTCAGACTAATCAAAATATACACCATCCTTTAGGATATTATTCATCTTCAAATCAAGACTAATGACTATACCGGAGTAAAATATTAGTATGAAATAACTGGATTTGGTTTAGTAATTATAAAGCCTCGCTTATGGTGGCTACAAGAAATCATTAAATTGAACCAACTTATATACATGATAATCACTCAAACCACCAGAAATGGCGATCACGACTACATGAATGAGTAATGGATCAGACATGTAATGTTACGTTGTTACAGCCTCATACATTTTTCTACATTCCTTATTTATAATAACATAATAGTAACCCAAAGATGGTTGCAATGGCAGTGGTGGTGACCTAGATGAAATTTATCTGACATAAGAGTATGTCCATTTTTATGAAATTCGAAAGTGGAGATTAGCTAAGGTATAAAACTCAAACCACAGATCCAAAATTATTGCATGTTTGTAACTACGGCCACTTCCCCGAATGAAAATAACATGAACTCTTAAGACCCTGGAGGTGTTTTTCTAGTAACAGTTTAGAGTGGTCACTAACCATATCTCGAGATCTGAACGAAAAACAAGAGAAACCAAACCGAGTCAACCACGAATCAGAACGGAACCCCACCGAGTCAAATGTAAATTAGTAAGTTAATGCAAAAAGACAAAAATAAATGGTCCGAATCAATTAATTGAGTTCCTGATCCAAGCCACTTTTCTCTCTAATGGAAGATATTTCTCTTACTTTCTTTCTCAAACTCTCTCGATCTCCCTAGACGATTTAAATCAATTGAATATAACCGGGGGTTAAAAGATCAACCATGTTAATGATAACCCCAAATATTATATATCCTTTCTTTGGTTAAGAAGTTATTTTATTTGTCTCAAAATCACCGTCTATGGCAGTCAGTGGTCCGAATCTAATATCATTTATGGTTAAATTCGTCACCAACATATAATCCTTTGTCACATTGACTAAATCGTACAGAGCAGTGTAAAGTTCATGTTAATTAATAGATTTTGGTGAAATTTTTATTAAAAATTGGATTCAAAATCTTGATTAAAATACTGTAGTTGATATTTATATTTGGTTTGTTGAAATTGATTTAATTGTTTTAATTATCTTATTTAATAATTAAACGAATTAATATTTTAGACGTTATATCAATTAGTATTTTAGACTTTACTATTCTGGTCAATAAAATCTATTTGAGTGGAATATGTAACGCTTATTGTAGGCTATTTAAAGTTATTTTGTGCAGTATAATAATACATTGAGTCTTATTTTCTCTGCATATTACTCTTTGATATTCTAACATGGTATAGTAAAACAATTTGAGTGAGAGGTGTGTTTGTTTGAGTAAAATAATTTGAGTGAGAGGTATGTGTGTCTAAGTAAAACAATATGAGTGAGAGGTTTGTGTGTTTGAGTAAAACAATTTGAGTAAAACAATTTGAGTGAGAGGTATGTGTGTCTGAGTAAATTAATTTGAGTGAGAGTGCGGTATGTGTGTCTTAGTGAAACACAAAAAGAGTGAGCTATGTGTGTCTGAGTGAAACACAAAAAGAGTGAGGTATGTGTGTCTGAGTGAAACACAAAAAGAGTGAAGTATGTGTGTCCGAGTGAAACATAAAAATAGTGAAGTATATGTGTTTGAGTAAAATAAAAAATGTGAGTGAGTAAAACACAAAATGTGAGTGAGGTATGTGTGTCTGAGTAAAATAAAGAGTGTTGAGTAAAAAAAATGAAGAAAGTGTGAAACAAGAGTGAAGAAAGTGTGGAAACAAAATGGCATTTGACTCGAACAATTTCAGTGCCCCATGTGTGCCCAAATTTGATGGAGATTACGATCATTGGAGTTTACTCATGGAAAATATCTGACATTCAAAATAGTACTGGTGTGTGATTCAAACAGGTCACCGGGAACCTAGAGAAGGTGAAGTGTTGACGGCAGTGCAGCAAAAGATGTTGGATTAATCAAAGCTTAAAGATTTGAAGGAAAATAATTATTTGTTTCGGTCCATCGACAAGACTATTTTGACTATTTTGAAGACCATTACTCAAAAGTAGATATCCAAACAAATTTGGGAAGCAAAGAAGACCAAGTATCATTGCAATGAAAGAGTGAAACGTGCTCAACTCCAGAGGCTTCGAAGATTGTTTGAAATAGAGGAGATTGGTGAGGTTTATTTTCGTTTGAGGATAATTTTGTCTAGAGTTTTGTGGTATTTCAAAGGTATTTAATGTTTGGATAGAGTGTAGAGGGAGAATTTAGCTGCCTGGTTCTATTTAATTTTCATTGCCCCGGTGGTTGGGTATTTATACCCTTATCTTTGGGCCACATGGGCTTCCGGGTTGTGTTAATGGATTCGGGTCGACTTTTAAAGACCCATTAGTTTTAAGTAAGCAAGTAATCAGCTTAGTCATGAAGTGATTAAGTTTTTAATACTTTAGTCCCGCTCAGACAGTTCAGTAAGTGGAGGTTGTCCGAACTGCCCCTGTCCAGTTAGGTGAATGTTGTCTGAATTGCCCCTGTCCGGTTCTCATAAAGAGTGGTGACAAGATCCGGACTCATCAGTAGCCCATTTTTTAGGTTGTGATCAAAGGCCCTTGGCAAGACCTAAAAAATAGCCTGTATCTGGTCATAGCCATGTCCAGACAGATTTTCAAACTGTGTAATGGCTTTATCCGGACTGAAAACGTTCTCAGAAACTAAACGGTTGTTTGCCAGAGATCGTGGGACACGTGTCTTTCTCTGATTCGCCACATCAGCCGTTTTTTCCCTAGAACAGCGCTCCCACTTACTCCAAAAAGCAACCTCTTCATTTAATGTGGGTGACATCAGCGTCGTTTTTAATCATTACAACCCTTTCGAATTCTCCTAGGTATCAAAGCATCTTTTGTACCTTTACTATAAATTTGTCCCTTTTCTACTGTTTTACCATCTTCATCATCCTTGCTCTGTTTAAACTTCAAAGCTTTCATCTCTCAACAACAAAAATTTCTTTTGGTGTGAGCTTATGTTCACAACAAGAAACGCTTTAATAAAAGGTGGGTGGCTCAATTTGTCAGAGTTGGAAAAAGCTCAAAAGGTTGAACGAGAAAGGCGCATTGTTGCAGGCCTCCCTGTTTCCCCTGTTGATAAATCGGAAACACCAAGCTCAGAGCCTGACCGGGGTTCTTCTTCAACTAAGAGTGTTAAACAAAGGAGGTTGTTCCAACCCAACCTTTCACCAATTGTTTCGGGCTCATCGGTTCATGAATCAGAGCCTACTGTTGAACCAGGACAGGCAGTCACCAGTTTTAAGAAACCTTCCCAATTCATTGCCATGGGATCGGATGCTGACACCTCTCCAGAGAAGTTAGTAGATCGGAGAAGAGGTCGCTTGGTGAAAGGGCAAGCTCCAAAAGCTACACCTTCCAAATCGGGGGCTAAAAATAGCAATACCGGGTCAGAAGCACCCATTAAGACTTCTAAGGACAAGCTGTCCGGCCCGGAGGCATCTAGTTCAAGTCTCCGGAAAGAAACCACTGCATCTGAGCCTCAGCCGGAGTCCAGACTACAAGAAGCCAGTAATGCCCAACCATCCGGAGGGCCTGCTAAGCCAACCACTAGCTCCCCCCACCCAAAAACAACTGATAACCCTTCCATGATAATGGAAGAAGTGTTGGAGGATTCTGTTGAAGAAGCTCCTTTTGAGTCTGATTTCTTTCCGGAGATGGCGAAGCGATGGTAAGAATATCATCTCATATTTCCATCTTTATTTATCACAAATTTGTTCATCTAACTTGTTTTTTTTTGTAGTGATGCCTAAGGATTTTAGTAACTACTTGAAGGATGGGGAGACGACTTGCTCCAAGCTAAATGCTTGGGCTCCTGAGAAGTGGAGAAATCACTTCCACAATGCTTTTACAGGAGGCAATCTAACAAGGTCCTACCTTTGGAATACAACTGACCAGAGGGACTTATGTTGGGAGGAACTAACCACCCCACCCCCTCCGGAAGTAACCCTCAGGAGAACAGATGCACCGGATGGGTCATTGTATCTACCTGGTAGAGCTAAAGCCCCAAGCAAGATGAAGGGCAAAAAAGGTAAAGGCAAACAGATTACGGTTGAAGCCATTCCTACCGAAGTAGAGGAAGCTGCCCCAACAAACCAAGAGGGGCCAGATCAAGGACAGATTGATGTCGCTCTTCTACAAGTAGTGAAGCATGAAAGTACTAGAGAAGTTGTAGGATCTCCAAAATCCTCAAAGGCTCCTAAGAAAGACAGGAAACGAGGAGTAGAAGGCAAAGACAGGGAGGCCAAGAAGAAGAAAACCTCCAAGGGTGATGAAATTTCCCTCCGGCCTCAGGAGCCTCTTCCCCCTGTTGACCCTACTGACCCAACTCAAGCAGAAGGCATCCCTGTTGACTTTCAAACCGGAGGGGGTGCAGGAGGGGATATCAGCATTGATGGTGTTGCAGGCCTCCCTGTTTCCCCTGTTGATAAATCGGAAACACCAAGCTCAGAGCCTGATCGAGGTTCTTCTTCAACTAAGAGTGTTAAACCAAGGAGGTTGTTCCAACCCAACCTTTCACCAATTGTTTCGGGCTCATCGGTTCATGAATCAGAGCCTAATGTTGAACCAGAACGGGCAATCACCAGTTTTAAGAAACCTTCCCCATTCAATACCATGGGATCGGATGCTAACGCCTCTCCAGAGAAGTTAGTAGATCGGAGAAGAGGTCGCTTGGTGAAAGGGCAAGCTCCAAAAGCTACACCTTCCAAATCGGGGGCTAAAAATAGCAATACCGGGTCAGAAGCACCCATTAAGACTCCTAAGGACAAGCTGTCCGGCCCGGAGGCATCTAGTTCAAGTCTCCGGAAAGAAACCACTGCATCTGAGCCCCAGCCGGAGTCCATACTACAAGAAGCCAGTAATGCCCAACCATCCGGAGGGCCTGCTAAGCCAACCACTAGCTCCCCCCCACCCAAAAACAACTGATAACCCTTCCATGATAATGGAAGAAGTGTTGGAGGATTCTGTTGAAGAAGCTCCTTTTGAGTCCGAAGTCTCCGGGAAAACAAGTGAGGCTGCTGCTGCCAAGAAGGACAAAGGCAAGGAGAAGCTATGCTTAAAGCATCCGGATTTGCCAGAGAGTCTTGTGGGAAAAGTGGGACCTTGCTTCCACAAGGTAAGTGTCAAATACCTGCCAGCTTTGCAAAAACTTAATTATGTTTTCATCCACACATCTAAACTGGGTCGGGTGCGAACAAAATGGGGGATCCCAAAGAATGTCAAGGTAAGGATTCTGGTGGATCCGGAGACACCGATGGACTGCAAGCTCAGTGAAATAGTTTTCTTCACTGAGCTCTTCAACTGGGGACTAAGGTTTCCCCTAGACCTAGAGATAGTCAAATACTTTCACCTCATCAAACTCTTCCCAAGCCAATTGAGCCCCAATGCATGGTACACTATCATGGCCTGTATTATGGCCTCTAGGCTCTCCAGAATTCCTCTTCCAATGGAGCAGTTTGCAGCTGTGGCCAGCCTCTGCAGAAACCACCTTATTCCCTTCTATCACTTCAACATGGGTGATAATTACAAAGTAGTGGACGACATGCTTGAGTCAGAAAGGAATTGGAAAACTCAATTCTTGTTTGTTAGTGGCGTCTGGGAGAATGGGAGGATGATTAAAACCGGTGTCAACCCGAGTCTGCTTACCAGCAGATGGCGAAGCGATGGTAAGAATCTCATCTCACATTTCCATCTTTATTTATCACAAATTTATTTATCTAACTTGTTTTTTTTTGTAGTGATGCCTAAGGATTTTAATAACTACTTGAAGGATGGGCAGACGACTTGCTCCAAGCTAAATGCTTGGGCTACTGAGAAGTAGGGAAATCACTTCCACAATACTTTTATTGGAGGCAATCTAACAAGGTCCTACCTTTGGAATACAACTGACCAGAGGGACTTATCTTGGGAGGAACTAACCACCCCACCCCCTCCGGAAGTAACCCTCAGGAGAACAGATGCACTGGATGGGTCGTTGTATCTACCTGGTAGAGCTAAAGCCCCAAGCAAGATGAAGGGCAAAAAAGGTAAAGGCAAACAGATTACGGTTGAAGCCATTCCTACCGAAGTAGAGGAAGCTGCCCCAACAAACCAAGAGGGGCCAGATCAAGGACAAATAGATGTCGCTCTTCTACAAGTAGTGGAGCATGAAAGTACTAGAGAAGTGGTAGGATCTCCAAAATCCTCAAAGGCTCCTAAGAAAGACAGGAAACGAGGAGTAGAAGGCAAAGACAGGGAGGCCAAGAAGAAGAAAACCTTCAAGGGTGATGAAATTTCCCTCCGGCCTCAGGAGCCTCTTCCCCCTGTTGACCCTACTGACCCAACTCAAGTAGAAGGAATCCATGTTGACTTTCAAACCGGAGGGGGTGCAGGAGGGGATATCAGCATTGATGGTGTTGATATTAGTGGTCTTGAAGAAATTGGTCTTTACTTCGAAAACCTCCCTAAGGATGATTTTGCTGGGCCTTACCTCCCCCCGAGTTTTTCGAACATCATTACCTTCAATGGTAAGTCTTTCTCTGTCTCAAGTGAAAGAGATGTCATAACTCACTCTATATTAAGTAATATTCAGCCAATGCTTAATTTGGAGAAGCAAGTACGAGGTCAGTCAGCCATCATTAATGCCCTTAATTCTGACAAAGAGAAATTGTCTGGCGACCTCCTCACTGCCAATCAAAATGCTGATATTTTGAAGAGAGAAAATGAGGAGTTGGAGAAGAACCAGGAGGATTGGGCCACAAAGGTAGCCACTTTGGAAGATACTATCAAAGAACTCTGAACAAAGCAAACCGAGTTGGAGAGAGATCTCTCTTCTTCCAGAGAAGAGGTGAGGGCTAGGGACAAGGTCATTCATACTTTAACCAATGACAAGATCTCGCTCGAGGACTCGGTGTCCAAGGCTGCACAAGAAAAAGCTGATTTACTAAAGAAGCAAGAGGCAAAAATCCAAGCTAGGATTGATGTTTATACCAACCAAGTGATAGACACTGAGGAAGAAAAGTTTGCCAAAGTGAAGTCGGACATGGTCTTGCTCTTTCATGAGAAATTCCCGAAGAGGACACTGGGAGACTTATGGACTTTTGTAGAGTATAAAGACCTCCCCTTCCACACGATGGCTGATGGTGACAAGCATGACTACTCTAGTGGTTTGGATGACACAACCGATGAAGAAGAGAACACCGGGGAGAGTCCGAATGAGGAAAATGACGACCCCAAGAAGAAGAAAACTAGTGAGGCTAGGCCATCTAAGAAAGCTCAGCCTTGAAGTATTAACTATCTTTTTTTATAAATTTTTTGCAATCGAACCAAAGTCCTTGGATGGCCAAGGCATTTTTTATAATCGTGTCCGGCTCCTGTTTGGATAAACCTTTTCGTTTGAAAACTCAAAGTCCTTGGGTGGACAAGGCACTTCTTATGTTTTAATGGGTAGTTTTATTTTGCACAACTCTTGCATTCTTTCATAGTTTTTCAATTTTGGTGGCTAATGTTTAAACAGCCCTTAGTTATTTCACAAGTATTCTAAAGTGAGAGTGTTTAAATTCTCCGATGACAAATGTTTAAGTAGTCATCACTCCTCCAATTTAATCCGGTCTGTTCAAATAAAATTTTTACCAAAAACTATAAAGTGAAAACACTCCGGATTTTTAAGAAGGCATCAAATTTTATAAAAAAAGCCCAGACACCTCATTAAAACCTCCCCGCACCAACAGGGTAGGAAAGAGTATGCCCCCAAATATTTACATGAACTTTTAAACAAGTAAATATTTACATAATTTCTATTCCAAGTACAACCGGAGGTGTTCAATATTCCAGGGGTGATTCAAAATCCTTCCATCTTTGTCTTGGAGCCGGTATGTCCCAGACTTAAGCTTTTCAATGACCACATAGGGTCCTTCCCAAATTGGAGCCAACTTACCGAACTGCTTCTCTTTAGTATGTAGGAAAACGTTTCTCAATACCTTATCCCCCGGTTGAAAATCCCTTCTCTTAATTTTAGAAGCGAACCTGCTTCTCATCAATCCTTGATAATGTACAGCTCTAAGGTGAGCCTTAACTCTTCTTTCTTCTATTAAGTCAAGCTGGCCTCTGATTGCCACTTTGTTAGCGTGTTCGGAAAAGTTATGAACTCGAAATGAAAGGAGAGTAGCTTCTATGGGAGCAATGGCATCCATCCCATATACTAAGGCAAAAGGAGACTCTTGTGTTGCAGCCCCGGGAGTGGTCTGGTAATCCCACAAAACTTCTTGCAAATAACTTGGCCATTTCCCAACAGCCCCTTCTAAATTCTTCTTCAGACCAGAAAGTATTGTCCTGTTGGCCACTTCAACCTGACCATTTTCTCGTGGGTGGAAAGGGGAAGAGAAGCAATGTTGTATGCCTCTAGAGGCACATAAACTCTCCATTTCTTTGTTGTCGAACTGTGGCCCATTGTCTGTTGCTATCTTTTGTGGAATTCCAAATCTACAACAGATATTGGATAAAATGAATTTTATAACAACTTTTGATGTTGTACCTGCCAATGGAGTTGCTTTGATCCACTTCGAAAAGTAATCAATAGCAACGATTATAGTTCTGCGCCCCCCGGATGCCATGGGTAGAGGTCCCACTAAATCCAACCCCCATCGAGCAAAAGGTATTGGCTCAGAAATTGACTCTAAAGGGATGGCTGTGATATGAATTTCATTGCAATATCTCTGGCATGGGTCACACTTTCTTACCAACTCCCTAGCATCTTGCATTATGGAGGGCCAATAATACCCAACTAACAAAACTCTTCTTGTTAGAACCCTGAGTCCACAGTGAGCTGATCCCTCACCATCATGTAACTCGGAGAGCACTATTTGTGACTCGTTGACCCCCAAACATCGTAAGAGGGGTTTACTATAAGACTTCTTATAAAGAATATCTCTTAGGATGACAAAACCACGAGCCTTGTACTTTACTTTTCTTGCTACTGATTTTTCCGGAGGTAAGATGCCATCTGAGAGATATTGAAGAAGAGGAAATCTCCAATCTTGAGGCTGTTTTATCTGTATATTAAAACTTTTTCTTCCTTATCCGGATTGATTTGAATAGATGGGCACTCGAGCACATGAATCCAAGGGTAGGACTCAGTATATGCTATGGTTGCCAAGGAGTCTGCCAGTATATTTTCTGTTCGGGGTATGTGCTCATAAATGATGCTCTTGAAATTAAGTGCCACTTCTTTAAGAAGATGTAAGTATTTAACCAACTCCTTCTTTTTTGCTTCAGATTGACCTTGTGCATGATGGATAAGAAGCTGAGAATCGCTCATCAACTTGACCCTTTTGGCTCCACAAATAAGAGCTAATTTCAAACCAGCTATAGCAGCTTCATATTCGGACTCAATTTAGAAGCCCTGAAAGCAAAACATATAGCTTGGTACATTCTGTCACCGTACGGAGAGGTCAAACATACCCCAACACCACATCCCATGGTACTTGATCCACCATCAGTCCGGACGACCCAGACGTTTTTGTCTTTCACATCAGTTGTTTGCTTAGTATCCCTATCTTAGTGAAATTCAACTAATAAATCTGCCACCGCTTGGGCTTTGATTGCTGTCTGAGAGGAAAAATCAATATCGAAGTCTCCCAATTCCACTGACCACTTAGTCATTCTACTTGAAATGTCGACCCTTTGGAGAACGTTTTTTAAGGGAAAAAACGTCCGGACAATAATAGGATGAGCCTGAAAATAAAGTCTCATCTTCCTCGCACCAATCACCAGGGCTAGTGCTAATTTCTCAAGCTTCAAATAGTGCTTTTCGGCATCAATCAAACTCTTGCTAATGTAATACACCGGACGGGGATAATTATCTACCTCCCTTACCAATACTGCACTTATGGCACAACTAGAGACTGCCAAGTATATGAAAAGAATCTCTCCATTAACAGGTTTAAACAAAGTCTTGAGGGAGGACAAATGCTTTTTGATTTCATCGAAGGCCTCATCACACTGTGAGGACCAATCAAAATCCTTTGCACCTTTCAAAGTTTGAAAAAATGGGGCACACCTGTCGGAAGACCTTAAAATGAATCGATATAATGCAGCCAACCTCCCAGTCAATCGTTGTACTTCTTTAACATTCCGAGGAGGCTCCATTTGTAGTAAAACATTAAGTTGGTCCGGATCAGGCTGTATCCCTTGCTCACTTATTATATACCCCAAGAATTTTCCGGACTGCACTCCAAACACACATTTTTCCGGGTTTAATTTCAAATTTACTTTCACTAAGTTAGCAAAAGTTTCTTGGAGATCTGCCAAGTGTAGTTCTTCGTCCACATATAAAATTTTAAAAAAGAACTCAATCAACACACATTAATCAAACCATAAAAAATCTATATTTTGAACTCAATATACAGGAGCTCGATTAAACGACGAACAAGTTTTTTTTTCTGCATATAGAGTTCCTATAACTCATTATGCAAAAAAATCATAGATTTAAAAAGAGATTTTTATTCGATACGTCAACCCATATATTTAAAATAAAAATAAGATTAACGATAGATTTTTATCTTTGGAACTCCAGAAACTGCTTCAAAATTGTTTGGTGGCTATGGTTTTTTAGGGTTAGAAGAGAAGAGGTGAATGTGGATAGTTACGGTAGAAATTTGGGTTGTTAGTGTAAAATTAAAACAAGGATAAATTAGGATTCTCCTTTATGGAGAAAATAACAATATGGAATTTTTTTTATGAATGATGGAGGAAATAATAAATTTTATGGAGGAAATAGTTTCACCCTAAATTATATTATTATAATATTTGATGTTAGAAGCTAAAAACTATATAAAAAAAGAAACATGTTTTTATGAAAAATTAATGACAACTATTATTACTATTTTTAAAATTAAACAAACCATTAAAAACACATATTTAACGCTCGCTTACCCATTTCCATAGGCACCCGGTAGCCCAACCCTAAATATAAACCTATTATATTATTCATCGAATTAGCCAAATTAGAGTTTACGATAAGGGTGGAGGTTTAAGATGTTTAACTGTATTGGATACAAAAAATTAATATAATTCTTATATTTTGTTGTGGCTTTAAATTTCTCTTTCGTTCCTTGATCTATATATATATATTTATATATATATATATATATATATATATATATATCTTTTATTTCAGTATAATATGTTTTTATTAATATTATTGGTAATCTTATAATTACTTTTACTTTGTCCTTCCAAACAAAAGATATTTATAATTTTGTCCTCATTTAAAACAATTATGCATTGTTGACGGACTAATATGCATAACACTAGTATCATTCTCACACACTTTCTTTCCCGCTTTCAAAGATAGTCTCCTCTCTCTATCTCTCTATTCCCCGTTTGAACTTTCAAAAACGTCTCTCTCTTTCTCTCTCCCTTTCTCTTATCTCGAGGGCTATAAAGTAACATCTCTATCTATGGCTCTTTCTCTCTCTCTCTCTCTCTCTCTCTCTCTCTCTCTCTCTCTCTCTCTCTCTCTCTCTCTCTCTCTCTCTCATCTTCGTCTTTAATGCTCGCCTTTCTGTCGCACATACACTCCTATTTGCTTCCGTTTCTTGACAGTACTTCTACTCTTTCTCTCTTCCTCAGGACCTATAATTTCACTTTATTTTATTCACATGAATTATTTAGTGAAGACAAACTAACAAGATTGCCATATTCTTCATCTTCTACCATTCTGTCCTACTACCATTTTAAAGCCCATTAGAATAGGGACAATATATCTAGTTTGTCTTTCATATATTTTCCGAAATAAAATTTGTGTCTGAACGAATGGAATAATAGACTATATAATTCTTTGTCGTAATTAAAAATGATGGACTCAAATCTCTATTTCATATTTTCATATTTATACAAAGAGTATTTGATTGAAGGATTAAGTTATTACTCACATCTTAATTATTAAGGGATGAGATGACTTCTGAGAGTTGAAGCCCCAAAAGGGGAATTGATAATTTTCTGATAAGAGATCAAAATGGATTTCCTTGGAGATGGAAAATTAACCCGTCGGGTTTTATTAATTTGTATATTCTTCATGAGGTGGTTAAAATAATGAAATTGGCTGATATTATGACGATACTCAGTAGCATAGATATCGTTATGGGAGAAGTTGATCGTTTAAAATGCTAATATATACAACAGAAGTAAATCTATCAATTCTTTTTCTAAACTGGAATTTTTAAGGGAATATAAACTCATATAAATGTTTGTCCCTATTTTAACTCTTGTATTAGGGATCAAAACAGGTGTACTAGTAATTGTATGGTTATAAAGCAAAATATCTGCAATGATACAACAACGTATTGGGCCTGAATACACTGGTCCTTTAGGGATTTTGCAAGCTTTTACAGATAGGACTAAATTACTTTTTAAAGATAATCTTCTACCATCTAGAGGAAATACTAGTTTATTCAGTATTGGACTGTCGATCGCAAATATATCAATTTTGCTAAGTTAATCAGTAATTTCTTTGATCAATTGCCTAGTTTTAGGTGATCTCAATATTGGTATTTTTATATAGATTGCTATTTCAAGTATTTTATTAGTCATCCTGGCTTGAAACGGGTTCAAAAGATCGACTGTATGGAATCATTTGTATGGTTTACCATACATATGTTACCAAGCGTGGGATTCAACAAAAAGAGTGGATGATTAGGAACACCAAAAATACACAAAATATTTGTAATATAGATTCACAAATATTTAAATTGAAAGGAGTATTTCTACATATAAAAAGGAATACTGATTAGGGCTTTAAATTGGTACAAATGATCAGACAGTATTCCCCACGATTCTGATCCAGAGTATGCCTCTATCCAACGATTCAAGCAATGGCTATCATGAAAGACAAAAATCCTTTATTATCTTTTAAGCCCATTAGAATAGGGACAATATATCTAGTTTGTCTTTCATATATTTTCCGAAATAAAATTTGTGTCTGAACGAATGGAATAATGGACTATATAATTCTTTGTCGTAATTAAAAATGATGGACTGAAATCTCTATTTCATATTTTCATATTTATACAAAGAGTATTTGATTGAAGGATTAAGTTATTACTCCCATCCTAATTATTAAGGGATGCGATGACTTCTGAAGCACTTTTTTTATTATATTTGTTTTAAAGTTGTAGCATACATAATTCATTTGGTATCATTTTGGACCTTCTGAAAAAAATAGATATAATTTATTCTACAATATAAGCATATCAAGATATTTTATTCTTTTAAAAATAACTATATCAAGATAATATGTATGCTACTAATCTAGTCCTTAGATTTTTTCGTGACCCTTGAGGAGCTGTATGAAGAAAAAATTCATGTACGGTTTTGTAATAGCGGTGGGAATAGTGATATTATCGCCGACTCTAATTATCTAATAGTTCAAGTATAGCTGATATAATTGAGGCACAATCAAAATATGGTTTTGAGGTTGGAATTTGTGGCGTCAAACTATAATATTTATCAATTTTTTAATTTCTTTTCTCGCATATTGTGAAATATTACGTTTGATTTACCAAATGCGGAAGAATAATTAGTTGCGGGTTATCAAAATGTATATTGAGGTATTAAATTTGGTTTTTTTATCTTCATTCATATTTAAATTTATCAGTTTCTTTGTTATTTGTGACAGTTCTATAATTAGACGGTTGTAATTTTTCTATTCCATAAATATGCGTTCCCGGGATATTTAAAATAAATAAAGGGGATGAAATCTTAGGAACAAAAAATATGATCTTTATTACATTAGCTGAAAATTATTTGTTCTTGTTCATTTTTATCACAACAAGATGGATTTTACCTGGCTACGAATGGACCAACTATTAAACCTTGGTTGTAAATTTATTTTACCAATTTCTCTTGGAAATCTATTATTAAAAATTAATTCTTAACTCCTTTCACTATAAGGGATACATAATCTTTTAAACAAGAGAAAAAAGTATTCATAGCTATTTATGATATATATGTTCCATATTGTAACTAGGTTCATTAATTATAGTGAACAAACAGTTCGAGCAGCAAGGTACGTTGGTCAAATTTTCATGATTACTTTATCCCACGTAAATCGTTTACCTATAACTATTCAATATCCTTATGAAAAAATAATAACATCATAGCGTTTCCGCGGTTGAATTCATTTCACATTTGATAAATGCATTGCTTGTGAAGTATGTGTTCGGATATGCCCTATAGACCTACCTATTGTTGATTAGAAATTTGAAACTCATATTGGAAAGAAACAATTGTTTGATTACAATATTGATTTTGGAATTTGTATATTTTGGGGTAACTGCGTTGAGTATTGTCCAACAAATTGTTTATCAATGACGGAAGAATATGAACTTTCTACTTATGACGTCATGAATTGAATTATAATCAAATTACTTTAAGTAGTTTACCAATATCGATTATACAATTCCAACTATTTTTAATGCATCTCAAACAAAAAAGGGTAAAATTAGTAAGGTTTCTTTTCTATTTACAGAAAAAATATTTTTCTCTTTGTTAGTTTAATAATTCCAAATGGTGACTCTAAATTTCAACATTGGTCAATGAAACTTAAAAACTTTATTTGTATTACAAATATATTTTATTCATTTAAGTATTAATCTAATATAGCCATAAGATTAATGTAATCTATCCATAATTAGATTTAGTTTTAATTTGAATATGAGAAAATATACCCTTTCAAATACGACTAAATAAAAGAAATAAGAACAAAATTGTTCAATAACTCTAATAAATTTACCTATACATACATCAATTTATACCCATTCAGATTCAAATTTAGTTCAATTAGTAATATATCATAAAACATTTCATGGTCCCATCAATAACGTCATGGAAAACAGTTCTTTTTTTTAAATATAGTGGATTTTCCTGGAGTAATACATGATTTTATTTTAGTTTTTATATGGTGAGGTCTTATATTAAGAGGGTTGAGTGGTATTATTTAGCAACACAATCTATTGTGTTTTTCTCTGGGATTTTATAGCTAATGCACAACCCTTTATTTACTCCCGACCTATAAATATTTTAATAATAATTGCTCTGATGTTCATAAATGGATCAGAATATTACAAAGATTTCAATTTATCGATTGGGGATTCGATTACTTCGTTGGTTTGCAAAAGTTTTTTTCTTTCATTTTTTACTATTATTTCGGATACATCGTGGTATGGGCTGAATTGTGATAAGGAAATAATATTCGGGATCAATTATAATAAATATGAAATGAGAACGACAACATTAAAACGTCTTGTACACCTCTTATAAATAGGATCTCAGTTCGACGTAAAACATCTCAAATTCTATAGAGTAATACAATTACATATTCTTCTTCATTTTTTCTATATATTTCTTTCTCTCTTTTTATATAGAATGATTAGGTAATTTGTTAAGAAATTTATCCTTATCAAATTTGGCGCCTTCGGTGGGAAACAAAATTTCTGAGTTAAAAAAAAACCTAAATCATTCCATTTTTTTTCAAATAGTACTTTTGTGTTTTCCTTAAACTCTATGTTTATTTGCAGTTCCTCCACTACTACGTCTGAAAAAATCTTTACAATTTTACTCTTTTATTAATATTATTTATTCAATTGATATATTTAGTAACTCAAATACAAAAAATTAAATAAATATTGTAATTTGTAAATTAATTTTAAAATATAAACCGAATATAAATACATCTATTAGTGAATAAATGTTTATCTCTGAATAAATCAATCTAATATTTAGACGCTTTTAATATATATTTATATATATATATATATATATATATATATATATTAATACATGGATCGGAAATGAAAAAAGATGCTCTGAAACGCTCTGTTCTTGCGAAAGAACAGAGGATTATTTTTTTTTCTTCTTCTTTGATTCAGTCTTGAATTAATTTTCTGGATTGCTTGATGGATATGAATAACACAATTGAAATAGAATCGACGAAAGAATTTCCTTTGCTGAGGAAAATGTCGAAAATGGAGGAACAGAGTACCAAGAAGAAAGGGATGGAGTTCTTGAATTCTGTTGCCGAAGATTGCAATATGGTTTCAAACCCGGTTTTCGAAGAATCGTTGAAGGAGAAAGAAGAGTTAACTCAGAGGAAATCTTACGCTAATTTGTTAAAGTCAAAAGCAGAGTTTGTTTATACAAACGTTTCTGTTATGCTTTCAGACGAGATTCCGGTTACCAAGTTCGACGTTGGTGATAAGGAACAACTGTTAAAGGTTTTGAAGCATACTTTAATAGCAAAGTTCGCTTCTGGTAAGCCTTCGATGGAGCAACTTCGACTTTTTTTGACTAAATTCAATTTCGTTGGAAAGTTCAGTCTTTCTGTTTGGGATTATCGTCATGTATTTGTGGAATTTACTGATATTGATGATTTTAAAAGATTATGGTCAAGAAACGTCTGGGTTTTGGGGAACAAAACCATGAGACTGTTGAAGTGGACTCCGGGGTTTGATCCTAGTCTGGAGTGTCCATTTACTCCGATATGGGTTTCTCTCCCAAATATCCCTGAGTTCTTGTTTAATTATTCGACAATCAGTGAAGTTGCTAAAGTTCTGGGAACTCCTCTTAAGGTTTGGGTTCCTTCGATTAATAGAGCAAGACAGAACTGCTGTAGAGTTTGGGTGGAAGTTGATATTTCTAAGCCATTAATCCAGAAAGTGCAATTGAAGTTTGGTGAAGATGATTGCTATTGGATTGATTTGGTGTATGATAAAGTTCCCCTTTATTGTACAATCTGTGATCATATCGGGCATGATAAAGAAAAGTGCAAGAAAGTTTTGATGGAAGGAAATGCATTACTGAAGGCTAGTCAGAATAAGGAGGGTCTTGATAGTTCAGGGGTCCCTGATCAATTGTCTTGCTCTCAATATCTTGGTAAGAGTAATGATGTTGGTGGTAAAAGGGATGAAGTTTGTGTTAAGGATAAAAAGGATAAAGATGATGCTGTTAATAGAAACAAGAATCGTTGGTTAAAGTCTGTTGTGGTTAATCAAGAAATTGGGAAAAATGTGCAAAAGGAAGTGGAGGTTGTTAGTAGTTCTGTTCATGAAATGGTTTCTGTGGATGATAAGGGTGAATATTTTGATCAGGTTAATGAGGAAGAAATGATTGAAGCCTTGAAGATGTTGGAGAGGAAGAATACGTTTGAAGTCCTTAGTGAAGAGATTCATGACTCTCCTAAACATGATGGAAGTCTGTCTGTCTCTCCTGTGAGGAATAAAGATGGAAAAGACAGACAGGAGGCTAGAAAAGTGAAGAAGGTTCCTAAGTTATGGACTTCAAAGGGTCCTGTGTCTTCAAAGGTCATGAAGCAAAAAAGGAGTCACAAATCTGGTATTGATTAATGACTATAACTATGCTGAATTGGAATGCAAGGGGACTTGCAAATAAAGATACTGTGAAAAGATTAAAGTCTATGGTGTATTCTGAAAAAGTTAGTTTTGTGGCTATTCAAGAGCCTTTGGTCAATTCTGATAAGATGAGTTTGTTGGCTAGGAAGTTAAAGCTTAATGGTTATATCTGTAATGTGAACAACAAAATTTGGGCTTTTTGGCATCAGGATTTCAGTGTGGATATGGTTTTGGATACTGAGCAGTTGATTCATCTCAAGGTGGGTCATCCTTTCTTAAATAAATTGTTTGAGGTTTCTATCATCTATGCTAAGTGTAAGAAAGAGCAGAGGGTTGTGCTTTGGGATACTATTAGAGGTTTGGATGTTCAGAATGAATGGCTTTTTTGTGGAGATTTTAATGTCATCTCAAATATTCAGGAGCAGTTGAGTTGTTCTACTATTAATCAACGAGGTATGGATGATTTTAATAGTTGTATTATGGATTGTAGTCTGCTGGATGCTGGTTTCAGTGGCTGTTCTTTCACTTGGTCTAATGGTCAGAAGTGGAGGAGGTTGGATCGTGTCCTTTATAACAATGCTTGGTTGGATTGCTTTGTTTATACTTCTGTGTCTCATCTTGCTCGCAATTGCTCAGATCATTGTCCTATTATTATAAAGATCTCTTCGAAATTGGAAAGGACTAAAGCTTCTTTTAAATTTCTTAACATGTGGACAACTCATGATGGTTTTTTAAAGAAGGTCAAAGAGAGTTGGTCTAGTGTTATTAGTGAAGAGGTGAGGAATCCTATTATGATTTTTTGGCTGAAACAGCAAAGATTGAAGTCTGTGTTAAGGGCTTGGAATAGAAATGTCTTTGGAAATATATTTGATGCCATTAAGCAATCTGAGCAGGCTATTATTAATAGGGAGATTACTCTTCAGAATGAAGCTTCTGAGATTAATAAAGCTTTGTTAGTTAAGGCTAAAAAGAATCATTTGCTGTTACTTGATAGAGAAGAAATTTACTGGAGACAGAAAGCTCATGCCTCCTGGTTGAAAGACTCTGATAGAAATACTGCTGCTTATCATGGTTTTGTGAAGAAAAGGCTGAAGAGAAACAGAATTGATAGAATAAAGGTTGGGGATAGGTGGCTTACTGATAAGGATAGCATCAGTTCTTCTGTTGTTGAGTACTTCAAAGGTTTGTTATCAAATGATTTAAATGTTTTGAATGATCAGACTTTGAATGGTGTTATTCCTTTTCTTGTCAATGAGGATGATAATAGATGTTTGGTCAGTGTTCCTGATGAGAATGAAATTCATAGAGTTGTCAAGGGTTTGAATTCTGAAGCTGCATCTGGGCCTGATGGTTACAATGGTGAGTTTTATAAATGTTGCTGGGATATTGTGGGATCTGATTTGTGTAATGCTGTTAGAGCTTTCTTTCATGGTTATACTTTGCCTAAAGGAGTTAAGTCTACAATGATCTGTTTAATTCGTAAGATAGAGAATCCTAACAGGTGGAAAGATTTTCGACCTATTAGTCTTACCTCTGTTTTCTCTAGGATCTTGGGAAAGATTATTAATAACAGGCTTTCATCTATTTTGCCTAAGTTGATTTCTGATGTGCAAGGGGGGTTTGTGAAGGGTCGTTCTATTCAGCACTCTATCCTTCTTGTTCAGGAGCTGGCCTGGGATATTAATAGCAATAAAAAGGTTGGTAATGTTATTGTCAAAACCGATATGACCAAGGCTTTTGACAAGCTTAGGCATGAGTTTTTGTTTAAGATTCTGAGAATGTTTGGCTTTAGTAATGAGGTTATTGCACTGGTTAATAGCTGCATCAGTAATGTTCATTCTTCTATTCTTGTTAATGGTGAGATGGCTGGTTATTTTTCAAATACTCAAGGGTTAAGACAAGGGGATCCCCTCTCCCCGAGTCTGTTCATATTGGCTGAGGAGTATTTGATTTGAAGTGTTACATTGACTTCTAATGATAACCATTGTTATAGATATAAGACAAGGAGTAACATGAATATAGCATGCTCGGCCTTTGCTGATGATTTCATGTTGTTTACTAATGGTAGTGTTCAGGCTATGGTGGCTTTCGAAACTGTTATGGATCATTATCAGTTGGTGTCTGGTCAGGAGATTAATGTAACTAAGTCTAAGCTCATTACTTCTTCTAAGATGGCTGTTCAGAATGTTGCTAGTATTGAGGATATCTGGAAATTCAAGAACTCTCATTTACCATTCAAATATTTGGGTACAATAATTTCTAACAATACAAGGGTTGCAAACTATGAAAATATTATTGACAAGGTTAAGAAAAAGATCATGGAATTGGACAAACTTCATTTATCGTTTGCTGGTCGCCTTCAATTGATTCAAGCTGTCCTGGTGGCCTTTCCAAACTATTTCCTGCAGCATACTTCTCTTCCTGTTGGCATTGTTCAGAGATTGGAAACTTTATTCAACAAATTCCTGTGGGGGATAAAAGAAGACAAGAATTCTATTAGCTGGGCTCGTTGGGACAGATTATGCAAGCCATATTGTGAGGGTGGACTTAATCTTAGAAAACTAAAGGACATGCAGCAGGTATATGCTATGAAACTGTGGTTTGAGTTCAGGATGCAACATTCATTATGGGCCAAATATATGATGTCTACTTATTGCATTAACAATATTCATCCTTTGTTAGCTATTGCTACACACAGAAAATCTAAAGTCTGGTCCCGTATTCTTAGCACTAGAGAGATGGCTGAAGAATTTATGTTTTGGAAACCTGGTCATGGCAACATTGGATTCTGGTATGATAAATGGTGTTCTACAAGTCCTTTTATAGTGATTACTGGGGATAGGGATAGAAGACTATTGTGGGACAGTATTAATACTCAGGTGAAAGACTTCTGGTTGGGAAATTTTTGGGACATTGATAGACTCAAGACTTTGGTTACTACTACCGAAATCAATAAAATTGCTGAGATCAAGTTGGCTAATATTGAAGATGTGTTGATTTGGTCTCTTTCTGAGAATGGAAAGTTCAATGTCAAAGATACATTTAATCACATCAGAGATAAAGGCAACATGTCAAGCCTATATAACAAGACCTGGAATGCAGTAACTCCTAGAAAATGTTCGTTTTTGTTGTGGAGGGTGTTTCATAATTGGATTCCTACTAATAATGTGATGCAAAGGAGGGGGTTCGTGTTGGCTTCAAAATGTATGTTTTGTGACAATGGTGAGTCAAGTAATCATGTTTTTATGCAATGTCACACTGCTTGGGGTGTTTGGCAGTATTTCAGCAATATTTTCAAGGTCCATATTCAAGCTCATATGACTGTTCCTCACTTAGTTATGAGATGGTACTGGGCTGGAAAGAAGTGCGACATCTTTAATGTTCTACCAGCTATTGTTCTGTGGTCTATATGGTCTGCTCGTAACAAAAGAAAGATTAACAACGAGAAAACCACTACTGAATCTATTATCAATCACATACTTCTGATTTTGTCAAGCCTAGATTATGCTAAAGTCTTAAGAAGGAAACATTGGGGAAATTTCAGCAAAGAAGCTGCTGACATTGGTTGTGTCGGTCAGTTTAGAGACAGAAATAGGCCTCCCTTTTTGAAATGGAAGATTCCTAAGCATGGAAGATTTAAGCTGAATGTAGATGGTTCTTGTACCTTTAATGGAGAAGCAGGAGGTGGAGTTCTGATCCGTGACAGCAATGGAGACATTGTCGCTGGCAGTGGAAGACTGTATGGGAAAGGTTCTCCTCTGATTGCTGAGAGTAGAGCTCTCCTTGATGGCTTAAGATTGTGTGAAAGGCTCGGGCTCAGAAGGGTTGATGTTGAACTCGACTCTTTGATTCTGGTTAATCTGATTCAATATGGTAATATACCTTGGTTTTTAGATCCGTTGCTCAAATGCTGCAGGAAAGCTATCAAAGCTGAGATGGTGATTCGTCATGTTTTCAGGGAACAGAACTTGGGAGCCGATTGGGTTGCTAAGGAAGTTCTTAAGCTTCATCTGGATATGGAGTTTACTGATGTAAATGCTCCATCGGAGTTGAAAGCTATCGTTTTTTTGGAGAAGATGAACTTAGGTTATCTGAGATTAATGGAGTAAATGGTTTTAGGGTTTTGTTGTATTGTTGATGTTCTGATTTGGGGATGAAGAAGAAGAAGGGTTCGCGCCCTTCTCTTCAAATTTGTGTATAATTGCCTATTAAGGGCTTTCGTTTTTCTTTTATTCAATTGAAAACCTTTATTATATATATATATATATATATATATATATATATATATATATATATATATATATATATATATATATATATATATATTAATACAGAAAAAAGAATACGTCTTTAAAGAAAAATTATATATGAATATTTTCGAGTTCGACTGCATCAAATTATTCTTTTATTATACCACAAATATTAGTGAAATAAAAATTACTTTTAAAAACAAGATTCATTAATTATAATGCACTACATATTATAGTGATATTATTAATAAATGTTATAAATAGATATACACTACATATTATAGTGATATTATTAACAAATGTTATTAATAAATATACGCATATTATATTATTTGTTGGTCAATATATACGGATCAAATATCATCACTAATCATTCAACCTCCCGTTGAATCAGAGCACCTGAGGTATCATCTCCCGCACCTAGAGCCGCTGCTTTTATAAACTGCACATAATAACCGAGGAGTTGTCCACATCCTAGCCGAGGTATCATCTATTTCCTAGCCGTCTGCTACCTACCACCTGCCTCCTATCCGAGGGCCGTGAACACCTCCTTGATGCGAAATGTCCTAAGCAGAGCAGTACTACTAGAATCGTCCAATGGTTTAGCCCACGGGTCGGCATCGTCCAACTAAATCAGCACTACCTTTCCACTGCCTCAACTAGGGTCCACCTCCTCCTGGTTTACTCCTAAGCTGGCTCCAATACCAGTACGGACGACACCTAATGACACAAACCCAACAGTCCCCTCAACTTGACAAGCACGGACAAGCACTTACGTCGCAGCAGTCTCCTATGATGTCGCAGGTTTCTGACCAGCAGACATGGTACAGATAAAGGCCACAAATGATGCATCATGCAAGGCATCAGATGCTACAACAACCTGTGACAGAAATCGGCAACACAGTCATGACAATTAGAAGATGCAAGCAATATGCAATAAGTACATGTACATGGCACCCTCAGTCAACAACATATATAAGAGAACTTCAACAGATCAGCCACCGCTGCCGCCACCACCACCTGCTCCTCCTCTAGCTTGAGTGGCCAACAAACACGTCAACAAAGATGAACAAGTTAGCAAAAGACTAAGTCAGAGCTGGAAAAATGTCAGCGTTATTCGACCGCCTATTCGAAATCCATTTTCCTTCGTCCGAAAAATATTATCCAGATATCCAACTGATAGGAAGCAGAACTATAGTCCCCGGCACCCTCGCCATCATCACAGCCACCGGAGAATCACCACCATGCGATCCATCTCAATCATTAAATTCGACACCACTACTATAATCAATCCACAATTTTTGTGTCAAACGGCTTCTTAATCATTAAATTCGACACCACTACTATAATCAATCCACAATTTTTGTGTCAAACGGCTTGGACAAAGAAACAAACGGGAACCGTGTGGAGCTTCTGTAAGAAGGTATATTCTTATCTTTTTTGATGTATAAATTATACTTTTATTCACAGGCAGAGGATGCAAAATACTACCCACACCAAGAGACAATGCTAAAAAATCAGTACCTCAGAGCAGCCTCAATCCATCGATTTGTTCCTTTCCAAGCCAAAGCTGGAAACTAGTTACAGCCGAAGTTCACATCTAAAGACGTTGCCAAAACCAAATTTGATTGCGTAATCACAACAGAAAGAAGATGAAATCTCGAGCAACGGAGCTTCTAGATTTTGGATGCTCTACACAGTCAATTCACTAGATGAATCCATACTCTCTACAACATTCAATGGATCCACAACAATTGATCATGGTGAAGGAACCCACAATGAATTTACTTTGGCAGTGGTTGTACTACGTTTATTCCTTATATGCCTATTACTAATGCAAACTTAGACGGACCTTTACACTTGTCTCCAAGAAAAAGAAAATAAGCGTTATATGTTATATATGATCGATACAATCAGTATAAATCAAGCATTTGATTGAACACATTATCGCATCGTCAACATTCCATACTTTAAATACAAATATTCGATGAACCTTGTTTACACGGTCCGCCTACCATTCAGCTCGACACACATCATCCTTATTCACATAAGAAACAATGGTGGAAGCATACGAAACATTATTTTGATGCGACATTTCATCAAACACCTCTCAAGCATACAGCCACCTAACTCGGTCATATGTGAAGAAACACATTTTCTACACTTCTCCATTGTAACCATCTACAGAATGTTTATGTGAGATACCAACTTCTACACTTATATATAGGAATCTGTCCAACCGTGTTGACCGTTCAAATTTGAACCTCCGTCTTCTTCGAGCGAATCCAATACCCTTTTTGTTTTCTCTTCTAATTTCCCATGGCGATCTCAATGCTACCATGGACTCTAGCTTCTTCAATGACGTATAGCACCTACCGGGAAAAGGCTTTTCGAAATCAAATAATTCTGAAACTGTCTTCGCCCGACACTAACTAGTTTTAGCTCACACCGAGTACCACCGATCTTTGTGTCTCACTGGTTCCACTCTTTATTCGTTTGCTCCTGGTAAACCTCGTTCAATCTCCGACCAAACCCTCGCTGTCTTCCTCCACTCTACTCCTCCGTTGTCGCCTGTGGTTGCTAAACTCATCGACCTGCGTGTTCCTCCGTCTCCTGCTATTTCCTCCGCATGCTACCTCCGCCTCCTCTACAATCGAGACTGCTAAAAATTAGCGAATTGCATTGCCTAACCTGATGGTACTATGGATTTAAGTGCTTATATTTAACTGGAGGTGTCCATATTAACCGTATATAATATAGTAAGCATATTAACTGGAGGTGTCCATATTAATATATAGTAAGCATATTAACGGGATGCGCATATATAAGTGTGTAAAGTGCAAGAGTACCAGGGTATGAGTATACATGTGGAAAAAATGAGTATATTAATGTGGGTAAAGTGCATGAGTAAAGCCCTATGACTTATGACCATTATTTGGTTGGTTTCTTTTGTCACGAATGTGTAGGGTTTATGATGTGAAATGATTACAATCAGTACACACTCTTATTCCTTTTGTCCCCTCCACAATTTATGCTAACATGTTTTTTTCTTTTTTTCTTCCTAAAAGAGAAGAATCGTTGTTCCGTACATGCCTCCTATAAAAAAAAGTTCGAATCAAAATTGAAAGTTCATTTCTTCTCCTTTCGAAATTCGTTATATTGATAGTTTTGGGGTTATTTTCAGGGAAAAGGAACGTTCAGAAATCCATAAGTTTTCCGTAATCGACCTCTGATTCTTGTTCCATCAGTAGCCACGTTTCGGATTTCACAAAAATGAATATTCTTATGTCATATTAATTTCATCCAGATCAATGCCACTGGCATTGCAACCATTCTTGGGTTACCATTATGAAAACCAAGGCAGGATATTACGTGTCTGATCCATTACTCTCCCGGCTCGAGTGATTATCAGGTATATAAGTTGGTTCAATTAAAGATTTCTTGTACATAATTGAGGCTTTATAATTACTCAACCGAATCCGGTTATTCCATACCAATATTTTACTTCTATATAGTCATTAGTCTTGCTTTGAAGAGGATAATATTTTGAAGGACTGTGTTCATTCTGATTAACCTGAAATGTGAGATAAGTCTTTTGCTCGTAGTGTTTTAGTACTTTGCAGATTGATCCATATTGTTTATATATAAAACCTGCATAAAAGTTTTTGTCACTCCAACCGTAACAAAATTTATGTTTTTTTTTATGTTTATCGGGCGAAGATTTTGACTTCTTAAACATGGTGGAATCGGTAGTGATTTGAAAGAAATTAAATTATCGATTCCACCTTATTTAAAAGACAAAACTTATCACTTGAGTAACATATAAAAACATAAATGTGATGGTTGTTACAGTAACAGAAACTACTATGTTGGTCATATATGAATAACGTGGGTCGACCTGCAAAAGGAAAACTGCTAGTTTTTATCCAATAATACTATCATATATGAGAAACTATTTATATAAACAAAAAATTTCCAAATAGCATCACACTCGTTTTCTTCAAATCATGAAATGTGATTCCAAATAGCATCGCACTGGTTATCTTGGTAGTTGGCTTGTTTCTTTCTGGATCGACCAAACTAAGCATGGTATGTGACATTTGCACCAGATAAATAAATTATGTGCCATCTACCACTAGGGATGGCAATGGGCCGTCCGCGGGCCGGGTTCGGGCCGACCCGCTTGAACCCGTTTTTTTACACTTGAGCTCAAACCCGGTCTGATCCGCTCCCATGTACATATTTTCAAACCCGAGCCCGTCCGCTAATGTTCGTCGGTCAACCCGGCCCGACCCGCGGACATTAATTTTAATAATTTTTAAATACTTTTAAATTTATTTTTTTAATTTATTATTTTTATTATATATAGAAATATTGTTTTTATATATATTTTATGATTTTCGGGCCGGACAGGCCGGACAAATTTGAAACCCGATCCCGGCCCGACCCGGTTGCGGGTTACAATTTCTGAACCCGAACCCGACCCGTTCTAAGTTCGGGCCGGACAAAACCCGGCCTGGCCGGGTCGGGTCGGGCCGGGTCGGGCCGGACAACACCCGAATTGCCACCCCTATCTACCACACTTTGGTAGGTCTTAATAAGAGATTCTACTTACTTGTTTAACTAGCTGATTACACCACACCATAGTGTTATGTTCGATCGACAAACTCAAGTTTTTCATGTCTGTACTACACTTATCATGAAACCATACGTTGAAGGAACACTACCATCGAGTGATTGTAACTTTGATCATACCTAATGTCATAATGACAAAACTTTAACATGTAACAAGTTCAAGCCGACAATGAAGATCTCTATATCAAATTGAGAAGAAAAAGACAAGTAGCATATATCAACTCTCATATTTGTAAAAACTAGTGATAATCAATCTTAAAAATTGCTTACCCATTAGTCAACTAATTGGTAGACACTTTTCAAGCTTGTTGTACTACTAGTTTTTTCAAAGATGTGAGTGCCATATATGCTACTTGCCTTTTTCTTCTCCATCTTTACATCGAATTGCCAAAGATTCCAACCTTTGTTTGCTGCCAAAGAAATAATAGTACGAATTGTTACCATCTTCAAATTCGTGTGATTGGAATTCACCCCCATCATTAGTTCACAAACACTTAAACCAGACCTGAATTGCTTATCTACCATTTGTTTGAATTCAACAAAGTGTGTGAAAGATTCGCCTTTGTTTTTCAAAAGATACACCCAACTATAACGAGAACAATCATCAACAATAACCATCATATAACAAAAACCACTAAAACTTGGTGTTCTTGTAGGCCCTATAAGATCAGAATGTACAAGCTCAAACATCGACGATGCACAATTCAAAGATTTTTTAAAAGAGAGTCGATGTGACTTACCATATTGACAGCCACCACAAATAACATCTTGATGTGTTGATTTGAAGAAAGGAACTTCTTCAAGAAATATTTTAGTTGATATTTGCTGCAACAGTTGATTACCAACAAGTCAGAGTCGAGCATGCCAAAGTGAAATTGTTGTATTTTGACTTGTTTATTCTACATACGTCTCACTTGCAAATAAAACATATAAAGAGTTTGCCTTTCTTCCGGTGAATAAAACATTAGCATCAAAAAATTTATAATCATCAAGAATCTGAACATCATTTGGCCCGAATAAAACATACTTACCGGAATTAGTGATTTGAGAAAAAGAAGCAAGGTTCTTCTTTAAACCCGGTACTTGGTATACGTTTTCAAGTGTAAGACTTTCATAATCTGAATTGGTACCTTTCACACTGAAATCACCTCCTTTCACTACTGGATATAATGAGTTGTCCGCTCTCACAATTACTTGTTTGCTCAAATACAGACGAATATCATAAAGTATAGAAGTATTACCGGTAGCATGATGTGAGCAACCTGAATCAACGATCCACTCATTCTTGTAGTCAATACATCTAGTATTAACTTCTGATTTCTTTTCAGATCGATGTGTAGCAGAAGCCATATTGTCCGGTTGATTAATAACCTCAATTAAGAGACAACTTTCCCACTGTAGCTTATTGTTATCTTCAGCATCATGTGCAATATTTGCATCTAATTTGATGCTTTTCGAATAAGTTTTCCACACTTCTTACAAACAAGATTTTTCACGACAATCCGACTTCATGTGTCCAGTCCTTCCACATCTAAAACATGTCCATTTAGAGTGGTTTGCTGACTCCCCCTCATTTATTTATGCTTACCACCATTTTAAAAATAACTTTGTGTGTTTTTCCACCTTGACTTGTCTTTAGTAAAGAGTGTATCTTCTGGTGTGGTTTATTTCAGTCCGAGGGTAATTTTGTAAAGTGTTTTGGGTGTTTTGTGGAATTTAATGTTTAAGTTAGTGAGTAGTGAGATAATTAAGCCGTGTGCTAGTAGTAAATTTTGATTACCCTGATTAATGAAAGTGGTTGGGGTATTTATACTTAATTACTGACACATGGGCTTATTGGGTCAGATTGTGAAGTCGGGTCAATTAAAATACCCATTAGTAATCTGGTTTGAAGTGACCAGCAACTAGCTTAGTCAAAATTTATTACATTTGTCATGTTCAGAGTTTTATAATAGTGTTTATGGTCTGAACTACCCATCGGATTAAGTCAAGACACAGTAGCCCAAATATCTGATCTCATCAGTAGCCCCTTTAGGTTTTGCAAAGAATCTTTGGAAGAGCTGTGGCATAACATTCCCTAGCTACTTTTTGATCACTTTGAACGATTCCAACTGGATCACAAATGACATACTTCAAACACTGATGGATTGTGAATACAAATGCATACATCCTCGAAAGCCATGATCTCCCAAAAATGACATTATAGCTCGTCGGAAAATCCACCACTATGAATTAACCTTTTTTCTAAAATGTCCATTTACCAAACACACTTCCCCCTCGAATTTTTCAATCACAGGTGCCATCACACTTGCCAATCCGATAATAGTTTGATCTGATTGGGAAATTCAAGGAGGATTGCGCATTCTGTCATATATTGTTTTGAAAAGAACATTTGTAGAGCTCCATGTATCTATCAGCACATGTGAGATTTCAATTCTAGTTTTATTTGATCCAATCACCACTGCATCCTCATGAGGACCAGCAATGCCTCTCAAATCATCTTCATCAAAAAGAACAAAAGGAACATCTCTCTTACCATACAAATGAGTGGGAATTCCTCATTCTATTTGAGTAGTTAAGCTCACTACATGTCTTTTCCTTGAGCTATCAGTATTACTAGTCATAGTATCTCCTCCAAAGATCGCTAACGACTCAAAATAATCACATAAGCTTCGAACTCGGCCTTGGTTAACTTGTTCATCCACTGCCATCAGAATTAATCGATCCGAATATGTATCTAAATATTCTGATGCATGATCAAAATCATTAATCTTAGAATCCAGAATAATTAAATTTTCTGCCTACGAATTTGGATTCACCGTTTGTGAAGTAGAAGCAATAGAAGATTTTGATACATTGTTTTGCCCCTTAACATAAGCTAACAATTTACCATTTTCAATCAATGCTTGCACATCCTTCTTCAAAGCTATACAGTCTATTATATCATGTCTGATGTCATTATAATATTTAAAAAATATGTTATTTTGCTCTTTCCTTGGCCTTTTAATCGGAGTGAGATTTTTACAACTCACATATCATTTTGCCTTCTCATAAAATTCAGCAACGTTTTCAGTTGGATCGGCATAATATTCTGGCTTAACCCACTGATTAGGACTTGGTTTCTGAATTTGATACCCGATAGCCTGATTAGGGTACCCTCCATTCCGAGGAGGATAATTGTTATTATTCCTCGGACGAGATGGTTGGGTTGAATTCAAAAATTGTCCTTGATTGTTTGTCATATTCCCCGAACGTTTTTGACTAGTTCCAACGGTTACTCGAACTCTAGCCTCTTCCAATTTGATTTGATCTCCAACCTGAGCTATAAGAGCTACAAAGGTTAAATTTCTTCTCTTTGTTATTTCATTAGACAAATCACATGGCAATAAAGCTTGTCGAAATGCAGCAATAACCACCTGTTTTTAACAATTATCAAAACCAGCTTTTGTTAACACAAATCGCTTAGTATTATACTTCAATTTATCTCCCACATCTTGCCTACATTGTATTATTGTATCTTCATTTGCTCGCATCTCTTTACTTCCTACAAATTTTCGTCAGAAGGTTGTATAAAAGTCTCTAAAATTGGAAATAGACTCCCTCAGAAGTCTATTGTACCACTTTAGAGCTGTTCGTTTGAATGTTTGAGAAAAATCTATGCGTACTAATCTATCATCGTCCTTGAATTTCATCATGTAATTTTTAAACTGTTTGATGTGGTCATCACGATCTTGCATCCTATCGAATTTTTTAGCTGTAGAAATATTAAATCGCTTTGGAAGAGTGAAGGACCTTATCTCACTTGTCTAAGGATAATTCCTTCAGTCAACTCGTTGCACATATTGATTATCATCTCTTATCTTCATCATAGCATACAAGTTTCGATCATTCATCCATGTATACAGATTCAATGTGTTTCTCTCACACCATTCTTCTTCTCTCAAACAACGAGGCACATTATCATTTCTTGCTTTGTATTCTTTTCGTGATTTCTGAGGATAGTTCTTTTCCTCTTTTAAAGGTCTTCGGTTTCTTTTAAACTAAAAAACTATTTAATACACCGTCACTAGATGTAACATATATTTGTTTATCATTTTTCTCTTTTCGTGAAGTATAACGCTCTTTGTTAGATTCAAAGTGTGTCTTCTTTTGCTCCCTTCGATCCTAATAGGTTGTACAAGATCGACTAGATTGACTATCAACATCATTTGCATCATCCAACCGCCTTACCTTTGATTTCAATCTTGTCGATCGAATATCTTGCTCCCTTCGATCCTACTTCTCATTTAAATCTGTAATTTTATCTAGTAACTGGTTCATTCGCGCTTCGATATCCGATTGAGTCTGTTTAGCTGTAACTGACTCATTTTTTCCCCTTCTCTTCCTTGCAAGTCCAATTTCAGCATTTTTATCGCTTTTCGAACCAGATTGTTATTTTTAATTTGTTCTATTATCGATTGAATTAGCTCCGAATAATTGAATAAGATTAAACAAAATGAAAAAGAAAAAGAAATCGTTAATGGTTTTTTATTAAGAAAATCAAGGTTCCAATTAAACTCTCATTGTGGTCAGAATATGATTATGACTTGGAAAGATAAAATAAAACTAATCTTTTAGAGAGAAAACAAAAATTCAAGAAAAGTATTTGTCTATTGAAATTGTCATTCGCGTAAATATTTGCATTAGCCTTTATTTATAGGCGCTCAGGACTTTAATATAATTAGTTACGGGTTTGGGGTAATTACACATTAGGTCCTTATTTTCATATAGATCTTAAATTTGTCCCTCAATTTATATAAAACATTATACAAACCCAATTATTACATATAAGTCCTTCTATTTCCTATATCCCTACGAGGCCCAACTCATCTCACATCAATTTAACAACTTCTGGCATGACATGGCGTGACAGATTATCATGCATGACAGATTTCCTACGTGACAGACTGATATACATGACAGTCTAAACGTGATAAATAGGATAGTCGTGCACCGCATGACATGACATGACGTGACAGATTATCGTGCATGACAGATTTCCCACGTGACAGAGTATTATACATGATAGTCTAAACGTGATAAATAGGATAGTTGTGCAACACATGACATGACGTGACAGATTATCGTGCATGACAGATTTCCTACGTGACAGACTAATATGCATGACAATCTAAACGTGATAAATATGATAGTTGTGCACCACATGACATGACAGATGCATGATAGTTATGATATCTCTTGCATGATAGGTGGGATGTGTTACACATTTAGGTTATTATTTACATATTATTTATTCATTTATTTAAAATTAATTTGTATGCGTTAATTTATTCTAATTTCAATAATTGACGTCCGATTTGTAAAAAAAAAAATTCATTTTTTTTATAAAATCCTCTTTCTATTTAAGATATTACATTAGTTTTAATTTTCCTTTCCGTAATTTGCGTGTTTAGTATTAGTTTTTATTGCTATTAGTTCTGATTAGTTGTTTTTCATATTTTTAAAAATCAAAATTGTAAATTATTTATAATCACTTGTAAAATCTGTAATCAAATCATAATAATAATCAATATCTAATAATAAAATTATAATCACCTTAAAATTATAATATATAATTTATATAAAAAAACGATTAATTATTATTTTTAAAAGAAATGGAGTAAATTATAAAGAATTAATTAATCTGTAGGATATTGAAGGGTTAAAACGTTAAATTATAAATTTAAATTTGTTAGTTTCTTTTTTATCTTAAATGTTAATGAATTTATTTTCATTATTAGCAATTCAATTCATATAAGAATGAATCAAGGAAAAACTTATTTATATACCTTTCAATACATGGTGTTTTTTTTGTCAATTTGGGACCTCACCACCCATCAATACATGGTATTTTTTGTCTAATCGTTACTCTTAAATGGTGAAGATATTATTGATTGTGAACCAATATTGGGTAATTTGCACACAGGAATGGAAAATATTTCAGAAAACCGAACAATTATACAATATCTGCCTTATCTAACACGGTGGACTATTTAGCTACTATGTTCACAAAAGCAATAACTGTAAATGGACCAGAACAATTGAGAAATATTCAAGTCCCTAAAAGAGCCGGTTATATTAAAACAATTATGTTGGAATTGAGTCGAGCCAGTTATATCAAAACAATTAAGTTGGAATTGAGTCGTATAGCTTCTCATCTGTTATAATTTGGCCCGCCTATGGCAGATACTAGTGCGTAAACTCTTTTTTTCTATATTTTCAGAGAACAAGAATTAGTATATGATCTACTTGAAGTTGGCACTGGTATGAGAATGATGCATAATTATTTTTGTATTAGAGGAATAACGGTTGATCTACCTCATGGTTGGATAGATAAATGCTTGGATATTTGTGATTTTTTTAACAGGGTTGATGAATATGAAAAAAGTATTACACTAAATCCTATTTTTTAGAACGAGTTGAAGATGTAGGTATTATTAGTGCAGATGAAGCAATAAGTTAGGGTTTATCTAGACCAATGCTACGTGCATCTAAAATAAAATAGGATATGCATAAAGTTGATCGTTATGAGTGTTATGACAAATTTGATTGGGAAGTTCAGTGGAAAACAGAGGGAGACTCATTAGCTCGTTATTTCATATAAATTAGTAAAATGACAGAATCTATAAAAACTATTTAGCATGTTGTGCAATGAATTCTTGGGGGTCCCTATGAAAAAATAGAAATACGATATTTGGATAGAAAAAAGGAATCGATAATGGAATGGTTTTGTATATTGATTTATTAGTAAAAAACCTTATCCTCCTTTTGAATTGCCCAAAAATGAACTTTACGTGAGAGTTGAAGCCCCAAAAGGGGAATTGGTAATTTTCTGATAAGAGATCAAAATGGATTTCCTTGGAGATGGAAAATTAACCCATCGGGTTTTATTAATTTGTAAATTCTTCATGTGCTCGTTAAAATAATAAAATTGGCTGATATTATGACGATACTCAGTAGCATAGATATCGTTATGGGAGAAGTTGATCGTTTAAAATGCTAATATATACAACAGAAGTAAAGCTATCAATTCTTTTTCTAAACTGGAATTTTTAAGGGAATATAAACTCATATAAATGTTTGTCCCTATTTTAACTCTTGTATTAGGGATCAAAACAGGTGTACTAGTAATTGTATGGTTATAAAGCAAAATATCTGCAATCATACAACAACGTATTGGGCCTGAATACACTGGTCCTTTAGGGATTTTGTAAGCTTTTACAGATAGGACTAAATTACTTTTTAAAGATAATCTTCTACCATCTAGAGGAAATACTAGTTTATTCAGTATTGGACTGTCGATCGCAAATATATCAATTTTGCTAAGTTAATCAGTAATTTCTTTGATCAATTGCCTAGTTTTAAGTGATCTCGATATTGGTATTTTTATATAGATTGCTATTTCAAGTATTTTATTAGTCATCCTGGCTTGAAACGGGTTCAAAAGATCGACTGTATGGAATCATTTGTATGGTTTACCATACATATGTTACCAAGCGTGGGATTCAACAAAAAAGAGTGGATGATTAGGAACACCAAAAATACACAAAATATTTGTAATATAGATTCACAAATATTTAAATTGAAAGGAGTATTTCTACATATAAAAGGAATACTAATTAGGGCTTTAAATTGGTACAAATGATCAGACAGTATTCCCCACGATTCTGATCCAGAGTATGCCTCTATCCAACGATTCAAGCAATGGCTATCATGAAAGACAAAAAATCTTTATTATTTTTTAAGCCCATTAGAATAGGGACAATATATCTAGTTTGTCTTTCATATATTTTCCGAAATAAAATTTGTGTCTGAACGAATGGAATAATGGACTATATAATTTTTTGTCGTAATTAAAAATGATGGACTGAAATCTCTATTTCATATTTTCATATTTATACAAAGAGTATTTGATTGAAGGATTAAGTTATTACTCCCATCCTAATTATTGAGGGATGAGATGACTTCTGAAGCACTTTTTTATTATATTTGTTTTAAAGTTGTAGCATACATAATTCATTTGGTATCATTTTGGACCTTCTGAAAAAAATAGATATCATTTATTCTACAATATAAGCATATCAAGATATTTTATTCTTTTAAAAATAACTATATCAAGATAATATGTATGCTACTAATCTAGTCCTTAGATTTTTTCGTGACCCTTGAGGAGCTGTATGAAGAAAAAATTCATGTACGGTTTTGTAATAGCGGTGGGAATAGTGATATTATCGCTGACTCTAATTATCTAATAGTTCAAGTATAGCTGATATAATTGAGGCACAATCAAAATATGGTTTTGAGGTTGGAATTTGTGGCGTCAAACTATAATATTTATCAATTTTTTAATTTCTTTTCTCGCATATTGTGAAATATTACGTTTGATTTACCAAATGCGGAAGAATAATTAGTTGCGGGTTATCAAAATGTATATTGAGGTATTAAATTTGGTTTTTTTTATCTTCCTTCATATTTAAATTTATCAGTTTCTTTGTTATTTGTGACAGTTCTATAATTAGACGGTTGTAATTTTTCTATTCCATAAATATGCGTTCCCGGGATATTTAAAATAAATAAAGGGGATGAAATCTTAGGAACAAAAAATATGATCTTTATTACATTAGCTGAAAATTATTTGTTCTTGTTCATTTTTATCACAACAAGATGGATTTTACCTGGCTACGAATGGACCAACTATTAAACCTTCGTTGTAAATTTATTTTACCAATTTCTCTTGGAAATCTATTATTAAAAATTAATTCTTAACTCCTTTCACTATAAGGGATACATAATCTTTTAAACAAGAGAAAAAAGTATTCATAGCTATTTATGATATATATGTTCCATATTGTAACTAGGTTCATTAATTGTAGAGAACAAACAGTACGAGCAGCAAGGTACGTTGGTCAAAGTTTCATGATTACTTTATCCCACGTAAATCGTTTACCTATAACTGTTCAATATCCTTATGAAAAAATAATAACATCAGAGCGTTTCCGCGGTTGAATTCATTTCACATTTGATAAATGCATTGCTTGTGAAGTATGTGTTCGGGTATGCCCTATAGACCTACCTATTGTTGATTAGAAATTTGAAACTGATATTGGAAAGAAACAATTGCTTGATTACAATATTGATTTTGGAATTTGTATATTTTGGGGTAACTGCGTTGAGTATTGTCCAACAAATTGTTTATCAATGACGGAAGAATGTGAACTTTCTACTTATGACCGTCATGAATTGAATTATAATCAAATTACTTTAAGTAGTTTACCAATATCGATTATACAATTCCAACTATTTTTAATGCACCTCAAACAAAAAAGGGTAAAATTAGTAAGGTTTCTTTTCTATTTACAGAAAAAATATTTTTCTTTTTGTTAGTTCAATAATTCCAAATGGTGACTCTAAATTTCAACATTGGTCAATGAAACTTAAAAACTTTATTTGTATTACAAATAAATTTTATTCATTTAAGTATTAATCTAATATAGCCATAAGATTGATGTAATCTATCCATAATTAGATTTAGTTTTAATTTGAATATGAGAAATATACCCTTTCAAATACAACTAAATAAAAGAAATAATAACAAAATCCATACATCAATTTATACCCATTCAGATTCAAATTTAGTTCAATTAGTAATATATCATAAAACATTTCATGGTCCCATCAATAACGTCATGGAAAACTTTTCTTTTTTTTAAATATAGTGGATTTTCCTGGAGCAATACATGATTTTATTTTAGTTTTTATATGGTGAGGTCTTATACTAAGAGGGTTGAGTGGTATTATTTATCAACACAATCTATTGTGTTTTTCTTTGGGATTTTATAGCTAATGCACAACCCTTTATTTACTTCCGACCTATAAATATTTTAATAATAATTGCTCTGATGTTCATAAATGGATCAGAATATTACAAAGATTTCAATTTATCGATTGGGGATTCGATTACTTCGTTGGTTTGCAAAAGTTTTTTTTCTTTCATTTTTTACTATTATTTCGGATACATCGTGGTATGGGATGAATTGTGATAAGGAAATAATATTCGGCATCAATTATAATAAATATGAAATGAGAACGAAAACATTAAAACGTCTTGTACACCTCTTATAAATAGGATCTCAGTTCGACGTAAAACATCTCAAATTCTATAGAGTAATACAACTACATATTCTTCTTCATTTTTTCTATATATTTCTTTCTCTCTTTTTATATAGAATGATTAGGTAATTTGTTAAGGAATTTATCCTTATCAAATTTGGCGCCTTCGGTGGGAAACAAAATTTCTTAGTTAAAAAAAAAACCTAAATCATTCCATTTTTTTTTCAAATAGTACTTTTGTGTTTTCCTTAAACTCTATGTTTATTTGCAGTTCCTCCACTAAGTCCACTGCGTCTGAAAAAATCTTTACAATTTTGCTTGAAATAAGTGTTATTATTTCACTCTTTTATTAATATTATTTATTCAATTGATATATTTAATAACTCAAATACAAAAAATTAAATAAATATTGTAATTTGTAAATTAATTTTAAAATATAAACCGAATATAAATACATCTATTAGTGAATAAATGTTTATCTCTGAATAAATCAATCTAATATTTTAATATATATATATATATATATATATATATTAATACAGCAAAAAGAATACGTCTTTAAAAAAAAATTATATATGAATATTTTCGAGTTTGACTGCATCAAATTATTCTTTTATTATACCACAAATATTAGTGAAATAAAAATTACTTTTAAAAACAAGATTCATTAATTATAATGCACTACATATTATAGTGATATTATTAATAAATGTTATAAATAGATATACACTACATATTATAGTGATATTATTAACAAATGTTATTAATAAATATACGCATATTATATTATTTGTTGGTCAATATATACGGATCAAATATCATCACTAATCATTCAACCTCCCGTTGAATCAGAGCACCTGAGGTATCATCTCCCGCACCTAGAGCCGCTGCTTTTATAAACTGCACATAATAACCGAGGAGTTGTCCACATCCTAGCCGAGGTATCATCTATTTCCTAGCCGTCTGCTACCTACCACCTGCCTCCTATCCGAGGGCCGTGAACACCTCCTTGATGCGAAATGTCCTAAGCAGAGCAGTACTACTAGAATCGTCCAATGGTTTAGCCCACGGGTCGGCATCGTCCAACTAAATCAGCACTACCTTTCCACTGCCTCAACTAGGGTCCACCTCCTCCTGGTTTACTCCTAAGCTGGCTCCAATACCAGTACGGACGACACCTAATGACACAAACCCAACAGTCCCCTCAACTTGACAAGCACGGACAAGCACTTACGTCGCAGCAGTCTCCTATGATGTCGCAGGTTTCTGACCAGCAGACATGGTACAGATAAAGGCCACAAATGATGCATCATGCAAGGCATCAGATGCTACAACAACCTGTGACAGAAATCGGCAACACAGTCATGACAATTAGAAGATGCAAGCAATATGCAATAAGTACATGTACATGGCACCCTCAGTCAACAACATATATAAGAGAACTTCAACAGATCAGCCACCGCTGCCGCCACCACCACCTGCTCCTCCTCTAGCTTGAGTGGCCAACAAACACGTCAACAAAGATGAACAAGTTAGCAAAAGACTAAGTCAGAGCTGGAAAAATGTCAGCGTTATTCGACCGCCTATTCGAAATCCATTTTCCTTCGTCCGAAAAATATTATCCAGATATCCAACTGATAGGAAGCAGAACTATAGTCCCCGGCACCCTCGCCATCATCACAGCCACCGGAGAATCACCACCATGCGATCCATCTCAATCATTAAATTCGACACCACTACTATAATCAATCCACAATTTTTGTGTCAAACGGCTTCTTAATCATTAAATTCGACACCACTACTATAATCAATCCACAATTTTTGTGTCAAACGGCTTGGACAAAGAAACAAACGGGAACCGTGTGGAGCTTCTGTAAGAAGGTATATTCTTATCTTTTTTGATGTATAAATTATACTTTTATTCACAGGCAGAGGATGCAAAATACTACCCACACCAAGAGACAATGCTAAAAAATCAGTACCTCAGAGCAGCCTCAATCCATCGATTTGTTCCTTTCCAAGCCAAAGCTGGAAACTAGTTACAGCCGAAGTTCACATCTAAAGACGTTGCCAAAACCAAATTTGATTGCGTAATCACAACAGAAAGAAGATGAAATCTCGAGCAACGGAGCTTCTAGATTTTGGATGCTCTACACAGTCAATTCACTAGATGAATCCATACTCTCTACAACATTCAATGGATCCACAACAATTGATCATGGTGAAGGAACCCACAATGAATTTACTTTGGCAGTGGTTGTACTACGTTTATTCCTTATATGCCTATTACTAATGCAAACTTAGACGGACCTTTACACTTGTCTCCAAGAAAAAGAAAATAAGCGTTATATGTTATATATGATCGATACAATCAGTATAAATCAAGCATTTGATTGAACACATTATCGCATCGTCAACATTCCATACTTTAAATACAAATATTCGATGAACCTTGTTTACACGGTCCGCCTACCATTCAGCTCGACACACATCATCCTTATTCACATAAGAAACAATGGTGGAAGCATACGAAACATTATTTTGATGCGACATTTCATCAAACACCTCTCAAGCATACAGCCACCTAACTCGGTCATATGTGAAGAAACACATTTTCTACACTTCTCCATTGTAACCATCTACAGAATGTTTATGTGAGATACCAACTTCTACACTTATATATAGGAATCTGTCCAACCGTGTTGACCGTTCAAATTTGAACCTCCGTCTTCTTCGAGCGAATCCAATACCCTTTTTGTTTTCTCTTCTAATTTCCCATGGCGATCTCAATGCTACCATGGACTCTAGCTTCTTCAATGACGTATAGCACCTACCGGGAAAAGGCTTTTCGAAATCAAATAATTCTGAAACTGTCTTCGCCCGACACTAACTAGTTTTAGCTCACACCGAGTACCACCGATCTTTGTGTCTCACTGGTTCCACTCTTTATTCGTTTGCTCCTGGTAAACCTCGTTCAATCTCCGACCAAACCCTCGCTGTCTTCCTCCACTCTACTCCTCCGTTGTCGCCTGTGGTTGCTAAACTCATCGACCTGCGTGTTCCTCCGTCTCCTGCTATTTCCTCCGCATGCTACCTCCGCCTCCTCTACAATCGAGACTGCTAAAAATTAGCGAATTGCATTGCCTAACCTGATGGTACTATGGATTTAAGTGCTTATATTTAACTGGAGGTGTCCATATTAACAGTATATAGTAAGCATATTAACTGGAGGTGTCCATATTAATATATAGTTAGCATATTAACGGGATGCGCATATATAAGTGTGTAAAGTGCAAGAGTACCAGGGTATGAGTATACATGTGGAAAAAATGAGTATATTAATGTGGGTAAAGTGCATGAGTAAAGCCGTATGAGTGTATATATGGAAAAAGTGAGAAAGAAGTGCTTTGACAGTAGGGCTCACTTTTGACAGTAGGGCTCAGTATTGTGGTCTATGTTTAGTTAACATAAATATTAGTAGTATATCAATAGCATATTGCAGTAAGGTGATTATTTTATAAACAATATAATTATGTATTTTGTAAAATACATAATTATTATAGTATTCTAAAATGACTGTATCGGAAATCAATGCCTCCATTGGTTGGAGATATCTTTAAGAAGCTTCCACGATTTAAGTTCGCTATTTTTAATAAAATTGGGATACTTATGATTGATTTATACACACAAATTTCCGACAAGTTCATATTTGAAGCTACTCATTCTAATAATGGGTGAGTGATAAAAAAGTCTATAAGATAAATGATTACGACAAAAATGATTATAAGTCAATTAAATCTCTATCTCCATGTTGGAAAAGGCTATAAGCAAAACAATCTCTATTTCCATGATAAAAAAGGCCATAAGCCAAATGTGCTCTTCTCTGTGCTAGAACGTCAAGTGATCTCCAAAGTAGAACGCCAAATAAATCTACATCTCCACGACAGAAATGGCTATAAGCCTAGTGATCTCCATCTCCATGACATAAAGGATTTAAGCCAAGTCATCTTCATCTCCTGTTAATGTGTTTGTTGCATACTTTCTCTCCATCCTTACAATTAGGGAAATGGTCATTGTTCACGCCTAGGTACTACGCAAGGGACCACACTGAGTCCAGACTAAGTGTCTATAAACACGATCGGGCTAATTAGCCACGTCTACGGGTTACGTAAATCCCATATTGTGCCTCATACCTTGTACAGGGTATATTGGCGAACTGGTTACAAACCAAGTCTATAGCAGACTACGCAATAGAGTCTTCACGACCTCGTCGCGAAACAGCTAAAAAGACATTGTTTGTCTCAAGCTACGCAATGAGCCCTGCTGAGCTTGATCTTGTAAGGATATGCTCGGACATCTCAAAAGTTGCACAAACACATAAATCTCCACTCATATCAACTCGTTACGCCGATTGCTACCATGCATACTATCGTCCAAACACCACTATGTTGCTTACGTGCTTACCATCTACGCCAAGTCGCCTACGATATTTGGTAATTTCTCCATCATAAGGTCCACGACATCTACAACATACTTACATAAAGCAAGTACATCCATATATAGTCTTCACTTCATCCTTCACCAACGACAAAGGGGGATACACATCCATATCAACCCTATCCAATAAAAACCAAAGCATGTCGAGGAAGCAGGTAACATCCTAGCAGCCTACTAATTGTTAATTGTACTCTTTTCCTTTGGCAAAATAGAGATTTATATCCTTAAGGGAGGTTTCAGCCGACAAAGGTTTTTAACGAGGCAGGAACAATTTCATACGAACCAAGTTGGAGTCGTCCCCGATAACAGATCGGCAACAAAAATCAATATAACCAAGCCTTATGACTTTTCGGAGTCTAGCCGACATGGCTGACATAGTTTTTTCGACATGATCAGCATCGCCTTAGCGAAAAAGATGAATAAATACAGAGCTATGACAACTGACAATATAAAATAAAGACCAGCTTCATCAAATGCAAAGAAGAGCAAGGAGATTACACTATCCAAATATTATGTTTGACTATTACATAGTCCTTAAGTTTTACTGCGCTCCAATTCAAGGACTAGGGAGGACTCCTAATAAGAATATAATATTCGGGATCAATTATAATTAATATGAAATTAGACCACACGCTATTTGTATTTTAAATTAAATGTTACATTTAGATTTATATTCTGTAACGGATGTAAATAATAAATATAACATTAAAACGTTTTGTACAACTCCTATAAATAGGAGCTCAGTTTGATATATAAAGCATCTCAAATTCTATATAGTAACATATTTTTCTTCATTTTCTCTATATATTTCTTTCTCTTTTTTATCAACTTTTATATAGAATGATTTAGGTAATTTGTTAAGGAATTTATCCTTATCAATTTGGACTATATGATTAAACCATATTCTAGAACAAGATCTCATACGTAATACCCAACAAATTAAAATTCATTTATCAACAATTTTTTTATTTCATTTAAACTCGTTTCAATAAAAAATTAGCTTCTTTGATAGGTGCAACTGTTGTGGCTCGTCAATAATAAATATTTTGAATTTAAATTAATCCAAATAAAACTTTTTTATTTCATAGCACATGGATTTTTATTCAATGCTATTTGAATATTGTTTATATCTAAATTGTAAATTCTTTTATTCATATTCAGTCTCTTACCAATATTTTTTAAATCTATATTCATGTATTTTATTTTATTCGATCGAATCTCTTGAATTAATTTTTTTGTTCATATTGAAAAAGAGCAAAAAAGAGTTGAGCAATGATGCTCGAACATATATTTTGTTTTGAGTGCTTATTTATTTTCAATCAGTATTTATGGATTAATAACTAGACGAAATATGGTTAGGACTCTTATGTGTCTTGAACTTAAAATGAATACGGTTAATTTGAATTTTGTAACATTTTCGGATTTTTTAACGTTCAGAAACCCAGAAGTTTTCCGTAATCAACCTCTGATTCTTGTTCCATCAGTAGCCAGGTTTCGGATTTCACAAAAATGAATATTCTTATGTCATATTAATTTCATCCAGATCAATGCCACTGGCATTACAACCATCATTGGGTTACTATTATGAAAACCAAGGCAGGATATTACATGTCTGATCCATTACTCTCCCGGTTCGAGTGATTATCAGGTATATAAGTTGGTTCAATTAAAGATTTCTTGTACATAATTGAGGTTTTATAATTACTCAGCCGAATCCGGTTATTTCATACCAATATTTTACTTCTGTATAGTCTTTAGTCTTGCTTTGAAGAGGATAATATTTTGAAGAACTGTGTTCATTCTGATTAGCCTGAAATGTGAGATAAGTCTTTTGCTTGTAGTGTTTTAATACTTTGCAGATTGATCCATATTGTTTATATATAAAACCTGCATAAAAGTTTTTGTCACTCCAACCGTAACAAAATTTATGTTTTTTTTATGTTTATCGGGCGAAGATTTTGACTTCTTCAATATGCTGGAATCGGTAGTGATTTGAAAGAAATTAAATTACCGACTCCACCTTATTTAAAAGACAAAACTTATCACTTGAGTAACATATAAAAACATAAATGTGATGGTTGTTACAGTAACAGAAACTACTATGTTGGTCATATATGAATAACGTTGGTCGACCTGCAAAAGGAAAACTGCTAGTTTTTATCCGATAATACTATTATATATGAGAAACTATTTATATAAACAAAAAATTTCCAAATAGCATCACACTCGTTTTCTTCAAATCATGAAATGTGATTCCAAATAGCATCACACTGGTTATCTTGGTAGTTGGCTTGTTTCTTTCTGGATCGACCAAACTAAGCATGGTATGTGACATTTGCACCAGATAAATAAATTATGTACCATCTACCACTAGGGATGGCAATGGGCCGTCCGCGGGCCGGGTTCGGGCCGGCCCGCTTGAACCCGCTTTTTTTACACTTGAGCCCGAACCCGGTCCGATCCGCTTCCGGGTTCATATTTTCAAACCCGAGCCCGTCCGCTAATGTCTGCCGGTCAACCCGGTCCGACCCGCGGACATTAATTTTAATATTTTTTAAATACTTTTAAATTTATTTTTTAAATTTATTATTTTTATTATATATAGAAATATTATTTTTATATATATTTTATGATTTTTGGGCCGGAACAGGCCGGATAAATTTGAAACCCGAACCCGGCCCGACCCGGTTGCGGGTTACAATTTCTGAACCCGAACCCGACCCGTTCTAAGTTCGGACCGGACAAAACCCGGCTGGGCCGGGTCGGGTCGGGCCAGACAACACCCGAATTGCCACCCCTATCTACCACACTTTGGTAGATCTTAATAAGAGATTCTACTTACTTGTTTAACTAGCTGATAACACCACACCATAGTGTTATGTTCGATCGACAAACTCAAGTTTTTCATGTCTGTACTACACTTATCATGAAACCATGCGTTGAAGGAACACTACCATCGAGTGATTGTAACTTCGATCGTACATAATGTCATAATGACAAAACTTTAACATGTAGCAAGTTCAAGCCGACAATGAATATCTCTATATCAAATTGAGAAGAAAAAGACATGTAGCAAGTTCAAGCCGACAATGAATATCTCTATATCAAATTGAGAAGAAAAAGACAAGTAGCATATATCAACTTTCATATTATTAAAAACTAGTGATAATCAATCTTAAAAATTGCTTACCCATTAGTCAACTAATTGGTAGACACTTTTCAAGCTTGTTGTATTACTAGTTTTTTCAAAGATGTGAGTGTCATATATGCTACTTGCCTTTTTCTTCTCCATCTGATGAGAAAGATCTTCATTGTCGGCATGTTAAAATTTTGTCATTATGACATTAGATACAATCAAAGTTATAGTCACTTGATGGAATTGGTCCTCCAAAGCATGGTTTCAAGATAAATAGTTTCAGACATGAAAAACTGAGCTTGTTGATGGAACATAAAACTATTGTGTGGTGTAATCAGCTAGTTAAGCAAGTAGAATATCTTTTTGACTTACCAAATTGTGGTAGATGGTGCTGAAGTTATTTAACTGGTGCAGGGTCGAGCATCCTTTATATCAATGGCTTGAAAGTACTAAATACATAAGACTGAAACAATACAAGAAATATATTGATCTCACACTTCAGACTAATCAAAATATACACCATCCTTTAGGATATTATTCATCTTCAAATCAAGACTAATGACTATACCGGAGTAAAATATTAGTATGAAATAACCGGATTTGGTTTAGTAATTATAAAGCCTCACTTATGGTGGCTACAAGAAATCGTTAAATTGAACCAACTTATATACATGATAATCACTCAAACCACCAGAAATGGCGATCACGACTACATGAATGAGTAATGGATCAGACATGTAATGTTACGTTGTTACAGCCTCATACATTTTTCTACATTCCTCATTTATAATAACATAATAGTAACCCAAAGATGGTTGCAATGACAGTGGTGGTGACCTAGATGAAATTTATCTGACATAAGAGTATGTCCATTTTTATGAAATTCGTTAGTGGAGATTAGCTAAGGTATAAAACTCAAACCACAGATCCAAAATTATTGCATGTTTGTAACTACGGCCACTTCCCCGAATGAAAATAACATGAACTCTTAAGACCCTGGAGGTGTTTTTCTAGTAACAGTTTAGAGTGGTCACTAACCATATCTCGAGATCTGAACGAAAAACAAGAGAAACCAAACCGAGTCAACCACGAATCAGAACGGAACCCCACCGAGTCAAATGTAAATTAGTAAGTTAATGCAAAAAGACAAAAATAAATGGTCCGAATCAATTAATTGAGTTCCTGATCCAAGCCACTTTTCTCTCTAATGGAAGATATTTCTCTTACTTTCTTTCTCAAACTCTCTCGATCTCCCTAGACGATTTAAATCAATTGAATATAACCGGGGGTTAAAAGATCAACCATGTTAATGATAACCCCAAATATTATATATCCTTTCTTTGGTTAAGAAGTTATTTTATTTGTCTCAAAATCACCGTCTATGGCAGTCAGTGGTCCGAATCTAATATCATTTCTGGTTAAATTCGTCACCAACATATAACCCTTTGTCACATTGACTAAATCGTACGGAGCAGTGTAAAGTTCATGTTAATTAATAGATTTTGGTGAAATTTTTATTAAAAATTGGATTCAAAATCTTGATTAAAATACTGTAGTTGATATTTATATTTGGTTTGTTGAAATTGATTTAATTGTTTTAATTATCTTATTTAATAATTAGACGAATTAATATTTTAGACGTTATATCAATTAGTATTTTAGACTTTACTATTCTGGTCAATAAAATCTATTTGAGTGGAATATGTAACGTTTATTTAGGCTATTTAAAGTTATTTTGTGCAGTATAATAATACATTGAGTCTTATTTTCTCTGCATATTACTCTTTGATATTCTAACATGGTATAGTAAAACAATTTGAGTGAGAGGTGTGTGTGTTTGAGTAAAATAATTTGAGTGAGAGGTATATGTGTCTAAGTAAAACAATATGAGTGAGAGGTTTGTGTGTTTGAGTAAAACAATTTGAGTAAAACAATTTGAGTGAGAGGTATGTGTGTCTGAGTAAATTAATTTGAGTGAGAGTGCGGTATGTGTGTCTTAGTGAAACACAAAAAGAGTGAGCTATGTGTGTCTGAGTGAAACACAAAAAGAGTGAGGTATGTGTGTCTGAGTGAAACACAAAAAGAGTGAAGTATGTGTGTCCGAGTGAAACACAAAAATAGTGAAGTATATGTGTTTGAGTAAAATAAAAAATGTGAGTGAGTAAAACACAAAATGTGAGTGAGGTATGTGTGTCTGAGTAAAACAAAGAGTGTTGAGTAAAAAAAATGAAGAAAGTGTGAAACAAGAGTGAAGAAAGTGTGGAAACAAAATGACATTTGACTCGAACAATTTCAGTGCCCCATGTGTGCCCAAATTTGATGGAGATTACGATCATTGGAGTTTACTCATGGAAAATCTCTGACATTCAAAATAGTACTGGTGTGTGATTCAAACAGGTCACCGGGAACCTAGAGAAGGTGAAGTGTTGACGGCAGTGCAGCAAAAGATGTTGGATTAATCAAAGCTTAAAGATTTGAAGGAAAATAATTATTTGTTTCGGTCCATCGACAAGACTATTTTGACTATTTTGAAGACCATTACTCAAAAGTAGATATCCAAACAAATTTAGGAAGCAAAGAAGACCAAGTATCATTGCAATGAAAGAGTGAAACGTGCTCAACTCGAGAGGCTTCGAAGATTGTTTGAAATAGAGGAGATTGGTGAGGTTTATTTTCGTTTGAGGGTAATTTTGTCTAGAGTTTTGTGGTATTTCAAAGGTATTTAATGTTTGGATAGAGTGTAGAGGGAGAATTGAGCTGCCTGGTTCTATTTAATTTTCATTGCCCCGGTGGTTGGGTATTTATACCCTTATCTTTGGGTCACATGGGCTTTCGGGTTGTGTTAATGGATTCGGGTCAACTTTTAAAGACCAATTAGTTTTAAGTAAGCAAGTAATCAGCTTAGTCATGAAGTGATTAAGTTTTTAATACTTTAGTCCCGTTCAGACAGTTCAGTAAGTGGAGGTTGTCCGAACTGCCCCTGTCCAGTTAGGTGAATGTTGTCCGAATTGCCCCTGTCCGGTTCTCATAAAGAGTGGTGACAAGATCCGGACTCATCAGTAGCCCCTTTTTTAGGTTGTGATCAAAGACCCTTGGCAAGACCTAAAAAATAGCCTGTATCTGGTCATAGCCATGTCCAGACAGATTTTCAAACTGTGTAATGGCTTTATCCGGACTGAAAACGTTCTCAGAAACTAAACGGTTGTTTGCCAGAGATCGTGGGACACGTGTCTTTCTCTGATTCGCCACATCAGCCGTTTTTTCCCTAGAACAGCGCTCCCACTTACTCCAAAAAGCAACCTCTTCATTTAATGTGGGTGACATCAGCGTCGTTTTTAATCATTGCAACCCTTTCGAATTCTCCTAGGTATCAAAGCATCTTTTGTACCTTTACTATAAATTTGTCCCTTTTCTACTGTTTTACCATCTTCATCATCCTTGCTCTGTTTAAACTTCAAAGCTTTCATCTCTCAACAACAAAAATTTCTTTTGGTGTGAGCTTATGTTCACAACAAGAAACGCTTTAATAAAAGGTGGGTGGCTCAATTTGTCAGAGTTGGAAAAAGCTCAAAAGGTTGAACGAGAAAGGCGCATTGTTGCAGGCCTCCCTTTTCCCCTGTTGATAAATCGGAAACACCAAGCTCAGAGCCTGACCGGGGTTCTTCTTCAACTAAGAGTGTTAAACAAAGGAGGTTGTTCCAACCCAACCTTTCACCAATTGTTTCGGGCTCATCGGTTCATGAATCAGAGCCTACTGTTGAACCAGGACAGGCAGTCACCAGTTTTAAGAAACCTTCCCAATTCATTGCCATGGGATCGGATGCTGACACCTCTCCAGAGAAGTTAGTAGATCGGAGAAGAGGTCGCTTGGTGAAAGGGCAAGCTCCAAAAGCTACACCTTCCAAATCGGGGGCTAAAAATAGCAATATCGGGTCAGAACCACCCATTAAGACTTCTAAGGACAAGCTGTCCGGCCCGGAGGCATCTAGTTCAAGTCTCCGGAAAGAAACCACTGCATCTGAGCCTCAGCCGGAGTCCAGACTACAAGAAGCCAGTAATGCCCAACCATCCGGAGGGCCTGCTAAGCCAACCACTAGCTCCCCCACCCAAAAACAACTGATAACCCTTCCATGATAATGGAAGAAATGTTGGAGGATTCTGTTGAAGAAGCTCCTTTTGAGTCCGATTTCTTTCCGGAGATGGCGAAGCGATGGTAAGAATATCATCTCATATTTCCATCTTTATTTATCACAAATTTGTTCATCTAACTTGTTTTTTTTGTAGTGATGCCTAAGGATTTTAGTAACTACTTGAAGGATGGGCAGACGACTTGCTCCAAGCTAAATGCTTGGGCTCCTGAGAAGTGGAGAAATCACTTCCACAATGCTTTTACAGGAGGCAATCTAACAAGGTCCTACCTTTGGAATACAACTGACCAGAGGGACTTATGTTGGGAGGAACTAACCACCCCACCCCCTCCGGAAGTAACCCTCAGGAGAACAGATGCACCGGATGGGTCGTTGTATCTACTTGGTAGAGCTAAAGCCCCAAGCAAGATGAAGGGCAAAAAAGGTAAAGGCAAACAGATTACGGTTGAAGCCATTCCTACCGAAGTAGAGGAAGGTGCCCCAACAAACCAAGAGGGGCCAGATCAAGGACAGATTGATGTCGCTCTTCTACAAGTAGTGGAGCATGAAAGTACTAGAGAAGTGGTAGGATCTCCAAAATCCTCAAAGGCTCCTAAGAAAGACAGGAAACGAGGAGTAGAAGGCAAAGACAGGGAGGCCAAGAAGAAGAAAACCTCCAAGGGTGATGAAATTTCCCTCCGGCCTCAGGAGCCTCTTCCCCCTGTTGACCCTACTGACCCAACTCAAGCAGAAGGCATCCCTGTTGACTTTCAAACCGGAGGGGGTGCAGGAGGGGATATCAGCATTGATGGTGTTGCAGGCCTCCCTGTTTCCCCTGTTGATAAATCGGAAACACCAAGCTCAGAGCCTGATCGGGGTTCTTCTTCAACTAAGAGTGTTAAACCAAGGAGGTTGTTCCAACCCAACCTTTCACCAATTGTTTCGGGCTCATCGATTCATGAATCAGAGCCTACTGTTGAACCAGGACGGGCAATCACCAGTTTTAAGAAACCTTCCCCATTCATTACCATGGGATCGGATGCTAACGCCTCTCCAGAGAAGTTAGTAGATCGGAGAAGAGGTCGCTTGGTGAAAGGGCAAGCTCCAAAAGCTACACCTTCCAAATCGGGGGCTAAAAATAGCAATACCGGGTCAGAAGCACCCATTAAGACTCCTAAGGACAAGCTGTCCGGCCCGGAGGCATCTAGTTCAAGTCTCCGGAAAGAAACCACTGCATCTGAGCCCCAGCCGGAGTCCATACTACAAGAAGTCAGTAATGCCCAACCATCCGGAGGGCCTGCTAAGCCAACCACTAGCTCCCCCCACCCAAAAACAACTGATAACCCTTCCATGATAATGGAAGAAGTGTTGGAGGATTCTGTTGAAGAAGCTCCTTTTGAGTCCGAAGTCTCCGGGCAAACAAGTGAGGCTGCTGCTGCCAAGAAGGACAAAGGCAAGGAGAAGCTATGCTTAAAGCATCCGGATTTGCCAGAAAGTCTTGTGGGAAAAGTGGGACCTTGCTTCCACAAGGTAAGTGTCAAATACCTGCTAGCTTTGCAAAAACTTAATTATGCTTTCATCCACACAGCTAAACTGGGTCGGGTGCGAACAAAATGGGGGATCCCAAAGAATGTCAAGGTAAGGATTCCGGTGGATCCGGAGACACCGATGGACTGCAAGCTCAGTGAAATAGTTTTCTTAACTGAGCTCTTCAACTGGGGACTAAGGTTTCCCCTAGACCCAGAGATAGTCAAATACTTTCACCTCATCAAACTCTTCCCAAGCCAATTGAGCCCCAATGCATGGTAAACTCTCATGGCCTGTATTATGGCCTCTAGGCTCTCCAGAATTCCTCTTCCAATGGAGCAGTTTGCAGCTATGGCCAGCCTCTGCAGAAACCACCTTATTCCCTTCTATCACTTGAACATGGGTGATAATTACAAAGTAGTGGACGACATGCTTGAGTCGGAAAGGAATTGGAAAACTCAATTCTTGTTTGTTAGTGGCACTTGGGAGAATGGGAGGAAGATTAAAACCGGTGTCAACCCGAGTCTGCTTACCAGCAGATGGCGAAGCGATGGTAAGAATCTCATCTCACATTTCCATCTTTATTTATCACAAATTTGTTTATCTAACTTGTTTTTTTTGTAGTGATGCCTAAGGATTTTAGTAACTACTTGAAGGTTGGGCAGACGACTTGCTCCAAGCTAAATGCTTGGGCTGCTGAGAAGTGGGGAAATCACTTCCACAATGCTTTTATTGGAGGCAATCGAACAAGGTCCTACCTTTGGAATACAGCTGACCAGAGGGACTTATCTTGGGAGGAACTAACCACCCCACCCCCTCCGGAAGTAACCCTCAGGAGAACAGATGCACCAGATGGGTTGTTGTATCTATCTGGTAGAGCTAAAGCCCCAAGCAAGATGAAGGGAAAAAAAGGTAAAAGCAAACAGATTACGGTTGAAGCCATTCCTACCGAAGTAGAGGAAGCTGCCCCAACAAACCAAGAGGGGCCAGATCAAGGACAGATTGATGTCGCTCTTCTACAAGTAGTGGAGTATGAAAGTACTAGAGAAGTGGTAGGATCTCCAAAATCCTCAAAGGCTCCTAAGAAAGACAGGAAACGAGGAGTAGAAGGCAAAGACAGGGAGGCCAAGAAGAAGAAAACCTCCAAGTGTGATGAAATTTCCCTCCGGCCTCAGGAGCCTCTTCCCCCTGTTGACCCTACTGACCCAACTCAAGCAGAAGGCATCCATGTTGACTTTCAAACCGGAGGGGGTGCAGGAGGGGATATCAGCATTGATGGTGTTGATATTAGTGGTCTCGAAGAAATTGGTCTTTACTTCGAAAACCTCTCTAAGGATGATTTTGCTGGGCCTTACCTCCCCCCGAGTTCTTCGAACATCATTACCTTCAATGGTAAGTCTTTATCTGTCTCAAGTGAAAGAGATTTCATAACTCACTCTATATTAAGTAATATTAAGCCAATGCTTAATTTGGAGAAGCAAGTACGAGGTCAGTCAGCCATCATTAATGCCCTTAATTCTGACAAAGAGAAATTGTCTGGCGACCTCCTCACTGCCAATCAAAATGCTGATGTTTTGAAGAGGGAAAATGAGGAGTTGAAGAAGAACCAGGAGGATTGGGCCACAAAGGTAGCCACTTTGGAAGATACTATCAAAGAACTCCGAACAAAGCAAACCGAGTTGGAGAGAGATCTCTCTTCTTCCAGAGAAGAGGTGAGGGCTAGGGACAAGGTCATTCATACTTTAACCAATGACAAGATCTCGCTCGAGGACTCGGTATCCAAGGCTGCACAAGAAAAGGCTGATTTATTAAAGAAACAAGAGGTAAAAATCCAAGCTAGGATTGATGTTTATACCAACCAAGTGATAGACACTCAGGAAGAAAAGTTTGCCAAAGTGAAGTCGGACATAGTCTTGCTCTTTCATGAGAAATTCCCGAAGAGGACACTGGGAGACTTATGTACTTTTGTAGAGTATAAAGACCTCCCCTTCCACACGATGGCTGATGGTGACAAGCATGACTACTCTAGTGGTTTGGATGACACAGCCGATGAAGAAGAGAACACCGGGGAGAGTCCGAATGAGGAAAATGACGACCCCAAGAAGAAGAAAACTAGTGAGGCTGGGCCATCTAAGAAACCTCAGCCTTGAACTATTAACTATCTTTTTTTATAAATTTTTTGCAATCGAACCAAAGTCCTTGGATGGCCAAGGCATTTTTTATAATCGTGTCCGGCTCCTGTTTGGATAAACCTTTTCGTTTGAAAACTCAAAGTCCTTGGGTGGACAAGGCACTTCTTATGTTTTAATGGGTAGTTTTATTTTGCACAACTCTTGCATTCTTTCATAGTTTTTCAATTTTGGTGGCTAATGTTTAAACAGCCCTTAGTTATTTCACAAGTATTCTAAAGTGAGAGTGTTTAAATTCTCCGATGACAAATGTTTAAGTAGTCATCACTCCTCCAATTTAATCCGGTCTGTTCAAATAAAAATTTCACCAAAAACTATAAAGTGAAAACACTCCGGATTTTTAAGAAGGCATCAAATTTTATAAAAAAAGCCCAGACACCTCATTAAAACCTCCCCGCACCACCAGGGTAGGAAAGAGTATGCCCCCAATATTTACATGAACTTTTAAACAAGTAAATATTTACATAATTTCTATTCCAAGTACAACCGGAGGTGTTCAATATTCCAGGGGTGATTCAAAATCCTTCCATCTTTGTCTTGGAGCCGGTATGTCCCAGACTTAAGCTTTTCAATGACCACATAGGGTCCTTCCCAAGTTGGAGCCAACTTACCGAACTGCTTCTCTTTAGTATGTAGGAAAACGTTTCTCAATACCTTATCCCCCGGTTGAAAATCCCTTCTCTTAATTTTAGAAGCGAACCTGCTTCTCATCAATCCTTGATAGTGTACAGCTCTAAGGTGAGCCTTAACTCTTCTTTCTTCTATTAAGTCAAGCTGGCCTCTGATTGCCACTTTGTTAGCGTGTTCGGAAAAGTTATGAAATCGAAATGAAGGGCATCCATCCCATATACTAAGGCAAAAGGAAACTCTTGTGTTGCAGCCCCGGGAGTGGTCTGGTAATCCTACAAAACTTCTTGCAAATAACTTGGCCATTTCCCAGCAGCCCCTTCTAAATTCTTCTTCAGACCGGAAAGTATTGTCCTGTTGGCCACTTCAACCTGACCATTTTCTCGTGGGTGGAAAGGGGAAGATAAGCAATGTTGTATGCCTCTAGAGGCACAGAAACTCTCCATTTATTTATTGTCGAACTGTGGCCCATTGTCTGTCGTTATCTTTTGTGGAATTCCAAATCTGCAACAGATATTGGATAAAATGAATTTTATAACAGCTTTTGATGTTTTACTTGCCAATGGAGCTGCTTTGATCCACTTCGAAAAGTAATCAATAGCAACGATTATAGTTCTGTGCCCCCCGGATGCCATGGGTAGAGGTCCCACTAAATCCAACCCCCATCGAGCAAAAGGTATTGGCTCAGAAATTGACTCTAAAGGGATGGCTGGGATATGAATTTCATTGCTATATCTCTGGCATGGGTCACACTTTCTTACAACCTCCCTAGCATCTTGCATTATGGAGGGCCAATAGTACCCAACTAACAAAACTCTTCTTGTTAGAACCCTGAATCCACAGTGAGCTGATCCCTCACCATCATGTAACTCGAAGAGCACTATTTGTGACTCGTTGACCCCCAAACATCGTAAGAGGGGTTTACTATAAGACTTCTTATAAAGAATATCTCTTAGGATGACAAAACCACGAGCCTTGTACTTTACTTTTCTTGCTACTGATTTTTCCGGAGGTAAGATGCCATCTGAGAGATATTGAAGAAGAGAAAATCTCCAATCTTGAGGCTGTTTTATTTGTATATTAAAACTTTTTTCTTCCTTATCCGGATTGATTTGAATGGATGGGCACTCGAGCACATGAATCCAAGGGTAGGACTCAGTATATGCTATGGTTGCCAAGGAGTCTACCAGTATATTTTCTGTTCGGGGTATGTGCTCATAAATGATGCTCTTGAAATTAAGTGCCACTTCTTTAAGAAGAAGTAAGTATTTAACCAACTCCTTCTTTTTGGCTTCGGATTGACCTTGTGCATGATGGATAAGAAGCTGAGAATCGCTCATCAACTTGACCCTTTTGGCTCCACAAATAAGAGCTAATTTCAAACCAGCTATAGCAGCTTCATATTCGGACTCATTATTAGAAGCCCTGAAAGCAAAACATATAGCTTGGTACATTCTGTCACTGTACGGAGAGGTCAAACATACCCCAACACCACATCCCATGGTACTTGATCCACCATCAGTCCGGACGACCTAGACTTTTTTGTCTTTCACATCAGTTGTTTGCTTAGTATCCCTATCTGAGTGAAATTCAACTAAGAAATCTGCCACCGCTTGGGCTTTGATTGCTGTCCGAGGGGAAAAATCAATATCGAAGTTTCCCAATTCCACTGACCACTTAGTCATTCTACTTGAAATGTCGACCCTTTGGAGAACATTTTTTAAGGGAAAAGACGTCCGGACAATAATAGGATGAGCCTGAAAATAAAGTCTCATCTTCCTCGCAGCAATCACCAGGGCTAGTGCTAATTTCTCAAGCTTCAAATAGTTCTTTTCTGCATCAATCAAACTCTTGCTAATGTAATACACCGGACGGGGATAATTATCTACCTCCCTTACCAATACTGCACTTATGGCACAACTAGAGACTGCCAGTATATGAAAAGAATCTCTCCATTAACGGGTTTAAACAAAGTCTCGATGGAGGACAAATGCTTTTTGATTTCATCGAAGGCCTCATCACACTGTGAGGACCAATCAAAATCCTTTGCACCTTTCAAAGTTTGAAAAAACGGGGCACACCTATCAGAAGACCTTGAAAATAGCCTTGCCCATTAACTTTGGGCAAGGCTATATCTAGACCCCATTTGGCTATAATGAGACCTTAAATCAAATTTTTTATTTTACTTTATGTAAAATGACCATTTTACCTATCATATAAAACCAAGTTTTCGACAAAAATCTACACAATTTTCTTCATCTTCTCCAACCAAACTTCTCTCTAAAACTAATCTAATACCCACAAATGAATTACATTAAAATCTAACTATTTTCTTCATCTTCTTTAACAAAACTTCTTTATACTTTTTAATTATATTTTAATATCGCCTTGTGGAACTTTCCGACTTTTCATTAGCGTAAAAAGAATGAATCACACTAGTCGAAGAGCCAACTTTTTTTTACAGAATTATATTACAATGAAGTAATAGTGGATCCATTAATTTGTATAATTTTCTATTAAGAAATAAACTAGTAACTGTGAAAATATTTCCCAGCCTGATGTTCGAAACCTCATCATCTTGATGACAATATAAGACGTGAGCTGCAATGTTTTTAAAAAAAAAATAAAATTAAAGAAATCAATATTTGAAATCAAGATCTTTGATTAATAGCGAAATCAGAAACATCAATCAGATAACAAAACCACAAGAAAGAAAACAACACATCGATTTCTAAGTTTGAATTAAATTTACAACCAAAAACCCTAAATCCCCAAATTTCATAACCTAAGAACTTGTAAACTTTGTAACAACTTTCGTTCCTTAAGATACAACGTGTTTGGCCAATTCACCAGACAACACCAGCCTCACTACAGTCTGGATTTCCCTTGAAGTGATAGTCAGTTTTTTGTTGTACCTCGCAAGCTTCGCAGACTCACCAGCCAATTTCTCGAAGATATCGTTGATGAAACTGTTCATGTTTCCCATAGCTTTGCTGGAAATACCGATATTGGGATGAACCTGCTTCAAGATCTTGAAGATGTAGATCTTGTAGGTCTCGACGCTTTTCTTGGATCGTTTATTCTTTTTATCAGATCCAACGCCAACTTTTTTTGGTAACTTCTTTCTGGCCTTTGGTTTCTTCTCAGCTGCTACGACGACCAATTAAAATTTCTCGGCGACCTTCTTCTCAGTCGGCTTCTTTTCTATTTGGGGTGCTATTGTTGATTTTGATTAGGAAATGAGTTCTCTAGAGAGAGAAATCAATTGGAGAAGTGAAATAATTTTCTGATTTTTATTGGTGAGATGCGAGTTGCGACTTGAATTTGATAAAAAAGAAAAAAAAGGAAAAAGAGAAAAGAGAGAAGAGAGAAGAGAGGAGACACAGTGAGTTGGAAAAGGTTTATATATTAAGAGTATTTTAGTAAAATTTGGGGTCTCATTATAACTAAAGAAGGTCTCATTATAACGGGGTCTCATTATAACCAAAACGGGTCTCGGTTTAGGGTTTCCCATTAACTTTTTACACTTTTTCTAAAATATTTTTATTGTTTTTATATCTTTAAGAAATTCCTAAGCCCATTTTCTATAATCAATTATTTCACAAAAAGAATCGAATCAACTTTAATAAAAAGTAAGAAAACTTTCCACCTATTATTTTTGCTATTAGAGCTAAAACAAATGCGTAGATAGATTTTGGTATAAAATTAATTCGCTCCGACAATAAAAATGAGTGTAACGGTAATCACGCTAAAATTAAGCAATTTTATATTATGTTTATATTATTTGATAAATAGAAATTAAGGAGTTTTATTTTAAGTAGAATTGTTAATAACCAAAAAACTGTTTTTTGGAGATGAAAAAATCTTCGACTTTTCAGCTTGATTATTTTTTTCATGTGTTTCACTGCCTCTTCCAGTAGACACTCGTGGCCTTAATCCCCGTCACATGTCTTCTTTCTTTTTTAGAATTGTTTGAATGAATGAATATTCAGCGCTGAACTCTTCAAACCTGCAAAACAATGTTAAAAATAGTGAGTCTTTCAGTTGCCAAATGATATATGCTCAAGCTGTCCACCAACATTATCCAAATAAAGACAATGAAATTAAGCCTTCAAGCATTCAACACAAAATGGACCACATATCTATACAATTTTAAGATCAAGTCTATGAAGACCTAGTGTGGGATACATCATTCACATTGATTGACAAATTTTGAAAAGGTTTGCCAAAAAAATCTGATCTTGACAGATTATTTAAACTTCAAAAGTTCAATAGTAACTTCTCATACACCAATTGGGATTCAAGACATTTATTTCTTGAATTCTCACTAAAAGATGATATAGGTAATATATGGTCTCGTGGAGTTTAGTCATTTTGTGAATACTCCATTGGAATTTTGAAGTGGTTGCCCTCTTTTAATGTTAGAAAGCAATGTCCTCTGGTTCCTATATGGACTGGAATGGAAAAGTTACTTGAGCAGCTGTATAATGAAGGAATCATCAACTCCATTGCTTCTCCAATTGGTAGTCCCCTTAAGATCTGGATACCCCTAAGAATAAGGAAATGTACAATGCGTGCTACGCAATGGTGGAGATTGATATCGCCAAAAAGCTTCAGAATCATGTATGGGTGGGATTTGGCAGCAACCAGGGAGCTTGAATCACTCTGAGCTATAAGGATGTACCAAATTATTGTGACTCTTGTTTTCATGTAGGTCATGATACTTCCACCTTCAAAAGAAACCAAACTATCAAAGTCGATACAAATAAAACAACACAAGTTCCACCTTCTAAAGACAACACTAAGCATCTCAAAGTAAATCATTATGAAGATGTGACAGTTCTCTTAGGGAAAGAACCTGATAAAAGAAGTATAATTGCTGAAAATCAACACAAATTGAGTTAAATCAAGAACCAACTGATACTATTGATGAAAATCAGAATATGCATGTTGTATAACAGAACCCTGATATAAGTAAATCACCTGTGAAAGATCAAGATAATGGAGCTATATTGAGCACATTTGGAGAGATTACTAGTATACCTAAAAATAATGATAAATTACCCGAAGAGTATCAAGAAGCCATAAAAACTTTTGATGATCCCCTACAAATTGAAGGTTTGAATAACAATGTTTTTTATGATACTAATTAGCAGGATGAGGAAATCATTGATGCTAACAAATCACTTGATAACATTTTAGATTTTCCTCATCTACCTCATGAAGGCACTCCTCTTGCTGTTAAAACTCCTTCTAAATATAACATTGGAAGCCTTCCCTCTACTCTTGCAAGAAGAATAAAAAACGTTGAACCAAGTTTTCAGAAAATTCTTGATAAAAAATTAAAAAAAACAAGAAGAAGCAAAAGAAATAAACCCCTTGTCATTAGATCTCTTCAAATAGAAGAGACAAAAATAACCTCACTAAAAATTCCTAAATGATCAAGCTCTTATGCTGGAACATCCGGGGAGTTGGTGATTAATCTTGTGTCAGAATGCTGAAATCTTTAATCAGAAAAGAAGGTATTAAAGTATTGTTTCTACAAGAACCTATGATTAGTTGTGATCAAATAAACAATCTATCTACTAAACTCAAACTTACTAATTCTTTTGCTAATATTTCTAATAAAATTTTGGTGTTTTGGCATGAGGATTTGGATATAAAAATCATAGAGGACAGAATCCAATGCTGCCACATAGAAGTCAAACATTCTCTCATTGATAAAGTGATTAACATGACTTGTATTTACGCTAAATGTCAAAGAAATACTAGAAAATAGCTTTGGAATGATATAAGATCTTTTGAGCCTATTGTTAAAGACTAGCTTCTCCTAGGTGATTTCAACTCTATCACCTCTCCCTATGAACAATCTGGTTGTTCAACTTTCTGCCAACAAAGTGAAAATGACTTCCTAGACATGATTAAATACTACCACCTAGAGGATGTTGGGTACCTTGGCACTAGATTTACGTGAACTAAGAAGATTAGGTGGAGAAGACTTAATAGGGTTTTGTTTAATCAGGAACAGTCTGAATTTTTTGTTATCACTAAAGTATCCCACCTTTCCCGTACATGTTTAGACCACACTCTACTCCGTATCACCATAACTAAAGATATTAAGAAGCTTAGCAGATCCTTTAAGTTTCTTAATATTTGGACTATGGACAAAGACTTCTTGGATTTTGTGAAAGACAATTGGTCTATACCTATGATGGGCTATCCTCAACATGTATTATGGAATAAGTTAAAAAGGCTGAAGACTGCCTTAAAAAATTGGAATAAAGAACATTTTGGTAACTTGTTTGATAAAATTAAGCAAGGTGAAGAAAAATACAGAATATCTAACTTTTGCAATAAAAGGAAAATGTTTAAGATTTCATGGCATCTTCTGAACTTAGTTAGATCCATTGAGCATTTACATGACTTGATGTACCTAAAAAGAGCAAGATTTGGTCAAAGAAACCAATATGTTAGTTAATTTGGTAATCTCAAGTAAACACAATGGCTTTAAGAGGATCGGAAGAGTTAAAGGTATTTAAATTAAGGTATTTAAATTGCAATTTGACATGGTTCTGAGCGACCATCTGGTCACCCAAGCAACATTATGGATCTGATATTTTTAAATAAGCATTATAGTCATATTTGAAGAGATTAATTTTCTGCAGATGTTGATTACAAGATACAAATACCAAGGGGTATTTCCATAACTTAAAATTTCAAACAATATTAAATAATCGATTTCAATATCTAGATTAGAGATATCTTTTGATTTACAACAAATAAGACCTTCCAGTAAGACCTAACTTTTGCAATAAAAGGAAAATGTTTACCAAATAATATACCAAAAACATGCATTATGTAGATCTGTTCAATTCTTAAGATAAAGCATCCACTAGACTCACCATTGTGTAAACATGATCCAATAGTTTTTTTCTTCATTTTATTGGTTTTAAGAAGATACTATTTGATATATGAAACTATGTTAGACTTAGATTGATTGAAATAACCAATAACATTTGTTGTTTTCAAGTCACTAGGCCAATGCGTTTGTTTTAACAGTCTAGCACAATCAAGATTAGTTATAATAATTATAACTTTTTATTTTATCTTTCCAACTTTGCTCAAACGTTTTTAAGAAACTTTTGTGGAGGATCCGCATGCTTTGAAATTTGAATGGTGGTTTAGGTTTATTGGTGACAAAATGACAATGAGATACTAAAAGGTGAATGATATGAGCCAATTATGGCCAGACACTTTACTTTAGTAATATTAAATGCAGACCTCCACTTGGCATTGTGTAAAGTGTAAAGAAAAGAACAAAAGGAACAAACCGCTAGACGGCTAGGGTTTTTGTATTATTCAGAAGTGTATAAATTAGTACAGCATATGCTCTTATTTATAATAAAAGAAAGCTAACGGGCTTGGGCTTTATATGGGCTTTATATTCTTAACACCCTCCCTCAAACTTACAATGCAACAGTAATAGGCATTGAGAGTTTGTCACAAAGAAAATGAAACCGCGCTGTGAACTGAGCCTTTGTGAAAATATCAGCAATCTGCAAAGCTGATGGAACATACGGAAGCGAGATGGTGCCGATCTGAAGATGATACCGAGTGAAATGACAATCTATTTCAATGTGCTTCGTCCTCTCATGAAAAACTGAATTCTTTGCTATCTGCATGGCGCTTTTGTTATCACAATGTAGGGAAGTTGGTTTAGTAACATTAACCCCTATATCTGCAAGAAGCCATCGTAACCAAATAATCTCACATGTGGTGACAGCCATAGCACGATACTCAGCTTCAGTAGACGATCTAGAGACAACATCTTGTTTCTTGCTTTTCCATGATATTAATGAATCTCCAAGGAAAATACAGAAACCGGTAGTAGATTTTCGGTCATGAGGATCACTATCCCAATCAGCATCGCTATAGGCACGCAGTTCAAGTGAAGAGGTCGAGGGAAATAAAAGGCTCTGGAACTGAGTGCCACGAAGATATCTCAATATTCGAAGAACAACTCCCCAATGAACAGATGTAGGAGCAGTAACAAACTGACTGACCACATGAACATCATAAGCTATATCTGGTCGAGTAACTGTAAGATAGACCAAGCTCCCTACAAGAGTTCGATATAGACTTGGATCTGACAAAGGAACGCCATCAGTCGGAGAATACCGAGCATTGGTTTCAAGAGGAGTATCTACCGTTCTGTTATCAGAAAGTCGCGCTCGTTCGAATAAATCAGATATATATTTTGTCTGAGAGAGAATATAACCTTTTGGAGAGTGAGCCACCTCAATACCTAAAAAATATCGTAATAGTCCCAAGTCTTTCATCGCAAAACGCTGAGCCAAATCACGTTTTAGTGCTGCAATGCCATCAATATCATCACCTGTAATGATCATATCATCTACATATAGGGATAAAATAATTCGTCCTACACTAGTAAATTTGATAAACAAGTCTGAATCGTGATTACTAGCAAGGAAACCAAGTGAAGTTATAACCGTAGAGAATTTTTCAAACCAGGCACGAGGAGCTTGTTTGAGTCCATATAATGCTTTCCTAAGTCGACAAACTTCACCTGTTTGGTGAGCAACACCTGGAGGAGGAGTCATGTAAACCTCCTCATGAAGATCACCATTCGAAAATGCATTTTTAACATCGAGTTGAAAGATTTTCCACTGGCGAACAGAAGCAACCGCAATAAGAGTACGAACAGTCGTCATTTTTGCCACTGGGGAAAATGTTTCATCATAATCCATACCATACTTCTGTGAATACCCTTTTGCTACAAGACGAGCCTTATATCTTTCAACAGATCCATCAGATTTTGTTTTAATTTTAAAAACCCATCGAGAACCGATTATATGCTTACCGGATGGAGGCTTAATTATATCCCATGTATGAGTTTGGTAAAGAGAAGTGAGCTTTTCGACTATTGCATTTTACCAACGAGGATGAGAAACAGCTTCTTTAAATGACCTAGGTTCATATAAATCATGTATTTTTGCTATGAAAGAGGCAAAATAAGCTGAGTAAGAAGAATACACAAAATCTGGTAGTTTGGTAGACTTACTTGTACGAGTAGATGTTCTAAGGGGTGAAGCTGGTGGTTCACTAAAAGAAGAAGATGAATCAGGACTTGATGGAGCAGAAGTAGTATCAGTTGTAGTTGATGTCTCAGGAGCTGGCACATCAATATCAATGGGTATGTCGCTATTATTTTCAAAGGGATCAATAGTCTGAAGTTTGGTACTTGTTATATCATGTGATATTGTTGGAATCGAATAAAACGGGATATGCTCAAGAAAAGTAACATGTCGAGAGAGATAAAGTTTCTGACTAGTGGGATCAAAACAACGATAACCTTTCTGTCTAACACCATAACCCAAGAAAACACATATTGCGGATTTATGGCCCAATTTGTTGCGTTCTACATGAGGACGAAGGACAAAACATGTACATCCAAACACTCGTAAGGAAGAATAATTTGGAAGTTGTCCATATAACTTCTGAAAAGGAGACATCCCTGCATTATGAGCAGTGGGAATTCGATTAATCACATATACAGCAGTATGAATTTCTTATCCCCAAAAAATAGTAGGAACCTCAGCAGATAAAAGTAAAGAACAAGCAGTCTCAATAAGATGACGATGTTTTCTTTCTGCAACACCATTCTGCTGAGGGGTGTCAGTGCAAGAAGACTGATGTATGGTACCATCAGATGCAAGTAACTGAGTAAAATCATTGGATGTATATTCACCCCCCAAGTCACACCTGAAACATTTTATTATAGCAGAATGTTGAGTCTTAACAAGTGCCCGAAATTCTCTATAAATTCCAAGGAAATCTGATCTCCGTTTCATAAGGTAAACCCAAGTATATCGAGTATAATAATCGATGAAAGAAACATAGTAGGATGAACCACCCTTTGTGGAGACAGGAGATGGACCCTAGACATCAGAATGAATAATATGAAACAGAGCAATAGAGGAAGAAATACTTTCATTAAACGGTAACGCCGAAAATTTTGCAAGTTTACAACCACTGCAATCCGAGATATTACAAGTGTTTAGCTGACATAAAGCACCTGTAGAGACTAAAAACTTTAAACGCGATGTAGATACATGTCCAAGACGAGAATGCCAAAGATAAAACCTAGACGATGAAGGATTCAAACGAAACGAAGACAAATCAACACCAGAGGCAGCAATATCAGTCAAGTATGTTTTTTCACTATCAACACCATAGACATCCATATCTGTTACTTCGAGTTTCTCCAAAACATAGAGTTCCCTTATTTTACGACCTGTCCCAATCACTCTTTGGGGCTGTTGATTTTGTATAACACAAACATAATCGGAAAATAAGACACAATAACCAGATTTACACAATTGACTAACCGAAACAAGATTCAAAGCAAGGGTTGGAACGTAGTAAACATCAGATAACGATATATGAGGGGTACAAATAGAGCCAATACCCTCTACTGACATTGGTGTAGCACTAACAGACAAAGCAGATATGGGTGAAACATGAGACACCGAAACAAAGTTCGACATGTGAGGTGACATATGATGAGACGCACCCGAATCCAAAATCCACAATGATGAATCAATACCTGAAGTGGAAGACGAGGACATACCCGAATGGTATGCAGATGTAACAAAGTTCTTCTTATCATCTTTTCCTATCATGTTCGCAATAAGATCCACAATCTCAACAAAACTGCTCCACTGTTCCAGTTGTAATTTCTCCCAAACTATAGCACCGAATCAAAATCCAACCGGTCATATTGAAGGGCCGAATGTCCCAAACATGCTCTCCAAAATTCAGCAAAAACAGACTTCGTTTTCCTTTCGATCGGACCGTTTTATTGGAGCTGCACACAGCAGATCCGAAAACCGAAAACTATATCTATTTATTAGAAATTTTACTAATAATTCAATAATAACTCTTCTGCAATTTCATCGGACTTTTGTGCAATTTTACCACTACTTCAATAAACCAAATTTATCAGAGAAAACTTTTCTTTGCCGAACAATACTTTTGTGCAATTTTACCTGAAATTTATCCAGTGCAATTTTACCAAAACACAATAAGCTCAGACGCTATTCTTCTTGCCGAACAATGATTTTATGCAATTTTACCAATAATTTACACAGTGCAATTTTCCCAATCTTTCTTAATTCAATTCTGATGGTTCCCCGAGACGCAACTTTACCAATAAGTTAACAATGCAATTTTACCAAAAAAATATTCTTAACCAATACTTTTGCAATTTCGATTCCTTCTAAGCCCCAATTTCACCGATAAATTCTACTTACAATTTTATCAATCGAATCTAATACTAAATCAAATACCTGATAATTTTATCAATCGGATCTAATACGAAATCAAATACCTGATAATTTTATCAATCAGATCTAATACGAAATCAAATACCTGATAAATCTGATTGTTACATTTACGCGATCAGTTTACTTCTGGCTCTGATACCATGTAAAGAAAAGAACAAAAGGAACAAACTGCTAGACGGCTAGGGTTTTTGTATTATTCAGAAGTGTATAAATTAGTACACCATATGCTCTTATTTATAATAAAATAAAGCTAACGAGCTTGGGCTTTATATGGGCTTTATATACTTTAGTAATATTAAATGCAGACCTCCACTTGGCATTGTGTAAAGCTCTATCAAGACACTTCCACTTATGATTGTTAGACCAAGTAAAATTGGAACCAGAATATCTAAGATCCTCCATATTACAATCTATGATCATATTGTTAAATTCATCCATTCCTCTCAAATTTAAAGAAGAACAGGAAAGTTGTTCATTTGCATTAGTAATTTAATTAAAATGTCATACAAACAATCAAGGTTCATTAATAGAAGATATATCCCTTAAATGATCTCAAAGAACAATTTTTCGGGATCTAATACATTAAGCATAAAGATGGTTATAAGAACTTCAATATTAGTTGAAGTGTGGTTCACCATCAAGTGAAGATATTGGTCATTATCAATAAGAATTTGAGTATTGTAGCAACCCTTCCAAATTGTCAAGGTTTTATTATTATGTTAGCAAAACTAGAGTTAAAACCAAGTTTCTTAATAATTCTTTCAAGATTGGAGTTTGAGATCATTGGATCCTGAAGAGAAATGAAATCAATACGTTCTGTTTTAATTATGGACTTGATTCTTATAAGGGTGCGAGTGTTACTAATACCCATAACATTCCAATTAAACGATCTTATGGACTTTATAGTCATTTTAATAAAGATTTAGAGGATTTGAGGGATCCTTTGTAATTGAATGACTTATTACTTACATTTTTGTTTGATTTGTTTACTGGTAATCATTTTTTCACCTTTAGAGTGTTTGGGAGACTACCATCCTTTAAAATTTCAGGGTTTTACTATGTATCAGAGTTTTCCAAGTCTTTGATTAAATTGAAATAATTACTAATTTCTCAGTTTTACGAATGGCTTTTTTGATGGCATTCCCATGATGTCATTTTCAGAAACTTATTTATTTTCAGTGATCTCTAAATATTTCAGAGAGTCGTCTGTCAAAATGAGGTTATGGTTGTTTGTGTTATCATGTATCTTAACTTTAGCTATTACGTTCTGGTGGTTTAGATCTGAGTTAAATGAGGTGAGTTTATCATGATGAATATTAATATTATAACATTCACAAATGATTTATGTTTATCATTTAATTTGAGAGTAGCCAAGAGAATTGGTTTGAGTTGTTATAGATATTAATTTTATTTTTGAGACTAATCTCTCAATTGAAACAAGGTTATGTTGAGTTGTTTTGTCTTTGGTCTCAAGAGGAAGATTGCTTTTAACTTTAGATTTTTTTTTATTTTTTAAGTATTTATTACATGTTTCTTCTTTATCACATAGATGATATCCTGCCAAAATCCCTCATTTTCCTCAAAACTAATCCATACTTTTTAGAGAAGTGAGGTTGAAGCATCTAAGACCAACCAAGCTTTATAATAGTTAAAGCTTGCTTGTTTTTTAAGGGACCCAAATTGCTAAGGATAACCAATTACCTTATCAATTTGGGCAATGATGCTTTTGTTATAAAGAAAATCAGGTATTGTGGGAAAATGTACCCAAACAAAAGTCATCTTAGAAGAGGAGAGGATATTTTCCTTATATGTTTCTTGGAAGATAATGGCTTTTTTGGCATCATTTTTTATACTTTTGTGTGGAATAATCCCTTCATTTGATTGCCAAAGATATTTGCATACGATCTGGAATGAACTGTGTATTGCTGAATCGATAAAAATGAACCGAATAGAGGATTGCTTTCGATTTGAACATCTTCTGAAACCCCAGGGGTTTGCTTGGTTGTAAGGAGAGCTGGAAAATCTTCAACAACATCTTTTTCCTTTTTTTAGTAATAGAGCTTCGAGGTTTGATTGAATCTTACGTCTAATTAGATTGTATTCTAAAAACCGAAAACCGATAAGGAACCGAAACAAAAAAACCGGTTAGGAACCGAACCGATAAAACATAAAGGACCAATATGGAATCGAACCAATAAAACCGATAAAGCGATAGAAACTGATACAAAATCGAACCGATAAAACCAATAAACCGGTAGAATCGATAAGAAATCGGATCAATAAAAGGGTTAGAATAGATTATTTATTATTATATATTCTTTTATAAATTATAGTACCAAAATTAATAGTTAATTACTATTTTTTTAAAGAAAATTAAAGATTAATTTATAAACTTTATTTTTTATATTATTTATTTCAATAAAAAAAATTAAATCAATATAAATTTTCTAATCTTCTGAGACATTACTCAAATCAACCTTGAGGTGAGATTGATTTGTGGAATCTCTCATAAGTTTCCTCTGAATTAATTTTTGGGTTTGTCAATTGGGCTTTTGTGAGATTATTCCTGACAAAGGATGATAATTAGACGAATCAACTATTAATCTTATGGAGAAACTTTTCTTTACTTTTAATGATGCATTTTTGAGGTTTTCTAGATAAAAAAAAAACTTATTATTCTTGTGGTTTCTTGAAATGTATAGAAAGGATGATAAAATACTAGGTTAATAAGAGTTTCAACTGGATAAAGAGCTGATTTATGTGGTATTCGTCATGGATGAGAAAGGAGGAGGTTGTATGTAAGTCGTTTTGGTGGAATAGTCCAATAGAAGAGAGAAGACTTTCTTGGATAAGCACCATCTTTCGAAAACTCTTTCATAAATAAAAATATTACACAAAGCTATTAAATCAATAAGCAGAAAGTAGAAGAGATATCCTGATAGCTTAGTAAATTTAGAGATTTTAGTTGAACGAGAGAGTTTAAGATAATATTTGAGAAGTGAGCGAAATAAAAAAAAATGGCAAAAATCATACATCGGATTTGATTACAGATATTTTTTCAAATTTGTTTGAATATATTTATGGAAGGAAAATAGTTGAGATTTAGAAAGTCCTTAAGTTTGTCATCCTTAAGTTGGGAATACTACCAAACACTGCTTTGCTCTTCTGCTTCATGTTCTTCTGTTATTTGGGTCTTACAGGTATTATCTTACACCCCCTTCAACTAAACTGTTTCAACATTTTTAAAATAAAGATCAATTTCTGGGTTTCAAACTTAATTTATTTCTTTTTTTTTTCAGGTGCAAATCAAGAACAACTTCTTCAGCCACTTAATCTCTACACCACAAGCCAAACACTGCCCAAGTCTGGCTGAAGTGGCTTGTGGTGTAGAGATTAAGTGGCTGAAGAAGTTGTTCTTGATTTGCACCTGAAAAAAAAAAGAGAAATAAATTAAGTTTGAAACCCATAAATTGATCCTTATTTTAAAAATGTTGAAAGAGTTTAGTTGAAGGGGGTGTAAGATAATACCTGTAAGACCCAAATAACAGAGGAACATGAAGCAGAAGAGCAAAGCAGTGTTTGGTAGTATTCCCATTGTTGTTGTTGTGCAGAGAAAGAGAGAGATGTCTCAAAGAAAATGAGTTTTGGTTTTCTATTTGACTGAGTCTGAGACAAAGAGATGTTACTTTATAGCCCTCGAGATAAGAGAAAGGGAGAGAGAAAGAGATAGACGTTTTTGAAAGTTCAAACGGGGAAGAGAGAGATAGAGAGAGGAGAGTATCCTTGAAGGCGGGAAAGAAAGTGTGTGTGAGAATGATACTAGTGTTATGCATATTAGTCCCTCAACAATGCATAATTGTTTTAAATCAGAACAAAATTATAAATATCTTTTGTTTGGAAGGACAAAGTAAAAGTAATTATAAGATTACCAATAATATTAATAAAAACATATTATACTGAAATAAAAGATATATAAAAGATATATATATATATATATATATATATATATATATATATATATAGATAGATCGAGGAACGAAAGAGAATATATTATATTCATTTATTTGTATCCAATACAGTTAAACATCTTAAACCTCCACCCTTATCGTAAACTCTAATTTGGCTAATTCGGTGAATAATATAATAGATTTATATTTAGGGTTTGGCTAGCGGGTTCCTATTGAAACCGGTAAACCAGCGTTAAATATGTTTTTCTTAATAATTTGTTTAATTTTAAATATAGTAATAATAGCTATTATTAAATTTTTATAAAAACATAAGTGTCTTTTTATATATAGTTTTTAGCTTCTAACATCAAATATTATAATAATATAATTTAATGAATAATTTATTTATTTGTTAAAACGTTCAAACAAAACTTTGTTAATTCTATAAAATTAGATTTTATAAAAATAAATGTTCTTATAAAAATAATAGTAAGTTTAAAAGATATTTTAATAAATAAAATATAAAAAAAAAATCAACTTTAAATGTATTTTAAAATATATGAATTGAAACATATTATGTGTGTTTAATTTAATATTCATTTTATAAAAACATTTATTTAAAATTTTAAAGCAAAACTTATTTAAATATTACTTTTTAAAATTTATAAAATAAAGAGAAATTTCACCTAAGGTACCCACTCAACTATTCAATTGTCATCTACTCCCTCTGTCCCATAATGTTTGTCGTTTTACGGTTAGGCACAAGTATTAAGAAATGTAATAATTACTTCTCTTTTTTAAAAAAGTAGATAAAGTAGAGATCTAATTGTTAGTTGATTATAAATAATATTTAAATTTGCATCGGTAAATGAGAACGACAAACATTTTGGGACAAAAAATATTTCCTAGAATGACAAACATTTTGGGACGGAGGGAGTAGTATCCAAGCTTTGTTCTGTTATATCTTAATAATCATCTCAACTACCTAATTACCACTTGATACCTAATATTATTTCAATTTTTCTTTTTATTTTATTTTTAGAAGATCCACATCTTTCAAACCGGAGCTCGGAAAAAATAAATGAAATTACCATCGCTTTTGTTATTTTTAAATGAACAAAACTAGATCCGCTGATGATATTTTTTGATTTTTTTTTTTAAAAAAATCACCAGTAACAACTCTCAGGAAATCGAGAGAGTTGCAAACAACTCTCAGGAAATCGAGAGAGTTGCAAACAACTCTCAGGTATGTTTTTCAAACAACTCTCAGGTTTGTTTTTCAAACAACTCTCAGGTTAGTACTAGTGAAGGTACGAGCGGGTATATATAGTCGAGGGTATTTTTGTCTAAATTTCATTTCGAGGTACCAAGTGACATTATCCAAAAAACGGGTACTAATGGGTAATTAGATAGTAGAGTGGGTATTTAATGGTAATTTTGTCTAAAATAAACTACTATATATGTATATGTTCAATTAAAAAAATAAGTGATTTAAAAACTATAGTTTTAAATTTTTAAAAAACTTTTTTATAAAAAAATAGGTAAAAAAATTGAATTTTATTATAAAGTTTAATCAATATTATATTTAATGCGCACTAACTGTTGTCCATGGTACCGGTTAGCCAAACCCTTATATTTATAAGGGTCTCATAGGAAAGTTGTTGGTCGGAAGCCTCCACTTCAACGACGGAACAAGTTTTGGATCCTTTTGGTATTATTAATTTCAACATTTTTTTTAAAAGAAAATTTTGAATATGAGTCAATTTCTGCTTGTGGTGTTAATTTGATGAGAATATATTTGAATAAATTATTATGGATAACTATTTTAATCAATGACCAAATTTAAGAAGATTTTACACTTTATAAACGAATGTGGAATCCAAAACAAATTTTACTTTTATTCAATGTAAAAATAACTACCAATTATATATAGGGTAATATTATATTTCAAACTCTTGTTAACACTTATCATATGAAAAAAATTATATGTGGAAGATATTTTTAAGCTTATAATATATATGTTCCTCCATCATCCCTAACCATGATCTTATTGTTTTAAGTCTTTCACCATCATTTCTTCGTCGTCTGTCGATGATAATAGGTGATTTTTCATCACCTCCATTAAAACAGCCTCCAGCTTCATCATCTAATCAAAGAACCATACATTCTAAACAACTTCAAAAACCTTTAAGCAGTATTTTGTCCAGTCTCATATTTGGTATAAATCTACAACTGATTAACCAACTAACGTTAACCATATATAATATGGTATACTTTGTAATGATATATCATCATTATCTCAAACAATTAATCAGTTTACATTTCCATAAGAGTTATCAAATACATAATTCTCCAATGTGTTCTGAATCCTAAAATTTAAAAATCATGTAACTTTGTCCACAAACCTTGAAGATTTTTAATGAACAATGTCTACCATTAATCAAGTATATGATACATCTAGTTGCTCATATATAACTCATCAAACCTGCTCAAGAGAGGACTTTGAACTCTCTATTAAACTAGTAGACGAGTAACCATGGTATTAACCTACAAAACAAGGTAAATACTTCAAACTCTTTCAAATCATATTCAAAAGTGGTTAATATTGATGCCAAAGAACGCAATTTATTAAATATGGTGATTCAAAGTAAAGTATATTTTCCAATAATTATATTATATGCGCACGATAAGAATAGAGTTATATCAAAATCGAAACATATATTGGTTTGGAAGTTCTCTCATGGAAGACCTTTAATGTCCATAATTCAAGACTTTTTGAAAGCCTTTGGATTTATTGGAAACTTCAGTATATCATTTTGGGATCCAAAACTCATTCTGATTGAACTAAAAAAATTAAAAGATCACTCTAAATTATAAAAAATAAATTTCTAGATTATTAACTAGTTCTCTATGAGATTACTTAAATGTTCTTCATGCTTAAATCCCAATATAGAGTCACTTATTAATCTTGTATGGATCTCCCTTCCTAATCTCTCATACTATAGGTATGATGAACAAGTTATTTATGTTATTGATATGGTTATAAGTAAACCATTAAAGATTTGGATGCCTCAACAAAACAAAGCCAAGTTTAATGGTTGCAAAGCTTGAGTGGAGATGAATGTCTCTAGAGATTTAGCCTTAAAATTTTAGGTCGTTTTTTGTGAGAATGATGGAAATATAAAGAAAGATAGATTTTTGCAAGATATCATCCATATTTTAATGAATGTAAGCATTCAGGCCATAACTCATGGATTGTAGAAATAAAATTACTAATTAGAAAGAATAAAGTTAATGAGTCAAACATTTGAAGTCCAAGTATAATCTTATTTATATTGAAAAAAAAATTATAAACCTATTGATATTTGGGTTCCAAAAATACAATCAGTTACCATTGAAGTTGATAATACCAATGACCAACCTATTGAAGAAAAGAGCACAATATGCCAAAAGTTTGATCATAGAGATATTAATAAAAAGTTAGTCATTATAAAAGACTTTGTAAAAGAAAGTGGGATAATAAGTTCTCTATAATCTATTTAATTAGAAGCATATATTAATTCATGAGATGATTTAGATACATCTGATACAACAACTTCATCTTATACTAAAGATATTTTTGGCAGTTTAACTTCATCTCCTATGTTGAGGAATATTATGCAAGGGAGAGAGTTTAAAGAGATAGTGAGCAAAAGGAGGAAAAGTCTTAAACTAAACTAATAAATAAACTAAATCATAGCAAAGCATTGAGTATTAAGGATCTTCATAATCCTTCATTGGATACAATATATTAACTCTCGCAATTCTAAATTAATGCTGAGAGGAGTAAGAAACAAAGGTACTATTCAAAAACTCAAATCAATAAGAAGAATTGAACACGTAGATTCTATTGTTATTAAAAAACATATGATCTCAATGATTAAAATAAAGAAAACATATAGAAATCTTCGTTATCAAGTTGTAACATCAAATATAAATAACACAATCTATATTTTTTGGAAATATGTTTTTATTATAGATATTTTATTAAATAATGAATAATTTATTCACCTTAAAGTTGGAAACTCTACTATATAAAATGAATATATAGTTACAATGGTAAATGCAAATCATACAAATAAACTACGTATTGTTCTATATGATGACCTTAGGGAAGTAGCTTGGTTGGTTATACGTGATTTTAATGTTATAACAAATTATCAAGAACAATTAGCTTGTTTTACTTTGTGTTTGAGGAGTATGGATGATTTTAATAATTTTATACAAGACTCTTGTTTAAGTTATGTTGGTTTCTCGAGTTCTAAATTTACTTGGTCAATTAATAACAACTGGAAGCATTTTGTACGATTTTTCTTGGACGGGGAAATTGGCTAGAACTGTATCAAACCATTGTCTTTTATATTTAAAAATAAGGTCAAATCATCCTTTAAATTATAAAACATATGGACATTGCATCTTGATTTTTTACAAGTTGTTGAAAGTAGTTGGAATGAAGACATGTTTGGTCGTCCAATTCAAGTATTTTGGAACAAAATGAAAAGGTTAAACTAAGATTGAAGCATGGAATTGGGATGTTTAGGGGAAAAATTTCAATGTTATTGCCTAGTCCGAGGAGGAAGTAAAACATCTAGAAATTTGTTATTAAATTAACCAGACTTTACAGGATAAAATTAAATACTGTAAACCTAAGGCAAAACATTTGCAAATTATGGTTAAAGAGGAAGTCTACTGAGAACAAAAAAAAGTATGATCATTTAAGTAATCTCATAGAGAACTAGTTAATAATCTAGAAATTTATTTTTTATAATTTAGAGTGATCTTTCAATTTTTTTAGTTCAATCGGAATGAGTTTTGGATCCCAAAATGATATAATGAAGTTTCCAATAAATCCAAAGGCTTTCAAAAAGTCTTGAATTATTGACATTAAAAGTCTTCCATGAGAGAACTTCCAAACCAACATATGTTTCGATTTTGATATAAGTCTATTCTTATCGTGCGCATATAATATAATTATTGGAAAATATACTTTACTTTGAATCACCATATTTAATAAATTGCGTTCCTTGGCATCAATATTAACCACTTTTGAATATGATTTGAAAGAGTTTGAAGTATTTACCTTGTTTTGTAGGTTAATACCATGGTTACTCGTCCACTAGTTTAATAGAGAGTTCAAAGTCCTCTCTTGACCAGGTTTGATGAGTTATATATGAGCAACTAGATGTATCATATACTTGATTAATGGTGGACATATTGTTCATTAAAAATCTTCAAGGTTTGTGGATCAAAGTTACATGATTTTTAAATTTTAGGATTCAGAACACATTGGAGAATTATGTATTTGATAACTCTTATGGAAATGTAAACTAATTAATTGTTTGAGATAATGATGATATATCATTACAAAGTATATATGGTTAACATTAATTGGTTAATCAGTTGTAGATTTATACCAAATCTGAGACTGGACAAAATACTGCTTAAAGGTTTTTGAAGTTGTTTAGAATGTATGGTTCTTTGATTAGATGATGAAGCTAGAGGCTGTTTTAATGGAGGTGATGAAGAATCAACTACTGTCATCGACATACGACGAAGAAATGATGGTGAAAAACTTAAAACAATAAGATCATGGTTAGGGATGATGGAGGAACATATATATTATAAGCTTAAAAATATCTTCCACGTATAATTTTTTTCATATGATAAGTGTTAACAAGAGTTTGAAATATAATATTACCCTATATAATTGGTAGTTATTCTTACATTGAATAAAAGTAAAATTTGTTTTGGATTCCACATTGGTTTATAAAGTGTAAAATCTTCTTAAATTTGGTCATTGATTAAAATAGTTATCCATAATAATTTATTCAAATATATTCTCATCAAATTAACACCACAAGCAGAAATTGACTCATATTCAAAATTTTCTTTTAAAACAAATGTTGAAATTAATAATACCAAAAGGATCCAAAACTTGTTCCGTCGTTGAAGTGGAGGCTTCCGACCAACAACTTCCCTATGAGACCCTTATAAATATAAGGGTTTGACTAACCGGTACCATGGACAAGAGTTAGTGAGCATTAAATATAATATATTAAACTTTATAATAAAATTCAATTTTTTTACCTATTTTTTATAAAAAAGTTTTTTTAAAAAATTTAAAACTATAGTTTTTAAATCACTTATTTTTTAATTGAACATATACATATATAGTAGTTTATTTTAGACAAAATTACCATTAAATACCCACTCAACTATCTAATTACCCATTAGTACCCGTTTTTTGGATAATGTCACTTGGTACATCGAATTGAAATTTAGATAAAAATACCCCTGACTATATATACCCGCTCGTACCTTCACCAGTACTAACCTGAGAGTTGTTTGAAAAACATACCTGAGAGTTGTTTGCAACTCTCTCGATTTCCTGAGAGTTGTTACTGGTGATTTTTTTTTTAAAAATAAAAAAATACCGTCAGCGGATCTAGTTTTGTTCATTTAAAAAAAACAAAAGCGATGGTAATTTCATTTATTTTTTCCGAGCTCTGGTTTGAAAGATGTGGATCTTCTAAAAATAAAATAAAAAGAAAAATTGAAATAATATTAGGTATCAAGTGGTAATTAGGTAGTTGAGATGATTATTAAGATATAATAGAACAAAGCTTGGATACTACTCCCTCCGTCCCAAAATGTTTGTCATTCTAGGAAATATTTTTTGTCCCAAAATGTTTGTCGTTCTCATTTACCGATGCAAATTTAAATATTATTTATAATCAACTACTAATTAGATCTCTACTTTATCTACTTTTTTGAAAAAAGAGAAGTAATTATTACATTTCTTAATACTTGTGCATAACCGTAAAACGACAAACATTATGGGACAAAGGGAGTAGATGACAATTGAATAGTTGAGTGAGTACCTTATGTGAAATTTCTCTTTATTTTATAAATTTTAAAAAGTAATATTTAAATAAGTTTTGCTTTAAAAATTTTAAATAATTTTTTTTATAAAATGAATATTAAATTAAACACACATAATATGTTTCAATTCATATATTTTAAAATACATTTAAACTTGATTTTTTATATTTTATTTATTAAAATATCTTTTAAACTTACTATATTTTTATAAGAACATTTATTTTTATAAAATCTAATTTTATAGAATTAACAAAGTTTTGTTTGAACGTTTTAACAAATAAATAAATTATTCATTAAATTATATTATTATAATATTTGATGTTAGAAGCTAAAAACTATATATAAAAAGACACTTATGTTTTTATAAAAATTTAATAATAGCTATTATTACTATATTTAAAATTAAACAAACCATTAAAAAAAACATATTTAACGCTCGCTTACCGGTTTCAATAGGAACCCGCTAGCCAAACCCTAAATATAAACCTATTATTCTCTTTCGTTCCTCGATCTATATATATATATATATATCTTTTATTTCAGTATAATATGTTTTTATTAATATTATTGGTAATCTTATAATTACTTTTACTTTGTCCTTCCAAACAAAAGATATTTATAATTTTGTGCAGATTTAAAACAATTATGCATTGTTGAGGGACTAATATGCATAACACTAGTATCATTCTCACACACACTTTCTTTCCCGTCTTCAAGGATACTCTCCTCTCTCTATCTCTCTCTTCCCCGTTTGAACTTTCAAAAACGTCTATCTCTTTCTCTCTCCCTTTCTCTTATCTCGAGGGCTATAAAGTAACATCTCTTTGTCTCAGACTCAGTCAAATAGAAAACCAAAACTCATTTTCTTTCAGACATCTCTCTCTTTCTCTGCACAACAACAACAATGAGAATACTACCAAACACTGCTTTACTCTTCTGCTTCATGTTCCTCTGTTATTTGGGTCTTACAGGTATTATCTTACACCCCCTTCAACTAAACTGTCAACATTTTTAAAATAAGGATCAATTTCTGGGTTTCAAACTTAATTTATTTCTCTTCTTTTTTTTTTTCAGGTGCAAATCAAGAACAACTTCTTCAGCCACTTAATCTCTACACCACAAGCCAAACACTGCCCAAGTCTTTCGATCTCGGTACAAGAACCCAAGTAGAATTTATGTCCAAGGCTGCAATTTCATCTTTCATTTCATTCTCCCTTTCTGACTTCCCTTGAGCTTCAATATAGGATGGAGGCTCATTTTCCAGCATGTCTTCTAATATAAAATAAGAAGTGATAGTATATTGGTTTTCTTGAACTTCATAATCTTTTAAATAAATAGGTGGTTTCCTAGGTCTTGTAGTTCTTCGCAGTGCGATTTCTCCTTGTGGTGAATTATTATGACCAGAAAATTTTGAACTCCCCATTTCGATGAGATTGGCTCAAGATCAGTTTCAACAAATGGCATAAATACAGAGGTTTCTTTCGTACCAGCAGTTGGGTAAAAATTAGAAACCTCATAAGAAACAACATCACGAGAAGTCACAATCTTTTTAGTGATATAATCTATACATCTCCACTTTTTCATGTTCACGTGATAATCAACAAACACACACTTCCTTGCTTTCAGATCAAGCTTAGTTCGATTTTGCTTAGGTATATGAATATAGAAAAGAGACCCAAAGACTTTAAAGTAACTCACATTAGGTTTGATAGTATAAAGCAGCTCAAAAGGAGATATTGATATACTTGGCCATGGAGGCAATCGGTTTATCACAAGACAAGCACACTGCATAGCTGCTGCCCACAATTCTCGAGGCAGGTTCTTATCGTGCATCCAAGATAAATTCATTGTTGTAAAATGTGCTAACTTACGTTCGGTGACTTCATTCTGTTGTGAGGTATCTGGACATGTTAGTTGTCGATGAATGCCATGTTTGCGACAGAATTCAGAAAATTCGTGTGATTGGAATTCACCCCATCATTAGTTCACAAACACTTAAACCAGACCTGAATTGCTTATCTACCATTTGTTTGAATTCAACAAAGTGTGTGAAAGATTCGCCTTTGTTTTTCAAAAGATACACCCAACTATAACGAGAACAATCATCATCAACAATTACCATCATATAACGGAAACCACTAAAACTTGGTGTTCTTGTAGGCCCTATAAGATCAGAATGTACAAGCTCAAACATCGACGATGCACAATTCAAAGATTTTTGAAAAGAGAGTCGATGTGACTTACCATATTGACAGCCACCACAAATAACATCTTGATGTGTTGATTGGAAGAAAGGAACTTCTTCAAGAAATATTTTAGTTGATATTTGTTGCAACAGTTGATTACCAACAAGTCAGAGTCGAGCATGCCAAAGTTAAATTGTTGTATTTTGACTTGTTTATTCTACATACGTCTCACTTGCAAATAAAACATATAAAGAGTTTTCCTTTCTTCCGGTGAATAAGACATTAGCATCAAAACTTTTATAATCATCAAGAATCTGAACATCATTTGGCCCGAATAAAACATACTTACCGGAATTAGTGATTTGAGAAAAAGAAGCAAGGTTCTTCTTTAAACCCGGTACTTGGTATACGTTTTCAAGTGTAAGACTTTCATAATCTGAATTGGTACATTTCACACTGAAATCACCTTCTTTCACTACTGGATGTAATGAGTTGTCTGCTCTCACAATTACTTGTTTGCTCAAATACGAACGAATATCATAAAGTATAGAAGTATTACCGGTAGCATGATGTGAGCAACCTGAATCAACGATCCACTCATTCTTGTAGTCAATACATCTAGTATTAACTTCTGATTTCTTTTCAGATCGATGTGTAGCAGAAGCCATATTGTCCGGTTGATTAATAACCTCAATTAAGAGACAACTTTCCCACTGTAGCTTATTGTTATCTTCAGCATTATGTGCAATATTTGCATCTAATTTGATGCTTTTTGAATAAGTTTGCCACACTTCTTACAAATAAGATTTTTCACGACAATCCGACTTCATGTGTCCAGTCCTTCCACATCTAAAACATGTCCATTTAGAGTGGTTTGCTGACTCCCCCCTCATTTATTTATGCTTACCACCATTTTAAAAATAACTTTGTGTGTTTTTCCACCTTGACTTGTCTTTAGTAAAGAGTGTATCTTCTGGTGTGGTTTATTTCAGTCCGAGGGTAATTTTGTAAAGTGTTTTGGGTGTTTTGTGGAATTTAATGTTTAAGTTAGTGAATAGTGAGATAATTAAGCCGTGTGCTAGTAGTAAATTTTGATTACCCTGATTAATGAAAGTGGTTGGGGTATTTATACTTAATTACTGACACATGGGCATATTGGGTCAGATTGTGAAGTCGGGTCAATTAAAATACCCATTAGTAATCTGGTTTGAAGTGACCAGCAACTAGCTTAGTCAACATTTATTACATTTGTCATGTTCAGAGTTTTATAATAGTGTTTATGGTCTGAACTACCCATCGGATTAAGTCAAGACACAGTAGCCCAAATATCTGATCTCATCAGTAGCCCAAATATCTGATCTCATCAGTAGCCCAAATATCTGATCTCATCAGTAGCCCCTTTAGGTTTTGTAAAGAATCTTTGGAAGAGCTAACTCGTAAAAATCAATACCAACATTCTCTGATCTGCTGTTTCGTTTGAACTTGTAAATTTTTTCCTTCAGTAGTGACCTTGGTCGAATTTTGGTGGAATGTATTTCTCAATTCAGAATTCTAAGAGTCTTTTTCCAATTGTGGGACACGTGTCAGGCTCTGGTTCGACCTCTTAGCCGTTTTCCTCTTAAATTCTCGTACCTACTAGGCTAGAAAGTTACCTAGGCTTTAACTCTCATACCTTGCAGCTTTTAATCATTACCCAAATCGATTACCTTCTCCTAGGTAACTGCCATTTTCACTGTTATATATAAACCTTCTTACTGTTTCATTGTCTTCAAAAATCACAAACATTCCTAGTGAGAAAAAACTTACTTCATCATCAAATTCATGCTTGAATCATATGTGTTCATAGTCAGAAACGTCTTATAAAAAGGAGGTTGGTTGAACTTATTTGAGTTAGAGAAAGCAAAAAAATTGCAAGAGATGAGTGTGTTGGTGCTGGCCTTCCTGTTTCTCCTAGTGAAGGAAATAATCAACCACAAGTGAATACAGACCAGGTTTCATCATCTTAAAAAACTTCCAAGGTTAAAAAATTGCCTTTTGTTACAAGCCTTTCACCTATTTTATCAGGTCCTCTGTTCAGGAGTCCTAAAATCCTCTCCATAAGGAGAAAGCGGTATCTAGCGTTAAAAAAACCTCTCCTTTTATTGCAATGAGGTCAGAATCCACGCCAAATAACCCGTCAATCCAAGTCAAAGTCCACCCTTAATTCTTCAAAGACCTCCAGTTCGGAGGCAATAAAACCTGTGCCAAAAGCTAAACCATCTGGACATCAGCCCCTAGCAAAAACCAGACTATCCGAACAACCATATGTACAGCCATCCGAACAGCCTTCCACAGTAATAGATGAAAACATGGAGGTCAGTTTAGATGAAGCCCCTTTTGAGGCCTCTGGTCAAATAGGAAACACAACTGTAGATCGGAAGTGCAAGACAAAAGTTGGTATGACTCATCCAGACGCACTTCCGGAGAGTTTGGAGGGTAGAATAGGGCCAAACTTCAAGAAAATCAGTGTGAAGTATTTGTTGTCCCTTCAAAATATAGCCTACGTATACACACACACACACTACTGAGTTAGGTCGAATTCGTACTAAGTAGGGAATTCCAGATTCTGTGAAAGTGAGAATTTCGGTCACCCCAGAAACCCCGATGGACTGCAAGCCTAATGAACTGGTGGTCTATACGAAAATGCTGAACTGGGGACTTCGGTTTTCTTTGGATCCGGAGATAGTCAGATACTTCCATCGGACCAAGCTATGTCCCAACCAACTGAGCCCAAATGCTTGGTATACTCTACTGGCATGCATCATGGCATCCAGGCTGTCTAAGATTCCACTACCGATGGAACAGTTTGCTGCTGTGGCAAACTTGTGTAAACATTATCACATCCCCTTCTACCACTACAACATGGGGAATGACTACAAGGCAGTGAACGATCTTCAGGAGTCAGAAAAGCAGTGAACAATCATCAGTGGGACTTGGAAAATGGAAAACAGATCATGGTTGACTCAAACCCAAGCCAGCTGACTAGTCGCTGGAAGATCATTGGTGAGTTTCTCTTATTTCTTCTTTAATCTTTTAATCTGAACTGACTCATACTTCTTCCCAGTGTTTCCAAAGTATTTTTTGAACTATGTCAAGGTAGGTCAAGATACTTGTGCCAAGCTAAATGTTTGGGCTTTAGAGAAGTAGAACAATGCCTTCCATAACTGCTTCACATCGGAGAACTACGTGAGGTCTCATCTGTGGAAAACCACGGGAAAAAAAGACCTCGCTTTGGAAGAGCTGACCACTCCTCCTCTTGTAAATGTCATCCTAAGGAGGACAGAGGCCAAAGATGCTAAACTTTATCTGCCTGCCAGAGCCAAAACCCCCAGTCACCTGAACAAGAGAAAGAAGAAAGCCTCAACAGAGCTAAGTCAAACCAACACTGAAGGGACTGGTTTGGAGAACCAATGAGGTATTAATGCTGCTTTACTGGAAGTAGTGGAAGTCACAGTGAAGGAGGCTGGTGGGTCAGACAACCCACCAAAACTTTCGAAGAAGAATAAGAAGCGTAAGCCTAACAGTGGTGAGAAAGCTGCCTAGAAGAAGAAAGTTACTCTGGGATCAGAGATACTTCTTCTTTCTTCTGAAATACCTCATCCAGTTCCTGCCGATCCTACATTGCAAGAGGAAATTCCAGCCAATCTTCATTCCGAACAGGTTGTTGGTGATGGTAATGAATAGGTAGACCTTGACAGTTTTTAAAAAATTAATATATACTTTAATTATTTAGAAAAAGATGAATTTGTGGGCCTTACCTTTTCTCCCAACACGTCCAATGTTATGACCCACAATGGTGCGACTCATGCAATATCTAGCAAGCAAGATACCTTGAGCCATGCCTTATTGGTTACATTCGTCCAGTGCTTGATGTAGAGAGACAAGTGAGGGATCAAACTGTTACCATCCACACCCTGGTTATAGAAAAACAAATCTTGACAAACGATCTTAACAATGCTTAGGAAATTATAGAATTATTGAAGAAGGAAAAAAAGGATCTAACTGCCAAAATGAATGAGTCAGAAAAGGCCAACAAAGATCTTCAAACCAAGTACTTTGATATGGAGACTTCTTCCTCAAATGATATCACAACTTTGAAGAAGCAATTAAAAACTAAGGATAATATTATCCAGACTTTGTCCGATGACAAAGTCAAGTTGGAGAATATTGTTCAAGAGAAGACCGAAGAGAAAGCTTCCTTGGAATGTTAACAAGCTCAAGCAATAGCTGCGGGGATAGAGAAATATGCTAATGGAGTAGTGGATTCTCTGGAGAAAAGGGATGATAGATTTAAGTCTGATATGGTCTTACTGTTCCATGAAGCCTTTCCTAAGAGGACTCTTGGTCATTTGTGGAAATATGTGGACTATGATGACATCACATTCCATACCTTGGCAGATGGTGGCAAGCGCAACTACTCGAGTGGGATAGACTCCGATGACGATGAACAAATGGGTGAGAGTCAAAGTGTTGAACTCAAAAGTCCGAACAAAGATGGTGGTGAAGAAAAGACCAAAGGGAACAAGCCCTAAGGTTATATTATGTACTGTTTGTTTGAAAAAGTAAAGTCTTTGGATGACCAAGGCATTTTTTGTGTATTAGAGATCGGTTTTAGTCTGATCAAATTCTAATTATTTTATTCCTCTTTGTTTAAATTTTTCTTAACTCTTGTATGACCAATGTTTAAATAGCCTTTAACATTTCAGATGTGTTAAATACAAGTATCCAACATCTTCAACCATATGTGTTTAATAAATGCGATCAAGTGCTTAATATATATCCGATCAACTCAAAAATACTTGAGATCCAGGGTGTTGAATAAGTATTAAATATCCGAATTAAAATAAAATTGCACCAGACTTTTGAAGAAGGCATCATATATCATTGAAAAACCCGGACACCTCATTAAAACCTCCCCACGCCACCAGGGTAGGAAATAGTATGGCCCCTAATATTTACAAAAGGTTTTTATTCTAAGTATAACCTGAGATGCTCAATGTTTCATGGGTGCTTTAGAGCTCTCCTTTCTTTGTCTTGGAGCTTGTATGTTCCTGGTTTAACCTTTTCACAGACTACATAAGGGCCTTCCCAGTTCGGAGCCAACTTACCGAACTAATTTTCCTTGGTGTGTAAAAAGACTTTTCTTAAAACTTTGTCACATGTTCGAAAATATCTTCTTTTAACTTTGGAAGAAAATTTGCTCCTCATTAAGCCTTGGTAATGCACCATTCTCATTAAGCCTGTTCGGAATAGTTCTGGACTCTATAAGATGGTAAAGTAGCTTCTATGAGAGTAATTGCAACCATCCCATATACTAGAGAAAAAGGAGATTCTTGTGTGGCAGCCCGAGGAGTAGTTCAATAGACCCATAATACTTCTTGTAGATAACTTGGCCACTTTCCTGCAGCTCCTTCAATTTTTTTATTTAATCAGATATAATGGTTCTATTATCAACCTCAACCTAATCATTTTCTTGACGGTGGAAAGGAGAAGAAAAAAAATGTTGAATTCTTTTAGAGGTACAAAAATATTCCATGTCTTTGTTATCAAACTGTGGCTCGTTATCTGGAGTAATCTTCTGGGGAACCCCAAATCTGCAACATATGTTAGATAAGATAAATTTAATAACTGCCTTCGAAGTGGTTCTAGGTAAAGAAGCTGCCTCTATCCACTTAGAAAAATAGTCAATAACGACTATGATTGTTCTACATCCACCCGATGCCATAGGAAGAGGCCCAACTAGATCCATAACCCATGTGGCAAAAGGTAATCGTTCAGATATGGAATCCATAGGAACAGTTGGCACATGAATTTAATTCCCATATTTTTGGCAAGGATCACACTTTTTCACTATTTCTTTTGCATCAGCCATTATTGTTGGCCAGTAGTATCCTACTAATAGGACCTTTCTGGTTAAGGCCCTATAGACACAATGTTCAGATACTTCTCCATGATGTAGTTCAGATAATACAACTTGGGATTTTTCAAATCCCAAAAATCGTAAGAGGGGTCTACTGAAAGATTTTTTGTAAAGAACATCTCTTAGTATCAAGAAACTATGAGCCTTGTACTTGATCTTTTTTGCAACAGCTTTATACGGAGGTAAAATCCCATCGGAGATGTATTGGAGAAGAGCATATCTCCAATATTTAGGTTGAATAACAAGTATACTCATATTTTCTTCACTCTCTTTTTCCCGATCTATCTGTACGGATGGATATTCCTGCACAAGAATCCATGGGTAGGATTCAGAATAGGCTATAGTTGCCAAAGAGTCTACCAGAGTGTTTTCCGATCTAGGAATATGCTCATTGTAGATAATTTTAAAGTTTGCGGCAACTTCTTTCAACATAAGAAAGTATCTAATAAACGGTTCTTTCTTTGCTTCAGATTATCCCGGAGCATGGCGAATCAGCAATTGGGAATCACTCATTAACCGGACTCTCTTTGCCCCACATATGAGAGCCAGCTTAAGACCAACTATGACTGCTTCATATTCAGACTCATTGTTAGTAGCTCTGAACCCAAAACATATGGCCTGATACATATTGTCACCATATGGAGAAGTTAAACAGATCATAGCTCCACAGTCTATTGTACTTTATCCACCATCGGTTTGAACAATCCATTATTTCTTAGACCGGTTTCCCCCTATTGAAGCCCCTATTACCACTACATCTTCATTGTCCTGCAATATCCCTCAGTTCATCCTCATCAAAAACTATAAATGAGCATGGGGATTGACACTGGTAGGTGGACATTCCACCATCCTGATGTTGACTCGGATCTGGAACCAGATACTCAGAGTCTATATCAAATCTTTCAACAATCACAATTCCCCCCTCTTGTGTAGATGTCCCACGATTATTTGAAGGACCTGTTTGGGGAGTATTAGTTTGCGAATTATCCGGTCTGCTTCCCCTTGATTTTTGACATAGGCCACCAACTTTACCCTTTTGATGAGGTTCTGGACCTCCTGCTTCAAGGTTATACAATTGTGAGTATCATGACTTATGTCATTATGGTATTGGCAGAAGCGAGTGCTCCGGTTTTCTATGGGGGATTATAATGCTGCTGGTTTTCTAAAATACACCTCATTCTTAGTGTTGTCATAAATTGTAGCCACACTCTCCCCCAACTCAGCAAACCACTCAGGCTGAACCCATGGCCCCCTCTTACTTCTGGTTTTTTGGCTCTAAGTTTGGTTGGACTGATTCTGCTTTGACCGGTTGGACCCTTGTCCAGTCTCCTTTGCCCTATAAAACGGATTGGTTAGTACTTGTAGGAGTTTTTATTGTAGTAGTAGTATATCTTACTTGATGGTGTACCCTAGTTTTCTTAGTCTCTTCGACATTGATTTGCATTCCCACTTGATTCAACAAACCATCCAAAGTCGTAGCCTTTTTCCAAGTCACTGAATCGGCAAGATTCCTTGGATTTAAAGCTTGCCTAAGGGGAAGCAATTGAAACTTGTCCAAAGTAATTTGCTAGCCCATTTTTTGTATTCACAAATCGATTAATGTACTCCTTCAAGGACTCGTTTGGTTCTTGACCACAATGGATAATCGTGTCCCCATTACACTTGAGTTCCTTACTTCCAACAAATTTCCTCCGGAAGGCAACCCAGAGCGTATCAAAATTTCTTATACACCCATAAGGGAGAATTTTGTACCATTTGAGGGAACTCCCTATGAAAGTTTGGGAGAAGGCCCTACACAGTACCTTGTCATCGTCGTCAAAATTCATCATGAAGTTCTTGTACTGTTCCAGATGGTTGTCCGGATCTCGACTCACATCGTATTTCTCCATCTTGGAGCTATCAAACCTCTTAAGAAGATGTCCAGAGAGTATTTTTACGGATAAATGAGATTGCCTCAAATTTTTTCTACGGTTGAAAACAGTATCTTCATTGGGAGTTGCAAAAATACTCGGTTCAGACTGAAAGACAAATGGATCAATCAACAACTGATCAATATTCTTATTGGCTGACCCATTTCCCTTACCATGGTGCTTCTTAAGCCTGACATACCTATCCATCTTTCTTGAATATTTTTTAGTCAGCCTCATTTTCTTTTTAGACCTTCCCTCGTCAGTACTTGAAGATAATAATTTTTCAAGTTATGCATCATTTAATGAGCTGCTGGAGAACTCAGATGCAAAACTCTCAACAGGCTTGGATCGGTGTGTCTTCTTGGAGCTGAGATGAGTTTTCAAAGATTGCTCGCTGTCTCCAGGATTGCCAGTGTGGTGAAGTACTGACGCTCTGGATTTTTCGTTAACTCTTTTTTTCCAGGTCTCTCTCTTTGATGATATATTCCTTGTTTTCCCTTAGCAAAGTAGTTCAGATCGATCCTAACTACTTTGCTTGCTGGTTTTGAATTGTGAAATTCAGGCACCATCGTGCTCCCACTGTGGTCGCCAATTTTGTGTGGTTTATTTCAGTCTGAGGGTAATTTTGTAAAGTGTTTTGGGTGTTTTGTGGAATTTAATGTTTAAGATAGTGAGTAGTCAGATAATTAAGCTGTGTGCTAGCAGTAAATTCTGATTACCCTCATTAATGAAAGTGGTTGGGGTGTATTTATACTTAATTACCTGACCCATGGGCTTATTGGGTCAGATCGTGAAGTCGGGTCAATTTAAAGACTCATTAGTAACCTGGTTTGAAGTGACCAACAACTATTTTAGTCAACATTTATTACATTTGTCCTATTCATAGTTTTATAATAGTGGTCATGGTCCGAACTGCCCATCGGATTAAGTCAAGACACAATATCCCAAATATCTGATCTCATCATCTTCAACATTAACATAATACTTATCAAGCATTTGTTTAACCAATGCTTCCTCGTCAGAGAGTGGGTTCTCTAACTCAACAATAGATTGTCGCTAACCCATCCTTGTATTGATGGTATAAACGGCATGAAGTCGGGTCGTAATCCACGAATCAAATAACGTCTTAGCCTTGTATCACTAATAGGTTCATCACTATCCAAACTTGAAATTTCCAAACATACATTCTTGACTTCAAGAAAGTAATTAGAGATTGACATATTACCTTGGGTTAAAGAAGACAGCTCATTCTTAAGGTTTTGAAGATGCATAGTATTTCCTGGGTAAATAACCTGTCAAGAGTATCTCACATATCCTTTGGAGAATCCAATGCACGAACTTGGTCGATAAACTATTTACCGATCGAAGTTCTCAACACGAATAAAGCTTCTCCACACCTTACTTTTCATTTCCTCCTTAAATTAGCATTCTCTGGAGTATCACTAGGAAGTGTCTCGGTTTCTGAAAAAAAGATCTCATAAATCTTGTCCTTAAAGGAAAGCCTCCATGCATAACCGCCAATATTGGTAATATTGGTAATTGGTTCCAACAAGCTTCTGTGTAGACATAAGAGACGCTGAATTACTTCCATTCATATTAATTTAAAGTAATAACACTTGACAATATTTTTATTTAACTAGGTACTAGAATCAAATACTTGATATGCTGAAACATTGCCATGTAACAATTTGAACATATAAGAAGTTTAATTTGATTACTTTTAGAATGAAACAAACGAGTTCAATACTTATAGAAAAATATGATTCCCACTGCTCAACTAACATCATTTAGTAATTGGGGACTTTTAGACTTCTAGTATAATTCACATTACTCCACCAACGTCTTTTAATAGTTGGAAACTATTTGGGAATTGTTTGCTTCTTTGGAAACTGTCTGCCTGTTTGCTTCTTATAACTGAGATTACATAGTAAAGAGTGCACTAACTTGTGACAAAAAATACTTAAAGAAATCAATTAAAAAACAATTAAACAAATCAATTAAATACATTCAAACAAATAAATTTTAAAATCAAACAAATCAAGTAACAAATTAAAACTTATCAATTTATATAATTATGGTTTAGTCGACGATGAAACATATCGAAGATTGAATAAGAAGACTATTGTAGAATGATTTGAGACATTATATAATTATTTTTTGAGAGATTTTGTAAGAAATTTATTGTTTGAGAGATGTTTTGAGAGGTGATGAGTTTGAACAATACTAATAGAGCAAAGATTGTTGAAAAAAAAAATTAGACTCAAACCGGAAGTTTAATACCGCCAATCGGATGTCTGATTCCAGAAATTGGACGTCCAATATGGCTGCCGCTATTTTTTCAAATAGGTGAGCAAATCGAATGTCTTATTTTTTAGTAAAAATAGTCATTGGGACAAATCGGACGTTTGATTTGGGCCCAATTTATTTTTAAAAACATTGCGATAAAATATTTAGCATATATGTGATACATTTTTTACATTACTTTTAATTTTCTTTTCAGTAATTTGAGATATTTTTTAATATTAGTTTTTAATGCTATTAATTTTGATGGTTTTTATTTCTTTTTTTCAAATTATTTATAATCAAATAATAATAATAATAATAATAAATGTATAATAACAAGATTATAATTATATTAAAATTATAACATATAATATATATATATATATATAATAATAATAATAACAACAATATTACTAGTAAATAATATTAAAATATAACAATACGGTAGTAATTACAATCAAACCACGATAATAATAAAAATCTAATAATAAAATAATAACAACCTTATACTACTTTATAAATTATAATATACAATTTATATATCAATTCTTTTTATCAAACAATAACATCCGTTTTATAAATAAATAATACAAGATATAACAAAAATGCTAGTATTTATAATCAAACAATAATAATAATAATAATCAAATTCTAATAATAAAATTATAATAACAAAATTTTATTTTAAATTATAATATATAATTTATATAATCATTTGTTTATCAAAATATAACAATATTTGTAACAAATAAATAATATCAAAACATAACCATAATAAACTAATAATAAAAATTATAAAAATATAATAAATTCATTATATTAATTTTAAATTATAATACATAATTTATATGACAGTTTTGTTGATCAAACAATAACAACATAATAATAGTCAAAGCCTAATTATAAAAATATAATAACTTTATTTAATTATTTTTAATTATAATATATAATTTATATAACAATTATTGTTTTCTTATTGTTTTCAATACTATATATATATATAATAATTTGGGTATAAATAATACTGATCGCATTAAATAATTGTTATAAGTCACATGTACGTGATAGATGTGCGTGTGACTTAAATGTATACGTAACTGACGTGTATACTATGACCAATCCCATTTGCCATGTTATTATTAACTAGTGTCTCCCAAATATTTATTAACACCACGGACTTCATAATTTCCATAGAATTGAGTGAAAAAATTTGAGTTCATTTAATATCATTAATATAATACATTTGATTAATTAACGTCTTAAGCTCCACTAATTAAATACATTCGGTTTGTTAAAGACAATTATATTTTTGTGTCTTTCTATTTTTGTTTTTCGCGCTTCTGTCACTTTCGTCTTTTTTTTTTGTGTTTCACCGATTGATCAGATTTGTTTCTGAATTCATATTCTTTTTTCCATGCTTGATTCAACTTTTTATATTTCATACTATCACTTCTCAGTCTACAGATTCTAGAAATATAGCAGGTATGATCTCATTTCTAAACTCATTTGTCTTTCTTACTTGCTATATTTAAAGCGGCTGACAATCTATAATGTGAACTTTAATTTATTGATAATTTAGGTGTTTTACTAAAGACTTAGCTTTTATATCAAATGGTCAGTATGAATAGAGAAACTTTCAAATAAACTTTCATTGTTGTACGAATATATTGGTTTTAAGAGTTTATTTACTGACTGTCATTAAATCGAAGATGTATATTATTTATGGAGTCTTATAAGTCGTTAATCTCCGTAGTTACTTCAATCATAACAAAATCATATTTATAAAACAAAAATTTAGTCAATAACCAATTCAAATGTATACACAACTACATTAATTTTGTCCCTAAAGGGTAGTCGAGTTGGTGGAGTAAAATATAAATAACATAGGCTTTAATACATAGGCTTTCAGTTTTATATAAAATTAATTTAATAAATCAAACTCAACACTTTTATCGGTCAGTAGTTTTGATGTTTGAAGATTATTATTGAATTATCCTATTTTAAAATATAAATAACAAATAAAAAAATTAAACTATTAATACTTCATAATTTCAGTTAATAATTCATTATGTGAAAAAATATAAATAAAACAAACAAAAAAATCATAGAAACTATTATTATTGTTTGTATGTATCTAACCGAATTCATGCAACATCAATTGTTCTTACAAATATATTATTTAATAGAAAACGGTTTTGTTTGATAATGTTTTTTTAAATACATTAAAAAAACAAAATTGTAATGATTATTTTAATTAATAAATAAAAAGCTAAGAAAACTTACTTTATACATTTTTACTTGTTTATGATATTATTGTGATATTTAATATCAGCAATAATAAATAGATTTATATACTGACAATGTTCAAAAAAATTAATTAAAAAGTTTATATACTTAAAATAGTTTAAAAAATTATTATTAGTTGTGGAAAACATGTCGGTCCTCATGAGAATAAGATACAGACTTAGAAAGAGAAAATAGAACTAGTGTTTTAGAAAAAAAACAAGAATTTTTCATTTGTGTAAATATTTGCTTTAACCATTATTTATAAGCTCTCAGGACATTTACAGAATTAGTTATAAATTTGGAGTAATTATATATTAGGTCCTTATTTCCATATAAGATCTTAAATTTGTCCCTGAATTTATATAAAACATCATAAAGACCCATCTATTACATATAAGTCTTTCTATTTCGTACATTATATGTCCTCGAATAATCACCCAAGAAGGGTCAACCTTGAAAACAATTAACCCTTTAATCACACATCGAATTGTTTCAAATGAACATTTTGAGTCAGTTTTCTTCCAACAGTCAATAAACTAGGTAATAGGTCTGCCTCTAGGCTTGGCATACAACAGGTGTCAAGTTTTTTTTTCTAAGCAACCACTAAATATTCCAACCAATTTACTCCGCCACCTCTTCCACTTCTCAACGTTCCTTTTCCCAGCCTATAAATACCTCTGTTAACCATTGTTTAGTTCACAAACTTAACTTCTAGAGAGAGAAATCGTAAACCCCAAGAATTTTTAGATACCTTAATCTGATTCTTCAATCTATTGGCTACCTTCACCGGAAAACTCAAATGTTTTGTTCATTCTTCAACCTATCTTATGAGAAAGCATTCAAAAACTAGAAGATCCAAATCCAGAATTCCTAGAAAACCCAGTTGTCCAAAATCTAACAACAAGGTTTTCGGTGCATACGACTATTTCTGTATCACTGAAAGAGCTGAGGAGTACAAAGTTGTTGGTAAAATAAGTAACGCTCCTCAGTTTTCTTTTGAGACAATCAATTACGTTAATTTCGGTCATTGTCTCATTTCTCCAGTTCTTTCACAATCATCCAACCTATAACAAAGCAAAACCCTTAGCTCGCTTCGAATTATATCACCTCGAATTTCGTCTTCAACGCCCAACCTTCAAGCTCATCGAAAAATAACCAGACCACTTCTCCTAAAGAAGGTCAGAAGAGAGAACTCCTCTTAGCTCTGAACCTCTTCGAGAAGTACACTAAGAGACTCCTCATGTAGTACAATCTACAAATTTCCTCCCCACAAAAAGAACATTTCTAGCCATGGGAGACGACGTTGAAAACACTTCATCTTCTACCACAAATAATCCTTCAACTAATCCAATACCATATCCTCCTCCCCTGAGGGAAGTGGTTGAGAAAATGACTGTGGTGGCTCAATAAAATCCCTTACAAAGGAAACCTCCCTCAACATCAAACCCACCCCAAATGGGAGATGAAGTTTCCGATGATGAAGCTGATTCAGAAGCCAGTCAATTTAATGCCGAGGCTGAGAGTGAAGGTGAGGCCACTGAAGCTGATGCTAAGGATGAAGACTTGAAAATCAACGAAACTGAAAAAGATAAAGGTGTTCCAACAACAAAAACAAAAAGAGAAAAATAGAGAAAAAAATCTACTATGAAACTTCCCGAAAAGTTGGTCACCTCAGTCAGCGAAAACTTAAAGCCTCTTGATACACAATATATCATGGCTCTAAAAAAGTTTCTTACACATACTATCCAGAGAGCCAAGCAGATGAGCTCAAAAAAGCAACGGGGAATGGGGGACAATATTACACTGCATCTTCCTAGAGAAGGAGAAACCATCTGGACTATAAAAAATGTGAACTTGTGGTCTACCCAGAGATCATCAGTTAGGGTCTTCGATTCCCTCTGGACCCCATGATTGTGGAATACTTTGATATTTTAGATTTGTGCCCCACACAAGTGACACACAATCAGTATTTCACCTTGCTATATCTAATTATGGCTTCTTGATTGGCCCAAATTCCCCTATGTGTCGAAGACTTCATCTCCCTGAAAAAAATATCGAAGGGACCAGTATTCCCATTTTATTATCTGACATTGGATGATGACCTGAAGATCATCGATGACCTGTTGGAGGCAGATAAATTTTGGAAACAAAAATTTGTCTTCTTCGCAAGAGCTTGGTAAAATGGCAAAGAGATTTTATGAAGTCAACCCATTAAAGTTGAACCTCTTCTGGAGGAATGACAGTAAGTCTATTATCTTATTATTTGAATTGTATCTCTAATTAATTTTGTGCTTATTTCTCATGAAGTTTTGTGTCGTGTCCAAAAATTTCGAGGCGATACAAGATACGTTGAAAAGACACCAAAGATATTTTTATCAAACTTGTTGCATGAGACTGAAAATGGTGGGGTAATAGATTTTACTAAGCCTTCCAACCCATCAAATTTCTCAACAGCCATTTGTGTAGAATTAATATGGGAGATTACCGCCCCAAGAATCTGATGGAGCCACCCAATCCTCTACTAGTTGTCAAAAGGATGGTTGCCCCTGACTATAAAGTATTTCTACTTGATCGAAATAGATCAGATAGCCACCTTCCCCAGAAGAAAAAGAGGAAAAAAAATAAAAAGGAAGCTAGCCCCTCAAGCAATCTGGTGCCAGAGTCAAAGGCGAAGAGGAAGACATAAAAAAAACATTCCCACTATTAAAGAGGGAGAAGAAGTTGAGCCTTCACCGAAGAGAAATAAATAGCTGCCTCGAAAAGGAAAAAGAACGCATCCTAAACGCCTCCACCAAGAAAGAAAAGAAAATAAAAGTGTTGAAGTCATGCAAGAAGTGTTGTCATCCGATGCGGATGAAGTTGTTATGTTGGAGAATCAACAAGGTGAAATGGCAGCAGATGCTGATCAAGGGGGCCATCAGCAAGAAGATACTGTAGCAGATAATGACTGAAGTGACGATCACTTCGATCTTGATAGCTTTATCAACCTCGATCAATATCAAGAGCTTGACAGAGATGCAGATCCATATATCCAAGGGATTCAAGACTAACTTCAACATTATGGTGAAAGATCTTCCCTACACTACCCGAAGTAGTTGAGGCAAAAATTCCGCTACCATGGTATTCCTCCGCTCTGATTCCCTACACATATCCTGTATTCATACCTCCTGAAGAGCCATACAAAGAAGTATAACTGGCTCTCCAACCATTTTCCAATCTAGGCACTGCAGCCCAAAAACTATACCAAGAAGTATCATCTTCCTGAATCCATTTAGAGGTTATGGTGAATGAGATGGTTCGTCAAAGGAAAATTCCTGCAGTTGAGAAGAAAATGAGAGACATCTTTGGAGCCTTGTTGAGGATAAATTTTACGAATTTCAAGTTTCTAGAGAAGAATTCCTCAGGGGGATTATTCACATAAAAATCATCTTACATTTATGCATACAAAAGAAATGGAAGAACTGAACACATCCCAAAAAAATAGAATATATTAGCTCAAATTGAAACATGCTCAGGAGCTGGCCGATGAGACACAAAGATATTCAACACTTCAACTCTCTTTAAATAAAAGTGAGGATGAAAAGAAAAGGTTGTCAGAAGACATGGATGCTCTCAAGATTCAGTTCGAGGAAGAGATAAAACTTGTTGTGAAGGCTGCTGAAAATGATTGTGGAAAGGACATGTTAGCAGCTATAAAGAATGCCGAGGAATTAAAGACTGTGAACCTTCTTCGAGAAATTCATGCCTCATTTCTAAAAGCTAACCTTTCAAAATTCTGGAGCAGATTCCCATTAAAATCTCCCTAGCGAAGCTTTTGATCCTGTACCTAGCTCATCAGCCGAGGAAGAAAAAGAAATAGAATAAACTGCTTCAGAACAAGAGGAGTCCTCTGAGTAGTATTCCAAGGATAAATAACTTCACCCTTTTTTTGTCTGATTTTTGGGTATTTTTCATCCGATTGTTATAGGATGAATTGAGTATGATGAATGATATTTTACTTAACATATTACAAACTTATTTTTTGAGTCATCGGTTTATTATGAATGAAACGGTATATTGTGTATTTGTATTTAAAATTCATAAAACAAGGCATGTTTACTTCGAAATAATACATCCTTAAAATAAATAAGTCACGTCGAAAACGTATCACTTCGAATATTATAGTGCATTTAAAGAACGTAGCATTTCGAATATCATAGTGCGTTTAAAGAAAGTAGCACTTCGAATGTCATATTGCGTTTAAAAAACGTAGAATTTAGAATATCATAGTGCATTTAAAGAACGTATCACTTCGAATATCATAGGGCATTTAAAGAACGCAACACTTCGAATATGGCTGTTTCTTTGAAAAGTGTAAAAACAAACAACACTTCATAAATTACTCTTAGTCAATTTCAAAGATGACCAGTCTTTGACTAATTACCAAAATAATTTAAGTAGTTATAGCTAAACAACCATTGGCCAAAAAGGAATTTTACTCATAACATCGAATACTTACATAACACCTCATTAAAACCTCAATTGGCCAACAGGGTAGGAAAGAGTATGCCAAATATTTAAGAAGTTCTGAAAACAAAAGATTACTCCAAATATAATTGGGATCTTGTATATTCCAAGGGTGCTAAAGCATTCTCCCCTGCAAATCGCAAAGGCGATAAGAACCTGGTTTTATTCTTTTCACAACCACATATTGACCCTCCCAATTTGGGGCCATCTTTTCGAGGCGTGTTCCCTTAGTATGTAGGAATAATTTCCTTAACACTTTATCAACAACTTTGAAATCCTTCCTTTTTACCTTCGAATTATATCTACTCCGCATTTGAGTTTTATAATGAACCATATTCAAATGGGCCCTAGTTTTTTTTTCTTCGACCAGGTCCAACTCTGTTCTTTTTGCTTTGTCATTCAAGTCCTCAGAATATTGAAGTACTCTATAAGAGGGTAATGTAGACTCTGCAGGAGTAATAGCATCCATTCCATACACAAAAGTAAAATGAGTCTCTTTAGTGGTCTCTAGGAGTTGTCCGAGAAGCCCATAATACCTCTTGCTCATAGTTAGGCCATTTCCTACAACGCCTGTCAAATTATTTTTTAAGCCTTCTAAAATAGACCTATTTGTCACTTTACTTGACCATTCGCTTGAGGATGAAAATCTGTAGAAAAACATTGTATAATTCCCCGAAGTAAAAAAATAAGTCATTTCCCTGTTATTAAATTGTGGACCGTTGTCTGTAGTAATCTTCCGAGGTACTACAAAATAACAACAAATATTGTTTATAATAAATTTAATAACATCTTTGGCCTTTGTTCCAGACAATGATTCAGCCTCTGCCCACTTCGAAAAATAGTATACCCCGACGATAATCATTTGGCGTCCTCGTGGAGCCATAAGCAACAGTCCTCCTAAATCTATTCCCCATATGCAAAAAGGATAGCTTCGGTAATAGACATGAGTGGAAATGTGGGCTTGTGAATGGAACTAGAAAATTATTGACAAATATCACAACCTCGTACTAAACTTTCGGCATCGTTTATAATCGAATGCCAATAATATCTTGCCAACAAAATATGACGTCTTAATGACTTGAACCCAAAATGTGCTGATCCTTCACCATCATATAATTTTGATAGAATTTCATGAGACTCTTGTTTGTTTAGACAATGTAATAACAACATAATATAACCATGAGCTTTATACTTTAATTTTTAGCTGATTTTATATCTTGAGACAGTGTTCCTCACAACAAGAAGTTCAAAGTTTCACTTCTCCAGTCATTTCGAACTACGTGTGGCGTAAAAAACAATTATTTTTAATATTTACATTGCTCTGACCTAGCTAAAATAGAAGGAGACTCTTCCAATAAAATCTATGAGGAATTATTCAGAGTAAGTAATAGTTGCCAAAAGATCATCAATTTTATTGTCTCCTCGACTAATGTGTTCTACTGCAATGGCTCAAAAGGAAGAATCAAATTTCAAAGTTATTGAAGATACAAAATCAAGTGATCCTTTTTAGTTTCAGATATACCGGCCACCTGATTTGCTATTAATTGGAAATCTGTTTCCAGACGAGTTGATGTTGCCCCACAAATGCGTGCAAGCCTTAAACCAGCCAATACATCTTCATATTCAGCTTTATGATTCGATGCTTGAAAACCAAACTTAATAGCTTGAAACATTTCCTCCCCAAAAGGATAAATCAACTTGACTCATGCACTGCATCCTTGAATACTCGATCCTCTATCAGTTCGAACTATCCATATCAAACTCATTAGGTAGTTTCCCTTTTCTATCTCTTCATTTGATCTTCTTGAATGAAACTCAACAAGAAAATCATCCAAAGCTTGGGCCTTGATAGCACTTTGATGAGAAAATATGATATCAAAATATCCCAGCTCTACTGACCATTTGGTCATCCTTCCTGAAATGTCAGGGTATTGTAAAACATTTTCAATGGAAACAAAGTTCGTACCACAATAGTGTGTGCTTGAAAATAGGGACGCATCTTCCTTGCAACCACCACTGGAGCTAGAGCCAATTTTAAGAGGTTCAAATATCATTTTCTACAGCTACCAAACTCTTACTAACACTTGAAATTCCCAAATTTTCACTTATTAACACGACACTTATGGCGAAATCCGACAGCACGATGTTAAAAAAAAGAGTTTCTCTCCAATCCAAAGCTTGGACAATATCTTTGGGGATGATAATAATTCCTTAATGCTTAGAAATGCTGCTTCACATTCCAAGGTCCAGTAAAAGTGCTTTGTTCTTCGTAATACTTTGAAAAAAAGGAAACATTTATCAGAAAACCTAGAAATAAATTTGTTAAGAGCAGCTAACCTTCTTGTTAAAATCTGCACTTCTTTGACAGTTATAGGTGATGTCATTGATACCAAAGCCTTTAATTGTTCTGGATCACTTTCTATCCCTTTTTCACTGATCACATACCCCAAAACATTTCCTGATTGGGGTCCAAACGTGCACTTCTCAAAATTTAACTTCGATATGATAATTATTAAATTAAAAAAGGTTTCTTCCAAATTCTCCACATGTGCCTCATCTGCTAGACTTTTAATCAACATGTCATCAATATATACCTCATGTTTCTTCTGATCTAAGAAGCGAAGGCTTTATTCATTATAATCTAGTATGTTGCTCCGACGTTCTTTAACCCAAAAGGCATATCTTTGTAACAATGCAAGCCTTGGTCTGTAATAAAGGTAATACTCTCTTGATCCTTTGGATCCATTTGAAGTAGATTATACCCTCCGAATGCATCCATGAAAGTAAAATTTTATTTCTTGAAGTAGAATCAACCAGTTGATCTATTTGAGGAACGTGAAATGGATATTTAGAAAAATCTTGATTCAAATCTGTGAAGTCAACACACAACCTTCACTTCTCAACTTTCTTCTTAACCACCACTGGGTTTGCTGTCCATAAAAGATATTGCCCTTCCCTTATGTGTCCGGCCTTAGACAATCGATCTACCTCAGCTACGATGGCTTCTGATTTTCAACAAAAAAAGAAAATTCTTTTTTGAATAACAAGTTTAATATTTTGATCAATTGCTAAGATATGACATATTATCTCGATGGGAACTCCCACCACCTCTTTTGTATTCCAAGCAAAAATATCTAAATTTTGGAAATTTTTTTGTAACAATTGCTGACGTAAAACTAGAGTCAGTAACATTCCTATTTGAATTACCTTGCCCTCTGGAAAAATATACTCTTATATGTTTCACTTACTGTCAGAGAACCCAGGGTTTTGCTCAGATCATCAACTCCTTCTTCTACTTCCGAGGTCAACCCCCCTGATTGATATTTGGTCCTTTTGTCACCACTACTTGATCCTCGGATTCGAAGAGCTGTGGCATAACATTCCCTAGCTACTTTTTGATCACTTTGAACGATTCCAACTGTATCACAAATGACATACTTCAAACACTGATGGATTGTGGATACAAATGCATACATCCTCGAAAGCCATGATCTCCCAAAAATGACATTATAGCTCGTCGGAAAATCCACCACTATGAATTAACCTTTTTTCTAAAATGTCCCTTTACCAAACACACTTCCCCCTCGAATTTTTCAATCACAGGTGCCATCACACTTGCCAATCCGATAATAGTTTGATCTGATTGTGAAATTCAAGGAAGATTGCGCATTATGTCATATATTGTTTTGAAAAGAACATTTGTAGAGCTCCATGTATCTATCAGCACATGTGAGATTTCAATTCTAGTTTTATTTGATCCAATCACCACTGCATCCTCACGAGGACCAGCAATGCCTCTCAAATCATCTTCATCAAAAAGAATAAAAGGAAAATCTCTCTTACCATACAAATGAGTGGGAATTCCTCATTTCGATTTGAGTAGTTAAGCTCACTACATGTCTTTTCCTTGAGCTATCAGTATTACTAGTCATAGTATCTCCTCCAAAGATCGCTAACGACTCAAAATAATCACATAAGCTTCGAACTCGGCCTTGGTTAACTTGTTCATCCACTGCCATCAGAATTAATCGATCCGAATCTGTATCTAAATATTCTGATGCAGGATCAAAATCATCAATCTTAGAATCCAGAATAATTAAATTTTCTGCCTACGAATTTGGATTCACCGTTTGTGAAGTAGAAGCAATAGAAGATTTTGATACATTGTTTTGCCCCTTAACATAAGCTAACAATTTACCATTTTCAATCAATATTTGCACATCCTTCTTCAAAGTTAGGGTTTATCTAGACCAATGCTACGTGCATCTAAAATAAAATAGGATATGCATAAAGTTGATCGTTATGAGTGTTATGACAAATTTGATTGGGAAGTTCAGTGGAAAACTGAGGGAGACTCATTAGCTCGTTATTACATATAAATTAGTAAAATGGCGGAATCTATAAAAACTATTTAGCATGTTGTGCAATGAATTCTTGGGGGTCCCTATGAAAAAATAGAAATACGGTATTTGGATAGAAAAAAGGAATCGATAATGGAATGGTTTTGTATATTGATTTATTAGTAAAAAACCTTAAACTGCTTTTGAATTGCCCAAAAATGAACTTTACGTGAGAGTTGAAGCCCCAAAAGGGGAATTGGTAATTTTCTGATAAGAGATCAAAATGGATTTCCTTGGAGATGGAAAATTAACCCGTCGGGTTTTATTAATTTGTAAATTCTTCATGAGCTGGTTAAAATAATGAAATTGGCTGATATTATGACGATACTCAGTAGCATAGATATCGTTATGGGAGAAGTTGATCGTTTAAAATGATAATATATACAACAAAAGTAAAGCTATCAATTCTTTTTCTAAACTGGAATTTTTTAAGGGAATATAAACTCATATAAATGTTTGTCCCTATTTTAACTCTTGTATTAGGGATCAAAACAGGTGTACTAGTAATTGTATGGTTATAAAGCAAAATATCTGCAATGATACTGTTAGGGTGGCGACCAAAGTCCCACATCCCACATCGGTTAAACATGGGAAGGATCAGCGGTATATAAGTAAGAACATACCTCAACTAGTACGAGGCCTTTTGGTAGTGGACCAAATGCAAAGCCGTGAGGGCCTTCGGGTGCCAAAGCGGACAATATCATACTAGTGTTGAGATCGGTTGTGTTCTTACTTATATACGGAGGCGGAACATGTGGACCGGACCCGCATATTCCCAACACGTGGTATCAAAGCTCCAGGCCCAGACAGTGGGTGATGTGGGTGAAATTCTCATTAGTCGAACATGATGAATTAGTAGTCATGCTCAAGATCCTTGTTTGGAGTTCCCGTGGCTTATCAAGCAGTGTGGCTTGATTTGAGGCTCATCAAGCATTGTGGCTTGATTGGAGAGATCCTCGTTTGGAGTGCCCGTTGCTCATCAAGCAGTGTGGCTTGATTGGAGTGTATGAAGACAGTGGTACTTGTTTGGAGTGGCGCTAAGGAACAAGGCAGGATGGTCGAGATCAGATAGATTCGCTGTAAAGGCTCTAGAGATCAGGCAGCCCCAACCTGATTAGAGTGAGCGGATGGATGTCAATTGAGAGGAGGCTAAAGTGGTACTTTGTTCGAGAGGAGGATTTGTTAGGGTGGCGACCAAAGTCCCACATCCCATATCGGTTAAACATGGGAATGATCAGCGGTATATAAGTAAGAACATACCTCAACTAGTACGAGGCCTTTTGGTAGTGGACCAAATGCAAAGCCGTGAGGGCCTTCGGGTGCCAAAGCGGACAATATCATACTAGTGTTGAGATCGGTTGTGTTCTTACTTATATACGGAGGCGAAACATGCGGGTCCGGCATATTCCCAACAGATACAACAACGTATTGGGCCTGAATACACTGGTCCTTTAGGGATTTTGCAAGCTTTTACAGATAGGACTAAATTACTTTTTAAAGATAATCTTCTACCATCTAGAGGAAATACTAGTTTATTCAGTATTGGATTGTCGATCGCAAATATATCAATTTTGCTAAGTTAATCAGTAATTTCTTTGATCAATTGCCTAGTTTTAGGTGATCTCAATATTGGTATTTTTATATAGATTGCTATTTCAAGTATTTTATTAGTCATCCTGGCTTGAAACGGGTTCAAAAGATCGACTGTATGGAATCATTTGTATGGTTTACCATACATATGTTACCAAGCGTGGGATTCAACAAAAAAGAGTGGATGATTAGGAACACCAAAAATACACAAAATATTTGTAATATAGATTCACAAATATTTAAATTGAAAGGAGTATTTCTACATATAAAAGGAATACTGATTAGGGATTTAAATTATTACAAATGATTAGACAGTATTCCCCACGATTTTGATCCAGAGTATGCCTCTATCCAACGATTCAAGCAATGACTATCATGAAAGACAAAAATTCTTTATTATTTTTTAAGCCCATTAGAATAGGGACAATATATCTAGTTTGTCTTTCATATATTTTTCGAAATAAAATTTGTGTCTGAACGAATGGAATAATGGACTATATAATTCTTTGTCGTAATTAAAAATGATGGACTGAAATCTCTATTTCATATTTTCATATTTATACAAAGAGTATTTGATTGAAGGATTAAGTTATTACTCCCATCTTAATTATTAAGGGATTAGATGACTTCTGAAGCACTTTTTTATTATATTTGTTTTAAAGTTGTAGCACACATAATTCATTTGGTATCATTTTGGACCTTCTGAACAAAATAGATATCATTTATTCTACAATATAAGCATATCAAGATACTTTATTCTTTTAAAATAACTATATCAAGATAATATGTATGCCACTAATCTAGTCCTTAGATTTTTTCGTGACCCTTGAGGAGCTGTATGAAGAAAAAATTCATGTACGGTTTTGTAATAGCGGTGGGAATAGTGATATTATCGCCGACTCTAATTATCTAATAGTTCAAGTATAGCTGATATAATTGAGGAACAATCAAAATATGGTTTTGAGGTTGGAATTTGTGGCGTCAAACTATAATATTTATCAAATTTTTAATTTATTTTCTCGCATATTGTGAAATATTACGTTTGATTTACCAAATGCGGAAGAATAATTAGTTGCGGGTTATCAAAATGTATATTAAGGTATTGAATTTGGTTTTTTTTATCTTCCTTCATATTTAAATTTATCAGTTTCTATGTTATTTGTGACAGTTCTATAATTAGGCGGTTGTAATTTTTCTATTCCATAAATATACGTTCCCGGGATATTTAAAATAAATAAAGGGGATGAAATCTTAGGAACAACAAATATGATCTTTATTACATTAGCTGAAAATTATTTGTTCTTGTTCATTTTTATCACAACAAGATGGATTTTATCTGGCTACGAATGGACCAACTATTAAACCTTGGTTGTAAATTTATTTTACCAATTTCTCTAGGAAATCTATTATTAAAAATTAATTCTTAACTCCTTTCACTATAAGGAATACATAATCTTTTAAACAAGAGAAACAAGTATTCATAGCTATTTATGATACATATGTTCCATATTGTAACTAGGTTCATTAATTATAGTGAACAAACAGTACGAGCAGCAAGGTACGTTGGTCAAAGTTTCATGATTACTTTATCCCACGTAAATCGTTTACCTATAACTATTCAATATCCTTATGAAAAAATAATAACATCAGAGCGTTTCCGCGGTTGAATTCATTTCACATTTGATAAATGCATTGCTTGTGAAGTATGTGTTCGGGTATGCCCTATAGACCTACCTATCGTTGATTAGAAATTTGAAACTGATATTGGAAAGAAACAATTGCTTGATTACAATATTGATTTTGGAATTTGTATATTTTGGGGTAACTGCGTTGAGTATTGTCCAACAAATTGTTTATCAATGACGGAAGAATATGAACTTTCTACTGATGACCGTCATGAATTGAATTATAATCAAATTACTTTAAGTAGTTTACCAATATCGATTATACAATTCCAACTATTTTTAATGCATCTCAAACAAAAAGGGGTAAAATTAGTAAGGTTTCTTTTCTATTTACAGAAAAAATATTTTTCTTTTTGTTAGTTCAATAATTCCAAATGGTGACTCTAAATTTCAACATTGGTCAATGAAACTTAAAAACTATATTTGTATTACAAATATATTTTATTCATTTAAGTATTAATCTAATATAGCCATAAGATTAATGTAATATATCCATAATTAGATTTAGTTTTAATTTTAATATGAGAAAATATACCCTTTCAAATACGACTAAATAAAAGAAATAAGAACAAAATTGTTCAATAACTCTAATAAATTTACCTATACATACATCAATTTATACCCATTCAGATTCAAATTTAGTTCAATTAGTAATATATCATAAAACATTTCATGGTCCCATCAATAACGTCATGGAAAACAGTTCTTTTTTTTAAATATAGTGGATTTTCCTGGAGCAATACATGATTTTATTTTAGTTTTTATATGGTGAGGTCTTATATTAAGAGGGTTGAGTGGTATTATTTAGCAACACAATCTATTGTGTTTTTCTTTGGGATTTTATAGCTAATGCACAACCCTTTATTTACTCCCGACCTATAAATATTTTAATAATAATTGCTCTGATGTTCATAAATGGATCAGAATATTACAAAGATTTCAATTTATCGATTGGGGATTCGATTACTTCGTTGGCTTGCAAAAGTTTTTTTCTTTCATTTTTTACTATTATTTCGGATACATCGTGGTATGGGCTGAATTGTGATAAGGAAATAATATTCGGGATCAATTATAATAAATATGAAATGAGAACGAAAACATTAAAACGTCTTGTACACCTCTTATAAATAGGATCTCAGTTCGACGTAAAACATCTCAAATTCTATAGAGTAATACAATTACATATTCTTCTTCATTTTTTCTATATATTTCTTTCTCTCTTTTTATATAGAATGATTAGGTAATTTGTTAAGGAATTTATCCTTATCAAATTTGGCGCCTTCGGTGGGAAACAAAATTTCTCAGTTAAAAAAAAACCTAAATCATTCCATTTTTTCCCAAATAGTACTTTTGTGTTTTCCTTAAACTCTATGTTTATTTGCAGTTCCTCCACTAAGTCTACTGCGTCTGAAAAAATCTTTACAATTTTTCTTGAAATAAGTGTTATTATTTCACTCTTTTATTAATATTATTTATTCAATTGATATATTTAGTAACTCAAATACAAAAAATTAAATAAATATTGTAATTTGTAAATTAATTTTAAAATATAAACCGAATATAAATACATCTATTAGTGAATAAGTGTTTATCTCTGAATAAATCAATCTAATATTTTAATATATATATATATATATATATATATATATATATATATATATATATTAATACAGCAAAAAGAATACGTCTTTAAAGAAAAATTATATATGAATATTTTCGAGTTTGACTGCATCAAATTATTCTTTTATTATACCACAAATATTAGTGAAATAAAAATTACTTTTAAAAACAAGATTCATTAATTATAATGCACTACATATTATAGTGATATTATTAATAAATGTTATAAATAGATATACACTACATATTATAGTGATATTATTAACAAATGTTATTAATAAATATACGCATATTATATTATTTGTTGGTCAATATATACGGATCAAATATCATCACTAATCATTCAACCTCCCGTTGAATCAGAGCACCTGAGGTATCATCTCCCGCACCTAGAGCCGCTGCTTTTATAAACTGCACATAATAACCGAGGAGTTGTCCACATCCTAGCCGAGGTATCATCTATTTCCTAGCCGTCTGCTACCTACCACCTGCCTCCTATCCGAGGGCCGTGAACACCTCCTTGATGCGAAATGTCCTAAGCAGAGCAGTACTACTAGAATCGTCCAATGGTTTAGCCCACGGGTCGGCATCGTCCAACTAAATCAGCACTACCTTTCCACTGCCTCAACTAGGGTCCACCTCCTCCTGGTTTACTCCTAAGCTGGCTCCAATACCAGTACGGACGACACCTAATGACACAAACCCAACAGTCCCCTCAACTTGACAAGCACGGACAAGCACTTACGTCGCAGCAGTCTCCTATGATGTCGCAGGTTTCTGACCAGCAGACATGGTACAGATAAAGGCCACAAATGATGTATCATGCAAGGCATCAGATGCTACAACAACCTGTGACAGAAATCGGCAACACAGTCATGACAATTAGAAGATGCAAGCAATATGCAATAAGTACATGTACATGGCACCCTCAGTCAACAACATATATAAGAGAACTTCAACAGATCAGCCACCGCTGCCGCCACCACCACCTGCTCCTCCTCTAGCTTGAGTGGCCAACAAACACGTCAACAAAGATGAACAAGTTAGCAAAAGACTAAGTCAGAGCTGGAAAAATGTCAGCGTTATTCGACCGCCTATTCGAAATCCATTTTCCTTCGTCCGAAAAATATTATCCAGATATCCAACTGATAGGAAGCAGAACTATAGTCCCCGGCACCCTCGCCATCATCACAGCCACCGGAGAATCACCACCATGCGATCCATCTCAATCATTAAATTCGACACCACTACTATAATCAATCCACAATTTTTGTGTCAAACGGCTTCTTAATCATTAAATTCGACACCACTACTATAATCAATCCACAATTTTTGTGTCAAACGGCTTGGACAAAGAAACAAACGGGAACCGTGTGGAGCTTCTGTAAGAAGGTATATTCTTATCTTTTTTGATGTATAAATTATACTTTTATTCACAGGCAGAGGATGCAAAATACTACCCACACCAAGAGACAATGCTAAAAAATCAGTACCTCAGAGCAGCCTCAATCCATCGATTTGTTCCTTTCCAAGCCAAAGCTGGAAACTAGTTACAGCCGAAGTTCACATCTAAAGACGTTGCCAAAACCAAATTTGATTGCGTAATCACAACAGAAAGAAGATGAAATCTCGAGCAACGGAGCTTCTAGATTTTGGATGCTCTACACAGTCAATTCACTAGATGAATCCATACTCTCTACAACATTCAATGGATCCACAACAATTGATCATGGTGAAGGAACCCACAATGAATTTACTTTGGCAGTGGTTGTACTACGTTTATTCCTTATATGCCTATTACTAATGCAAACTTAGACGGACCTTTACACTTGTCTCCAAGAAAAAGAAAATAAGCGTTATATGTTATATATGATCGATACAATCAGTATAAATCAAGCATTTGATTGAACACATTATCGCATCGTCAACATTCCATACTTTAAATACAAATATTCGATGAACCTTGTTTACACGGTCCGCCTACCATTCAGCTCGACACACATCATCCTTATTCACATAAGAAACAATGGTGGAAGCATACGAAACATTATTTTGATGCGACATTTCATCAAACACCTCTCAAGCATACAGCCACCTAACTCGGTCATATGTGAAGAAACACATTTTCTACACTTCTCCATTGTAACCATCTACAGAATGTTTATGTGAGATACCAACTTCTACACTTATATATAGGAATCTGTCCAACCGTGTTGACCGTTCAAATTTGAACCTCCGTCTTCTTCGAGCGAATCCAATACCCTTTTTGTTTTCTCTTCTAATTTCCCATGGCGATCTCAATGCTACCATGGACTCTAGCTTCTTCAATGACGTATAGCACCTACCGGGAAAAGGCTTTTCGAAATCAAATAATTCTGAAACTGTCTTCGCCCGACACTAACTAGTTTTAGCTCACACCGAGTACCACCGATCTTTGTGTCTCACTGGTTCGACTCTTTATTCGTTTGCTCCTGGTAAACCTCGTTCAATCTCCGACCAAACCCTCGCTGTCTTCCTCCACTCTACTCCTCCGTTGTCGCCTGTGGTTGCTAAACTCATCGACCTGCGTGTTCCTCCGTCTCCTGCTATTTCCTCCGCATGCTACCTCCGCCTCCTCTACAATCGAGACTGCTAAAAATTAGCGAATTGCATTGCCTAACCTGATGGTACTATGGATTTAAGTGCTTATATTTAACTGGAGGTGTCCATATTAACCGTATATAATATAGTAAGCATATTAACTGGAGGTGTCCATATTAATATATAGTAAGCATATTAACGGGATGCGCATATATAAGTGTGTAAAGTGCAAGAGTACCAGGGTATGAGTATACATGTGGAAAAAATGAGTATATTAATGTGGGTAAAGTGCATGAGTAAAGCCCTATGACTTATGACCATTATTTGGTTGGTTTCTTTTGTCACGAATGTGTAGGGTTTATGATGTGAAATGATTACAATCAGTACACACTCTTATTCCTTTTGTCCCCTCCACAATTTATGCTAACATGTTTTTTTGCTTTTTTTCTTCCTAAAAGAGAAGAATCGTTGTTCCGTACATGCCTCCTATAAAAAAAAGTTCGAATCAAAATTGAAAGTTCATTTCTTCTCCTTTCGAAATTCGTTATATTGATAGTTTTGGGGTTATTTTCAGGGAAAAGGAACGTTCAGAAATCCATAAGTTTTCCGTAATCGACCTCTGATTCTTGTTCCATCAGTAGCCAGGTTTCGGATTTCACAAAAATGAATATTCTTATGTCATATTAATTTCATCCAGATCAATGCCACTGGCATTGCAACCATTCTTGGGTTGCTATTATGAAAACCAAGGCAGGATATTACGTGTCTGATCCATTACTCTCCCGGCTCGAGTGATTATCGGGTATATAAGTTGGTTCAATTAAAGATTTATTGTACATAATTGAGGCTTTATAATTACTCAACCGAATCCGGTTATTCCATACCAATATTTTACTTCTGTATAGTAATTAGTCTTGCTTTGAAGAGGATAATATTTTGAAGGACTGTGTTCATTCTGATTAGCCTGAAATGTGAGATAAGTCTTTTGCTTGTAGTGTTTTAATACTTTACAGATTGATCCATATTGTTTATATATAAAACGTGCATAAAAGTTTTTGTCACTCCAACCGTAACAAAATTTATGTTTTTTTTATGTTTATCGGGCGAAGATTTTGACTTCTTAAATATGGTGGAATCGGTAGTGATTTGAAAGAAATTAAATTACCGATTCCACCTTATTTAAAAGACAAAACTTATCACTTTAGTAACATATAAAAACATAAATGTGATGGTTGTTACAGTAACAGAAACTACAGAAACTACTATGTTGGTCATATATGAATAACGTGGGTCGACCTGCAAAAGGAAAACTGCTAGTTTTTATCCGATAATACTATCATATATGAGAAACTATTTATATAAACAAAAAATTTCCAAATAGCATCATACTCGTTTTCTTCAAATCATGAAATGTGATTCCAAATAGCATCACACTGGTTATCTTGGTAGTTGGCTTGTTTCTTTCTGGATCGACCAAACTAAGCATGGTATGTGACATTTGCACCAGATAACCTCCCTTTACTCAATGGATAGCGCTTATCCTCTTTCAATCAACAAAATCAATGAGAAAAAAAAAAGAGGTCTTTATTGAAGAGGCTTTGCACCTGAAATAGGACTAATGAAAATCCAGAAGAATGGGTCTGAGCTTTCAAAAAGATGAAGATGCAAAGGGTAAAGAGAAAGTCTTTTGAACAACCAACCTGACATAAGGATTCTAGCTCGCCCACTTAGAGCAGATGGAGATTCTCATTCTCGGACGGGAAAAAGCGACACTCGACATCTATTAAACAACACCAAGAACAAAGCCATACCATGCCCCCGGGAGAAACTAGTGATGATTGCCATGAATGCTGCCCCATCTACCACTAGGGATGGCAATGGGCCGTCCGCGGGCCGGGTTCGGGCCGGCCCGCTTGAACCCGTTTTTTTACACTTGAGCCCGAACCCGGTCTGATCCGCTCCCATGTTCATATTTTCAAACCCGAGCCCGTCCGGTCCGTCGGTCAACCCGGCCCGGCCCGTAGACATTAATTTTAATATTTTTTAAATACTTTTAAATTTATTTTTTTAATTTATTATTTTATTATATATAGAAATATTATTTTTATATATATTTTATGATTTTCGGGCCGGAACAGGCCGAACAAATTTGAAACCCGATCCCGGCCCGACCCGGTTGCGGGTTACAATTTCTGAACCCGAACCCGACCCGTTCTAAGTTAGGGCCGGACAAAACCCGGCCGGGCCGGGTCGGGTCGGGCCTGACAACACCCGAATTGCCACCCCTATCTACCACACTTTGGTAGGTCTTAATAAGAGATTCTACTTACTTGTTTAACTAGCTGATTACACCCCACCATAGTGTTATGTTCGATCGACAAACTCAAGTTTTTCATGTCTGTACTACACTTATCATGAAACCATGCGTTGAAGGAACACTACCATCGAGTGATTGTAACTTCGATCGTACCTAATGTTATAATGACAAAACTTTAACATGTAACAAGTTCAAGCCGACAATGAAGATCTCTATATCAAACTGAGAAGAAAAAGACAAGTAGCATATATCAACTCTCATATTTGTAAAAACTAGTGATAATCAATCTTAAAAATTGCTTACCCATTAGTCAACTAATTGGTAGACACTTTTCAAGCTTGTTGTATTACTAGTTTTTTCAAAGATGTGAGTGCCATATATGCTACTTGCCTTTTTCTTCTCCATCTGATGAGAAAGATCTTCATTGTCGGCATGTTAAAATTTTGTCATTATGACATTAGATACAATCAAAGTTATAGTCACTTGATGGAATTGTTCCCAAAGCATGGTTTCAAGATAAATAGTTTCAGACATGAAAAACTGAGCTTGTTGATGGAACATAAAGCTATTGTGTGGTGTAATCAGCTAGTTAAGCAAGTAGAATATCTTTTTGACCTACCAAATTGTGGTAGATGGTGCTGAAGTTATTTATCTGGTGCAGGGTCGAGCATCCTTTATATCAATGGCTTGAAAGTACTAAATACATAAGACTGAAACAATACAAGAAATATACTGATCTCACACTTCAGACTAATCACAATATACACCATCCTTTAGGATATTATTCCTATTCAAATCAAGACTAATGACTATACCGGAGTAAAATATTAGTATGGCCTGCTAAGCCAACCACTAGCTCCCCCCCACCCAAAAACAACTGATAACCCTTCCAGGATAATGGAAGAAGTGTTGGAGGATTCTGTTGAAGAAGCTCCTTTTGAGTCCGAAGTCTCCGGGCAAACAAGTGAGGCTGCTGCTGCCAAGAAGGACAAAGGCAAGGAGAAGCTATGCTTAAAGCATCCGGATTTGCCAGAGAGTCTTGTGGGAAAAGTGGGACCTTGCTTCCACAAGGTAAGTGTCAAATACCTGCTAGCTTTGCAAAAACTTAATTATGCTTTCATCCACACAGCCAAACTGGGTCGGATGCGAACAAAATGGGGGATCCCGAAGAATGTCAAGGTAAGGATTCCGGTGGATCCGGAGACACCGATGGACTGCAAGCTCAGTGAAATAGTTTTCTTAACTGAACTCTTCAACTGGGGACTAAGGTTTCCCCTAGACCCAGAGATAGTCAAATACTTTCACCTCATCAAACTCTTCCCAAGCCAATTGAGCCCCAATGCATGGTACACTCTCATGGCCAGTATTATGGCCTCTAGGCTCTCCAGAATTCCTCTTCCAATTGAGCAGTTTGCAGCTGTGGCCAGCCTCTGCAGAAACCACCTTATTCCCTTCTATCACTTCAACATGGGTGATAATTACAAAGTAGTGGACGACATGCTTGAGTCGGAAAGGAATTGGAAAACTCAATTCTTGTTTGTTAGTGGCGCTTGGGAGAATGGGAGGAAGATTAAAACCGGTGTCAACCCGAGTCTGCTTACCAGCAGATGGCGAAGCGATGGTAAGAATCTCATCTCACATTTCCATCTTTATTTATCACAAATTTGTTTATCTAACTTGTTTTTTTTGTAGTGATGCCTAAGGATTTTAGTAACTACTTGAAGGCTGGGCAGACGACTTGCTCCAAGCTAAATTCTTGGGCTGCTGAGAGTTTATATTAGTGGTCTTGAAGAAATCGGGCTGCTGAGAGTTTATATTCTTGGGGGTGCAGGAGGGGATATCAGCATTGATGGTGTTGATATTAGTGGTCTTGAAGAAATTGGTCTTTACTTCGAAAACCTCCCTAAGGATGATTTTGCTGGGCCTTACCTCCCCCCGAGTTCTTCGAACATCATTACCTTCAATGGTAAGTCTTTCTCTGTCTCAAGTGAAAGAGATGTCATAACTCACTCTATATTAATTAATATTCAGCCAATGCTTAATTTGGAGAAGCAAGTACGAGGTCAGTCAGCCATCATTAATGCCCTTAATTCTGACAAAGATAAATTGTCTGGCGACCTCCTCACTGCCAATCAAAATGCTGATGCTTTGAAGAGGGAAAATGAGGAGTTGAAGAAGAACCAGGAGGATTGGGCCACAAAGGTAGCCACTTTGGAAGATACTATCAAAGAACTCCGAACAAAGCAAACCGAGTTGGAGAGAGATCTCTCTTCTTCCAGAGAAGAGGTGAGGGCTAGGGACAAGGTCATTCATACTTTAACCAATGACAAGATCTCGCTCGAGGACTCGGTGTCCAAGGCTGCACAAGAAAAAGCTGATTTACTAAAGAAGCAAGAGGCAAAAATCCAAGCTAGGATTGATGTTTATACCAACCAAGTGATAGACACTCAGGAAGAAAAGTTTGCCAAAGTGAAGTCGGACATGGTCTTGCTCTTTCATGAGAAATTCCCGAAGAGGACACTGGGAGACTTATGGACTTTTGTAGAGTATAAAGACCTCCCCTTCCACACGATGGCTGATGGTGACAAGCATGACTACTCTAGTGGTTTGGATGACACAACCGATGAAGAAGAGAACACCGGGGAGAGTCCGAATGAGGAAAATGACGACCCCAAGAAGAAGAAAACTAGTGAGGCTGGGCCATCTAAGAAAGCTCAGCCTTAAAGTATTAACTATCATTTTTTATAAATTTTTTGCAATTGAACCAAAGTCCTTGGATGGCCAAGGCATTTTTTATAATCGTGTCCGGCTCCTGTTTGGATAAACTTTTTCGTTTGAAAACTCAAAGTCCTTGGGTGGACAAGGCACTTCTTATGTTTTAATGGGTAGTTTTATTTTGCACAACTCTTGCATTCTTTCATAGTTTTTTAATTTTGGTGGCTAATGTTTAAACAACTCTTAGTTATTTCACAAGTATTCTAAAGTGAGAGTGTTTAAATTCTCCGATGACAAATGTTTAAGTAGTCATCACTCCTCAAATTTAATCCGGTCTGTTCAAATAAAAATTTCACCAAAAACTATAAAGTGAAAACACTCCGAATTTTTAAGAAGGCATCAAATTTTATAAAAAAAACCCAGACACCTCATTAAAACCTCCCCGCACCACCAGGGTAGGAAAGAGTATGCCCCCAAATATTTACATGAACTTTTAAACAAGTAAATATTTACATAATTTCTATTCCAAGTACAACCGGAGGTGTTCAATATTCTAGGGGTGATTCAAAATCCTTCCATCTTTGTCTTGGAGCCGTATGTCCCAGGCTTAAGCTTTTCAATGACCACATAGGGTCCTTCCCAAGTTGGAGCCAACTTACCGAACTGCTTCTCTTTAGTATGTAGGAAAACGTTTCTCAATACCTTATCCCCCGGTTGAAAATCCCTTCTCTTAATTTTAGAAGCGAACCTGCTTCTCATCAATCCTTGATAGTGTACAGCTCTAAGGTGAGCCTTAACTCTTCTTTCTTCTATTAAGTCAAGCTGGCCTCTGATTGCCACTTTGTTAGCGTGTTCGAAAGAGTTACGAACTCGAAATGAAGGGAGAGTAGCTTCTATGGGAGCAATGGCATCCATCCCATATACTAAGGCAAAAGGAGACTTTTGTGTTGCAGCCCCGGGAGTGGTCTAGTAATCCCACAAAACTTCTTGCAAATAACTTGGCCATTTCCCAACAGCCCCTTCTAAATTCTTCTTCAGACCGGAAAGTATTGTCTTGTTGGCCACTTCAACCTGACCATTTTCTCGTGGGTGGAAAGGGGAAGAGAAGCAATGTTGTATGCCTCTAGAGGCACAGAAACTCTCCATTTCTTTGTTGTCGAACTGTGGCCCATTGTCTGTTGTTATCTTTTGTGGAATTCCAAATCTGCAACAGATATTGGATAAAATGAATTTTATAACAACTTTTGATGTTGTACCTGCCAATGGAGCTGCTTTGATCAACTTCGAAAAGTAATCAATAGAAACGATTATAGTTCTGCGCCCCCCGGATGCCATGGGTAGAGGTCCCACTAAATCCAACCCCCATCAAGCAAAAGGTATTGGCTCAGAAATTGACTCTAAAGGGATAGTTGAGATATGAATTTCATTGCTATATCTCTAGCATGGGTCACACTTTCTTACCAACTCCCTAGCATCTTGCATTATGGAGGGACAATAGTACCCAACTAACAAAACTCTTCTTGTTAGAACCCTGAATCCACAGTGAGTTGATCCCTCACCATCATGTAACCCGGAGAGCACTATTTGTGACTCGTTGACCCCCAAACATCGTAAGAGGGGTTTACTATAAAACTTCTTATAAAGAATATCTCTTAGGATGACAAAACCAAGAGCCTTGTACTTTACTTTTCTTGCTACTGATTTTTCCGGAGGTAAGATGCCATCTGAGAGATATTGAAGAAGAGGAAATCTCCAATCTTGAGGCTGTTTTATCTGTATATTAAAACTTTTTTCTTCCTTATCCGGATTGATTTGAATGGATGGGCACTCGAGCACATGAATCCAAGGGTATGACTCAGTATATGCTATGGTTGCCAAGGAGTCTGCCAGTATATTTTCTGTTCGCGGTATGTGCTCATAAATGATGCTCTTGAAATTAAGTGCCACTTCTTTAAGAAGAAGTAAGTATTTAACCAACTCCTTCTTTTTGGCTTCGGATTGACCTTGTGTATGATGGATAAGAAGCTGAGAATCGCTCATCAACTTGACCCTTTTGGCTCCACAAATAAGAGCTAATTTCAAACCAGCTATAGCAGCTTCATATTCAGACTCATTATTAGAAGCCCTGAAAGCAAAACATATATCTTGGTACATTCTGTCACCGTACGGAGAGGTCAAACATACCCCAACACCACATCCCATGGTACTTGATCCACCATCAGTCCGGACGACCCAGACTTTTTTGTCTTTTACATCAGTTGTTTGCTTAGTATCCCTATCTGAGTGAAATTCAACTAAGAAATCTGCCACCGCTTGGGCTTTGATTGCTGTCCGAGGGGAAAAATCAATATCGAAGTCTCCCAATTCCACTGACCACTTAGTCATTCTACTTGAAATGTCGACCCTTTGGAGAACGTTTTTTAAGGGAAAAGACGTCCGGACAATAATAGGATGAGCCTGAAAATAAAGTCTCATCTTTCTCGCAGCAATCACCAGGGCTAGTGCTAATTTCTCAAGCTTCAAATAGTTCTTTTCTGCATCAATCAAACTCTTGCTAATGTAATACACCGGACGGGGATAAATATCTACCTCCCTTGCCAATACTGCACTTATGGCACAACTAGAGACTGCCAAGTATATGAAAAGAATCTCTCCATTAACGGGTTTAAACAAAGTCTTGATGGAGGACAAATGCTTTTTGATTTCATCGAAGGCCTCATCACACTGTGAGGACCAATCAAAATCCTTTGCACCTTTCAAAGTTTGAAAAAACGGGGCACACCTGTCGGAAGACCTTGAAATGAATCGATTTAATACAGCCAACCTCCCAGTCAATCGTTGTACTTCTTTAACATTCCGAGGAGGCTCCATTTTTAGTAAAACATTAAGTTCGTCCGGATCAGGCTGTATCCCTTGCTCACTTATTACATACCCCAAGAATTTCCCGGACTGCACTCCAAACACACACTTTTCCGGGTTTAATTTCAATTTTACTTTCACTAAGTTAGCAAAAGTTTCTTGGAGATCTGGCAAGTGTAGTTCTTCATCCACATATAATATTTAAAAAAAGAACTCAATCAACACACATTAATCAAACCATAAAAAATCTATAGTTTGAACTCAATATACAGGAGCTCGATTAAACGACGAACAAGTTTTTTTCTGCATATAGAGTTCCTATAACTCATTATGCAAAAAAATCATAGATTTAAAAAGAGATTTTTATTCGATACGTCAACCCATATATTTAAAATAAAAATAAGATTAACGATAGATTTTTATCTTTGGAACTCCAGAAACTGCTTCAAAATTGTTTGGTGGCTATGGTTTTTTAGGGTTAGAAGAGAAGAGGTGAAGGTGGATAGTTGGGATGGTGGTAGAAATCGATGGAGTTGTGGAAAAATGAATGAGTTTTGGGATATATATATACACTGTAGAAATTTGGGTTGTTAGTGTAAAATTAAAACAAGGATAAATTAGGATTCTCCTTTATGGAGAAAATAACAATATGGAATTTTTTTATGAATGATAGAGGAAATAATAAATTTTATGGAGGAAATAGCTTCACCCTAAATTATATTATTATAATATTTGATGTTAGAAGCTAAAAACTATATAAAAAAAGACACATGTTTTTATAAAAAATTAATGACAACTATTATTACTATTTTTAAAACTAAACAAACCATTAAAAAAACACATATTTAACGCTCGCTTACCCATTTCCATAGGCACCCGGTAGCCCAACCCTAAATATAAACCTATTATATTATTCATCGAATTAGCCAAATTAGAGTTTACGATAAGGGTGGAGGTTTAAGATGTTTAACTGTATTGGATAAAAAAAATGAATATAATTCTTATATTTTGTTGTGGCTTTAAATTTCTCTTTCGTTCCTCGATCTATATATATATATATCTTTTATTCCAGTATAATATGTTTTTATTAATATTATTGGTAATCTTATAATTACTTTTACTTTGTCCTTCCAAACAAAATATATTTATAATTTTGTCCTGATTTAAAACAATTATGCATTGTTGAGGGACTAATATGCATAACACTAGTATCATTCTCACACACTTTCTTTCCCGCCTTCAAAGATAGTCTCCTCTCTCTATCTCTCTCTTCCCCGTTTGAACTTTAAAAACGTCTCTCTCTTTCTCTCTCCCTTTCTCATATCTCGAGGGCTATAAAGTAACATCTCTATCTATGGCTCTTTCTCTCTCTCATCTTCGTCTTTAATGCTCGCATTTCTGTCGCACATACACTCCTGTTTGCTTCCGTTTCTTGACAGTACTTCTACTCTATCTCTCTTCCTCAGGATCTATAATTTCACTTTATTTTATTCGCAGGAATTATTTAGTGAAGACAAACTAACAAGATTGCCATATTCTTCATCTTCTACCATTCTGTCCTACTGCCTTCTTTCCATAATTTCCGATCTACTTTTCTTTCTTCCCTTCTTTGTGTTCTACTTTTTCTTCGGTGGGACGTAATGAGAGAAAATCGAGACATTTCTGCCACGCACCTCTAAGATCACCGGTAATATTTTAATATATTTTACCTAATGGTAATTAAAAAAAGATACATTTCCAAATCTTCCAAAAACAATCTTATGGGTAATAAATATATAATTGTTTTTACTAAAATTTATTATTTGAAATATCATTTGTAATATAGAAGTAGCATAAACTTCTCCTATCTGAGTGGAAAAACTTGAAGTAGGAACCCAGTGGTCTCGGGTTCGAACCTCAGGTGGTGCATTTGACAAATAAAGTTAATTTGAAGATATCAAACTAATAATTTAGTCAAGACGGGGGCGCTTACGATGAGCGCCATGGTTTTGGGGGTTAGGTTGTCCATCTTTAGCCTCTTTTGTATATCTACAACTTCGTTTATTTTTTTTTTAGTTTCAATCCTTTTTTCTTATTGGAATGTTATCGGTTTTTCAATGCTTACGTTTTGATTGATTTCCTGTCAAGTGTCAATATAATTGATGAATCCATATGAAATCGAAATTTTCCAATTCCTCTAAAAAAAATAGAAGTAGCATGTTTTACTTATGTCAAATTTGTACGCATGTGTGATGGTTAGCATTTTCTCGATACCAAAATTAGTTATTCGATGCAGGGTGATGGTCACACATATCTGTAAAAATATTCTGATCATATAATATTCAAAAATATGTGTACTATCTAGTACCATGCTTTCCCTTACATAATCCAGAAGAAATAAGTAGTTTCACCGATTATAGTGTACCTACGTGTTGTATATAAAAGAATTCTCTTACATACAAAATTAAATAACTAGGTTAATTATAAAAAAAATTATTTGGTAAAATTTAGATTATAAAAATCATATCTGCATTTATCCAATTTATAGATTATGGGTTAGAGAACCTTTTTTTGGTGAAGGGTTAGAGAACATTTAAAAGCTAATAATTTGACAAAAATAAATAATAAATAATAAATATATCATAATTTTATAGTTATAGCTATAGTTATTTATAGTTATCCGTGCTTTCGATATATTACATTAATAAATAGATAAATAAATTTTATAAAAAAATATACATTTTAATATAACATAAAAACTGTTTATTTATTTTGTCTAAGGTACTAAAAACTTTAAAAACACTTTTATTAATACTTACGACCTTTCTGTCCCACAGGCGGAGCTAGGTGGGGCCCTGTGGGGTCCCAGGAACCCACCTAACTCAAATAAATAAAATGTTTGTAGTGTTAATTCTACCTTCCACTCTAGTCTAGTTGGTAGAGATACACCTGAGGGAATCCACAGGCCTGGAGTTCGATACTTAGCTGTGGGTTCTTTTGTCCTTCTAACATTTGATCAACAAGCGGTTAAGATAGAAAAACTCTAACTACAAACTTCAAAAACTAAAGTATTTATCATCGTTCTATGTTATCAAATCTCAAAATTGAAGCTTTACTACTCATATTACTATTAACTAGTTACAAAGATTAACATTGGTTGATCTATATTTTTTTTAAGATAGGAAGCTGCAGAGTTCAATTTCGAAACAAAATAGACCTGCATAAATTATAATTTTTTATTTTGCTTTACGGATAAAACCGTAACAACATAGGCTCTCGAGTTCACTAACAATACATGTCCTAATCAATAAATCTATTAGTCTTTGTATACTTTGAAAAAGCTCAAACTAAAACCCGATCAAACCGTAACAACATAGCCTCTCGAGTTCACTAATAATAGATGTCCTAATTAATATATATATTATTCAACTTCTATTTTTATATATTATAATAGTACGTCAAAATGTTCACAAAAATAATATGTAAGACTCACTTAAACAAATAAACAACTTTTATGTAGATGAAAAAAAAATATATATTACAATACCGTTTTACAACTTCCACCGCAAAAGAAATATTTTTTGGACAATAACCAGGACACCACAGGGTGTAAATCCTGGCTACGCCACTGGTCATCCTAATAAGATGGAATGGCCTCCCATCAAATTATCGTTGTTAGACATTAGGCCGACCACCGAATCTCAATAGTTTTGATCAAAGATCCATCCTTTTACTTGAACTGTAGATCTTTCTTGTGCTTTTTGTGGGATGCAGCATCGGTAACCAATAAGGTGTCCCCTATGAAGATAGTGCATAATAAATTTTGATTCTCTTACGTATATTATATTTTTCTAGATATTGTCTTTGAGTACTTTTTTTCTTTTTTTGTTACGAGGCCCACTTTCTCTCTGTCTTACATATTGGACGAGCTTGCTACTATCGATCAATTGTTGAATTTCCTCATTTAACTTCCAACAATAGTAGGTGGGATAGCTGTGAAAATTATGGTATGCCTAAAACTAGCAAGGAGATCTTTTGTAACTAGTAGCTAGCATGCTTCACATGGTTCGTTAAGCAATAATTGGACCAGTTCAAAGAATTGGTAGTTGAAGACAAGCGACTATGGGCATCAAATAATGAAGAATAAGAGGAAGATGATGATAAAGATGGACAAATCGAATCGTATGGTTTGGAAAATGTGGAAATAAAAATCGCTCTGATTGACACAAAGGTGGGTTAAGTTGGCACCTCACGCGAAGGCAATATACCAAAGAGAAGAAAGATACTCATTGTACTAAATATATTGTTATTGAGTAAAATTAACCTTTTATTTTATAATGATTTAATTATAGTACTTCCTCATTTTTATTTAGAACTTGTGATTTTTGTGCTTTATCTTGCTTTGAATGATACATGTTTGTCATTTGGAATTGCAATTTGTTGGGGTTATTTTATAGTCAGGCATAGTTTGGTCTATTGTGTAGCCTATAAGGCATTTCTAATACATGTTTGCCATTTGGAATTAGAATTTGTTGGTAATTTTATAGTGAGGCATGGCTAATACATGTTTGCCATTTGGAATTAGGATTTGTTGGTAATTTTATAGTGATGCATAGTTTGGTCTGTGGTGTAGCCTATAATGCATGGTTTGTTAGTCAGTTCTCATGTCAGACTTTGTAAGTCTGTGTCAGTGTATGGTTCGTTGCATGGTCACATGAGGTTTGGCTAGGATAAAAAAATATGACAGGTCCTCCGTGATTGTAAAAACATTAACCCTATTATTTTTAAAAATAACGAACAAGGTTTCTTTTATTATCTAGTTTTATTTTTTTTTATTTAAATACATGAGATACTTACATGAACAAGATATGTAAATAAAAAAATAAATTTTATTATTTAAATAGTTCAATTATTTAACCGTCCACTTAACAAGTTGGCCCATTCATTAACTCGGTCCAACCCATTTAACCCATTCCTGCCCATTTTAGTTACCCAATATCGAGCTCATGTTGTAATAGATATTATATGGAGGAACGTTTTAATCATTTTAAATTTTAAGAATAAAACACTTTATCTGAATAAGCCATCTTACAAAGAAATAAAAAAATTAACACACATACGCTAAGATAAGATTAGTTAAATTTTATAATAAAACAATTAATCAAATTTCTGTTGTGTTTTTTTGTTTAAAAAGTGTTTTTTGTATTCAAAATTTCTGTTGGGTTTTTTGTTTAAAAAGTGTTTTTTGTTTAAAAAGTGTTTTTTTTATTCATGAATCCCTTACGTATTAGTTATTTTCTTAGACCAAAGTTATCGGGTTTAAATATAATGTGTGTATCTTGACACGTATTTGATTTTCTTAAGATCTGTATAGTCCAAAGAGGACAAATCTATGATATAGTCAATGTTCTTGAAAGTATTGGATTTAAAAAAAATTCTGTTGATCTTCGAATTTTAATTTACTCGAATTTAACTTACTTAGCTAGTGTTGAAATTAGGTTATTGTTATTAGCAAAAAAAAATGTACATGAAAAAGATTTAAAGCAATCCTTGTATTTTCTAAGACACAGTTAGTTTAAGTTAACTCTATTTATATTTATTAACTTACTTTTCTATTTAAATGTTTTAGAGTAGTCATTCCATCACACCAAATTATAACGTTAAAATATATATCGAAAATAAGAGTTTAAAAAAATTAAATATAAATTATTAAAAATAAATTTAAAAAAATAAAGAATTAAATATATATTATTGAAAATAAACTTTTAAATATATATTTAAAAATAAGGAATTAAATATATATTGAAAGAAAAAAAACAAAAAAGGAATTAAATATATAAATATATATTTAAAAATAAGGAATTAAATATATATTAAAAAAACAAAGAAGGAATTAAATATATATTGAAAAATGGAGTATTTCCATTTTAACCTTGAATAAAAGGTTGGAGATTTTCACTTCCCTGAAGTTTGAACCCAAGACCACCTCTGGGTTAATAATTTCGTGGGTTCCTGGGAACCCAAGGACACCACTGCAGCTCCGCCAGTGGTTGTGGCTGCAGCAGCATCTCACCACAACCACAAGAATTATATGTTCTTATTGCAGTATCAGACGACCAGACATCACGCCATTTAGGATCATTCTGACAGTTGTTAATCTGAATATAGTCGTTCTCATACAGCTGTTCACAGCAGCCATCTGTATTAACTGTACGTCCATATAAGAATCCTGGTATGCACCGATCGAACCTACCCATAAGACATTTATACGAGTGATAGTGAACCGGTAGTATGTCCACTTGCGGTCTATCCATCCGTGGATAATAAATTTTGTAACTTTGCGGTGCCGATCTCTCCCTCGGAATATTCGGCTGCGGCCTATCCATCAATTGATGATAAACCAGCGATGTTGTGAATACCAAAACTACAAAAATTAAGAGCGAATCCAATATTGTCATCTTATATTTGATAAGATAAATCAGAAGAGCATCTAATAATCCTAAATGTAAAGTTGGTCTATCTTTATTAACGTAAAACGCCATCTTATATAGAAGAATTTGAAACAAAAAATTAAATATTTATAATTTTATATTATTATCTGATTTTAATTTTTACCATGTTTTATTCATATATGAAGAAGTTACAATACTTATCTTTAATACTGTAATTGGGGAAATTACAATATTAATGTTTACAAAGTTGTTTTGGGAGTTACGCTTTGACGAGTTCTCGTGATTTGGGTAATGCATTTGACCAATTTTGAGTAATAAATTAATAATGGCGCAGCCAGTTTATTCAGAGTAAATTTAATTGCACATCAAGGATGTATATAAAAATTCATATACTTTTACATTAACATTTTAGTTTTCCTCTAAAATATTTTTAGACTTCTTATATCACTAAAATAAAATCATAAACTCATTTCTATAATTAATTACTTCACTAAAAATCAAATCAACTTTTTTTTAGAGTAAAAAAATAAAATAAATATGTTTTGGTATTTTTTATATCAAATTTTATATATTTTAATCGAATGTTACTATGGATATGATTGAAAATTTTATCCGTATCAAATATGGTTTAGGAATAATAGACGATGCCCCCAAGGGGAATAATAGACGATGCCCCCAAGGGGTAGCCGAGTTGGTTGAGTATGGCATTCTTATGACTAAAAGGTCATGAGTTCGAGTCCTTCTACATACGCTTTCTCGGCTGAGCCTGTCACCTTGTGTGGTTTACCTTCTGGCGTTGGTTTGGAGGCTATCGCCTCAGATTTAGGGTTAATAATTGTTTTTTAGGAATGTTTTTATATTTGAAGTTTGAAATAATGGTAGAAAAATTTTAATTATTAAAAGTCTAACTAACAGTGAAAATTTTAATTTACAAAATCTTGGATTATGGCTATTTTTAAGGAATAATTTAAGTTAGAAATCTTGAATATTTTAAAAGAAATTTTGAGTTGATATTTATAAATGGTTGGATTTAGTCTCGAGCATCTCAATCTCTAAAATATTAAAACTCAACTCGATTGATTTTGTAAGTGTTCTTAATTTTTTTTTTCCATAATTTATTTTTATTTTATATTAATTTAATCTTTCTAATTAATTATGTTTCTAAAATATATTTTAAATAATCATTTTCATTTTATTTGTTTGTATTTTTAAAAGAATTTTTAATTACTAATATATCTAGATTCGTTTTTATAAAATACTTGTATTTCATTTTTAATATGTTTAAAGACAATATATATTGAAATATTTGTTAGTTTTTTTTAAAATAAAATTATATATTTATATTATAAATTATGTTTAATACAAATTTGATTTTAATTTTATATAATTTTTACATAAAATTTTGATTTTATCTATATGTATTTAAAAAATATTTTTTATATAAAAAATTGAATTTATTTTCATACATTTTTCAAAAATATATTTTATACTATCTTTTGAAATATATTTTATATATTAAATGATTTTGTTATATTTTATTTTTTTAAATATCTTTGAAAAATAATATATTAATATTTTGATCTATGTGTTAAAAATATCTTTTATATAACAAATTTTATTTATTTTCATTTATTTTTCTAAAATATATTTTTTATAACAAATTTTTTATTTACTTTTATGTAAATTTTAAAATATCTTTTGAAGATATTAAATTTGGTTTTGTTATGTTTTATTTTATTTTATATATCTTTTAAAAATTATATATTAAGATACATTAAGATTTATTGTTAAATGCATATTTATATGTAATAATATCATATTATAATAAAATCTTTTTATTTGTAGACTTATAATGGAGTGTTATTTTTCTAAAAAACCAAGGAATAGTGTTGGTTCTTCGTAGCTCGAGTAATAATAATATGATTCATCCTAATCTGATAGTGTAGGATATCATTTCAATGAATATATAGTAAGTGATCCATAGTCAAATGAATATATAGTGAGTGATCCGAGAGTACGCCAACTTATGGAAAATTTTGATAGTAAGGTTAGAGATAAAATTCGACGAGAATTTTAGCCCCCCCCCTTACTTAAATTCCTAGATCCGCCACTGGTTACAAGTTCTATGACATAATATGATTAGTTATAAGATTGTACTTAGCTAAATAACTATTAGTGTATAACATATTATTACCAATAGGATTGATATTTTTTTTGTGTGTGTTGCGTTTAAATTTGAATTGCTTTACGAATGTTTCTAATTTCTGTTATTTAAAACAAAAATTGATTAGTTTATCCATTAAACTTTGGCCTTTTATTATAAACGACTAACATACTACACACTGTGAAACACAGCTTGATCGAACAGACAAAAACTCCATAAATCAGACAAAATCCTAAAGTTTTCTTTTCTTCTTCTAGACCCAAGTCGAGTTTCGCTGCCATAAATCCACCGATATCACATCACTCAATCCTCCAAGCCACAAAATCCATCAACAAGCTAACCAAAATTTCTACAGAAACAAATCATACATAGAAGAAAGATCGAGAACTTCCATTGATGCTGAATCCAGATACGTCTTCGAAGTTTCATGCAACCCATTTTATTTCAGTTATTCGAGCTATTTCTCAAATAACCTAGCCCAATTTCTTCTAGAAAAACGATTGCTCTCAATCTATCATGAACTCCATTCCATTCACATTGAGAGTTCTTGTTAGATTCGAGAGTAATCATACCCAAATAGTCAGCTGCTTCATTCTGCTCTCTAAAGTTTTGAATTACTTTCATGTTGGAAGAGAAGTTTGAAGCAACAAGATATAATTTCTTTGAGATACCAACGGGATCTTCTTGTGAGGAGTATTTGAGCCAGGAACCCAGAATTTGTCTTAATGTCCAGCATGTTAATACCCCTTTCAAAACAGAGTTGAAGACCATCCAGCATGGCTCTGGTCTGATGGGACTTCCCTTACCATAGACCCTTCCATAACCAAACACCGTATTCCCAGAGTTGTCCGTTACCAGACCACCACCATAGCATTCGCCAGAGTTAGAGCATGATTCATTAGAGTTGAGCTTCAAAACGCCCAAGTTTTGGACATTTCCAGCTTATTGAGACTAGAATGTTAGGCCTTGATAAGTGATTCACACACCCAATTAAGGGACCAATCATGCTATCTTTGCCCCAATTCTTATTCTTTAGAAGATTGGCTTTGTTCAGGCTTGATAAATGTAAATAATATGCTCTATCATGTCCTTAGATTTAATAATCTTTACCTCCATCTTACTTTTGTTCCTTGCATACCAAATTACCCAAACGGTGATCTGAGGTAGAATGTTGCGCATCTGAATGTCTTTATTGGAGTACCAGAACCATGTTCTCACAATGTGAGAGGGGGACATATTTCTGGTAATATGAATGTTTAATTGAAAAGCAAAATAGATCCAAACATCCCAGGCCCTTTGACATTCTATGGAAAGATGTTTAATGTTTTCAGAATTATATGAATTTTGGCACTTTGATGCTAATTGTGTGTTTCTTTTTTGTTGGACAGAATCCACTAGCACCTAGCCCTTGATAATTCTCCATAACATAAAAGAGTACTTTTGAAGGGTCACAGAATTCCAAATCCTATCATACAGGTATGATATGTTACCCTTGCTTCTAATTTCAGACCATGTAAATTTAGTACTGAAGTTCCCATCCTCACTGAGTGTCCAACTGATTGAGTCAGTGCTATTAGGATCCAGGGAAAGCTTGAGAATATTTTGGATTTGATTTGAGTCCAAAATACTCTCAGTCTTTGAGTAGTTGCATCTTCCATCATCCCAAAATTCCTTAACCATAGAGCCTGCATAATTATATCTAACATCCTCACTAGAAAATTTGATGAAGGGATCCTTCTCGCACCATCTGTCAATTTTGATGTCTATATTACCAACCTTAACATGCCACATTATGTAGTTCTCACCTATATCTCTCACTCTCTAAATCATTTTCCAAGTGTGATAACTTTTAATATGAAGAGGCACAATTAAAGGATATTGAGTATTGGAATAAATTGACTTCATTATATGACCATAAAGAGTCTTTCCTTCTTAGATAGAACCATAGTTTGAAAGAGAAAACCTCCACCATATCCTTGATTCTTCTCAGATTCAGCCCTCCCTCTTCATAGCTCTAACACAGAATCATTTACACCAGTTAGTAGGAGCATAGTTAGCTTTAGAGCCCAACATGAACTTGTTTTACAAACTTTCCAGCCTTTTAATGATAGTTGTAGGAATTTCAGAGCTTTGTATAGTGAAAATATGATAGGTGGTTAAAACAGTTTGACCTAAAATAAGCCTTCCTCCAAATGAGAGGTTTTTATGATCCCATTCTATGATTTTGTTAGTGGTTTTTGCTATCAGATTCTCATAGTCACTAACTTTTTTTGTATTGTTTATTACACCACTTATATACTTAAAAGGCAAGTGACAATGCTTAAATCCCACCAGAGTTTCCAGCTTTTTAGCATGAATTGTAGAGCATCTCTTTGAGTTAATAAGTCTAGACGTTTCCTTATTAACAAGCTGACCAGATACACCTTTATAGTGCCTAAACATTTCCATTATCTTTATTGCAGAATCAACAGACCCATTGTAGAAAATCAGGATGTCATCAGCAAAACATAGCATTGGTAAGTTCAAAAACCCTATGTGCTTGTATTTGATTGTGTGCAAGTTAGAAAATAGAACCTTTAAGCCTCCGAGAAGGTATTATTTGGCAATAATAAACACACTGGGTAATAATGGATCGTCGTGTCTAAGACCTTTGTTAGACCTGAAAAAAACCCTTAGAGTTCCATTGACTAGAACAGAAAATTGGCAGTTAACTAAACCTCTTTCAATCAGTCTTAGAAAATCAGCAATGAACCCAAAAGAAGCCAACATACTCAGGAAAACGGTGTGATCCAATCTATCAAACTCCTTGTCCATGTCCACTTTCAACATTACATTCCCACCTCTGACATTTCTTGATAAATCCATAGATAATTCCTGGACAATAATGATGTTATAATGAATGGTTGTCTTGATAGGTTAAGCGATGATGCTACTTAGAAAAGTGGTCAGGCTAATAGGCCTAAAGTCAGTCCATCTTTTAGGAGCCTCCACTTTAATTATCAAACATTATGCGGTAGCATATAATCTCATATGAAAAGAGCCCTCTCTGAATAAGTCCCTTATGGCTTCACAAATATCATTTTTTTATAATAGGCCAACAGTATTTAAAAAACTTTCCATTAAAGCCATCAGGTTCTGTTGCCACATTAGTATTCAGACCCTTAATAATCGCATAGATCTCATTCTCCATAGGCAAACTCAACATCATTCTATTGTCCTCATAAATAAGAAGATTAGGAATATAGTCTCTCAATATATTATGGTACCGAGGGTTAGGTAGATCAGTATTTTGATTTTTGAAATGGTTTACAGTAGACTCACCAATAGCATTTTAATGCTCCTTCCAATCCTCACCATTCCAAATACAGGAAAATCTAGATCTCATTTTCTTTATTTTAACATAATTATGAAATAAATTCGTGTTTTTATCTCCATCTCTAAACCAGTTAGTGTGGGATTTTTGGATCCAGAATTCGTCTTCTCTTGCAAGTAGCAAGAGATGATTATCTTTGTCCTTTTTCAACAACTCTTTATCCTGATTAGAGTTAGAGATAAGTACCTTAGCTTCCGAGTCATTGATTTCCCCTTCCAAGATTTTTATTGGGTCGAATACATTGCCAAACACTGTCTTGTTCCACACCTTTAAGTTAGCTTTAAGATGCTTGAGTTTGAACCAACGCTTGTAGATAGGAGACCCAGAGTATTCCACATCCCATCAATCCTCCATAAATCTGTAGAAATCTTTAAGCAAACACCACATGTTTGAAATCTTAAATGTAGCTTTCCTTTTAGCAGTAGTTGTAGATATGTTAATGAGAATAGGGGAGTGATCAGAACAAGTCTTGGGAAAGTGGGTGATTGTAGTCTCATCAAAGTAGCACAGAAAACTGTTGTTAAACAAAGCCATGTCAAACCTTCTCCACTACCTCCCATTAGACCATGTGTATTTAATTCCAGAGTACCCAACGGTAATTAAGTTACAGTCCAGGATGAAAGAGTTGAAATCATCCATACTTGAAGTACAGTTAGATGTGAAATGTAGTTGCTCCTCAGGATAAGCAATTGTATTAAAATCACTAAAAAGAATCCATTCACTTCCATCATATTCAACAATTCTAAGTTTGTCCCATATAAGCCTCCTAAGACTCCTAGTGCACTTAGCATAGACCACTGTAACCATAAACTCTTTGTTTGCCAGGTAGTGCTTGACTTTTAAATAGATAAACTAATCTTCGTTAACAATAACATCCACCACAAAATCTCTATTCGACATAACCCATATTTTATTACTGATATTGCTAGTGAGCCCTTGAAAACCAAGTTTCATAGAGATAACTTGAAGTTTAGAATTGCAGACCGTGGGCTCTTGAATAGAAAGAAAGTTTAGATTCTTAGACCTTTTATTAGACTTTTTTCTTGATTGAGTTTCCATATTTCCTATGCCACACCAATTTCAGTTTAGAATGACAATAGTCATTTAGAGTTTTTATGGTTTTTTGCAGCAATTTTGTGCTACAAACAATTCGAAGATATTATCCCATTTGAATTTAACGTTCTGACTTTCTTTAATTTCTTTAATTTCTTCAATTCTGTTCTCTTACCAGTGCCATTTTGATTGCTTACGAGAGATTATGGGAGAGTACCAGTAAATTGTTTTTTTGGAGAGGAACTTGTCATTAAAGAGTTCATTGATATGCCTTTATTGCTTCCTTGGTTGTTTGATCCCATTTCCAGCATGTGTAAAGCCCTAATCATCTCATTACTCTCAACACCAGGAGGTAATTGATTCTCAATCATATTTTCTCTGATATTTTGACTCATATCCTCAATAATTTCTTTTCTTTCATCAATAATAACAGATTTAACCTTTTGTCCACCCATCTTAATATGAAATGCAAGAATTAATGAGTTCATCATGAAGGGATTGAAGGGTTTTTCCTGAATAACAAGCTTCCTTTGAGTAGTTTTTTTGCAGTTCTTGTCAGAGTGACCCAAGTGAGTACAACTTTTACAGTATTCAGGGTAGCTGTTATAAACCAATTCTTGCCAAAAACTATAGGACCCAAAGGATATTTTGATACTTGTAGGCATTTTTTTACACTTCCATAATAGCTCATATTCTGCAAAACTTGTACCTCACTCTGTTATTATGTGGACCCCAAATGTTGAGAGGAGTCCCTATAGTTTTTGCCACCACCAGAATTGTTTCTTCCCGATACATAAACTCATGAAGATTTGGCAAATCTATGAACACTGAAGTTTCTGAATTCTCTATATTAGGGTTGAAATTTCGAGACCACAATAAGATCCATATTATCTTATCCCATATCTTCCATACGTTTATGCGCCTAGATTCTTTAGGTCTTCTACCTCTGTGAATTCTATTAATATGTGCCTGAAATCCCAACTAGAGACACTAAAAACCCCTTTGAAATTGAATTTCTCCAAGAAAGATTTCACTATAGAGTAAGATGGCTTTCCATTAGCAAATTTTCCAACTAATGTATGATTAGCTTTCTGCTGAAGAACATTCAGATCCTCTGCATCAAAATGAATTTCCACATGATCTTTGCCATCCGTTCTTTTAATATTTTTGTGAAAAACATTTCCCGAGTTAGACTTGAATAAATCTGGAAAAGTCTTCTTTGTATCTGATGGTTTTGTGTTGCTTGTGACAGATTTGAACATATGATTATCCCTGATCCTAGGTTGATCAAACCGAGAATTCAGACATGAAAATCGCGTATCAAGATCAGTATATCTATGATACGAACAGGAAAATTTTATATCCTCCATCAATCGAAAGAATTAATCAGGAGTAGAGAATTTTTTAGGATAGTACTCCATTCCTTAATTGACTATTTTATCTTTAACACCATTTGTAAATTATAATTAATATAAAAAACTACCTTAACACCATTTGTAAATTATAATTAATTTAAAAAAACTAAAAAATATCGACTCCAAATATATTCTCTTTGGATTTTAGAATATTAAGACAAAAAGTATACTGAAATCTATTTTATCAAATTTATTTTATAATTAGATTAAAAAAAATTACGATTTTAATACTTGTTTATATTTAAGTGATAACTTCTAATTTCTATCGTTCGGAAGTAAAGTTTCCGACACCAATAAATTCGGATCTACATTTAACTTTAAATATAACAAAAAAAATAAACGGAGAATTAATAATCTATTTTATTTATTTTATAAAATATATTAATTATAGTACATTACTTATTTTGTTTATCATTTTTTAATATATATTTTCTTATTATTTTTTTTAAATTTCAATAAATGAAATATAAAATAAATCTGGAAAATGTAAAAAGTCTATATCTATCAAAGTTCAGATAACATTTTTAGATTTTCTTAGTCACTGGTTCCTAAATACTCATCACTACAAATTGATTGTCCATATCTAACTAAATAGTGGTGATTCATTGAAATTCGATAAGAGTAATTCTTCGATATGAATAAGTTTCTTACCTCGTGGAAGAGGGCAGAAATAGCTAGCTATCTCATATGCAAGCCTAACTTATAAAATAAAATTCTAATAATATATACTTTTTAATATAGTTTCATATCATTGATATGTGTCGACTGCCATTAGCATTTCTCATTCTTAGTAGTCTAATTTTTCGTGATGTCTACAAAGTAGCCATCTGGATAGCTCGAGAAATCTTATTTTTAACTTCAAGAGTGTTGGCTATAATGCCTTGATCAAGCAAACCATGAGATTGTTGTTGTATGTGGTTTTTGTTTTGTGTAAGAGTGTGTCATGTTGCTTTTTGTATGATGTTTGAATTTGGTTTTGATGTTTGTATAGTTTCCTTTTTTTTATTTTCTTCAATTTTAGGGTCATGTGCTCATTTACTGCAACATAGTGCTGTTTATATTTTCAATCTAACTATATTAACCAATCTCTTATAAAAAGTAAAATACCCAGATACGTGTCATAATTTTTTTTATCTTTCATACTTCTTCGTGTCTTGTTGTTTAGTATTTTATGTCAATGAATTTGGATGGAACATAAATGTTAGTTTGTTACTTGGTTTGCATACGTATCATGCAAGTTTGAGTGGGGTTTATCTTGTTATTTTCTTCCTTTTTTATGTAAGCTTTCTCTTGATATTCCAATTTATCTATTTAAATATAATGTAAGCTATCGGTCTAGCTTATACCCATTGTTGGCCAGACAACGGGTTGGGACATAAACTTGTATGAAAAATGGTATGTTTCTTCCTTGTGGTCGAGAAGTCATGCTAATTAATGTGCAAACTTTAAATAAAATATGTCCCTCAATTGACCAAAATTAATTGGGTACAATAACTATCAAGATGAGTTAGAAAATAACAAAATGTAAAAGTAAGTGCTAAATGGGCTCATTTCAAATTCTTAAGGGCTTTCCTCTCTGGGGTAGGTGCTCCATGTTGATCATATTCAGGTTGATTCTTTAAAGGCTTAAACTACTCATTCTCGCATCCTTTTTTGGTTGCCTTGCACTCTTTCTACTTCACCACCGACCACATACTTCAAACACTGAGAATAATTATAACACACGACATTGAACTCATGGAGCCATTGCCTTCCACGAATGAAGTTTTCTATGAAGAACATGTTCAGTGTGGATGCCCCGAGTGTGCGTACTTTTAATCAGGTCGACCTTTAGCATGTACATGGAAGAAGCCAACCCACGGATGTAGCTCTTGTGGAAGTTATGTATGGAATCTATTCGGTTTGTGCCTCTATAGAGAGTTAGGATATAGGTTTTAGGTTTTAGGTTTTTTGACTCTATCTTCTTCTCCCTTGGGATGAATCTCAAGTCGGTCCAACTTATATTCTCTTTGCTTACCTTGGGCTTGGGAGCCATGATGCATGTTTCGAGGGATATGTAGCCGCTCTTGCGAGTATATGTTGGGTTACTTGACAAAATATTTCATATTTTCTCTCTCGATTAGCCTTTTGATCTCCATTTTTAGTACTCGATATTCCTCTATTGTATGCATGTGGTCTCGATAATATTCACATCGTTTGTAACAATTTTGTGTTGTTGGGCACGAAGACATCTTTCTTGGATGGACGAGAGGGTAACCTTTTTGTTCTCATGGTACAGGTAGGCATTGAACATGGTTAACGATGAATGTTAGGTCTACTCATTTAGGTGGAAACCCTGCCACAAGGGTCTGGGCATTGGGGCCTTAAATGCCACATTCTTTGCCTTTAAAGGACTATTATCTTCTTTGTGCCCATTATGAGCGTCGTCTTTCGCGCGGTTGATATATTTATTAGCTTCTACTATTAACTCAGCCACGGTGAATCGCTCTACCTTGGATCTTTCATCCACATCCTAAAATTCATCTGAAGAAGAAAGAATTAGCTTGTATGGGTCTTACCCCTTGCATATTCTCATGTCTTTCCATCAAGATTGGTACTTTTCAAGGCCAACGATGGTACGGTCCACATTGAGCTTAAGTGCTTCGTAGACATTTACTATCTTTGTTACTCCAAATTTAACTAATGAATACGTTCTGAATAGTTATTTATGAAGACCATAATATTTTAACATGACATGCATGTCCAACCGCTGAGCTATCATTATTCTTGTGTGGGAGACTTCCATATGTTCCATTCTCGTCTTATAGTTATTGTACAATAACATGTCATTTATGTATGTCTTCATATTTATTCATAATCTCCCATTAAACATTAAATTTTCCATTCCTTGGTAGGTTGATCCCATTTTTTTTACCCCGAAGGGAATTACCATGTAATAGTACATACCTTGGTGGAAGTGAATGAAGTCTTTTGTTGATCGTTTGGATCAATACTGATTTGGTTATACTTGAATCATGCATCCATTGAATTTAACATTTCGTATCTTATGATAGTGTCGACGATTTGGTATATTCAGGGATAATAGAGAACAGATTTTTAGGACATGCTCGGTTAGTTTACCTCTTGTGGCCCTAGCGGTGTTGGTTACCGATTCCTCTACTTTACCTGATTTAGTTAGAAAATTTTCATAAGTCAATTAGTAATATAGGATTTGGGAATACCTGACACCAATGTGTTGTCTCTTATTCATTTGTTCTCGTGTAGTAGGTGAATTAGGTATTGCTTCACAACTTCATTCAAATTAATCTTGATGCTTCATATGGGGTGAAGCCTTTATTCTCGGTATACTTTCTACAACTACTCCATTACACCGAAGTTTATTTTTTTCTTTTGGAGGTAGTCCACAACTAGGGGGATTACATCATTAGATGGCTAATATATTTCCACTTGGGCTAGTGTGTGCAGTAGTGGTTCTTTGGCCAAGCTTTTGCAGGTCTTCCATGTTTTCTTGATAGGTTACCCTAAGGTATCCTCTTATGATCCTTACTTAGTCCTTTACAACGTATATCATGTACTGATTGTATGGTCAAGGAATTTCCTTGAAGTCAAACAACCATATTGGCCCAAGGTAAGGTTGTAAGGGTTAGTTGAATAAAAAACTATAAATTCCGCCATCTATGTTTGTCTGTGTTGTGTGACGGGAAATCATAGGGTGGCCTGATGGAGCGACCCTTGACAAGATGATGGCATTGATATTAAATCTATTTCCATTGTCCCTGATAGGTTGAGATATATGGTTGTGGTCATTCACGGTAACAGAACTAAAATAGTGAGGAAAAACGTATCTAACAAGTTGAACTTTATATATAAAAGGGTTAACAAGAAAAAAAAGACACACATGAGATAAACTTAATACTTGAATTTATTTTGTAAAGTGGATTACACATACAATAAATATTTGTTTCTATTATTTTTCTCTTTAACTTTTACCACAATTATTAAGTGATTTTATGGATATTTATATAGTTATCTTCATTGGAAAAACCCCTAGGTTGATGCCTTCTCATTGGTGAAACATTTTATGGCCTTCGAGGTGCTTTATCATAGCATGGTATGTCTTTATGGTTGTAACATATGTTTTTAGGTGCTTTATCCGTACGATGTCAGATACGGTTTCCGTACATTGTCAGACACAGTTTCCAGACACTTCTAGGACGCTTCGAGAATATGAGACTTAGTAAGAACAATAATAAAGGCTAAGTTCTAGTAGGCTAATGATCATTGGACTAAACAATTCATGCTCATATAAGACTTAGTGCATTGAGGGACCAATCGAGATCAGGCCATGTTGGGCATTCCTTGTGACGTTGGTCTCCGAAGGTTGGGTAACCATATGCAGGTTTCATTGGTTTAAGTGATGAGGTTGATCGGTCAAGGCCAACTAATCAACGTGCTTGGTTGTGTTGTGCACTAAGGTTTAGCGTCTTTGACTTGGACGTGGCTTTCCGGCCAATTCCTTTCTAGTTGTGTGATATTATAAGACCATATAACGTGGTATTTTGTTTAATTAGTTTAACTTGGACTTATTCACGAGGAAAGCTTGGCCATAGATCGGGGAAGTTTTGGCTAGGTCTGGCGGCAAGATTTTCCAAAGCTTTGAGGAAAACTTGGACAGAACTTGAGGCAAGTTTGACCAGACTATCTAGTCACAATATGATGTATGGCCTAGTGTATACGTTTATTTGGCTTTATGACCAAGATTATATTCATGCTACGATTCCCAACCATTGTAAATCAAGAAGTTGAACATGAGGTTAGGTCGGCACTATCTTTGGTCGTTCGTCCAATTCGGGATCGTTGTTCTTTAAATGAATCATACAAAGCTTAATTTTTGGATCCTTACTTGGCTTTATTCATGTCCAGGTTAGATAATATTTCATACGTATCACTAATCATGTTGGATTTATATTTGATAAGTAAATTTCTTATCATTGATCAAGTTCACTCATAACGTCTTAGCAAAGATATGAGATGGAAATTCCCTTATCATATCTTAACTTTGGTATCATTAGGTTGAATCTAATCAATATATCTATTGATCTGTTGAATCTATTTAGTAAATCATTGTATTATCTAATATTTTGAATCATTTAGTAAATAATTTGTTTATCTTCTGCTTCTAATCGAAGATCTTAATAAAATATATGTTTATAGGATTTAGTTCTCTAACCAGCAGCACAACGGAAACCCTTAAGTAAGCGAATGAAAGAATATTACACTTATATGATTTGCAATTGGGGTTTTAACCCAAGCTCATTTGTTATCATATACCTAAATTTCGTTGCTCTAATTAGGGACCATAAATTAACTAATTTTGTGTTTACATGTTTGCCCATAAACTTCATATTTTGACTTAAGTTCCAACATTTAGGTTCAGTCTTTCACGAAACCAAAATTCGACTTCATATCCACACAACTAACTTAATAATTATTTTTCATCCATTAAATTAATTCATATTTCTTTATTTATTTTATCAGATTACTTATTAATTTGAACCTATCAATCATAGTTAATACATAATTAAACATACGTCGATTCATAAATTTCTAAGAGTCCATCATTTTGATCATCATATTCTACCAAAAAAATGTATTTGTTATATGGAATTCTTATGATCTATTTTTATAGATGAACTAAACATTTTTGTATATGACAATGAATGACAAAATGACTAAAGACTTATTCAATGGACTATCTCCATCATTCAGTTATATGGATCAATTACGGTATGTAGCACAAGAATAATATGAAACGTAACACTACGTATCTATCATGAACTGGTCATATTAAACTAGAGATATACTTAATAAACAATAAAGCCAATGAAATGAGTATTATATATATATGCAATTAATATTCAATGTATACAACTAAATAACAAATATATCTCTGGACATCTTACTAATAAGGATATATCCTACACATAGTATATATGTTTTATGCCAAAAGTTGTTCTCGTACAACGGACTAGCAAAAGATAAGGATAATTCCTCAGATGAGGGTAATCAAGTACTGACAGGAAAGAACCATAAGACAAGGGTGACGATTAATACAAAGCGAGTTCAATAAAACGTATAATGAGAACCGAGACAAGCCCGCGAGGGTGTGTTAGTTGAGGACCCCAAATAATACTAGGGTAATGGGAAATACAAGTTGAGGGCAATATATATACATCGATGAGGACAAAAAAAGCGCATGAGGCAAATATACTGAAGTACTCGAGCGATTGGCATGAAGTGATACATGGCGAAATAACAAGGAGTAACGTATCTTAACACCTATTATGATTTACAATCGAACTTTAAGGTAGTTTGACTTGATTCAAATATATATAAGTAAATATTTAATATTGAGAGAGAAACTACCACGAAAAGACTATGAAAGAAACGAAAAACCTTAGCGATATATTTTAGAAGATAAAATAAAATAACTAACAGTATGTAGTTTTAATCCAAAAGTTTTATTTTGTTCTTAAATCTATATATTTTTCCTTAACACTATGTTTAAGAAGGAAACCCTTTAACAAATATTTTGTTGTTTGTAGGAAAAAGGTTTCTCTTACCCTACTAGTGTTAACTAACCAATCGTGATGAAAATATCAAAATAAGGGGAATAACGAAAACCTAAAACTCTAACAAACCTATGGGATGAATCTAGTAATCAAAAGGACAACCTTGATACCGTTTAAGTTGAGAAAACCCATGTATTAGTCTAGGAACTGTGGCAAGGAAACTGGCTGACAGGGCTAACATGGAACTAGATCAATCGTTGAACGTTACACCGGGCTTGCAACATATGAATGTGGAAGTCAAGATTACTACCATCGACCCACCAGCCATGGCCACATCTAGAATGGAGTATGAAGGAGTTCAACCTCGAGACAAACTAGTATATCTAGTCATTGTCACACGCGTCGATCTGATACCAATTCAAGGATATATTCCCTCTATGCATGGTATGTCCGCTACTCCATATGATATCAATTGTTGTAATTTGAAATAGAGAAATTAAGACGGGAACAAATCCAAGCAGGATAGTCAAACACCTATAAAGAACGTAAGACGCGAGAAATAATGAAAAATGATTGAGGTGCTGTAACTTTTAATCGAAATAGTGTTTTCAGAAGATAAAAAGAAGAAAAAATTGGACTGGAAGGTCAGTAAGGCCAACCGATTGGTTAGAGAGAAAAAATAAAATAAGAAGCACAACATATAATATGAGGAAATAAGCAGATAAAAAAGAAGCATAAGGGCCCTGATCGTGAGGAGTAGTCGAGTAATATTTTCCTCAATAAAGTAAAGTAAAGACAAGGTCAAGTACAATGGAGAAAGACAAAAAATGGAATCTTACATTCTACAAGAGTCCCGTTTTGTGAGGAAAGATTATGTAGGGAAAACTTCAAAGAAATTTGACCATTACCATATGGTCATCTATGATGGCTCTGGGACCCCAACCATCATATATAACACTTCAAGAACATGATGATGTAATTTAATCCAGAAGATCTCATGCTTTCTTGAGCCGTCTCCATGACAACTAAGGAAAACTTTGTCGACGGGTTCAATGGCATGCCCAAAGGGACAATATGGGATTTTGAGGGTTTTCTGGAACCGTTTTTTGGGAAATAAAGAGAACAAAAAGGATGGATCGTTTATCATGAATATATATCAAATTCAAGGTGATTCGATCAAAATTTATTTGAAGATACTTATAGACATGATGAATATATTGTCTACATTCAAAGAATAAGTAGCAGTGGTTTCATTCCAGATAAGGTAACACACCAAGGGACCTTTGTACGATGATCTCATATGATTCATGGTCAAAATTATGAAATGGTCTGCATGTTCAGACCATTTCATTTGAGACGGGGATCGAAAAAGAGAACATTTTCCTAACTGAGACCCTAACTTCCAAAAGCCTCGTACCATACAATGAGAGAGTAGACAAGCCCAAACGCAACAAAAGCATGTGTGACGAACTCGTTCCTATTCCATCAAGTAGGTCGAAAGCCTCACATTCTGATAATCCCATGGGACTTTCACAATACTGACTTGGAATATCACCATCATTTAAGATCAAAGTAAAATAAATGCAAGATATGAACCACCTCGTCATATACTGACTTTGAGAAATAATTGATATCTCCGGTACTTTTTCACTTACCATAATGACCATGAGCATTTTACCTCGCTTGCTGGTAGTTACGGGAAAACATTCAGCAGCAGATTAATAACCAGGACGAACAGGCAGACAAAGACGTGATCAACCAACCAGATGATAAAGCAAAAAAATAATATTTATGTACTATTTAGATTAATGCCAAGCACATGAAAAAGGAACAATAAAGATCTTGAGGTTCACACGGTCGATGAAACCTTCCATCACCGTTATGGAGAGCCAATCACTGACCTAAATTTTGATTAATACGACCCGAGGGACGTGATCACGCTAATTAGGACGCTCTGATAATCAACCTATATATAGAGGGGGTCATTATCTCCCACATCCTGGTAGATGACGGTAGCTCGGCGAATGTAGTTAACTATTAGGGAAAAACATCTTGAGCATGGACGAGGTCGAGATTTTGGTGACAATTGGTCGTAATGGATTATTTTTAGGATTTATTATAAGAACTTAAACGAGAAAATAAGAAGATTATATTGAAATTCGAACAGGTAAGACACTGATTCTTAGTGGTCCCCAGTGGAGTTGCCAATTTGGTGAGTTCAATTGCTAAAAGTTGCCTTATGAAAAAGTAATACATGAGTTTGAGTGAGTGAGAGAGAGAGTTTTTATAGAGAGAAAGTCAGAGCATAATTGAGTTAGATCAAAAAGTATTCAACCTTTTATTAGTTCATCCCTGACCTTTATATAAAGGCGCTGAGACTTAACTGTAAACTGAAAACGGTTACATAAAGAGATAAATTACCCTTAGTCCATAATAGTAATACATAATTAGAATTGTTCCATTAAAATTCTATTATTTACACTTTAGTCCCTAAATTTCTATATCCTTATCAGATTTTACTAACCCCAATAAAGCATGCCTTAAGGATGCTTTCCCCATACCTTGCATTGATCAGCTTTTAGACACGATCTCGGGTAATGAGCTACTCTTCTTCATTGATGCATATTTAGGGTACAATAAGATACAGATGCACCCACAAGACGAGGAGTGCACTATCTTGCAAACAGAGTTGGATCTTTTGAAATGTTCATTTGATGTTCGAAGTGGTAAAGTTTTGGGATACATTACGAAGAAGAATAGAATCAAGGGTGATCTCGAGCCTCTAAAAGCATTACTCATCATTGATCTACATCAAAACATCAAAGAAATTCAAAGATTCATGGCTTTTCTAGCGGCCTTATCATAATTTATCTCTCAAATATCTGACGAAAGAACCATTTTCTCAATATCCTAAAAAATAAAGAAATTCACCTTGAACGATGGATGTGAGAAAGCCTGCTACGCTCTTAAAGAATTCTTGAGTTTGCCGAAAATTTTATTGACCCAAACATGACGTGAATAATTAGACTTATATTTGTCCATCTCGGAACAATCGTCGTTGTACTTTTGTTCATAGTACAAGAGAGAACTTAGCGGTTGATCTATTACATTAGTAAGTGATTAATCGACAAAAAGACATGATACTTGAACCTTAAAACGTTAGTGTTGGGACCTGTGCTGACAGCAAAAAAATGCAGCCTTACTTCCAAAGTCATACGATCATCTTTCCTACTTAATTTCCTCTCCAAAGCATCTTTCAAAAGTCCAATATTTTAGGAAGACTCATCTAATGGTTGGTTGAGCTAGGCTAATACAAGATCTTGTATGAACCCCATACGTAAATTAAAGCTCGAGTCGTGGATGATTTCATAAATAAATTCATGAGAAATAGAATAAAAAACATAGATGACACAACAACTTATGAGGAAGAAAGATACGAATGAGTCATCAAATTGGATTGTGCGTCCAACACTCACAAGGGAGTAGATGGAGTCTTACTACGAGCACCGTTTGGGGAAGTACTGAGATAGTCAATCAAGTTATCTTTCAATATCACCAACCAGTCTGTCGAGTATGAAGCGATCATTATGGCTTAAATTATCTCATATATGTGAAACTAAGATATTTCGTGTCCATTATGATTACTAACTTGTGGTAAGCCTAGAAAATGACATATATGGGGAAAACGATGACTACAAGAGAAGATACTAAGAGGCATTGCAAAACTAGGAAAATAAACTCCATAACATCCAGTACGAGCAAGTGCCCCATTCAGACAATTGTATTCAATACTAATTGCCAAAAATAGGTGCTCTAGTAGACAACCTTAGAAATTTTTAGGACGACAACATAAAGTAATCTAAGGTTTTGGAAATCAACACCGTTAATTCCTAGCAACAAAAATACTTATCCTACTTGGGCGACCAAGTTATTCTAACAGATAAAGTTGAGGCTCGAGCACTAAATTTGCGCGCGATTAAATATTAATTCTTGAGAATGTCATTTATATAAATATTTCTATACAACCAATGTTGCAATGTATAAATATAGATGAAGTTATTCTCGTCCTTAGTGATATACACAAAGGGGTGGCAGGGGCTCAATGTGAACATCAAAGTTTAATTTGGTGTTTTTTCCTTTCAAGTTTCTACTAGCCCAAACTGGAAAAATTGATGCCAAGTCTTTTACAAAGATGTGAGGCTTGCCAATGGTACGCCCACACCAACTATATACCCAGAAAACCAATGAGTGTTGTCGATATACCTTGCCCTTGCACAAATGAAGAGTTGATCTCGGTCGGCCCCTACTAAAGACTAGAAGCATAAGACAATATTAATTTGTGATCGTAGATTATTTATCAAAGTGGGTGGAAGCAAAGACCCCACATAAAACAAGAGCGCATGAAATGTGACTTCATATAAATCAAATTTTATCTAAAATTAGGATTCGTAGAACTTTGATTATTGTCAAGGGGCCTCAGTTTCAATATTCCATATTGACAAATATTTACAAATGATATGGAATTAAACATCACTTCTCGACTCCTTACTAACTCATGCGAACAATCGAGTATAAATGATAAACCGAACAATTCTCGACGGTTTGAAAACACTTGAAAAAGACAAAAGGAAATGTCCAGGAAAGCTAGCCGAAGTGTTTTGGGCATATGGAAGGATGCCCAGGTCAGCCACTTTACCCTTGTCTATGGTATAGAGATTGTTGTTTGTACATAAATTATCATCCCCGGTCATCAATTCAACCATTACTCAAAGCACAAAAAAATAACAACCACCCATTGGTTATCGACTAAATTGAGGAACGATGAGATTAGGTTCGGGTGCAGGTAACGCATTACAAAAGCTTAATGAAAAACCGATATAACTCAAAACTCGAACCTAGGATACTGGTAGGGAAACTTCATAAAGATACCTTTCGAGGGAGACAAGGATAGAAACACCGGTAAACGGGCTCCTAATTAAGATATCTCGTACAAAGTGATCTCGAAAAAACACCTCGGAAAATATCGATTAGCCAACATAGAATGCAATGAGCTCACACACCGATAGAATATTATTCACCTCAAATCATATACCTTTTCTTTGTAATTCGGTTGTACAATATATTTCCCTTCTCGTGGCACGAAACATTTTTAGTGAGACACATTGAATACCACTGTCATATACGAAAACTTTTGCTCCTATTTTATTTTTGTTTCTTTTTTATTGTACTATTATTGTTCGGGTATGGCTATACATACCCAATTCAGGTTTAAGTATACCCAAAATCAACATTTGACTTTCGTTTAACTTTTTTTTGACATTTTTACCCTCCATCAGAAAATTAATATCCAAACTGCCATTAAGTAAAAAAAACTACTAAGTGTTTCCTGAGTATACCCAATTCACCAAATGACTTATTTCGCTATCTATACCCAAACAAACATTCTTCTTTGCTGAATTTAGTATCCAAATATTATAGTTTTCTTAAAAATTTTGAAACCAAATTCAAACTTCATAACAAAATCAAGAACATTCAACCTAAAACACAAAATCGATCATGACCGAAGCAGAACTAGGGATCAGTGTGGAGGAGTTGATGTCGCCGGAAAAAAGGGATGATGAAATTTTGCCGGAAAAAGAGTTGGAGTCGACGGAGAAGCAGCCACCGTCGCCGGAGCAGCCACCACCATCGCCGGAGAAGGTAAAAACTTCACCGGTGGTGCGTAGTTGACGCACGACCGGTTCTTGGCCTTTGAACCGGCCGTGCGTCACCTACGCACCACCGGTTCCATGGCCTGGAACCGATGGTTCATGGGCCACCAGTCGGTCGGTCCCGAAGCCTTAGAACCACCGGTGCTGAGGCCATGAACCGGTGGTGCAGGGGCCTTAGTCCGCTCGGTTCTGAGGCCCCATCACCACCGGTTCATAGCCTCAGCACCGGTGGTGCTTATGGTCGTGTCCGGCCGGTTCTGAGGCCTAGAACCACCGATTTTAGGCCTCTTAACCTTGGATTCGCGCATGTTGTTCGAAAAAAATCAAGGTTTTTTTATGTTTTTAACTATACCTGAATGCTTATTGTGGTTTTTCGTTGTGTAACAGGGGACGGATGTCGCTAGTGGGACTGAGGCACCTTCCGCTACTGATTACAGACATTTGTTCTTCACTACCGAGTTCTACACACACGACGCGTTACTGAAATGGGTTACGAAGATAGGAAAACTCTATGGTATGGTTATCAACATAAGTCGGCGCGACAAATTAAACAGCAGAAAAAATCCGAGAGTTTATTTCCAGTGTGAGAGGGGGGGGGGGGGAAATATACTCCAAGAGTTGCAGAAAAGGACCGTAAACGGAAGTGTACAGGAACGAAAAAGATTGACTGCCCATTTCAGCTTCTCGGGTCAATGGTTGAACTAGATCAATGGAAGTTAGAAGTGAAATGTGGTATTCATAACCATGGGATATCTTTACATCTAGATGGTCATTCTTTTGCTGGCCGTTTGAATGATGAAGAGATGGAATATGTTGAACGAGCGACCTTCATTGGTACCAACCCCAGAGATATACTGAATGGTGTCAAGAAGTTAAACGAAGATAATGTTTCTACCATGCGGACGATCTACAATGCACGACAGAAAAGTCGGGATATTAAGAAGGCGGGTAGGTCACAACTTCAGTTCTTGTTGGGTGAGCTTAAGTCACATAATTATTATGAATGACATAAATCTGGTGAAGACGATGGACAAATCATTACAGATTATTTTTTGCCCATCCAGTCAGTGTTGACCTTTTGCGGACATTTCCGACAGTTTTGATTATGGATAGTACATATAAAGTCATACGATATGGTATGCCATTGTTCGAGATAGTGGGTGTGACGTGTACTAGATTGACTTTGTGTGCGGAATTTGCCTTCATGTCCGGTGAGAAGTTAAACAACTTCAAATGGGTGTTAGAGTGTTTGAAGTCGTTGATTTCCGTTTACGGAATTCAAGAACCTCGGGTCATCCTAACCGAAAGAGATTTAGCATTGATGAACGCCATAGAAGTGGTATTCCCAGAGACAACACATATGTTATGTCGCTGGCACATAAACCAAAATGTTCAAGGGAAAACAAGAAAACACTTCCTCGAGAAAAGTGATCATACAAAATTTGTTAGTGCTTGGAAGAAGATTGCGTATGCAGCATCAGAGATTGAATTCGATCACGCCCGACGGGACATGTTATTGGAGTACAAATATTACCCTCTTGCAATTGAATACACTGAAAAATCATGGCTCGATAAGTACATGGACAAATTTGTTGTTTGGAAGACGAACAATAACTCGCATTTGGGACATTGCACAACTAACCGTGTCGAGAGTGCTCATTCTAACCTAAAGCGTTACATACGTACAAGAAAATTAAACTTCGAGTTATTTTGGGGGAGGGTTCATTCGCTTGTTGAAATCTAACATGCTGCCATTAGGTCGTCGTTCGAGAAGAGCCGTTATATAGTACTGCATAAGTTCGCGGACAAACTGTTTGATGAGATTCGAGGTAAGGCTTTCCACATGGCGTTAGAACTATTTTTTGCCGAAGTAGAGAAGGCCGGAAGGTTTTCCACATGGTATACCTTGCTATCACCAGGTCCGCAAGTGGCGTAAAGGAATAATTTCTACCTCACTAGATGCTTTTCACATCCATTGGACAAGGTTATAAATAATGCCTCGTACATTCCGTACGACCATGGAAATTCTCAAAGATGATCTGCTAAAGCTAGTAACCGATGTTATGGAGACAAAAGATGAAAGCCGTATAAAACATATTTACAAGAAATGGTTTGAAGTTGTTTATCCTGAAACATCGTCATTGCTAGAGCTATTGGAGAAGCAAAAATACCGAGGCCGCCCATAGGTGAAAAGAAAGTTAGTCGTGGATGTTAAGTTTTTCTGAACTTATCTACATTTCCAATGAAGCCAGTGCTTGCCATCACTTGAGTAAAATGTATCATAACCTTCAAGTAGAATGTGTTATTTTGACATAATAATCCAGCATTATTCAACGTGTTATTATTGGATAGAAGAGATGCTAGATGAAAAGACAGTGGAAGACAGTGGAGATGAGGCAAGTACTAAGCACATTAAAGAGAACTGGATTACAGTCTCTACAAAACCTAGGGTTAGAGTTTTTTGTGTATTCACTAGAAACGACAGAGTCATTGTGTTCTTCCTAATAAAATCGATCTGCAGCAGGTCCGGAGACGTAGGCATAATTTGCTGAACTCCGTTAACAATTGTGTCTTTGATTTCACTTTTGTTTTTGTGCTTTCCTTTTTTTTTTTTGATCTGATTGGACAGGAAATTAGCATATTTCCCTTAAACTGGTATTAGAGCCAGGTTGGTAGCAATCCAAAGGAAATCAGATTTGAGTGGGAGCAAGGGCTACAGACGAAGGAAAGTTGAGACTCGAAAAATTCGATGGTGTAGATTTTGGGTTCTGGAAGATGCAGATTGAAGATTATATGTACCAGAAAAAACTTTATCAACCCCTCTCAGAAAAGAAACCAGAAGGTATGGAAGATGAAGAATGGACTCTTCTTGATAGACAAGCTCTTGGAGTCATCCGATTGACGCTATCCCGCAACGTTGCTTTTAACATCATAAAGGAAACAACCACGGCGGGTCTTATGAAGGCTCTCTCCAATATGTATGAGAAGCCATCAGCGTCTAACAAAGTTCACTTGATGAGGCGTTTGTTCAATTTGCGAATGATGGAAGGTGCTTCGGTAGCTCAACACCTCAATGAACTTAATACAATCACAAGCCAGTTGAGTTCAGTTGAAATTGATTTTGATGAAGAAATACGAGCATTGATACTGTTGTCTTCACTACCAGATAGTTGGAATGCTACTGTCACTGCGGTGAGTAGCTCATCAGGAAGCAATAAGTTGAAATTTGATAATGTTCGTGACCTAGTTCTCATTGAAGAGATTCAAAGGAGAGAATCAGGTGAGTCATCAATCTCCTCAGTCTTACATACAGAATCGAGAGGAAGAAATTCAACCATAGTATATGGACGCGGTAAATCGAACTACCAAGGCAAATCAAGAGACTGGAGGTCCAAGTCTAGGAATCCTAAAAATTCCCAGGGGTTGAGAAACATCGAGTGTTGGAATTGTGGGAAGACCGGGAACTTTAAATTTCAGTGCAAGAGAGAACCAAGGGAACAAGAGAAGAAGACAGAGGCAAATATCACTTCAGAAGGAGACGATGCGTTAATATGCTCCTTAGAAACCAGGGAAGAGTCTTGGGTATTAGACTCCGGAGCATCGTTTTACGCGACTTCGAAGAAAGAATTCTTGGAGATGTATGTCCCTCGTAACCTTGGAAAAGTATATCTTGGTGATGATCAACCTTGTGATATTATTGGTAAAGGTACTGTGAAGATTAAGTTGAATGGATCTGTATGGGAACTGAAAGATGTCAGACATATACCCAGTCTGAGAAAGAACTTAATCTCAGTAGGGCAGTTGGCTAGCGAAGGCTATAGTACGATCTTCTATGGTGACAATTGGAAAATTTCAAAGGGAGCAATGATGATTACTTGTGGAAAGAAGAGTGGTACTCTTTACAAGACAACAGAGACGAGTTGTTCAATTGCAATAGCAGCAGGAAACAAAAATCCAAATGTTTGGCACCAGAGGCTTGGCCATATGAGTGTGAAGGGTATGAAAATTATGTACTCGAATGGGAAGCTTCCAGGTCTAAAGTCAGTCGATATAGACATGTGTAAAGATTGCATACTTGGAAAACAGAAAAGGGTCAGTTTTCAGACGAGTGGTAGAACCTCAAAGAAAGAAAGGCTGGAGCTTGTTCACTCTGACGTTTGGGGGCCAACAACTGTTTCATCTATAGGAGGGAAACACTATTTTGTGACCTTTATCGATGACCATTCTCGAAAGGTATGGGTTTATTTTATGAAGCATAAATCTGAAGTGTTTGATGTTTTTAGGAGATGGAAATCTATGGTTGAGAATGAGACAGGTCTGAAGATTAAAAAGCTGAGAACTGATAATGGTGGTGAATATGAGGACACCAAATTCAAGAACTTTTGCTATGAGCATGGTATCAGGATGGAGAGAACTGTTCCAGGTACGCCTCAACACGATGGTATTGCCGAACGTATGAATAGAACGTTGACAGAAAGAGGCAGAAGCATTCGAATACAGTCTGGTTTACCGAAGCAGTTCTGGGCATAAGCAATCAACACATCGGCTTACCTGGTTAACCGAGGCCCGTCGGTTCCCTTAGAACATCGAATACCCGAGGAGGTATGGAGTGGTAAGGATATAAAATTATCACATCTAAGAGTTTTTGGTTGTACAAAATATGTTCATATAACTGACCAAGGCAAGAACAAGCTTGATCCGAAATCGAAAAAATGTTTCTTGATCGGCTATGGCGAAGATGAGTTCGGTTATCGTGTTTGGGATGAGGAGAACAAGAAGATGATACGAAGCAGAGATGTGATCTTCAATGAAACATTGATGTACAATGACAGATATAAAACTGAAGCAAATGACTCAAAGTCGTATGAATCAGTATTTGCAGATATCGAGGGAGTCCCAGATAATCAAGAAATATAGTCGATCACATTAACCCCTCAACAAGGAGAGTCTGTTGGACAGATCGATCAACAGCAATCCGATACCTTACAGCCGACCGAGGCAGTTCCTGTTTTGCGAAGATCTTCCCGACCCCATGTACCCAACAGGAGATACTTGAACTATCTGTTACTTACCGATGGAGGAGAACCCGAATGCTATGATGAAGCTTGCCAGACCAGTGATGCTAGTAAGTGGGAGTTTGCAATGAAAAATGAGATGAAGTCTTTAATTTCAAATGATACATGGGATCTAACTGAGTTACCAATGGGTAAGAAGGCACTTCATAACAAGTAGGTGTATCGGGTGAAAGATGAGCATGATGGCTCTAAGAGATACAAAGTACGACTAGTTGTCAAAGGGTTCCAGCAAAATGAAGGAATTGATTACACCGATATTTTTGCTCCAGTTTTGAAGCTCAATACTATTAGATTAGTTTTGAGTATTGTTGCCATTGAAGACCTTTATCTTGAACAGTTAGATGTGAAGACTGCATTTCTTCACGGGGATTTGGATGAGGAGATATACGTGTATCAACCAGAAGGTTTCTTAAAAGAAGGGAAAGAAAACATGGTATACAGACTTAAGAAAATTTTGTACGGTTTAAAACAATCTCCAAGACAGTGGTACAAGAAATTTGACGGTTTTATGCACAAAGAGAGTTTTCAGAAGTGTAATGCGGACCACTGTTGCTATTTTAAAATATGTAAGTCCAGTTATATCATTTTGCTACTCTATGTTGATGATATGTTAGTAACAGGTTCAGATATGAATGATATTAGAAGATTGAAGCTACAATTGTCAAAATAATTTGACATGAAGGACTTGGGTCCGGCGAAGAAGATTCTTGGAATGCAAATCATAAGAGATAGGCATAGAAAAGTTTTGCAGTTATCTCAGTCAGAGTACATCGATCGCGTTTTGAAGAGATTTAACATGTGTGATGCAAATCCAGTTAGTACACCATTGGCAGGTCACTTTCTTTTATCCAAGGATCAATCCCCTAAGACGGATGAAGAAAAAGACTTTATGGCTAAGGTTCCTTACGCCTCAGCTATTGGAAGTTTGATGTATGCAATGGTCTGTACGAGACCAGACATTAGTTATGCAGTGGGAGTTGTGAGTAGGTTTATGTCAAACCCAGGGAAAATTCATTGGGAAGCTGTCAAATGGATTTTGAGGTACCTACTAGGTACCATAGAAAAGTGTTTGTACTTTGGTAAGGGTGAGTTAAAGGTACAAGGCTATGTAGATGCAGATTTTGGAGGTGAAGTTGATCAACGGAAAAGCACTACCGGTTATATATTTACTGTTGGAACTACAGCTGTTAGTTGGATGTCAAAATTACATAAAATTGTCAATTTATCAACTACAGAGGCTGAGTATGTAGCAGTGACCGAAGCCAGTAAAGAGATAATATGGCTTCAAGGTTTGTTAACCGAGTTGGGATTCAAACAGAAGAACAACGTTATGCATAGTGATAGTCAAAGTGCAATTCAATTGGCGAAAAATTCAACATTTCATTCAAGAACCAAGCATATTAGTCTTCGTTATCATTTCATTAGATCTTTATTGGAAGATGAGGTGCTAATACTGGAAAAGATCTAAGGAAGCAAGAATCCAGCTGATATGTTGACAAAGACAGTAGTCATTGAAAAACTGAAGTTGTGTTCAGCTTCAGTTGGTCTACAAGAGTAATAAGACCAGAAAGATCTACTGCATAGATCAAGGTGTGAAGACAGGTTGAAACCAGTCTTCAAGTGGGAGATCGTTAAGTTTTTCTGAACTTATCTGCATTTCCAATGAAGCCAGTGCTTGCCATCACTTGAGTAAAATGTATCATAACCTTCAAGTAGAATGTGTTATTTTGACATAATAATCCAGCATTATTTAACATGTTATTATTGGATAGAAGATATGCTAGATGAAAAGACAGTGGAAGACAGTGGAGATGAGGCAAGTGCTAAGCACATTAAAGAGAACTGGAGTGAATTGAAAAGACAGTGTAATTTTAGGGGGTTATAAATTACAAATTAAAGACTGTAATATTTTTCCCTTTTAAGTGTTACAGTCTCTACAAAACCTAGGGTTAGGGTTTTTTGTGTATTCACTAGAAATGGCAGAGTCACTGTGTTCTTCCTAATAAAATCGATCTGCAGCAGGTCCGGAGACGTAGGTGTAATTTGCTGAACTCCGTTAACAATTGTGTCTTTGATTTCACTTTTGTTTTTGTCCTTTCCTTTTTTTTTATCTAATATGACAGGAAATTAGCATATTTCCCTTAGAGTGGATACATCATCCACTAAACGGGACATGAGCGGATGAGAGTACCCGCTAAAAGAGGATGAAGTTAGTCATGACGCAGTCATGCAGTCTTTAAAACCAACAAAAGTTAAAACTTGTAAAGCAGTTGGTAGTGAAAATACGATTCGGGTAGATGTGCCTAAAGTACCTCGTACTCGTACTTCTTCCATTGCCTCGCGCGCTAGAAATATCGTACAACCGTCCATTGATCGAGTCACAGAACTAATACAGGACCCGAAAGGTTTTTTGCGTTGGTTTCCGATTCACTTCAACCCTTTTATATCGGGTATAAATGATGTTAAGCCAGATGGACATTGTGGATATAGAGCAGTTTCATTTGGGTTGTATGGTCATGAAGAAGGTTGGCGAGGTGTTCGGAAGGCAATATACGATGAACTAATGGAAAACTACGACATGTACAACAAGATTTATAACGGTAAAGAGGATTACCTGAAGGTTGCAGAAAGTATAAACTACTACGAGACACACGAGCATCACCCAAATATTGAATGACAATGCCTGAAATGGGGATTGCGATTGCAACCAAGTTCGAATGCATTGTTCATTTTGTGTCACTCATGGGGTCTCACAACTGTAGTCATACTTTTTTTACCTCTGCGCGGTAAACCCCCCATTATGGCCCAAAGACGTGAGATTAGATTTGGATTCGTTGATACTAACCACTTTGTCAATGTAAGTCATTCGATATATGGTTATGTTTTTTCTCACCACTATATTACTCAATTGTTGGTTCTAATTTAAGTAGTATTAAACAGCTATTAATCAAGCCCCTTTGCCCTTGCGCACGCATACATCCTACGTGGCAGAAGTTGAAGAGTGAAGAGGCTACGCATTAGTAGCTACCAATAGTTGGTCGCTGCAAGAAATACACGGAACTCGAAGGGAGAAAGCCAGTTTGTTCATTCCCATAAGTAACTAATCTTGATGAATTTGTTTAGTTGGTTTATGTGTTTTGGTCGGGTTTATGTTCATGTTTCGAACTCCTTTGTATCTTTTGGTCGCTTTATGTCTTTTGGACGTATTTATGTTGTTTAGAACTTTGTTTATTTTACTACATCGTTTTGGTCCTTCCTTTTTATTACAGTAATTCATGAAATTTACCAACTTATAACGATACGCCAATAATCATTTCATAACTTAATATCAAACATCACAAACAAGCAACAACAACATCGCATAAACATTAGTACATAACTTGGGATTGAGAATACAATTAGTCAAAATCGTAGCCTCCATTGTCGCTGAGAATACGCATTGTTTCCTCCTTCATGGCAATTTGAGAATGAACGTCTTGTGCCATTTCCAAAGACAAATAGTCTGTGATCATTAAACCGAAAGAGTCGAATGCTTCATTCCTAACTTCTAGGGGCTCGTTAAACACCAAGAACATCGGTCCACTAGTTATAGACTGGTACCTTGTGGCTACCTCCTCACGAGTACGAGATCGAGGCATTTGTCTAGACGTAGACATTTCGCCGTACATGAAATACATCATACATCATACATCATACATTATCGTCCGGCCGTTTGAACTTCACAGCTTTAGCAGCCTTGAGCAGATGAGCATCATCAAACACATTCCAACCCATTAAGAAAGACTTCAACTATGTTAGAAGGAGAGTTTTGTGTGTTTGGTGTTGTAAGATAGACTTCCTTATATAGAAGAATGAAAGTTTACTTTGGCGGGAATTTAAGAGCGCAAAAACAGAAAATGCGGGAAAAAAAACCGGGAAAAAAATTCCAAGATTCAATTGCGCACCATAGGTACTGTCTACTATGTACCTATGGTGCACAGGCTACAGTACCTATGGTGCACAGTCTAGTGTACCGATGGTACACCACACTATGTACCTATGGTGCACTAGACTGTGTACCGATGGTGTCATGCATCGGCCGGTACATAACATGCTGACCCGTGCATGGTACCATCGGTAAAAGGGGGTGGTACCATCGGTACATGCCCCTTTTACCGATGGTACAGCGCACCATGGGTACGCCTTCTTCAGTACCCATGGTGCACGCACTGTTGTACCATTGGTACGCAGTACTGTGCACCATAGGTACTACTGACTGTGTACCAATGGTGCACAATAACTTGTAGTTTTTTTAAAATTGTTTTATTTTCGTTTAAAAAAGTAAGTCTTGGGGCATGGATCTAAGTGAATGTTATGGTATTATTTTTTTTAACGGGTGATGAACTTTGTTAAATAATTGTTATAAAGTATTGATTGTAAGAATGGTGCGACTTATGTTCGTTTGTGGAATCTAAATTAAAATAACGAATTCAACTTAAGTACAAGAAATCTAAAAGAAACAATAGAAGCAACAAAGTAGATGTCATAAGTCATAATACAAAGTAGATGTCATAAGTCATAATACAAAATACGATAGTGAAACAACTAAAACGTCCATGAGAATGAAAGATCACAACAAAGCTAAAACAAGTCCAATAATAAGGACAAACAACCAAGGAGAGAAGAGCTGCAGGACTTGATCTCTCAACCTAAGTGCACCCGCTTCCCCACGCTCTACAGGCATAGTAAAAATCGAGCGAACAACGTCTAGCAATCTGTCGTCCTTGGTACGTGGTGGTGGAGTAATAGTATGCCAACCATACTTAGCCACGTACCTCCAGTAGGTGTTCGTCGCAGACTGTCTATATGTGGCAATGGTAACTGTCAACCGATCCTCAGAAAGCAAGTGCTGACGCCAATCTAGCCATGCGCTCTCTCGCCACGTGTACCTCGCTAGATCTCCTTTCATGTAACCCGGTCGTAGTACAAGTGGGAGTTCGGGCCCATCCTGAACCCGTCCAAACTGGCGCATAACCCGATCAGGCATGTAGCCCTTGACCGTGCTCATCATCTGCAAAGGATAAACGATGGTGCGGATCTCTTGCATGGGGAACTGGACTCTAATGTCCTGGTATGGCTCAAATATCACTTGTTCCAAAACAGTAAAACGATTAGACTGTTTTAAATACCTAAAACTTAATATCAAAATGTTCATGCCAGATAAAATTTAAAAACTTACATCTGCCTCCTTCTGATCTGCAAGGAGAGTACGGACAACCGATTTGGGGCGGATGTTTTGCCCAACAATCCGCTTCGGTAGCCACTTCACAATCCTAGGCTGCCTCGCTACGTGGTCAGCATTCTCTGAGGTCCTAAACGCGGGGAAGTGGTCGTAAATCCAGCAATCAAGCATAGCTACAAATCCATAAAGGTTATGCTTCGATGCTTTCGAAGAATCACCCAAACCACGGAAAAGGAATGCCAATGCACTCGTACCCCATGCGATGTCCCACAACCCAGAATCCATATTCGCCAACCCGTACAAGTAGTCAGCCTTGACGCTTTTCTGACTAGTATCCGCAAAAATAGTGCAACCAAATAAGAACATAAGGTATGCTCGTGATACCTGGCGAATAGTCTCAGCATCAATCTCTTCAACGTAGCGACCCATGGTAAAAGTCTCCCGCAACCACTTGATCTTGAAGCCAACGCCTCTGGTGGACTGTATCTCTGCGCGTACCTCATCCACGGTCAGACCTAACATACTAGCATAGTAGCTGTATGCCTCATCACGTGGAGCCGTGACTACATCCAAGGTCCGACCAACTACAGGGAGACGTGTAATGCACCTGACATCGTCGAGCGTAATCGTCATCTCCCCAAATGAGATATGGAACGTGTTGGTCTCCTGATGCCAACGCTCAACAAAAACCTCATCAAGCACGGAGTGTGTGAAGTACTGAGGCAGGTGGGCTATAAGAGGACCGAAAGGAGTCCGCGCCAAAAATCGCTGCACATCTGGCTGAGCACTGAGGTCCCACATACGAAGCACATTATAATGTGCCTGTATGCCTAGTGTAGTGTGACCCTATAAATAAAAAACTAAGTCAGAACATAATAATAGTAAAACCTTAGACTAGACGTTTAATAGTTAGGTACTTACCTGTCCTATGAAGACGTGGTACGCCTCATGCTCCTTGTAGTCAGGAAATAAAGGTATCTTGTTGCATTTGAGAAATGCAAACGTCTTCCGCTGCTCGTCAGTGTCGATAGCATCGATATGCTCCTCATCGATGGTGTCCTGCTCAGGGTCCCTAGTGGTATCCACCCTGTCACTAACAGGTGGTGGATGTGTACTAGTATGCGCAGGGGACGGAGCTCTGCGAGCAGGAGAGGGAGGTGGTGGATCACTAGCAGTGGGAGGTGGTGATCGATGTGATGACGACGTCTCTCGTCGTGAGGAGCCTCCACCTCTGATATCAATGTCCGCAATCTCTGTGGTTTTTTCATTCCTCTTCCCATGCTTGATTCGACGCAAAGACCGATTATTTCGTATCCTTTCCTCCTCCTCCCTAAGACGAATAGTCTCAGGGTCCTCAAGTAAATCTCGTCCACGCTTGGCATCGCGGACCCGCTCATCCTCAACGGCCCTTACAGTCTTAATACTCTTCCCCGGAGGTGGCGGACATGACCCAGGGGGATACGCCCTGGATCGAGGAAAACGTCGCTCCTCAACCGCGTCTGACCTACAAAAATACAAAACAAATCATGAAATTAATAAGAGTAACAGACGATGTAACACACAAAATTAAAATCATCAACACTCTAATACGCAACCGAGCTAACTTTATAAAGTAATTTCTTATAAATTTCAAGTTTTTTTTACAAAAATGCAAAAGTAAAACCTTTGAAACACAATTTGGGTATTTAAAAAAAACAGCGCACCATAGGTACGCAACAAGGCGTACCGAGCGGCACGGGGACCAGTGCCGCTCGGCACGGGAACACAGCAGGTGTGCCGCTCGGTACACAGCAGGTGTACCGAGCGGCACACCTTCTCACACCGATGGTGCTGCCCAAGGCGCACCACCGGTGCACTTTGCCGGCCATTTTCCAGCCGGCAAGTTGGCTGGAAAATGGCCCCTAAATCCTACAATTTTTGCTAAATTTACTCCCTAATTCTAACCTAAATCCTAAATTCAACCCTAAATCTAACGCAAATCTAAAATTCATACCTAAATCTTACAAAATTAACAAACAAATTTAGTTTAGGAACTTACGTAGGTGGCGGTGGGGGGTTTTGTTCTTGACCATGATGAAGGAGGAGGAGGAGTGGTGGTGGTGGTGGTGGTGGCTCGCCGGAAATTTTGAGAGAGAAGTGAGAGTGTTTGAGTGAGATTTTAGAGAGAAGTGAGAGAAGTGAGTGAAGTGAGAGAAAGTGAAGTTTAAAATGTTGTGGATGAAGTTAGTAAAAAAATGGCTTATATACCCACAAAATGGTATTTTTTGAAACAAATGGGTATACTTAGATCACCTTTGGGTATACTCAAAATTGGGTATACTTAAACCTGAATTGGGTATATATAGCTTGACCCTTATTGTTCACATGAAATTGCTTCTTGAACGACTATTTATTTGCTTTCGACACAGGGGCATTATTGCGAACTAATAAATATCCGCACATCTTCTCACATACCAATATACGACTTCCATTACTATCATTTTGCGAGAACCAATACTCCAGTAGTGTACTCCAATTAACACTGGTTTAGCTATAGTATTCCTACACTATTACTGGAAACAAACAAACGTGCATACCCCAACGCCCAGCCTAGGTCATTCGGTCTTGACCGTAACGATTTTAGCTACTTTATATACTATTATTACAGATAATCTACGGTGACTGATAGATTACTCACCAAACTAATCATGTTCTAAAATCGATGACCACGATGAACTTGGATGCTAGAAAATTCAATAATCGTGAGCACATAATTTCTAAAATAAAACAAAAAAGTTACAGTCACATAGGGTAATAATTGTTGGATAAACATTGAACTTAGATACGTGTTAATATTAGTTTTTATGTTAGTTATTTAGATAAGATCAAACCGTTTGTTTGTTTCTTCTATATATAAGAAACATAAGTGCGTACATTGATCTTTTAAATGAGAAGTTAACATTTCCAAGTTCTTGTTTTTCTGCATACATATATTCGTCTATCTATGAGTGTATCTGTATTGTTGTTTTATAGCAGGGACCGTATCCCTATATTTGGTATCAGAGCCTGTGTTGCAGATCACTCGAACGCAATAGCGGAGAAACAGATGGCAAGGCAGAACGGAGAAGCAGACGGCAAGGCAGCCATTTCTCAAGCGGAGAAGCAGACGGTAATGCAGCCATTTCTCAAGGGTAGAAACAGACGGCAAGGCAGCCATTTCTCTAGCGGAGAAGCAGACGACAAGGCAGCCATTTCTCTAGCGGAGAAGCAGACGGCTAGGCAGCCATTTCTCAAGCGGAGAAGCAGCGGCAAGGTAGCCAGCAAAAGAGCCAACAAGATCTTCAAGAACTCTTCGGATAAAGAGGAAGATCACGCAGACGACTAAGAAGACGGGGGGCAAGTTCAATGTTAAGGGGGGAGAATATTGGATAAACATTGAACTTAGACACGTGTTAATATTAGTTATTATGTTAGTTATTTAGATAAGATCAAACCGTTTATTTGTTTCTTCTATATAACAAACAGAAGTGTGTACATTGATCTTTGAAATGAGAACTTAACATTTCCAAGTTCTTGTCTGTCTATAAGTGTATCTGCATTTCCGTTTTATAACAGGGACCTAGTCCCTTCAATAATGAATCGATAATAAAACCCTTAAATATAAGGACCACTTTGAATTCAATCTAAATTGTTCGATCATTTAACGATCAACAAGTGATGCTGGTTCTTTTTTAATTAACTTATTTAAATCTTATTTTAAATAAATAAATAAGTAACTCAAACATTTCCCCTTCAAAATAAGCACGCACTGTGCCATCTAGTCAGCTTGAACTTTTGGCCCACGAAGATATCTGATGATATATGTCGGTATCCTTACCCAATCAACATGATTTGGTTACATGCATGCGTTCTCGATCTATCTTCGTCACATGATCAATTATGTATCACAAGTTATTTCAAGGAATAAGGGGAATTCTGATAATGATATATCTCACATATATTATCTACTCTTGATGCCGACAAAGTACACTCGTACAAAAATTAGAAAAATGATAAGAACAGTTCATCAAATAAGGACAATGAAGTACTCCCAGTAAAGAACCATAAGAAGAGGGTAACAATTAGTACGAACTGAGCGTAATAACTCGACGCATAACACGAACCGAGATGAGCCATGAGGTAGTATTAGATAATGACCATAAGTAATATGAGGCTAAGAAGAAATAGAACCTTAGAGAAATATACATATACAGACGAGGACCAAAACAAGGGCATGAGGCAAACATAATGAAGTATTTGAGCGACTCTCACAGTGTAATACATGATGATATAACAAGGAGTAATGTGTATTAACACCCATTAAGAGTCATTACCGGAATTTAACCCGATTCAAATATATAATAAGTAGATATTTAATATGAAGAGAGAAAATGTCATGTAAATGTTGTAAAGAAAGGAAAACCCCTAGTAATATTTTTTGAAAACCAAAATAAAATAAGTAGCATTATATTTTTTAACCCAAAATTTTTATTTATGCCTTGACTCTATATTTGTTACATTGACACTATGTTTGAGAATAAAATAACTCTCACTAAAATCAATGATCCACTAAACAAACACATCTCATCCTGATGGTGTGTACCTAAATAAATGTATGTACCATTGTTTAGTTTCTGTACGTACCATCATTTTAGTAAGAGGATCTCCCACCACATGGTTTGTGATGATGTGTTATATACACTCTCTTTATAATAAAATCTCGATATCTATATTCTTGAAGGAGCTCATGTTACTTAACTTTAGAATTATTTTAATATTATATACTTATTAGATTTTCAATCATTTCTACAATGATAAAGTTCCGCAATCCCAATCCATAGTTGAATGCGTCAAAAGATACAACAAATCCAACTACAATACTGAACCGATGCAACTAGTGTTGCTTGGTACTTTTTGCTAATATTATTATACCTCAAACTAATAGGAATATGATGTCCGAAGTGCTATGAAATGTGTCCATATTTCTTAGCAAAATCTGATTCAAAAAACCAAATGATCATCAGACTATTATATTTTCTATATGTCAACATATGTTTTTTTTCTTTATTATATCAGAGAATCCTTTTGACCATTCTAAAATGTTACATCCCTATATTATTTATATACATTTCCAAAAACCCGATAACAAAGGAAATTTCTAACATTTTAAAAACTTGAGCATACATCAGATTCCCAAATGTCGTTGTGTATGGAGTATTTTTTATATCTTCAATTGAAACATGTATCTTTAGATTTTAAATAAGAACAATTTTTTATGCTTTTGAAATAGGGGTATTCAATGGCACACTAAAATATGAACTTACTCCCACTAAAAGTTTAATACACACAGTCTCAACCAAGCTCATATCAGAACCAAATGGGACGACTACCTTAAGAAACTTATGGTACCACTATTGAGAAGCTTATTTGATCCCATATGGATTATTTTGTTTTTCATAGTATTTAATTTCAATCTTCAATTACAAACTTCCCATACTGCATCGTCTATATCTTTTTCTCGATGTCACCATTAAGAAAAATAGTCTCGACATTCATTTGATGAAGCTTTAGGTCGAAGTGTACGACTAGTTCCATGACTGTCCTAAAATATTCCTTCATAAAAATCAAAATAAGTTTTTTTTAAAAATCAATCCTTTCATGGTGAGTATAACCTTCTAGCGCCAGTCACACTTTATGTATCCTCAAAGATATTTTATTCGTCCTATCTCTAGTGGATATTTTTAAGAGCACTATTTCTTTAGTTATAATTTTTTAGAATGTAAATTTTAGTATTTTTAAATATTTTTATTTTTATTCCCTTATGTGTAAGACAAATATAATCTTTAGTATTTTTATGTTATAACAAGACTAAATTGACTAGAAATGAAGCAAAATCATCAGATGCATGGTATCAATTCACCAACAAAGCTGAATTTCGTGATTTGTTGGATTCATAACCTACTTACGTTGTTTAGAAACTTCATGAACCTCTATGGAGTTTTTATCAAAATGAATATTTGTTCATCAATGTCTCTCTTGAACTCAACATCCACAAATAACCTTGATGTTCACATTATAATAATAATTGTAGTGGAAGAACTTAAACCTTAAAATGGTTTGAATGCTCTGAAAATCATATGGAATAAAAGCAAATCATTTTAGTGTCCAAATTATTCTAATTCGACCTATAATCTTTATTTTAACCAACTAACCATTATGAGAAATGAGTTTTTTTATCTAAAACAAGTTGTTGAGTACTATGAGTAATCAATTCTATTTTTAGAGAATCCAATTGTCTTTTTTTAAGGTATCAGTCTTAATAGTTAGTTTAACGATCAAGGTGTATTTTCAACTTTATCTTTTCATAGTTTGCCAGTTTGTTACTTTAAAACAGAATACGCTTTTTAAAATTAATCTTTGTCACTGGTTAGTTCTCTAATAGATTCGGATAAAATAGGACATGGTTTGAAGTTTTACATTATCTCAATATTTTGTGAGGTCATTGAGTGGTATACAAGAATCATTGAGTTGTGATAACTCTAAAAAATAAGAAATTACAAAAAGAGGTGATTAGCAAAGTATTTATCAATAATAAAATGAAGAAAGCATAATGATAAAAACAAACATCTATTTGAAGTTGAAATTACCTTTGCAAAATGCCAGCGATCATCATACTGTTATAATATGAAAATTGGCTAAATATAAGAGATGGCGAACCATTATAAATGTTTGACTTGGAATACTTATAGAGCAAATCCGTGGACTAGGACCTATCTGAACTGTTAGGTGATTACCTATGGAAGTTATGGTATGAACAATTGGTGAATTAACACTGGAAGTGTTATGAGGTGTGGTATTTTGAGTTGAAGTACTTGAAGAATATATGTTTTCCCTTTATTTTGGTTAATAGATAGCTTTGGAAGTACATTGGGTTTTGATCGGTTGAAAACCTAATCAAACACAACAATGAGGAAAAAAACTAGAGAAAAAGAAGATAATATAAAATATTTCTTTTTTGAAAAATGGTCCGATAACAATTAGAATTTTCACCTTTATTTATAGTACTTATGAGTTCCGCATTTATTTTCATTCTTTACATGTTTGACCTTATTTAATACGAAATAATATTTATTAGTAACTAACAACATATTATTATGTATAATTATATATATAATTGTGCTTTATTATTATCTGGATATTAGGTATGAATTATAGCTTTATAAGATTTGATGACTTTCTTTTCTTCCTTCTTTGAGCAGAAGGTGAAGTGGAGGAGTTTTCTTTGGTAACATGGACTTTATTAGGAATGGTAGAGGCCCTGATTTGGAATAATAAGTTTATTTTTAATATTAAGATATTTGACCGGATGTGGAGAAGTTTTTTATATATTTGAGAATAGACATCTTGGATAGCAGAATATGTCATTTAGTGTTAATAACAAGTATGTTAGAAACATATGGTTTGTTTGAATGGACCTTGTCATATTAAGAATTTTTCTACTTATTAATTACAAGGTTCGTATCGGAGATAGTCAACCTTTTTTGTTTAACAAAGGCACAATCATACCTTACAAGTGTTCGTCCTTCCTTCTTAGGACGTTCTATAGAGGGTGTAGGTTTATCTTGGAAAGTAGAAGAAACTTGCGCCAAGTTTAATTTGATATATATGAAGGACTTGCTTGGTGAAAGAGGCACTATCAACATATTTTGGCACTTTCTTTTTTGGAGTTTTTAAGTCAACTTCAGTTTAGTCTCGATTATGAAACCTTTAAGGATTATATTTCTGATGTTTTCTTTCGTGGCTTCTTAGCCAGTCTCTATTAGAGTAATATTATCATCAGCTGCCATGGTAAATTTGTTAATAGGCTAAAGATAGGTTAACATAAAAAGTTTGATATGCATAAAGGTGGTGAAAATCTAAAAACCAAACATAATAGGTTGTAATGTGTAAACCTGGAAAATGATTTACATCGACCTAATTGTAAACCTTTATGAAAAGTTGATTGTAATGGTTAGAATCTGCAAAATAAAAACATGTTCATAAGGATGAAAAAAATATCAAAAGTGAACAAGAATAAAAATAATATGTATCTTAGGTGTATTCATCCATCGTTTTTTAACATGACAATATTCATGATTACCATTTTGTTATTTCCAATTTATGTTTTTAAAAACAAAGGAATTTTTCTAATCATGAACAAAATATCAAGAATAAAGAAAAAGATTTTTTTTTTAAATATCAATGTTAGTGAGAAAATCCAAAATATGAACACGTGTTTTGAGTATTTTTTTAGTTATGTAACAAATGAAACATGGTACGTAACCCATTAACAGCTAGTCGAGTGGGGTATATGAGAATGTACCTACAAAGTCTTGAATAAATTAGGGAAGCGGGAATCGAAGACTTTCGTGAAATATGGAAATAAAAAAGCATATTTTGTCTTCGTCACTTTGATGAGTTAATTCACCAAGTTTAGGAAAGCAACACAACAATATTACGTCTAAAAACTTACGTTCTTCATCAGACATGTTTTTGTAAGTAAATGTTTTAAAATATGTATTTAATAATGTAAGTTTGTTTGCTTCATCTACAGGCGGGAGTTGGTATATAATTACTACTGGTATATGTGCTTTCCTCTTTTGAGCCATTTCTGGATTAAAAACATTGTCAGCATGCTTTCTAACTTAAGTTGTCTTTATTTTTTATATTGGTTTAAAAAAAGAGAAGTTGAATCATAATGTCATTTTTATCAAATATAAAATATCAGTTTCCTCCTTTATGAAATTGGGTTTTTTGGTTTGAAGAGTTATTTAATGTATATTATCGAATTGCATTTGATTAAGTAATCAGGAAATATAAATGGAAGGAAAAAGATAAATTAGTGTTAAAAATACACTATTGAAAGATTTGTATATGAAGATAAGAATTGAAGACACTAGATCAATAATGAAAGAGATGCTTCAAGTGGACCAGTTTAAAAGAAAGGGAAGAATTATAAAGGAGGTAAGTGTCTCGATATAAATAGGAGGAAGAAATAACGATTTTAACCATTTGATTAAAAATAATCAGCGGTTAAAATAAAGGTTTTTAACCGCTGATTTTATTTATTAACCAAAAGAGGTAGTGTTTACAAGAAAACTAGAACAAAGGCTAGCATGAAGTTTACAAGGTTGTATTTAATATATGTTGGAGTGAAGATGTACTTCAATTGATTACAACATTGATTTATTTCCCCATTATATTATTTATTTTCTCCATATTTAAAAATAAAAAAAGATTTATCACTTATTTTTACTATTTTGTCATCGTTTTACCTTTTAATTTATAATTTGATTCTGTTAACCATTATGAAATATTCATAAAAAAAATACATGATTAAGCCAAATTAAATCCAACATATATGGTTTAGCTTCTAAAATTGAACTTTAAAAACAAAACAAAAATCAAATTTCTTAAAGATTACTCATGGAAGAGAAAGTCACTCAAACCAAAGATTTAAAAGCGGAGAACATCATCCAATCAACCAACAAAGTAATTTAATCTTTTTTTTAGTTTTACGTTCATGTAATTTGAAAATCCATGTTAAAAAACGTATTTTTTTAACATGTTAAAAGATGGAGTTGCTGGAGAATGAATGAGTTTTTGGGATAAAAATAAAGAAGAGGGTAAATATGTTATTTCCTTTATGGAGAAAATAACAAATTGAAGTTTTATTTATTTATGGAGGATATAAAAACATAGATGGGGAAACAGCTTCACCTTTATGGTGATACTAATAACCACTTGTAGAACTTGTGTTGAAATTACTGCCCCGAGAGTATGAGTGTCAAAAAACGTGTTGAAATTACTGCCACAACCTCCTTGTACTGAGTGATATATATAATAAAATGTAAATGATTAGGTTTCGAATAAATACATCGATTTTGAAAAAAACTTGTAAGAATTTAAAGGGTCCAAACATTTAAATGGTTATACATTGAAAAAATAAATCTAAAACATTAAGAATTTTAGTACGCACCTAAAGTTTTAAATAGTAAAATAAAATTATAGATTATTGGATTTACTGATGATATCTCATCTAAATAATTTTTACTAATCCTAAAAAAATATTTATAAAATTTACTTTGAGCAATAGAGGAGAGTCCTCATAAGGCTATAGGATATAGATAGTATATATTTTTTATAACAACAATGTAAAGTTATGATAATGACTAATAAATGATAAGTTGCATGTATAAAAATGATAGTGGACGGGAGTTGCATAAAAATGGTTTTACAAAAGTAAAAAAGAAAATACTAGATAAGGGTTACAAAAAGTAATAAGACGCTGGATATAAAGAAGTGTTTAGACGAGGGTTACCAAGAATATTAGACGATGGGCATATAGAAGGAGTTAGCCGAAGGTTACCAAGAGTTTTAGACGAGAGTCATCAAGAAGATACTAGATGAGGGTCGCAAAAAAGAGAAAAACGAGAGATATAAAGAAAGGGTTAGACAAAGGTCACAAAAAAGATACTAAATGAGTTATATATAAAAATAAGACAGAAGATATAAATAAGTTTTTATATGAAGTTCACTAAGACTATGTTGGACGAGGGACGTATAGAAGCGATTAGACGAGGGTCATCGAAAAAATGTAAGACGAGTCATACAAATAAAAGGTTGTTCAAGCAGTTATAACTAAAAGATTAATGTCAAACATTTAATAGGTTATCAAAACTTTTTGTTAGTTTGTTATGACACGTGTAAAATAGTTATTGGTAAACATAATAATTTAAGTAGTATAAATAAAGGAGCTTTGAACAGTATACCGTCCCTGGACTATCACATTTGGTGACAGATAGTCCATTGACTTTCAAAAGTCTGTTGGTAGTCCTCAGACTATCAGCTTTGGATAAAGTTAGTCCACTTGATTTTTTTATTCATGTGAACCTACGACCTGTCACCATAGTCAGAAATTTTTTGTATCACCACTAGTCCCTTAACTTTAGGTCACAAGTTGTAGAGTACATTTTGGCTTTGACATAAAGTTAAGGGACTAGTGGTGATACAAAATTATGCTGACTATGGTGAAAGGTGGCAGGACCACACGAATCAAAAGATCTGGTGGACTAACTTTATCCAAAGCGATAGTCCAGGGATTACCAGCAAAAATTTAAAAATCAAGAGACTATTTATCACCAAATGTGATAGCCCATGGACGATATACTGTTCAAAACCAAATAAAGGCTTAAGTCTCAATTTAAAGACTACACACTAAAAATACAAAAGGTTATTAATGATTTCGTTTACGATGACTTACGTATTATTTTGGTTTTATATCTGAAAAATATTTTCTCTTATAGCCTTGTCTTGAAATAAAGTTAGTCACTCGCATCTAATGATTAAAGCAAAGGTGTCACATGACATTATACTCAACATAAACGTGTATAATGAATGGTGCGTCGACTTTAGTTACGATTTGAACATTTGATCAAATGACTTGTTGGCATCAGGGTGACTTACTTGGAGTTGTTATCTTATGTGGTACTAATAAATAAATTCAATGTATTCACTTATTAATCAAACCATGTGACTTTATAAAATCATCACACAAACACTATTTGTTTATTTTCATTCACTCTTCTTCATTTCATAATAAAACACAAACTATTTGTGTTTGTTATTTGCGATAAATTGATAATGGATTACGATTTTAGATGAGAATATAGTCCATCGACTATTGCATTTTATTTCATTTAGTCCCTTTACTAAAAAACTCACAGATCAGGGTCAATCGACTATTCAAAATCTATAAATTTAGTCTCCGCGTGTGGTCTTTTCTCTGGTTCAGTCTCCGCGTGTGGTCTTTTAGTTAAATGATACTAGTCTCACAAATGCTCATTCGACTTTTAATTCTATTTTTACCCTTTAAATTTAATATTTGTTTTAATATTTTTTGTTTTATTATTTTTTATTCTTCTCAAATTAGAGTATCGAAAAATAAATATTTTTTAAATATATTTTATTTTTAATATTTTACCCTCGAATTTTATTTATTATTATTATTATTATTTTATTTAATTTTTTAAGATACTCTGTTTTGAGAAGAATAAAAAATAAATAATATTAAAATAATATTAAATTTAACTCGTACCAATTAACTCGATGATGTTAGATATAAATCTCTTGTATATTTTAGATATATTTTATAAGACATTTATTTAAAATAAAATACTTTTATTAAGAAAAATATATTACAAATATGACAAACAATATATTAAAAAATATTTAATAAAATGATATAAAAACCTAACCGCTTTTTAGTTGGATGGTGGATCGATCATAGTTTTTTTGGTCATATTCAGAATCGATAAGGATCTAAATTTATTAATATCGAATATTTGCTTCCTGCACATAGAAACTAAAGATAAGTGCGGATAGAGCCTCGCGAGTAGTATTTAAATAAAAACAAATGTTAAAACTTTTTTAAAAAAATTATATTTAATGTTTTATAAATTAAATTGGCAGTATTTTAAAATAAAATATTTTTAAATCAAAATAGAGATATTTTCTTTTCGCTTAATAATTAGTAGTTTTTGTCATATCAATTTCTATCATGACATTCCCCATCTTATTTTTTGTTTATCTTATGAACGAGTTCTTGTGTAAGTAATATGCTTTTATGAATATCTCTACCCTGAATAAAGAGACAATACTCTTGAGGGATCAGTCTAGGTAAATATAAGGCCAATTTGTCATTGAGTATCTTTGATAGTAGCCTACTGAGGACTATACATAGGCTGATAAGTCTAATTCTACTCAAGATTTAGGAAATTCCACTTTAGAAATTAAACAAATTATTGTGGCCTAAATACCATTAGGGCAATAGAGTCTTAGATTAGAATAATATAGTTGCATAGATGTCTTTGTGAGTGATAGACCAGAAAGCAGCGTAAAATTTAGTGTTGAAGCCATCAACACCAATAATAATATTAGTTATTATTATTCAGAGAGATTATGACTTCATCCTTAGTGCGAATTGACATTGTTCTAATCATAAACTAGTTTAATGATGATTTTTATAAGATTATCCATAATTATGCATGATTTTGAGAATTAAGAAGTGATTTAAAATTATATTTAGGTCACAAAACCATTTCATTTTTATTTATGATCCAATAAGGATCCTCCAAAATAAAATATATATTGATTCGTTTTTTTCTCCTTTTAACATAATCATTAAAAAAATTGGAATTCTTATCACTATTTTTCATCTAGTTTAGAACATTTTTTTGTTCCTAATAAATCCTTTCTCTAGTCAATAACTTAAGATGATTTACTTTGACTTCTAAAAGATTAATCTTCTATTATTTGAACTTCTTCTTATCGTTTATTTGTTGAGTCAAATTCATTCTCAAATGTAGTCCAATTTCAAGCTTTTAATTTGTGCTTAAGTCCTTTAAGTTTGCTAAGAAAGCCAAAAAAACATATAATCTTTGTTGCCAGTTTTGTTCAATAAAATTGAAGAAATGGTTAAACGGGAATTATTGGTGTCTTAGCAAGACGGTGAATTTGGAATGTATAAAAATGGCTAAACCAATTTGTATTATGAGCAGAACATAAACTCGACAATTATTTTTAATCTGTAAAGACATAATTGAAAAAGCAAAAAAAAATTTATATGACAGAAACAATATATCAATTGGATCAATAATTATATATTAAAAAGTTATAATTATTTCGATAATTATAATTTTGTAGCTAAATGTTTTCATGTAATTATCGTTTATTGTTGTTAAGTTAAAGTTTGTTTTATATACATAAAATTTTCAAATCCTCTAAAAGCAAAACAATAAAACAATAAGATTGTTTGAAAATATAGGTTGCGGTTAAAGATCGATGATTAGCAAAGTATATACAATTTCTCGTTGTAAGATTTGTGTAAATTAAAAATATCATTTATGTGGTTATACTCGTTTACCAGCTTTGTTTGACAGATTAAAAATATATCTACCGGCTTCAAAGTGAGGAGGATCAAATCCTTCCATAGTAAAATAGGCGTTAATGGAAAATGACATACTAATAACATATTCAGAAACGAACTTCTTTTCTCCGTTCAAATTTGAACCATAAAAATTTATTGTGGTATGTTCAACATAAGGATACCAATTCTATGTTTTATGAACAATGTTGTATAAGTTTTTGACCCAATAAAATTTAATTTTAATTATATATATAATTTCCAATTATATTAATCGTAAAATTCAATCAGAATATAAAAAGAAAAAGATAAAAAAAACAACTTTACAAATTTTAAAGTTCATTATGTGTAATGTGTGGTTGATTATTTTGGCATCAAATATTATTTATAATTTTTTATTTTTAGTTTATACCTAAAATAATATAGCAAATAGTTATTGTTTTCTCGTTAAGAACATGTACGAAGTAGATGTTAAATATTATTTTTTCACTCCAATAAACGCGTTCATTTAGTTGTTCGTTTAAACAAAGATTGGAAAAAAGTTTAGCCATTTGTTAAATATGAAGAGTTTTTATTTTTATTTTTATTATTATTTTTATTTATTATTCTTTATTTTATTTTTTTATGTTTTTTTCTTTTTTTTTTTCAATTTTAGTGTTCATTTTAGAGTTGGTTAATAAGTATAAAAATAATTATCTTTTATAAAAATAATAATAATTTTTAATATATTATCTTTGAAAGATATCTAAATATAAGAAAATCAAATTTAATATTTTAAATGTATTTTAAAAGATATATAGAAATAAAATCAAATTTGTTATATAAAATATATTATTGAAAAATATATACAGATAAAATCAAGATAAACGATTCATGAAAATTAAATTAAATTTTTATTTTCTTTTTTTTCTTTCAAATATACCATTTTAGATCAAACAAAAAATATGAAAGGGGATTTGAGAAAAAGATGGAAGTTAGTTACAACTCTCCAAGAAAAGGAGTTACATTTCAAGAAAATATTTCTTCATCATCTAGGTTCTTCTAACTTCGCGTGATAATGTATGAAGGAGAAAGCCCTTCTCATGTTTGTAGATCGACTAATCTAAACATTAATTTTCCTGCTTTGCAAAATCTTCGACTTGATCTTCACAAAATCAGGAACAATCCTGCATCTGAACCTATTATCAGTGAGAATGTTAAGTTAGCAAACAAATCCTTTGCAGCTTTATTTAAGCAGAGTCAAATCAAGATAATTCATGAAGAGGTTCAAAGAATAAGTAATAAAGAGTTCCCTGAGATCTATTTCAATGCTAGGGATAAAGAAAAGCTTAGTTCAATTTCTAAACAAACTTTGGTTTGTAAGTTTTCAACATGCAAACCCAATTACAGTATTCTAAAAGAGTTTTTTTATGGCTTCAAATTCAGTGGTGAATTCAGTATTTCGAATTACGACTACAAGTATCTTTTCATTGAGTTTTCTTTAGTTGAAGATCTTGAAAGGCTTTGGCGAATATATGTTTGGGTAATTGGAAACAAAACAATGAGGGTCCTCAGATGGAGTCCTCATTTCAATATAAATTAGGAAAACGCTATGAATCCTATGTACATAGATCTCCCTAACCTTCCTAAATTTATGTACCAGGTGGAAACTATAAAAGAAATTGCTAAAGGTATTGGAAATCCTTTAAATATTTGGGTTCCTATTAAAAATCGTGCTAGATACAATTATTGCATGATTTGGGCTGAGGTAGATGTATCTAAGCCTCTACCAAATAAGATTTGGTTGCTTTTGGTCAGGATGGATTTTGGCAGATTCTAGTGTATAACAACTATCCTAAGTACGGTAACCTATGCTACTATCTTGGTCACTCTGAAAAAAGTTGCGAGAAATTCAAGAAGAACAATATTGTTAAATATACAAAAGTACCTGATTTTTCCTTAGAAACAGTTGACAAAGGGAATGATAAAGTGAATATTCTTGCACATAGACTAATGTCGATAGTCACTACTGGAGATAATAATCTCAGTGTCATGGATTCTGAAATAAGAAATACTGAATCTAATGAAAATCAAAAGATGAGCAGTATACAAAACAATGCATTGGTGGAGAATCATGTACCTTTGGGGGTGGACAAGAATGAAGTTATTGAGGCTCTGCCACATTTGAAATACTTGTAATGGAGATGAATCAACCACCTTTGAAATCACATGAAGCCTGCCATCTTCACCTGCAAAAAAGAATAAAGAACTCAAGAAAAAATACGAGAAAAATATAAGGAAACTGAAATTGGTAAACACAAAGAGCTTGATAAATTTGAAACAAATGCAATACAAAAGTGTTGCTAAAAACCTAAAACCGTCTAAATGGCCATTTCAATAATCAATTGGAATGTGCGTGGTTTGGGAAATAAAGAGACTATGGGCATGCTCAAATCTCTTAGGAGATCGGTGAAACCAGGTTTCCTCACTATCCATGAGCCTGTGGTCAATTGTTCTAAGTTGGAGAGAGTAGCAAAAAGATTGGGATTTCATGGATTTTGTCACAACTCTAGTAATAAAATATGGGTTCTGTGGAAAGATATTTTCAAAGTGGACATTATTGAAGATTGAGATCAGTTTAATCACCTCAATGTCAATTATAAAGATTTGGGGAAGGATTTTAGGGTCACGGTTGTTTATGCCAAATGTACTAAGGTTTTGAGAAGGTTTCTTTGGGACAATCTTAGGGAATTGGATTGTACTTATGTGGATTGGCTGGTTTTGGGAGATTTCAACACAATTTATTCACCTGATGAGCAATTTCACTGCTCAACTAATTGTGTATTTAGTATAGATGAATTTAACAATTTTATTCTTTACTGTAGTTTGAATGATGCAGGCTATTCAGGAAACAGGTATACTTGGACAAATGGCAGAAATTGGAAGCGTTTGGATAGGGTTTTATGTAATAATAACTCGATGAACTACTTTGATGCTACAACAGTGACTCGCCTAACCAAGACGTGCTCTGATCACTGTCCTATGGTGGTTTCTATCAATACTAGCTCTAAGAAAGCTAAATATTGCTTCAGATTCCTTGATATATGGACTCTTCACAGTGGTTCCTATAAGCTGGTTGAAGATAATTGGGCTATGGACTGTCAAGGGTTTCCTATGCAGAAATTCTACTTTAAGTTGAGGAGATTGAAAGTTGAGCTAAAGGGATGGAATAAAGATGTGTTTGGGAATATTTTTGATTCTATTAAACAAATAGAGGAAGAGATAAATTGCGAGGAGTTAAACTATCAGAATTCTAAGTCTTTAGAAGATAAGAATCTATTTGAAAAGGCCAAAGAGACTCATGTTTGCTTACTAGACAGGGAAGAGGTTTATTGGGCTAAAACAACTCATTCTCAATGGGTCAATAATGGTGAAAGAAATACTGAGTTGTTTCACAGTTTGGTGAAGAAAAGGTATAAAAGAAACAAAATTAACAGAATTAAAGATGGATCTATTTGGTTAGAGGACTCTAAAGAAATTGGAAATTCAGTTGTGAATCATTTTAGGGACATCCTATCTGAGAAATATAATCCTTGAAACTCTAATATCCTACCTGACTATATTCCTAACTTGGTAACTGATGAGGACAATAACATGTTAACTACTACTACTACTACTGAGGATGCGGTGTATGAAACTATCAAAGGGTTGAATACTAATTCTGCGTCTGGTCCAGATGGTTTCAATGGTAAATTCTATGTGGTTTGTTGGCAGATCAGTAAGCATGATCTTTATGAGGAAATTTCTCAGGTTTTCTATGACAATAGTCTCCCTAAAGGTCTGTTTGCTACTCTGATTTGTTTGATTCCTATGAATTCTTCCCCACAATCGTGGAAATATTTCAGGCCTATTGGCCTGACTAATATGCTCAACATAATTATTTATAAAATCTTTAACAAGAGGATTTCTAAGCTTCTGCCTATCCTAATCTCAAATGAGCAAGCTGCTTTTGTCTCTGGTAGGTCAATTCAAAAAAATATTATGTTGGCTCATGAACTAATTCTAGATATAAACAATCAGTCCAGGGGGTAATATTGTTCTAAAGATTGATATAAACAAGGCCTGTGATAGGTTTGATCATGCTTTCCTTCTCAGCGTTATGGCAGGGTTTGGTTTTAGTAAAGATTTTCTCAAAATAATCAAAAAGTGCATAGACAACTGCCACTTTTATGTTCTTATAAATGGTTAAGCTAGGGGTTTCTTTAAATCTAATAAAGGTTTAAGACATGGTGACCCACTGTCACCCAGTCTTTTTATTCCGGCAGAGGAGTATTTGGCTAGAAGGTTGAAGTTCCTAACTAATGATTATCATGTGACAAGATACAAGAGTAGAGAGACTATAAACATACCTTCATTATATTTTGCTGATGACATGGTCATATTTTGCAATGGTTCTGGTGATTCTGCTTCAAAAGTCCTTAAGTTACTGCATCATTACGAAGAAAAATCAAGACAGATCATTCAAGAGTTTTAGAAACGCTTAGGGGTGATTTTGTGATACGAAGATTTCTTAGTGCTAGATTAGTTCAAGTACTGGATTTAAGTATCTTTTTAGAGAGAGAAAGTGCTAATTAGCTTAAGTAGAGAGAGAAAGTCGTAAAATTATCCTTGGGATCTATGAAGCGTGTGTGGTCCTTATATAGTACAATTACGGGCCCCACACACTTCACCTCCCATTAATTACATTATTGGTCCCTATATCTTTTTATCTTGTCACAAGAGGTACTTCTTTAATATCCTATGCGATTTTCTCGTAACACAATTTCTTCTTTACAATTCTCTCCTAAACAAACTTCTTCTTTGCAATTCTCTCATAAACAAACTTCTTCTTTACAATTCTCTCCTAAACAAACTTCTTCTTTGCAATTTCACCATGTCTTTTATTCTCCTTCATCAGTAGCCCACCAGTCCTAGTAAAAATAGTTTTACTGGGGCTGTAAGGAAGTCACCACTGATCCCTCAAACATTTTCCTCCGGAGAAAACTTCCTCAATTGCAAAATTTCTTCCTCGAAAATTTCTTTGACCAGTACTTCAAATGCCACATATTTCTTCGAAAAAGTGTCTATTCCAATGCTACATACCTCTTCGAAATGGTGTCTCTTCGAGTGCTACATACCTCTTCGAAATGCCTCCTCAAAAAAGAATCTTCTTAACAAGCACATCCCTTGGGCCATAAACTTCTTTTGCCTCATGTTAACCAGTGTGGCCCCCCAATCCTTTCAAGGTCTTAGCAAGGGCAAGCCGGTTGCATAGAAATGGAGCCCATCGGAATTGGCTGTGTGAGCATATTCCAATCACCATAATACGATGATAAGACGTTTCAATGATTGATTGAAAAGGCATGACATAAGCAGTCGTATTTTCTTGTCTGCGAATCTTTAGAGAGATCGCTTCACATTCCTAAGATTCGATCATCTCTGCATCTTCTCCCGCGCTTTTCTGTCAACAATTCTTCACCTAGGGTACCCATAATGCCCCTAGGCAAACAATAGGAAATGTCCCCAGGCCCGACTTTCCCAAAATCCCATTGACTTCTATATATACTTACCTTCTTCATTAGTAACTCAAACTTTCCACCCAGGATTTCTAGAGAGAGAAAGCTGGTTTACAAACCTCGCCGGATTCCAGAGTGGCTCTTTATTAGTAAAAAGTTTGAAAAGAGAGTTGCTGCTGGTGAATGCACTGAGCCTCAACCTCCACCTGCTGTGACTACCTTCTACGGTCCGTGGCCCCCTCCTGCAAATTCGACGGCCATTATTCCCCTCGAAATATCTCGACAGAACCAAATCACCAGCCAGTCCATCCTTGGAGAAATGGGGAAAGACAAGCACCACAAACACTCCTCGGGAAAAAGAAAGAGACAGCACGAAGATAGCCATTCACGGGAGCGCAAACGTTCTAAAGAAGAGCCACCAACTACCCCTGAAGCTCCTCGAACTGCAGTAGTGGACGCTTCTCTTCCGAAGACCGGGGATCCTGCATCAAGCCTTCCTGCCACTCCATCCATAACAGGGGCTGGAACTCCTCGGTTTTCTCCAGGACAGACTGTGATTTCCGAGGTAGAAACTCGGGAGTTGCGCAATAAATCCCTAGCTGCTAAAGGGAAAGAAATCGCCTCGGACAAACCTGAGTCATCTGTCCAAGCTGTCCAGGTTGTTGATCCGAATAACATCATCGAAACTCCTGCAGAATCATCTAGTAAACATCCTATCCCCCCGAAGAATCCTGAGTCACATAGTCAAGCAGTTCAAGCCACAAGTCCAAACAAAATCATTGAACTTCTAGCAGAATCATCGAGCAAAATTCATGCTCCTCTTCCAACCATATACGAAGAACAGGCGAGCCGAATCGCCCCCAAGTCAAAGGGAGATGTACCACTTCCCTTAGAACTCGATGCCATCATGGGAAACAATATTCGAGGGATTGAGAACAAGCATGTTGTTGCTCTTTATAATATATCATACAAGTATTTCTCTCCATCAGAGGAAATGTTACTTCGTACTCGTTGGTGCATCCCTTCGTACATCGACATTCGGTTTCCCTCCGAAGGAGAGACCCCATTATCAGTGAGGGATCACGAGCTTGTTGTCTGCACCGAAATCATGAATTGGGGACTAAGATTTCCTTTAGACCCCTTTTCATCGAATATTTTGCGAAGATTGATCTTTGCCCTTCTCAAGCTAGACCCAACATGTGGTTCACATTGATGGCATGCATCATGGCCTCGAGGATTTCAGGCCAAGAATTTTCCTTAGAGCAGTTTATCGGATTATCCGGACTGGCTAGGAACCCATTCTTCCCATTCTACTAATTGACCTTTAACCGAAGGCAAAAGTTGTTAAAAGATTTGCTCGAAGCTGACAAAAAATGGAGATAGCAATTCATCTTCTTCTCAGGTCATTGGGAGATAGGCTCAGAAGCATCCCCTTCGAACCCCCACAAATTATCTCTTTTGTGGACCAATAAATGTAAGTCTTCGAACGAATATTCTGATAATAGCCCTTCGAATAGTAGGAGTCTAATTTTAACTTATTATTTTTGTAGCTATGATTGGCATCTCCAAGCCCTTTGTTGATTATGTAGAGAGTGCCCACCATGTCTTTTATTCTCCTTCATCAGTAGCCCACCAGTCCTAGTAAAAATAGTTTTACTGGGGCTGTAAGGAAGTCACCACTGATCCCTCAAACATTTTCCTCCGGAGAAGACTTCCTCAATTGCAAAATTTCTTCCTCGAAAATTTCTTTGACCAGTACTTCAAATGCCACATATTTCTTCGAAAAAGTGTCTATTCCAATGCTACATACCTCTTCGAAATGGTGTCTCTTCGAGTGCTACATACCTCTTCGAAATGCCTCCTCAAAAAAGCATCTTCTTAACAAGTACATCCAGTGTGGCCCCCCAATCCTTTCAAGGTCTTAGCAAGGGCAAGCCGGTTGCATAGAAATGGAGCCCATCGGAATTGGCTGTGTGAGCATATTCCAATCACCATAATACGATGATAAGACGTTTCAATGATTGATTGAAAAGGCATGACATAAGCAGTCGTATTTTCTTGTCAGCGAATCTTTAGAGAGATCGCTTCACATTCCTAAGATTCGATCATCTCTGCATCTTCTCCCGCGCTTTTCTGTCAACAATTCTTCACCTAGGGTACCCATAATTCCCCTAGGCAAACAATAGGAAATGTCCCCAGGCCCGACTTTCCCAAAATCCCATTGACTTCTATATATACTTACCTTCTTCATTAGTAACTCAAAATTTCCACCCAGGATTTCTAGAGAAAGAAAGCTGGTTTACAAACCTCGCCGGATTCCAGAGTGGCTCTTTATTAGTAAAAAGTTTGAAAAGAGAGCTGCTGCTGGTGAATGCACTGAGCCTCAACCTCCACCTGCTGTGACTACCTTCTACGGTCCGTGGCCCCCTCCTGCAAATTCGACGGCCATTATTCCCCTCGAAATATATCGACAGAACCAAATCACCAGCCAGTCCATCCTTGGAGAAATGGGGAAAGACAAGCACCACAAACACTCCTCGGGAAAAAGAAAGAGACAGCACGAAGATAGCCATTCGGGGGAGCGCAAACGTTCTAAAGAAGAGCCACCAACTACCCCTGAAGCTCCTCGAACTGCAGTAGTGGACGCTTCTCTTCCGAAGACCGGGGATCCTGCATCAAGCCTTCCTGCCACTCCATCCATAACAGGGGCTGGAACTCCTCGGTTTTCTCCAGGACAGACTGTGATTTCCGAGGTAGAAACTCGGGAGTTGCGCAATAAAGCCCTAGCTGCTAAAGGGAAAACAATCGCCTCAGACAAACCTGAGTCATCTGTCCAAGCTGTCCAGGTTGTTGATCCGAATAACATCATCGAAACTCCTGCAGAATCATCTAGTAAACATCCTATCCCCCCGAAGAATCCTGAGTCACATAGTCAAGCAGTTCAAGCCACAAGTCCAAACAAAATCATTGAACTTCTAGCAGAATCATCGAGCAAAATTCATGCTCCTCTTCCAACCATATACGAAGAACAGGCGAGCCGAATCGCCCCCAAGTCAAAGGGAGATGTACCACTTCCCTTAGAACACGATGCCATCATGGGAAACAATATTCGAGGGATTGAGAACAAGCATGTTGTTGCTCTTTATAATATATCATACAAGTATTTCTCTCCATCAGAGGAAATGTTATTTCGTACTCGTTGGTGCATCCCTTCGTACATCGACATTCGGTTGCCCTCCGAAGAAGAGACCCCATTATGAGTGAGGGATCACGAGCTTGTTGTCTGCACCGAAATCATGAATTGGGGACTAAGATTTCCTTTAGACCCCTTTTCATCGAATATTTTGCGAAGATTGATCTTTACCCTTCTCAAGCTAGACCCAACATGTGGTTCACATTGATGGCATGCATCATGGCCTCGAGGATTTCAGGCCAAGAATTTTCCTTAGAGCAGTTCATCGGATTATCCGGACTGGCTAGGAACCCATTCTTCCCATTCTACTAATTGACCTTTAACCGAAGGCAAAAGTTGTTAAAAGATTTGCTAGAAGCTGACAAAAAATGGAGATAGCAATTCATCTTCTTCTCAGGTCATTGGGAGATAGGCTCGGAAGCATCCCCTTCGAACCCCCACAAATTATCTCTTTTGTGGACCAATAAATGTAAGTCTTCGAACGAATATTCTGATAATAGCCCTTCGAATAGTAGGAGTCTAATTTTAACTTATTATTTTTGTAGCTATGATTGGCATCTCCAAGCCCTTTGTTGATTATGTAGAGAGTGCCCACCATGTCTTTTATTCTCCTTCATCAGTAGCCCACCAGTCCTAGTAAAAATAGTTTTACTGGGGCTGTAAGGAAGTCACCACTGATCCCTCAAACATTTTCCTCCGGAGAAGACTTCCTCAATTGCAAAATTTCTTCCTCGAAAATTTCTTTGACCAGTACTTCAAATGCCACATATTTCTTCGAAAAAGTGTCTCTTCCAATGCTACATACCTCTTCGAAATGGTGTCTCTTCGAGTGCTACATACCTCTTCGAAATGCCTCCTCAAAAAAGCATCTTCTTAACAAGTACATCCAGTGTGGCCCCCCAATCCTTTCAAGGTCTTTGCAAGGGCAAGCCGGTTGCATAGAAATGGAGCCCATCAGAATTGGCTGTGTGAGCATATTCCAATCACCATAATACGATGATAAGACGTTTCAATGATTGATTGAAAAGGCATGACATAAGCAGTCGTATTTTCTTGTCAGCGAATCTTTAGAGAGATCGCTTCACATTCCTAAGATTCGATCATCTCTGCATCTTCTCCCGCGCTTTTCTGTCAACAATTCTTCACCTAGGGTACCCATAATGCCCCTAGGCAAACAATAGGAAATGTCCCCAGGCCCGACTTTCCCAAAATCCCATTGACTTCTATATATACTTACCTTCTTCATTAGTAACTCAAAATTTCCACCCAGGATTTCTAGAGAGAGAAAGCTGGTTTACAAACCTCGCCGGATTCCAGAGTGGCTCTTTATTAGTAAAAAGTTTGAAAAGAGAGCTGCTGCTGGTGAATGCACTGAGCCTCAACCTCCACCTGCTGTGACTACCTTCTACGGTCCGTGGCCCCCTCCTGCAAATTCGACGGCCATTATTCCCCTCGAAATATCTCGACAGAACCAAATCACCAGCCAGTCCATCCTTGGAGAAATGGGGAAAGACAAGCACCACAAACACTCCTCGGGAAAAAGAAAGAGACAGCACGAAGATAGCCATTCGGGGGAGCGCAAACGTTCTAAAGAAGAGCCACCAACTACCCCTGAAGCTCCTCGAACTGCAGTAGTGGACGCTTCTCTTCCGAAGACCGGGGATCCTGCATCAAGCCTTCCTGCCACTCCATCCATAACAGGGGCTGGAACTCCTCGGTTTTCTCCAGGACAGACTGTGATTTCCGAGGTAGAAACTCGGGAGTTGCGCAATAAAGCCCTAGCTGCTAAAGGGAAAACAATCGCCTCGGACAAACCTGAGTCATCTGTCCAAGCTGTCCAGGTTGTTGATCCGAATAACATCATCGAAACTCCTGCAGAATCATCTAGTAAACATCCTATCCCCCCGAAGAATCCTGAGTCACATAGTCAAGCAGTTCAAGCCACAAGTCCAAACAAAATCATTGAACTTCTAGCAGAATCATCGAGAAAAATTCATGCTCCTCTTCCAACCATATACGAAGAACAGGCGAGCCGAATCGCCCCCAAGTCAAAGGGAGATGTACCACTTCCCTTAGAACTCGATGCCATCATGGGAAACAATATTCGAGGGATTGAGAACAAGCATGTTGTTGCTCTTTATAATATATCATACAAGTATTTCTCTCCATCAGAGGAAATGTTATTTCGTACTCGTTGGTGCATCCCTTCGTACATCGACATTCGGTTGCCCTCCGAAGAAGAGACCCCATTATGAGTGAGGGATCACGAGCTTGTTGTCTGCACCGAAATCATGAATTGGGGACTAAGATTTCCTTTAGACCCCTTTTCATCGAATATTTTGCGAAGATTGATCTTTACCCTTCTCAAGCTAGACCCAACATGTGGTTCACATTGATGGCATGCATCATGGCCTCGAGGATTTCAGGCCAAGAATTTTCCTTAGAGCAGTTCATCGGATTATCCGGACTGGCTAGGAACCCATTCTTCCCATTCTACTAATTGACCTTTAACCGAAGGCAAAAGTTGTTAAAAGATTTGCTAGAAGCTGACAAAAAATGGAGATAGCAATTCATCTTCTTCTCAGGTCATTGGGAGATAGGCTCGGAAGCATCCCCTTCGAACCCCCACAAATTATCTCTTTTGTGGACCAATAAATGTAAGTCTTCGAACGAATATTCTGATAATAGCCCTTCGAATAGTAGGAGTCTAATTTTAACTTATTATTTTTGTAGCTATGATTGGCATCTCCAAGCCCTTTGTTGATTATGTAGAGAGTGCCCACCATGTATTTTATTCTCCTTCATCAGTAGCCCACCAGTCCTAGTAAAAATAGTTTTACTGGGGCTGTAAGGAAGTCACCACTGATCCCTCAAACATTTTCCTCCGGAGAAAACTTCCTCAATTGCAAAATTTCTTCCTCGAAAATTTCTTTGACCAGTACTTCAAATGCCACATATTTCTTCGAAAAAGTGTCTCTTCCAATGCTACATACCTCTTCGAAATGGTGTCTCTTCGAGTGCTACATACCTCTTCGAAATGCCTCCTCAAAAAAGCATCTTCTTAACAAGTACATCCAGTGTGGCCCCCCAATCCTTTCAAGGTCTTAGCAAGGGCAAGCCGGTTGCATAGAAATGGAGCCCATCGGAATTGGCTGTGTGAGCATATTCCAATCACCATAATACGATGATAAGACGTTTCAATGATTGATTGAAAAGGCATGACATAAGCAGTCGTATTTTCTTGTCAGCGAATCTTTAGAGAGATCGCTTCACATTCCTAAGATTCGATCATCTCTGCATCTTCTCCCGCGCTTTTCTGTCAACAATTCTTCACCTAGGGTACCCATAATGCCCCTAGGCAAACAATAGGAAATGTCCCCAGGCCCGACTTTCCCAAAATCCCATTGACTTCTATATATACTTACCTTCTTCATTAGTAACTCAAAATTTCCACCCAGGATTTCTAGAGAGAGAAAGCTGGTTTACAAACCTCGCCGGATTCCAGAGTGGCTCTTTATTAGTAAAAAGTTTGAAAAGAGAGCTGCTGCTGGTGAATGCACTGAGCCTCAACCTCCACCTGCTGTGACTACCTTCTACGGTCCGTGGCCCCCTCCTGCAAATTCGACGGCCATTATTCCCCTCGAAATATCTCGACAGAACCAAATCACCAGCCAGTCCATCCTTGGAGAAATGGGGAAAGACAAGCACCACAAACACTCCTCGGGAAAAAGAAAGAGACAGCACGAAGATAGCCATTCGGGGGAGCGCAAACGTTCTAAAGAAGAGCCACCAACTACCCCTGAAGCTCCTCGAACTGCAGTAGTGGACGCTTCTCTTCCGAAGACCGGGGATCCTGCATCAAGCCTTCCTGCCACTCCATCCATAACAGGGGCTGGAACTCCTCGGTTTTCTCAAGGACAGACTGTGATTTCCGAGGTAGAAACTCGGGAGTTGCGCAATAAAGCCCTAGCTGCTAAAGGGAAAACAATCGCCTCGGACAAACCTGAGTCATCTGTCCAAGCTGTCCAGGTTGTTGATCCGAATAACATCATCGAAACTCCTGCAGAATCATCTAGTAAACATCCTATCCCCCCGAAGAATCCTGAGTCACATAGTCAAGCAGTTCAAGCCACAAGTCCAAACAAAATCATTGAACTTCTAGCAGAATCATCGAGCAAAATTCATGCTCCTCTTCCAACCATATACGAAGAACAGGCGAGCCGAATCGCCCCCAAGTCAAAGGGAGATGTACCACTTCCCTTAGAACTCGATGCCATCATGGGAAACAATATTCGAGGGATTGAGAACAAGCATGTTGTTGCTCTTTATAATATATCATACAAGTATTTCTCTCCATCAGAGGAAATGTTATTTCGTACTCGTTGGTGCATCCCTTCGTACATCGACATTCGGTTGCCCTCCGAAGAAGAGACCCCATTATGAGTGAGGGATCACGAGCTTGTTGTCTGCACCGAAATCATGAATTGGGGACTAAGATTTCCTTTAGACCCCTTTTCATCGAATATTTTGCGAAGATTGATCTTTACCCTTCTCAAGCTAGACCCAACATGTGGTTCACATTGATGGCATGCATCATGGCCTCGAGGATTTCAGGCCAAGAATTTTCCTTAGAGCAGTTCATCGGATTATCCGGACTGGCTAGGAACCCATTCTTCCCATTCTACTAATTGACCTTTAACCGAAGGCAAAAGTTGTTAAAAGATTTGCTAGAAGCTGACAAAAAATGGAGATAGCAATTCATCTTCTTCTCAGGTCATTGGGAGATAGGCTCGGAAGCATCCCCTTCGAACCCCCACAAATTATCTCTTTTGTGGACCAATAAATGTAAGTCTTCGAACGAATATTCTGATAATAGCCCTTCGAATAGTAGGAGTCTAATTTTAACTTATTATTTTTGTAGCTATGATTGGCATCTCCAAGCCCTTTGTTGATTATGTAGAGAGTGCCCACCATGTATTTTATTCTCCTTCATCAGTAGCCCACCAGTCCTAGTAAAAATAGTTTTACTGGGGCTGTAAGGAAGTCACCACTGATCCCTCAAACATTTTCCTCCGGAGAAAACTTCCTCAATTGCAAAATTTCTTCCTCGAAAATTTCTTTGACCAGTACTTCAAATGCCACATATTTCTTCGAAAAAGTGTCTCTTCCAATGCTACATACCTCTTCGAAATGGTGTCTCTTGGAGTGCTACATACCTCTTCGAAATGCCTCCTCAAAAAAGCATCTTCTTAACAAGTACATCCAGTGTGGCCCCCCAATCCTTTCAAGGTCTTAGCAAGGGCAAGCCGGTTGCATAGAAATGGAGCCCATCGGAATTGGCTGTGTGAGCATATTCCAATCACCATAATACGATGATAAGACGTTTCAATGATTGATTGAAAAGGCATGACATAAGCAGTCGTATTTTCTTGTCAGCGAATCTTTAGAGAGATCGCTTCACATTCCTAAGATTCGATCATCTCTGCATCTTCTCCCGCGCTTTTCTGTCAACAATTCTTCACCTAGGGTACCCATAATGCTCCTAGGCAAACAATAGGAAATGTCCCCAGGCCCGACTTTCCCAAAATCCCATTGACTTCTATATATACTTACCTTCTTCATTAGTAACTCAAACTTTCCACCCAGGATTTCTAGAGAGAGAAAGCTGGTTTACAAACCTCGCCGAATTCCAGAGTGGCTCTTTATTAGTAAAAAGTTTGAAAAGAGAGGTGCTGCTGGTGAATGCACTGAGCCTCAACCTCCACCTGCTGTGACTACCTTCTACGGTCCGTGGCCCCCTCCTGCAAATTCGACGGCCATTATTCCCCTCGAAATATCTCGACAGAACCAAATCACCAGCCAGTCCATCCTTGGAGAAATGGGGAAAGACAAGCACCACAAACACTCCTCGGGAAAAAGAAAGAGACAGCACGAAGATAGCCATTTGGGGGAGCGCAAACGTTCTAAAGAAGAGCCACCAACTACCCCTGAAGCTCCTCGAACTGCAGTAGTGGACGCTTCTCTTCCGAAGACCGGGGATCCTGCATCAAGCCTTCCTGCCACTCCATCCATAACAGGGGCTGGAACTCCTCGGTTTTCTCCAGGACAGACTGTGATTTCCGAGGTAGAAACTCGGGAGTTGCGCAATAAAGCCCTAGCTGCTAAAGGGAAAACAATCGCCTCGGACAAACCTGAGTCATCTGTCCAAGCTGTCCAGGTTGTTGATCCGAATAACATCATCGAAACTCCTGCAGAATCATCTAGTAAACATCCTATCCCCCCGAAGAATCCTGAGTCACATAGTCAAGCAGTTCAAGCCACAAGTCCAAACAAAATCATTGAACTTCTAGCAGAATCATCGAGCAAAATTCATGCTCCTCTTCCAACCATATACGAAGAACAGGCGAGCCGAATCGCCCCCAAGTCAAAGGGAGATGTACCACTTCCCTTAGAACTCGATGCCATCATGGGAAACAATATTCGAGGGATTGAGAACAAGCATGTTGTTGCTCTTTATAATATATCATACAAGTATTTCTCTCCATCAGAGGAAATGTTACTTCGTACTCGTTGGTGCATCCCTTCGTACATCGACATTCGGTTGCCCTCCGAAGAAGAGACCCCATTATCAGTGAGGGATCACGAGCTTGTTATCTGCACCGAAATCATGAATTGGGGACTAAGATTTCCTTTAGACCCCTTTTCATCGAATATTTTGCGAAGATTGATCTTTGCCCTTCTCAAGCTAGACCCAACATGTGGTTCACATTGATGACATGCATCATGGCCTCGAGGATTTCAGGCCAAGAATTTTCCTTAGAGCAGTTCATCGGATTATCCGGACTGGCTAGGAACCCATTGTTCCCATTCTACTAATTGACCTTTAACCGAAGGCAAAAGTTGTTAAAAGATTTGCTAGAAGCTGACAAAAAATGGAGATAGCAATTCATCTTCTTCTCAGGTCATTGGGAGATAGGCTCGGAAGCATCCCCTTCGAACCCCCACAAATTATCTCTTTTGTGGACCAATAAATGTAAGTCTTCGAACGAATATTCTGATAATAGCCCTTCGAATAGTAGGAGTCTAATTTTAACTTATTATTTTTGTAGCTATGATTGGCATCTCCAAGCCCTTTGTTGATTATGTAGAGAGTGCCCACCATGTATTTTATTCTCCTTCATCAGTAGCCCACCAGTCCTAGTAAAAATAGTTTTACTGGGGCTGTAAGGAAGTCACCACTGATCCCTCAAACATTTTCCTCCGGAGAAAACTTCCTCAATTGCAAAATTTCTTCCTCGAAAATTTCTTTGACCAGTACTTCAAATGCCACATATTTCTTCGAAAAGGTGTCTCTTCCAATGCTACATACCTCTTTGAAATGGTGTCTCTTCGAGTGCTACATACCTCTTCGAAATGCCTCCTCAAAAAAGCATCTTCTTAACAAGTACATCCAGTGTGGCCCCCCAATCCTTTCAAGGTCTTAGCAAGGGCAAGCCGGTTGCATAAAAATGGAGCCCATCGGAATTGGCTGTGTGAGCATATTCCAATCACCATAATACGATGATAAGACGTTTCAATGATTGATTGAAAAGGCATGACATAAGCAGTCGTATTTTCTTGTCAGCGAATCTTTAGAGAGATCGCTTCACATTCCTAATATTCGATCATCTCTGCATCTTCTCCCGCGCTTTTCTGTCAACAATTCTTCACCTAGGGTACCCATAATGCCCCTAGGCAAACAATTGGAAATGTCCCCAGGCCCGACTTTCCCAAAATCCCATTGACTTCTATATATACTTACCTTCTTCATTAGTAACTCAAACTTTCCACCCAGGATTTCTAGAGAGAGAAAGCTGGTTTACAAACCTCGCCGAATTCCAGAGTGGCTCTTTATTAGTAAAAAGTTTGAAAAGAGAGTTGCTGCTGGTGAATACACTGAGCCTCAACCTCCACCTGGTGTGACTAGCTTCTACGGTCCGTGGCCCCCTCCTGCAAATTCGACGGCCATTATTCCCCTCGAAATATCTCGACAGAACCAAATCACCAGCCAGTCCATCCTTGGAGAAATGGGGAAAGACAAGCACCACAAACACTCCTCGGGAAAAAGAAAGAGACAGCACGAAGATAGCCATTCGGGGGAGCGCAAACGTTCTAAAGAAGAGCCACCAACTACCCCTGAAGCTCCTCGAACTGCAATAGTGGACGCTTCTCTTCCGAAGACCGGGGATCCTGCATCAAGCCTTCCTGCCACTCCATCCATAACAGGGGCTGGAACTCCTCGGTTTTCTCCAGGACAGACTGTGATTTCCGAGGTAGAAACTCGGGAGTTGCGCAATAAAGCCCTAGCTGCTAAAGGGAAAGCAATCGCCTCAGACAAACCTGAGTCATCTGTCCAAGCTGTCCAGGTTGTTGATCCGAATAACATTATCGAAACTCCTGCAGAATCATCTAGTAAACATCCTATCCCCCCGAAGAATCCTGAGTCACATAGTCAAGCAGTTCAAGCCACAAGTCCAAACAATATCGTTGAACTTCTAGCAGAATCATCGAGAAAACTTTATGCTCCTCTTCCAACCATATACGAAGAACAGGCGAGCCGAATCGCCCCCAAGTCAAAGGGAGATGTACCACTTCCCTTAGAACTCGATGCCATCATGGGAAACAATATTCAAGGGATTGAGAACAAGCATGTTGTTGCTCTTTATAATATATCATACAAGTATTTCTCTCCATCAGAGGAAATGTTACTTCGTACTCGTTGGTGCATCCCTTCGTACATCGACATTCGGTTTCCCTCCGAAGGAGAGACCCCATTATCAGTGAGGGATCACGAGCTTGTTGTCTGCACCGAAATCATGAATTGGGGACTAAGATTTCCTTTAGACCACTTTTCATCGAATATTTTGCGAAGATTGATCTTTGCCCTTCTCAAGCTAGACCCAACATGTGGTTCACATTGATGGCATGCATCATGGCCTCGAGGATTTCAGGCCAAGAAGTTTCCTTAGAGCAGTTCATCGGATTATCCGGACTGGCTAGGAACCCATTCTTCCCATTCTACTAATTGACCTTTAACCGAAGGCAAAAGTGGTTAAAAGATTTGCTAGAAGCTGACAAAAAATGGAGATAGCAATTCATCTTCTTCTCAGGTCATTGGGAGATAGGCTCGGAAGCATCCCCTTCGAACCCCCACAAATTATCTCTTTTGTGGACCAATAAATGTAAGTCTTCGAACGAATATTCTGATAATAGCCCTTCGAATAGTAGGAGTCTAATTTTAACTTATTATTTTTGTAGCTATGATTGGCTTCTCCAAGCCCTTTGTTGATTATGTAGAGAGTGCCACTACCATTTTTACCAAGCTCAGTGAATGGGCCAAACAAAATTGGGAAAATTGATTTCGCTTGTGTTTTAGGGACAACAATATGGCTCTGAGCAGACTTTGGATGTTGAATCCCCTCGATCGATTGTCCTTAAAAAAGTTGATGACCCATCCTTGACGAGGTGATGGAGCGAGTGACGAAGAAAGACATAGTGATTTATCTTGCAAAGCGTGCTCGTGCACAGAGTCATCGGGACGGGTCCGATGAAGAACTCCCTACTAAGGGACAACAACCACAACTGGAAGTGGCCATCGTCCCAGAGCCGGCCTCTTCGGATAACAGAGTGACCCCCAATCCTGATGCTCCCCCCCAAAAGTTCGTGCATCCTCAGAAAAAGAAAAACTTGAGAACCAAAGGGAAAGAGAAGGCTGCCTTAGAGCCTATCCAAGAGCTGTCCGAGGACGACAAACTTCCAAACGACGCCCCCGAACCAGCCCAAGAGATTGAAGTCCAAAAAGCATTGGGTGAGTCTGAGCATGAGGTGGGGGATAACTCTCCCAAAACAAAACTCCAACTTGACACCTAATACTCCTCGTACCCAAGCTTCACATCCAGCTCCCCTTGAAGAGCCCCCAATACTTGCTCCACTGCCTATGCCTCGAAGTAACCCTCCCCAACATGTTGACCTTGGAATTCTCAAAGGAGAGTCCTCGGATTATGACGTTATTGAGCTAGGCTCTCCCAGCAGCTCCTTCGAAGTGCCCCTTGATGATGAATTTTCACTTAGTCTGCGAGGCCTGCTGCACACCTCTGTTATTAAGGGATAGAAAATGCAGCATTTAGAGAATCAAAAGAACTACTATAAGTTCAAAGCTTCCTTGCTGGCTTCACAACTTGAAAAAGCCAAAAAAATATGCTATTGTGGAGAGCCAAGCAGATGCACTGTATGAAAGATTATCTGCATCGGAAAATTATGTCATCATGCTTGAGAGGTGCTCCCAAGAGGAAAGGGACCTCTATCAGAAAAAGACGGAGGGCCAAGAGAAACTCATCATTGAATATCAAAAGGCCCATGAAGTAGCGCGCAAATGCTTCAATGACTGTATTGATGACTATGAAAAAATCTACAAGGACAGGGAAGGATTGGTGAAGCGCATCGAAGATTTTCCTCGGCAAGGGGAGGAGGAGAAGAGAACGGCTGTGAATGCCTATGCGAGCAAGTGCACCAATAACCTTGCTGATCGAGATGCAACAGTCCGAGCAGGTCTAATAACTCAACTTCATGCAGAGCACCCCGAATACGACCTTGGTAGTTTTTGGAAACTCGTGTCCCCGGATCTTCGTCCTCCTCATATTATTGTTAATGAGAGTGAGTCGTCGGATTCCGAGGGAAGTGATTCTTCTGAGAAATCACAATAGTAGGTAAACATGGTGGCATTGTTTATTGTGTATAAGACCTTAGAAGGCAATTTTTGTTTATTTTCGAGAAGGAAGTTTTTGTTTTCCTTCGTTGTTTTACCATGTGATTTATTCGTTGTCGTTTTCTCCCACGTGTTCGCCCTGACTTGGAACATTTTACCATGTGATTTATTAGTTTTCGTTTTCTCCCACGTGTTCGCCAATTCATATTTTTATACTGATTCAATCAACTACATTCCTTTGCCCTGTGGTATGCCTCAAGAATTATCCGAGGAAAAATAAATATCCTAAGACATGGCATTAATAATGACTTAAAAGTGTAAACAACTCGAGACACAACATATTGTGTCCCAAAGAATAGTTCGAAGGGTAATATCATTCGAGGAACCACCAAATATAACCCAAATAAAAATTTAAGGCACAACTTATTGTGACCCAAAGAATAGTTTGAAGGATTTCAACAATTCAAGGCACAAATTATTGTGACCCAAAGAATAGTTCAAAGGATTTAAACAAATTGAGGCACAAATTATTGTGACCCAAATAATCCTTTAAGGCAATGAAAACTTTGAGGCACAAATTACTATGACCCGAACAATAGTTCAAAGGATTTAAACAATTCAAGGCACAAATTATTGTGACCCAAATAATAGTTTAAGGCAATGAAAAGTTCGAGGCACAAATTACTGTGACCCAAACAATAGTGTAAATGATGAAACAATTCGAGGCACAATTTATTGTGACCCAAATAATAGTATGAGTGATGAAACAATTCGAGGCACAAATTATTGTGACCCAAATAATAGTGTGAGGAAAAAAAACTTTGTATTAAGCAGCTCATAGGTACACCTCGTTAAAACCTTCTTGTGCCTAGCAGGGTAGGAAAGAGTATGCCCTCGCTATTTTTGGTAACCGGAAAATACAAAAGAGGACAAATGTTAGGTCTAACTAGCTCTTTATTCAAGATACAATTTTAAGTGTTCAATGTTCCATGGAAGTCGGAGACATCGGCCCTCTTTGTCTTTCAAACGGTACGCGACCTGTTTTACTTTCTTTGTGACTTCATAAGAGCCCTCCCAGTTGGGTTCCAATTTCCCAAAACTTTTTTCCTTAGTGTAGAGAAAGACTTTGTGTAAGACCTTATCTCTCATCTTAAAATCTCTGTGCTTCACCTTGGACGCATATCTACTCCTCATAAGTGTTTGATAATGCAAAGATTTCAATTGGGCGCGTTGTCTTTTCTCTTCAACTAAATCCCACGCCAAAGTTCGGCTTTAGTCATTCGATTCCTCTGTATAATTTGCCACACGATATGATGGGAAGACGATTTCTGAAGGAACAACCGCATCTATACCATATACCAAGGAGAACGGAGATCCAGCGGTAGCAGCTCGAGGCGTTGTCCTGTAAGCCCATAGTACTTTTTGTAAATAATCAGGCCACTTTCCGGCCTTTCCTTCCAAATTCTTCTTCAACCCATCTAGAATTGTTCGATTGGTCACTTCTACCTGACCATTAGCCTGAGGATGAAACGGAGCGGAAAAACATTGTCGTATGCCCCTGGAAAGGAAAAAACTTTTAAATTCTTTGTTGTCGAACTGAGGTCCGTTATCCGTTGTAATCTGCAGCGGTACCCCAAAGCGACAGCAAATGTTTGAAACAATAAATTTGATAACATATTTGGCTTTAGTCCCTGCTAATGGTTCCGATTCGACCCATTTAGAGAAATAATCGATCGCTACGATTATGGTCTGTCTGCCCCGAGACGCCATTGGTAGGGGCCCAACAAGATCGATGCCCCATCTGTCGAATGGGACTGCTTCGGAGATGCTCTCCATTGACACTCCAGGCCGGTGGATTATGTTAGCATAACGCTGACACGTATCACATCGTTTGACTAAGTCTTTCACGTCGGAAGAAATAGTCGGCCAATAATATCCAGCGAGAAACACCCGCAGAATTAACGCCTTATAACCACAATGGGCTAAAACCTCCCCGTCGTGCAATTCAGAAAGGACAAACTGCGACTTATCCGTGTTCAAACACCTTAATAATGGACGACTGAAAGATTTCTTATACAGAACTCCTCCCAATAAAATATACCCGTGAGACTTAAATCTGATCTTCCTTGACTCATACTTTCCAGCAGGTAAAATATCGTTTGCCAAAAAGTCAATAATTTCCGACCTCCAATCATTTGTGATGACATTACTTATCTTTTTAATATTCATAGAATGGTCTGCATCGGTCATGACCGAAGGATGCTCCTGAGTCAAGACCCATGGGTATCCCTCGGTTCGAGAGGCTGTGGCCAAAGAATCCGGGATGATATTTTCCTCTCTCCTAACATGCTCATATTGGACCCCATCGAACTCAGAAACCAAGTCTTTTAGTGCTTTCATACTGTATCAGCTTATCTTTTCTGGCTTCGGATTCTCCCAACGCTTGGTTTATCACCAACTGTGAATCACCGATCAGTCTAAACTTTTTGGCCCCACATATCCGAGCTAAACACAAACCCGTTAATGCTGCCTCATACTCAGCCCCATTGTTAGTTGCCTTGAAGCCAAATCGAATAGTTTGGAACATAGCTATGTCTTCTGGGGAAACCAACTGGACACCCGCACCACTTCCAGAGTTGTTTGACCCTCCATCCATTCGAACTGACCATTCAATTTCATCAAAACGGTCAATGACCTCCATGTTTTCTCTATCGGAATGAAACTCAACCAAAAAATCAGCCAAAACTTGGGCTTTTATCGTCGTTCGAGGTTCAAATACTATGTCAAAATATCCCAATTCCACTGACCATTTGGTCATCCTCCCAGAGATATCGGGCCTTTGTAACAAACCTTTTAAGGGAAATGTCGTTCGAACAACTATAGGGTGCGCTTGGAAATAAGGCCTCATCTTCCAAGAAGTTGTGACCAAAGCCAAAGCTACCTTCTCCAACTTGAGGTATCGTTTCTCCGCTTCCAACAAACTTTTACTGACATAGTAGATAGGTTTTAAAAAAGTGTCCTCCTCCCGAAGTAGAACATCACTGACCGCACAATCGGATACCGCTACATAGACAATTAATCTTTCCCCCACCAATGGTTTAGACAATACCTCAGGGGACGTCAAATATTCTTGGATGTGGCGAAAAGAGGCTGAAAATTCGTCGATCCAATGAAACTGTTTCGCATTTCGCAATACCTTGAAGAAGGGTGCACATTTATCCAAAGACCGGGAAATAAATCTATTCAGAGCGGCCAACCTCCCTGTCAGGACTTGGAATTCTTTGATGTTCCGAGGGGGACTCATGGTGACTAAAGCTTTTATCTGTTCTGGGTCAGCCTCCCTTTTTCACTGATCATGTATCTAAGAAATTTGCCCGAACTCACCCCGAAAATGCACTTATCCGGATTTAGTTTCAAATTGACCTTGCTTAAATTGTTAAAAGTCTCCTCTAGGTCAGCAAAATGATCTTCGTCCCGCGAACGTTTGAATAACATATCATCGATATATGCTTCCACATTCCGACCAATTTGTCCCTCAAAAGTTTTATTGACCAGGCGCTGATAAGTTGCCCCTGCATTCTTTAAGCCAAACGGCATAACCTTGTAGCAATATAACCCTCTCCCGGTAATAAAAGGAGTGCTTTCTTCATCTTGAGCATCTAACCGGATTTGGTTATACCCTGAGTATGCATCCATGAAAGATAACAGTCGATTGCCCGAGGTCGAGTCTACTAACTGATCAATGCGGGGCACCGGAAATGGATCCTTGGGACAAGCCATGTTCAAATCTGTGAAATCAACGCACATTCTCCACTTGCAATTCTTCTTGAGCACTAAGACTGGATTCGAAGCCCATACGGGATAATGAGACTCGCGAATGTGGCCTATGCTTAATAGCCTTTCCACTTCCAAAAGAATAGCGAAAGCCTTTTCTTGAGAAACTGGTCTCCTCTTTTGGACAATGGGTCTAACATCAAGTCGTATCGTAATTTTATGGCATATTACCTCCGGTGGAAAGCCCATAACATCCTGTGCAAACCAAGCAAACATATCAAGTTTATTAGACAAAAACGCAATTAATCTCTCTTTGAACTCAAAAGAAAGTTTGACTCCGATCTTGAGGATTTTGCCATGCCCAAAATAATGTCCCTCGGAATCCTCTTCCGGGACCAGAAACCCGAGGGTCTCCCTCGGATCATCACACGGGATGACATCCGAGGAAGACCCCTTTAATTGCTATGCCTTATCCGAAATTCCTCCCCGACTTTCCTTCGAGGATAAAGCAATTTTATAACATTCACGGGCCATTTTTTGGCTGCTCCTAATCGTTCCGATGTTATTCCCTATCACATACTTCAGGCATTGATGCACCGTCGAAATGACTCCATGCATTCGGGACAACCAAGAGCGACCCAGAATAGCATTATACGAAGTTGGTGCATCGACAACAATAAACAATACTTCCACCTCCTTCTTAAATGGCCCTCGGCCTAGCTCAACCACATCCTGAAATTCTCCTACCACCACTGTTGTGGCACCGGTAAAACCCACTATAGTTCTGTCCAAGCGGCGTATAACTAGTGGGTCGGAAATTCGCTTGTAAGTGCTCATGAATAGGATATTCGCTGAGATTCCTTTGTCAACAAGTATCTTCTGAACTTGATCTCCAGCAATACCTGCAGCAATCACTACCGCGTCTTCGTGTGGGCCCGCGATATTTCGCATATCATCATCATCAAAACATATGATAGGTGAGGGTAAGCGGTGCATTTATGTTGACACCCCTGACTCGATCTGGGTAGTCAGATTGACCATGTGTCTCTTCCGAGAGCTATTGGAATTCCCCGCTATGGTATCTCCTCCAAAGATTGCCATTGACTCAAAGAAAGCGCAGATGCGGTTTACTTTCCCTCTCGGAATGATTTCTTCCACCAAATTTACATTGTTCATGCCCTCCTTAGGATCCAGATATTCTTGCTCAATATCAAAAACATCAATTTCGTCGGAAATTACCATGGCTGTGTCAGTGTTTTTTAGAACAACCTTTAACACAACATTTTTCTGGGAGTGCTTTTTCACAAACTTTAGCAGCATCCTATTTTCGATCAAAGATTGCACTAATTTTTTCAAGGCTATGCAGTCCTTGGTGTCATGCCTAATATCTTCGTGATACTTGCACTACTTGTTAATACTTCGACTTTCCCTTGGAGTCTGAATAGGAAAAGGTTTCATGAACCGCACCGTGGATCTCGCCTTGTCAAATATGGCAGCAAAATTCTCCGTTAATTCCGCAAAGTAGTCCGGTCGAACCCACTTATTCGATATTGGTCTGGCTCCCTGATTGTAATTTTGCTAGTTGCCATAAGATTGTGAATTTGTTTTCTGCCTCGGCGGATATTGACCCGTGTTATTGGTCTGAACAATTGGCTCGATGCCCTTGATTGCTAGACTCGGATTTCTAAAACTGGTTTTGATCCAATTGGTCACCGGATCCCTTCTCCGAAGCTTGAGTTTCCTCCACCAGAATTCTCTTCTCCACCTGATCCAACAAAGCTCTGAAGGTTATGGCTTGACTCTCTACTACTGTGTCCTTCAATAATCCGGGGAGCAGGCCCATCCGGAAAGCTGTAAGTGCCACTGAGTCTTTACAATATTCCATGTCTGTTTTTGTTTTGACGAAACGGTTGGTATAGTTCTTCAAGCTCTCCCTCACGTTTTGTCTACAATAGATTATCGTATCGCCATTGGCTCTGAACCTTTTGCTCCACACAAAGTGCTGTCTGAAAATATTCCAGAACATATCAAAATTCTTTATCGAACCCTACGGAAGCCTATTGTACCACTTGGAAGCCACCCCCTTGAAGGTCTGAGAAAATGCTCTGCACAACAATTTATCAACGTCGTCGAAATTAATCATGAAGTTTTTAAACTGCTCGATGTGGTTATTGGGGTCTTGTGTTCCATCGAACTTCTCCAACTTCGAGATATCAAAGTGCTTAGGGAGATTTCCCACTAGTATTTCTGGGGCCAAATGAGAAGCCCTCCAATTATGACCCGTCCGATAAAAATTCGATCTCAAGTTTTCATGGCTCGGAAAATATAATCCCTCCTCAGACGGCAGGGTATATTGATGCTGCTATTCTGAATTCCGTGGGCCAGCGTTTTGGTTTCCAGAGGGGAACTTCGTCTGGCCATAGTCCCGTTCATTAGCCTAATCATGATAACTCTTCTCCCTCGGATATCGTTTCTCCGAGCTTCTTCCCCTCTGGTGATCTGTGTGCCCTCGACCGTGTCTTTTCTTTCTGCGGTTTTTCCTAAGAGATGACTCCGACGAGCTGTATCGAGAATAATCGCTTGAATCAGATGAATTCACGTGTCGTTTTTCTTTCCTCCTCGATGATCGCCGTTCGTACCCCCTATATCTGTCGTCCCTAGCTTTAGGACGAAAATCGGTTTCACGCTCCTCTTTTCCACTATCAGGTTCCCTCCTTATCTCGGACCGAAGATTTGCCAGTACGGTTTCTTTTTCTGCCTTCAATCTTTCGATCTCTAGCAACAGCTCATTCCTTTGCGCCAACAGATCTGAGTCATCAAAAGTGTCTCCGACTCGCTAGCCCCCACATGCCTCGTATTCTATGTCGTTCCAGTAATCGTCTCCCACGAGATTCTCCTCGCAATTGTTAACAAAATCATCCCCTTGCTCTTCCATAGTTTCCCTTAGAATAAGAATTTTTTTTCACGAAGCAATTGTCGTCAGAACAATCTTCGTTTCCCACAGACGCCGCCACTGAAGAGTTTTAGAAACGCTTAGGGGTGATTTTGTGATACGAAGATTTCTTAGTGCTAGATTAGTTCAAATATTGGATTTAAGTATCTTTTTAGAGAGAGAAAGTGCTAATTAGCTTAAGTAGAGAGAGAAAGTCGTAAAATTATCCTTGGGATTTGTGAAGCGTGTGTGGTCCTTATATAGTACAATTACGGACCCCACACACTTCAACTCCCATTAATTACATTATTGGTCCCTATATCTTTTTATCTTCTCACAAGAGGTACTTCTTTAATATCCTATGCGATTTTCCCCAAACACAATTTCTTCTTTACCATTCTCTCCTAAACAAACTTCTTCTTTGCAATTCTCTCCTAAACAAACTTCTTCTTTACAATTCTCTCCTTAACAAACTTCTTCTTTGCATTTTCACCATGTCTTTTATTCTCCCTCATCAATCATAAATAAGAGTAAATTGCAATTCACTACTCCTATTAAGATGCTACCTAGTAGGGTGAATTAGTTGGAGACTCTGCTGGGGATTAAAAATATTGCTATGCCTGTTAAATATTTGGGTTTCATTCTTGACAACAAAAACAGAATTAGTAATTTTGAAAACTTGATCATGAAAGTTAGAAACAAAGTGTTAGAATGAGACCATGCAACCATATCTTATGGTAGTAGACTCGTTCCAGTGAAATCTATTCTTTCAGCATACCCTATCCATACTACTCAACATACTGTGATTTTTAAAATAGTTTCTAAAAGGATTGAAATTATCTACAACAAGTTCCTTTAGGGGAATAAAGAAGACAAAGCTTCCATCAATTGGATTCAGTGGTCCAAATTTTGTAAAGGTTTTGATGAAGGTGGATTGGGAGTTAGAAGGATTAAAGAATGAGAAGAGTTATTCAGTTACAAGCTATCGTATTCATTCAGGAAGCAGGAATCTCTCCAGTCTAAAGTTATGCTAAATATTTATTGTCAAGATACCCATCCTCTTGTGGTTGTAAAACCTACTAAATGCTCTAAAACTTGGCAAAAGCTTTGGGGAATCAGAGATAAGGTATAAAGATATATAACTTGGAAGACCAATGCTAGTAATATGGACTTTTTTATTGATAAATGGTGTTCGTCAAAGCCAATTATCAATATTTTGACGATGGATAACAGGCTATGTATTGCTAAGCTCAAGGTAAATGAATTAGGGAATTCTGATGGTTGGGATATTTCTAGAATTGAAAATATGGTGAGTAGTTTTCATACTCAAAATATTCTCAAAATTACTCTTCACAGTAATTTGGAGGACAGGGTTCACTGGACACTTAGTTCTGATGGTTTTTTTTAATTCTAAATCTACTTGGAATGCTATATGCAACAAAAGGAACAAATCTGACCTCAACAAAAAAACTGGAATAACATCACGCCTTACAATTTTTTTTTCTGCTTTGGAGAGTCTTGTTGAAGTTAATCCCTGTGGATTATGTAATGCAAAGGAAGAAAATTAAGTTAGTTTTGAGATGTCAGCATTGTGATAGTTATGAAGATATAAATCATGTGTTTGTCAACTGTCAGATAGCTTGGGAAGTTTGGTGTTATTTAGATATATGTCCCCTGCTCATCTAAAAAAGAACTAGTTTTGGTATTCTTAGAAAAAGGTTCATATCAGGTACATGCTTCCTCATATCATTATGTGGGTAATCTGTTTTGGTAGGAATTTGAAAAAGCATGAGAACAAGGTTCTCAACTCGATATATTTAATCAAAAGGTTATTCAATTGATGACTGACATAGACAGAGCTAATATGCTCAAAAGGAAGGTTTGAGGATCTGACTATACTATTGGTCCCCAAATTGGCTGTGTTAATCAATTCAGGAAGCCTATTATTCCTATTGCTATTAGTTGGAAGAAACCTAAGGTAGGTAGATTTAAATTGAACACCGACGGCGCCTGTAATAACTCAGGCAAGTCGAGTGGTGGAGGAATCCTTCGAGACAGTAGTGGTCATATAATGTTTGGGTATGGCACGCTATATGGTAAAGATTATCCTGTGATTGCTGAGTTAAAGGCTATACTTGATGGTCTGACTCCAATCGACGTGTTAAACTATGGGTTAACTAAAAAAAGTTTTAAAATAGTGAAGGGTCTTATTAAATACCCGAAGGGACTTAATAAAGCCACGTAAGCAAGTTGAGGGTTTTATTTTATTTTATTTATTTACTATATATTTTGTTCTGGGTTTTCTATTTTATTTTATTTTCATTTTTAGTGTTTGTTAATAAATGTAAAAATAAAATATATTTTTTATAAAAATAATAATGAATTTTAATATATTATTTTTGAAATATATTTTGAAGATAGTATATGACAAAATCAAATTTAATATTTCAAAGATATTTTTAAAAATAAATAGAAATAAAATAAAAGTTGTTTATATATAAGATATTTTTGTAAAATGGATGAAAATAAAATCAATTATTTTATGAAAACAAATTTTAATATGATACTAATTAAAATATGAAACCAATAAACTAAATAAAATATAAGTTGTTATTTTAAAAGATACATTAAAAATATTTTAGAAGATATCAAAATAAATAATATTATTTTTTATTGCATTTCTTTATGTTTTTTAATTTTACTACTATAATACATTTTAATAAATTATATGTTTAACAAATACTCTTATATTTTAATAATATCTTCTCTTTTTCCGTTTCTCAATTTCTATAAATAAATAATTTTGATATTTTTTATAAAAATAAAATAATGAATGAAAATATTTAAAATCTTATATGATAATAAAATTAAATAACACTTTAATAGATACAGTAAAATAAAATCAAAGATATTAACAAAAATAATATTGTTTCTCTCTTACACGTAAAGGTTTAATACGTTATTTAAAAAAATATCATTGGAGTAAAATTTGGTTGTTACTCTCTCATGCCTTAGCCCCAGTAAGGCATACTTTTAACAACAACGGTACATGCTATAAAATGATAAATTTTTTATAAATGTACCTAAAATTTTCCTCTTTAAATTTTTAGATTATGAAATAATTAGTCTCTTTATAATTAATATGCAGTTCTTTATTTTGTAGGTGGAAAAGAAAAACAAGAAATCATAATAGAAAATGGATAACTATCACTTTAATTATACCTACTTAAAATTAAATAAGTAAATATAACTAATGTTCTACCGTATCGATAACTGTCACTCTAATTATACCTACTTAAAATTAAACAAGTAAATATAACTAATGTTGTACGTAAGTATAGAAAATAAAAATTTTGATAATTTTTTTTAATAAATCTGCTATCTAATCTAATTTACCTATTTATTAGAAATGCTAATGATTATAATATAAGTCTAGATCGATGATTGTTAGTCGAATAAAGTTTAAGAGTTTTTTGTATTTTTCAAGAACCCTGTCAAGAATAAAAAACAGAGTATCAACTCTGAGCTTTCCTGCTAATCTTTCTTAGATTTGAGAATAGAAGAAGGTGAATTCGTGATGTCATCTTCATCTTCTTCCCTAAGATCGATTGGGTTTGATCCCAATGGTAATTTAAGGTACGTTACTGAATTTCCTTTTCTTACCCAAGAGCAAAAACAGAGTACCAGAAATAGGGTTAATATAACGTCTAACCCAACGTTTTAGAAATATGATCCAAGAACTAGGCATCAAACTCAAGCCAAGAAACCTCCTAAATCGTTTGCCGAAATACTGAAACCAATCGGAACGGAAATCTTACATAGGAACGTCGTTGTTTCCAGAAGTTCTGATGAGAATATTATCTGCTTTGAGAAGAATGATAAGAATAAATTACAGAAGATTTCCAAGTACACTATTATAGGTAAATTTACCTATGGAAAGCCTATATACGAAATAATCAAAGAGTTTCTGTTCAATTTTCAATTCACCGGAGCCTTCAGTATTGCTGTTTATGATTACCGACATATTTTCATTGAATTTGACTGCCTTGACGACTTAAAGAAGCTTTAGTCCAGGAATGTCTGGAAAATCGGTGAAAAGACGATGGATTTGCTAAAGTGGTCTCCAAGATTTAATCTGGATGATGAAAGCCCTCTGACATCAGTGTGGATTACGCTGAAAAACCTTCATGAATTCTTGTATAATGAAGCAACGGTCTTAGAAATCGCTAAGTCCTTTAGGACTCCTTTAAAGACATGGATTCTTAAAATTAACAGGGCTACGTTTAATTGTGTAAATATGTGGGTTGAACTGGATGTTTCCAAAACCATGGCCAAAGAATTAAGGGTAAGGTTTGGTGAGGATGAAGATTACAAATTGGAAATCAGATATGGAAATCTTCCAAGCTATTGTAAAGATTGCAAGCATATTGGTCACAAGATGTCTGATTGTAAAAATACTATAACTCTTAAGACTAATGAACAAGTAGATATCAGTATTGAAGAGAAAGTACCAGCTTTATTACAGTAAAATAACAATGTTATAATCAATACTACTCTAAAGTCTATAATTGTTGACAATGAAGATAGAATGAATTCTGTAAATGATCAGTTTCCTACAGATAATCAGATTATTAGTATTCTTATACAAGAAGAGTCTAATGGCAGTTTGGAGACTAGTGGTGATTTGGTTTCTGATATGGATGGGAATGGAAGATGCATGGTTGACAGCACATAGATGATTGAAGCTTTGCAAGCGCTTGAAACTAGAGAACTTTTTAGGGTTGAGAGACAACCTACTGATTCACAGTCTGATTGTCCATTAAAAATAACCACAAACAGTCTCCCTTAATCACCTAAACACAAAGAAAGTATGGTTAATGAGGATGATACAAGAACACAAAGCAGAAAAATAATGAAGATAAAAAACTGGAACAACAAAGTAGCTACTACTTCAAAGCTTTTACAGGTAAAAGGGGCTGTAAGAAACAAACCATCTAAATGACTATCAAAATGGTGAATTGGAATGTCAGAGGCTGGGGAATAATCTTACCATGAGGAGACTTAAATCTCTCAAAAGACCTGAGAACCCTGCTCGTCTGGCTGTGCAGGAACCGTTTGTCAATTGTGAGAAGCTTGGGAGTGTGGTTAAAACTTTGGGATACAAGAAGTTTTTTTGGTATACTAACAATAAGATCTGGTTGTTTTGGAGAGAAGATTTTAAGGTTGATGCCCAAGTTTTTCATAATACTCTTAACAAAATTTTCAGGTTATCTGTGGTATATGCTAAATGTAATAGAATTCTAAAGAGAGACTTGTCGAATTCAATGAGAAACATGAGCAATGATGATATTGAATGGATAGTGTTTGGGGATTTTAACACTATCCTTAATGCTGATGAACAACTTTGATGTAAAAGAGTTTGTATGCAAAGTATGGATGATTTTGGTAATGCAACTATTGACTATAACCTAACTGATGGGGGTTATTCTGGCAGCAAGTATACTTGTTCAAATGGGAATAAATGGAAGAGGTTGGACTGTGTTTTGATCAATAATCAGTGGCTAAGATACTTTGATAGTATTGGAGTGTCCATTTATTAAATATGTGTTCTGATCATTCTGCTATGTGCATTACTATATCAACTAACTTAAATACCTACAAGCCTGCTTTCAAATTCTTGAATATGGGGGTTCAGCATCAAGATTTCCTAAAAGTTGTTGAGGAGGGTTGATCTGTCTATATGTCAGGAAATCCAATCTATCACTTTTAGAATAAGTTGAAAATGTTGAAGGGGGTTCTTAATGCCTGGAACTACAATGAGTTTGGGAATGTTTTTTATTCAATCAAACAGGTGGAGGAGGAAATTACAATCAGGGAGCTAAAGTATCAGGATACTAGATCTAATAAAGATAAGCTTCTACTTGAAAAAGCAAATAAGAAGAACATTAGCCTCCTATCTAGAGAAGAGAGTTACTGGGAGCAGAAAACTCACACAGTCTGGCCGAAAGACAATGATAAAAGCACAAAATTCTTTCACAACTTGGTGAAGAAAAGGGCAAAAAAAAAACATGATTCGCAGGGTTTGGGATAATGATCAATGGTTGGAAAATTAGGATGATATATCTAATTCTGCTGTTTCTTTCTTCAAGAAACTGCTAACTAAATCAACTATGCCTAATGATTAGTACATTGTTCTTAACAATATTCCTAACTTAGTTTCTTATTGTGATAACAGAATTCTTACAGCTATTCCTACAATTGATGAAATTAACAAGGTGGTAAGCAGTCTTCAATCCAACAAAGCTGGTGGACCTAATGGCTTCAATTATTGTTTCTACAAAGTGTGTTGGGCTATTATAGTCGAGGACTTATGTGAGGCTGTTAAAGATGTTTTCAAATCGGAAAATGTTCCTACAGGTATTCAAGCATCTGTTATCTGTCTTATTCCTAAAGTTGATACACCTAAAACATGGAAAGAGTTTCGTCCTATCAGCTTAACTACTGCCTTTAATAGAATCTACTCAAAAGTTCTTAACAACAGAATAAGTTCAATATTGCCCAAGCTGGTTTCTGAGGAACAAGGATCTTTTGTAAGGCATAGAAGTGTTCATGAAAGTGTTCTAATGGATAAATAACTCTGTTATGATATAAACTACAAGGTTGAAGGTGGAAACCTAATCTTAAAGCTTGATATGGAGAAAGCTTTTGATCGTCTTTCTCACAACTTTATTCAGGCTACTCTGAAAGCCTTTGGGTTTAGCTCTCTATTCATTAAGCTGATTGGAAATAATATTACTAACAACCATTTCTCCGTTATTGTCAATGGAGTAACCAAGGGTTTCTTTAAAGTTGATCAGGACTTGAGACAGTGAGATCCACTATCCCCCAATCTCTTTATTCTTGCAAAAGAAGTTTTGATTCCTAGATTGAAGAATCTAAATGATACTACTAGCTCTGGCAGATACAAAACCAGGGGTGGTCAGGTTATTTCATGCCTAGTATTTGCTGATGATCTCACTATTTTTGTAATGGGTCTGATAACTCTATTGAGTAGATAAATCATCTACTTACCAATTATCAAGTAACATCTGGGCAGCTGATCAACAAGAGAAAGTCTAAGTTCTACACTGCATCCAACCTGTCTATCCACAAAATCAATATAATTGAAGAAACTACTGGCATAAAAATAGCTTTATTCCATTCAAGTATTTAGGCATAATGGTCAGCAACAATTCAAGGGTCAATCATTTTGATAATCTCGTCTCTAAGATTAGAGACAAAATCATTGAATGGGATGGTAACACCCTATCATTGGGGGAAGGCTTGTTCTAATCTAGACTGTCCTCTCTACTTTCCCCTTGTATTATATACAAAATTCAATTATTCCTAAGACTGTTATCAAAAGGATTGATATTCTGTGTAACAAGTTCCTATGGGGAAATAAGTCTGATTCTAAGGCTTTAAACTGGACTTCTTAGAGCAAGATCAATAAACCATATGAAGAAGGTGGGATTGGGGTTAAGAACTTGAGTCAACTGCAAGATATGTACTCTCATAAACTATGGTTTAACTTGAGGGTTAACAAGTCCTTGTGGCTAAGTTGATGATGTCTACTTACTGTAAAAATTGTCACCCGATTGCATCAACTATACATAGAAGAAGGTCTAGAGTTTGGGCAATACTTGTTAACATTAGAGATATGGCTGAGAGATATGTTTTCTGGGTTCCAGGTAATGGTGAGGATATCGACTTTTGGCTGGACATATGGTTACCTGAGCAGCCTTTCATATCCTTTAATGACCAGGAAGACAGACAGTGGTGCAACCAAACTAAGGTGAGTAGCTATTGGATGGAGGGAAGGTGGGATGTGGAAATGTTGAAAATGAATGTCACATTGCCTATCCTATCAAGCATCCTAAAGATAAAGCTCAGTTCTGAACCAGACAAAGCTAATTGGTCTCTATCTACTAATGGGGAATTCAATGCAAGAAGTACATGGGAAGCTACTAGGAAAAAAGGTAACGTATGTAACCTTTTCAAAAGCTGTTGGAACCAGGTTACGCCAATGAAATGCTCATAATTTCTTTGGAGATCCATTATGAATTGGTTTGCTGCTGATACAAATCTTCAAAAGCGGAACATCTACCTGGCATCAAAATGCAATTTTTGTGAGAATGTGGAAACTCCTAAACATGTACTTGTTACTTGTGATGCTGCCTGGTCTGTATGGAACCATTTTAACATAATTTTTGGCATCACTGCCTCAAGAAATATGTCTTTAACTCACCTGATTTGTTCCTCGTTCTGGTCCTCAACAAAAGCCTGCAGCATAAGAACGATTCCACCAGCAATCATCACGTGGACAATCTGGAAAAATAGAAACAGTAAAAAAATACAGAATGAATTTCACTCTTTTACTTCCCTAATTGATCAAATAATTAGAATGCTGAATCATTTATCTAACGCAAACTTACTCAAGAGGAAACACTGGAATCGTGACGCAAGTGTTGCTAGTCAACTCGGCTGTCACCTGAGCAAGAAATCAGTTCCGATTTTGTTAAAATGGAATTGCCTAAAGCTTAACAGTTTTAAACTCAACACTGACGGGTTTTCACTGCTCTCTGGTGAGGCAGGAGGTGGTGGAATCGTTAGGAATCATTCTGGTGACATTGTTAGAGGCTACGGTAAATTGTATGGAAAGTGTACTGCGATTGTTGCTGAGGCTAGAGCATTGATGGATGAGCTTGCTTTATTTAGAAGTTTGAATATCAGTAAGCTCGACATCGAAGTTGACTCACTGATCTTAGTTGAGCTGATCGGTAATGGAAGGAGCCTTTGGTATCTCGACCCTATTATTCGTTATTGTCGAAAGCATATATCGTCGAATATTTCGATCAGACATGTCTACAAGCACCAAAATAAAGTCGTCGATTGGGTGGCCATGCAAACCACATCTATGAGGGAAAATCTTGATTTTAATCAATTTACTGCACCAAATGAACTTAGGGCTATTGTTTTGTTGGAAGGAATGGGTATTGGTTATCTAAGAGAGGTCGATTAATGGTATTTGAAGATGTGAAGATAAGGCAGATGAAACCTCCATTGTTAGGGTTTCAAGGTTTTAATTTGGGAATTTTATCAAATGTTAACCAAGTTTTAATCTTGGTCCCTTACTTTCATTGTAACGCTGCGTTTCATTAATAAAATCAAAGTTTAATAATAATAATAATAATAATAATAATAATAATAATAATAATAATAATAATAATAATAATAATAATAATAATAATAATAATAATAATAATAATAATAATAATAATAATAAGGGGTTTATACCAATTGGGTACCAAAACGTATCCAAATTAGTAATAAGTCCAGCCTTAAATAGATTTTACCAATACCTACCAAAATATGATTTTATTTACTTATTAGTCCAAATTTAGATTTTAAATACAATTTTACCTTTAATGAATTTGATAATATAAAAAAACTGAGGAGATAGAATTGATTTTGAAATTGGGGTTAAATATTTTGATTTGGGATTTAAATAATTTTGTTTTTTTTATAGATAATTGAGTCTTTTCTTAAATGGGCTGGATCTATTTGTAAATTGGATCTGTTAAATTTTAGACCCATTACATAAATCTCCCTAATAATAATAATAATAATAATAATAATAATAATAATAATAATAATAATAATAATAATAATAATAATAATAATAATAATAATAATAATAATAATAATAATAATAATAATAATAATTATACAAGTCTACGTAAAAGCTTTAAAAATATTTTTAAAGTAAATTAACACGTTAACATAAAGTATATCAATTTTCTTACTCATACGTTGAATTATAATTAGATTTACATTTGAATAAGTTGTTATTAATTACGTCATTATTACCCAAAGCGCGGTTAACTACATTAATACACGCACGATTCATGGTCAAAGCGTAACCCCCAAACAACTTCTAAAACATAACTCCCGCCCGGAACGACTTTGTAAACATTAATATTGTAATTTCCGCCGATTATTGAGAATAAAGATTGTAATTTCCTCTTATATGGATAATATAGATAAAATATGGTATAAAATGAAATCGGATGATAATATAAAATTATAAATATTTAATTTATTGTTTCAAATCCTTCTATATAAGATTATATAAGATGGTGTGTTACGCCAAAAAGATAGACCAACCTTACATTTAGGACTGTTTGATGCTCTTTTGATGTATCATATCAAGATAAAATGACAAAATTGTATTCTACCTCATTTTTTATTTTTGTTCTTTTTTATTCACACCAGGACATGCTCAATTTCAACCGTATCCAGGGGATACGTCGGAGTGGCGGTACAGACCGCAAATTCATGACGAGAATTATCCTCAGCGCAGTGTTAGACTACCACGATTTTATTATAAACCGATGGTCGGACGGGAGTATTACATACCACGAATTGATTATGAACCAATGGATAGGTGGGATCAGTACACACCGATGATTTATTATCCACCGAGAGAGCGATCGGCAACAAAAAGTTACGAGATTTATTATCAACCGATGGATAGACTAGAGCCGGACATACTACCGGTTCACTATCACTCATAAAAGTGTTTGATGGGTCGATTGGATCAGTGCATACCATCATTCTTATATGGACGTTTATTTACGACCGATCGCTACTGTCAGCAGCTGTGTGAGAACAAATATATTCAGATTAAGTGTCAAGAAGACCTTTGGCGTGATATTTGGGCGTCTCCTGCTGTAAAGAATACATATGAATCTTGTTGTTTGAGTCTGCTGCAGAACGGTTGTGATTATTGTCCTTTGCCACCGCAGCTGCGAGTCTGTGTTCTGTTTTTTCTCTTTTTCTCTTTGGATCTACAATTCTTTTCCTTATAATTAAAAAAAAATATATATAAAATAATATATTACTCCAATCGCTCACACGAAAATCTGAGTAGGTCAGGGAAGGATTCTACTAACCATTATTTACGGTGATAAACCACTTTGTTATTATAAAACATCACCAAAGAATAAAAAAGATTTTAAACCTTCTTCCGAAACATTTAATATTTTTGAAAGTTTCTTAATCTACCTTCCTAATCTTCCTAAAAGGAAATATGATTTTATGAACGTATTTATTATAAAACATGAGCAAAGAATAAAAAAGATTTTAAACCTTCTTCCCAAACATTTAATATTTTTGAAAGTTTTTAATCTACCTTCCTAATCTTGCTAAAAGGAAACATGGTTTTCTGAACAATCTAACTAAAATGAAATCTATTATTACTCAAAATATTCAAAAGAAACTTTTTTGAAAAAGATTGTGTTATTAAGATAATAATTTTAACTTTTAAGAAACAATGGACATTAAAAGATATAGTCAAAAGCAAAACTTAGATAATTTAAATTAAAAAAATAGGAAACATAACACAAATATAAAATATAGAAAATAAAATGTTTAGATTCTTTGATATAATTGATTTTATAGGTCTCAGAGGGGTATGCAAAAGGAGGAGGACTTCCAGATCCCTCATTGATCCTGAACAATTAGTTATTCTTACAATAAGTTTAAGAATATATTTATGGAATTCTTACAATAAGTTTAAGAATATATTTATGGAAAACTTAAGATCTCTCATAATTAGTTATTCTTACAATAAGTTTAAGAATATATTTATGGAATTCTTACAATAAGTTTAAGAATATATTTATGGAAAACTTAAGATCTCTAGTGAACAATTAGTTATCCTTACAATAACTTTAAGAATATAAAGAATATATTTATGGAAAACTTAAGATCTCTCATTCATCCTGAACAATTAGTTATTCTTACAATAACTTTAAGAATATATTTATGGAAAACTTAAAAGAAATCTCAACTACTAAATAATGGTTAGTACTACGAGACTTTCATGATTTAGCGTAAACTAAAGAACAATTGGCTTGTTCTTCATTATGCACAGAAACATTGATGAATTCAAACAATCCTTCTTCATTATGCACTAGAAACATTGATGAATTCAAACAATCCTTTGAAGGTTACATGGTCTAATAATAGAATTTGGAAAAGATTAAAAGATTAGATAGAATATTATACAATCCATCTTGACGTCAATACTTTGCTATCACAATTTGGCTCAGATTATTCACCATGGTGTATATTCATAACTTAATGGTAAAACATATGGCGAGAATTGGCTCAGATTATTCACCATGGTGTATATTCATAACTTCTAACCCAAACAAACCTAAATGCACATTCAAACTCGTTAACATGTGGATTCTCCACCTAAAGTTTATGAAAATTGTAGAAGAAAATTGGACATTAAATATAAATGGATCTCCGATCCATTCCTTAACATGTAATTTCTCCACCCGGAGTCATAACATTCAAACTAAAAATTCTAAAACAAAAACTAAACCTTCCGGAGTCATACTAAAACTCCACCCGGAGTTTTTTAAACATTTTTGATGGTATAATCGAGGTTGAAGAAGAGGTCAAATATCTAGAAACTTGATATGAAAACTCGAAAAAACATGGAAGACAAAATTAGATTATCCAAAGCCAAAGCAATCCACCTAAACCTTCTGGCCAAGAAAAAAAAATTCTAAAAATATAAAAGTGCCACTTCCTAATTTAAGAATGGTGACCGTAACACCTCTCTCTTTTTCACAATTATGTAAAAAAGAGAAGAGGAAAATAGAATCCATTGAGTCTCAAATGTAGAATATTGGATTGATGATCACCCCTCTCTAGATAGTTCTGCTGTAAAATCAAACATGTTCATCATTTCTAAAGAATGTTTGACCGGGAAATCAAAAACCTATTCCATGAAAATACTACCATGAGATATCACTCAAGAAGTATAATTAACATACATTACCTTCTCTTCGCAGATGATATAATCATCTTCACAAATGGCTCTTCAAACAATGTAAAAAAACTATGGACTACTTGAAACATTATCAAAATCTTTCAGGTCAATTAATTAATAAAATCAAAAGAACTTTCATAACTATTGATAAGGATATGGAACGTTATGGGCCTAAATATAATAAAATAAATTTATATATTATAAATTTTAAAGTTGTTAAATTATTTTTGGATTACTTGTAAATATGAGGGGGTTGCAGTGCAATTTTCATATTTGTGTAACCGGATCAGTTATGTAAGTCAAAACGTCTATAAATAAAGTCTAAAACAATGAATAAAACATAACACATTTTCATTAGACTAATACAGTTCTTCTCTCTTAACAATTTAGTTTTCTTTTCTTTATCTTCTTTCTCAAAAATTACGATTCATACTTAACAATTTGGCGACCATAGTGGAAGGTTAATTCTATTGGTACCTTGATTTGAAATAAAAAAACCAGAGGTTATTGACTTCTTGATCATTTATATTGTTCTTGATCGATATTAAACCAATGAATTAAAATGATCCATTGGTTCGAAAAGCTGTTGAAACTTTAAGATATTATTTATGAAGGGAAGAAATTAAAGAAGAGGATCAAATTCCAGTGCAGCAAAAACTTTCAAATAAAACACATTGGTAGCTCTAAACTCTACTATAGTACTAAAACATATATTTCCCTTTCAAATATCTTACATGTGTCTTCAATTAATAAGAATATTTTGTCCGTGTTTCAACTTACTAATCATAATAGGGTGTTTGTTGAGTTTCATAGTGGTTTTTAATTTGTGAAGGACAAGGAAACATGGACTACTCTTCTGAGAGGGATATCTGAGAATAAGTTATATAGGCTGGATAGCTATCCTAAGTCACAAGGCAGGCAGGAATCTCTTGGGTCACCTCAAGCTTTTCTTTCTAGTGTTCAATCTGTTGTTTTTAATTCTTTAAAAGATGGATGACATGGGATGCCTGGCCTTCCATCTTTAGAAACTCTAAATTCTGTTTTGAAACTTTGTAATTTGAGAACCACTCGAAAGAATGAAATCAGTTTTTGTGAGGCTTGCCAATTAGGCAAATCTCACAGTTTTCCATACTTTGTGTCTAGTTCCTATGCAAGAAATATTGTGGACCTCATACACAGATGTCTGGCGTCCATCTCCTGTTCTTTCTAAAAAAGGACATAAATTTTATGTCATTTTCATTGAGGATCACTCAAGATTTGCCTCGTTTTACCCTTTAAAGGATAAAAGTCAGGTTTTCAACACATTCAAAAACATCAAAACACTGGTTGAAAATCAGTTTGAAAGGTCTATTAAGGTGGTCCAGAGTGATTAGGGTGGTGAATACAGACCACTACTTTCTTTTGCAAAGGAACATAGGTTTATACTAAGAAGGTCATGTCCATACACTTCACCCCAAAATGGTACGACTGAGAGAAAGCATAGACACTTGGTTTAAACTGGGTTAACACTCTTGTCTTAGTCTGGTTTGGCTTATAAGTTTTGGGTTCACTCATTTGAAACAACCATATTCTGATCAATAAACTATCCAGTGCTATTTTATCTAACAAATTACCCTATGAAGTTCTGTTTTATAAAACACCTAAATACTTTATCCTAAAAACCTTTGGGTGTGGTTGCTATTTTTTCATAAGGCCTTATCCATCCCACAAGTTTCAATTTCACACTACTAGGTGTGTATTTCTTGAGTACAATCACTATCATAAGGGGTATATCTCCTTGGGTCCTAAAGATATGGTCTATGTTTCTAGAAGTGTTATGTTCAATGAGACTGAGTTTTCATTCTTAAATGGGTCCTTTCATGATCAATCATGGTGTGGTTTATTTTTGTCTCAGGGTAAGTTTGTAACTTTTGTTTAGAGTTTTGTGGAATTTTGAGAGTATTTAATGTTTGGATAGAATGTAGAGGGAGAATTGAGCTGCCTGGTTGTATTTAATTTTCATTACCCTCATTTAATGTTGGTGGTTGGGTATTTATACCCTTATATTTGGGCCACATGGGCTTTCGGGTCGTGTTTAATGGATTCAGGTCGAGTTTAAGGACCCATTAGTTCTAAGTAAGGGAACAGACAGCTTAGTCAAAAAGTGATTAGGTTTTAAGTACTTTAGTTATGTTCGGATAGTTCAATAGATGATGGTGTCCAAACTGCCCATGTCCGGTAAGGTGGACATTGTCCGAATTGACCTTGTCCGGTTCCCAGAAAATATGGTGACAGAATCCGGACTCATCAAACCACATCCTCATTTCTTGTACGTCATCATCTTCTTCAACCAAATATTCAATTGAAATATTCAATATGAAATATCATATCTTAATATCAAATATCTAATCTTCAATTTCAAATACTTAATTTCAAAATCATACTTCTTAATTTCCAATTTCCAGTTTTTAGATCTAAAACCAAAACCAAAAATATCAAAATCTCAAATATTCACTTCGAAATTCTCGATTTCCAATTTCCAATTTCCAATTACAGTTCAAATCGTAAATATCAAATCGTCAAATTCCATACGTCAAACAAAATCCAACTACCAAACAATATCTCAACACCAAATACTCAAACAAAATCCAAACGACAAATTTTGATATAAGGAAACATAAGACAAACTCCAAACGTTAAACGAAATCCATATACCAAACAAAATCTAAACGCCAAATAACCAAACCAAATTCAAACAATAAACGACGATCTAAGCGAACGTAAAACATAATCTAACGTCAAATAAAATCTAAACACTAAAATGAAATTTAAATGAAAAAAGTCATTTAAGCAAACGTTATACAAATTTCACACGTCACACAAAATTTAAATATCAAAGGAAATCCAAACGGAAAACATCAATCTAAGTAAACGTCAAACAAAATATAAACACCAAAATAAAATCCAAATCTAAGAATAAATTCAATACTAAATCCAAATACCAAATTTGTTCGAGGGATAGGCAATAAGGCAACCAGAAGAAGGCTAAAACACTTATCAAAATTTAAACATATCAAATTTCTCATAATTCAAGAACCAATGATTGACAACAATCAATGACCTAAAGTTTCAAGCCTATTGAGATTCAACAAAATATGAAAAATATTTTAAACAAAATATGGATCATATGGTTAGAGGAATTCTAGATTCAACTTCTTGAAAACTTCGAACAATCACTCCATGTCAATGTAACTCTTCAAACTCAATCTAAATAATTTTTAATATATGTGGTATATGGAAAATACCACAGGGATTTAATGATGAATCTACTTAGCAACTTGAGAATGGTATCACGACAGACAATATAATGGCGTGCGATGGGTGATTTCAATGGCAATCACCAACCACTCTAAGCAACTCCCATAGTCATCTTTACGCTTTAAAAGTATTGATGAATTTAATGATGCAATAATAACTGTCACCTAATGGATCCTGTATACATGGGCTCAAATTTCAAATGGCCTAACTTCCATAAATAAAGATACTTGACAAAGTTCTCTACAACACAACATGGAGTAATTACTTTGAAAATACTTTGGTTCAACATTTGTCAAGGCTGGTTCCGATAACAGTCCTCTCTGTATCACAATATCAGACAACTCAAAAATCTCTTTGACTCAATTCAAGTTTCAAAACATGTGGCTGTTGCACCCAGACTTCAATAGCATGCTAGAATCTAATTGGAAAGAACCTATGCAAGATAACCATATCCAAGTTCTACATCTGAAGCTAAAAGTACTCAAAGTAAAGTTGAAAGCCTCGAAAAAATAAACCTTTTTTAACATTTTTAGTGAAATCAAGTAAGCAGAAGAGGATGTTAAATACTTTGAAAAATATTGTGAAGGCTCAAATACAATTCAGAATAAAATTAACCTATTAAAAGGAAAAGGTACTCACCTTCAAATTCTAGCCAAATAAGAGATATTCTGGGAGCAAAATGTAGTATCGTATGGACAAGAAATGGGGAGAAAAATACATTTGTATTTCAAAATTTTGTTAAAAAATAAAAAGGAAAAATAAAATAAATAGAATTCTAGATATAAATACATGGATTGGTCAGCAAGAAGACCTGGAAAAATCAGCAATACACCACTTATGTGAAATTATATCTAATCATCCAACCAACATAGAAATTACAGACCTCATAGATATCATTCGAAACCTTATCAAAAATGAAAAAACTACTTAATTAATACTCTTACCCACCAATGAAGAAATATTCACATCAATAAAATATTTAAATTCATCAAGTATTTCAGGAATGGATGGATTTAACTTCATTTTCTTTCAAAAATAATGGTCAGTCATAAGCAAAGACTTATGTGAAGCAATCAGGGCTTTCTTCAAAGGTTCTAAAGTTTCTCATGGTTTTTTCTCTACAACAATTTACATGCTCTAAAAATCAGATCAACCAAAGAGGTGGCAAGACTACAGACCCATAAACTTATGCTCTATTTTCAACAAAAATCTCTATATGATTCTAAATAATAGGAACTCTCATATTCTTCATAAGCTTATTTCACAAGAACAAAGTGGTTTTGAACTAAATAGATGGTCAAAGCCTTCGATAAGTTATCTTTTACATTCATCTTAAGGATCCTAAAAGCATTTGGCTTTTCTCAAGGATTTGTAAGCCTACTCAGGAGCTTAATTTCATCAATTTGGTACTCGGTTATCATAAATAGAGAAGCAAAATGATATTTCAAATCTAATGGAGGATTCAGGAAAAATGATCCTCTCTCCTCTAGCCTTTTCATCCTCTCTGAAGAATTTATGATAAAAAGGCTATAAGTATTATACAATGCTAATCTAGAAATCAAATATAAATCAGCAAGCCCAATTCAAGTACCTCGTCTTGCATATGTTGATGACATGGTGATCTTCTTAAATGCTTCATTTACAATCATCTTTAAGGTCCTTAATTCCTTTAAAATTTATCAAGACTACTTAAGACAGGTTATAAACAAAGAGAAAACAAATTTTATTTTTTTAAAAAGTATTTCATCCATAAAGATATCACTAATAGAGTAGAGGACTGAATTTAAAGCTAGCTTCCTCCCTATAAAATAGTTGGGTTTAATTATATATCCATCAAATAAAGTAATTCACTTTGAAGATCTTATCTATATAATAAGGGAAAAAATACAAGAATGGGACAAGCTCCTTCTCTCATAGTCGTGGACTCACTCTGATTCAGTCTGTTTTGTTAGGTATTCCCAACTACCATCTCAAATACTTCTCAATACCTAAAACTTTCATTCAAATAATATAAAGAATACTAAACAAGTTCATATAGGGCTTCAAAGAAAATCAGTAGAAAATTGACTAGAGAAGTTGGAAATACCTCTGTACCATATAAAGAAGAAGGTTTTAACCTATAAGTGTATTGGACTCTCAACTCACCTACTCATAAATATTATGGTTCAAATTTAGAGAGAATAAGACTCTTTGGGCACACTACATGCACTCAGTTTACTCCAAAAACCAACATGCTATGCTAATTCAAGTTACTAAGAAGAGAACCAAACATGGAAAAGATTAATGGATGTCAAATCTACACCTGAAGAAAACATCTATTTAAATCTAGGCAAAAGGGATGAAGATTTTTGGTTAGAAAGATGGACTCATCACCATCCTCTAATATCTCTGAATACAGATACATCTAACGCATGGTATCATCAAGACTGTATCAAATATTTATGGACACATGGAAAATAGAATTTTGACAAGCTTCAACAAACTGTTCTACCATCATATATAAGAAGAATAAAAACTATTAAAGAATCGGAAACAAACTCAATCATCTGGACAATCAATCAAATATGTATATTTTCAACTAAAGACATATAGAATAAGGCAAGAGTTCATGGAACTAAATCAAAACTTTTTAAACAAATTTGAAATAACATATCTCCAAAATGGGTCTCTGATGATTTTGTAATTCATAATAGAAATATTCACATGGCTTCTAAGTGCAGATTCTGTAACAACTATAAAACTATTAATCATTATTTTGTTCAATGTAAAACTTCATGGGCAGTATGGACTTACATTGGAAGAATCTTCAATGTAAGTATTGCAAACTACATGGGTCTACAAAAAATAATCAGGTGATGGTTCTGGTCATCCTCAAACGACACTCATATCCCTACCATATTAACATCTATAATTTTCTAGACCCTATGGAATCACAAAAACAATAGAAATTATAATAAAAATACCTCTACAACCTTAACAATCAGACAAAAAATAACATATCAAATTCAAAATTTGGATTTATCTAATGTATTAAATAGAGGAAACTGGTATCAACATACACAATGGAATCACTATGGCTCAAAGACTAAAAATGAATATTGATGGCTCATGTACACAAGATGGAGAATCAAGCGGAGCCGTAACTATAAGAAATAATCATGGAGAACTAGTTACTGTAGCTGGAAGACTCTATAGCAAATAGAGTTATTTAATTGCTGAAAGTATAACCCTACTAGTTGGTTTAATGACATGCCACAAAATGAAAACTGTAAACATAAGCATGGAAACAGAAACGTTATGCTAAATCATTTCAATACCCTTTCAGTACCTATCTCTTTTAATTGATTGTTGAACGGAGCTAATTGTTCATGGCATGAAAATCACTCAAATTTTATAGAGAGCATAATGAAGCATTAGACTGGCTAGCCAAATGGACACATAAATGCAAATTTAAGCAAGACATTTGGGCTAGCAAACTTCCTAATCAACTCAGAGCAATACTGCTTCTGGACAGTATTGAAGTTCGATCACTCAAATACACGAATTTTATATTATTCTTGATTATCAAAGTCTACTAACAATTTCTATGCAGGTAGAAATACCTGACGAAACCCGCTATGCAGAGCAATATCTGGATGACCATCAATCCAACACTAAAATCATTACTAGAATCGAGTTTCAATAAAAAAACTCAAGTTCAAAGATAATGAAATCAAAAGTATAAAAAGGAAGAAATAAGATGTGGATTGATAGCATAATAAAGTACCTTACCTAGAAAACTCTTAGAAACAGTAAAAGAAATTCCCGACAATCTAGACTGCGAAGATGGATATCTTGATTCAAGATCGAATTCATCTTCAAGTTGGGGAGTCATAAGATTTAAGAAGTAGCTCAAATTGTATAAACTTCCGCTCACTCATCTCTGTCAAAATTGAAGGCGATATAAGCTGGGAACAAGCACCAAAGCTTTACATTTGAGATGTATTTACAGGTTTAGCTAAAAATTGGTACCAAACCTTCTTTAAAAGGAAGAGTCATTCTATAATTTTCTTAATTTTATCAAAGTGCTTTTATCCTTAATTTTTTTAATCAAGGAAAATAAAGCCTTGGAAAAAGGATGATATAGCTTTACAAAGGTCTTTATGAGTGGTAGACAAACAAGCAACATAACATTTAATGTTGAAACCATCAATACTAGTAATACTATTAAAGGTCATGTTTATCTTAGAGTTTAGGATTTCATATTGGAATTGATAAAAGATTAATATTGTCCTGATTAATAACTAGTTTAGGGATGATTTACTTAAGATTATCCACAACCAATTGATGATGTTGAGCATTTAGAAGGGATATAAAATGGTTTTCACCTCACAAACCCATTTCATTTTTAATATGTGATCCAGTGATCACTCTCGAAAATACTATGTACAATAGTATTTTTTCCGAGTAAATTTCTTCTCTAGCCTGTAATTCAAGGTGTTTTGCTTTGACTTTTGAAAGATTGATATTATCTTCAATATTTTGACTTGTCTCTAGTATGATCTGAACTTCCTTTTGTGCTTTAGATATTAAGTTAAATACATTCCCAAATATAATAAATTTTCAAGTCTTTAATCAGTGCTTAATTCTTTTAAGCTTGCTCCAAATTAAAAAAACTCGATGGATAATCCATATATTCTCAAATTTAATAGATGATTTTTTTTGTCTTATTATCTGAGATATTAATGCTTATATGGAAATTATCAGATTCCGAAAATGTTGGATTTTGGTTGTATCATGATAAAATCACTAGCGAAATATCTTTTATCTTACAAAACAAAATTGAAAACATAGAAAAAACAATTAAAATATGGACACGAGATAAAAGTAATATATTAACTGAATCAATAACTATATACTAAAAGACTATAATTATTTTTGGGTAAATATAATTGTGTAGCTAAATCATTTTATGTAATTTTCGTATATTATTGTTCAGGTTTGTTTTATATAAATAAAATTTTCAAATCCTTTAAAGAAAATATCATTCCTTAAAAGTCTAGGTTAGTTACTTAAGGCCGATGATTAACAAATATATGTATTTTGTGTCGCAAATAACATTTGAAAATTGTTGGTGTAAAAAGAAAGCATTTCATTTATATGTTTATACATGTTTATCAGCTTTGTTTTAATGAAAAATTGCAGACTAAGAAGATGTTTGATTTCAACAAAATGAAATTATTTTCTTTTTCTCTTTCAAATCTGTAAAAAAAATCTGAAAATATTAATTTTTATTCACTTCAAATTATATATTACGTGATCAAAAAATTAATGCTGTAAAAAAAAAACCACACAATAAAATGACAAACTCAGTGGAAAAAACGCATGGACAGAGATTTGAACTCATAACCTTTAATCACAATCATGTTTTACATAACCAATCCGGTTACCTTTTGAAAACTACTTACTTGTAACGGATTTACTTGTAACGGGGTGAGTGATTAATTTGGCATCATATCATGATTAATTGATTATAGATATAAATTTAAAATATTTTTACAAAATGTAAAAATATTTTTAAGAAAAAGAAATAAGTTAACATAAAATATATGGATATAAATTTAGAATGTTTTTAAAAAAAGTAAAAATATTTTTAAGAAAAAGAAATAAGTTAACATAAAATATATCAATTGTTTTTTCATATTATAATTATAATTATATTTGATAAATTGCTATTAAGTGTGTCATTATTACCCAAGACACAAAGGCCAAATACATTAACACACGAGTCATTTGAGCCAGTCAAAGCGTAACTCCCAAAACGACTTTGTTAACATTAATATTGTAATATCCCCGATTATTAAGGATAAAGATTGACTTACTCATATATGCATCATATAAATAAAATATGGTATAAATGAAATCAGATGTTAATATAAAATCGTAAATATTTAATTTTTTGTTTCAAATCAGTCTATATAATAAGATGGTGTTTCACGAGAAAAAGATACACCAACTTTACATTTAGGATTATTAGATGCTATTCTGATTTATCTTATCGATATAACATGGAAAAATTCTATTCTATCTCATTCTTAATTTTTGTATTTTTGTTATTCAGATCAGGTCAGGCTCAATTTCAACGGTATCCAGAGGGTACGTCGGAGCGGCGGTTCAGACCACAAATTTATTATGACAATTATCCTCGGCGCAGTGTTAGTCTACCAGGAGTTTATTATGAACCGGTGGTCAGACTGAAGTCTTTCATACCACGAACTGATTACGAACCAATGGATAGGCCGGAGCAGTACATATCCAGAATTAATTATCAACGGAGCCAGAGATTGGCACCACAAAGTTACGAGATTTATTATCAACGGATGGATGGACTGGAGGTGGACATACTACCGGTTCACTATCACTCACATAAATGTCTGATGGGTCGATTAGATCAGTGCATACCATCATTCTTATATGGACGTTTAGTTACTACGGATCGCTGCTGCGAGCAGCTGCATGAGAACAAATATATTCAGATTCACTGTCAGAAGGATCCTAAATGGCGTGATATTTGGAAGTCTCATGCGGTAAAAAATACATACGAATCTTGTGGTATGGTAGTACTGCAACCCCTGCAGGAATTTTTTATGTTTTGGAAGCGTCTTTTTATATTGTAGGTCAATTTGAAATGTATTTTCTTTAAAACCAAATTAATTTTATCTTTAACTTATAAATATCTTTTTTTATATTTTGTTTTGTTTTTATAAATGAATGTCTTCAAATATAAGTATGAATAACACTATGTTACCGTGGTTCAAATTTTATTCGTATCAGATAAAAAAAAACAAATTTTACCGTGATTCAAAACCAATTTTACCGTGGTTCGAAACTATGTTATGTTTTTTCTTTTATTTTTTCTCTTGCTCCTCAAATTTTATTTACTTATTATAATAGACAAATGTATACCATATAATGTTATTTTATTGTAACATTACTGTTTTATTCAATTTATTTTTCTTCACCTATTTTTAATAAGCACGTATTCTTAGTGACAATTTTATTTTCATGTTAAATGTTATTTTAATTCATTAGTTGGGGGCTTTGTGTACTAGATATGGTTCTTTATTAATTCATTAGTATTTTGACTAAAAAAATGTTATTTTAATTCAAAGATTATATATGTTATTCAAAACTGAAATGATCAATTTCTATATCTATTTTTATCATTTTTCATCCATCTAGAAATTATCTTCTTTTTTTTTTTTATCTTTTTATCTCTAGAGACACATTTTCATTTTCAACTACTTACAACATAGATTTTATTTTTTGTTTTAATTTCTAATTGAATGTAGACAAATAATATATCTAGAAATAATATATTTTATACATAGATTTTATTCTTCAAATAATATATTTTGTGTTTTTTGGGGTGAATTTTTTTGTTCATATTTATATCATTTTTTTAGGAACTTAACACCAAATTCAAGTATTGTCTTCCTAGTTATAGTTGAGAAATAAAATACAAATCTATTTCGTTGATAATTTATCCGTTGAATTCTCCAATAAAACTAATAGCACCTCTATAAAGTTTTTTTTTTTAATTAGAAAAACCAAAATAGTATTTTTTGGGTATTTCACTTTGAAACTGAAATTATATGGTTGAAGATGAACAACCACTCATCTTTCTTATTATCTTTTTAAAACATATATTTTAATTACTGAACAAATTTGATATTAAGTCGGGACACCAGTTGTTTAACCTTACAACTTTTCAATATTATATTTGGTTTATCAATCAAGGATCAGTCTTAATAGTTGTCTAACCTTGTAATTTTTTTTAAGTTGTACTTGATTTATAAACTATTTTCACGAATTTGACATATTATTCATAATTCAATATAACCAATTGCGAAAACTTATAGTTTAAACCTTAATGTGGGGATATGGACTTACTTTACATCTATGATCATATCTTATTCTGAATTGTTTTATTTATATAAGATAATGGAAAATTTGTATTCTATCTCATTCTTATTTTGTATTTTAGGTATTTAAATCAGTTTATGGTCAGTATCAACAATATCCAATGACACACATGAGTGGGATAATTAGTATACCCAGCTTCCCAGTTAATTTCCGAAAAAATCTTTATTGTTTATTATTCAGTTAAAGTAAAAAATGAAAAGATTATGACATTAGATCGTGAATCCAACTACCTCTCCTCTATTTGAGGGGATTCGGTGAATATGTTTTAGATGTTTTTGGGGATGATAACATCTTTTCTTTAGCATCGGGTACGAGACCTTAACTTTATTTTGATTTAAGGATTAGTTCTTGAGTGTTTGATAATCGAACTAACTGCATGATGATTTGATCTTGAGTCATTCAACATAAGTCTTTAACTCTCAAACCATTATGTGGATCCATGAGCTTAACAGTTGATGGATCCAAAGATTTCTCCTGATAGTTAAAATAGCCATTGTTTTTCCTATCGATTTCCATTTTCCTTTTCTTTTTTCTATGGAATCCTTGATGTCTATTGATTTATTTCATACCTGAAATATTTTTTAGTCAGGAATCACGTGCTAGGAAATGTTAGTGTAATTAAAAATTATGAATAAATTAATATTATTCTTCAGATCGAATGTAACTGATCCCCATGTTTCCAATAATAAAGTGGTCATAAGATAGTTTAAGGTTTGAGACTGATAAATAGTACTATCTTTTTTAGTTAGAAAAGTTTGCTTAGCTAACCAATTAGAGACACAATTTTGATCTTTATAAATATTTATAGGATTCATTATGGATGTTAATAGATTCCTGCGCCAATTAAGAATAAAGGATTAGTACCAATGATACTTATCTTTGGCCACCATGTCAACTAGAATGCTATAATCAATTTTAATTTCAACCTATTGAAGGTTGTAAGTTTTATATAGGAGCAACCCATCTAGAAGAGATCTTATTTCAATAGTTAAAGGGTCAAGACTTCCATAATATCTACCAGATCCAAAAATTTACTGACCTGCTTCCCCAATCAACACCAACCCCACCAGCTTCCTCAATTTTATTACAAGCTCCATCAACATTTAGCTTCAAACTATTCCTTTTATGGAGAATTCATTTTAAGATTAAGACACATTTTAATCTTTTCTAAATTATGTTCACAACTTAGATCTAAGGCTTACTCCAAATTCTAAAACCAATAGACCATTTTAGGAAGTTTAGCTTACTTAGGTATGATATGTTATATATATATATATATATATATATATATATATATATATATCATAATAGAGTTTATGTTGGTAATATAACATCCAATATTAGATGAAGTCCATTTGAGATTATCTTTAACTTCAACATTAATTTTAAATTTCTCAATTTTAATTATGTCAGATGGTATGACTGTCTCTTTAAGCTTATTTAGGTTTCAGTGGTCGATTTCTTAAAATTGATTCACTTTATCTTTCACATATGAGGAGTTATCATCATTTCTAGATAAGAAAATTCGAGGGTCGATGTTACACCAATTTTCAAAAGAAAAGTTTAAGTCACATTGGCTAATAGTACTGAACATATATTTAACAACCTTTGTCAAATTTTAGATACTATTTTGTTTTCATTAGCCAAAATAGGATTAATATTATGATAACATATGGATTTTATGAACTTTTCACATTAAGATTATTGCTCTTTGAAACTAAACCAGAGCTTACAAGAGTAAGTCATCTGAATATCATTTATCATCCTCACATTGAGACCACCTTCATCAAAAGGCTTGCAGAATTGCTGCCATTTTGACTAAATAATATTTTTTATGATTATTAGAACCCCAAAGGTATTTATTCAATTCTATTAATAATCTATTTATGAATAATTATACTTTGACAATGATAGCCACAATTAAAGCGATGGTTATTTTTTCAAGCTTAAAATACCTTTTCAGTGACGCCAACAAATGTTTGCTCAGATAATACACTGGTTTTGAAGTTCCACTTTTTTCTCTTATCAAAACAGCACTAATAACAAATTTTGATACTGCTCTATACAAAAAACGTTCTTCTCATATTCGAGGCTTAGATAAAATTTCAGGTGCCAACAAATTTTTCTTAATATTCGAAAAATACATTTCACATTCTAGTGTCCATATAAACTCTTTTGACCTTCATAAAACTTGGAAAAAAGAGAAAACTTGTCAGAAAATTGGGAAATAAGTCGATTAACTGCATCTAACCTTCATGTCAAAACTTGCATCTCCTTTATTGTTCGAGGTGAAGTCATTGGCACCAAGGCTTTCAATTGACCATGATCTGCTTCTATTCCTTTTTTACTAATCCTATACCCAAGAAACTCATCTGACCTTACACCAAAAGTACACTTTTCTAGATTCAACTTTAATTGAATGGTTCATAAATTCAAAAAATTCTCTTTTAAATCTTTTAAGTGTTCACCATTTGTTGGAATTTTAACAAGCATATCAATGTAAACTTCCATGTTTCTCCCAATCTGGGAAGCAAAGGCCTTATTCATCAGTCTGTGGTATGTCGCTAAGACATTCTTCAGACCAAATGTTATAACTCTATAGCTATGTAATACTCGATCAGTGATAAACATAGTACTCTCATGATCCTTTGGATCCATCTGAATCTGGTTGGAAGCTTCGAAATCATCCATAAAAGAAAGAATTTTATTCCTTGAAGTGGAGTCAATTAGCTAATCTATTCGAGGAACAAGAAATGGGTCTTTAGGGCATACACAATTTAAATATGTCAAATAAATACATATTTGCCATTTTCCATTCTTATTTTTAACCAATACTAGGTTAGCAGTTCATAGTGGATATTGTGCCTCTCCAATATGTCAGACCGTGGACAAGCGATCCAGGTCTGTCACAATTGTCTTAGATTTCTCAACATAAAAAGCTCGCATCTTCTGACTAATAGGCTTGATACTTGGATTTACACTAAACTATGCTATATTACCTCAGATGTAACCACGTACTGCATCATCTGTTCTCCAAGCAAAAACATCCAAATTATCAAACAAAAATTATAAGAACTGATAATGCAGAGTGGGTGACAGTAACGTCCCTATGTAGAGAGACTTCATATTAGAAAATCTATACTCATCGGCATTCTTAGTTACTGTTAAACAACCCGTGGTTTCCCTCAGATCATCCACACCATCATTATCTGAGTTTGACCCTCATATTTTTATTTAATTATCTCATCATTCGAAGGAAGTCTTCAAAAATGAATAGTTGTTGCATAACACTCTCTGGTTACTTGTTGGTCACTTCAGCCTACCCCAACACGATCTCCGATGAAATACTTTAAAGACCGATGAACACTAGAGACAATATTAGACATTTTTTATAACCAAGATCTCCGAGAGATAACCTTCTATATGGTTGGACATTCGACTACCATAAATAAGACTTGGACCTTCTTTTTAAAAAGGTCTTTTTTCTAAAACATACTTCCCCTTCAAATTGTCCAATAACTTGTGCTATCACACCTTTAAAACCAATTATGGTACTATGAGACTGAAGAATCTTAGGTGGAACAAACATTTGTTGAACTTCATATATTTATCAAAAAAAATTCAAATTTCAAATTTAGCAATACATGCTTGTATAACCACTGCATCTTCATGGGGTCCTGCTATTACCCTCAAATCATCCTCGTCGAACAAGATAAAAGAAGTGTCAGTATTTTCATATAAATGAGTAGACATTCTTCTTTCTATTTGAGTACTCAAACTCACTACATATCTTTTCCAGAATTGTTAAGTATTACCAGCCATAGTATCTCCCCTAAACATTTCTAAAGATTTAAAATATTCACACAAACTTCAAACCTGTCCTTGTACCACTGGTTCATCTATAGCTAGCAAAATTAACCGAGTTAGGTTTGCATCCAAATATTCTGAGGTTGGATTAAACCTATCGCTTTAAAATCCCAAACCATCAACACACTCTGTTGCTTCAAATTTTCAGTAGCAATATGTTGTCTTGAAGTGCTCAGATTGTTTATCCATTTTTTTGTCCTTTAACAAAAGTTGTTAACTTCCCATTTTCTATCAAAATCTGTATTTTTTTCTTTAACACTATACAATCTGCAGTGTCATGTCCAATGTCATTGTGATACTTGCAAAAGCTATTATTACGTTCTTCCCTTGGTCTGTTTATAGGAGCTGGTTTTCTAAATTTCACATGACCGTTAGACTTCTAAAAAATAGGAATTATATTCTCAGTTAATTCTACGAATGGTCTTATCTACTGATTTGGCCTTGGTCTATTAGATTGATAACCAACAACTTGAGTTGGAATCTCTCATGTTCAAGGAGGAAAGTTATTGTTCATCCTCAGACAAAGTGGTGGTTGGGAATTGGATGTGTTACGTTGATTACCTTGACTAGAATGCATGCTCTAAAATAATTTGAATAAAACTAGTCCCTTCTTAAACTCTAGTTGAATTTTCTAGTTTAATTTGTTCTTCGAATTGAGTCAGTGCTCCAAAAGTTAATGCAATATTCCTTGTAGTCTCATTTGCTAAATCCCCTAGCAACAAGCCTTGTCTAAAAGCAACCATAGCTACAAGTTCCTCACAATCTTCCAATCCTGTTCTCGTTAACACCAAATGCATTGTATAATCTTTTAGTCACCCACCGCTTGTTTACACTATATTATAGTATCACCATTCGCTCGCATTTATCTAATTCCGACAAGCTGTCTTTGAAAAGCAGTATAAAAAATTCTAAAATTGGTAATAGATCCCCTCAAAATTCTATTATATCATTTTAAGGTTGTGCCTTTAAAATTTTATGAGAATGATGTACACACCCATTTGTCATCATCCTCGAACTTCATCATATAAGTTTTGAATTGCTCAATATGATCGTCAGGATCTTGTGTTCCGTCAAACGTTTTTACTTTTTAGATAGCAAAGCGCCTCGGTAAAGGAATTTACCTAATTTTAGCACACAAAGGAGAATTTCTCCAGTCTATTTGATCTGCTGTATTAACCGATAATGGGGTATTCTCTATCTGATACATAATAAGGCAAGCCGAGCAGAAGAAAACAATCAAAGAGTATAAAGCAACCTTAAACGCAACAAGAATCTGAGCAGCAAACAAGCAAAGTAAAGATCTCGAGCATAACCAAAGTCTATGGAAGAAAGTAGAGTTGGTCCAATCACAAAGTAGGATTTGTAACCGAGCAGAGTAGGATTTGCCAACGAGCGGGATTTGTGACCAAGCAGAGCAAGATTTGTGAACGAGCAGAATTTGTGACCGAGCAGGATTTGTAACCGAGCAGGATTTGTGACCGAGCAAAAGATGATTGATAGGAAGCACACTTGGCCTACACACACGGATAACATCGACCGAGATCGATTTATAACCGAGATCTCGGCCTAATATTATAAAATACTTGATAAACACTACTTAAATAGGTCTTGTCGTGGGTAACCTGCGTAGGTTTACCTGTCTAACCTGTCAGACACGGTACCGGTAAGACACGCTACCTGCCAAACACATTTACAAATGTTTACATGTTTATCTGTATAAACAGTTATCTGCCAGACACGCTACCTGTTATTCATGTACATGTTTAGAATTGTTAAATAGGTAAACTGCTACCTGTCATACACCTGTTTAATACTATAAAATAGGTTAAATGGATTGTTAAATAGGTAACCTGTTACCTGTCAAACACGTACCTGTTTAATACTATTAAATGGGTTAATGGATTGTGGATCTGCATTGGCCACCCATACTTACCGTGAATAAAATGCGGTGAAATTATAACATTCTATTTTTATTCTTTGCACTTGTTAAATCAATAGCTTATGCATACATCCCCTGTTCCGTACGCGCATAGTGCAGATAATAAGTGGACACATAAACAGAATAAAATTTAAATAATGATAACATGATATAATTATAATTAAATACTGGCTTGCATACGAGAAACTCAATATATACAGAAACTCAATATATACAGAAACTCAATATACATATACACTGGCGTAGCCAGGATTTGATCCTTATGAGGTCCTGGTTATTGTCGAAAAATAAAATAACAGAAAATAGAATTTTTTAAGCTTTTATCCACCATGTTTGTTTTTTTGGTTTGTTTGGTTAACTAGTATTTTTTTTATAAATCTTGTATGTATTGATTATTTTCTTCAGTATTTTGTCAATTTATAATCATGAACACCAAGGTTATCGAGTTTGACAATGCTGCCTCACATTTAGGTTTTTTTTATCTTAGTCTTTTTTACTTATATGCGTATAATGCGTGCATCTGGACACGTCTTTGATTGTGTGGAGATCTGTAGGATTCGAGAGACTGGAAATCTATGATATAATCAATGTTCGTGAAAGGGTGAAAGGGTTAGAGACAACTCTATGATATAGTTAATGTTCTTGAAAGTGTTAGAGTATGAATCTTTTCATTTGATTTTCAAATTTAAGTTACTCGTTTTACTTTACCTGAATTTAATTTAATTAAATTAGTGTTGAACAGAGAACCGTGGTTTGCGGTCCTTATGCGGTTTTGGCGGTCCTAACGGTTTGCGGTCCTTGCAAACCTAATAGGCCAGTTTCGTAGTTTACCCACCAGAAAAACCATTTAGACACCGTTTATCAAAATATTTATAATTTTATTTACAATTAATTTGTAAGTGTTAATTGAATCTAATTTCAATAATTGAGATATGTATAATAGAAAGAGTTAATTATGACATTTGATGTATTTTAATTTAAATACAATATCATTTTAATCGAAATTCTATAATCAAGCAATTACATTCTAAAAATAATAATTGTAATATGATCTTGATATGTTTGATTATATTTATGTATTTAAGATATTTTATTTAATATTATGTAGATATTAAATAAAATATACACATCTAATTATATTTTGATTATAACTTTCAATATTATTGAAAATATTTTTTCGATTATAAAAATAATAATTTGATTGTCTTAAACAAGATATAGTAAATAATATAATTGTAAAATGATTTGTATATTGTTTGAACATACTAGATACTTAAGATGTTTTATTTAATTTTAGGTACATATTAAATAATATATAACTATTAGACATATAATTGTATTCTGATTTTAAATTATTAGGTGATTCTTTAGATCTTTCAAGCTTGAAGTGTTTATGTTTAGATGATTTAAATAGTTTATTGTATTTTCGAACTATTCAATATTTGAAGTTTAAATTTAAAAATTTTAGAATTGTATAAGTATATGCATAAACATAAATTACTTATAAATAACAAAATAAAAATTGAAATGGAAATAGATTTAAATAAAATTTAATAAAAAAATAAGCAAAACAAACAATTCATTAATAATAAAAACCAAACAAGTAACATAGTTCTTAAAAAATTTCTATAAAAAAAAGTAAAAGTCCGGGGCATCCCGAAAAATCTCCGGATGGTCCGGACAATTTTTTTAATAATTTTTTTATGGGTCTCCCCTATAAATAGAGGAGACCCCAACTCCAAACTCACAAACTCACAAACTCACATACTCCTCTCTAAATCTCTCTACTTGCTTTAAATATTCTAGAAAACTCAAATTTCTTATTTTACATATTGTAGTGCTATTTTTGGAATTGTTTGATTTTTTTTCCGCAAATTGTTTCTATTTGATAAAAAGACATAAATAACGTTGGGATAACATTATAATAGTTCAATTAAAAGCTTCGTATAATTTATGAAGTTATTTACTTGTTATAGTTATTTAAATTAGTTCTTTTAATTCTAATTTTTTTAGTTATTATTAGTTGTTATTGCTTGTTATTAGTTGGTATTAGTCTAAATTTAGTTTTTATTATTTGCGATATTAATTAGTTTCGATTAGTATTTTATTGCATATTTAAAAAAAAACTTTGTTTTAAGTTTTAAAATGCCTCTAAAACGTAGACTTACTAATGCTCACCCACCCGCTAATTTTCACTTGTTATGAATCATGTTTGTGATAACCAAAACAAATTAATACTAACCAAAATGTAATAATAATTTTATGATCATTATTAAAATTACAATAATAAAATTTAGAATGTAATAATGATTTTATAATCATTATTAAAATTACAATAATAAAATTCAAAATGTAATATTAAAATTATAACAATATAACTTGTAATCTTTTAAGTAATATTTTAACATGATAAGATATAGTTTTGGTTTGTAAGATAATATCAACACTAGTAATATTGGATCCAAAATATAATAATAATATTCAAAATGTAATAATAACATAAGTAATATTTAAAATTTTGGATTATATAATAATTATAACACTTAAAATATTAATAAGACCTATGGTTCCTACCTCAGCCTTTTCCATTGGGATAGGCTGTATTTCAGTATTTTGGGTGCTTATTAATCAATATATATAAAAATCTGTGTGTTCCTAGGACTACAACTGAGTGATAAAAAGTACTCCCTCCTTTTCAAAATGTTTGTCGTTTTAAGGTTATGCACAAATATTAAAGAATGTAATAATTACTTATTTTTTCATAAAAAATAGAAAAAAATAGAGATCTAATTCGTAGTTAATTATAAATTATATTTAAATTTGCATCGGTAAACGAGAACGACATATATTATGGAAAAAATATATTTTCTAGAACGACAAACATTTTGGAACGGAGGGAATACAAGACTGTATAATACAATGATTAAAATGTTAATTTCAACAGTTTCTGATTCATTTTATGCTTCGAGATTGGTTAAGTCAAATCATTCAGGGCCTTATCTCATTTCCGCTCTTCAAATTACTAATCTAATAACGTGAAGCTGTACACACTATTGCAACACATTGAAACTCATGTGTGTAACATTGAGGGGTGGTGAGCAACAAACCAAGACTTAATCTACAAGTCCAGCCTGTAGAGCCCTCTCTTTAGCTGGTCTCAACTCTATCTCAAATGCAAGCTGCATCACCAGCCCCTCCATCTCCAGCACGAGTGCCATCGCCTGTTCCGCCATAGCGACTTCTTACTCCTGCTCCGCAAAGGTGTTGGTTGAGTCAGGAATTATGTCACCTTGATCTTGAGCATAGCAGTAGTAATCGTCTGACGGTTTATTACACGGGTCACCATTACCTTTCCACGCCCTCCACCAGGGTTCGGTCTCCGCTCCGCAAAGGCCTTACGAAGGTGGACATATTGTTCAGGTTCGGTGCCTCCATTATAGGAGCTACCTTGTCTGCTCCGACCTCGAATCCATCCCTGTTGCAGCTACTCTCGAAGGTGGAGGTATTGTTGAAACACTAATTCAAAATCATCGGATCTACCATTCATAGCCGAAGTCGTCTGGTCGTCCCTTCCTAGCCGAGGTCGCCTCCTTCCTCGCCGAGGTTATCTGGTCGTCTACTTCCTTGCAGAGGTCGTCTCCTTCAACTATTTGTATCTGAAGGTGCAATAACCTCTACGATCTTCTGCGTCGACTTCAATTTCGGACGTCTTCTGTTCTATCTTTAGCTCCGACTTCACTTGAACGAGGAAAAAGTGCTTCCCTTGCATGAGGACCAAGGGACTTCATCGGACCAGGAATCGTGTCTTTCAGACCGAGAGACATCCCGCCGAAGGGCCATCTACCTCCCGCCACCTCCTTTGTATCATCTCAACAGTGCTGCTATTTGGCGACGAAATACACCACCAGGGTAACCTGAACATCTGCCTTCGGCTGCTCCATCTCAGTGGAGAACCTACTGCCGCAAACGCCTCCTTGGTGCTGAATACCCTGAGCAGTGAGTACTACCATAATCATCTGACTGTGTAACCCACCGATCAGCATTGTTGTACCAATTCAACGTTATATTTCGACTGCCTCCACCATGGTTTGGTCTCCGCTCCGCAAAGCTAAGTCTTCTAATCCGCTATCATCACATATTTAGCGTAAATAATTCTTCAATTTGTGTTCTTAGCTTCTAATTATCTGTTGTGTTGTCTGTGTGCGTACCTGCATACTCACATTTGTTGCTTATAGACACTGTACGACACAAAAATTGGTGACAGATGTATTATACTTTCATATATTTTATGGCACGGTACACCAATAACATGTATCGCTAAAATTTGTAGTGCATGACAAACACTGAATCTATCATACATTTCTCACGTCTGTTTACTTCATTATGCCTCACGTGTGCCCTAAAACTACAATTGTGCATATTATAACACCAACACAGCTATATAAACAACACATATTTGATGTTAAGGTCATGCATACACAGTGTTAAATATAGACAGCGTTATTAATTGTATGCATAGTTGTTTCAAAAGCTGGTCTACTGTTCTTTGTAGCATGTTTTCTAATTGTTTGAGCTCGTCTCCAACCTCTGTGTACGATATTCTTCAGACTAACCGCGCGCCGGATAGCCATCTGTAACTGCCGCAAAATTCAGACTGATGTGCAGCTGTGGTGGTCACATCGTCCCTCGGCCACCATACATTTTCAAGCTCTTTCTCCCACTCCATGTCACATAGTCACCACATTTCATTAAGAAGCAAACCAGCTCCTCTTGTTGGAGTCCGCTTTCCACCTCCACTGATGGATAAATCCCGAGACCAGCGCCAATAACGTCTTCATTCGCGGTAGTGATCTTCGTATGGTTCGTTAGTACCGCCGGAAAGATATCAATCTCCGGCGTAGAATGCGGTCTCCTCTCCAATTGTTATATAATCAACCTTGGGATTTCCGACGCTTGAGAGCTTCAAAGCGAGCAACAAGTTGCTTATAATCTGTCAATTTAGGAGAGATACAGTGATTCGAATCCTATTGTTGGAAGGAACCTAATGATGAAATTGGCAACAACCTTGTGAAGATGCTACCTTTTGTGGATTCTTCATCATGGTTAGGTTTGAACCCCGGGACTTCGAGTTGGAGTGCTTCAACTACCATGACTCCAGCCACCTATGTATCTCCATGCGCCGCTTCATCCTTCGCTCTGTCGATGCGGTCGCCAACCACCGCTGTATCTCCATTCGCCGTGTCATCGTTCCCTCTATACTACCGACAAAACCACCACCAACGGCAACTGCTTTATGCAGCCACCTCGCACCACCGGAAAGGCTCGCTCTCCTCGTAGACAATTCAAAATCCATTCATCATGTTCTCCAAATTCACCAAATCAGTTAGTTATTACTGCGGTCTTTCTGAATTGGAAAATAATGCTCTTGATGAGCTCAAGCTAAAGGTGCGGGAGGCTTTGAACAAGCACGAGTTAACGATCTGCCACTACCAGAAGTAACGAAGAGATTAAAACTACTCCTGGGAGTCGACTAATAATTGTCACACCGATCAATCGACGGTGGTTCATAAGTTAATGGCAAACGGTTCAGCCCTACTTCAGGAAGAGCCTCCCAGATCAGAATGGGTGTGGTATGGAGGTTCTGATCATGGCATAAACACCGATGACTCCAAAATATTATTCGAGGTGATACTTGCCGACCTGCTTCGGATGTTGAAATTGGGAAGCTAAAGAGCGAGCTTATAGCTTTAGCGAGGCAGGTTGATGTTTCGGAGTTGGAATTGCAAACTCTACGTAAGCAGGTTGATGAACTTGAGCTGCAGACGGAGCAATTGGCTCTCGATTATGAGATAAACCCTTTTATTCCAACTCAGGCACCGTCAGCCACCGTGGAAGAGCGAGAACCGGAAGAGCAATCGGTTGGGGATGAAAACGGCACCAAGCGGTGGAAGTAAATTGACGAGACCATATTCCCTGTCACTGCTGAAACAAATCGAAACCCAATCCCCACCTCCACTCACACGGAAGAAGCCTCCATATACGGAGTTCCTGGTTAGAATTGGTGTGCGAGTGTGTGAACCGACCTCACGGACTAGCAAGATATTGTCCGCTTTGCGTTCGGAGCCGCGCATGGGTTTGCTCTTGGGTGTCCTTCCAAGAGGTCTCTTGTGTGCGAGTGTGTGAACCGACCTATTCCCCTTAAACTTTATCCCAGTAATTTGCTGGAACTTCGGCGGTTAAGCCTTATATGGCTCTGATACCATGTTAGAATTGGTGTGCGAGTGTGTGAACCGACCTCACGGACTAGCAATGGCTCTGATATCATGTTAGAATTAGTGTGCGAGTGTGTGAACCGACCTCACGGACTAGCAAGATATTGTCCGCTTTGCGCTCGGAGGCGCGCACGGGTTTGCTCTTGGGTGTACTCCCAAAAAGCCTCTTGCTAGTTGAGGTGGGCTCACACTTATATACACTCTTTTATGGTCCTTGTTAGCAATGTGGGATTGGGGGTCCTCTATGGGATGAAGTTTATTCTTCACATTCCTCTCCTCCACAACGATGGAGCGATGTCATCATTCTGCCATTCCTTCACGACAGATACTTCAAACCCAAAGACGCATTCACCATACTAAAAAACAGTTCGTTGGGGAAAAAAATTCAGAATTGACGAATTACTCTAAGAAGATCTAAGCAATCTCACAAATGCTGACATTTTGTCATTGTTGGATAAACATTGAACTTATGACGTGTTTAATATCAGTTATTAGGCAGTTATTTAGATAGGATCTAACAGTGAGTCTGTATCTTCTATATAAGAAGAAAACCCATGTATTGATATTTGAAATGAAAGTTACATTTCCACACTTGTTGTTTATATAAGTGTTTATATATATTTGTCTGTATTTCTATCTGCTTCTTTGTTTTAGGGACCTTTTCCCTACATTTGGTATCAGAGCCCGTGTTGTCAAAGAAATGGATGACATTGAAGGAGATCAATCAAAGGCAGCTGCAGTAATCAAACCGACGAAAAGAGGAGTCTCAGTCTCAATCCAATACCCCACGTTAAGCGACACGAACTACAGCATATGGGCTGTCAAGATGAAGATAATCTTGCGTTCGCTAGGAGTATGGTCAGTGATCGAAGGTGAAGACACAGACGTCGTCAAAGATCAAGGCGCCATGGTAGTCATTTGTCAAGCCGTTCCAGATGACGTGATGATGGTAATCGCGGAAAAGCAGACGACTAAGAAGGCTTGGGACGCACTCAGGGAGATGCGGGTTGGCGAAGATCGCGTGAAGAAGGCACGCGTGCAGGTGCTAAAACGGAAACTGAATAAGTTACAGATGGAGGACTCAGAGACAATAAACGGCTTTGCAATGAAGCTTACCACACTAGTAGGTGAGATTCGCTCACTCGGCACGAAACTCGACGACAGCGAAGTTGTTGAAAAACTTTTCAGTGCTGTTCCTGATAAATTTCTCCAAATTATGGGAACAATTGAGCAGTTTGGTGATATTGAGAACATGTCGGTTTCCGAAGCAATCGGTCGCCTCAGAACCTTTGAAGAAGGGATTAAAGGGAGATTGCACTCACAAGACGGTGGAGAACAGTTATTCTTCACCCAGGCCGAGTCAGAAGCAGGAATTCCTAAGGAAAAGAGAAATGAAGGTTCTAGGAGCAATAGTAGAGGAGGACCTCACAAGAGAGGACGGAACTTCGATAAATCGAGGGTTAGGTGTTTCAATTGCAATGAATATGGTCACTTTGAAAAAGAGTGTCCCGAACCAAACCAAAACGAAAGAGCCAACCTTTTCACAACGCAAATTGAAGATGAACCGACACTGTTAATGGCTAAAACTTGTGTTCTCAATGAGGCAATAGAGAATGATCACAAGTTTAATGTTAAGGGGGAGAATGTTGGATAAACATTGAACTTATGACGTGTTTAATATCAGTTATTAGGCAGTTATTTAGATATGATCTAACAGTTAGTCTGTATCTTCTATATAAGAAGAAAACCCATGTATTGATATTTGAAATGAAAGTTACATTTCCACACTTGTTGTTTATATAAGTGTTTATATATATATATATATATATATATATATATCTGCATCTCTATCTGCTTCTTTGTTTTAGGGACCTTTTCCCTACACACCTTAGCTATATACACGCCAAAAGGAAGAATAACGACTAACAAAGGTTAGACTTCCACTTTCGCAACTAGTGCCGCCGCCAGAAAATTCGTAACAACCACAATTTCGAGCGGTCAGATATCTCTGTAGCTATCTTCATCGTCGATAAAGTCTTGCTTCTAGCGGCATTGTTCGGCGAATCTCTGTCACCAGTTCCTGCTCCAGCGCCAGTTAGAAGTATGACTACGGCTGCTTCATCTTCACCTGCTCCAATTAGTAAAGCTCGAATTCATATGGATTCAGAAAAGGCTATAGGATTTACATCTCCGTGAAAGAAAAAAGAAAAAAACACCGTCTGCGATTATTGTACGTGCTAGAACGCAAAGTAATTTTTATAATTGGGCATAAAATAATTTCTATCTCCATGCTTGAAAGGACCGTAAGCTAAATAATCTCCATCAAATGATTGACAAAACTTTAAGTCGAGCGATCTCCATATCCATAATAAAAAAGGCTATAACCCAAATGTGTTTTTTTCCGTGCTAGAATGCCAAGTGATCTCCAAAGTAGAACGCCAAAAAAATCTCCATCTCCATAATTGAAAATGTTATAAACCAACTGATCTTCATCTACCACTATAGAATGGCTATAGGCCAAGTAATCTCCATCTCCATGATATAAAAAAGACTATAAGCCAAATGATCTCCATCTCCATGATAAAAAATATTAAGTTCAATGATTACAACAAAAATGGCTATGGGCCAAGTAAATCTCCATCTCCATGTTGGAAAATTCTATAAGCCAAAAAGATCTCCCTCTCCATATACATGACACAAAGGATTTAAGAGAAGTCATCTCCATCTCCTCTTTATATGTTTGTTGCATACTTTCTCTCCATCCTTACAATTAGCGAACGTGTCACTGACCACGCCATACATGGCTACGCAATGGACCATACTGAGTCCAGACTAAGTGTCTATAAACACGAATGAGCTAATTGGCCACGCTTACGGGCTACGTAACAGCCATACTGTGCCTTATACTTTGTACTGGATATATTAGCAAACTGGTTAAAGACCAAATCTAAATAAGACTACGCAATAGGGTCTACGTGACATTGCCGCGAATAAGCTAAGGAGTAATTCTCACTCATAGCTACGTAATGAGCCATACTGAGCTCAACCTTGTAAAGAAATGCACCACAAAAGTTGAACAAACACACAGATCTTTGCTGGGTGTTAGAATCGCTAGTTCCCTCACATCGGTGTATGCCACCCAAAAGTCAACTAACCGTTGAAGTTTTTTGAATCACCCACAACTGTCATCCATGCGTTACTTATCATGGGCACTTCTTACATACTTATTAATCTACTCGAATAGTTCTTATACTTTATCGATTTTTCGCTTACCACACACAATCCATGAACTAGGGGGGTGCCCTGATGAGGGGGTATTTTTCATCTGATACATAATAAGACAAGCCGAACAGAAGACAACAATAAAAGAGTATAAAGCAACGCTAAACAAAACATGAATCTGAGCAGCAAGCAAGGAGAATAAAGAACTCGAGCATAACCGAAGTCTATGGAAGAGAGTAGAGCTAGTCAAATCGCAGAGCAGGATTTGTGACCGAGCAAAGCAGGATTTGTAACCGAATGGGATTTGTAACCCAGCAGAGCAGGATTTGTGACTGAGCAGAGCAGGATTTGTGACCGAGCAGGATTTGTGACCGAGCAGAGCAAGATTTGTGACCGAACAGAGCAGGATTTGTGACCGAGCAGGATTTGTGACCGAGCATGATTTGTGATCGAGCAACATTTGTGACCGAGCAGAAGATGATTAATAAGAAGCACACTCAGCCTAACACACAAATAACATGGGCCGAGCTCGGTTTATAACAAAGACGGCCAAAGTAACGGTGGAATTTTATATCAGTGAGCTGAGTCAAACCAATAACGCTTAAATCATAAATTCAGGCTCCATGATGTAAATGCACTCACAGATGTAGTTAGTGGGAGTAATTATTCTAGTAACTACCATGTATTTCAATGGCATATAGATAGGATTTGAGTATCAGATGTAAGAGAAAGATTTATTTTGAATACAAAATACTTAATTTTATACTTTTTCTCTCTCTTTTCTTTCTCAAACGATTATGGTGTTTGATTAGGGTTTCGACCCTATCATTAACATATTGGTTTGAAAAATTCCCTTCATACCATAAAGTATCCCTCACATTTCAAGGCTCACTATTTTTTCTTGGCTTATAACACGACCTTCGATGCCGACTCCCTTCTCCCTTCGAAGAATTCTAATATTTTCTTAGTTTAAAACAAATTAGCCTCATTATTCGAGCTAGAAAAATTACTATCACTACATTTAATACATTGATGCTTATCATTCTTTTCTCTTGTTAAAGAATGATGATCTCTATTTGATTGAACAAAAAAATTCTTATAATTAGTTCAGATTCAATGAGTTGTGTAAGACTCATCAGATTGATTTTCCAACTCTTTTTTTTTCTTCCACTCGACGTACTTCAAACATCAATCTACCAAGTTGAATTTTTTGTTCTCTTCTGGCATATTCATCATTTAAAATATTTATTTTCTCCAACAGTTGATTCATCCAATTTTCAATGTCAGACCAATCACATTGCTCTGGAATTTCACAGTCACCTTGAATTTGTTTTCCATGTGAAAATCTGATTTAATAGCCTTGATTGCTTCATGAATTGTACTGTAAATCTTTTTTTTTCCGGTTCCGTTACGAATAATAACGCTAGCAACAAATTTTGTGTTTTTTGGTTTTAGATTTGCGATCTAGGTACCTTGCAAGTAGAAGAGATTCTCTTATCTGATTATTAAATTAATTTTGTTCTTTTAGAGAGACAAAGTAAAAATATAGATATAGAATGATAATGTTTTAAGACTGAAATAACAGAACGAAGTAAATTGCAAGAAGTAAAATCCGGATCCCTTATTGATTATCTTCAGTCATACTTATAGGAGTATGGAAAGAGTTTAACTGATTTGGTTTGAGAAAATAATAAATTTCATTGTAGTCCTTTATACTTACAAATAACATAAATCTTATCGCTTGACTTTTCAACTTACTTAAAGCAACCTTAACATTATTGTTTTAAGTCCACGACGATCTGTGTCCTTATCAGTATCGAGCAGTGTTTTCTATACTCACATGAGAAATGATAAGAAGGAGAAAAAGAGGAAATAAGAAGAATAAAACAAAACAAAAGATGATGCTGATGAAGAATAAGAATAATAAAAAAATATAAGAAGAAAGTAAAAATACGAAAAATAAAAATAAGAAAAATAAAAAGGAGGAAAATAAATAGTAATAAAAATAGGAAAAAAACAAGAAGAAGACAAGAAGAGAGAAAACAATATAGAGAATAATATTAAGAAGAAGGAGGCTAAGGAAGAAGGATAATAAGGAAGAAGGTGAAGAATGAAGACGAAGAAGAATGAAGAAGGAGAAGAATGAAGAAGGAGAAATAAGAAAAAACTGAAAAAGAAAACGTGAAAAAAGGAAGGAGAACAAGGAAAAAGAATACAAATAAGGAAAAAGAAGAAGGAGGAAGAAGGTTGATAAAAGAAGAAGGAAGATGAAAAAAAGATCCGAAGAAGGGATCCAAAGAAGAGTCTAAAGTATGATCTTGAAGAACGAGTTACTCATCCGTGACCGGATGAACGAGTTACCCATCCGTGACTGGATGCAGGAGTTAACCATCGATGACTGGATGCACGAGTTATGCATCCGAGATTGAATTCACGAGTTAGTCATTCGAGAGTGGATGCTTATTTTATCAGACCTAGTGGTAAACCTATTTCACACACATACTAGAGTATTCCAAATATTTCTAACTGTTATGAAGAGGCTAGTGAAAAACTACGTGGTAGTATAATCGAAGCAGAAATAAATGGCTTGTGTGAGAATTCAAATGGACTTTAAGTACATTATTGATTGGATCATATTTGAAGTAAACTTGAATATACTTTTGTTCGAGGCTGACAAATGTATAATTTAGCAGTTTTGAGTCGTTAATAAATAGTCTACATTTGAGGTGAAAATTGAATATACTTTTATTCAAAAATGAAATTTGTTAAAGCAAACTATTTTGATGATGAAATGGGAAGAATAAATCTGAAGCAATTTAGATTTTGGCAATTAACAGTCTTCATCTGGTGTAGCTTCGAAGATTAATAGTTCTTATTCATTTTTTTTCATAAAACTAGATGAGCTACTCATAAAGATATGAAATATTATGGACTTAATATAATAATGTTAAATTTATATATGCTAAATTTTAAAGTTATAAGAATAAATTTGAATTATTTGTAAATACAAAGGACTGTAATACAATTTACCGTATTATGTAACTAATTTACTTATAGAAGTCTGACGCACCTATAAATAAGGCGTAACGCGATTGATAAACGGACGACTATTTTTCTAAGTCATATTATGATTCTTGAAACTACTTTCTATCTCCACAGTCTTATTTTACTTTTTACTTTCTCTTTCTAAAAGTGTATTTCATACTCAATAAAATGAAACTAAACATGATTACATAATTATTCATTCTGATGTGGATGTTACCCATCTAATATAGATATGAATACATATATAATGAGAACACACTATACTACACTATTGGTGATACACCGACACTGAAAGTAACATAAAGCACGGAAATACACGACAAACATCAGTATATAATAACAAAACAATTGCATAGCTAAAGAAGGACAAAACAATACACTGTAAGATACCAACACACACGAACCACTACAAAAGTATTGCACTACGGTGGCGAATATGATCATAACAAATACATAACAACATAATGTCACTCAAGCGTCTATCAAAAATCGTGGGTCCATATAAACAGGATTGGACGAAGAGGTCAAATCGGAATACAACACCATTATTGCCAAATATCTGTTATTTCTCCACTGAGCTAGTCTTGATTCGAACTGGTCTACATGATATGGTGTTTTTTTCATGTTTAACAGGAGGAATGACGCATGGAACATGGAACATTAAACGTATGAGAATTATATTATCTAATTAGTTAAGAAGTAACGAAAGGAATAGAGAAACAAAAAAAATAGTAAAACGAGATAAAAAACAATGTGATTTGTCATGTGTTGGATGAAAACACAAAGAAGCAAAAAAAAACAAATATAAGAAAATAAGATGTGGAACGAAATAACTATAAAGATAATACATAGGGGAAAAGGCGTATAGAAATAATGAAGTTATTGAGTAGAGTATATAAGAAGAACAATATATATGAAATGTCTATACTTGACATGAATAACCCTCAACTATAAATATTAAAATATCATCATCATTGGTAATTTTCCTTTGGAGTGTACCCTGCAAAAAGAAACAAGAATGGGAAAACATGGATGTATCAACCTGCTATGTGTCTTTTAATAGTGAAACCATGTTAACCTAAACAAACCACTTCATAGTGTGTATATATCTTAGCCATCCATACTTTATGGGTCTTACAATTATGCTTCATGTAATCCGGGCTCTTACAGTGAAAAAAGTCTTAAGTTTTCTCTTATTTGTCATCTTTTTTGGATCATCATCCTAAGAACCGAAGCTGAAACCTTTATGTTATGCAGTTGTACTAAATTTCCTTTTATGTATGTTGTTCTAGACTGTTAGAGGTGCAATCACAATGTTAGCATGTTTGGTCATGAGAGCATATTATTTTCCAACGTGTGCAAGGTTTGAAATGAGAGTCTTGAAGACGCATTTTTGACCTGGTAGTTGTTGAGTCATCTTAAAAAAAATTAATCTTGGAGTAGAAACATGAATATGTAAGACATAACAACGGGCTATGGGAGCTCAACATTAAGTGTCTTTTTATTCTGTAGACAGTTCATATCCATGATATGTATAGACTTAACGAAACCTTTTAAAAGATGGGAACACACATCCTTAACATCCTTAAATTATCATAATTAATGTCACTAAAAAATATAAAGAATTTGTGATACTACTTCACTAAACCATACAAGTGTTAATGTTTTAAGTAAACGATGAGTGATGCTTTATAATGGGTACTGGAGGCCATGGTGCATGAATTAGGTTACATTGTGGTTTGGATTTTAGTACCATGGTATCGGTACTGATAATTTATTGAAAATAATTATTGTCCACAAAAACCCCATCAAAATTTATTAAGATAAACGATTAAATATATATACATAAAAACAAATCACAACATTTATATGCATGTTGTTTATTTTAAATCAACTTCAATAGAGAAAATGAAAGTGATTTTCCTATAATGTTTGGATCTCAAGGTATGCATTCCACATATAGTTTTCAATTTATAACCACCAAATATATTCTCATGCATATCTTATGTAAGCGATATGTATTTGAAAATATAATAACAATATATGTTTTTCATACATCTTTAATGCAAATAGAATATAACAACTGGACATACTTTCATGTATATTTAATGTAAACATAATATAACAAATCAAATGTTTTCATGCCTCTTTGATATAAGTATAATATAACACACAAATATGTTTTCATTCATTTTAAAATATAAATATAGCACACATTTATTTTGTGATCTAACCATACTAGAGGTAATCTCAACTATGGGTTACTCTCAATTTACAAGATCACAACTACGCAAGTAATATGCCTAACATATTATACAAAATTATGCTAAATAAACACTAAACTCATGTCAATCAATCCATTTTCCGTCATTCGACTCAACAGATAAAGAATATATATTTTAATTAATATAACAATACTTACTCATGGTCATATTCGAAAGAAAAGATAAAGTCACTTTCCCAACTAAGACAAACTCTTACTAACAAGGAATAAAAAAATTATATGCATCAATCTATATCAAACTGCTTTATATAAGACCAAAATATTATGTAATACCAGTATTTAGAAACATGTTCAACTAAAAACATAAAAGCTAAAGCACCATGTGACATATCACTCACAACCATGTCCAATAAAGAGACAAAATTTAAAAAACCACGTAGTTCTTAACGTATGCAAATTAAATCTTTTAGGAGAAGATAACGAATCTTAATATGTGCAACTATCCCTATATATATTCGTTTTGAATCTATTATTTGAATTTTTTCAACAATATAAACTACGCTACATAGAAGAGATTGTTACACATGAAGTTATGATAGAGGACATCTAACTTCTTACTTCTTTACAACCTCATTGAATACGAAAATTTCATGACAGAAACTAATAGAATTATAACTTTAAAGACAAATTGATAAGATTATTATAAAATCTTAAACCATTTAAAAAATAAACTAATTAAATTTTGAATTCTCTGATGCCTCATATATTTGATTATTTAGAATATCCAAAGCAAGGATATCGATCTATTATTTCCCCTAATGTTGATGGTCACCTTAGAGAAGCTACGTTGTTGCACACGAAATATAAAATTTAGTTTACAAGACGTAGAAGATATGAGATAGATAACACTTTTAAACTTTAATTTAAAATTTCGTTTACATACAGGATGATTAGATCTTCTTTGACATAAAGTAAATTCTCGACAAAAGTTGTTTGAATCTCTCAGAACTCCGGATCAACTTGTTGTTGAACAACATGCAGAAAACTCAAATTATATCATTTTGGTGAATCTTACAGATCAAAACCTAAAATGATATAATTAGAAAAGTATTATTATGAATTTTTTTAAAACAACATAGTAACTCTTCTTTCTTGTAACACTCTCTTATAGCATTTTCTGACCCAATAACTTATAGAATTTTAAAACTAAGACAATCTGCATGAAACTTATAATTATTCTTATACAAGAGGATTAAAACAAAGATTATAAGTGACACACAAAACAAACCTAGACATCCATTTGATCCATTTTAAGTTTTGAATATATGATATCATAAGTTGGATAAATAAAACTGAATAACTATATTAAGAGCAAACCAAAACATCTGTTTGCTCACTAGAGCATACAAAATATTTAACAATTTTATAATGACGTAATATAGAACTGAAAAATTTCCATCATTTACACAAAGATCATTGTGTTGGAGTTTTCTATGTTTTAAAATATATACCCAAAAGAATAAATCAAACTGCTATAAGCTAGACTTAGTAAATATTAAGTATTGAGACTTCTTTGATAAGCCTCGTCCAATATGATAACTATATTTGAATGAACTCTAAAGCAAAAAATTTGATGATAGTGTTAGTCAACGCTATCAACTCAATAAGATGAATCTTTATCTTTTTATTTTCGTTATTTGATGAACATATAACGATGATTTGTTGGAGCTTATACATAGTGTTGCTTTACAACCATCGTTTGAAGACATATGAAAAACATATTTTACGTTATTTTCCGACCATAATTTGTAGAACATATGTAGAACATATTTTAATGTCATTTTAATTTAGGAACATAACAACACTCACATTGGATATTATAAATATTATAAAAGTATAATCACCTCTTACTCTTTTAAAAAAGACTTGGCTTATAACCATGTTTGATTTAATTGGGGTGTGTGACCATTTATGTTTTAATATCTATATTTGGCTTATAATCATGATCACATTTAAGGCATTTACAGTATGGCCTTTACAAACCTAACATGGCCTCTTAAGGTTTTCATATATACGTTGTTTATAACCATATTCTCCTTATTTGGATGTGTAACCATTTTTACTTTTCAACTGGATTTCTCTTGTACCCATACCCCGTTATGAGTTATAATTTTCTAACTAATGTGAATTATTTCCTTCATTAGTAGTTAATTGTTCAATATGAAGAAATTTTATAGAAACCATCGGTTGGAGAAACTTCATAGACACTGTCGGTGGAAACTTTCTTTAATAACTGTCGGTTAGAAACTTAGAAACTATTAGTATTTATAAAGTAGAGAATTTCATCAAAGCTATCAAAAACACGTTGCAGACCATTATTTAACGAATTATTAACTGCATAACCATTATCTAACCTATATGGTTCCCCTAATCCTATAATAAAATTCAAAGTATTTCTTCAAGAAATAATTACTTATGGCATCGATGTAGATCTCACTCGACCAACAACTTCTCAATTATTAGTTTTAGGGATTTTTGCACAATTTTTTTTGTTGACGTAAAAATTTAATATAAACCACGTATGAAAAATGATTTGAAATACTTAAATGCATTTCAATACAATAAGAAAATCTTCTTAAATGTATGTATGTTTATGGATTCAAATTTTATATACGAATGATTATTAATATGCTGTAGCAATTGAGTTTTGTATCAAGAAATACCTTAGTTTTAATATTTATTGATGAATGTGTAGCATATAATAGCGTAAGTGGCTTTTGTCCTTAATATATCAAAATAGGAGTGTTATTTATTTTAGTGTAATTGGATCGACTAGTCGACCAATTTAATCATGATATATTATCAAACAAGCCGTAGAGTGCGGAGTGCACGCTTGTTACATTAAATCATGACTAGCGGGGTCAAGGGGCGGAGCCCCTTGCTGGGGTCGAGCTGGAAAAATTTGACCCTAGAGTGTGGAAGTCAGCTTGGAAATTTTTTATTTTGGTTAAATCGGCTATTGTTGCAAGTCAACAGAATTTTGAATTTGAACATTTGACCGTTTTATTCAAATTTTAAATTTCAGCCGTTTTATTACAAAACCAGTTAAGAGACCCTAACTGCCCTAACTTCCAAAATGTTTTTTTGGTTTGTTGAATTTATAAATATGGGTTCTGTTGAAAAATATATCATATTATTTTTCATCCTCTCTGTTCAAAATTATATCTCTGATTTTATCCAATTGAAATTTTGGAGAACCCCAAAAATATTTCAATAATAAATTGTTTACAAGACTTCAGAGATTATCCAGAAACCAAACACTATTTTCTACATTTTATTGAAATATTCTGGTCTTGTTGATGAAGATAGAGATGACGAACGGAGGAGAATCTGCGAAGGAGATGACAAGCAAATTCGCTAAGTTGGACAAGTTCGAAGGACATGATTTCAGACGATGGCAGAAAAAGATGCATTTTCTGTTAACTACACTCAAGGTTGTGTATGTCTTGAGTACCCCCTGGCCAGAGATCACTGAGAATGAAACATTGGAACAAACGAGGAGGCGTAGCAAGTGGGAGAATGGTGACTACATTTGGCGAGGCCATATATTAAACGGTATGTCTGATACTTTGTTTGATGTATACCAAAATGTCGAATCTGCAAAAGAGTTATGGGATTCTATAGAATCAAAATACATGGCAGAAGATGCTTCTAGTAGGAAGTTCCTGGTTAGTAATTTTATAAATTACAAAATGGTTGACTCTAGACCTGTAATGGAACAGTATAAGGAACTACTAAGAATTCTGGGTCAATTTGTTCAACACAACATGAAAATGGACGAATGTATTTCGGTTTCTTCTGTTATTGACAAATTGCCTCCTTCATGGAAGGATTTTAAACACACACTGAAACACAACAAGGAAGAAATGACTCTAGTCGAACTTGGTAGTCATTTTAAGATTGAAGAGTCTCTAAGGGCTCAAGATGAATTAAGTAATCCCAAGGGTAAAAACCAAGTGGGAAACTCATCTGTAAATATGGCTGAGAGCAGCGGATTCTTTAAGAATGGAAATACAGATAAGGGGAATAAACGAAAGTTTAAAGGAAAAAACAAAAACAATAATTATAACAGCAAAAAGCCTAAAATATCATGCTGGAAATGTGGCAAACCTGGTCACTTTAGAAGGGATTGTCGAGTTGGAAAAGGCAAAAATAATGTTGGTCCAAGTGGGAAAAATGCTGGTTCAAGTGGAAACAATGCTGGTTCAAGTGTATCTAAGGATCTTGAAAAGCAACAAGGTCAGATTTTATTTCAGAATTCTAATTCTGGTCAAAATTATATATCTCTAATATCTAAAGCATTTTATGTGCAGGATGATGATGTTTCTTGGTGGGTTGGTTCGGGAGCAACAAGTCATGTATGTAAAGATCTTCGATGGTTTAGTAATTTTCAACCGATTGAAGATGGACCTTCACTTAAGATGGGAAATGTTGCTACCGAACCAATCAAAGGACTAGGAAATGTTAAATTATTATTTACTTCTGGAAAGTACATATTATTGAACAATGTATTGTATGTTCCTGGGATTCGAAAGAATCTTTTGTCTGGTGTTGTTTTAAACAATTGTGGTTTCAAACAAGTGTACGAAAGTGGCAAATATGTATTGTCAAAACATGGTGTATTTATGGGATTCGAATATTTATGTAATGTTATGTTTATGTTAAATATTAATGTTTCGTTCGAAAATGATTCTGTTTGCATGACTTCTACTAGTGTGCGTAGAAATATAAATAAAACAGAATTATGGCATGCTAGATTATGACATGTTCATTATGAAAGAATAAAAGACATGTCCAAAATGAGCCTTATTCCTCCTTTTGATGCAAATAATGAAAAATGTAAAACTTGCATGTTAACTAAGATAACTAGAAAACCTTTCAATAATGTTAACCAAGTTTCCAAAATATTGGAACTAGTACATAGTGATTTATGTGATTTCCATGCTACACCTTCATTAGGAAATAAAAAGTATGTTATTACTTTTATTGATGATGCATCTAGATATTGCTACATTTATTTTTTGCATGCTAAAAATGAAGCTCTTGATAAGTTTAAAATCTATAAGGAAGAAGTTGAGCTACATAAGAATGATTTGATTAAATATCTACGTATGGATAGAGGAGGTGAATATTATGATCCTATATATTTTCAGTCTACGGGTATAATTCATCAAACCACGGCTCCTTATACACCACAACAAAATGGTATAGCTGAAAGGAAGAATAGGACTTTGAAAGAAATGGTTAATTCCATGTTGTCCTATTCGGGTTTGAATGAAGGATTCTGGGGTGAGGCTATGTTAACAACCTGTTATTTATTGAATCGTGTTCCTACTAAAAGGAATAAGATGACCCCATATGAGCTTTGGTTTAAGAAGCCTCCAACACTAAATTATCTGAGAGTTTGGGGTTGTAGAGCAGTTGTAAGACTCATTGAACCTAAAAGGAAAAATTTGGGTGAAAGAGGTATAGATTGTATCTTCATTGGGTATGCTGAGCATTCCATTGCATATAGGTTCTATGTGTTAGAATCTAATGACTATGTGTCGGTGAACACAGTTATCGAGTCAAGAGATGCAATATTTGATGAAGAGAGATTTACTTCTATACCTAGACCTAGAGATTTGATTCAAAACTCTTTGAATAGGAACACAAGTGAAATTGAAAATATATCAAGTGGTACCAATTGTGTACCTGGACCTTCTGAACCAAGGAGAAGTACTAGAGCCAGAAAAGCTAAGTCGTACGGATCTGATTTTCAACTATATTTAGTTGAAGTGTCAAGAGATAAGATTGACTATCAATATCAATATTGTTTTGTTATTGAAGATGATCCAAGGACTTTTAGTGATGTTATGGCATCAAGGGATGCTGCATTGTGGAAAGAAGCTATCCAGGATGAAATAGAGTCTATCATGCATAATAATACATGGGAGTTGGCTGATTTACCTCCTGGGTGCAAATCATTGGGAAATAGATGGATATTTAAACGAAAAATGAAAGTAGATGGTACTATTGAAAAGTATAAAGCTAGATTGGTTATCCAAGGATTTAGACAAAGAGAAGGAATTGACTTCTTTGATACTTATGCTCCGGTTGCTAGGATTTCCACTATTAGATTGTTGATTGCACTTGCATCTGTATACAATATTGTAATTAATCAAATGGATGTTAAAACAGCATTCTTGAATGGTGATTTGGATGAGGAGATTTATATGAAACAACCGGAAGGGTTTGTGATGCCTGGTTGTGAAAACAAGGTATGGAAGTTGAAAAAGTCTTTGTATGGTTTGAAACAAACACCAAAAGATTGGCATCAAAAATTTGATAATGTGATATTGTCTAACGGATTTATTCTTAACCAAGCAGACAAGTGTGTATATAGCAAATTTGATAATTCTGGTAAAGGAGTTATGATTTGTCTATATGTGGATGATATGTTAATTTTTGGTACTGACCAAAATCAAGTTAATGAAACGAATAATTTTTTATCATCTAACTTTGAGATGAAGGATTTGGGGGAAGCTCAAATGATTCTTGGTATAAGAATCAAGCAAAAGAACAATAGTATATCGATTTCTCAATCTCACTATATTGAGAAGATATTAAATAAATTTAATTTTAAAGATTGTTCTCCGGTAAGCACACCTATAGATCCTAGTCTTAAGCTTCTACGTAATAAAGGTATTGTTATATCTCAACTTGAATACTCGAGAGCCATCGGGTGTCTTATGTATGCCATGACTAGCACTAGGCCGGATATTTCATTTGCTGTTGGAAAACTTAGTAGGTATACTAGCAATCCTAGTTCGCATCATTGGCAAGCTTTAAATCGAGTATTCAAGTATTTGAAAGGAACCATGAATTATGGTTTAACTTATACCGGATTTCCGTCTCTACTTGAAGGATATTCAGACGCGAGTTATATTTCGAATATGGAAGATCATTCTTCCACAAGTGGATGTGTATTTCTACTTGGGGGAGGTGCTATCTCTTGGGCATCTAAGAAACAAACTTGTATTACTGATTCAACAATAGAATCAGAGTTTGTGGCATTAGCAGCAGCGAGTAAAGAAGCTGAGTGGCTAAGAAATTTAATGTATGAAATTCCGTTGTAGACCAAACCGATATCACCTATATCTATCAGATGTGATAGTGAGGCTGCCTTGGCCAATGTTTATAGACAAGTTTACAAAGGCAGGTCTAGACACTTAGGTGTTAGACATAGTATGATTCGTGAGCGTATCACGCATGATGTTATTTCAGTAGAGTTTGTGAGAACTCAATATAACTTAACCGATCATTTAACCAAGGGGTTAAATAGAGATCTTGTGCACAAATCGGCTATTGGGATGGGATTAAAGTCCATTTGAAATCTCTCATGTTGAGATACCCAATTCCCATCTAATATGACATTAGGTGTTGAATTCAATGTGGAAAGCTTAACATCAAGATATTGGAACACATTTGTATATCATCCCAAGGTATGTATTCAGAACTGCAGGTTGTGAAGGTTGAAGATTATCTTCTTAATAGATCTTTTGAAAAATTGCATATGCAGGTGCAAGATGAAAAGAACTACCTATTTGAGCATGGAGTTTAGCCGCTTCAAGAAGCTAGGACTTGGCTTTGATATGCTTAAGAAGGATAAGGATACAAGGCTAGTAAAATATAGTGTCAAGTAAGAACAAGTGAGAATGTAAATTTATGTGTATATTATCTTCATGTATTCATTGTGAATAGTAAAGGTTCAATCCTTAGTGATACCTTGATATTCGAATATTTGGAATGTGTAATATACTAATGTGAAATTCAATCGTTACGATATTTCATTTATGCATAAATTTGATATTTGATATGATTGTGTTTAGTAGATCATGAATTACACTAAAATGGGGGAAGATTGTTATTTATTTTAGTGTAATTGGATCGACTAGTCGACCAATTTAATCATGATATATTATCAAACATGTCGTAGAGTGCGAAGTGCACGCTTGTTAGATTAAATCATGATTAGCGGGGTCAAGGGGCGGAGCCCCTGGCTGGGGTCGAGCTGGAAAAATTTGACCCTAGAGTGCGGAGGTCAGCTTGGAAAAATTTTATTTTGGTTAAATCGGCTATTGTTGCAAGTCAGCAGAATTTTGAATTTGAAAATTTGACCGTTTTATTCAAATTTTAAATTTCAGCCGTTTTATTACAAAACCAGTTAAGAGACCCTAACTGCCCTAACTTCCAAACTGTTTTTTTGGTTGGTCGAATTTATAAATATGGGTTCTGTTGAAAAGGATATCATATCATTTTTTATCCTCTCTGTTCAAAATTATATCTCTGATTTTATCCAATTGAAATTTTGGAGAACCCCAAAAATATTTCAATAAGAAATTGTTTACAAGACTTCAGAGATTAGCCGGAAACCAAACACTGTTTTTTACAAGGAGCTGGCTACTTGTGGATGATCAAGAAAAATAGTGACAAAAAAATACGAGAATTCATCTCACGGTACGTCAAAGCGCTAAAACGGTGGACCGCCACGACCGACTTGCCAAGCTTTTCTCGATTCGCCAACTCAGTTAGGAAGGCAGATCTGTTGACCATGGACAAACTTATCACCCTTGCGCAAAAAATGCATCAACCTCGAGGAGGTTGATGCGCACAACAGACCTGAACGAGAAAACACCCAAACATAGTCCACTGTTGACCATATCGAACTCTTATCTCTACCATTAAATTAAGCATACCGATCTCCCGGTGGACTTGTGAAAGATTTCCTCGCATCTGGCTACTAAAAATCGCAACTAATGATATGAATACCATCGGACCACGCCCAAACTAAGGAGGAGTGTCGGGTGCTAAAGGAAAATATCCAAAATCCCATCGAACGGGGGGACTTAAAGAAATTGTTTGATACCGTCAACCGGACACTAGCACGGATGAATGCGAAGTACTGGACGTATGCCATGTAGTACCCAAGATAAAAATGAGCTGGCGGAATAAGAGCTACACCGGATGAACGATTATCTCGATATAGAAAATGCTGGACGAAAGAAAATTTAAACATAAATCATCAAATCCATGGTGGAATTTGTTGAACATACTCTACACACAATTCTCACAAATGTTATATTCGAGAGCTGACCTAACAATCGATATACCAAGGATCGACTTGGTTATAGTACGCGACTTAAGATATCTACTCCCGCGATCTACTTCACCAAAAATAACCTCGAGGATGTTGTGGATCCACACAATGACACAGTTTTTTTCACGACAAATATTTTAGGGTGTGCAGCTCGGTGAACCCTGGTGGATGTAAGAGCAACAGTTAATATGTTGTTTAGCTCGATGATGAAGCAAATTTCGTTGAAAACCGTCTAACGAACAACCTTTCACCGCATTTTAGGATTCAACGATGAGGCTACCATGCTACTGGGAACAATGCTACATGAGGTAATAATCCGGTTAGGGCGGTGGACCATGACTGAGGTAATACAATTCTTTGTTCTTTGATATTTTGACCCTTTACAATCGATCATGGGAAGACCATGGTTGCATGACCTCAAAGTTGTATCCTCCACCTACCACCAATGCTTAATATACATTGTCGACGATGAGGTAGGAATCGTACAGAAAAATTAAAAGATAGCACGGGAAGCACTCACTGAAGCACTAAGGAAACCATCAAGCCGTGATTCTACTCAAAAAAGGGACGAACCCCTAAAAATGTTTTTAAGAAATTGAACTATTATCCACTTATCATATGTTGAGATTTTCCATTTGATTACATAGGACATTGTACGAATTCTAAAGTCATTAATGAAAATGATTTCCTTACTTTTGATTCCTTATAAGCAACATATCTTTATAACCTCGTACATAAAGTCTAACATAGTTCCATGAAGGTTAGAAAATAAGTATCATCTTTTACAAGCTCATGCCAGAACCAGTTGTCTGGCCAATATGAGGTATAAGTCAGACCGCTAACTTGCATGATACACAAATCAGCAAATCGGTAGACAAAGTAAAATAAACTACGCTAAATATAAACTTGAAGTAACAAAAACTAGATCTCTACCCCAATATAAACTACAAGCAGTGGCGGAACCAGGAATCCAAGTGAGGAGGGGCTGAAGTATTATATAAATTAGACATGTTTTAATTTTTTTTCATTCACCTCGTATTTTTAATTGATTTTTTAATAATTTATCTGGAAATATTAAAAAAATAATCCTTCATTTTTATTGATTAAGAAAATCAAGAATATTTATTGAAATTAAATATATAAAAAAGTATACATTTGATTTATGGGGCATATGTCTAAATAATGTTAAGTTTATATATGAGTTAGTACCCGTTATAGCATTTATGAATAAAATCAAAAGACTTCATACTAGTCTTTTGATTTGTCATTGATCCTTCTCATACCTATCCGACGTGGAAATTTGGTCGCACATGTGAAAATTTGGTCGCACATAACAAATTCTACCACTTTTACCTCCCCTCAGTTGACTTACCTAATGCTCCCTCTAATTAGGTTGTTTCATGATTCATATCTAAGTCATAAAGTTTTACAATGGATATGTTTGTTCACTCTTATTAGAACATCTTAGAAGTTCCTTAGCGTCACTTCAATCAATCAAGTCACACTATCTTTATACACTCTAATAAAGTCACTCTGTTTGATGAGCATGACTGATGGTTCATCATCTTCGACATCTAAGAATTTCATCCATATCACATTTTTGTCTGGGTATGGAGCTCTAATACCAACTATTAGACCCAAATAATAGTATATCAACCACACGCGAGATTAACTTTAAAACAACCAACCAAATAATAAAATAACCGATTTATTAACAAAATAAAACCACAAACCTAATCACTCAAAAATAATCAACGGTAAAATAAATCAACAACCAAAACATTTATATGAAAAGACCATTTCGTTGTGAAGAGTAAAAGACCACGAGACTTATGAAGATTCCACCAAAAAAACTTCTACTATTATGATAAGTTGAACGTAAAAGTATATCCAATTCAATATAATAAATATCTACAACCAACCAACAATTTTAAACATAATAAACTAAAAAAAAGAAACAAAAATGAATAATATTACAAAAACTACTCCACTATTCCAAAGATGATTTCTCCAGAACCGTAGCATTAAATAACAATCCAACCGGACATATTAAAGCTTTATATGTCCCAAACATGCTATCCAAATTTCAGCCAAAACCGACACCGTTTGACCATTGATCAAACATTTTAAACATAACTTCTTTAAAAATTCCGAAAATAAAAATTTCTCCAATATTAAGCTTACTTCAGGCTGGGGGGCTCGCGCCCCCCCTAGCCCCATAGTAAATCCGCCTCTGACTACAAGTAAATGTACAACATGTCAGTTAACTTTTACTTACTACCAAACGTATGAGAAATAGCCTAGCTAAGAGAGAAAAACAACACTAATATTATGACATAGGAAGATTACTCACGCTACATTATAATGTTTATGTCACGATGGAGGAAGGTCACTTATATTAAAATTAAGAAATATCACTTATGTCACAACAAAATGGGGCTACACAAGCCATCAAAATAAAAATATCATACAAGTCAATAATCAGATACCACGAACCCTACCCTGACGGATGTCTATATGCTTTACCTTTGCCTCGAGAAGAAATCTTGTACGAAACGGAGCAAGAAGAACTAGCCCCAAAATTGAGCATCGTTCACTCCAATAACTTGAGCTTCAAGTGCATTCAGTTGTTTTTTTGGCGTATGCTCTCCAGTTTCCCACACTACAATCAAGTCATATTTTCCTTCATGTGCAAAACATCGAGGACCAATGAAGCAGGGGAAGTCACCAGGGTAGAATCCCTCCCTTACTTTAACAACGTTCTTTGGTCCGCTAAAAGTTTCTTCCACGATAGCCACAACCAACGAAACTGCCTCGTTAACCCATCTAATAGTATCTGAACAAATATGATCTTTAAATATAGCCCTAGCTATCTGGATGCCCTTCTCATGCTACAACTTTCCTTTCTCCCTGATCCTGATCTGTTGAGAAGAATCAATGGAAGGATCCGAATAGACAGTTTGGTAAAGCGTAGAATAGCGCACAGATACCTTGCCTTTACCTCCATGATGATTTCATTTGAGCTTGACGAATCCGAAGGATGAGGAAGCCGCCAGATTAGGATTGAGGACTCGAATTGGGAGGTAAGAAAATATAAACACTCGAATTAAGGATATATTATGGCTAATAAATATTTATAATGTTGTATCGCAAAATAGCGATGTCGAAGCCATAGTTATTGGGAATAGTAAGGAAATGGAGGAGGAATCATGCATGGAATCCCCTCTCATGAAAAACGTTTGCACGCCTAAGTGAAAAAAAAATAAAGGTACAACATTAGTACATAAAAAATAAATCTAGGATAAGAACCCACGTCTCAATACATGCGAGGCATGAAAAAGGCAGAGAAAGCACGATCTCCAAAAAAAATGACCAATTTCCGCTCATAAAAAAAACTAGGTTTCCATATTTCCTGGGAGTGAGCCAACCCCTAACGATAATGGAGTGTTGCTCGAGTGGTAAAATGAGGTATATATGTTTACTTAATTAAGAAAAAAGAAGTAAACAACAGCATAGTAGGAATAATGCGTTGAATACCGCATAACATCAAAAAATCTATCAAAGATGCCACCATTGGGATTAAGTTAGGTTAGAGAAAGGTTATCCCATGATAAATACTCTGATATAAAGTGTCCAACGGTAGCCGAAGACCATAGCAGAAGGTTGAGTAGAAAAAAAACCATCTCTTAAAGGTAAATGTCACGCAGAGTTTCACTAGGACAGGAGACCCAAATGACTATATCATCTAGAATGTGACGAATGTCATTATCACAAAAGATTTTTAACTCATTGACAGAATTAAATGTGGAGGTGGGAAGACCATCGATGCCCAAAATTGACACTAATTATCATTACATTAGAGAATCCCCTCACTAATAGGGATGTAGTGGTAGTAATCATAAAAAATTTACGACTATTCTCCGGAAGAATCTTCTAGAGAATTAAAACTATGAGTATTATTTTTCATATGCAAATAAAGTTTTTCTTCTTTGCCTTCTTCTGACATAATTGTTAGAGAGTAAAAGTGAGAATGTATAGAGTGGTACTCTAGATAGAAATGAGAAGTGAAAAAATGAGATTACAATGTATTAAGAATGGTGAGAATAGAAATTGGATCGACAATATTCCCTCAGAAACCAGCAGAGAGATTTTTAGATGGTGAATATAATCTTTCTCCTCTTCTTATTTCTCAACGTCATCTTTTCCCAAGTATAAATACTTAGCTCCATCTTACTAAGAACTTTTTAGAAAAATCATCGTTCCTAAGCTATCTTCATCTGGTTCTTCTTCAACCTTCAACCTCATTAGCTACCTTCCCCAGAAACTTCGATTTCTTCAGTCACAAAAAACGATTCCCCAGATTAACGTCTATTGTATGAGAAGATATCCCAAATACAAAAGATCTAAACCCAAAAAACCAAGAAAACCAAAGAAATCTCTCTTCCCTGGTCCTAGCAATCAAGTGTTTGGCGCTTATGACTATCTCTGTATTGGAGAAAGAGCTGAGGAATACAGAGGTGCTGGGTTAATCTACAACGGTCCCCGCTTCTCCTCTACCACCTTCAAATACGGTAACTTCAATTCCAACCTTGTTAATTCATCTTCGCCCCTAGTATCAAACCCAGAATCTAGCCAGCAATCTTCTCCTCCTCGAAATCAATCCACTTTTCCATCACTAAGACCACATCGAAAACCTAAGCCTGTCAATTCTGACAAATCTCTAATTCCTCAAAAACTACAGCCCAAATCACCTATCCTACAATCCGAAGTAGTTAAAGTTAAATTTCACAAAAAACCAACCTTCCTAGCAATGGGTGACGATGCAGAAACCTCCTCTCCTCCCCCACAAGAAATGGTTGACGTTACTCAAGAAAATAGTCAACCAGTTCTTATGGAAAACGAAAAACAATCCCAAACTGCGACTTAAACTGAAAAACAATCCCAAACTGAGACTCAAACTCAAGTTACTGATGAAGAAAATGATTCTGAAGCCACTGAATCCAATGCCGAAGCCGAATCCGAGGCGGAACAAGAAGTAAACCCTTCAAGGAATATTCGAGGAAAGAAACCTCCTATTACCCTCCCCGAAGATGTTGCCGCCTTGGTTCAGGAAAACCTTAAACCATTTTGTCCTCGGTACATTCTAGCCCTAAAAAACATACCCTATACTTACTACCCCGAATCAGAAAAATAAATTCTTAAGAAATAATGGGGATTAACTGAAAACATCGTTCTTCGTCTACCAGTAGAAGGAGAAACACCTTTGAATTGTCAGAAAAACGAATTGGTAGTTTACCCTGAACTTTTCAACTGGGGACTTCGATTTCTCCTCGATCCAATGATTGTAGAGTACTTCGAAATTCTTGGGTTGTGCCCAACACAAGTCACTCCAAACCAATTGTTCACTTTATTCTCCGTCATTATGGTGTCGAGGCTAGGAAACATCCCCTTCGAAATAGAGGACTTCATTTCACTGACCAAAATCTCAAAGGGGCCAGCTTTACCATTCTACTACCTAACTTTGGAGGATGATCTGAAGATTATCGATGACCTCCTCGAGGCTGACAAGTTTTGGAAGCAAAGGTTTGTTTTTTTATCAGGAGCCTGGGAAAATGGTAAAGAAATTTCCGATGATAACCCCTCAAAACTTACTCTCATCTGGAGAGATAACAGTAAGTAAATCATGATTATTATTGTTAATACTTTCTTCCCAATTTATTAAGCCTAGTCAAACTAACCAGGCCTACTTATCTAATTATTTACTCTTTTCCCAGAAATTCCGAGGCGATTCAAAAGTCGTCGGAAGACTGCAAAGACCATCTTCATGAGAATGGCTGAATGGGCTGAGAAAGCCTGGGGAAATGGCTTTCACTCCGCCTTTCAACCAATCAACTTCGTCAATAGCCATCTCTGGCGCATAACCTTGGGAGCTGACTTCCCTGAAAACCCGATGCTCCCCCCAGATCCCATTGAAGCGGTCAAAAGAATACTCAAACGAGATGGGAAAACTTATCTTCCCACCAGGAACCGATATGACAGTCACCTGCCACCAAAAAAGAAGGGAAAACTGGCCCTCAAAAAGTCCAACACAAGTAATCCTAGCCCTTCTAAAAATTCGAAGCCTACAAGGAAACGAAAAACGCCTGCATCTCAACTTCCCCCAATATCCGAAGAAGGCGAACCTATCCTTAAAAATAAGAAAGAAGATAATGCTTCAAAGAAGAAAAAGGACAAGTCCACTACCCCGAGGAGTAAGAAAAAGAACGAAGCTGAAATGCTCGAAGAGGTATTGGCTTCCGAGGTCCATGAGAAAACCTTTATTGAAGAAAATCCTCAAGGGGGATTGGCTCTAGGAGATAGCCAGGAAAACGAATATCTTAATCTCGACGATTTCAACTCGAGTGGGGATTTTGTTGTCACCTGTGAAAATTCTCAGCCTACCAACACCATTCCATTGTCTTCTACCGGGGCTGCCATAACTTCAACATCTAACGCAATTATTCCTGTCCATCGCCCATCAAACTTGCCCAACCCTGACAGATCCGATGAGGTAACTTCAATCCTTCGACCCTTTACCAACTTAAGTGCTGCAGCCAAAAAATTGTGTGAAAAAATAAACAATTCACATACACTATTGGAGCTCCTTGCACAAGAATTAATCAAGAGCAAAAAGGAAAAAGAATCTGAAAAAGCTTCGAAAGATAAAGCACTTCAAAATTTCGAAGCTGAGAAAAGAAAACTTCTTAACGAGCATAAAGAAAAAATCGAAGCTATGAAGACTTCTCATCGTCTGGCCATTGAAAAAATATAAATTCTCAACATTCTATTGCCATTTCTGGTGAAAAGAAAAAATCTACCGAGGCTGAAGAACTTGTTAAGAAAACTCAAGAAAGCCTGAAAAATTGTCAAACTCAATTGACTACGCTTCAAACAGGATTCGAGCAGGAAAAGAAGGACGCCATCAAGAAAGCCGAAGCTGCTGTCGGTTCTTTGATGCTTGATGGTATTAAGAAGGCTCAAATCCAAACAGCTATCGATCTTCTTCGAGAAATTCATGCCGCCTATCCAAGGTTAAATTTAACAGAATTTTGGAAACAAGTTCCCGAGGAAGATCGCCCAGACGAAGCATTCGAGGTTGCATCAAGTTCTTCAGAAGAAGATGGCGTTTCTGAAGGGTCATCGGAAGACGACTAAACAGTAGATTATATCTGTCACGTGTTTATTGTTGTTGTTTTTTTAAAGTAGTTTTCTCCTTTTTGTAAGCTTCAAGCTTTATCCGATGAAAAAAGAAACTATCTTAATATTTCAAAATTCTGGTGCACTCACAAAACGTGGCACCTCGAAAATTTGATGCGCTCATAAAACGTGGCACCTCGAAAATTTGATGCGCTCATAAAACGTGGCATCTCGAAATAGGTTGTTTCTTCAAAGCTATTGCTTTGGAAAATTACTCTTGGTCAACTTTCAAAGATGATCAGTCTTTGCCAAGTTACCAAAATAACAAATCATTCATCATATTAAACAACCAATGGCCAAAAGAAATTTTATTATGAGCTTCAATTTTTACCAGACACCTCATTAAAACCTTTCTGGGCCAACAGATAAGGAAAGAGTATGTCTGTCTTTTACAAAAATTCTAAGTTCGATTTTATTCACAATACAATTTCAAATGTTCTATATTCCAAGGGTGTTTAAGCATCCTTCCCTCACAATCAGACAACCTATATGACCCTGGCTTGACCTTCATTTTGACTTCATAAGGACCCTCCCAATTCGGAGCCAATTTTCCGAGGTGTTTATCCTTGGTATGAAGAAATACTTTTCGCAACACTTTATCACCAACTTTGAACTCCCTCTTCTTAACCTTAGCATCGTACCTGCTTCTCATTAAAGTTTGATAATGAACCACATTCAAATGTGCTTTAACCCTCTTTTCCTCTAACAAATCAAGCTCAGTCCTTCTAGCTTCATCATTATCTACTTCGGAATAATGCAATAGCCTATAGGAAGGTAATATAGATTCAGCAGGGCATACAACATCCATTCCATACACCAAAGAAAAAGGAGTCTCTTTTGTGGCCTCTCTAGGAGTTGTACGATATGCCCACAACACCTCTTGAAGATAATTTGGTCATTTCTCTGCTGCTCCCGCCAAATTTTTCTTCAAACCCTCCAAAATAGATCTATTTGTAACTTCCACTTGCCCAATTGCTTGTGGGTGGAAAGGAGTGGAAAAGCATTGCTGTATTCCTTTCGAGGAGCAAAAAGAGTCCATTTCCTTGTTATTAAATTGGGGACCGTTGTCTGTTGTTATCTTTCGAGGAACTCCAAAATGGTAGCAGATGTTACTTAGAATAAACTTGATCACATCCTTAGCTTTTGTTCCAGCTAAAGGCTCTGCTTCTGCCCACTTCGAAAAATAATCAACTGCGACAATAATCATCTGTCTTCCACCTGAAGCCATAGGCAATGGTCCTACCAAATCAATCCCCCATCTATCAAAAGGAACCGCCTCAGAAATTATCATTAGAGGTGTCGCTGGTTTATGTATCAAATGTGCATACCTTTGACAAGTATCACAACTTCGAACTAATAACTTGGCATCCTGCAATATAGTAGGCCAATAATATCCTGCCCACAATACCCTACGTGTTAAAGCTTTGAAACCACAATGAGCTGATCTATCTCCATCATGTAATTCAGATAAAATGTTTTGAGATTCTTGCTTACTCAAACATCGTAATAAAGGCCTCAACACAGACCTCTTATACAATACCCCATCCAACACCACATAACCAAGAGCTTTACTCCTTATTTTCCTAAGCAAATGCTTATCAAGAGGTAGTATTCCTTTTGTAAGAAAATTTAACAAGTCAGTTCTCCAATCACCTCGAATGCGCGGCGAATCATTTACTACCTCCTCAACAAATTCACATTGCTCAGAGCTTATTATAATCGAAGGCAATGGTTGTGTCACGATCCATGGATATTCAGCTTCATTATTCAGCTTCATTATTCAGCTTCATTTACTACCTCCTGCTAACAATGCTTCATATTCAGCTTCATTATTCGAAGCATGAAATCCAAATCTTATAGCTTGAAACATATACTCCCCTGTCGGTGCCACCAATTCTACCCCCGCACTCGACCCTTTATTACTAGATCCTCCATCAGTTCGTACCGTCCACACCGGATTCGTGTGTATTTTTTCATCTTCTTTCTCTTCGAACCTGCTCGAATGAAACTCAACAAAGAAATCTGCTAAGGCCTGAGCTTTGACAGTCGTTCGTGGAGAGAACAACACATCGAAATCTCCCAATTCTACAGACCACTTAATCATTCTTCGTGAGATATCTGGCTTTTGCAATACATTTTTCAATGTATAAGAAGTTCGAACCACAATTGTATGTGCTTGGAAGTAAGGACACATTTTTCTTGCTGCCACTATTATACACAACGCCAATTTTTCGAGCTTTAAGTAACGTTTTTCAGCATCAACCAAACTTTTACTGACATAATAGACGGGCTTCGAAACTCCCGTATCTTCACTTATCAGAACTGCACTCACTGCATAATCCGATACTGCTACATACAAAAACAGCTGCTCACCTTCTCGAGGCTTTGATAATATTTCAGGAGAGGACAAAAGATTTTATCTTAATAAAAGCTTCTTCACAATCTGAAGTCCACTCAAATATTTTCGGTCGACGTAACACCTGGAAAAAGGGCAAACATTTATCTGAAAAACGAGAAATGAATCTGTTCAGAGCTGCTAACCTGCCTGTTAATATTTGCACTTCTTTAATATTCCGAGGCGAAGATATTGATATCAAAGTCTTCAACTGTTCTGGATCCACTTCAATTCCTCTTTCACTTATCACATATCCCAGAAACTTACCAAATTGGACTCCAAACGTGCATTTTTCTGGGTTCAACTTCAACTGTATTGCTCTAAGATTCAGAAATGTCTCTTCTAAATCATCAATATGATCATCATCACTTTTGCTCTTAACTAGCATATCATCGATGTATACCTCGATATTCCTCCCTATTTGTGAAGCAAATGCCTTATTCATCAACCTTTGATATGTAGACCCAACATTTTTCAATCCAAACAGCATCACTTTATAACAATGTAAACCTCGATCAGTGATAAAGGTTGTGCTTTCTTCATCCTCTGGATTCATTTGAATTTGATTATATCTTGAAAATGCATCCATAAATGTTAGAATTTTGTTTCCAGAAGTAGAATCCACTAATTGATCAATTCGAGGTACTGGAAAAGGATCCTTTGGGCAAGCTCTGTTTAAATCTGTGAAGTCTACACACATTCTCCATTTTCCAGTCTTCTTTTTCACCACTACAAGATTAGTTGTCCACTTTGGATATTTGGACTCCCTAATATACCCCATTTTATATAATCTATCTACTTCAGCAATTATGGCCTCAGATTTTTCCAAAGAAAAAGCTCTCGTTTTTTGTATATTGGCTTGATCTTCGAATCCACAGCCAAACTATGACATATAATATCAATTGGGACCCCCACTACATCCTCAGACTTCCAAGCAAACACATCCAAATTTTTAGACAAAAAATCCAATAACCTTTCTCGTACTAATAAAGACAATAAAGTCCCAATTCAAAGTACTCTGTTATTATCAAAGACGTATTCTTCTATTTCTTCACTTACTATCACAGAACTCGGGGTTGACCTCGTATCATCAATTCCTTCATCTTTACTACTAGAAGGCAACCCCCCAAATTGCTATTTCTCCATTGGATCATCGGTACTTTTATCACGTAGTCTAAATGCAGCAGCATAACACTCTCTAGCTACTTTTTGATCACTTCGAACTACACCAATTCGATCCCCAACTACATATTTCAGACATTGATGAACTGTAGAAACTATAGCATACATTTTTGCCAGCCATGACCTTCCAAAGATAGCGTTGTAGCTCGTCGGACAATCTACCACCATAAAAAGTACCTGCACTTTCTTTTTAAAATGCCCTTTTCCCAGAGAAATTTCACCTTCAAATTCCCCTATTACATTCGCTGTTGCGCCAGTAAACCCAATTATAGTTCTTTCTGACCTTTCTATCCGAGGTGGAGCGCTTAATCTATCATATGTTGATTTGAACAACACATTAGCAGAACTTCCAGTATCAATCAATACTCGTCGAACTTCTACCCCACACACTTCTGCTCCAATGACTACTGCATCTTCATGTGGTCCTGTAATTCCTCTCAAATCATCTCCATCGAAAATTATAAATGGGACATTCTTCTTATTGTATAAATGTGCGGATGCTCCTCCTTCAATTTGATGAGTTAAATTTACTATATGTCTTTTCCTCGAATTATTAGTATCATTAGTCATTGAGTCTCCCCAAAATATTGCCAATGACTCAAAGAACACACATAAATATCGAACACGTACCTTACACATCGGCTCATCAACTGACATCAACAACAATCGACTGGGGTCTAGGTCGACATATTCCGAAGCCACATCAAATTCATCATCTGCAACATCTAAAATCATCAACGCACTTTCCTGCTTAGAGTTAGGATTACTCACCTTTTGAATTACGGCTTTAGCGTTCCTTTTGACATACTCTAACAATTTTCCATTTTCTATCAAAATCTGCATTTCCTTCTTCAAAGCAATACAATCATTTGTATCATGCCCAATATCATCATGATACCTACATAACCTGCTATTGTGTTCCTCTCTTGGTCTATTAATTGGTGCCGGCTTTCTAAAATTTACAGTTCCTTTGGTTTTCTCATAAATCGATGCCACATTTTCAGTCAAATCCGCATAATGTTCTGGTCTTACCCACGCATTCGATCTTGGTCTGAATTGGTGTTGATTATTAAAATTGTGCTGATTAGAACCCCATTGATATGAGTTCGAACCTCCTCGATTGGAAACATTTTGACTACCCCTCGCCCGTGAAGAGTTATTATTCGAAGCGCTCACTTGATTATTTCCCACTTGACTATTCCCTTTCTGAACACCATTATTTCCTCCTCGAACTCGAGTAGACTCTTCGAATTTGATCTGATCTTCAACCTGAGCCATGAGAGCTCCAAACGTTAATGCCCTACGTCTTGTTGTTTCATCAGCTAAATCTCCTGGCAACAATCCTTGTCGGAATGCTGCCATAGCTACCACTTCCTCACAATCATCTAATCCTGCTTTTGTTGACACAAATCTTTTAGTATAATCCTTCAACTTTTCTCCCACAGCTTGCTTACATTGTATTATCGTATCTCCGTTAGCTCTCATTTCTTTGCTTCCCACAAACTGTCTTCGAAAAGCTGTGTAAAAGCCTCTAAAATTTACAATGGACTCCTTAGGAATCTTATTATACCATTTTAATGCAGTTCCTTTGAATGTCTGAGAGAACGCCCTACAAACCAATTTATCATCATCCTCGAAATTAGTCATATAATTCTTGAATTGCTCTATATGATCATCCGAATCTTGAGTTCCATCAAACTTGTCAATTTTAGAAATGTCGAACCGCCTCGGAAGTGATACAGATCTAATCGCACTAATCAACGGTGAATCCCTCCAATCCACTCCTTGAACAAACTGGTCTTCGTTCCTCATTCCCACAGTAGCATACAAACTTGGTTCGCCTTCAAATTTCCGAGGAGAATACACTCGTTTTTCCTTCTTTTGCCTTCATTACTTATACATTTTAACTGGCCAAAATTCATATCCTCATTCTTTTGAATGACTTCAAAAATGCTTATATCTTGGTGTTTCATCTGATTCCGAATTTTCAAAATCTTCTTCACTAGAATCTACATACCGTCGCTTCTGCAACTTTTCCTTTTTTCTCATTCCACTATGCTCCTTCTTACGCTCAAAATGTATTTTACGTTGATCATCTTGAACATCGCCGACGTCATTCGATGGATCCAACTGATCATCTCGATTACCTCTTGCTATTTCAGATCTAAGTCTAGCGCCATTATTATCTTATTTCTTTTGAGCAAATTTATCAATTCTGCCACTTTTCTTATCAACTCATTCATTTTACCTTCAAAATCAAATTGGTTTGATCGAATCGGAACTGATTCATCTGCTTCTTTCTCTTGCAGATCAGATCTCAATGTCTCCAAATCCCTTCGAATAGGCGGATTATCTCCATCCTCCGAATTCATCTCCAATCAACGAAAATATAAACGAAATGCTTCAAGAAAACGAAAAAATTCGAACCTCGATTTTTGATCTATCGATCAAGGTATCTTCGCCCCCTCCTTCTAGCGCCAATTTGGTGAGAATAGAAATTGGACCGACAATCTTCCCTCAGAAACTAGCATAGAGATTTTTAGATGGTAAATATAATATTTCTCCTCTTCTTATTTCTCAACGTCATCTTTTCCCAAGTATAAATACTTAGCTCCATCTTACTAAGAACTTTTTAGAAAAATCATCGTTCCTAAGCTATCTTCATCTGGTTCTTCTTCAACCTTCAACCTCATTAGCTAAACGTTAATTGGGTAGAATACTAAACGTTAAGCTAGGAAAGAGAGTTTGCTACGTCATAGGTCTACTGGCAGACCTACTAGAGGAGGTCTAATCATTCTTCTAAGTGGGAATGCAGCAATTAGTTATATTAGATGACAACAAGTTCGAGGTGATGAAGTGTGGTGTAATGGGTATAATCTGAAGCGAAAGGGTTATTTATTGACATCAGTTGTAACATTCGAAGTGAAGTTGTGAGCCTCAAATTGTTTACAAGGAAAGAATTATCTGCTTAAGCCAACTTTCGAAGACAGTTAATTCTTATAAAATAAATTTTATAAGAACTAAAGGGGCTACTGATAAGGAAATAGATTTATAAGGGACTTAAATGTAATTAATAAGGACTTGAATGATAAGTTCTATTAATAAAGAATAAGATTAAAGCTTTATAGGGAGAATAGGGACTGAAATGTAAATAAATCTTTTATGTAACCGAATTTGTAACTAACTCACTTGGCCTATTTAAAGAGGTCAAGGAGACTGATAACACCTACGAAATAAGAAGAGGAGAAAGATTATATTGACCATCTAAAAATCTCTCTGCTGGTTTCTGAGGGAAGATTGTCGATCCAATTTCTATTCTCACCAAAGAAGGCGACATGTAACAATAAGACTTAATAGTAACACAAGTATTTGTGTATATATGTATATATACATGTATATATAAAGTGTAATAGGAGGGAAATAAAGAAAAATGCCTCTACACATCACCTCAGAGAAAAAATCAACTACGAGTGAAAATAGTCCATTACCTCGATATCAAGAAACATAATGGAATGAGTTACTGACACAATACAAATAAGTACGAGGTTAGTTAACCAAGCCTGGACCCGAGAAACTCGACTAACGACTAAAATGCGACCGAACACAATGGTCTAAAAGCCTTAAATGACTGTATGTTCGCTTCAGACCCAGGTTGGCCAGCTGGCGTTAAGCGACTACCTGATCTGGTGATTATACACGACCCAATAGTAGCTCGAGATCAAGTTTTTCAAAAGCTTCCTCACGAGGATGATTCTTCTTTGTACCCCATGTAAAGTTCGTAACGAACTCATGCTTGTTATCCCTGCGATCATAAACGTGTGAATAACCAAAGCATGCACGGACATTGTATGAAAAGTGCGTCCCGAAAAACGTACCTCTATTTGAAAAAACATTCGGAGGACAAGAAATGGATGCGATAATAAGATGCAGTAACCTTAGAATTCACTAAATTGGGACTACTGTATATAGAGTATATATAACCTTTGTGAGGAAGGTGAAAGTTAAAGAGAAACATAGTAAGAACAACAAGATATTTTGGTTTGTAACTCATATTATTAATGATACACAAGTATTCTTCACTTAATAGTTTTAAGTTCTTACGATTTTTAGGTTTTAGATGTTTACTTGTTCAAACCACTGCGGTTTATTCGGTTCGGTTGATTTTTTCGCCACTACATTTAGTCACAACAAAATTATACATCAACGCAACACATAACCCTAAAACTTCATCACACTTAATAATATTTATTATCAAAATTCACACATATCCTATCAACTTCATATAAACTTCAACAACATACACATACACTACATTGGACTCTTCACATTGTATATTTGCTACTAAAATAACTCAGTAACAACACTTGATCATATCTTAAACATAACATCATATTGCTCACACAACCTTACACACATAACACTTAAATGTATATCACTCACACAACCGTCAATCGGTTAATCATCGAGCTTTAAAATAGCTTAAAATGTTTGATAATTACATCATTTAACATATATCACAACCATCAACCCACATTATGGCCATTGTGTACCATAAGCACTTGTGAGATTCAATTCATATTTTGTATACCATCGTTAATCAAGCTTGGTGCATAACCATAATATATACTTTTAACGTATACATACACATTGGATATGACAATAAATATAAAATATAAATATAATATAAGAGATTGTAGTTAGAATTAAGACTAACACCTATTGACAATTATTCAACCAATAATCGTTTAATTAACATGTATAACAATCAACTTTTATAAAATGAATAACTAATTACTAATAAAAAATATTTATTATTGGTTTTATCTTACGTTTATTTAATTGTTAGTTTTAATTAATTATGAATAAAATGCTCTCATTTGGTTATTTTTTATTTATTAGTGAAAAACAAAAAAAAGAGAAAGAGAAAAAAAAATTGCAAAAGCTGTAATTATACAAGAATATAAAAGTCAAAGACTCGAAAAAAATTAAATAAAAAACGGTAGAGAATTAATTGAAATTCAAAGCATAATTATTTTCATCTCTAACGAGGATTATAATGTTATTTTTACAAAGATGACTTTTATTTATAAGAAATTAGGATTCATAATAATATCTCTTGACGCTTCTTACAAAATAAAATTCTTACTCATCAATCACAAATCATCCATATGAGAGAGAATACAGTATAATCATTAGGACGGCTTTTCCATCTTTTATTCTTTTATTGTTCTTTTTATATATATATTTTTAATATGAATAAGATTAACATGAGTTAATTATTATTCTTAGAAGGCATGAGGAAATCTTTGTAAAACAATAACTATATAATTTTTAGTTTAATTTAAATTTATTTTTTACTTATATTATTTAGGATTGATAGAATTTTTAATGCTTGCAATTTCGTAATGCATTCAATTGCATGTATATAAATTTATAACTTAGACCGGGTGGTAAATTTTATTTATGAACTTTATCAATGTTATTGTATTCAATGAGTAGTACGCTATAGTCAGTGATCCAATGAAATCTGAACTAGATTCTCAGTTCTAATAACCCATGGTAGGTGGTAAGAGATGATGGATATAACGAATCGCACAAAAAAATAGTTGTGTGAGATCGAGAGATAATCCCAACACAATCAAACTGAATACGATTTTAAATTATATAAATTATATAAGAAACATTAAAATTGTTAAACATGATTGATTAATATGAGAATTATTTTAATATAATTCACTTTCCATTATGTAATTGTTTTTATTTTTAATTTAAAAAAAAAAACTATTTAGTCTTGAAAGAGGTCCTCTTGTGAAGAAGAAAGTGATTTCACAAATCCATAATAAATGGGGTTTAACCCGAGCAAATTGAAGATATAAGTAATTGCTATGTCTTTTGATATAAAATTGGTGCGATCCAAAACGAACAAATGTTTATCGAAGATTTAGTATGGTGCTCTAACATACATCGATTCTTAAATATGTTTCATACATGTCAATACAACAATATCTCTATTGATGAAGTAAAACTCCAAATATTTCCTTTCTATCTCAAGATAAAATCTAATATATGGGTGCAATATTTACCGCCGCATTGTATAACAACTTAGGAACGGCTAGAACAATTGTTTTTAAGAAATTATTTCTCAATTGTAAGATTTCTAGAGTTTAACAATGATATTTCAATCTTTGCTTAGAGAAGCAACAGACAAATTAGTGAAACATGGGAAAGATAGAAAGAATTATTGCAGAGATGCCCTCGTCACGGAATCCCAACATAGTTGTTAGTCACGGGATCCCAACATAGTTGTTAGTCCAAACATTCTATAATGGGTTTATGGGAAATAAAACGTTAATAATTTATGTTTCAAGTGGAGGATCATTAATAGAAAAACTACCGCATGAAGTGTACTAAATTCTTGAGGTACTTTCGAAAAACAACTAAGGATCTGATATGGAGGATGGGATGTTCTGTTAATAAGAAGACTGTCCTTCAAGCGAAAATAACATTGCTTAATGAGCCGATAAACCAATTGAAGATGAATCTGGTCACAATAGAAGACATACGTATCATTCGTCCATCTTAACTCACGAAATCCAAAAATATATCAGATCTGTAAGTAATTTCCAACGGGGTCAAAAACTTTTTTTTTACAATAATCATCAAGCATTTAGAAGGAAAAATCCAAAACTTTTATCAAACAACAACGAGAATGTATGAAAACACGAGGACTTCAACAAGTTGGTCAAGATATGAAACTTTAAAGAGAATATGATCATGTTTGTTGAATCCTATATAACTAACTTTGCAAAGAACGAATCAAGTATAAAAAATATTTAAGTATAAATTCTAATCATGAAGGAAGCCCAAAGAACTAGAGGTTTGATTAGAACAAATACACTAGATGATGACAGCTAAAATTCAAAGAATTTAGCCTATCAAAACAGAAAATAACCAAAAACAACATAATGCAATCAGACTGAGAACATATAGACAAATAGGTCAATAAGAGGAGCCATTCGACGATTCGTAACAATGAGGTAAGTCATCGAAATCAAGACTTAAATAACAAGATTTCTTTTTATGGTAGGAAACGGTACTTAGATCATGACAATGAATTTTTCGATGACATAACTGTTGTCAACGTTTGCTCCAAGAGACCATACCTTACCGACTATCATGGTCATCTTTCTGGTATACTCATCAACGGATTCATTCTCAGCCATGTACATGCTGTCTAGTTCTCTTCTTAACGCTTGAGTTCTGACTTTAACAGCTCCAACATGAGTCTCTTTCAACGCATCACATACTCCTTTTGCGGTGTCTTTATCCAGAATTTGATATAACGTCTCTTCATTCAATCCTTGGTAGAGAACAGCGAGTGCAAGTTGGTCCGTTTGTGTGTCAACCATTGACTCCACTACTTCCCAAACTCCCTGGATGCGCATGAAAATTTTCATCTGCATAGCCCATACTTGGTAGTTTGTATCAGACAGTTTCGGGTACTGGAAGGATAGAGATTTTTCCCTCGACACAGATCTACCTCCAAAAACTCCTGTCTACATTCCTTCACTGCCCCTCACCACACTGGCGTAATTATCATCTCGTCCTGGCGTATGCGACATTGCGGCTCTGATACCAATTGATGGATTTTAATCCTTCTGATATTTGTGTGAATATAGGATTTTAATCCGTCTGTTTCTTTAGAATGTAGGATTGAATCCCTCTGCTTCTTCAGAATGTATCTGCTTCTTTCGAAAGTAGGATTTAATCCTTCTGCTTCTTTAAGAATGGTAGGATTGCGTTAAAAATTGAAACAGAGACAACAAAGTTTATGTGAAAGGGTTAATTCATTTCACTAACATAATATCTTATATATTACATTGTAGAATAACTGAAACATAAACGGAATAAAACGGCTTCAAACTGCTTGATCCTATCTATCAAGGCCGTGTTTGGCGTTTCTGTTTTTCCGAAATCCTGACTACATAATTTAATCTTACAACTTGCAGTTGTTGATCGAGTTATGGATGAACTTAAATGCAACAATAGGTCACCTGCAGGTCTTCATAAGACATTGATGAGCTTGGTCGCAGCAACAGGTCACCAAGTGATATGAAAGGTTCACCCTGCGGCATGGAGGAGCTTGGTAGTGAAAACTTACGTCCAAAAATTATTGAACATGGTAACTTAGCTTTTGGACGCGGAAACACTTTAGAACATAACTAATACAGTCGTGATCGTAGCAAGAAACCAACTGATCGAGGAAACATTGTTATGACATACCTTGCACTCAACAAGATTAAGTGTGATCATAACAAAGAACTTGCAATTGGTCCTGATTGCAACAAGGCTAATCACGGAAACATCGAAATGACAGACCGTGTTAGAATTGGGTGTGTGAGTGTGTGACGAACCTCACGGACTAGCAAGATATTGTCCGCTTTGCGCTCGTAGGCGCGCACGGGTTTGCTCTTAGGTGTACTCCCAAAAGGCCTCTTGCTAGTTGAGGTTGGTCCACACATATATACACTCTTTTATGTTCAATCTTGGCAATGTGAGATTGAGGTTCCTCTATGGGGTGAAGTTTATTCTTCACATTCCCCCTTAAACTTTATCCCAGTAATTTGCCGGAAATTCGGCGGTTAAGCCATTTATGGCTCTGATACCATGTTAGAAATTGGTGTGCGAGTGCGTGACGGACCTCACGGACTAGCAAGATATTGTCCGCTTTGCGCTCGTAGGCACGCACGGGTTTGCTCTTGGGTGTACTCCCAAAAGGCCTCTTGCTAGTTGAGGTTGGTCCACACTAATATACACTCTTTTATGTTCAATCTTGGTAATGTGGAATTGAGGTTCCTCTATGGGAAGTTTATTCTTCACAGACCGTGACTACGACAACCATACATAAGATCGTGGAACCAGCAGAGTAGAATACCTTGATCGCAATAATGTTTTCCAGATTGCAATAATAGTTTTGAGAAAAGTCTTCAAAGCAGCAACATGAATCCCGATGTCAACAAGACTATTGTTGATTGTGAGAAAATCCAGATTGCAGCTCAGAATCCTCCTTCGATCTCAAAATTTGCACAGTGAATTATTTACCCAAACCGGAAGAAGAAACAAAACTTAATCAATGAATTTTCTAGATTTTATAAATCATTTTGCATCTTAGAAATTAACATTCCTTCTGGATATTGGATGTCGAGATATGTGAAATTTCTGAGTGATATCATTTCTCATAAAATAATATTTAAGGTTTTTGCGCCAATTACATTGATGGAGGAATACAACGCGTTAATTCATAATATATTACCCCTCCAAGCTACAAGATCCATGAATGTTTACTATTCTTTGGAGAATTGGTAAATTAGCATTTGATAAATGTATATAAGCTCTATTTATATGAAACTATGGATATGGGAAATAAAGGTTCTAAGTGTTTCTCTTGAATTAGTCGTATACCCAAAACCAAACCCTTTGGAAGAGAACCTAAATTGATAAAAAAAAGTTTATTTTAATTAATTATTTAAAATCTTTATACAATTTATATACATATTTTAATAACTCTTGGAATTGTTTTCTCTTATTGGTTAAAACTTTTATTTTCAATTGATAATTTTAATTATCCATTAAAGTTTTGGCCATTTGGATCACCAATTAATTTTTTATTTTATTTTTATTAACTAATAAATCTTTATATATAGGTGTATATTTAAAACAAATAATTTTCTGTGGTTTCAATATCCTACGTTAAAATACTAAATTAATACTACAACATGAAATCCTACATTCGCGATATTTTCATCAAGTTTTTGGCGATGTTGTCGAGGAAGATGTATTGATGAAAGTTGATGAATTTTTCTTTCATTTTGGTTTTAATATTTTAGACATAGAAGAAGGTAGGCTCGTTTCTTTAACACTGGGTACACATATTTTTAGCTACTTCTAGAAGGATTATTCATGTTCAGGCTGAGAAATTAATCATACTCTTAGATGATGAGCAAGTATAATTTAATATATTAGAGTTTTTGAAATTTTACTAACGATGTCAATTTGTATATGATTGACGCGGTAGATGAATTTGATGATTAAGACATGTATGCACATTTTCCTCCACCGAATTTACAATTCTCTAATTCATACTAGATTAGCTTAAACTGAAATTGAAAGTGAAGAGGTAAGAGGATAAGTTATAAGCTTACCGTCCGATTGAATGTTTAGATTTAATATCGCAGCATGTAGTGGCGTACGTACATAGGGTCCGGAGGGGCGCTAGACCCCGCTTACCATAAAATATGTGTTAATTTATATAGCTTATTTTAAGATAATATGTATTTTAAAGAAAAAATATAATTTAAAAATCTGAAGTAATAATTATTTTTAATAAAAAATTAATTAAAAATATGAAATAATTGTTATTTTTAAAGAATAGCATAAATTAAAATCTTGGATAATTGGGGTTTTTAAAGAAACGTTTAAGTTAAAATATTTATAAATTGGAAGATCTAGTCATATCTATATCTCAATCTCTTCAAGATTAGAATCACGATTCTATAAGTGTTCTTATTTTTGTATTCAATTTTTGTTTATAAAGAGATATTGTGATTAAATCAATTAAAAAGAGAGAGAAAATGAATAACATAAAGAAGATGAAGATTTTAATTAGATAGATTAAAGAAGATAGAAGATTTTAATTAAATAAATTAAACAGAATAAAGAAATAAAGAAGATGAGATTTTAATCAAATAAATTTAAAAATGTAGAAATTTTAATTAAATAAATTAAAAAGAAAAGGAAGAACACGTTGTTAAATAAATAATAAACAAATAACATTGATAACCTTACGTATATAAAAAACTTAGATTATATTTACTTATATTTTTAGTTAAAAAGTTTGTATTTACTTCCACCATATCTTATAAAATATGCTTGAAAATATATTTCAAATAAAAATTTAAATTTTATTCTTTTATACTTTTTAATTAGAAATCTATTATGATTTGCATTTCTAAAATAATTAATTTTATTTTTAATATGCTTACACACATGTTTGTTAAACAATATATAACTGAAATATTTTTTAAATTTTTTTCAATAAAATAATTTATTTATATTATAAATTATATTTGATACAAATTTGATTTTATTTCTGTATATTTTTTATAAAACAATTGATTTTATTTACATATATTTAAAAAAATATCTTTTACATAACAAATTTGATTTTATTGCATCTACTTTTAAAAATAAAAAAAATATATTTTATATAATAAATTTGATCTTGTTATGTTTTATTTTTAAATATATTTTAAAATAATATATTAAGAAATATTAAGATTTGTTGTTAAATATTATTTTTATATATAATAAATAATATATTAAGATATATTAGAAATATCATAAAGTAGTTGTATACAATGGGGGAGAAACATATATTCTAAAATCATAATTAAAAATTGATAATGAAACCATTTTACGACAAATGAATCGTGTAGAATGAATTTTATAAAAAGAAGTTTAACCCCCCTTATTTTGATTCCTAGATCCACCACTGGTGGCATGTAAAGACCATTGCACACTCTCATTCATTGATCAAATATTGGTACGATTAACCAGTCATGTCTTTTATTATTTCTTTGATGGTTATGCTAGTTAGAATCACATCTATATTCGACAAGAAGATCAAGAGAAAACTACTTTCACTTGTCCATATGAGACCTTCACCTTCCATTTAATTTTTGTAACGGTCTTATGAATTTTCAATGATGCACGATGTCTATTTTTTCGACATGGTTGAAAAATCCATATAAACTTTCATGGATAATTTTCAAACTTTTTTTGTAATTCATTTGATAATTTCTTAGCTAATCTATCTTTTGTGTTACACTGATGTGTAATAACTGATTTTGTTCTCAATTCAGAGAAATGTCGCTTTATGGAACAAGACGAGATTGTATTCGGGTATCATATTTAAAAAAAAAAAGAGGATATAGATAGATCAAACTAAAGTTTAAGTTATTAAAAAATTACCACCTTCTACTCTGATTAGAGTAATCTCAAGTTTTCTCATGCATGTAGATTTTTATAGGTGATACATTAAGAATTTTTCAAAAATCTCAAAAGCTCTCTATGATTTATTGATAAAAATATGTTGAATATTTAATTTATGTTGAGTGTTTCTAAAAAGCATGTAATTCAATAAAATTTAACTTGATCACAACGTTTATTATTTCATCTCTTAATTGGACCTTACCATTTGAATTGACGTTTGATGCCAGAAATTATGCGATAAATAGACAACAAAAAATATATTTTTCATACGATATATTATGCTAACAGAACACTACTCGGCACACAATTTAAATATGCAACAATTAAGAGAGAATTCATAATGGTAGTTTTGCATTCGATGCGTTACAATCATATCTAGTAGGCCTAAAAGTGATAATAGATACAACTCATGAAGCTAAAGTGTCTTTTAGATAACAAATATTCCAATATATAATTATTATGTTGGGTATTAATTTTGCAAGAATTCGATTGGGATCCAAGATAAAAAGGTTCAGATAATATTATGGTAAACCATTTGTACCGCCTGGTGTTAAACGACCACGTTATTAAAAAAGTAGACTGATAAATGAGGTTTTTTCACGTTGGACAATTGTTGGCAGTTAAAGCTGAACCTTGGTTTACATAAATTGCAAATTATATTGTAGCTAAGGAGATTCACCCAGACATTAATTATTAGCACTGAAAGAAATTATTTCGCTATCTTAAGCCAGTACGATAGGGATGATCCATAATTATAGAAGCAATATGGAGAATAAATTATTAAATGATGTGTACTAGAGGAATAAAAAATTGTTATACTACGTCTTAGAGACCATAGGTCATTTTGGCACAAGAAAAACATCACTAGAGGTTTTACAATATGGTTTATTGGGGCCTACTTTATTTAAACATTCTCATAAATATGTTAGGAATTGTGATAGATGCCAAAAAGTGGGAAACATCCGTAGAAAAAACAAAATGCTATTAAACAATTCTTAGAGAGGTAGAATTGTTTGACATATGAGGTATCGATGTCATTAGACCATTTCCATCATCCTTGAATAACAAGTATATATCCTAGTTCAGTTGATTATATCTTCATAAGTAAAGCAGTTTCCTTACCCACAAATGATGCCCATATTGTAATATAATTTGTAAAAACTTAATGAAATCTTATGAGATTATTAGTGATAGAGGAACACACTTTTGCCCAAAAGAGATTATTAGTGATAGAGGAACACAATTTTTCAATCATCAATTGAACTCTTTGTTAGCAAAATATGAAGTTACCCACAACGTATCAAGATTATATTATCCTCAGAACCAACGGACATGTGGTGTCTCAAATAGAGAATTGAAAACAATATTTAAGAAAGCAATAAGTTCTTCTAAAAAAGATTGGTAGATGATGTTTTGTTGGCATATAGAACTTTTTCCAAGCCTCCAATTGGTATGTCATGCTATAAACCAGTCTATAGATAATCTTGTCCTCTCTGTAGAGTTAGAACGTTAATCATATTAGGATATGAAACTATTAAATTTTGATATAGATGTCCTTGTGAAGAAGCAATTCATACAATTGAACTCGTTAGATGAATTTCGTAATGAAGCACATGAGAACTCTAAAATCTACAAAGAGAAGACGAAACTATGAGACAATGATAAATGTCTATTTCTTATTGAAGAACGAACTAGCTTATACAATTCAACTTCAATCTCTTAATTTCGATCATAAAGATATTTATCATGTACCATGGTTCCTTAACCGATTACTTTATGATCAAAAGTTTATGAAGATAATATTTGATTCTAACTATGGGGTAATGACAAATTGTTGAATAAAATTATTCAAACATATGAAGTGCTTTTTTTAATCTTTAAATGGCTAAGAATTGTATGTTTATCTTTCCAATTGAGTAGGTCCTTAAATTTTCTTTTTGTCTAAAATTTATTAAAACCAACTATATTACAAATTGACTTTGAGTATCTTTTTTTATATATGGAAATTAATTTACTAATATAATAAAGGTTCTGTACAAAAATTGTTTTCATTATATAATACATAAAAATAAAAGTATAATAAAAAAGGTGGTAAATAAATAAAAGGGTGCATAAATATTTACTAAGTGCCACTATCACTTCTTAATCTAGTCAAGAACGCGTACAAAGGGAAGAAATTTATTTTAATTCTCAAACGTAGATTGTCTAGTTTTTTAGCCTAATTAGTAAGATTTCTTTTCTATGTTTATATGTATTTTGGATGTGTCTTAGTACCTAATGACTTAACCCAACTCTCTTGAGACTTATTTACTATCACATAGAAAAATGGATGATATGTATATAGAACAATAATAAAAATAACAAAAACTAAGTAAAAATATATATAATTGACAACACCTAAAAAGAAAATTGATATTATTTTTGTTTATTAATTAAATATTTTTAAAAATATTTAAGTAAATAATATATCATGAAAGTTTAAATTTTTTGAAGCATTTTGAAAATTCTACAATGAAGTGAAAGCAAAAAAATAATAAAATTGCAAACAAATGCTAGAATAAAAGAAGATGATACTGCGAAGAATATAATAAAATTAAGAATAAATGTCAAAGGATTTGGAGAATTAATTTAAATTCAATAAGTAATTCTTCTAATTTTTACGTAATAAATTATATTATCTTATTTGATTATAAAAATAATAATTCTTTTATATTATTAAATTAGGATTATAATTCTATTCTTATGAAGCTGAGTTTTATTTATAAAATATTATAGTTAAAAAAATCTCATAACTCTTCTTAAAAATAAAACCCTTACACGGAAAACACAACTCGTCAAATTTGTAAAGAATACACCAAAACCATCAAATATTATTCTTTTATTTTTTATTCTTCTATTTTGGTTTTTGTTGTTTTAGTTGTTATATTGTGAACAAGATTAAACACGAGCTTGAGCTAATACTTATTATATTTATTAGGTAAAAAAATGTCTGGTAATTTTTATTTTTATTTAAATTTATTTTTTGCGTATGTAATATTTAGCATTGATAGATTTTTTAATTCTTGAAATTAACTACACGTCGAATTGTTCGTTCATATATTTATGAATGAGACCGAGAAGTAAAATATATTTCTGAACTCTATCAATGTTACTAGGTTGAATGAGTAGTATGTTACGATCATCACCCACTGAAATCTAAACTAAATTTTTAGTAATAATGACCCAAGTGTAAGGGTAGTGAACTAGATATAACTAGACATATAAAACGATTAATTATATAAAATCGAGAGATAATCACATCATCCTCCGAGAGAATATGAATTTATAGAATATATGTTTAATTTATATTATATAAATATTTTCATATAATTTATTCATACATGTTTAATTAACCCATAATAGTATTAATATAAAGCGAGACTTACGCCCCCAAGGGGGTAGCCGAGTTGGTTGAGTAAGATATGCTTGTGACCAAAAGTCATGAGTTCGAGTCCCTCTACATACATTTCTTAATAGCCAATTAGACGAAGGGTTTACTCTCCCTGTCCGCACTCATTGCACTATGAGTGCACTCTGAGTAGAGGCTTGGGGTTCCCTCCCAAAAAAATGGGGTTCCCTCCCAAAAAAATAAAATAAAGGGAGAGTTACCTATAAAGACCCATTTCTATATAAAATTTAGTAACCAACTTCTCTGTCTTTCTTTTTTTAATTTTAATTTTTAAAGGTTCGTATATATTAAAACGTAACTCGGAAAAAGAATTTGAAAATACCATTGGCTTAGTCTTTTTAAGACGAACAAAACTAGTACCACTCATGATATGTTTTTAATTTTTCATTAAAAAAAATTTACACACGTTTCTTAGTTATATGGTTTTGTATCAACTGACTGATTTCACATCTACCAAACATCTATCAAAACAAAGAGGTTTCTCATCTATCAAAATAAAGAAGGTTTCACATCTATCAAAATAAAGAAGGTTTAGTCTCTATCAAAATAAAAAGGTTTCGCATCTACCAAATAAAGAAGGTTTAGCATCTATCAAAATAAAGAAGGTTTCGCATCTACCAAATAAAGAAGGTTTATCATCTATCAAAATAAAGAAGTTTTCGCATCTATCAAAATAAAAAAGTTTCACATTTAGCAAAATAAAGAAGGTTTAACATCTATCAAAATAAAGAATGTTTCGCATCTATCAAAATAAATAACGTTTAACATCTATCTAAATAAAGAAGGTTCGCATCTATCAAAATAAAGAAGGTTTAGCATCTATCAAAATAAAGAAGGTCTAACATCTATCAAAATAAATAAAGAATGTTTCACATCTATCAAAATAAAGTAGGTTTCGCATCTTCTTCGTTTACCCTTTAATTTTTTTTTTAAATCTGTATCTTTTAAACCGTAACTTGAAAAAAATTCTGAAAATACTGTTGGTTTTATTTGTTTAAGACGAAAAAAACTAGTACCACTCTTGATATGTTTTGATTTTTTTTTAAAATTGTATTTTATCATTTCTTTATTTCCTTACTTCATATATATCTTAGTTGTTTAGACTATTCAAATCACAAATCTTGATATTTGGTATTGTTTAACAGAAAAAGGGTATGTTGATCCAAAACGTAAAAGAAAATGTAATCAGACCAAAGCCTCCTGTTCCGAAATCTGGTAGCTCCCATAACATTCATGTTTCGCATGTTGTTGATGTGTACAACGACGATGGTCATGTTTGGTACACCAGAGTTATCAAGAGAGTTTCCTATCCTTGTTACTACGTCAAATTAGATAAGGATGCGACTCAAGTTTGCATGTCGTTGATGTGTACAACAAGGACGTCCAAGCTTTTATAAAAATGAGCAGGGGTATTTAGGGTATTAGTAGGTCTTCAATGGTAAATATTTAACTAAAACGGGTCTTTCTCGGAGAATGATGAAAACATGGGTCGTGGGTGTACTTTACCCTAACATAAATCACTTTCTATTTTTTAATTGTTTGTATTTTTAGTTCACTAAAAATAACCACTCTTGATCTTCAAATCACAATTTTATAATTTGAGCATAATATAATTTTTTATTATGAGAATTTTTATTTAGATCTAAATAAAAATATCCATCCATTAGGTTCAATATCTGAGCTTAAATAATCATTATTACTACTAATATGAGTGTAATTAGTCCATCACAAAGCAAACAATTTGTAATTATTATATAAATGTATGAATATATAGTTAGACTAAGTCAAGATTTTGTTAACCATATATCTTAGTGGTTAGAGAAATATTCTCAATATTCCCTCAAATACCCGAGATCTTTTCATTTTTAGCATAATATATATATCAAACTTCAATAAATAAAACAACCTAACATCAGTAGTCTCTTTACTCTCCCATTCTTTTTCTATTCCGTTCTTTAGAAAATATCTCATCTACTATCATATTGATCTCCGCTACGACAAAGTTAAATGATAAATAATTATCACATAAATTGGTGTCATTTCTCAGAACTTGAAGAATCTTATTTTCATCTAGAGTTAAAACAATCTAAAAATAAGATGCACAACATGGTCTGATTCCCTAATGACCAAAGTCTGACTAAATGAAAATGAAATAGAATTTTCATTGTAAACTGAGATCGACTGTTTGACTCAGCTGTTGCAAAATGAACATGCAACATATTTTTTGCATCTGCAGGAGTAACACTTATCTAAGGAGCGTAAAGTCAAGTCCATCGTCTGGACAGTGGACACCATGGACGAGAAAGATGTCTCAATGTTATTGTACGACAAGTTTGAAGGAACGAATCATGAAAATTGAAAAAATATAAAATGGTACGTTAAAGTGAAAGGAAAACCTCTAACCAAAGATCTAGCGATAGGGCTTAGAGGCAACGAACACGCCAGGTAAACAAACATAAGAGCAAAACCTCGACATCTAGCAGTTTGAGAAGAAGAGTGAGCATATCAAAAGAAAATGTGGAGTCGATCTAGGGTTTGGAATGTGTACGAAGGAATTGGGAGAAGATAAGGTCATTAAGGCTTTATGTTTCGAGTCAGGATATGGATCAGGCAGACACATAAACATGGTTGGCCTTAAGCTCAAGCATCAATACTAATCTCTAATAAACTGGTATATGTCTCCAAGCTCAATACTATGATAAATAAATAACAAGATAACAAATGTGTAACTAATATAACAATTTGTAACAAAATTCTGTTACATGAAACAAAATTCTAAATGTGTATAAATTGAAATGTAACAACATGTAAAAAGGAGTGCTTTTACAATTACAAAATGATAGAGAGTTTTCTTCTTCCTCTCTCAAATTTTATTCCCAACAAACTAGGAAGTAATATGAACACGTAAAAGACTCCAGCTTCTCCTGGTACACTCCAAAACAAGCTCCCAATATCCTCGGTTAGATTATTTAGTAACAGTCTTAAGCAAATTACGACTACCGGAGGATCATCAATAAAAACAGTATGAGTCTCTGGTCAAGTTCATAAATTTGATATTTTGTTTATAATATTAAGAGTCTTTAGTATTACGATTATTGAAGTGTGAGACGCCATTATGCACGAATCGATCATGGATGGATCCTTTTCAAGTTTTTCCTCCAACATTTTGATTTGGTCTACACTGTAACCCTTCCAATGTTCGTTTTCTTCTCTTGCGAGTCCAATTTGGGTCTCTGGTTTTTTTCTTACCCACTTCGTATTTTGAAAGAAATCAATTTTTTGGATCCTGGTTGCTAATTTAACAAGCCTCTATGTGTTCTTCATTCAATTGTGCATGTAGACTAGATATGTTGTTCTCTATTCTACTCTTTAAATCAATAGGTACCCAAAACATGATTCATGTATCTGCATAGCACGAATTGCTATGCGCTGATACCAATATGGTAGATCAGAACTAGTAGAAAAACAAATGGATAAACGAAACCTTAAACTTTTGGTAACACAATGTTCTCTTAGACTCAGAGTCTAAAATTTCATTCACTGAAAACAACAACTAAATCGTTCAATTAGGGTTTGGAAGCCTTAAATAGAAATCGTCCAAAACCCTAATACAAACCAAGGAAATTAAATAAATGTACCAAAATTAAATCCTAATAAATCCGAAATAATCATATTTCCTTCAATAAGTACAATATAATCTAAAGTAAAATAAAATAAAAATAAAAATTACTTAATCAATTGAATTTTAATATTAAGCTACATCAGAGGCCGACCGAAGATAAAATCTAAACCAAAAGACGTAAAATAGAAAGGGCTATGATTCTATCAGGCTTACCCATTTATAGTTGGGATAAGTAATCTCTATGCGGATAAAGAACCTGAATTACATAATGAGACCCCAGTAGCTCATTAAGATATTGTTTCGGTTCATGATACCGCATTGTGATAACCACAAGATAGATAAAGACAATAAAAACGAGGTTTCTAGGACATCACGTCCAACAATTTAACAATGATATGCAATAGAAAGAGAATTTAGGGATGATATATGAGTCATTTTCCATGACTTTAAGATCAAGAACAATGTAATATTTTAATATCATCCAACCAGTCTGTATAAAAATCTATAAGACACTTTGAACGAAATTTAAAAATTATTTTGTAAGCTCGAAAGAAATTAAAGGAGATAGGGACTACATAATCTATTGTAAGCAAAGAAATAATGAAAGAGACTACACCAAAAGTTTCATGAAAATAAAATGAAAGCTATAAAAATGTCATGATTTAGTGGTTGTAGTGGCCTTCAGACAATGAATCAAAGAATGGACATTATCCGTGGAAATGATAAAATGTAAAGCACTAAATTTTGGAAATATATTTTCTCAGGTGGAGCAATTCATCAAACGAGATGAAGTAGCTCGATAAAAATATATTAAAAACACTAATGAACTAGCCGAATGATCGTCGACATGAGAAATAGGCATCGTGGCACAAATAAAAAAAGCATGAAGAACCAATGAGCAATTGCACTTCTAATTCAGTCAAACCAAGGTTAACCGAGTACCAACAACAAAAACCAAAAAGTAATTATACTACAAAAAATGCAAGAAGAGTAGATCGAGAACCGAGAGAACCTTACGTAAAATTAATGGTGTCACTAGCAACAACTTACAAAGAAAAATAAAAATTCCATCAAATACGACAGACTTGTAAAGTTTTTCGGGACAAAAGAAAGACAACCACAAATATTGTAAGTTCCACGGTGATATATGCCATTATAATAAAAATTAGTTGTATTCGTGAGATCAAGTATAAGTCCTACTAGATGAAGGAAAATATACAGAATTTATGAAAACTATATCAGGAGAGGAGCATAGACATAGATCGGGTAATGCCGCAATATCAGGCTCATCATCAACTAAACAAGCGTACTCTTATGAGACTTTTCGGAAAAAATATCAATAAGGTGGATAATAGAGGTAATAGACTTTTTCTAATATTGTAAAAAGTTAAATACATCTAAAAATTTGCCACAACCGGTGATGGAACTAAAAGCTACTACCTGGCAAGTGCATAAATGTTAATTTTAATAGCGGAGAAAAAAAACTATCAACTTTGAAGTACCAATACCTAATGTTTTTAATCTTCTTTCAAAGCTAGATAAAAGTAAAGATTCCTTGGCAGAGAAATAGATTTTTGTTGAGGTGGTACCTTTTCCCAATATAAGTACTCTAGTTGTAAATTTGTTAGGTACGAGTTAGCTTGAAACAAAATTAAACAAAATACAAATATTCTTTCAGAAACTAAAACTATTTGTTTAAGAGAGCATCATACACCAAACCTTTTGGGATTTATGGAATTTCATGGTACTGAAGTTACAAAAGTTAGATTTTATTTATGTTATTATGATGATTGTTCTGCTATCAATGGAAAATTTGTGTGTTATTGGGAGGAAAGACCCTTGAAATGGTATGATTTGTCCAAATACTATATGCCTTCTCTATCTGTCAAGAATAGACTATGTAATGATAATATAAAAAATATCTGATTTAATAATTATGGTACAAATGAAGAGATAGATACCATGGCTACCGTTCTGTATTGTCATGGAATCAATACTACAACTGATTATTCATTGAATTGTGATAGTGTTGTTCAGAGATGCAATAGAGACTCTGAAAAGAAGCTGAAATATATGAATAATTGTTTGAACAATTTAAAATTTAAGTTTATCAAGTCATGGTTTGCTTCAATCTTTGATTCACCAGCTGGCCAAAGGTCTTACAACTCATCTTCAAGCGTTAATGATTATCTCGATTATTTGGAATTCAAGGGGGATCAAAGGGAAAAATTCAATTCCCTACTTAAGACGTATGGGTTTTATGGTACCGTTCCATCAAAATTACGCGATATATTGTTTGTTTGCAACAAATCACATGCTTAGGAAAGTCTTTCTTAGCTAGTTTTATTTATGTAAAAGGTGTTAGAGGTTTGAGAAAATTGTTGTGACATGAGCTTTTGCATATGGTGAGTATGATTCTTTGGATTCCTTTAGTAATTGAGAGACTTAAGGCTTTAGAGAGAGAAATATATTTTAAAGAGAGAAAATCAAAGTATGCAAGCGTTCTGATTCAAACGTTCGACCCCTTTAATAGAACAGCCTTGGCGTTTATATAGAGGCACAAGGACTTGGTGTACAACTGATATCAGTTACATAAATGAACTTATTACATGTTAGTCCTTCACTTAAATACATATTTCCCAATTCATCATCTAACTTTATAATCTCTTATACAAGATTCAGTTATTTACATTTTAGTCCCCAATATTCCATTTTCTTACCAGTAGCCCCTTAGTTCTCATGGCAGAAAATGAATGAGAACTAATCAAATTCGAATATAAGCAAAAGCAAAGATACCTTTCTCTACCATAATCCGAACTATGTCGATTATTCTGATATATCCTTAATTGTCCCAAATACATCAAAATATGTCAACACGTACTCGTCCCAAACACATCGAAATAGCTCAACAGATAATCGTCCCAAACACATCAAAATATATCAATAGGTAATCCTCCGTTTACATCACAATTTGAAGCAAGAGCTAATAATCTTAAGTGTCAAACCTATTTCTCAACAAATCATGACCCCATAGGTAGTAGATCTGCAATTAGGCTTTTATAGTAACAGTTGTTGAACCCTTATCTACGTAACCGTTTCAACATCTGTCCAATCAACTTCCACCTATTCAACTACTTAAGACACCTTTTCTCCTCTTATAAATTCCATTATGACCCATTCGTTGATCCACAAACCAAATTTCTTGAGAGAGACAGCACAAGAATCTCTAAACTCCTTCGCTACCCCCACCGGTTTCTTCAAACTCTTTTGCTACCTTCACAGGAAAATACATCTTTTCTGATCAACCTTCAACCATTTTATGAGAAAACGCCCAAAATCCAGAAGATCCAAGTCCAGAATTCACAAAGAACACAAATCCCCAAAGTCAAACAACAACATCTTCGGAGCTTACAATTATTTATGCATCAGTGAAAGAGCAGAAGAATATAAAGCTGTTGGGTTAATAAGTAACACTCCCCTTGGAACATCCACAAAAACCATCTATTACGGTAATTCCGATCCTTTTAAAGTTCCCACGTTTTCTCCTTCGCCTATTACAGAAGAAAGTGAGTCTTCAAAAACTCGAATCGCCAAAAGTTCCTCGAATCCCACCTTCTTTTTCCCAATCATCACCTCGAATCACTTATGAAATAAAAAATTCTTCTTCAAAACAGTCTGAAGCAACTTCTTCCTCAACTTGTCTTCCACGAGCACGTAGAAAAAGGACTTTCATAGCTATGGGAGACTATCCTGATATTACGTCAAATATTTCTACCAATTCTGCTCCCTCGAGGAAGATTGTTGAGACAACTGCATCATCTCAACAAAATCCCTCGAATAATCCTCCTCAACTGAGAGATGAAGTATCAGAAGAATTTGATTCTAATTCTACTCAATCAAATGATGAGGAAATTTCAGAGGAAGAAGCTTCGAAAGAATCAAAAAATGCTACTCGGGAAAAAATCCGTAAACCAAGAGTAAAGAAAGCTCTTATTACCATATTCGAGGAGGATATGGCACTAATTGGTGAAAAATTGAGGATTTGAAGAAGTAATGGGGAATGAAAGACAACATTACTCTTCGTCTTCCCAAAAAAGGAGAAACACCCTTCGACTACAAGAATGACGAGCTGGTAGTCTATCTAGAAATCATCAACTGGGGTCTTTAATTCCCGCTGGACCCTATGATAGTTGATTTCTTCGAAGTTTTGGATCTATGTCCAACCCAAGTGACACCAAATCAATGGTTCACGCTTCTTTATGTAATCATCGCCTCCCGTTTGTCCAAAATTTCGATTAGCATCAAGGATTTTATATCGTTAACTTAATCGTAGTGCTTCCATTCTAATATCTTACATTGGAGGATGATCTAAAAATCATCGACCATCACCTGGAAGCAGACAAATTTTGGAATCAAAACTTCATCTTCATTTTAGGAGCATATGAAAATGGCAAAGAAATATCCAAAGTTAACCCATCTAGACTGAACCTTGTCTGGAAGAGTAATCGTAAGTCTCTTAATTTTATTCTTCTAAATTAATTTTTTTTGTTATCCTTATTCATTATCAATTTATATATCCCGAACATAAATTCTGAGGTGTTATGCCATTCGTTGAGAAAGAGCCAAAGAAACTTTCATCACTCTTGCTCCTTGGGCTGAAAAAGAATGGAATTAACGGTTTCAAGACAACATTCGAACCCATCAACTTTCTCAACAATCAGTTGTTTCCGATCACACATGGAGCCTTTCTCATGAAAATTTGATGGAGCAACCTAATCCTCGACAAGTTGTCAAAAAATTGGTCCATTCCGACTACAAAGTTTTTTTACCCATTCGTAATATTTCAGACAACCACCATCTTAAAAAGAAAAAGGCAAAAAAAATAAAAAGGCAGCTAGTCTATCTGGTGCTAGCCCTTTAACCGATCCGAAGCCCAGAGGTTCGAAGTGAAAAACTAAAGAGAACACAGTTTCCATAGTCGAAGAAGGAATAAAAGAGGGATCTTCTCCAAAGAAGAAGAAAAATAACGCACCTTCAAAAAAGAAAAGTACCTCTAGGACGAGTCCCCATTAGAAAAGGAAGAAGAAAATAGTGGAGACAATCAAAGAAATAGTATCCGATGACAATGAAGTTGTAGCTGCAGAAAATCAGCAAGGTCATCTAAAGGAAAATGAAGGCAACGTTGAAGGCATTATCAATCAGCAAAAAGAAACTGTTACTGCAGAGGATAACCAAGGTGATGATCACTTTGATACTGATAGTTTCATTAAATTCGACGAATCACAAGAGCTTGTTGGAGAAGAAGATCCCATCATTCAATAGATTCAAACTTATTTTCATAATCTGGGTAGGAGACCTACACATACTACATCTGAAGTTATATCTCCTAAGGTTATTGTTCCTAGTCCAATTGTATTTCCTCCCATTGCACCAAACCCGGACGTTCGCGCTTCACTTCAACCCTTTTCCGATATTAATATTGCAGCCAAAAAGCTTCCTCAAGAAATCGAGGCTTCTCAAAATTATCTGAAACGGATGGCTAAAGATACGGTTCACTATACAGGAGCTGCTGAAGCTGAGAAAAAATTGAAGGAAAACTTTGGTAATCATATAAGAGATCAATTTCATGGATTCTAAATGTCAAGATCTGAGTTTTCCAGAGGACTTCAATTTGTCAAAAGGCATTAACGAGAACAGCATCGAATCGAGAAAGAAAATCTAAACACTTTGTACCAGGAAGAGATAGATCAACTCAAAGCTAAACACCTTGCAGACTTAGCTGATGAGAATAAGAAATTCAATGACCTTTAGATTTCCCTTACTAGTAGCGAAGCAAAAAATAAAAACTTAACCAATGAGATAACCACACTAAAGACTGATTTTGAGAAGGAAAACCAACTTGCTGACACTGCTGCTAAAGATGAGTGTACCAAATATATGTTGGCAACTATCAACAATGGAAAATAAGAGAAAGCCATCAAACGTTTCAAGAAATACATGTTACGTATCCTAAGATAAATCTTTCCATCTTTTGGAATGAAATTCCTGTCAAACGGCGCCACAACGAAGCCTTTGATCCTATCCCAAGTTTATCGACCGAAGAGGAGTCATCCGAAGCAGGCTCTGAAGATAAATAATTTTACAATATTTTGGATTTATATTATCTTTTTGTACTTGTTATATCAGTACTACAATGTTTGTACTCATTAACTATTCTGAATGACAAAGGTTTTATTTATGCTTCATATGTTTATGTTATGTTCACATTCAATTGCTATTTATATTAATTAACCAATATAAAAACATAATAAAATAATTTGAACAAGCATAACAATGTGTAATAGTTTGAATTTTATTGTGCATTTAATGAACGTAGAACTTCGAACATCAAAGAGTGTTTAATAAACGTAACACTTCTAACATCACAAAGTGTTTAATGAATGTAACACTTCAAAAATTACAGATTGTTTAATGAACGTAATACTTCGAACCTCACTTGGTGTATAATGGACGTAACACATCGAATATCACAAAGTGTTTAATGAACATAACACTTCAAACATGGTTACTTTTTCAAAAAGTGCACACGAAACTCGGAACATTCTACTCTTGATGATCAGTCTTTCACCAGTTACCAAAATAGTTTAAATAGTCAATTGCAAACGACCATTATCAAACAAAATGTGTTTTATTGAGAATTTTGAATATGTACATAACGCATCGTTAAAACCTCCCTGGGCCAACAGGGTAGGTAAGAGTGCGCTAATCAATCAAAGAAAACAATTTCAAATGTACAACACGGTTACTCCCAGTACAACTTCAGGTGTTGTGTATTCCACGGGTGTTGAAGCATCCTCCCATGACCATCACATAGGTGATAAGAACCTGGCTTTATCCTTTTAACAATCATATAAGGCCTTTCCCAATTCATGGCCATTTTTTGAGGCTCTTCTCCCTAATATGTAGGAATACTTTTCTTAACACTTTATCCCCTACTTTAAAATCCTTTTTTTACCCTCAAATTGTACCCGTTCCTCAAAAGAGTTTGATAATGGATTATATTTAAATGAGGTGGAACTCTTTTCTCATGAATCAGATCCAAACTTTCTCTTTTAGATTCGTTGTTGAATTCTTCAGAATATTGATTTATTCAACAAAATGATAACGTAGATTCGGAAAGGCTAACAACATCCATTCCATATGCCAAGGTAACATGAGTTTCTTTAGTAACTTCCCTATGAGTTGTTTGATAAACCAAAGCACCTCTTGTATATTATTAGGCCATTTTTCTGCCGCCCATGTTAAATTTTCTTCAACCCTTCCAAGGTAGATCTGTTGGTCACCTCCAGTTTTCCATTTTCTTAGGATGAAAAGGTGTTGAAAAACACTGCCTAATTCCCTTTGAAGCACAAAACAAAGACATTTCCTTATTATTAAATTGTAGACTATTATTTGTACTAATCTTTCGAGGCACTCCAAAATGATATCAAATATTGTTTACGATAAATTTAATCACGTCCTTTTCCTTTGTTCCAGATAAAGGCTCCGCTTCGGCCCACTTTGTTAAAACGTCTATTGCAAAAATTATCAGTTTTTGCGCTCCATAAGCCAATAAACGGAATGGAAAAGGTCCCGCTAAATTTATTCCCTATGTATCAAACGAAATGGCTTCAGTAATAGACATAAGTGGAACTGCTCGTTTATGAATAAAGTTAGTAAATCTTTGGGAATTATCGGAGCTTCAAACAAAATTCTACGCATGGTTCATGATTGAAGGCCAATAAAACCTTGCAAGTAAAACTCGATGAGTTAATGCCTTAATGGCACAATGCATTGATCCTTCTCCATCATGCAACTCTGATAAAACTTCTTGTGACTCTTTTCTATTCAAACATCATAATAAGGGCCTACTCAATGCTCTCTTATACAAAATTCCATCCAAAACTATATATACAAAGTCTTTGCCTCGCAAATTTTTGGACAATTTTGAATCCTCATGCAGCTCTCTTCGAATTAAGAAATTTAAAATATATGTCCGCCAATCGCCTTAAACTTCTTTTTAGGTGACAAACAGTTCCTCAATATGTTCACATTAATCTAATTGAGTTATAACCGGAGGACTCTCTTATAGTAAAATCCACGAATACTCTTCCTTGTAAGAAACAGTTGCTAATGAATAAGCCATTGTGTTACTTCCTCGACTTATATGTTCCACAACAACGTAATCAAATAACAACATCCAAATCCGAAGCTCTCAAAGATACAATATAAAATGATCCATTTTGGCTTCGGAATTTCCAGATACTTGATTTGCTGCTAATTGAGAATCTATATCTAGTCGTACTGAAGTTGTTCCACATATCTTCGCAAGTCTCAAACCAGCTAAAGCAGCTTCGTATTTTGCTTCGTTATTCGAAGCGTGAAAACTAAATTTAATAGACTAAAGCATTGTTTCTTCAGATCGAGCAAGTAATTGAACTCCAACGTTGCATCCCAAAACACTAGATCCGCTATCAGTTCAAACAATCCATGTCGAATTGACTGGTAAAACATCATTGCTATCCTCTAAATCTGATATGCTTAAATGAAATTCAACAAGAAAAGTTTCCAAAGCTTGTGCTTTAATTGCAGTTCAAGGTGTGAAGGTAATACCAAAATCTCCCAATTCCACTGACCATTTAGTCATTCTCCCTTAAATGTTAGGACGTTGCAAAACATTATTCAGTGGAAATGAAGTGTGAACTCCAATGGTACACTTTTCAAGATTCAGCTTTAACCTTATTTCCCTAAAATTCAGAAATGTCTCCTCTAAATCTTCCAAATAGACATCATCGACTGAACATTCTACCACCATGTCAGCAACAAGGGCAGCAACATCAATTTCAACAGTATGCCCCAAGACAACCTCAGAATCAACATCCTGACCCTTCTCAACATTCTGTGAGAGACTCTGAATTCGAAGAGATGAAGTTAATGATTAAAAGTCTGATGGTATCTCACAAGACCTTGGAAAATCAGATTGGGCAGATGGCCAGTAACATGATTGTTAGACCTCAGGGAGATCTTCCTAGCGACACAGAACATAATCCAGGTAAACGAGACGGAAAGGAGCAATGCCAAGCTATCACCTTGCGATCAGGAAAGGTTGCTGAGAACCCCACAATTGAACAAAAGGTGGATTCTTCTCAAAATCAGCCCATTCTGAAAAATTCTGCGCAAAATTAGCCCTCATCTGAGGTTAGTTCTGGTCAAGATCAGCCACCTAACAAGCCATCTGAGTCAGTTGTTGAGCCTACTATCTGGTCAAGATCAGCCACCTAACAAGCCACTAGAGCAAATGCCTAGTTATGCCAAGTTCATGAAGGGAATTCTTTCGAAAAACTAAAGCTTGGTGATTTTGAGACAGTGGCGCTCATTGAGTAATGGAGTGCGATCTTACAACAAAAATTGCCTCCCAAACTCAAAGATCCAGGAAGCTTCACCATTCCTTGTTCAATCGGCAATTTAACTTTCAGTAAATGTTTATGTGATTTGGGAGCGAGCATCAATCTGATGCCCATATCTGTGTTTGAGAAACTTGGGCTACCTGAGTCAAAACCGACTAATATCTCTTTACAGCTGGCTGATCGTTCTATCACATATCCTCGTGGGATCGTAGAAGATGTCTAGTAAAGGTATAAAAGCTCATCTTTCCTGCTGACTTCGTTATCATGGATTTCGAAGAGGACCAAAACATCCCCATAATCATGGGAAGGCCATTCTTGGCTACGGGAAAAACTTTGATTGATGTCCAAAAAGGGGAGCTCACTATGAGAATGCAAGATCAGACTGTCACTTTCAACGTTTTCAAGGCTATGCAATCCCCAATACAGGATGAGGAATGTTTCAGGTTGGATACGGTCGATTCTTCGCACAGTAATGAGTTGGATCAGTTCTCGAGTTCAAATGCTCTAGGCAGAGTTCTACATAGTGAATCTGACTTCAAAGACGAAGAAATATCCAAATGTGTTCAACTACTACAGGCAGCCCCGTATCAAAAGAGGCTCAATATTCCACATGAGTCACTCGTATTGGGTGATCTTAAGGATTCTCAGGAAATACTTAAACCTTCTCTACATGAAGCTCCTAAACTTGAACTCAAACCACTACCAGATCATCTCAGGTATGCTTTCTGAGGAGAGTCATCTACATTACCTTTTATTATTGCACCTAACCTTTCAGGTAGTGAGGAAGAAAAGCTATTAAGAGTTCTGGGGAAGTTCAAATCAGACATTGGTTGGACCATAGCACATATCAGAAGATGTATAAGGAAAAAAGTCAAGAAACGGCATGATATGAAGCTTGTACATAAAGCTTTTGATCCACGCCAACTTGTTATTCTTTTCAACTCTCGTCTACAGTTTTTCCCAGGGAAGCTCAAGTCAAGGTGGTCTGGACCTTTTAAAGTCAAGACAGTATGTCCACATGGAGCAGTTGAAATCTATGAGGAATCGCCAGATAAAGCATTCAAAGTTAATGGTCAATGACTCAAGCATTACTATGGAAATATGGAGAACCGTGAGGCATTCAGCATCCACCTCGACACTATATGATTCCGAGTGGTATCGTCGAGCTATCGACGTTAAACAAGCGCTTCGTGGGAGGCAACCCACTGGGAAACAATGATCAACGATGTTGGACGAATAGGGGAGTGTTTCTTGTTTCCTTTAATTTCTTGTAGTTGCATTCATCATAGTAGTTATTCATGTTAGTCATGTTTATTTGCATATTCATGCCATGACCATATAGACTGTGTTTAGGATCGAGTTAGTCTATTAGCATAACATTTTGTTCATGTATTTTGCGTCTTTGATCCCTTGAGTTGTTGTTTCTACTTAAGTAGCCAATGATGAAAATCGTTTGGAATGACAGTAGGAATAAAATTTAATTAGGTTGCTTGTCAGTTAGCTTGCTTGATGTAGAAGCACAATTAATACATGTAGACTTATCGATTGTTTTTATGCTAGTTACGGACACACTTGAGTATTGTTATACATAATCCTTGCTTAGGTTCAGAATTACACCTTAATCCTTTATTAACTCATGGATTGCAAAAAGATAAGTTTGGGGGAGTTAAAAGATAAATATGCGTATTATTGAGTTAGGCGTCAAAGGCTAGTAGCCGCTCGTTGACGCACGTCCTCTCGCTGGGGGCTGCATATTACGAGTAGTCTAGGGGTGGAATGAGATGGAGCGAAACACACTCATTCCCAATCGTTGATTCAAAAAAAAGGTAAAAAATGGCTAGGATGAGCTCTTTGGTGCTCGAGTTATTAAGTTCTAGGGGACTTTGTGCCTAGTGACCTAAGACTTTTCCGGTCTGGGATCCGCTAACCTAAAGCTCGTTACATGGGCACCATTGTATAAGTCTTTAAGGGACCTCGTCCATTGCACGGTCAAATAAGCCTTTGTGTGTCTGTATATAGAGTAAAGCATAATAAATCTTTGACAACCCCGGAGAAATATGGATGTGCAACTTGACTATGAAGAATCTAGGTTGTATTTCGTTTCTAATCTTGTGATTATTATGATGAGAACAAGTAAGGTCCATTAATTTGTACTAAAAACATGTCGATTGAGTTTGAGCACACACGCACGCTTCTTCACTTGTATTGCTAACATTTGAGTACCTAGTTATTTCACATTCCGAGGTCATTACATTCGTTGAGGCATTTATGCTGAATTAGTTACGGTTACTCGTTCGGGATCATTGCGTTCTTGCATTCATTTAAATTCAGTTGCATTCATGCATCAATTGTTAAACCTGTTTTGCATTGCTTGAGGATAAGCAACGGTTTAAGTTTGAGGGTTTGATAAGTGCATTTCATATCACTTATTACGCTTCCATTATTCTTAAAATCGTCATCGGTTCTCAAATATTCATTGAGTTTTAACGTATTTTTCCAGTATTCTTAAAGACGCTTGTGCCGCGGGTAAATTGTGATAATATTAATAAATTTGGGGTTGAAATTGAAGAAACTGGAAATTAATGTACTTGAGGGCAATTTTGGAAAAGTTGAAAACAAAGAAAAATATATTGATGCTTGAAAAAATATATTTATGTTGAAAAAAAATATTAATGCTACGAAAATATATCATGACGAGTGATTTTCTAAAAGAATATATATTAATGCTTGAAATATATTATGACGAGTGATTTTCCAAAAAATATATATTAATGCTTGAAAAATATATTAATGTTCAAAAAAAGGAAAATATATTTTCTAAGATATTGTTTAGAATATTAAATTAAGAAAAAAATATTAAAGCAAAGCATAAAAGGAAATTAATGTTGAATTAAGAAAAAAATATTAGATTAATGCGAATATTTTATTTAGTTATATTGTTTAAAATATTATTTTATTTAACATAAATATTTTATGATTTGTAATTTGATTTTTTTTAGGAATACAAAACCGCTTTGGATTTTTTTGGGTGCAAAACAAGCGAGAAAAGGAAAACAAATATTATTGGTCTATTCTGCTGAACATAGACAAAGGAAAGAATTAAATAATTATACTATATAATTATATGAGTGTGGGTCAAGCGGAAGCATTTAATTAAAAGCCCAGGAGAAAGAAAGAAAGGCAATGGGCTTCTTAGGTTTTCACGAGAAAAGTTATAAATAACAGAGACATACAGAAGGGAGAGGAGGCACTGATTGAGTTTGCGGCAAAATACAAAAGAGAAACGAAAAGGAGATTGGCTGTCACTAATTACCTTTGGTTTACGGCAGCGATAAAACACAGAAGAAAAAGTAATTGACGATTTTTCCGATCGGCAGAGGAGCAGGTGACAGCTGTTTTGGATGTTCAGTCGGCAGGAGGCAGGTAGTTGTTCGGTTTAATTTTCTCTAAACTTTTGTTCGGTTTAATTCTTTCTAAACTTTTATTCTTTTATTTACATTCTTCCTAAACAATTATGTTAACTTTCGCACCCATGATGATGATTTGTTCGATTATGAACTAATCATTGTCATGGAACCCTAGCGGATTTGTTTGAATAATATTTAGGGTTTATTGCTTAATTGATTTGTAAGATACGTTTATCGGTTACCTAGTATGGTTGTGTTTATTGTTAGATGTGTCGCGAACATCTAGTTTGTTAACCTTTAATGAATGCGAAAGTAGATTTAAGGGTTTAGAACTTTCCATGCTAGCATAGGTTCTTGAATGATTCATATTGTGATTGTTCATGATTCGTAATATGTCATTAACCATATCATATTACCCTATGTAATCGAAATAGGTAACTTGTGCTTAAAACCAATTGTACCTGAATTCATATAGATATATAGGATTGTCATGCATGCGGTGTTTGCTTAACTGCTATCTCTTTTGTGGTTTGGTTTACGTGTACTGAAAGGTAGCGTATTCTGATTTTGTGTTATCTGATTAGTAATCATAGTTATCTTACATATTGATTAAGTATATTAATACTCTGAGTAAAATAAACAATGAAGTTAGGGTTCCATGTTTTCTCTCGCATAAGTAAAACTCATTAGATATTCTCGTTACTTGATTTGTTTAGTTACATTCATACTTTATTACTCGTTTAAGCATTAGTTTAATAATCATACGTTGTTGCATAAGTGAATTCTTGTCTTATACACCTAGTCTTCGTGGAAACGATCTTTCTTACTTATTACTTGCTACGATTTGACTGCGTATACTTGCGTGAGAAAAGGACTAACAACAGACTCAATTTAAGTCTGTAAAATCAACACACATTCCTCACTTCCCGTTTTTCTTTTTAACCACTACTGGATTCACCGTCCATAAATGATAATGTGATTCCATTATATGTCCAACCCTGGATAAACGATCCACTTCGGAAACAATCGCTTCTGTTTTTTTCTCATAAAAATGCAGTCTCTTTTGAATTACAGGCTTCACCCTCAAATTAACAGCTACATTATGACAAATCACTTTGATCGGTACTCCTACCACATCCTCTGTTTTCCAAGCGAAAACATCTAGATTATGAGACAAAAATTGTAAGAGTCGTTGACATAAAGAAGAGGTCAGTAAGGTTCTAATTCGAAGTGCTCTTCCCTTGGAAAAACGTATATTCTTTAATTTCTTCGCGCACTGTTATTGACCCTAGGGTTTCCCTATGATCGTTAACCCTTTCATCAAAATCCGATGTCAACCCCCTGACCATTATTCGTTCATTATATCACCACTACTAGATTCTCGAATCCGAAGTGCAGTGGCATAACATTCCCTTGCAACTTTTTGGTTCCTTTGAACGACCCCCACACGGTCTCCTATGACATATTTGAAGCACCGATGTACTGTCGATACAATATTATACGTCTTTGACAACCATGACCTTCCAAAAATGGCATTATAACCTGTAAGAATTTCTAACGTCATAAAAAGAACTTGGACCTTCTTCTTGAAAGATCTTTTGCCCAAACTTACTTTCCCCTCGAACTCTCCAATAACCCGCACAGTTACTCTGGTAAAACCAATGATTGTAAGCTCGGACTGAGAAATTCAAGGAGGGTTGTGCATCTTATAATATGTTGCTTTTAAAGAGACGTTCGCAGAACTCCCTATATCTATAAGCACGTGTCTAATATCAATGCCATTAACTTCAGCCCCAATGAACACAAAATCCTCATGTGGCCCTACAGTGCCTCGTAAATTGTCCTGATAAAAAGGATAAAGGGAACGTCTCTCTTGCTAGATAAATGAGTAGAACATTTTTCCCTCCATCTGGGTTGCCAAACTAATAATATGTCTTTCCCTTGAGTTATCAGTATTACCAGTCACTGAATCACCCCCAAAAAAGCCAGTGACTCAAAATACTAATATAAACCTCGAACGTGCCTTTTTTATTGAATATTCTACTACCATCAAAATTAATCTATTTGGATCCATATCCAAATATTCTGAGGTAATATCAAATTAATCAACCTTGGAATCCAAAATCATTAAATTTTCAGCTTGCACATTTGGATTAGTTGGCTCTGGATTCGATGCTGGATTTTTTGATGCATTTCTCTATACGTTTACATAAGTCATTAGCTTTCCATTTCCAATCATAGTTTGGACTTCATTTTTCAGAGCAATGTAATCAGAAGTGTCATGACTAGTCTCATTGTGGTACCTACAAAATTTGTTGTTTTGCTCCTCCCTAGGCTTATTACAATCACGCTTTTAGTCAAATCCGCATAATATTCAGGCCTTATCCACTGGTTCGGCCTCGGCCTATTGAACTGGTAAGATGGAGCATGATTCGAATATCCCCCAGATCGAGGTGGTAAATTGTTATTCCTCGAATGCACTTGTTGAGAAATAATTAAAGGTTGTCGTTAGTTATGTGACGTTTGTCCCAAATTTTTCGGAACGTTGACTGCCGCTCCTCGGACCCTAGTTGATTTTTCAACTTTGATTTGATCTTCAACCTGAGCCATCAACGCTTCAAAGGTTAAAGCCCGCCTTTTCGTTCTTTCATTAGCCAAATCCCCTGGCAACAATCCCTCGCGGAAAGCTGCCATCGCCACTGACTCTTCACAATTATCCAAAATTTCCTTTGTCAAAACAAATCGCTTTGTGTAATATTTTAATTTTTCTCCAATTGCTTGCTTGCATTGGATAATTGTGTCACCGTTTGATCTCATATTTTCAATACCAATGAACTGTCTTCGAAAAATAGTATAAAAATCTCTTAAATTTGAAATGGATCCCCTTGGAAGTTGGTTATACCATTGCAAAGTTTTGCCCTTAAATGTTTGTGAGAAAGCCTGACATACCAACATGTCATCATCCTCTGAAATTTATCATATAATTTTTTTATTGTTTGATGTGATTGTTACTTTTCAACTTTTGCGATGTCAAAACACTTCGGAAGCGTAATAGATCTGATTTCACTTGTCAATGAAAAATTCCTCCAATCAACACCTTAAACATATTGATCTTGAGTTCCCATTACCCCATATAAATTCCAATGAGCCTCATTATAATGATTCAATGTGTGTCCCTCACACCAATTAGACTCTCTCAAACATCGAGGTACACTATCTCTCGTGGATTTGTGCTCTTTCTAAAACTTTAGAAGTTGATCCATCTCTTCCTTCAAAGAACCCATATACCTTTTAAAACCTAATCAATATCTTTCAACCTCCTCGTCACTAGATGTGACATACTTTTCTTTATCTTTCTTTTATTTTTGAGAAGAATGACGCTCTTTTGGAGCATCAAAGCGCGCCTTCTTCTGTTGACTCCTGATTTGCCGATCAGTGCAAGATCGGTCAGATTGATTTCTAGCTTCATTTTGTTCACTCATGTGTCTCACCTTGGATTTCAGCCTTGGTGATTGAATCTCATGCTCTTTCGTATCATATTTCTCATTCAAAGCGTTTGTTTTATCCAAGAGTTGGTTCACTCATAGTTCTATCTCAGCTTGAGTCTGGTGGATCAGAGTTGATCCATCTTGCTTATCATTTGTCATCTGTAAGTCTTTCTTTAACGTTTCGACAGCTGATCGAACCAGAGGATCACTTTTAGGATTCATCGTTAATTGTTTATTATTTTTTAAGATCAATTTGAATTCAAATTAACAAAATAGGCACCAATTGTCAATCGGTCCCCAGCGGAGTCGCCAATTTGGTGAATATAATTATGTACATTGCTTTAGTAATTGAGATAAGTAAAGCTTTAGATAGAAAAAAGATTCTAGAGAGAGAAAATCAAAGTATGCAAGTGTCTAAACCCAAAAGTTCAACCCCTTTATTAGATCAGCCTTGACCTTTATATAGAGGCACAAGAAGTTGGTGTACAACTGAAATCAGTTACATAATGGACTTATTACATGTTAGTCATTCACTTAAATATATATTTCCCAATTCCTCCTTGAACTTTATAATCTGCTTTAGAAGATTCCATTATTTACATATTAGTCCCCAATATTCTATTTCCTTATCATATTATATGTGGGAATACGTTGTTGTCTTGGTTGGTTTGTGGATATATTAATATTGTTTTTAAAGCGTAGAAGAAAAAAGGCAAGTGTGGAATTTCTATAGGTGATGTTGATGATTTTGTTGAATTTATGGTACACACTACCTTGGTTAATGTGGGTTTAATTGGTCCACGGTTTACATGGTGTTCTAATCGTTTAGGGGAGGCTCGAACTTATTACAGATTGGATAGAGTGTTGTTCAATCATACCTGGCTTTCTAAAATGCATAACATTCATGTCTCTCCTTTATCTAGAAAGCAATCTGAGCATACTCCTTTGTTGATTCAATGTGTCCATATATTAAAAAATGTTCTAGGTTCATGTGGTCAATGCATGAATCATTTATGTCTACGGTTGAAAATTCATAGGAACAACCTTGTTTTGGTACCCAATGCTTTGTTTGTAGATCAAACTTAAAAGGCTCCGTAAATATTTGAAAGATTAGAATTTGAATGTTTTTGGAAATATTTTCAAACAATTGGAAGAAGTTGAATTTCAAATCAAAAATTTGGAGGGACATAAGGATGTGCTAGATGATATGGACGACGGGTCGCTTCATTCTTATTGGAACTTGCATAGAACTCTTCTTAGAAGGGAGGAAGCTGTTTTTCGAGATAAACCAGGGTTGATGTGGTTAAATAGTATGGATAAAAACTGTAATTGTTTTCATGATACTTTTAAAGTTAGAGCTCTCAAGAAATCGTCACTTAAACTTGTTATCAATGGTGTTATGCTATCATCTCATGATTTGGGTAATGGGGAGGCTAAGTTTTAGTCCAAAGTTTTGGGTCCCTCTGTTGTTCATGGTAACACCCAGGATTTAAACAATTTCATTCTTTGTGGGTTTTTTTTTCTAATCAGGAGAGCATTAATCTCATTCAAATTTGCATGAAAAAATAGAGTTTGGGAAACAATAAAAAACGTGAATGCGTCAAGTTATTTGGGTCCTAATTGGTTTAATGGTCTTTTTTCATAAATGTTGGGTGATAGTTGGGGTTAATTTGGTTGATGCGGTTCAGGTAGCTTTTTCTGGTTCTAAACGGCCTAAACGTTATATGTTGTTATTTCTTACACTAATTCCTAAGAAGCAACAACTGTCTTTTTTTAATGATATATGTCCAATAAATTTGTGTAACTTTTCATACAATATTATCTCAAAATATTTAGTTGATGAGTTGTCTTTTTTACTCTTTGGAAAGAACAGTTCAGTTTCCTAAGACGCCTATTTTTCATCCTAAATTTTGTTTTAGATTTTTTTATATTCCAAAGTCTTACCTGATAATTGAATCATTTGTATTGCAATTCCACTTGCGTCGAAATGTGTATATTGTAAGAATCAACAACATGATGCATTAAATCATCATTTTTTACATAATGACTTTGCTAATACTTTATTGGGTTACTTTTCTTATTGGTTACAAGGCCCAAAATTTCTTCAGTTTTATAATTATTCAGATTTCATTGCGACAAAAGTATAAGTCAACTCTAACTTTCTATTATAACTTGTTCTCTCGATGAGGTTATTTTTTTGCATCATATTTTAGTCAAATCAACATGTGATAAATTTAATACGATGGTTGTTGACTAATATATGTAACAGAATGAAGGTGAGGTGATCGATACAAATATTTTCACTCCGAGTGAATCTTCCTTTCACTTAAACTACCAATAGTTAAACCTCGGCGTAAAATGATTAAATGAGTACGATGAATTCAACCTCCTAAAGGACATTTGATATTTAGTTTTGATGGTTCGTGTGCAATGGATAATTTAATGTTCGAGGAATTATACGTGATGCAATTGGGGACATGGCTGTTGCTCTTACTTCATTTATAGGAAATAGAATGCTTTATGGGCTGAATGTCGTGCTTTACTTTTGAGGTTGAATATTTCTTACTTTTTATCTTTGGTTGTTGATTTTATTGAGGGGGATTCTCAACTTGTGATTAATATTTCAAAATCTAATTCGAAGTCTTGGGTTCTAAGGAATGAATTTTTTGATATTCATGATCTTAGTTTTGGGTCTCAATTTGGACATGTTGGTCGAGAGGCCAATGAAGTTGCTGATTGGTATAGTCCGTGAGCATATGGTCAGTTTTTCTATTGATGAGGAAGAACTAAAATCCGTGTATGGAATGATTCATGGGATTTGAGGTCTTTTGGAACTGGCTAACGTTCTTTGTTATCATATTTGATTTTAGTTGTAGGCTATAATTCATGTTATGCATTTTGGTTCATGCGATGCCGATGTTCATAATCACTTTCACTTCATGCAATCGTTTGTGGAGCATCAGAACTTATCTATCGCTTTTTAGAGTCCAACTATTATTGGGTTGTACTTCCCATTTATTTATATATTTTATACAACTCTATGCGCAGGTGTGTGCAAGTAATTATATTGTCTCTAAGGTGGGTATGGTCAAAATATATAAAGGTCATGTTAGATTTTTTTAGATCTTTTTAAGAGGCTTTGGAATAATCTTCTGTCAAGTTTTTACTTATATATTGTGGATCTTTCCCATGTTTAATTGATATGGAATGTGGGGCTTTGGTCGCCACCCTAACACTAAGATCATATGCATTCGTATAAGAAAATTATAAAGTAATTCTTTTAGAAATCAACACTAGTTTTGATTCAGAATCAATAAATTAAAAGGATTATTTGTAAAAAAATGTCTTTCTAATTGATTATTAGAGCATAATCCTCACACATGTTTGATTCCTTCATCTATATTAAATCAAATACACAAACTTATCGCATCCTCTGAAAGTATCAAAGCTTATTGGGCTTGGAAACAATAAGATAAAAAACGTTATAGAGTAAAAAAAGCTAAAACAAATGTAAAATAAACTCTCATCCATGATAAAAACACTTCGAATATAGATTAATATAATGTAACAAGTTAGTACACTCTTTATTTCTTGTAATTTCAATTACTAGTTGTAACGTGTGTTTTGAATACTTGTTTATGTACTACTTGGATTGACTGTTAGTGGAGTAGTGGTAGTCATATTTTACTATAAATATTGAAATTGTGTTTTCATTCTTTAGGATAATAAAAATCAAGTTTCTTGATCACTTATATTTTATATATATATATATATATATATATATATATATATATATATATATATATTATTGAATTTCTTTCATGGTATCAGAGCAAGGTTTTTGCACATCATTACTGTAACTACCTAGTGAAATAAAAAAAATCATGTCAACTGTTATTACTTTTAAATCAATATGAATGGAAGTAATTTAGTTTCTCTTATGTCTACAGAGAAACTTGTTGGAACCAATTATCAAAATTGGCGGTTGTGTATGGAGGCTTTCCTTCAAGGACAAGATTTATGGGATCTTGTTTTCGGTATCGAGACACTTCCTAATGATAATCCAGAAACACTAAGTTAAGGAGAAAATAGAAAGTAAGGTGCGGAAAGTATTTATTTGCGTTGATAACTTTGATCGGTAAAGAGTTTATTGATCATGTTCGTGCATTGGATTCTCCAAAAGATATACGGGATACTCTTGAAAGGTGCTTTATCCAAAAAAATACTATGCATCTTCAATACCTTGAGAATGAGCTTGCTTCTTTAAACCAATATAATATGTCAAAATCTGATTAATTTCTTAAAGTTAAGAATGTATGTTCGGAAATTTAAAGTTTGAATAATGATGAACATATTAGTGATGGAAGGCTAAGAAATTATTCGATTTGTGGATTACGACCTCACTTCATGTCGTTTATATCATCAATACAAGGATAGGTTAAGCAATCATAATTGATGAGTTAGAGAAACTACTATTTAACCATGAAGCATTGGTTAAACAAATGTTTGGTAAGTATTCTGTTGATGTTGAAGATGCACTCTATACTAAAGACAAGTCAAAGTGGAAAAACACATAAAATAATTTTCAAAATGGTGATAAGCGGAAATAGATTGAATGGGGATTCAACAAACCTCTCTAAACTGGCATATTTTAGATATGGAAGCACTGGATACATGAATTCGGATTCTCATGCAAAGCATGTTTGTAAAAAGTGTAGCAAACCAGGTAACATTAAGCAAAATTGTTATGCGAAAATCGTCAAAGCAGATGCACATATTGCACATGATGTTGAAAATATCAATGAGCTAAATTGGGAAAATTATTTCTCAATTGAGGTTAATAATCAACCAGGAAACATGGCTTTGGTTACAGATCTACTTGAAAATAAATTAGAGGTTAATACTAGTAGCATTCACTACAAAAATGAGTAGATCGTTGTTTCGGTTTGATCGTATCATGCTATTGGTAATGCTTCTATACTTTCCGATGTTCGTCCTCATTTCAGCACGAGAGTAATTGTGACATCGGAAAACTCATTACATCCAGTAGTGAAAGAAGGTGATTTAATGTGAAGGGTACTAATTCAGATGATGAAAGTCTTACACTTGAAGATGTATATCAAGTACCGGGTTTAAAGAAGAATCTTGCTTCCATTTCTCAAATCACTAATTCGGGTAAGTATGTTTTATTCGGACCAAACTATGTTCAGATTCTTGATAATTATAAAAGTGTTGATGCTAATGTCTTATTCACTGGAAGTAAGGAAAACTCTTTATATGTTTTATCAATGCGTATGTAGAAAAGACATGTCAAAATACAACACTTTCACTTTGGCATGCTCGACTCGGACATGTTGGTATATATTGTTGTACAAAATATTAATTAAAAGATTATTTCAAGGAGTTCCCTTCTTCAAATTAACACATCGCGATGTCATTTGTATCAGTTGACAATATAGTAAGTCACATCGACTCCCTTTTCAAAATACTTTGAATCGTGCATCGTCGATGTATGAGCTTGTACATTATGATCTTATAGGAACTACAAGAACACCAAGCTTTACTGGTTTTCACTATATGATTGTTACTGTAGATGATTTGTCTTGCTATAGTTGGGTGTATCTCTTGAAAAACAAAGGCGACGCTTTCACACACTTTGTATAATTCAAATAAATGGTAAAGAATAAATTCAGGTTTGTTTTGAAATGTTTGCGAACTGATATTGGGCGTGAATACCAATCACACAAATTTGACAAATTCTATCGCAAACATAGTATTCATCGATAACTAACATGCATGGATACCTCACAACAGAATGAAGTGGCTGAATGTAAGTTTAAACATCTTGCTAAAATGACTTTGTCTTGGTTGCACGATAAGAACCTTCCTCGAGAGTTATGGGCAGCAGGTATGTGGTGTGCTTATTATGTGATAAACTGATTACCTCTATGGCCAAATATATCAAAATCTGCTTTTGAGTTGCTATATACTATATAACCTAATGTGAGTTACTTTAAAGTTTTTGGAGCTCTTTGATATGTTCATATACATAAGCATAATCGAACTAAGCTTGATGTGAAAGCAAGGAAGTCTGTGTTTGTTGGTTATGACGCGAACATGAAATGGTGAAGATGTATAGATCCTGTTACTAAGAATATTGTGACTTCTCACGATGTTGTTTTCGACGATGTTTCTAATGTTTACCCAACTGTTGGTGAAGAAAGTTTTGTATTGATCCCATTTCTTGAAACTGATCCTGAACCGATCTCTACTCAAGATGATCTCAGCGAGAGGGGGAGTTCAGAATTTTCTTTTGACAATAATTCACCACAAAGTGAAATCATATTGTGAAGGACTACAATACCTAGGAAACCACCTATTCATTTAAAGTATTATAAATTTCAAGCTAACCAATGTACCATTACTTATTACTTTATGTTGGAAGACACGTTGGAAATGAGGCTTCATCCTATATTGAAGCTTAAGGGATGTTAGAATGGGAGAATGCAATAAAATATGAAATTGTAGCCTTTGACAAAAATTATAATTGGGTTCTTGTACCGAGACCGAAAGATACTGAACTTGTTACATGCAAATGGGTTTACAAGTTAAAGAAGTAAGCTGAGGAAGATATCTAGACAAAAAACTCGTCTACTTGCTCGTGGTTTCCCTCAACAGCATGGTTTTGATTATGAATAAACCTCCATCCATGTTGCAAAGATGGTAACAATTCGTACTATTATTTCTTTGGCAGCAAACAAATGATAAACTCTTTGGAAATTCGATGTAAATAATGTTTTCTTGTACGACGACCTGGATCGTGATATATATATATATATAACAACCACTTGGTTTTATTTCGTAAGAATTTCCAGAATATGTTTGTAAATTTAATGAAGCACTCTACAGTATGAAATAAGCACCTCGTGCGTAGTTTGGTAAGATTGTTCAATTCTTCTTGTTCAGTGGTTATTATCCTTCTCATTCAGATCAAACCTTTTTGTGAAAAATGATGGAATTTTAAACACTCTGATTCTTCTTTATGTTAATGATATGATTATTACGGGTAATAATTCAACTGAAATCAAATGGTCGAAGGAGGATTTATCTACTCATTTTGAGATGAATCAGATGGTTATTTTTTATCACAAAGAAGTTACGCTACTAAGCTTTAAGGATGGTTTGGTATGGAAAATACAAACTATACAACCACTACAATGGATCCAAGTCTCCAATTACACACAGATGAAGGTGAATTATTAGATGATATGACTGAGGATCACACACTTTTGGGGTGTCTTCTATACTTACAAGGATGAAGCTGAATATGTTACAGTCACATTAGCTTTCTAAGAGTGTATTTGGCTTACAAGACTTATTGGAGATGTTAATCAGGTGATACACTTTCATATTTCCATCTTTTGTGACACTAAAAGTTCTTGGAAACCCTGTGCTTCGTGCTCACACAAAACGCATTGATACTCGCTATCATTTTGTTCGAGAGAAGGTACTTAATCAAGAAATTGAGTTGAAATCTATACTGACAAATGAGCAGGTTGTTAATGGTCTTACTAAGGCACTTCCCAAAACAAAGTTTGAAGAGTTCAAAGAAACTCTTGTCCTAGTTCGAGAGAATTTACTAAGAGGGAGCATCATAAATTAGTGCACTCTTCATTTCTTGTAATTTTAGTTACTCGTTATAACGTGTGTTTTGAATACTTCTTTATCCACCAGTTACTAGTTATAACGTGTGTTTTGTATACTTTTTGTAATTTTAGTTACTAGTTATAACGTCAGTGGAATAGTAATATTCATATTTTAATATAGTTATTAAAATCGTGTTTTGATTTTTTCATGATAATACAAATCAAGCTTCTTCATCACTTACTTTATTTATTTTTATATATATAATAACAGTTTCCAATTACTATATATTATTATGCCGTTTAATACATATTTTTAATACATAAAATATGGTTATATGGTTGATGGTGATAAATAGAGGTGTCTAATGGTTCTCGAACCACGGTTCAAAGCTGACAATCTGCTTAAGAACTGGCGGTTTACCTGCGAAAGGCCCATTAGGACTGCAACCTGGCAGGACCGCAACCCGCCAGGACTGCAACCTGGCAGGACCGCAACCCGCCAGGACCGCAACCCGGCAGGACCGCAACCTGGCAGGACTGCGAAATCACGGTTTATTTGTAAAAAACCGGCGGTTTATGGGTAAATATTATGCTGATTTTATTTATTTTATAACCAAAATGTTATACTTAAAAAATATTGAGATTAAAATATTTTAAGTGTTGGTTATTAATATTTTAAGTGTTGTAATTATTATATAGTCCAAAATTTTAAATATTACTTATGTTATTATCATATTTTCAATATTATTATTATGTTTTTAGATTTAATATTAGTAGTGTTGATTTTTTAATATTACAAACCAAAACTATATCTTATCATGTTAAAAAATTACAAAATTTATGGTTATAATTTTAATATTACATTTTGAATTTTATTACTATGATTTGTTTTTAAATATTACAAGTGTTATTTATTATTTTTAAGTTATATGGTTGTAATTATAATATTACATTTTGAATTTTATTATTGTGATTTGGTTTTAAATATTACAAGTGTTATTTATTATTTTTAAGTTATATTGTTATAATTTTAATATTACATTTTGAATTTTATTATTGTGATTTGGTTTTAAATATTACAAGTGTTATTTATTATTTTTAAGTTATATTGTTGTAATTTTAATATTACATTTTGAATTTTATTATTGTGATTTGGTTTTAAATAAAACAAGTGTTATTTATTATTTTTTAAACCAAAATCATATTTTATCATGCTAAAATATTACAAGTTATATTAAAATATTTAATATTAAAAATGCTAAAATATTACAAGTCATATTAAAATATTTAATATTACAAATGCTAAAATATTACAAGTCATATTAAAATATTTAATATTACAAATGCTAAAATATTACAAGTTATATTAAAATATTTAATATTACAATTGCTAAAATACATTTTTTAGTCTCTTGTCGCTAACCACTTTTTTAAGTCGCAAAACTTTCTCAACAGTAGCTGCAATTTGTAATGGATCTCCCAAAACTTGTCCTCGAGTCTCACGATTAACCTTACTTAACGCAACAGCAATCAAATCGGCCATCTTCGTCTTCGTACTAAGACTTTGTTTAGGAACAGCGGTCTTACTCTTAGTCTTGGTTATAGTTGGGTGTTTGACACTTCGTGTCACCTTGTCGACCGTTTTAGAACTAAAATTTGGTTTGGCGGTCTTGCTAACAGTCGTACGTGTAGTACTAACAAGTTTGAAGTTTCGTCTCTCCTTATCAGAAATTTTCAAACTAAAATTTTGTTTGAAAGTCTTACTCATATTCGTAGGTTCACTGGCACATTTGATGCGTCGTGTGATCGAATCCCTCTCGGGCGGAGGAGACATCATAAAAGAAGAAAATTCCGAAAAATCAGTTTTCGGAGTTGCTTGTCCTAACCTGTTGTTGAAGCCACAAGACGACATTGGAAATAGGAAATAAGCACAAATAATAATTAATACAAACTAATAACAATTTTTTTTCGAAAAAAATATCTAACTATTTCGAAAACAGAAGTAAGATATGTAAAATACAAAAGTTAAGCTTAATAACAAAATCTAGAACAAGTTGAGAGATTTAGAGAGTTTATAGTAGATTTAGAGAGTGTGTGAGGTTGGAGTTGGGGTCTCCTCTATTTATAGGGGAGACCCATATTTTTTTTTGAAAAAACCGATTTTTTTTTTCGTCCGGACCATCCGGGGCATCCGGACGAAATCGTCCGGATGGTCCGGATGCCCGGATTCAAAAGGTAACGGCTAGTTTGAACTAGCCGTTACCTTTTGAATCGTGCGGACCATCCGCACGTTTGAGCGGATGGTCCGCACGGTGACGTCACGGATGACGTCACTTGCTGACGTCACGGATGACGTCACTTGCTGACGTCATCCGTGACTGATTTGTTTTAAAAAAATATTTTTTTTATAATTTTTTTTTAAAATGTAAGCACTTTAAACTATTAAAAATAATCAAAACTCTATATATAAGATTTCGCGCACTAATATTTTAAAAAAAAATTAAAAAAATTATATAAATAGGAAATTCGAACTATTATTTTAAAAAAATAAAAATGTATAAATAGATTTTTCGAACTATTAGTTTTTTAATAATTTTATTCCTTTAATGAAAAAAATATATATTAAATTCTCTAGATTAATGAAAGAAATTTTATATTATAAACCCTTCCCTTTTTCTAGTTTATTGAAAGAAATTTTATATTATTAACAAGTTAATTTGGAACATAAATAGTTTATATTGTTGATTATGTTAATCTCCTAAATAAATATATTTAATTAATTATATTTAATTATGTCATCATAATATAATTTCTTTATAGGAACCAAATTACAGATAGTTAATTGAAACACATTTGGTATTTTTGAATTTATTTCACAACCAAATTACATGTTTTTATGCAATTGGAACATAATCGAAATTTATACAATTTTTAAAACATTAAATTTATACTTCAAAAATTGAATACTTCAAATATTAAATGTTGTAAATTTGTAATCGAAATACAAGTAGATGTACTTATTTTATTTAATATCTACACAATATTAAATAAAATATCTTAAATACATAAATATAATTAGAAAAGAAAACGTATCAAAATCAAATTACAATTATTTTTTTAGAATGTAATTGATGATTATAAAATTTCGATTAAAACGATAACATATTTAAATTAAAATACATGAAATAGAATAATTAACTCAATTATTGAAATTAGATTCAATTAACACTTACAAATTAATTTTAAATAACATTATAAAATATTCTGATAAACGGTTCTTAAATGGTTAAATGGTTTGGTTGATGGTTTGAACTGGTAAACGGTACTTAAATGGTTCGTCTGGTGGTTTGAACTGGCGGTTTAACTGTGAAACTGGTCCATTAAGACTGCAACCTAGCAGGACCGCCAGACCGTCAGGACCGCATAAGAGCAACCCGCCAGGACCGCAACCCGTGGTTCTGATTTAAACGGTGTGGGTTGGTGCTGGTTCAACCCGTTTGACACATCTAGTGATAAAGCATGATATGCTCATTATATGATATATGAACAAAACCCCATTGAAGTTACGATACTCGAGCTTTAAATACATTAACTATATAGATTAAAGAAAATTTATTTAGTATCGCGTTTACAACTCGGATAACTAATTTCTGAGATTTTTCTGTTTAGTTAAGGTTATCCAAATCATCCAATCTGCCCGCAGTAGGCTAACTGGTAGCTTGACTATGATGGTCAGGCACAATGCGACGCCATATTGCGTTACTGTGCGCGGACTGCAGGTTACCCATAAGGGTCAAGCACCGCACACCGTCCGCATTTTAGTTATCTTGGCCAAGTACCCTTCACCATTCGATCACACGCTAGGGCAAGACCGCAGTTCGACCATCGTGGCCAAGCACCATTCGACACCGGGTCGCGCACAACCATGATGGTCAAGTATCATTCAACATTCTGTCGGGCACTAGGGCTCGTTCCCATGTCGACTAAATTTTTTTTTGGTGGAAGTTCATTAACTATCCACTTTCTAAACATATAGTTCGTCAACTAAAAATTGTCTCTGGCTAGTTCCTTGACTATCAATGTTTCGATAAATTATGTCTACCACACATGTTTATTTAGGGGATGAATTTTTTAAAAAATGGATAGTCCATAGACTAATTTTATCGTAAATTGATAGTCAACACGCATTGAGGATTAAATTTATCAAAAATGGATAGTTAAAAAACTTCTGTCATATGTTTTTTAGTCGAGAGACTATATGTCTAGAAAGTGCATAGTCAATAAACTAATTATTGTTCAACGCTTACGATCAAGATAAAGAGAAGGCGTTAACAAATAACTCTAACGATAAATAACTGACTAACTAAAGCAAACCAATGAAGAGTTATTCTGTATAGATTTTTCTGAAGATTACCATTTGTAGAACCATTTAAAATGAGGCTAAAACCCTTATGGATAGTAATATTCGAAGCCTACTATTAATTATATGGATAAATGACACCTGTATTGGTGTCCAAATAAAATTCATCCAAGAAAGAGTTTGCCACAAACAATACAATTTTTTCTCTAAGTGCTCATGATAATTTAGTAATACTAAATAGTCTCTTAGAAGATCATAGAAGGTTATTGAGTATTATTTTAACATACAAGCTTCTATATTCATTTAGTCTCCTTATTTTAATTATTTTTCATATAATTTGGTAAATGCAATAATGATCTTAAGTTCGTGTATACCTTATGAAGTGTCCCTCTATTTAATTATGTTAGGTCATATTAAGGTCGTCAAGTACACTTAATCATTGGATATTTATGTTATTTTTGGATTTTCTTATCATTTGTTTGTGATAAGCCTACTATTCATATTAAGACCGTCATAATACTTGGAGGTTTATTTATAAATAATTTCCTCACCCATACTTTCGTACATAACTAAGTCTAGTTTTTTAGATTGTCATATTCATATAACCCTCTTAATAGGTATATATAACTAATATGACCTCTTTTATTAAGTATGACCTTATCTTGAGGAAAGAATTTTACATCTTAAATAACAACATACGATCTGTAGAGGAATAATTAAGTATAAGTTTATGGTCAACGACGACATGATGAGGTAAAGGTCATCTTACCGTAAAATTATTATTGGTTTATTTATTTTATTTTTAATTTAAGTAGTTCTACCCTTGTTATATCTTATTATAAATAAATAAATATTGAAAGACTCTTCGTATTACAGCCTCATTTTTGGTGATCATCAAATTATATCCTTTCATTGTTAACTTCATCTGACGATCTAAATTACACTCGTTGCCTATATAAAAGCCTTTAATTTTTTCAAGGACCTTATCTATAAATTTTCTCTTTATATTTCATTTCTTTATCCGTCATATAGAATTATTTGTGGTCTTGTTCACTTTCAGATGTAAATCTCTTTATTCCTTACATATTTTGTCTTTGTTTTGTAGTTGGTGGTCGAAGTCATGTCTCTTATATTATATCTTCAAGAGATCATATTAGATAATATAGGTCAATTTGAGTCTCAAAACATTAAATACACTGGAAACTTGGTCGCTTAAGTTTTAGTAGTATAAGTTCATCTGGTCATAAAAGTGGCCATGTTAGAAACCAATTTGTATCCAACAAAAAAAATTCTTTAAAGTAAAGTGTTAGAATATATAGCTGATGGAGCAACTAGGAGACACACTTTTACAAGGAGAAAAAACACTTAGTGTAAGAATATTCAGTATATTAAGTTTTCTTGTATAGGCCTTTAAGTTCTCTATATATTGAGTGCCTTACTTGGGTTTGCATTATAATAAAAAAAAAGATTCTCTAATAAACACAAAATCCTAGCCGCTTCCTAGCGGCTACTTCTCTCTTTGTTTTTAACAAAGACAACAACTGAGATGCTACGTAGAACATGTGCATGTTAACATGGTATCAGAGCACGTGTGATTCTGGGAATTCTGAACATCCTCAACAAAGATGGTTGGCAATGAAGTCGTAGTCAGTCAAATTCCTGATGAATTAACAATGCAGATTGCTGCCATTCTAAGAAATGATCTTGGAACACAACAACAAACAACTAACCCCGAGAATTTATCCGTAGGGATTAAACTCGGTGGTGAAAACTATGCCCTATGGGCAAACCTGATGTAGAAAGAAATTGGGGGAAGGGGGAGAGGTTCTCACATTACAGGGGAGCCGACACATCCATCCAAAACTGACAAAATATATACAAGGTGGGAACAAGATGATCAATGTGTTTTCACATGGATTATACATAATCTTGAATCCAGCTTGGTGAATAATGTCTCGCAATATCCCACTGTAAAATCCCTCTAGGATGGGTTAGCCACCACATACAGTTCTGGTACAGATTCCTTACAGGTGTTTGACCTTCATAAGAGGGCTAATTCATTAAGGCAAGGGTTCGATACACTAGAAGACTTGTGGAATAAACTGTAGAACATCTGGATGTCTATAGATAGGCGAGATCCGAACCCTATGAAAGACCCAGAAGACATTCAGATCTACAATAAGAAGACTCAAGAACAAAGACTCTATCAATTGCTAATAGCGATTAATGACAAGTTGGAACCAGTCAAGAGAGATATCCTGAAGAAAAAAAAAAGGATCCTCTTCCTTCCGTGGAAACAGCATATGCTACAATACGAAGGGAAGTGGCCAGGCTTAATATACTAAAATCAAGTTATTCTGATAGTGACTCAATTGAAATTGGAATAAGTTTGGCTGCTAAACATTTTGCACAAAGGTATAAATTCTGATCCAAAGAAAAAGAAGATAAATCCAAGTTGTATTGCACTCATTGTGGGATGAATAAACACACTAAAGAGACATGTTTCCAGCTGGTTGGCTATCCAGAATGGTTGGAGGACGGTCATAAGGAGAAAAATAACCAACGTTTTAGAGCTAATGTCAAACGGGCTTCGTCTACAAGTGACGGTGAAGGTCGGACTAAAAATGAGCAAGGAAGTGGTACTGGTTTTGGAGGAATGGCGGCGAACTCCTATGAAAAACTTGGAAGTAAAGGGTTTGAGAAATCAATGAAGTGGATCTTTGATTCCGGGGCTACGGACACCATGTCTTATGATCCTAAAGACTTTGGTGACATGTCATATCCAAAGAAATCCCATATTGAGACTACTAGTGGAGAAATTTGTGAAGTCAAAGGGGGAGGTTTAATTATTGTTTCGGAAAAAATGAAAATTAAAAACTGCCTCTACATTCCTTCACTGTCCTTAAAGTTATTATCTGTTAGTCAAGTGACAAAACAACTCAACTGTGTGGTTCTTATGTATCCATTTTTTGGCATTTTACAGGACATTCGTACGAAAGAGATCATTGGATGTGGTACTGAACAAGGAGGTCTCTATTATGTTTATGAGATAGTTCATAAGGGACATGCCATGCTTGCTCACGGAACAATTGAAATGCAACTTTGGTTATGGCACCGGCGACTTGGTCATCCTTTTTTTAACTATCTTAAGAGTTTGTTTCCTAGTCATTTTCTGAATAATTCTATTCATGAGAAATGTGAAACCTGTATTCTTGCAAAAAATCGTAAGGTCTCATTTAATCAAAGTAATACTAGAGTTGGTTATGTTTTTTCGCTAATCCATTCTGATGTTTGGGGTCCAGCACCAAATTCCACTAACAATCAAATCAAATACTTTTTTTTATTTGTGGATGATTTCTCAAGAATGACTTGGATATACTTCATGAAACATAAATCGGAAGTACCAGAATTATATTTGTTTGTTTTTACAATATGATTTTGACTCAATTTGAAATTAAATACAGATACTCCGTTCTGATAATGGAACAGAGTTTGTCAACCAAACAGTGCATAATTTATTCAAAACAAATGGTCTTATCCATCAAACCACTTGTCCAAACACACTTCAACAAAACGGTACTTCAGAACAAAAAAATCGTACTTTACTTAAAAAAACCTGTGATATTATGATTGAATCTAGAGTTTCTCATTCTCTTTGGCCGGAAGCTCTTACTACAGCTACGTATCTTGCAAATCATCTACCAACCCGATGTCTAGGAAATAAAACTCCATTATAAGTGTTTGCCACCCAAGTTACAATTTCATCTGTTATGACCTTACCACCTCGTGTCTTTGGTTGTTCGGTGTTTGTTTATATCCCTAAAACTAGTCGAAACAAACTTAATCCTTGTGCTAAAAAACGTGTATTCATTGGATACAGTGTTCATCAAATGGGATATCGGTGTTACAATCCGGTTACTCGTCGAATCCATGTCACCATGGACTGTGACTTCTTAGAATCCGATTTTTTTTACCACAATCTCGTGCTCAGTGGGAGAAAGTAAGTGAATCACTCGACTGGTTGCTATAGGAAAGTTACTTTGCGGATGTGACGACAGAGTTGGTAGATGGCGCCACCGAACACGCCTCTTCCAACATAAAGGAGACTGACGAGGCAGTTCTTACCACCAATGATTATCCCGAAGACAATGTCCAACAAAAAATAAATTCAATGGATACTACCAGTGAATCAGCCGAAGAAAATGTCCATCAAGAGGTAAACAATTTAAAATGTCATAATTCACAAAATGCTATTGACCATGACATTTCAGGAAGTTCATTTGTTGAAACTCAAACTCCGGTTCTTCCTCAAGAAAAAATAGAGGGGTTACTCCTGACCGGTATCACCGGAACACGTTCCTCATTCTTCTACATATTCGGTAAAAACGAATAGGAAAGGAATGACAAAGATTGCAAAGACTTTTTCAGCTACTATTCTCTTTGAACAAATTCCTAAAACAGCTCAAGAAGCTAAGAAGATGACTGAATGGCATGAAGCAATGAATACCAAAATTGAAGCTCTAAAAAGGAATGGTACATGGGAGAATTATGTGTTACCACAAGGGAAGAAAGCAATCGGGTGTAGATGGGTGTTTGATATAAAATATAAATCTGATGGCACCATTAAGCGACACAAGTAAATATTGATTGCCAAAGGATATACACAAACATATGGTATAGACTATTTTGAAACGTTCTCTCCGATTGCAAAAATTGACACTATTAGAGTTTTACTTTCAATAGCCGCGAATAAAGATTGGCCTCTTCATCAATTTGATGTAAAGAATGCTTTCTTACATGGAGACTTGGAAGAAGAGGTATATATGAAACCCCCACCAGGGTTCTCTGATGGTTTTCAAGAAAATGAGGTATGTAAACTGAAAAAGGCATTATATGGGCTCAAACAGTCTCCTCGTGCTTGGTTCGGGAGATTTACAATGGCAATGAAGCAGTATAGCCACAAACAGAGTAATGGGGATCATACCTTGTTTTACAAAAAGAGAGGAGAATTAGTCACTTGCTTTATAATATATGTCGACAATATGATTATAACGGGGAATGACGAAGAAGAAATTAGCTCTCTTAGGAAAAACCTCTTCAAGGAGTTCGAAATAAAAGACCTTGGGGGATTGAAGTATTTCCAAGGAATCGAGGTTCTTAGGTCAAGATGAGGGATTTATATCTCCCAACGGAAATATATATTGGATTTATTAGCTGAAGTTGGCATGGTGGATTGCAAACAAAATGACACTCATATGGTTGTAAATCACAAACCAAAGATAATTGAAGGGGTCAGACCATTGAGTAAAGAAAGGTACCAAAGGTTGGTGGGAAAATTGATTTACCTAGCTCTTACTCGACCCGACATTGCATACGTGGTGGGAGTAGTTAGCCCGTTCATGCATCATCCTCAGGAACACCATATGGAGGCAGTAATGAGGATTATTCTATATCTCAAAGGCACACCAGTAAAAGGTATAATTTTTAAGAAAAATGGACCCCTTGATGTTGAAGTATTCACAGATGCTGATTGGGAAGGGAATCCTAACGACAAGCGATCAACTGCTGGCTACTTTACTCTTCTTGGAGGTAACTTGGTGACTTTCACTACTAGAATAAGTAGTTTTTGCGACGAATTTTTTTTGCCTTTAAAACTTATATTTTCTCTCAACATATTTGTTGTGACAATAATTTTGTCGCAAACTGTTCGCTGCAACAGCACCCTCGCAGTAGGTTTTATGCGACAAAAATTTAATTTCGACGCCACAAAATTGATTTAAAACGAGGAAATATATTTCTCGTAACAAGTATTCTAAAGCGACAAACAAGTTTTGACGCAAAACATATTTTGTCGCAATTGAATTAACTATTGAGAAAAACCAATTTATCGCACTATGATTCTTTTTAGTGGCAAAAACAAGTTTTTCACAAATGTTTTTTTTTTGCGACAACTAGTTTTTTCGCAATAAAAATGATATTGTGACAAAATATTTTTTCGCAAGTGATTATTTTTGTGACAACTAATTTTCTTCGCAATAAAAAAGTACTTTTACTACGAAAACAATTTGTCGCAATTGTTTCATTGTTTTTGCGACAACTAATTTTATCGCAATAAAAAATGATATTGTGACAAATTATTTTTCACAATTGATATTTTTTGTGATAACTAATTTTTTCGCAATAAAAACATATTTTTGTGACAACTAATTGTTTCGCAATAAAAACATATTTTTGTGACAAAATTATTTTTCGCAATTGATTTTTTTTTGTAGAGACAACTAATTTTTCAGCAATAAAAATCACAATTGGAACTAATATTCCTCACTCTAAAATAATATATTTTAAATGAACAAATATTACTAAACTTATGACCAATAAAATTTTTAAACCTTTTTTTTCAATTAAAAAAAAATATGTTATGACAATTAAATTTTTAGTTAAAACAAATTCATTTTGTACAAATATATTTATCTCAATACTAGAGTGACAATTTATATTTCCTAAAATCAAAGTATCTATTCCATGGTAATGTTTTTACTAATAAATAATGGACAATATGATAGACTTTCAACCCAATCATTCTCGGCTTGTAAAATTTTTGTTTTCGAATCATTAAAGTTTATTTTGAATTAAAATAATAATAATAACATGTATTACAAATTATAAGAGTTACAAGATATAATCCCAAACACAAAACATCATCTAATCCTTACAATGCTTTTAATAACTATGATGCAAATTTTGAGTAATATCTGATTCATCATCTCTTTATTATTTCTATTTCTCTTTGGTTGTATCGATCTTTTCCCCGTTGATCTTTAACTTGGAAGCCATCCCGAGATGATATACCTGATTTTTATGAAATAGATTCATTGTTAGTTCATATTCTTACAATTAAAGTTACCAAGACATCAATAGAATATGATTCGAGACTAAGTCTCAATATGCCCACAAAAACCTACATCGGAAGATACTTGTTATTTTGTTAGTACCCATTTGGTTCTTGAGATCTGGAAAAACTATTGGAATTATTTTAAACAGAAATATCCACAACTTTAAAGGTTAAAACTCCAATTTTGCTAACCTCTTGTCTCTCAAATTATCAGAAAAACAATCTTCTCCAAAATTTTCTTCGATACTTTTTGTAGTTGCAAAGTGAATTCCTTGTAATTAAAAAGGAGAATTTTGCTATCCAAACACCCCTTAGGCTTTAAACATTTCAAAGAAAATCTCAAGAGCATATATAAAAAACATAGCATTAAACAAAATTTAGATAATATAATTTGAACATTTACTAATAGAAAAGACTCACAGTGGTAATTTAGCATTTTTACTGGCTTCTCCTTCCCTCTATCACCTATCTTTGGATGATAATCTCAACTTGTTCCTCCAGTTCGACGTTGTTTCCAGTTATTACAATACTAGTTGCATCATGGGGTGGATGGTGGATATTAACGACAAAAAATATCCACGGCAAAAACATCAGATATTCGTGAGTGGTTCAGGTTCTTATTTCATCTTGTATCCTAATTTATAGAAAGAGGTAGAGCTGGAAACATGTTAATGGAAAACTGCAACAAAATCTATAAATAAGATAAATATATAGAAAATGGTTCCTACTAAATAGGAGTAACTTCTGTGAATATAACTTACTTAATAATATTTTTTGTAAACTGCACATTGTTAAATAACTGGATTGAACGTGCACCTATTTTTGTGAACAATTCATACTCCCCATCCAATCGCAAAAAGATTTTAATGCTAATGCAATTAGAGCACTTTATTTAAGTCGAGGTTAATTTTGTCTACTAATAAGCTTAACAGGACCTCTTGACTAACCTTTCGAGATATTTGCAGACAAAAGTATAGAAATTTATAACATTTCAGGTACAATCAAAGCCGTAGAAGAGTCATACAAAGCAACTGATATTGAGGAATGGAATATATGAAAGCTTACTTGTACAAATTGCAAATCGAATCACTACTCCTCTTAATTTTCAGTACTTGGGCGTTCTTGTGCTTCTGGAGAATATCTGTTTTGAGAAACCCTTGCTGAAGAATCCCACTCGAATTCAGCATTGAAGCAGAATGAAGGCTTTAGAGTGTTATTGTTTCTTCAAGTTTAAATAATGATTCCTGTATAGAAGAATAATCAGCAACCATCGACAAGCTATGAAATTCAAAAATCAATTCAAAATCATTTGGTACTAATGTAAGCGTACCCAAAGTTAAAATCCAGAATTGACTCTTTCCGCGATTGAATCAAATTATTTCATCTCCCTCAGCCTAATGTTTAGGGGCCCTAAATTTATTCAGGCAAGATTTTGCAGAATGAATCACAAAGAATCTCCTGAAGAAGGGAAGACAGATAGAAGGGTTTCGCAAGAGCTAATAAACTAATGGTTTCTCTGCTAACCAAATGTATCAAACCCTCATAAAAAATAAGTCCAAGAGTCCCACTGAAAGAACTCCTAAAGTACGAAGAAGAACTAGAACCTGAAGCTGCTCTTGGGAAGTAATGGGAAAAAATCTGGACTCCGAATCTCGAGGAGTTGTAACCGGCGACCGGTGCAAGAAAACCTGTCTCGGATAGCTTTCTCTTCCGCATTTTTATCAAATCGACCCGGATGATGCTACTCGAGCTATAATTAGCTGACCCGATTCATTAAAACGGGTCAATAATCAACGGCGTGACCGGACTGAGCAGCAGCGTCGGGAAATCGAGACTACTAGGAGAGAGGATCTCGGGTTTCCAGGGAGAGAACGTAGAACTACACCGCGAAATCGAACCAATGAAACCCGGGTTTAGCCGGCTGATTTTGAAATTCTTGACGAAGTTTCTCCTCTCGTAGAATCTGAAACCGGAGTTGGGTTTCAAGGACACCGATTTCACAGGAGGGATAGCGTTGGGGTCTTGTGGGTGGTCTCGGTTGTCCCAGTTTTGGAAGACCCGGTTAACATTTGTACCACTTGTTTGAAAGAGCTGGTATCGGCTTGGACAAACGTTGTGGGAAACGGGTTTGAAGGGTCAGATCTGGTAAAGGGTATTGGCGACCTCGCCATTGTTGGCTCTGGTTCTCTCTAGAGAGAGAAAGAGAGACTTTTTAAGAGGGAGAGGTGTCCTATAACTCGTCAAATTGGGAAAGAGTGAGCCGAATTGTGGTCTAGGATTTTAAGGACGGTAAATACACCTCTAAAGGTTATTTATTTTAAATAATAATATTAAAAAACTCAAAAACAAAAAAAAACTTTTTTAAAAAATTCAATTTTTTTTAAGTGTACCATGGCTTAACGGTTACGCACCGTATCAAATTTTATCATTTAAACATCGCGTCGAATTTTACCGGCTTGTCTATCATTGTTGGCCACACAAGATGTTTATTGTGTCAGTCTCATTTAAGTCACACGTTGTGACGAAGTTCCACCATGTCAAACTCTCGTCGTGTTTGGCTACCCCGTGACGGTTGCATTGCACGCCGTGATTACACACGTCGTGTGACGCGTACATAGTTTTTTACCGGAACATTGTTTATTTTTTTTAATTTTAATTAAAAATTAATTTGTATGCGTGTAAAATAAATTAAAAATATGTATATCATAAATGTAATTGTTGGAATTATTATTTGATATTTTTGTATTTTTATATTTTTATATAAATATACAAATAATTTATTATAGTTAGTTTATGGGATTTTAAAACAATATTCTTAAGCTTGTTTAGATTTTCAAATGTTTTCAACAATTATATATTATAAATAGTATATTATATTTTTTAATTATATTAGATATTTAAAATATATGAGTAATATTTTTAATTATGTTTGTAATCTTTATATACTTATATTTTCTAAATATTAAATATTTAAATACTTTATTATACATTTAAATCAATAGTTTAAATCTTTGAAATAATAAGTTAAATAGTTTATTAAATATTTAAATTAATATATTAAATCTTGGAACTAATAAGTTTATTATTAGATATTTAAAATATATATTTTTTAAATTGTTAGAATTTTTGGATATTAATATCTTTTAAATATTAGATATTTGAATTAATACATTACAAATCATCTCTCAAACAAAAATAGTTTTCCTAAATCTCTCAAAACATTATACAATAGTCTTCTTGATGTGTTCTTGTTCTTGAAGTCTTTTTTTATGAATGACAAATAAAATGAAATTTAAGTAATTTGAGAGTTATTGAAAAAATAAAATGAAAATATCCATATTTATAGGGTTATTTTATTTTATTTTTTTCGAGCAAATCGGATATCCTATTTGACAAATCCGATATACTATTTGGTAAAAATACATTTTTTTAGATTTTTTTTATGTAAGAATACACTACAAAGTAATCTAATTCTCATTCATCTCTCAAATTATCTCTCAAATAAAAATAGTTTTCCTAAATCTCACAAAATACAATTCTGTAAATACTAGTACAATATCTCAAAACATTCTACAATACTCTTCTTGATGTCTTTTTTAGATGAATGACAAATAAAATAAAATTTAACTAATTTTAGAGTTATTGGAAAAATAAAATGAAAATACCCATATTTATATGGGTTATTTTATGTTTTTAAATATGGGTTATTTTATGTTTTTTTTTGTTTTTTCGAGCAAATTGGATATCCTATTTGTAAATCGGATATCCTATTTCACAAGTCGGATATCCTATTTGACAAATCGGATATCCTATTTGGTAAAAACTTTTTTTATATAGATTTTTTATGTACCAATACAGTAAAAAACCTAATCTAATTCTCATTTATCTCTCAAATCATCTCTCAAACAAAAAAAGTTTTCTTAAATCTCTCAAAACACAAATCTATAAAATGAAAATACCCATATTTATAGGGGTTATTTTATGTTTTTAAATATGGGTTATTTTATGTTTTTTTTGTTTTTCGAGCAAATTGGATATCCTATTTGTAAATCGGATATCTTATTTCACAAGTCGGATATCCTATCTGGCATATCGGATATCCTATTTGTTAAAAACTTTTTTTATATAGATTTTTTATGTACGAATACAGTAAAAAACCTAATTTAATTTTGATTTATCTCTCAAATCATCTCTCAAACAACAATAGTTTTCTTAAATCTCTCAAAACACAAATCTACAAATACTACGACAATATCTAAAAACATTCTACAATAGTATTCTCGATGTGTTAATTTTCTTGATGTCTTATCGTTTAGATGAATGACAAATAAAAGGAAATTCAAGTAATTTGAAAGTTACTGAAAAAATAAAATAAAAATACGCTATTTATATAATTCAAGTAATTTGAGAGTTAGTGAAAAAATAAAATAAAAATACTCATATTTATAGAGTTTTTTTCATCAAATCTACGGATGGCAATTTTTTCGGAACCCGCGGGTATCCGACCCGAGCCAATGGGTTTTTAAAAAATTCCGGATGGATCATGGGTTTGAAAATTTACTACCCGACGTGTTTGGGATGGGTTATATGGGTTTAAAAAATTTCCCACGGGTACCTAAACCGAACCCGAACCCGACCCACTGGGTAATACCCGACGGTACCCACTAAATTAATATTATATAAAATAATAAATTGTTTAGTATTATTTATTAAACTTTAAAATAGAGTTATTAATATTAATATTTGTATTCTGTAATTCCAAAAGTATATATTATTTGCTAATATATACGATATATTTTGAAAAATAGTATTTTATATTTGAACATTACATTTGATTTTTCAATTTCTTTCTTTTAAATATTTTTCTTTTGCTTTCTGCAAAACTGATACTGATACTCTCAATATAGATCTAATATTATTAATATTATTAATTAAATTTAAAAAAAATTAACATATACCAAAACCATATATTACTTAAAAATAACATAACAAAAATATGAAATATTTGCTAATTAGGATACCGTATATTTTGAAAAATATCATTCTACAATTAAATATTGGATTTTATTTTTTTAGTTTCTCTTAATAGTAATAATATTATTAATTAAATTAAAAAAACTATTTACTAACATATAACAAAACCGTATATTAATTATTAATAGATTACAAAATATTCGATAATCATCACTAGATAGCATATATTTTGAAAGTAGTATTTCTATTTTTAAACATTAAATTTAATATTAATCTAAAAAGCTTCGATAGGTACCCATGGGTGGATACCGAAACTGGCGGGTTTAGGTGTGGAAAAAAAATATTACTACACGACGGGTACGGGTTAGGGTATGGGTTTGAAAAATTATGGATGGGATGGGTTACGGGTCTAGCTATACCCGCACCCATCCGGACCCATTGCCATCCTCTACTATCATATTAGACAAACTAGATATTCTATTTGATCAATTATATATCTTATTTGGTAAAAATATTTTTTTAGATCTTTCTTATCTACAAGCTAAATAATAATAATAATAATAATAATAATAAAAAAACTATCTCACACCATAAATAATAAACAAAACATAATGAACAAATAAAACAACTTCAAAATATATTATACTTCAAAAAAATATAACTATATTTTTAAACTTGTTGAATTTTACTAATGCTTTCAATCATTATATATTATAAATAATTTATTAGATCTTTCGACTATATTTAATATTTAAGATATATGTTTAAAATATTTATAAAGTATATTTTCAATATTTATATAGTTATATTTTTTAATATTAAATATTTTAAATAGTTTATTATATATTTAAATAATATTTTAAATATGAGAAATAATAAGTTAATTAGTTTATTAAATATTTAAATCAATAGATTTAACCATTGATTCACACTTCAGATTTAAAAAATGATCCAAAATTCACGTTTAACCATAATTCTTAGTTCCGATTTAATACATGATTTTCAGTTCAAATTTAATAAATGATTTCCAATTCGTATTTGACCTATGATTTTCATTTTGTATTTACTAATGATTCTTGGTTCGAACTTCATACACAATTCACAGTTCACATTTAACCATTGATTCTCAATTCTGTTAACACTTGATTAATGATTCGCACTTAAGAAGTGATACTCAATTCGAATTTAATATTTGACTCTCACTTTGGATTTAACACATGAATCATGATTTTTAACATTTAATTCTTAGTCTGGTTTAACGCATAATTCTCAGTTCAAATTTAACATGAGACTACGATTCATATTTAACCCAAATTTCTTAGTTTGGATTTTGAAAAAATAATCATATTTCGTGTCTAACCAATGATTCATGATTCGAATTTAAACATTTATTTATAATTCAGATTTAACACTTAATTCGTGAACCACGTTTAACCCATGATACTCAATTCGAGATTAACATATGATTCTTAATTCGGATCTAACATATGGTTTTTAGTTTACATATAATGCATTATTCGCGATTCACAACTTACCCTTTATTTTTAATTCAAATTTAGCACGTATTTTCAATTCGCATTTGACACTTGATCGATAGTTCAGATTTAATATTTGATTTGTTATTCACGTTTAACCCATGATACTCAGTTCAAATTTAACAAATGATTCTTAGTTCGCATTTAATCTATGATTCTCAATTTGTATTTAATTCATTATTCTTAGTTTCTATTTAAACTATGATTATGAGTTCGGTTTTAACACTTATTCGAATTTCACAAGTATACAATTAATCATGACTCTGTATTCATATTAAGACTTTGATGATTCTCAATTAACATTTATTAAATATTGATTCACAATTTGCGTTTGACCAACTCACTTCAGACTTAACACATAATTCGCAATTCAGATTATACACATGATTATCAATTTGCATTTGTCCCATGATTCTTATGAAGCATTTAAATCATTATTCCCAATTGGAATTTCATATACGGTTCTCGGTTCATATTTAATATTTAATTCTGAGTTTGGTTTTAATCCACGATTCACACCTTAGACTTAACACATGATCTACATTTCATATTTAACTGTTAACTCTCAGTTCAAATTTAATCTATGATTCTTAATTCAGATTTAACATATGATTTTCAATTCGTACATAATCCTTAATTCTCAGTTTCGATTTAATAAATGATTCACGATACTCGTTTGCTACATGATTCTTATTTCTAATTTAACTAATGATCATAGTTTACATTAAACCCATAATTCTTAGTTGACATTCGGTTCATAATTCTCCTTCGGATTTCACACACAATTCTCAAATCGCATTTAACATTTTATACTCAGTTTAAATTTAACTTTGATTCTCATTTTGGATTTAACACATGATTCGTGATTCGTGTTTAAACCATAACACTAAGTTCATACTGAAAACATGATTCTCACATCATATCTAACACACGATTCTCAGTTCAGATTTAACAATCTCAATTTGTATTTAACTCATGATTCTTAGTTCACATTTAACTCATGATTCTCAATTTGAATTTCCTACACAATTTTGAGTTCACATTTAATTCTTGATTCTCAATTTGGATTTAACACTTTATTCATGATTCGTATTTAACAAGTGATACTCAGTTTGGATTTGGCCCTTGATTCTCAGTTCGGATCTAACACATGGCTTGCGATTTTTGTTTAACCTATGATTGTTAGTTTAGATATAACAATCTCAATTTCTATTTAACCTATGATTCTCATTTTGGATTTAACACATGGCTCTCAGCTTTAATTTAACCCATAATTCTCAATTTGGATTTAATAAATAATTTCCGATTCATATTTCACCAATAATTCTCAGTTCCAATTTAACACATGATTCTCAATTCATATATAACAAATTATTGTTAATTTATATTTGACCTACGAATCTCAGTTTGTATTTAACTCATGATCCTCTATTCAAATTTCATACAATTCTCAATTCATATTTAATCGTTGATTCTCAGTTCGAATTTAACACATGGTTCTTAGTTCACATTTAATCATTTATTTTTAGTTTAGATTTAACATATGATTCTCAGTTCGCATGTAACCCTTGCTTACATCTTGTATTTACTACATGTTTCTTAGTTCGTATTAAAGCATTGATTTTAAGTTTAGATTTATTGAAAGATTCACAGTTCGTGATTCGCGTTTAACCTAAAATACTTAGTTGAGGCTTAACACATGATTCTAACTTCAGATATAACGCATGCTTATCTATTTGAATCTAACGTGTGATTCTTTTTTTTCTGTTAGTTTATGATTATCAATTCAGATTTGATAGTTATGGTCTGGAAGAATAAAGAGGTTGGATTTGATTATGTTTCTTAGGTCGAAACTTGTTGTTAGAGGACAGAGGACCCTTCAAAGACACTTATATGTGGCGGAATCCGAAATTTACAGTTTCTTGATGGTTCTTTTTCTTTGAATGTTTTCAACACATAAGCTTATCCTTGATTTTATTTGTTTTGTTGGTAAAACTAATATGTTTATACCTTGTGAAGAGCTTGTCCGCATTCAAACCAAGGTAGATTTATGCATCTTCCATACTAGGTCCAACTAGACAATTTTGAAGGTGTAAATCTTACATTCATAGTGGTCTTATTTTATTGCAGGTTGAAGTTTTTAGCAGTTAGTTATGCCATCCCCGCATAATTTTGCTACTTGGAGTCTGTTCCGAGAATGGTTGCCTCGTCCACTAAGATGGGAAACCATTTCACCCTTGGGTTGTTTAGTTTTGGATAATTTTTGAAGTGGTTTGTGGGGTTGCGTTCTTACACAACTCAAAACGAGAGACTATCATACACTGAGATATGCAGCCCGATAACATTTTTTACACAATTGATATATACAGAATCAATGTAGTTAAGAGCAAGAATTGTGTTTTCGTACACAATGACATCATTATGTATGACATTAGAATATAATTTAACTATACGGGCTGCAGAGAGGTTTGTTTTTTGAGTTATTGAAAAACTGATATAGTTTCTTAGTCTTAGATGCAGGGATAGACATGAAGTTTTGCTAGTTCTGAAGGAAATTCTTGAAGTTTTGCTAGTTGTAAAGGGAATTCTTGAATAATCAAAACCTGCAGTTCTGAGATTTGGATTTGAGTAGTGTAGCAATTTTAAGATTTGTAATTATATTGTTTTCTTTCATTTGTTGTCTAGCTATATTAAGTTTTTGAAATTTCATTTGTTGAACTGTTAATTGTTGTGTTGATGACGAAAATCGATATATATATATATATATATATATATATATATATATATATATATATATATATATATATATATATAGACTACGAAGAAAAAATTGAATATTCTTAACATATAAAGTAAAACTTAATTATCATCATCCATAAAACTAAAAATATTTGTCAAAGTATAAAAATAAGTAAAAAAAATAAGTCTAAAAAATAATAAAAATAAATAATTTTCAAATTTATTAAAAAAATATTTATAATGGTGTTAGTTAATTAAAAAGTTTGGAAAGGTTAAAATAATCATGTTCTAAAATATGTTTATATCTTTTCTATAAAAGAATAAATAAAAATTTGTAGGATGAAAGAATTTGTTTTTTTTTTCAAAATTGTGGTAAAAAATCATAAACAATATGTAACAAAAATTATGTGACAAAAATTACTTTTTTAGACGAATTATAAATTTATGTTGTTATAAATTATAAATTGGCGTATATGTTTTGACAATTTTTTTTGTTTTGTCACAATATAAATTATGTTGTTACAAAATCTTGTGGCCGCTAAAATAATTCTCACAACATATACAACTCCTGTGATAAACTATATTTCATCGCAAAAAGTCATAAAAATTCTTCGTTACAAATAAACGTTTAAAGACACATAAAATTTATCACGAATTACAATTTTGTCACAATAAATACATATATTCTTACTATTTTTTTGTCACAACAAGTTTGGCATATGTTTTGTGACAATTTTTTTTATTTTGTCACTATATAAATTATGTTGATACAAAATCATGTAGTCGCTAAAATAATCCTCACCACATATATAACTTCTGTGATAAAGTATATTTCATCGCAAAAAGTAATAGAGATTCTTCACTACAGAAAAACTTTTAGTGACATTTTAAAATTTGTCACAATAAACTGTTTTAGTGACAAATATTTCGTAGCAATTGTTACAACTTTTTTTTTATGACAAATTATAATTTTGTCGCAATAAATACATCTCTTCTTACGAATTTTTCGTCACAACAAGTTTGGCGTATATGTTGTGACAATTCTTTTATTTTGTCACTATATAAAATATGTTGCTACAAAATCTTTTTGTCGCTAAAATATTTCTCACAGCAAATATATTTTTTAGTAGTGTTTGAGGAGTAAAAAACAGAAAGTAGTATCACTGCAAGTGCTGAATCAGAATTTAGAGGAATCGTAAAGGGGATTACCGAGATACTTTGGTTAAAGAAGATAATGAAAGAAATCGGATCCCCTCTGAAGTGTCCAACTCAGTTAATGTGTGATAATAAAGCTGCGATTAAGCTTTCAGAGAACCCAGTACAGCACGATAGAACAAAGCACGTTGAAATAGATAGACACTTCATAAAAGAAAAGATTGAAGATGGGACTGTCGAACTTCCGTTTGTTAGATCCGAAGACCAACTGGCAGACATCCTGAAAAAAACGGTTGTTGCAAGTTGGGTATTGGTGATCCCACTACAGACCTTGAGGGGGAGTGTTAAAATATATAGCTGATGGAGCAACTAGGAGACACACGTTTGCAAGGAGAAAAAACATTTAGTGTTAGAATATTCAGTATATTAAGTTTCCTTGTGTAGACCTTTAATTTCTCTATATATTGAGAGCCTTACTTGGGTTTGCATTATAATAAAAAAAACATTCTCTAATAAACACAAAACCCTAGTCGCTTCCTGGCGGCTACTTCTCTCTTTGTTTTTAACAAAGACAACAACTGAGATGCTACGTAGAACATGTGCATGTTAAGAGAAAGAGATTTGATTCATATCCTATTATAAAAAATAGTGCCTCAAAAATATTTTAAAGACGTTTTTGTTCTTAAAACTTTGAAAACAAAACACTAATTTATCATCTAATCATCCAATCATTCAATTTTCTTCAACAATTAATCTTGACGATGTAGTTGAGTATTTGTTTTAGATTTTTTTTTTCCATCGCTAATATATGTCTCGATGATTTGGAGGAATAAAAATGTCATTATGACTACAAATTTTGAGTTCGTTAGAATGGAACTTCAAAAAAATAAAGAACTTATCATTAAAAAGATAACGAAATATGTTTTTCAAAGTTTTTTGAATTGGGGTTTAAGATTTCCTCTCCACCCCATGATTACTAATTTTTTTTCAAGTACGTTTGGATCTATCCTTGTTAACTTACACCAAATGGTTATATAAATTACAAGTCTTTTTATTCATTTTTTATAGGTCAATTTAAAAGTGTTGTCAGGCTTCTAGATTCGAATCATGATTGGAAGTCAAATTTCCTTTTTGTAAGTGGTCTTTGAGAGTGTGAACAATAATATGTCAAAATTGAAAGATGTCGGATGCAAATATGTAAGATACAAAAAAATGTTTTAATCACTATAACAAAGTTTGTTCGTCAATTTTAAATTTGTTGTTAATATTCAATATTATTTTAATTCAATTTTGTTGCTAGACTTATCAAATCGTTCTCCAGTTTAGATTACAAACCTCGTGTTTTGAAAAAATATAACAAGCTTCTTGTGATTGCTGGAAGTACGATCATCTTCTTCAATGCACAAGACTTACTTTTGCTCTATCTGGTTTTTGGTTATTAAAGGATTGGACAATTTCTCATGTACACAGATGTAAATAAAAAAAGTTAGAGATGAGGTCACTAAATATGATGTTAGTAAATATTTTTCTTACAAACGAAAGAGGGAGATCTCGTTGGATTCTACCCATAATTATAATTTAACTATTGATTTCAAAGTTACTAAAATTCTTCTTTCTTTGTTAGGGATTTTATATCATCGTCCTACCCTCAATCTCTAAACAATATGGTGAACTACTCAATAACTTTTAGGGATACTATATATGCCTTAAAAAATAGACTACATAAGCCGGAAGATACATATGATAAATTGAAGAAAGACTATGGCAAGTTTGTTAGATTAGACTTGGACATGTGTCATTGATCAGTTATTAAATTAGTTATTTTGATAAGATCAAACCGTTTATTTAGTATCCATATACGCAAACATGTATTGATGTTTGATAATTGAAATGAAAGAAAAAAATTCGATAACATATTGTTTTATCCCTAGTATATATATATATATATTGTGTAAAAAGTGTTTGTATATCTAAAACAGAGATTTCATTCTAACATTGGGGTGTTTGTGTATAATATATATTTAGTATATATCTTTGTCTAGATTTTAGGACCTTAACCCGAAAGTGGTATCAGATCAAGACACAAGAAGATATATGTATGGGCGCATCAAAAGATCATGAGACAGAATTCTGCCAGAATATGTATAGAGTTTTTCCTCCATGTTGAGGATAATGATTTTTTCCTCCATGTTAATGAATTTTATTTCTTACCATACAAGAGAAGATGAAAGTCAAACTTAAGTGGGGGATTGTTAGAATATTATTAAGTTTGACACATCATATGGAAGTTAGGAAAGTTAATAGTTAGTAGTTATAATCTATTGTTTATATAAGAAGCCATTTGGATTGTAATTATGTACGTGAAGTGATATTTATATTTTGAAATTTACAAAAAATTATTCTCTCATTTTAGTTTCTTTCTTTTTGAAAGAACTCAAACACATTTTATTTGAGTATCGAAACCAACAAACTTAGATGAAAAAGAAGAAGAATTAAACCTAGTTACTTATCAACATGCAGATCCAAATATTTTAAAAACGAAAGGTTGAAGGAGAAGTGGGAAGTGTTTAAATTGAGATGGATGAAGAAGCTAGTTCAACCCAAGTGAAGTTCTTACAATCAGTGGACGGTGCGTGTCCTAAATATCAAAAGGTAATGATACTATGCATATGGAAATCTAATCCTAGACGTCATTTAGGTTCTTTGAGAAAATGTATTCCTATAAAATATTGGTCTTATCGTAAAATTAAATATAATCTCTCATATGTGGTTTTTAATTAGCAGGATGATGAATTATTTGTAAGGAATAAAGATGATGATCCGGTTGCTGAAAATGATATGGATGATGCACTAAAAAACCTCGTGATGAAACTACGAACAACAAACAATTCATGTTTTTTCCAGAATAAACCTACCACTAATGAAGAATACTACTTATATCTTTATTATTATAAAAAAAACTTTACGACTTAATTGATGAAATTTCCTACCTCTTATGGACCGTTAAGGATGGTTTTTTAGGTGGGATCCGGTTTGTTTAAACTATTATATTTTAATACTTTATGTTTGATATTTCATGCTTTTTAATGTGGATTATATTTTCCTCTTATTATTAATTTTATTTTAATTTTTATGCTACCATCAACTTTTTTTCTTAGTTTATATCAATAAACACTCATTAGCTTGTTAATTATTTGTCATATATGTTGTAAATTGAACTCATCATGTCTAGATCTTCTATTTATTGTCATCAAATTGATGCTTATTTTCATAATAAATCCAGAGTATTGTAAATTTTGTGCCTTTCTAGGCTTTGCTTATTTCCATATTCGTGTTTGACATAATGGTCATACCAGAGCATAGGAAATTGTGTACCCTGTCAGACATGGTCTATAGTCATATTCATGTTTGACACAGTGGTCATGCAACAATATAGGCACAACACGTGGAGCATGCATTATAATCATATTTGCATTTGTTACCGTGTTCAATTCATGATATGGGAAATAATACCTCGCAGGACGTGCCTATAGCCATCTTCGCTTGTGTAGCGTTTGCGTTTTGGCTTATAAACGTTTTCTCTTTTAAATTATTTTATTTTATATGTAACAGTTTGTATTCTATTTCTGTCTAGGTCGTCATATTGCCTTAACCCGTTGATTAAATATTAAGAATATTGAAGTCGTCAAACTTTATTTTTATATAGTTGTTTTATCTTATTTACTTTCCTATTTATAGTTTTATATTCTTTGTGATAAAAAAAAGTTACTAAACAAACAACACTCAGCTCTACTAATGGAGAAAAATAGTACACTTACCTCATTTACTTTCACTAATTGCACAATTTCAAATGTTTAATATTGCCAACAAGTTTAGATGCTTTACGATATCCAATAAAAATGGTTCTAGATGGATTTTCCCTACTAGTTGATAATATCTCATAATTATTCTCTTTGGTTCCATGAAAAAACTTTGCTCAATACCAAATCACCCTTTCAAAAAATTCTTAGCTTGAGCTTCAAATTATATTAATCCTTCATCAATCAATGGTAAAGGTGAGCTTGAGGCTGAGTTTGGTCTCTATGTTCATCAATGAAATCATTTTTTTATTTGAATGGAACAACAAATTCCATTTCGTAGACGATGGAGAAAATACGTATCATATGAAGATGGTCATGAAGTCATTCTACAAGCCTATAAAATATCTTGCAAAACAACAGGCCATTTTCTCTTAGCTAGCTCAAACTTCTTTTTAATTTCACTTAATTTTTTTTTCTAGCTTACGATTTCTAACTTTCTTGAGGATAATAAGGCATATAAATTTTTTTCAATCTCATATTTCCTACAAATATATTGTAAGCACATCAGTGTGAAACGCATGACAATTATTTGTTATTAACACCTTAGGAATCCCAAACTTACTCAAAATGTTATTTTGCAGTAAATCACAAACTTATTCAGAATATGTAATGGATTGCCACCACCTATTTTATAAAATAGTCAACAACCATCACCAAATATTTTCTTCATCCAGTCGCCACTGGTAATTGTCCAACCAAATCTATTTCTCATTAGTCAAACAGGCAAGGAGAATAATTTGATTTTATCTTTCACTTGGAGTATGGCTCATATTATCATATATTTATCATGGATCATACTGCTTTAATATGTTCATGACATCTATTAGGAAAGTTATAATGTATAATCCTCTAAATAAAAATATTCATACTTGCTTTTGTAACCCCAATGCACCCCGACTATACCTTCATGTAAATCTTTATTCAACACCTCATAAGTGCTCATGACAAATTCTTTTTATACAGTTCCATGTTAAGTAAAACATGTTTTTTCGCTTTAATCTTCAAAATTTGATAAACATATAACCGAGTTAAAACGTTTTACAAGTATTATTAGATTTTCAATCAAAAAGATAATTGAAAAACGCGTATAAAAGAATAAAAATCATAAGCTTAAGTGCATGATCCAAGCAAACATGATATTTAATTCAGGGATATAGTGTTTATCTTATTATGCAGCTTTATCAATGGATGATTAGTAGAGGTCCACAACTGAATCACTATGTATACCACTTTTGATACATATCTCTGTATTCGTATCCACACAAACATCCTTGAATTGTCAACCGATTAACAACCAATTGTGGGAGGTACTAGCCATCGAATACTTTGAAAGACTTTTCCATCTATCTTTTTTATTTCACCCTCCAGAATTACTTGTATGAATTTAATTTGTTATTTTAGTTAATTATCCTTTTAAGAATTCTGTGCTAGTGACTCTATATGTTATTATCACGTTGCACTAATTTTAACATTTACTAATGAAAGTATGGAAAATGAGTGGCATTTAATTTGACATCCTTGTCATCCAAGTAATATTAATTAAATCATTGACGATTTAAACCTTTCGGGACTAATGTTCCATATAGTATATTCATTTTAACGATAATATTATAGATTAAATACGAGTCATGGATCGTTTCATTCTCTTTATAATTTTTTATTAATTTTTTTAATACATGACTAAACTATTAAAAAATAATTATTTGATCACGACTATGCATTTCATATTCCGATCTAACAAAAGGTCAATATTATTACTCGTAAAATAGGATGGTTTAATCTCATCTATGTCATTCATATTTATCACACGATTCGTAATATATCAAACACGCATCTTTATCATTAATGGATCAAAGATAACTTTAGATATAATGAAAACATACTAATTCTCCAGTAGGAATATAATAAGTTCAGGTTCGCGGATATTACACCATTATAATTATGCAATATCTTATGATGCTATTTTTTATATACGATGTAGTCCAATACATTATACTCTTCTATGTATATATGTATTGAATATAAGTATCTTCATACTTATGACCAATGGGATGTGGTCATCAATCAACATACATACTAGTTTCGATGTATTATTAATGTCATGATTAATAATTAAAAATCAACTAGGAAAATTTAATAAAATGATTCATTAAAATTATATATAATCTTATGTTCAAGTCACATACTTGAAACTATATATAAGTTGAACCATAATTAAGAGAAATTATTAAACGAAGTTTTATATCGCAAAATCAATACATCATAAATATATCAAATAATTAAATAACACAATGCCATTAATAATATTTCCAAAATCATCAAGTATTACCTCTAGAGAATCTAGACTAACACCAAAGAAGTAGAATATAAGATTATCATCAAGGAATAGAAGTATTTAGACTCTAAAAACAATATTATTTATTTCTATTGCTACAAGAAAAGATTTATATATATTAATACCATTTATTACTCTAATGTGTGATCCGTATATTTATTTTGAGTTTTTTTATTAATACCAAATACCCAAAATGAAACTAAAAGGGAAATACAAAATAAATAAATCAATAACAAAATCTACATTGTACATCGTATTCCTTAGAATCAGATTCCCTTACAGTTTGTTATTATCATCTCTCGACCTTAAAGAACTAGCTTTTTTGTATTGTTGGTTATATCACTAGTCACCTTTTTTGTATTGTTGGTTATATCACTAGTCATGTGCCTCGTGCAATTGGATCATAATCTAGGTCAAACTTCATAGTCACTAAGAATCTAGGTCAAACTTCAATAGGCATGACCGTAATATACTACTCATTCAACCTAAAAGTATTAATATAGTTCATATATAATTTTTAAGTCTTAGTCTCAACCTAGATTCAAAATTGTTCAATTCAGCCTGTAGGTATTTGAAAGCATTAAAATTAATATCAATTGGAAAGTAAAAGATATGAAACTAAATTAAAAATACATAATTAATATTTTAGAAATTAAAAGTTTAACTATGGCTATACATAAAATAAAAATATAAACATGAAGAAAAATAAGATAATAATAAAACTCGAGATCTTAAAAATCAAGAAGACAATATTTATAATTATGATATTGTTATTATATCCTATGATATCTTTAAGTCCAATATTTACAACTAAGTTTTTTTTCTTATAAATAAGAGGTCTTAAATTTTTTATCCCTAAATAAAAGAAGTCAATTTTGTTTTCTCTTTTATTTCTGATTTTTAAATTTGTTCGTTTCTCCTATTCTAAGTCATTGAACTTTGTTTTTCCATTTTGGCTAGTATTTCCAGTTTAGCTCCTCTTTCCTCTTTTTATTTAGAAAATCTCTAAATTACTTATAATTAAACTTAATAATAGTATGTTATTCTTTTATAAATTAAAATAGCTAATAGATTAGTATATATTATATATATATATATATATAAGACAAATATTATTTGTTCAAAATACCTTAGGCATATTATTTCCTTAGTTTCAAACAAAGGATTAATTATACAACACATATATAAGTATAATCTAGAGATTTATTATATGATATAGAACAAAACTAAAATTTCTATGTTTAGAAAAGTGTATGAAACAAGAGAAAAAACTAATCACATGTTATAGACAAAAGTTTGACTAAATATAAATATTTTTGATTTGTTTTCAAAATTTTGTTTTCATTATATGATCATCTACTCGGTCTTTTCGTAAATATCTTTGTTGATAAACATAAATAATATATATACGCTTTTAATAGTTATTAATATACATATTTTCATCATTCTTATTTATTACTATTAGGTAATTGTAATGATATTTTATTCGAAGTGTGTAATATTTAGTTTTTTTAAAGTTTCTAACTGATACATTAACCACTGTAGGTGATGATGCATCCCAAATAATTTCCAAAACTAATTAGGCTACAAAACTAAACAATCCATAATAAAATAAAATTAGACATCGATGTATTCTCTTTTTACTTCGATTTATATGTTTATTATATGAGAGACCCGGTTACTCATTAAATATTTAAATAATGTCTTTTTTTTCTGTATTATAACTATTGTTTCGGAAAAAAAATCATTTATTCAATCCTTTTACATTGAAAGTAGAATTATTTGTAATTTGTTTTAAGACATTACAGAAATAAATAATATAAAAGATCTAATAAAATAAAAATATAAACATGCAACTATTTGTTTTTAATGGTATTGATACATTCCTATTGTGATACGTTTAGGCTAAACACCTCATATATCCACACTTGTATTAGTATTATCCGTGATATTCATCTTTGGAAACCCAAAAAATAAAAGAATATGGAAAAGTGGTGCATTTTGTTTATTGTCACTGGAGAAGGCTTATTGATTTTCTAAAAGAAGCTGAAGTTAATTTATTTTGAATCTAATCTTGCTATACAATAATTATACGGACAAGGGTTACAAACAATCAAATCATGGGAATATTATATACCAAGGGGAAGTTAATATATAGCTCTAATAGGCGAAGTGCATTTGGTTTTTCATTTATTTTTTGAATAGGCCTGAAATTCACCACAACTCACGATCACACGTTGTGGTGAATAATAATAATTATTATTTTCAATTCTCTTCTTTTCTCTAAAGGAAAGTACTAATAACTTAAGATAAATAAATGGAATTAATTACATTGAGTTGTCTCCTAGTGAACTTTTAATTCAATTTCGGCTATCTCAAATTCTTTAATTTTTAGTTAGGAACTTTGAAAGTGATTGGGATAGGATTTTCTATGATAAATCCCGGCATAATACAGTCTCATCTAGTATTCGTTCACCTTAACGATTTCTTCGAATGTGATATTTGTATTTCTGCATCGGTCTCTTAAGATGTTAGTTATATTAAAAGGTCCTGGAATTTTGAGCATAAATTTCCCCACAAGATTCTAAGACAATAATTGTAAAAAGTAAGTTTTGTCCTGCAAAGAGTTGTGTGTTACAATTTTATTGTCGTGCCATTACTTCATCTTCTCTTCTGTAGGTCCGGAAAAGTTTTATTAATTTTTTTATACATGACTAAACTATTAAAAATAATTATTTGATCACGACTATGCATTTCATATTCCGATCAAACAAGAGGTCAGTATTATTACTCGTAAAATAGGATGGTTAAATCTCATCTATGTCATTTATATTTATCACACGATTCATAATATATCAAACACACATCTTTATCATTAATTCGATCAAAGGTAACTTTAGATATAATGAAAACATATTAATTCTCCAGTAGGAATATAATAAATTCAGGTTCGCGGATATTGCACCATTATCATTATGCAATATCTTATGATGCTATTTTTTATATACGACGTAGTCCAATACATTATACTCTTCCATGTATATATGTATTGAATATAAGTATCTTCATACTTATGACTGATGAGATGTGGTCATCGATCAACATACATACTAGTTTCGATGGATTATTAATGTCATGATTAATACTAAAAATCAACTAGAAAAATTTAATAAAATGATTCATTAAAATTATATATAATCTTCTGTTCAAGTCACATACTTTAAACTATATATAAGTTGAACCATAATTAAGAGAAATTATTAAACGAAGTTTTATATCGCAAAATCAATACATCATAAATATATCAAATAATTAAATAACACGATGCCATTAATAATATTTCCAAAACCATGAAGTATTACCTCTAAAGAATCTACACTAACACCAAAGAAGTAGAATATAAGACTCTACTTTAATATCGAACAAAACAATATTATTTATTTCTATTGCTACAAGAAAATATTTATATATATTAATACCATTTATTACTCTAATGTGTGATCCGTATATTTATTTTGAGTTTTTTTATTAAACCAAATACCCAAATGAAACTAAAAAGGAAATAAAAATAAATAAATCAATAACAAAATTATCCGGTGATATTGTACATCTACATCGTATCCCTTAGAATCGGAATCCCTTACCGTGTGTTATTATCATCTCTCGACCTTAAAGAACTAGCTTTTTTGTATTGTTGGTTATATCACTAGTCACCTGCCTCGTGCAATTTGATCATTATCTAGATCAAACTTCATAATCACTAAGAATCTAGGTCAAACTTCAATAGGCATGACTGTAATATACTACTCATTCAACCTAAAACTATTAATATAGTTCATATATAATTTTTAAGTCTTAGTCTCAACCTAGATTCAAAATTGTTCAATTCAGCCCGTAGGTATTTGAAAGCATTAAAATTAATATCAATTGTAAAATAAAAGATATGAAACTAAATTAAAAATACATAATTAATATTTTAGAAATTAAAAGTTTAACTATGGCTATACATAAAATAAAAATATAAAGATGAAGAAAAATAAGATAATAATAAAACTCGAGATCTTGAAAATCAAGAGACAATATTTATAATTATGATATTTGTTATTATATCCTATGATATCTTTAAGTCCAATATTTATAACTAAGTTTTTTTTATAAATAAGAGGTCTTAAATTTTGTATCCATAAATAAAAAAGTTAATTTTGTTTTCTCTTTTATTTCTATGACTTTGATTTTTAAATTTGTTGGTTTCTCCTATTCTAAGTCATTGAACTTTGTTTTTCCATTTTGACTAGTATTTCCAGTTTAGCTCCTCTTTCCTCTTTTTATTTAGAAAATCTCTAAATTACTTATAATTAAACTTAATAATAGCATGTTATTCTTTTATAAATTAAAATAGCTAATAGATTAGTATAACTTTTATATATATATATATATATAAAAGAGAAATATTATTTGTTCAAAATACCTCACGCATATTATTTCCTTAGTTTCAAACAAAGGATTAATTATACAACACATATATAAGTATAATTTAGAGATTTATTATATGATATAGAACAAAACTAAAATTTCTATATTTAGAAGTATATGAAACCAGAGAAAAAACTAATCACATGTCATAGACAAAAATTTGACTAAATATAAATATTTTTGATTTGTTTTCAAAATATTTTTTTTCATTATATGATCATTTACTCGGTCTTTTCGTAAATATCTTCGTTGATAAACATAAATAATATATATACGTTTTTAATAGTTATTAATATACATATTTTCATCATTCTTATTTATCACTATTAGGTAATTGTAATGATATTTTATTCGACATGTGTAATATTTAGTTTTTTTAAAGTTTCTAACTGATACATTAACCACTGTAGGTAATGTTGCATCCCAAATAATTTCCAATAGGAGTTTTTTTAATTTCCAATAGTAATATTTAGTTTTTTTAAAGTTTCTATATACTAATTTGAATGGTGACATTTCAATAGGAGTTTTGTAGAAAGTTTTATATGCCCTTACGTCGTCTAGATTTTATTAACAATATTTCTTTGAACGACTAATTTTTTTTTCCAAAATCCTCTTCCATTCTTTATAAGACACTTCAACGTTTCTATGAGATTATAGAAGGTATGGTGTTGAAACACAATTAATGAGTCCATATTTTAGTAGAAAAACATTTAATTGATGATTTCATAAATGAGTCCCTTAATCACAATTGATTTATTTTGGGTTATGAATCGTGAAAAAAAATTATTGACAAATTCGATAATCATTCATCCATCATTCTAATAAGTTTAATTCTTTAACCCACGTGGAGACATCTCAATCATTATCAAAATATATTTCTTGTTCAAGTATGATGGAAAAGACCACATGAAATCTATGCATCATACATCAAACAAATCCACTTTTAAAATAGTTTCTAGTCGAACTTTCTTATTTTCTTGAAGTATTAACTATTATTTGACATTTATCGCAAATTATGACAAAAATATATGCATCTTTGAATAAATTAGGCTATAAAAACTTGGATTCCAAAATCTAAACTATTGTTTTGTTGCACAAAATTGACCTACAACTTCTAAGGAGTGCAAGTACATTTCATGACTTTCTTATCGACAATAAAATTTATCATGTATGTAAAAAATGGTTTAATGTGCAGGTTCATCAGTTTTTCATTCAAAAAATACTCGTTTATCGGTCAATTCTCCTCCTCTATGTGATCATTTGAATTTAAGCAAGATAAGCAATTTTCTCTAAATTTTACGAACCTTTATTTTTTTTAATTACAAAATCAAATTCATGTAAAAGTAATACACGATTTGATAACCACATTTTTAAATGTTTCTTGTCTAATACATAGACTAATGCAGCGCGATGAATATGTATTAGAACTCTAATGCGTAATAAATATGGATAAAATTTATGAGAGCTAAAAATGACTTTAATAAGTTATTTATGGGTTGATGCATAGTTTAATTGTGCATTATTTAATGTTCTACTAAATTAATAAATACTCTTAAATTATATTTATTTGCATTCATAGAACAACTCCTATCACATAGTTGCTAGCATTGCATATAAGTTCAGACCATAATTTTCGATCAGGTGATACAATAATTGGTGTAATGATTAGTTTGAATTTAGATATATCTAAAAATTCTTTATAAATCACATAATCTGCTTTTTTATCAACATATCAGAAAGTGGTTTAGTAGTTTTGGAATTTGTTTCATTAAATCCGTATAAAAACATGTATATTCGAGAAAACCTTGTATTCCTTTTGCTCAAGTAAAAGGTGGTGTATTTTTTATGACTTCTAGTTTAGCTTGATCTACCTCATTTTTTTCACGTAATTGCAAGGTTATATCAAAAGTCACTATTTTACCATAATATGGAACTTCCCTCAATTTTAAAACAGTCTAGTATTTATATGTAAGCGCAAAACAAGAGGTAAATTAGCTACACAATTATCAAATAAGTCACTCAAAAATTAAAAAGAGAATCCATAAATGTTTCACTATATTTTTGACACATGTCTCAAAAAGTAGACATCAAACATCGTTGGAAAGTTATAGTAGCATTTCATAAACAAAACGACCTTATATGATATTCAAATTTTCGTATGAGAAAGTTGAAGTGGTCTTCTCTTGGTCCTCTGATCATATGTACATTTGAATGCACCCGTAGTATCCATAAGAGTTGAAATAAAAGCGTGACCGACTACTCTGTCCAACATTTAATTTAATGAATGGAAGTGGGGCGTGATCTTCCTATGTTACATAAATAATATTCTATAATCAATACACACTCTCCACCTCATGATAATATTTTGTTCCTATCCTTTCCGATCTCAGATTATGTTGCTAGTGTTGTGCTAGTCACAAAAGAAGAAAAAAGTTAAAAAAATATATTATGTACATGAATCCCTACAAAATACAAAAAATTGATACTTCTAACTGAAAACATTATCCTTGGCATTGGTGGTTGTGACTCGAAATATGAGACCATACATGGAAGACAATATCATTATTGTTTATACATTCTTCTCTTTGAGGAATGTATTATAAAATATGGATATGTCTGATATATTAACCAGGTGGTCTGTGAAATGAAGAGAATAATATATTTACTTTAAACCAATAACAAAAATCCAAACTCAAGCCTTGGTCGGTTTCCTAACTAATTTCTAATCTAAAAGACTAATAACTACCAAATAACATACAAAATCAAGTTGGCAAGTTCGAATAAATAGTTGAAGTAACAACCAAGGCTCGAGGAAGATAATAAAGTTTCTATTGCAAGAATTTGACTAGCAAGTATTTTAGGAAATACGCGAGTCCAACTCCTAATAAACTCTCACCTGGTATTTTATCGGACCCTCAGACCACTTGAGTAAAAAAAATACCTAATATTTTATTATTTGAAAAAACTTTTGTGGCATACACCTCTACTCGATGAAGTTACGTTTGTAAAAACTACCAATTCCAAGATATCAATTGTTGATGCCTTGGCATCCTCTGGTTGTGCAACATTAGTGTTATAGGTTATTATCCAAGACAAACACTCTATTAATAGTCCCAACAACCTTATAGCCATCCTCGTGATGGATAAGAAACTGGTCGTTGTGGCTACAAGGCGTTGCATAAAATAATTTTTCTATAAGCGTACTATGGCCCAACTTGGTGGAAAATGAAAAGTATAAATTCAAATTGTATAATATATGCCAACTATTCTCCTATTGAATTCAAGTTATATTTGTTCTCCTAAAAACTATAAGGTTCATCATCATCCCAAGACCCTACCCAAAATATTATTTAAGGAATAAAATTCTTGCTAGTAGTGGGATACTACTTCTCAATTTTTTTACAATCTCAACCGCTGAAAAATATTATCCCTAAGAATTTCATAAACTTCCAAAAATATATCATATAATACAGATATGGTATACCAAGATTTATCATAATAGATCATATGACTCCGTTCTAAAATGAAAGACTCACGTGATTATGCGCTACAAATAATAAAAAAAAAATTATTTTCCTCTCATTTTCACCCTTATGAAAATGAACAAGTGACGGTGGCCAAGAATAAAATATTAGATAGCATAAGAAACGATGTTGGAGGGAGTTGTAAATAATAAACTTAGTTTTTACAATGAGTCGTGTGCTTATAGAGAACCACCCCACGAGTGCAATGAATGGAACACATTTTACTCTGATCTACCTAAGATCTTCACATATGTAGAGGGAATTAATTCAAAGGTAAGGGGATATAAACTAGATGTGATTGAGGAAAAAACGTTTAAGGACCCCCTCTGGTTAGAGAACTATATAACTCTAATGTCAAACATATACAATTAATAGTATATTTTTGAAGCTTTTGAGGTTGGAGATAAACTTATCTGAATATTATCTCTTTATACAAAAGATAAAAATCAGAAAAAGATATCCTCAAACTAGGAAGGGCCTTACACAAACGAAGCCAAAATAAAGTCGAGAACATACATATTGTTGGATAAAGAAGGAAACCAGATATGTCACCCATAGAACATAAACCACTTAAAACTTTATCCCTTGATATTCAAGTCCTTGTTATTTATTTACTTGAGATATTTAATTTTCTACCATGGTGGTGCGATAAGGTTTTAAAGAGGTTTTCATCTTTAACAAATGTTTATTTTACAATTTAAAAATCCTTAATTTATTTTACGTCACTTCAACATAACTAATTCTGAATGCAAGAAGGTACAAACCAAGTAACAAAGCCTCGACACCACTTATAAGTAAAAATTAAAGTTAACTTCATGAAGAAAATTTAGTATTTAATACTTTGGGAGCTTCAACACCACTCATAAATAAATATAAAAATAAGTGTAAGATGAGAGCAAAGTATTCATTACTTTTGAGAACTTGGCAGTACTGATAAGAAAGAAAAGATGATTATCAAATGAAAATGTAGTTTTCAACGCTTTAGAAGTTTCACCACCACTCGACAATAAAAATAAAACTAAACATAGAATGAAAAACTATTTTCGAAGATTTTGGAAACTTCAATACTAGTGGTAGACAAAAATATAAATATGAAAATATGGTCCTCAACGTTTTAGAAACTTTAACACTATTTCATAAAATAAAAAGATAGAATAGCTTAGAAATGCTTTCAAAAATATTCTTCAACATCTGATGATGAAAATTCACCAACCTCCGTATCAAAAAAATGAAAGAGAAGATAAGTCTCAGATATTTCCAAAAATAGCCTTCAATCTACAGAGGAGTTTCGGTTCTCATTTGAACCCAAAGAAAAACGAAAAAATAACCTTCAATGTACGGACAATCAAAATTTCCCCAACAAGACTTTGTTCACAAAAGTTGTCATAAGGTTACAATAAAATCTAAGTTATTAACAAGTAAATAATTTCTAAGGCGGATTTCCCCCATCCTATGGGGATGTAGCTCCATCTTTGGCTGGCTATGTAGCAAAATCATTCTTCGAAGAATGAAGTTGGCTCGATCGAAGGGTGGACACAAAATTAATTGAGTTGGAGGAACGATAACTAGCTAAAAAAATCACTAGGGACATCGTCCTATTCGACCAGCTAGGCAAAGTCTTGCTTTTTAACTTCTTCAATATTCTTATTATGAATGAGTCGAATAGTGCCTTGATAGTGTACTATGCTCGGTGATACAGTTTTGTGTCATTGACAGTAAGTTGTAATGTAATGAATGGTTTTCTTATTAGTGTACATGATCCTATTAGGCCCGTTGTCTAGTAAGTCTATTTATTCCCTATAAATAGACTACTAGGACTACACAAAACATAATATGAAATATGTAACCCCTTTCTATCATAGTGAAACACTTCTCTCTGGTGGCGTCTGTGGACGTAGACAATTATCAAACCATATTAAATCCTGTGTTCTATCTTTGCTATTATTTGTTTCATTTTGGTTTTGTGTTTGAGCCATTTTGTAATAAATTGCATAGTAACTTAATAACAAAATTGGTATCAGAGCCACGTTGTGAAATTAGGGCTTTTGAAATTTATAAGAGAGATTGTCTGAAACTGAATGGTAAGAAGGGAAATCAAAAGGGAAAATGCAGCAAACATTGTTGAAGGTGTGAACGGTTTTGACGATAGTGAAAACAGTAGTAGAGGAGATGTATTGTTCGTGAGTTCAAAGTGTGGGTAAAACTCTTGGGTACTCTAATCACGCTACATATCACATGTGTTAGTTCAAACAGTGGTTCGATACTTACAAGCCAATGTAGGGACCATTTGTTTACTGTTCGTGGTATTGGTAACGTTAAAATCGGAATGTTTGACGGGGTTGTTAGAATCTTGACGTGTTGGTATGTTTGTGGGTTAAAGAGAAACCTGATTTCTTTTGGGACTCTAGATTCTCTGGGTTACAAGTACCATGCAGAAGACGGTGTAATTAAAGTGACAAAAGGCTCAATGGTATGCATGAAGGACAGGTTCCATAAGGGTCTTTACATTCTCTAGGGGAGTGTTGTTATGGATGATGCTGCAGTAGAATCATCAGGGAGTAATAGCCAAAGTAGGAAGGATCAAAATAAGTTGTGGCATTGGCGTCTTGGTCACATGAGTGACAGAGGATTAGTTTTTTTGGAAAAGAGATATTTGTTGAAAGGGTATAAAGCAGAATCATTGGGATTTTTTGAGCAGTGTGTGTTCGGGAAACAAACTAGAGTCCAATGCAGCAAATCGGTTGTAAGAAAGACTAAAGGGACAGTGGACTACATTCACTCAGATCTTTGGGGTGCAAACAAAATTTTGTTGAAGAGCGGAGCCAAATACTACATGAGTTTGATTGATGATTATTCAAGGATGGTGTGGGTTTACTTTCTGAAAACGAAATATGAGGCATATTCAACCTTTGTCAAATAGAAGACAATAATTGACAAGCAAACAGGAAGAAAAATCAAACTTCTTAAGACATATAATGGGTAAGAATATTGCAGTCGTGAGTTCAACGAGTTCTGCGAAGCTAAGAGAATAGTCCGCCATCACATTTATTCTAGAACACCACAACATAATGGAGTCGCAGAAAGAATGAACAGAACGCTTTGTGACAAGGCACGAAGTATGCTCTTGCATTCCTATGTGGAAAAGAATTTTTGGCAGAAGCAATCAATATAGCATATTACTTGGTGAATTGGTCTCCATCAACAGTTATTGATTGTAAAACTCATTTTGAGATTTGATCTGGATTGTTGGTTGATTTAAACATTTGAGGGTGTTCGGTTGTCCTGTGTATGCTCATTTGAGAGATAGTAAGATTGAGCCGAGGGAAAAGAGGTGTATATTTCTAGGATATGCTACTCGAGTGAAGGGATATAGGTTATGGTGTACCTCTCTAAAGTCTCCAAGTTTTGTCATCAGTGGGGACGTTACTTTTAATGAGTTTGCTTCGATAGACAGTCAAAAAGAAGGAGGAGAAATGGTCGAATCATGACCGGTTGTGAGTAAACATGTGGACCTTGAAGTAGATACAGTTTCTAGCAGGTGCAATAAATCAAGTGGTTATGAGGTGGATCCAGAATCAGAAGGTGAAGTGCCAGCATCAGATGATAGTGACGATGATGCGCCCGAACCAGAATAACAACCTTATAGCATAGCATTGGGCAGAGAAAGAAGGGATATTAGACTTCCAAAACGTTATGCGAATCTAGTTGCATATGCTCTGTCAGTTGCATTTGAAGTTGAGATGTAGGAACCTAGTAGCTACAGAGAAGCTATAGCGAGTTCAGAGGCAGATCGATGGATTGGTGCTATGGTGGAAGAGATTTAATCTCTTCATGAGAATGAAACATGGAAGCTTGTTGACTTGCCTAAATGACAAAAGATAGTAGACAATAAATGGATGTTCAAGAAAAAGGAAGGTAATCCAGGGGTTGAGGAATTTCGATTCAAGGCAAGACTGGTCGCTAAGGGTTTTACTCAAAGGGAAGGATTCAACTTCGATGAAGTGTTTTTTCCAGTGGTAAAGCATAGTTTGATTTGAGTTTTGTTAGCTATGGTAGTTTTTTAAGATTTAGAGCTTGAGAAGTTAGATGTGAAGACTGTGTTTCTACATGGTGAATTGGAGGAGCAAATCTACATGAGACAACCGTAGGGATTTATCGAACCTAATATGGAGGACAACGTTTGTCTGCTGAGAAATTTGTTGTATGGTTTGAAACAGTCACCTAGGCAATGGTACAAACGTTTTGATACATTCATAGTGTCAAAAGGGTTCACGAGGAGTTCATATGATAATTGTGTTTATCATCAAAAGATATCAGATAATTCTTATGTTTACTTGTTGTTGTAGATGGATGATATGCTTATTGCTGCTTATAGTATGCCACACATTGTTCAGATAAAGAAGCAGCTTAGTGTCAAGTTTGAGATGAAGGATCTGGGTAGAGCAAAGAAATTTCTTGGTATGGAGATTATCAGGAACAGAAGTGTAGGATCATTACACTTGTTTCAACAAAGCTATAATGAGAAAGTGTTACAACGATTCAACATGTTTGATGCTAAGGTAGTTAGCATTCCGTTTGCTAGTCATTTGAAGTTGTCCACAGTAGGAGCGGCCAAGAAGGATGCTGAGTTGGAACAAATGTCGAAGGTTTCATATGCAAGTGCAGTTGGTAGTATCATGTATGCTATGTTATGCACATGTCCTGATATTTCACATGTGGTTAGTGTAGTTAGCAGGTACATGGGATGTCCTGGGAAAGAACACTAGCATGTAGTGAAATGGATACTTCAAATCTTAAGAATACTGTGAATGTTTGCTTACCATTTAACAAGACCGATATTGGTGAAACGCTGAATGATGTTACAAGATCATCGGTTGGTTTTGTTGATTTTGATTTTGCAGGTGATATTGATAAAAGGAAATCTATGATAGGATATGTATTTACTCTAGCTGAGAGTGCGATCAGCTGGAAAGCACAGTTGCAAGCTACTGCATCTTTGTCTACAACAAAGCCATAGTACATTGCGGTAACAGAAGCAGTTGAAGAGGAAATATGGTTGCAAGGTTTGGTGGCAGATTTGGGCTTCGATAGGACTACTACAAAAGTGTTTTGTGACAATCAAAGCGCCATACACCTTACAGTGAACCAGATGTACCATGAGCGTACAAGTAGATATAATGACCAATGTAGTATCAGTTCGAAAGTTTAAGGAGTGCCTAAACTAGATTGGTGTTCGCATTATAGAGTGAATGCCCTAGGAGAATTTGGGGAGTGTAAAGAGGAGAAGTTTCTTTGTAAATAGTGAACAAAATATATTCACCTCAAGGGAAAGATTTGTTGTGAATGAGTCGAATAGTGTCTTCACAGTATACCATGATCGGCGGTACATTTTGTGTCATTGACAGTAAGCTGTAATGTAATGCATGTTTTTCTTATTAGTGTATATGTGTCTAGTAAGTTTATTTATTCCCTATAAATACAATACTAGGACTACACAAAAGACAATCTGAAATCTGTAACCCTTTTCTATCATAGTGAAACACTTTTCTCTGTCAGCGCCCGTGGACGTAGACAATTGTCATGTGTTCTATATTTACTATTCTTTGTTTCATTTGTATTCTCTGTATGAGGCATTTTGTGATAAATTGTATAGTGATTTAATAACAATTCTCATAAACCATGTGGCATCCTCTGATTGATTTTATAAGAAGTTTATAGTTGGGATAACTAAAACGGTCACACGTTTCTGACCTTTTTTCCTAAGGAATATAGTTCCCAAGTTTATGCCTTAATATTGTGTATGGAACCAAATAACAAGTCTTTTTTTCACGTATATGTCCTTCGAGAATTTATCCTCAAGGCTACCTCTCACTTCAACTCGTTTAACACATTCGGCCTCTAGAGTATCTTCCACCACCTTCTTTTGGGACCAGGTATCTTCTAGCTCTCTTTATAACTCATATTTTCAAAACGAGCTAGTGTCAGCTTAGGGTTTTGACACTGTCGCACTTTACCAAATTCAAAATTCACATTATTAAGTTTACTATGACACGAAGAAAAACCCCATACCCTCATACCGTGCGAATGATATCTTTAAATACACCATTCAAATACAAAATAAATAAATAAATATTTAAAACGTACTTTGGCTTCTAGAAAAGTTACGGGCTCAGTCTTGGTCTGTAATACATCTTTCAACACCTCTTCAGCCAATATCTTATTTTGAAGCTCAGCCTTTTATCTTTTCATTGGATTCTGTTTATGTTTGCAGCCCAACCTCAAGCTTTGTCCTATTTTCAAATGGCTCACTATAAGCATCTAAAACTGGTTAAATATCATGCATTAAGGAAGCATGAGTTGTGCATGCTTGGTGCAGCATAATCAAGTCATTAAGAAGAGTTCACAAAATAATCAAGAAAGTCAAAGATTATTTAGCATACATTAGATAACTGCATAAGGAAGAGACATTCAAAATACCTCTACCCCTAAGTATAGTTTTATTTTGGCTAAATCCACAAGAGCAATGAAGCTCGAAAACTTCATAAGGCTGGCTGAAGTAGCAACATTTCCAACAGGTTATGAAATTTTCTCTAATGCAAAGATGAATGGTGTAAAAGTCCCATATATATAAAAAAAACAAGAGTATCGTAATTTGGCATCTCACGATCACCTTTTGTAGAAATGTATTTCAAATAATCTATAGAGATGAAAGACCGACTTCAGGCTCTTCAGAATATTCAATCGTCATAAATGCAGCACATACGACTATTGGATTTATAACCTCCAAGCTGAATTCATCTGAAACACATAAATAATGAGGAGCATGAACTATGTCATTAGCAGCCTTCGGCACGTGTCATAATTTCAGTAGAAGTTTGTGAGTGAACAAATAGGATAGAAAATGTAAATGTTTTTCACTAATCATTCAATGTAACCAAATGGTCTTTAAATACAGATTTTCAGATGTAACAAACAATTGGAATATTCTTTTAGTTTGTTACAATGCTGTTCAAAATGTGTCTTGGTGTTTGGCTACAGGGGTAGAATGAGAGTGAGTGTTTGGCAAAAAAGATAGCACATGGGTCCTTTTATAGGGACTCTTGTTGGGCTTTAGGACTAGCTTAGGAGTCTAGTAGATCAAGGTGTTGAGTCTGAGATTTGGACTCAACACCCACAAGCCCAAGGTCATAACCCTGGGTCATAAGCCCAAGGTTATAACACTTGGGACAGAACTCAACATGTGTGGCCATGCGATGCTGCTTCACCTTCATCAGAGTAGTCATCGTCGATAGCGAGCTTCACTGGAAGCTTATACTTGACATCCCCCCTCAAATGAAGCGGTGAGTCAAGGAGCCCGAGTTTGTCTCGGAGATAAGTGAATCGAGACGGAGGTAAGGCTTTGGTGAGTGAATCGGCCACCTGATCTTGAGTAGGGACATAGCGGATCTGAATTGTCCCTCCAAGCACTTGGTCTCGAATGAAATGCACGTCAAGCTCGATATGCTTGATGCGGGCATGAAAGACGGGGTTCGAAGCCAAGGCACTGGCTCCCAGATTATCACACCATAAGACAGACGGAGGTATGAGAGGGATTTGAAGCTCAGTAAATAGCGAACGGATCCAGATTAACTCAGCAGAGAGGTTAGCAAGAGCTCTGTACTCAGACTCTGTGGACGATCGAGAGACAACGCTCTGCTTTTTGGAGGACCAGGAGATCAACGTTTCTCCAAGAAAGACACAGTATGCTCCAGTGCTGCGTCGATCATCAACAGAGGAGGCCGAGTCAGCATCGGAGTAACCATGTAATTGAAGATGAAAGCACGGCTTGATATGAAGCCCTAGCCAACGAGACCCAGATAAGTATCGTAATATCCTCTTTAGGCAATGCCAGTGAACAGAAGTAGGAGCCTGCTGAAATTGGCTCAGTCGATTAACAGCATAGGCGATGTCTGGTCTGGTGTGTGTTAGGTATTGTAAGGCTCCTAACACACTTCGATATTGTATAGGTGACAGATGTGGAGAGCCAGAGGTTGCAGACAGGGCAGTGCCAGGAGCAAGAGGAGTAGGACAAGGTTTGGAGAGAGCAGCACCATGGTTTGCAAGTAAGTTCTCGATATAGTTGTGCTGTGTTAGGTAGATACATGTATTATCACGATGAACCTCTATTCCAAGGAATAGAGAGAGTGATCCCATGTCCTTAAGTGCGAATTTAGCATTGAGATTGTGAGTGAACTGTGTGATGCATGCTGCATCACTGCCTGTGACCAGGATGTTATCCACGTACACTAGAATGAGTAGGATTGTAGTTGTTGTAACCAGGTAGAAGAGAGAGCAGTCATCTCTTGAGTTTTTGAATCCCCAGTCAGTTAGAGTGTCACGTAGCTTAGAGAACCAAGCCCTGGGTGCTTGCTTCATACCATAGAGAGCCTTGTTGAGCTTGCACACATAGGTGGGTTGATTGACATCTTCAAAACCCTGAGGCTGTTTCATATAGACAGTCTCTTGTAGCTCCCCGTTTAGAAAGGCATTGTTGATGTCCAACTGCCTAACAAACCAATTCTTTGAGACTGCAATGGTGAGTATGAGCCTGACTGTAGATGCCATAACAACAGGGCTAAATGTATCATAAAAGTCAATACCATGAGTTTGGCGGAAGCCTTTGGCTACAAGCCTGGCTTTATAACGCTGAACAGACCCATCCATACCATTCTTGACCTTGTAAACCCATTTGCAGCCAATAATAGTGGAGTGAGGTGGTAGAGGAACTAGGGACCAGGTGTTGTTAGCTATTAGAGCACTGAATTCAGCCTTCATAGCAGCCACCCAATTAGGATTCCCTGCAGCTTTAGAGAAACTAGAAGGTGTAGACATGTCCCTGTCAGTAGTGTTAAGAGTTCCAATATAAGGTAGTTTAGGTTTGTGAATACCACTTTTGTGTCTTGTCTGCATGATGTGAGTGTTTAGAGGCTGTGGAGAAGGGTTAGGAAGATTTGGAGTGGGAAATGGTAGGTCAATGATGAGTGATGGTGTGGGGCTAGTGTGAGTATTGATGTAATGTTGAGGAAGAGTAGCAATGTCAGGGTCAGAGAGTGATTGTGTAGGGTGATCTGAACAAGGTTTAGAAGGTGAGTTGGATAGAGGGTGTGAGTGAGTTGTCTGGTGGTCTGCCTGAGAAGTAGGCTGAGAGGTATGAGGCTCAGGGGAGAGATCAGATGTAGGACTATTACAGAGAGACACCCTTTCAGAGGCCATAGAAGAAGACAGTGAGGGTAGCCAAAGATTGACAGATTGATAGGAAGACTGACTACCTGGGGGTTGATGAAGAAACCCTGAGGTGAAAGGAAAGTCAGTTTCATTGAAAACAACATTTCTAGACAGATAAACCCTCCCTGTAGGACTTAGACACTTGTACCCTTTGTGATTATGATGCTAGCCTAGGAAAACACATTTAAGAGAGTGAAATTGAAACTTGTGAGTTTGATAGGGTCTGAGACAGGGGAAACAGGCACATCCAAAAGTTTTGAAGACTGCATAGTTGGGTTTTTTGTGAAATAGAACCTCAAATGGAGAGATGTTATTAAGAGTAGGAGTAGGTAATCTATTTATAAGGTAGATGCTTGTTTCAAAATCTTCCAACCAGTATGTATAGGGTAGTTTAGATTGGGCAAGAAGTGTTAGTCCAGTCTCCACAAGATGCCTGTGCTTACGCTCAGCTCTACCATTTTGAGCTGATGTGTAAGGACAGGACCTGCGTAGAAGGATACCATGTTGTGCAGCTAGGGTAGCTAGAGGTCTAAACTCCCCCCCCCAATCACTCTGAATTGTTTTAATCTTTCTTTCAAACTGGTTTTAAACAAATGCTTTAAAAACTTTGAATACTTCAATAACTTGCCCTTTTGTTTTGAGAGGGTAGACCCAGGAATACCTAGAAAAATCATCAAGAAACAGCACATAGAACCTAAAGCCCTTAGTAGATAGAACAGGGGATGGACCCCAAACATCAGTGTGTATAAGGTCTAATACATTGCTGGCATGAGAGGTAGAGATAGGATAAGAAAGAGTGTGAGACTTGCCTAGCTGACAAGCCTCACAAAGAGATTTCTCATTACTTGAAACAGTTTGAAAATTACAGGACTTCAGAACACTAAGCAACACAGACTGTGATGGATGGCCAAGTTTTCTATGCCATCCATCCTTAGACACTTTAGAGAGACACACACTAGGGGAACAAAGCAGACTCTTAGAAACACAGACTTGGGTATTGAAACTGACTGGATTGATAGGTAGAGTTTGAGAAAGAGTGTCCATCTTGTACAAGCCATCTTCACATCTCCCTTTGAGCAATACTGTCCCTGTTAACCTGTCCTTCACAAGACAAAAAGTTTTGTGAAATTCAACAAAAACATCATTAAAGTTGGTGAGTTGAGAGATAGACAGTAGATTTTTGTTTATTTTGGGAACATGTAGTATAGATTTTAGGAAGAGAGGCTGTTTATGTAGAGATAGAAGAGAGGTTTCACCTATGTGAGAGATTGGAAGTCTCTCACCACTACCAACTAGGACATGTTTAGTACCTTTGTAGTCATGTTTCTGAGTGAGCTGGTTGGTACTACCTGTGACATGGTGGCTGGCTCCACTGTCAGCATACCAAACTCCATCAGATGGTGTGTCTTGTGCTGCAAGCAAGGCACTGTGATCACCCTCTGACTTAGGGTGTTCTGAAGAGGTTGACCCCATAACTGAAGGGTCATCTCTATAGTAACACACCACAGCAGAATGACCATATCTGCTACATATCTGACATGTTGGTTTGTTTTGAGCAAATCTTCCACCCCTGCCTCTGTAAGAGTTGCCTCTACCTCTGTAGTTGGAATTGAACCTGCCTCTGTAATTTCTGTTATAGTTCCTGTTCTGCCCAGAGTAGTTCCTTTGATTGACATTGTTAGCTTGTTGCTTTGTGTCATTCCTTTGTGCATAATTGACATTTGATAAGCTGACTGTGGACATTCTATTTTGCAGGTCATTGAGCTGTTCTAGCCTGCTTTCAAAAGTCAGGAGACTTGTCTGCAGATCAAGCCAGGAGAGACTGTCCTTGTCAGCCAGACTGACCACAATTGGTGTGTAATCACCATCAAGGCCTGCAAGCACCTGAGTGATCAGGTCATCCATGGAGGTAAGACATCCTGCCAAAATCAAGTTATCAAAAAACATTTTCATCTTGTTCAAATAATCAGACATTATGGTGGATCCTTTTTGGGTCTTCTGAAACTCTGCCTTGAAATAAGTGATTTTGGCTCTTGTCTGAGAGCCAGATAGCTTTCCAGCTGCCTCCCAAAGACCTTTAGAGGTCTCTTCTTCCATCAACTGAGCTGCTATTTCAGGGCTCATGGTGGAATACAACCAACCAAGCAGCAGTTGGTCCTTTGAGATCCATTCTTCATAGTTTGGATTCTCTGTAATGTTGCCTTTAGTGTCAACATAATGTTTGGGAGGACAGATCTTCTCTCCTGAGATGTAGCCTCCCAACTTGTTACCTTTGATCATAGGTAACACAATAGTCCTCCAAAAGAGGTAATTACTTATGTCAAGTCTGATGTTATTTGCATTGTTTGTTGAATGCAGTTGAAGGCTTCTTGGAGCAGCAGCAGAGTTACTGGGAATGATGGAGCCCATAGAGTCTGAGGACAGTGACGGAGACTCATCGGAGTTGGTCATTCATATCAAAATGGCTCTGATACCAAGTAGAAGTTTGTGAGTGAACAAATAGGATAGAAAATGTAAATGTTTTTCACTAATCATTCAATGTAACCAAATGGTCTTTAAATACAGATTTTCAGATGTAACAAACAATTGGAATATTCTTTTAGTTTGTTACAATGCTGTTCAAAATGTGTCTTGGTGTTTGGCTACAGGGGTAGAATGAGAGTGAGTGTTTGGCAACAAAGATAGCACATGGGTCCTTTTAGAAGGACTCTTGTTGGGCTTTAGGACTAGCTTAGGAGTCCAATAGATCAAGGTGTTGAGTCTGAGATTTGGACTCAACACCCACAAGCCCAAGGTCATAACCTTGGGTCATAGGCCCAAGGTTATAACACTTAGGACAGAACTCAACATGTGTGGCCGTGCGATGCTGCTTCACCTTCATCAGAGCAGTCATCGTCGACGGCGAGCTTCACCGGAAGCTTATACTTGACAATTTCATATTCGAGAGCCTTGGGGTTGTCAGCCTCCGGCCCAGAGATAGTGAAATCTGCGGCATTCGGCTTCAAAAGAGACACAACTAGAAAGTTACTATTACGTGCATGTTTAGATTTGGAAAGTAAATCATCATGAGTGTTCCCCATTTTACACTAGAAAGGTCGCTCACCATCATTTTTTTTTAATTTCTTTTGAATTGTTTGTGCAGAGTAGGTGGCGTATTCACGAATCAAAATAAATCGACTAAATAAAATTTTATAATTCATTCTAATCGCCTTGGCCTTCGCCGTAAAATGATTTTATTATTAATTTTAAATTATCATATTTTTTTACAAATGTTACTTTCATTATATACAGCCACTTTAAAGTATTTTTAATATAACTTAATATATTAAAACTTACATATAAAAATAATATTTAACGCTAGATCTTAATATTTTTAATATATTATTTTAAAAGATAATTAAAATTAATATATAGCAAAATTAATATATTTAACATATTATTTAAAAAGATAAGTAAAAAATTAGATATAACAAAATAAAATTAATTATATAAAATAAAATTTTAAAAATAGATGAAATACAATCAAATTTGTTATGTAAAAGATATTTTTTAACAATATATGGAAAAAAAACTCAAATTATTTATATATAAAAAAAAATCAAATCAAATTTGTTTCAAACATAATTTATAATATAAATAAATTATTTTATTATAAAAGTTAAAAAATATATCAATATATATAGTTTAACAAACATGTGGTTAAGAATATTAAAAATAAGATTAATTATCTTATACATGCAAATCATAATATATTGCTAATTAAAAACTATACAAGAATAAAATGAAAATGGTTATTTAAAATATACTTTAAAAAAATATTTCAAAAAATATGATTGAAGTAAATACAAATTTGCCAAATAAAACACTAAATATATAACTTTAAATTTTGACTATAATGTTATTTACTTAAGGATGTTTCTCTATTTGGTTTAATTTATTTAATTAAAATCTCCACATGTTTCAATTTATTTTATTAAAATCTTTGTCTGCTTCCTTTTCTCCACCTGGTTTGATATATTTAATTAAAATTGCCTCAATTTTTAATTTATTTTATTAAAATCCCATCTTCTTTATTTTCTCCACCTGGTTAAATTTATTTGACTAAAAGCTCCACATTTTTTAATTTATTTTATTTAAATATCAATCGTGATTAATTTATTTAATTAAAACCTTCACTTTCTTCAAAGTATCAATTACATATCGAATTAATATGTATATATTCTTGCATTTTTTTTTCCAGCATTTTTTTTTCCAGAGGGAACCCGCAGCCGCTACTCGCGATAGCCTGCAAACCAACGCCAGAAGGTAAACCACACAAGGTGACAGGCTCAGCCGAGAAAGCGTATGTAGAGGGACTCGAACTCATGACCTTTTGGTCATAAGAATGCCATACTCAACCAATTCGGCTACCCCCTTGGGGGCTATATTCTTGCATCTTCTTCCTTTTCTCCCTTGTTTTTAATTTATTTAATTACAATCCTTTAAATTTTAAATCAAATAGGAATGTAGAACAATTAAAAAAGACAAAGATAAAATAAAAAATCAATTTTGTGAGAGAAAGATTAAACCAAATAAAATTGAAACAAATTATTCCAAAATAAATTGAATAAAAAAGAACACTTACATAATCAATCTTGAAGAGATTAAGATGTAGATGCGTACAACATCTTCCAATTTATAAATATTTTAACTTAAAATTTGCGTTAAAAACCGTTATTATCCTATATTTTAATTTAAAAATTTTCTTTAAAACAGTGAGTATCCAAAATTTTAAATTAGAAGTTTCCTTAAAAGTAGTCATCATTTCATATATTTAAATTAAAATTTTCATTAAAAATAATCATTATTTTAGAGTATTAAATTAAAAAATTTCTTAAAAATACCTACTATCCAAAAATAAACTATATCAATTAACTCATTCATGATATCCTGAGAATTGTTCAGGATATCCTGAGAATTGCAAACAATTTTCAAAATATCCTAAAAATTGTTTAGAAAATCATGAGTTGCAAACAATTCTCATGATATCCCGAGAGTTGTTCAGGATATATATATATATAGTCTGGAATATTTTTTATCATTAATATTTTTTAAACTATTCTATATTCATTTTAATTATTTAAATTTCAATAAAACAAATTCATAATTTGGATCCATGGGATCTAAAATTAAATTCTTTTTCCAACTTATCATATAAACTATAAGGACCATGTTGGTCGCTAGTTTGGCCATATACAGGCCTAAAGACATAGTTCTAAGGTTTGCAATATTACAGATTGGAGTCATTATCCCTCATAAGGATAATAAAGATAAAAATGTGACTTAAACAACCACAATACAATATTATGTATGAGGATAAATTGACTCGTATGCCTTATATTTCATTATCAATGATAGATACTATGATACACTTATAGTTGATGCATACCTCGATTTGAATATCGGTACTACGATAAATCGGCTCATACCACGCATTTAGATATTATTTGTGCATGTTATTATAAGGTATACAATAGATAAGGACGTAAGTATTTGTCATATGATCCTACTATACTGCTATTTAGACGAACTTTGTCCATGTTTTTAATTTTAAATACAATAGATAAGGACGTAAGTGTTTTTTTACAAACACATTTGTATTTAATATCAATCCTCGGGTGATGTCATACGGTAAATTCCAAATTTAACGTAAAAATAATAAATATATTGTATTTATCATATAAATGTTTTTATTCATTTTAATCTGTATAGCACATAATAATATTTAAATATTATATTATACATGACCTGTTTAATTAAAACGAGTTAGAGTACAACCCTGAAACATAGACTCGTGTCTGGATCTTCTACTTCACTAGAGAAGAATCTATAGTGCGGTTACTCATGGACACTCATATATGTCATAATATTGATAATTGAAATCTCAACATAATCTATCAAAAATTAATTTGTATAACCAATATTTAAGGATTAATCTCAAATTTCTACATAATGTACCTTAACGAGTTCATTACATTAATTTTTTTATATCTTATTGTTATGTTTATACACTTTTGTTATTGTAATATGTCTTTAAAAGAAATCTAAATATTGATGTTGGATATGTTTCTCGATATCTTGGAGTTTATATTACTTCTTATTGTTGAGCCAAGAGAATCGTCGTCTCAATCAAATAAATTGAACAAATATGCAGTATAATACTTAAGTTTCCATATTATATTTATAAATTTTTAAAAAATGTACCATTGCGTTTAAAGCTAAAAAATGACATATATAATATCCAAAAATGCATGTCGTTAGTTTGGCCATATATAAAGTTGAAATCCAATAAGTTTCGAGACAAAATTCATATCAAAAGTTTCCAAACAAAATATTAATAAATTAACTTGGGATTATAATAATTGGAGTTTTCATATTTTACGAGAATAAAACAAAATATCACTTAAATAATGTAATACAATATGATGTATGAGCATGAATCGAGTACTATGCCTCGTATATCCTTACTAGAGATGATTTTTTATAATACATTATAATTTATACATACATCAATTTAGATATCTTTATCGGTGATGGATCAGATCATAGAACACGTACAGATAATATTTGTCCATGATATCACAAGATATACAACGGATAAGGGTGTAATTTTCATATTATCCTACTATAATGATGCTTTACCAAACCATACCAATATTTTATCAAACTGTTGGTAAGGTAGGATAACTTTGAAGTATTATACCAGACTAATATTTTTTCTTGTATATTTATGTTAATACCAATCGCATGATAATATTATATCATAAATTTAAAATTTTAATATAAAAGTAACATATTTATGGTATTCAATATCTTAAATTTAATTTTATTATTTTTTAATGCATATAATATATAATAGTATTTGACTATACATTATAAATGATAATTTTAATTCAAATTAGTTAGAGTACAAGTCTAAAGTATAAACAAAACTACTGAACTCCATCGATGCTAAATTGGTTTATCAATTTTAATTTTAAAAATACATAAAAAAAACAAAATAAGAATTAAGTATTTATGAAAGTGAAACTTTTGTGCCACCCTCATAGTTTATTTTCTATTAATTAATTTTATTATTTTGTTTGAGAGAAGAATTCATATACACGTGTTCAATTTGAGAAATAATTCATTGACATCTATGGAGGTTTCAACAGAGATATTGAAGTATAAGAAGATTAGTTAATGTCAATCATTTCAACATTCTTAAAATAAGAGGATACTCAAAATCAAACATATGTTCAGCTTGAAGGTTTTAACCTATGATTTGGATATTGTCCAATTAGAGCATGCAGACAATAAAAAATATATCAATCTTCCAAAATTAAAACAAAATAAAATTATTCATCAAGATCAAACTCTACATCACAAAAATTACAAGCAGAAGTAATAGTACCTGAAAGAAGGTCCCATAGAGAAACAAACAATGTTATAAATTCAGACTATATAGTATATCTTAAGGAATATGATGAGTTATGTATTGAAATCGTAAAAAATTATTTTTCTTAAAGACGTCTCCAGATTAATTTGTGACGACTTTGTTCCGGCCTGTATTAAAAATTTCATGTCATCTGAAAACCTCCATTAAAAACATAAATCTTTATTTTGCAAGAAGGAAAAACATATCAGAATAAATAGTAGGCTACTAGATTTTTAGACATTATCTTACATTTGTTTGGTTGTACCTTAGTGGTGTATTTTCTTTAAAGATAGTTTGAAAAAATAACATATCTTCATGTTTCTTGTAGATGTAATGTAGTAACCTCATTCTTCGTGAAATAAATTTTTAGCATCGGTCTTGGCATGCTGAGTAGACCCCTAATTTGTGTCAATAGATTAAGGAAAGAATAATATATATAAATATCCGCTTGGAATTTTGTAGCATGAAGTAACCCTCATAATCCTTGTTGAAAAGTAAGGTAAGTACTAGAGAAACAAAATCGTTATCTTTAGTTTATGACTCGTCGCGTAGGCTTTCCTTAATATTTGGCAAACGATAATAGAAGGACTAAACTGAATATTGATAGTGATTTGTTCATCAAATGTACAGTAGTCTCCCTAGTCAAAGGGAATTCGTGGATAAAATGGCACTATTTGGAGGTGAGATCTACACGTTGTTAAGTAGATATGATATTTTGACAGTTCAACTGATCTTATCTTAGTAGTTGGTTGTGATTCAATTTGCGCCATTGATATCGTTTAAATAATAACCATTGGATTAAATAAAAGAAACGAGTAAGTGTACCAGCAGCTCCAATGGCAAAAAAAATCTAAAAACTATACCTATATTTCTAAAGGAACATGGTACAATAAAATTATATAGTCTACGCGTTGGTCATTCTAACCACTACACCACAATACACTTATAAATAATAGGATCCCATATAAGCGTAAAGCACCAGTGTAAAGACCCAAATGAAATACTTAACATAGGTCATATCGGAATGAAGCAACATTTTAAATCTACCAGTTTTTTAGTTTAACACCATCAGGATGAACCCTCTCAAATTCCTTCTAATCTTTCGATAACACTGTCCCATTGGGTACCACACAATATTTTTACTTGGTGTGTGTGTGTCATTTTCATCATCCTTGTAAATATAATGGGAAAAAACATGTTCAAAGAATCATTATAGAGAATAAAAAAATTATGTATAGAGCACTACTAGAGAAACTCATTTTTGTAACGACCTAAAACGATGAAAATATATCATCGATTCGTTGCAAAAAGGATTTTATAACGGGGTTGCGTCTGGAGGTTCCAGTTGTATCAAATAGGGTGACTAGCCAAATTCAATTATCACCATAAAGTTTTTTCAACTGGTTAGCAATGATAGGTCGTTGCAATATTTAACCCAAAAGATACCGGGTCACAGCGTCGCAACTCCTGTTGTAACTTCATTGAATTGTTTCAGCCAAACAAGTGAGTATGTTGGCATGTTCCTCGTTGCAATCCTTTTATACAATAGTTTGTCCTTGTGTTGTTGCTGAATTTGTTGCGAATCCTGTTGCAGATATGTTGCGGACCTATTGTAGTTTCCGTTGCACTTCTATACTAAGCCCGTTGTTAAATATCATAAGAATTTCAAAAGATAAATGCATAGCTATGTAGCTCCATTTTATGACTTAAAATTTAAAATTGAATATAATTTAACAAATATAATTAAAGAATATATAATATAATTTGAAAATAAAATTGACATCCACAACAAAAGTTTCCTAATACTTCTTCATAACTCTATAACTTGATGACTTCAACTTTGATGACTTTCCATACGTTTATTCATTATTTTCTCTTTTAGTCTTTATTATTGTTTCTTCGAGTCTCCAATAATATTTGTACAAAATATATCAATTTACACCTCTACAAAATATGCTAGTTCAGTCATTGGATACTTTCGGTTTTATGGTTACCTCTCTTATCACTTCATTTTAAAAAAGCAATTGCACAACACCAAAGCTGAAACCTATGTGCTTTGACTGCTGTTCGGGGAGCAAAATCTCTATCAGAGTGGAATTCAACTAAAAAATCAGCCACAACTTGGGCTTTGACTGCTGTTCGGGGAGCAAAATCTATATCAAAATCCCCCAATTCTACCGACCACTTGGTCATCCTACTTGAAAGTCTGCCTTTTGTAGAACATTCTTCAAAGGAAAAGACGTTCAGAAGATAATAGTATGAGCCTGGATCCACCATCCGTCCGGACGATCCAAATCTTTTTGTCTTTCACCTCAGTAGTCTGCTCTAAATCTCTATCATAGTGGAATTCAACTAAAAAATCAGCCACGACTTGGGCTTTGACTGCTGTTCGGGGAGCAAAATCTATATCAAAATCCCCCAATTCTACCGACCACTTAATCATCCTACTTGAAATGTCTGCCTTTTGGAGAACATTCTTCAAAGGAAAATACGTTCGGACGATAATAGTATGAGCCTGGAAATAAGGCCTCATCTTTCTTGCAGCTATCACCAGGGCCAATGCTAATTTTTCAAGTTTCAAATAACGCCTTTCTGCATCTATCAAGCTTTTGCTGACGTAGTACACTGGATGGGGGTAATTTTCCACTTCTCCTACTAACACAGCACTGATGGCACAACTTGAAATTTCCAAATATACGAAGAGTGTCTCTCCATCAACTGGTTTAAATAAGGTTTTGGGAGAGGACAGATGCTTCTTGATTTCATTGAAAGCCTCATCACACTGTGAGGTCCAGTCAAATCCCTTCGCACCCTTCAAGGTTTGAAAAAACGGGGCGCATCTGTCCGAAGACCTTGAGATAAATCTGTTTAAAGTAGCTAACCTCCCCGTTAATCGTTGTACTTCTTTAATATTCCGAGGAGGTTCCATTTAAAATAGAGCATTAAGCTGGTCCGGATCGGGCTGTATCCCTTGCTCACTTATTATATAACCTAGGAACTTCCCGGATTGCCCTCCCAACACACATTTTTCTGGATTTAACTTCAAATTCACCTTTACCAAGTTGGTAAAAGTTTGTTGGAGGTCAACCAAGTGCAATTGCTCATCCACACTTTTCACCATCATGTCATCGATGTATACTTCCATATTCCTTCCAATCTAATCAACAAAGGCTTTGTTCACTAATCTCTGATAAGTAGCCCCAGCATTTTTCAATCCAAACGGTATTACCTTGTAGCAATGAAGACCCATGTCAGTGACAAATGTGGTATACTCTTGATCCTTCGGATCTACTTGGATCTGATTGTATCCGGAGAAAGCATCCACAAAGGACAGCAGCTTATTCCTAGAGATGGAGTCTACTAGTTGGTCAATCCGGGGAACTGGATACAGATCTTTTGGGCAAGCCCTATTGAGATCTGTGAAGTCAATGCACATACGCCACTTGCCATTTTTCTTTTTCACCAGGACCGGATTGGCAGTCCACAAAGGATATTGAGACTCCTTGATATGCCCCATCTTTGTGAGCATGTCAACCTCTTGTATAATAACATCAGCCTTTTCCTTGGAAAAAGCCCTTCTCTTTTGAAACACTGGTGCTACATCTTTCCGTACAGATAGGTAGTGTGATATCACATCTGCTGGAATCCTAGTAACATCAGCATTGCACCAAGCAAAAACATGCTGATGGTTTTTCAAAAACTTTAACATCTCACATTTTAGATCGGATGGCATTTTAGACCCTATCTTGACACTTTTTCCTTCTTCTAAACAATGTGTCTCTACCTCTTCATCTGGTATTAATACTGCAGGGGCCTCTCTGGGGTTATCAATTTCACCCTCACCCCCAGAAAGCCCCTCAAATTGCTATTGCTCGTTGATACGAACTGCCCCCAACGTCCGGGGAGCCAAGGCTGTAGCATAACATTCTCTTGCAACTTTTTGACTGCTTCAGAAAACTCCCACCTGTCCTTGAACAACATATTTCAAACATTGGTGGACTGTCGAAGCCACTGCATGCATCCTAGAGAGCCAAGACCTCCCTAGAATAGCATTATAGCAAGTGGGACAATCTACCACAATAAAAAGTATCCTGACCATCTTCTTGAAAGGGCCCTTGCCCAACAAAACTTCTTCTTCGAACTCCCCGATCACATCTGCTGAGCTGCCAGTAAAGCCCACAATTGATCTGTACGAACTCTGAATTACGGCTGGATTATTCATTCTCTTGTATGTGGTTAAGAAAATGATATTGGCTGAGCTTCCAGTATCCACCAAGATTCGTCTTATATCATTGCCCCCAATAGATACTCCTATGACAACATCATCTTCATGAGGGCCAACTATATCTCTTAAGTCATCTTCATCAAAAACAATGAAGGGGAACGGAATTTGCAATTGATAGGAGGTCATGCCTCCTTCTAGCTGGGTAGCTAAAGTATGAACGTGCCTCTTCCTTGAAGAAGGAGTATGAGTTGTCATAGTATCTCCTCCGAAAATTGTAAGTGACTCAAAAAACCTGATGAGCCTGGAGACCGTTCTAGAAGATTCCTCAATTGTACCTACTCTATTTCGAGTTGGATCACCTACTCTATTTCGAGTTGGATCAGGATCCAAGTATTCTGATTCCACATCAAACCTTTCGATTATAACCATGGCTCCCTCCGGAGCAGCATTACTTGGACCAACCCGGTGAGTATTGTCAGGTCTGTTACCTCCTCTTCTTTTGACATAAGCCCCCATCTTTCCCCTTGCAATCAAGTTATGAACTTCTTGTTTCAAAGCTATACAATCATCGGTGGTATGGCCAGTATCATTGTGATACTGGCAGAAAGAGTTATTGCGATGTTCTCTAGGAGATTGCAGTGTGGCCGGTCTTCTATAGTGCACCTCTTCCTTTGTTTTATCATAAATGGTGGCCACACTTTCTTTCAATTCTGCGAACCAATCCTGTTGAACCCAAGGCCCTCTCTTATTTCTGGATTGCTGAATCTGAGCAGGTGCAGCTGGCTGAGATTGAGCTTTAGCCGTACCATGCCCCTATCCGGTCTTTTTTCCCTTGTTCCCGGACTGATTCTGATTGGGGTTTGGTGCCACCGGGGTAGATCTCACCTACATGTGCACCCTAGTCTTCTTTGTTTCATCAATGTTAATCTGCTTTCCAATCTGCCTGGTCACTGAATCAGCCAAATTCCCAGGGTTTAAGCCCTGTCTCAAAGATGCTATTGCAACTTGCTCGAAGCAATCAGCCAACCCATTCTTGGTGTTCACAAAACGACTTATGTATTCTTTCAATGATTCGTTCGGTTTTTGGGTATAATGGATTATTGTGTCCCCATTGCCCTTTAATTCCTTACTCCCAACGAACTGCCTCCGAAAGGCCACCCAAAAAGTATCAAAATTCTTGATACAGCCTTGTGGTAGGTTGTTATACCATTTTAGAGCACTCCCCGTAAATGATTGGGAGAATGCTCTGCAAAGTAGCTTGTCATCATCATCAAAGTTCATCATGAAGTTTTTAAATTGTTCCAAATGGTTGTCCGGATCAGTACTGCCATCGTACTTTTCCATTTTGGTGCTATCAAACCTCTTAGGGAGGTTCCCGGATAGAATTTTGGAAGACAATGGAGATTGCCTCCAATTTCGGCCACGACTGAACACAGTATCTTCATTAGGAGTCGCAAAGATACCTGGTTCATCGTGGAAGGCAAAGGGATCCATCAGCATCTTATCTACATGCCTCCGATTGTGAGATGACCCTTTGCCAATATTCTTCTTCAACTTTCCATGTCTATCTCTTTTCTTTGAATATTTTTTTATCAGCTTTTGCTTTTTTTTAGCTCGACCCTCATCGCTGCTAGAGGATAAGGATTCTTCAACTCCCTCATCATCCGAAGAGCTATCAGAATACTCTGAGCCTGAGTCAGAACTCTCCACTAGCTTAGACCGGTGAGACTTTTTGGAGCTGGCATGAGTCTTTTTGGTACTCACGTGAGTCCTTGAAGGCTCATGCTCTCTAGGGTTATCGGTGTGATGAGAAACTGACGCTTTCGATTTTTCTTTCATGCCTATCTTAGCCTTTTCTGCCCTCAAAGCTTATATCTCGCCTTTTAGCCTATCGCGCTCCTCGATAGTGTATTCATCGTTTTCACCCACCACTTCGAGCAATGCTGGTGGCACTTCCGGGGCGTCCAGATTCATTCAGACTGACTTTTCTTATTGGTTTCGAATGCTCGATTCAGGCACCTTCGTGCTCCCACTGTGGTCGCCAATTTGCTGAGGTTAATTTTCGTCTGAGGGTAAATTTGTAATCTGTTCAGAGTTTTGTGGAAGTTTATGGGTGTTTAATATTTTGAGTAGAGAGTAAAGGGAGAATTAAGCAGCCTAGTTGTAGTTAATTTTCATTACCCATATTTAATGCAGGTGATTGGGTATTTATACCATTACATGGGTTTTCGGATCATGTTTAATGGACCCGGGTCATGTTTAAAGACCCATGAGCTCTTAGTAGGAGAGCAAGCAGCTTAGTCAAGAAGTGTTTTAGGTTTTTTAGTACTTTTGTCATAGTTCGAACAGTCCAATGGTATAAGTGTTCGAAGTGGCATGTCTGGTCTGGTGGCCTTGGTCCGATCTGTCGCTGTCCGGAGAGGAAGCAGTATTCAGACTCATCAACTTCTAAAATATTGAAGGAGAAAAAACTTAAGAAATTTAATGATGTAACCTATATTCAGAGATAACCGACCTCGACAAGGATATCAAAACTTAAATATGATATACGACCTGATATTTAACATCAATTACAAGATACAAAGTAGTATAACCTATAAAACAAGAACTGTTACACATGAGTACAATTTAGACTCAAACAAAATAATTTTAAGAATATTATTAACTGAAGACAAGAGTAAAACCATATAATGTTAACACAATATTCCCGGAATCACTGAATCACGACATTAGCACAATACAGTTTATGTAAATTTTACAACACCAATTATGGACTCAAATGGAGTAACTTTGACACAATACACTCATAATTACTACATAAATGACGTTAAGTATTAAAATTCATAGATTAAATTTTACCTATTTGTTTTATTCCTTCTTCTTGTACACTTCCCTCAACAGACTTGTGTTTCTGTGAAGAGAAAGTCAATACATGTACCTCAGCGATCAGCTTCCTTACCACCTTACTGCAACAATAAAAGACAAGTTTTGTGTTAACGTACAATGCCACTAATCTAGTAACAACAAATAGGCAACTCAAAACAGAAATAAAACTTTATTCTCTTTAAAACAGATTTACAATATGAACGAACATCGACATAATAGCACACAAGCAAGCAAACAAACACACACCACATCTTAATTATCGAATAGACTGGTTTCAAGATGATAAATGATTTAAAAATATAAAAATACATTAAAAAATAATAAAAAAAAATAAGATAACACACTAGTTTAGAGAGTAGAAAAGAGAGAAATAGAAAAATAAAAAGAAAGAGAAAGAGAAAGAGACTGGGTAGAGAGAGCGCTACACAAAATACAGATTTATAATAATCGAACCAACTAATCCTAAGACAGCAAAAGAGATTCATACTTGTTAGGAGCACCACACAAAGATGAAAGAGGTCAGAGATATGATTAACGTTTCGGAACGAACTGGGGAAGGGTTTCGAAAGATAAAAGAAGGCAGCGATTATTTGGGTTCAATTGAAAGACATGAGACGGTGAGGTTAAAGTTAGGTGGAAAGAGATGAGAAAGAGAGAGGTCGGAGTTAGATGGAAAGAGATGAGAGAGAGGTCAAAGTTACATTTGGGTCAAATGGTTAAAGTTTTAGGCAAGTTTAGTTCGTGAACAAAGTTTGGTTAAAATGCTAAGCGGGATATAGTTTTGGGTAATCCCAAATGTTAACTTTTGGTCTATATTTGGCGGGTTACATTAAGGGTAATAAAATGGGTTAAATGAAGGTAGTCTAAGAAATTGTTAAGTGGACTAAATGTTGGAAAGGCCCATTGCAATATTTGAGGTAAAAAATTGGGTTATATTGGATGTAAAAAATAGTTTATCGAGTAGTAAAGATAACACAAAAACATTGATTTCCTATATCTTATATATTTATATTTTTTGGTATAAAAAACTGTAAATTATATATATATAATGTTTACATGATCAAATTAGTGTTTGGGGAGACCAGAAACAATGTAGACAAAAAACCCACAGAAAACAATGGGGATGATTATTAGCTATTACATAAAGGAATACTAATCAATAAGAAAATAGTAAGATTATATGAGCCACTTTATTTTGGAGCCAAAGAAGTGGTATCGAAGGTCGGAGATGACGTAGTGGGTGATTGCATAACTAAAAGATTGAGTATTCTGGAAGATTTGCGCATTCCTCTCAATCCAAATATAATACAGAACCAAGCAGAAGGCAACGTGCCCTAGATGATCGATGCTAGTAGAGGAGGTGGTCCATGAGCTTGCTTCAGAAATCCAAGAGGTCTAGGAGGAAGAGGTTGAACTGAATTTTAATATTCTGGAGATGACATCCCAGATGGAGGACAAGTAGGTGTAATTGATGAAGATATGCTCTTGGTTTTCTGGGCTGCTATGGCATAGTACGCAATCTGAGGGAGACTTAAAACCCCAACCAATGAGATTATCATGAGTGGTAAGTTTGTTGATGAAGAAGTGACGAGGGATGCTATATTTATTCCAAGTGAGAGAGGCCCACAAAACCTTGTTTTTTGAAAGTCTAATGGCCTTGTAAGTGCTGCTAATTGTCAAGGAAGGGCGACTGTTATTAGGGATCTAAATAAAGTATTATTTTCATCCAATACAGGGGGAGAACGTTAATGACGACCCTAATATTAGCAAGAAAGGGTTGTAGATGTCTATAACCAGCCTTGGCCATAAATGGTCGGGCTCATCACCCATCATTTCGAAGGTCTAATACGCGAGAAATATTTCACATGCAAGCGAGGTTGGCAATGCTATTCCCAAAGCGGTCTACGAGAGAAGTCGGGAATAATACCGGGTCATACCATATGGAAGTGGAGGCGTCATTTCCGATAGAGACTTTGTGGAGGCTATAAGCTTGGCTGCGAAGATTGAGAATTTTTCTCCAGCCTTATATGGCAGAGGATGAAAGAGGAATGGTCGAGATAAATTTGTCCTTGATCTTCTTAGCGACGGTCCATATAGTCCAAACAAAATTATGGTTTCTAGCTAAAATGGACCAAAACGTTTTAAGGAAAGCTGCCTGATTCCAAATTTTGAGATTGGGAATCCCAATGCCGCCCTCATCTGCGGGAAAAGTGAGATTATACCAAGCGATCTTAGCCCATGAAATCTTCATTTTAGAACCAGACCAAAGAAAACGGTCAAAGATCTTAGAGAGTTCATTGAGAACTCTGACCTGGAGAATAAAAATCGACGACGAATAGACTTGGCTGGATAGAGGACATATTTGATTAGCTGAAGACGTCCGGCATACGAGGAAGAGGTGTCTACAATCATTGTAAGATACTCACGATGTAATTAGCAAAACTCCAAGGTAGCAGACCAGTAGGGATCTTTCCATGAAGCCTAACATGTTTAAAATGATGGTCTTTACTGAGACAGGAATTCCCAAGAAGTAAGCATGGATTTTAGACGGATTGAGGTGGAGTCTGGAGAGGAGAACGAATTCGTGGATTCCCTCCTTATTGAGCTGAATGGAAGAGGCATTGACGCCGCAGCAAATCATGACATCATTCGCGAAGTTTTAGGAAGGTTTATAATTTTGAGTTTGTGGCACTTCTAGTGGAATCCAAATGATGGATCTTGGATTTTTTCTTGGAGGATAATCGAAAGAACCTAAATGAAAATAACAAAAAGATACGGGATAGAGGGTCTCCTTGACGGATGCCCTTCGAACCCGGGAACGACGTGCTTGAGGTACCATTTATGCATACTGCGAAAGAAGGTCTGGTTATACACTAAATAATATAGTTGATCAACTTAGGGGAGGGCGCCCATAACATAAAGGGAATCCAGGATTAGGGGCCAATGAATATTATCAAAATCTTACATGAGGTCAATCTTAAAGACACATATGGGCCCTTTACGGTTGGTGTGATAACCATGTATGAGGTCTAGGTTGAGAATGATGTTTTCTGATATCGGTCGGCCAGACATAAAATTCGATTGGGATGGGTCAATTAAGGAATAAAGAGAAGCTTTAATTTTGTTGGTGATGATTTTGAATATAATCTTATAAATAATATTGTTGTACGCAATTGGTATAAAATCATAGGGCGATGAGGCGTAACACGATTTGAAAATAAGGGAGGAGATGGTTTTATTCCAAAGCGGGCACATTTTTCATTGACAGAGAAAATGTTTAACCGCTTTACAGACGTTAATCCCAATGGTAGGCCAACAAGCCTTGAAAAAACTGGTATTAAAGCCATTAGGGCTAGGGGCTTTGCCACTATCCTTAATGAATAAGGATTTTTTGATTTCTTTGTCAGTTATGGGTTTTATCATGATGGTCTCGTCAGAGGAGCAAACTATGTGATTTAATAAGCGCCCTAAATCTCTCAAGACCAACGTCATTCTTGGAGCTAGGGGAGGCGAGAAGACCCTCAAAGTAGGTGAAAAAGTGTTTGATATTGCTGTAGGATTGGAACCGGCGGAACCATCGAGATTAACAACATAGATGATTTTGTTGCGAGCTGTTCAGGCCCTAATACTGTTATGGAAGAAATTGGAGTTTTGATCCTCCAACTTAAGCCAAGTTCCCCTTGACTTTTACTTGAGGAAGGATTCCGCGACACGACTATAAAAAAATATAGGTTCTGGAGGCCTCTCGCTCGAGAGCGATGAGCGAGCTATTTGAGAGGTTGGATGCAAGGTCAACTTGGGTCTGGGCCAGGATAAATTCGGCCTCCTCTACTCTACTACTGATGTTACTAAATTCACGCTTGTTAATAGAATAGAGGGAGGGAGGGATTCGATCTAATTTGGTAAAAATAGCATTCATAGGGTCATCCCCACACGGGTATTCCAGTTGTTCGCAACCAGGTTTTGGAAGTTAAAATGGTAGCGCTACTTATTGATAATTTGATAGATTTGGGACTATAAATAAAAGGGGAAGTAAGAAGGAGGATAATCACGTATGGTCTGACATTCTTGGAAGGTCAAAGTGAGCGAAGGAGTTGGGAATAATTTCTTCCCAAATCCCATTAACAAGGGCTCTATCAATTCTAAAGGAGATAAGGTTTTAATGTGACGGTTGTATTCAATTTGTTATTGAATTTGTTATAAGAGAGTTATAGTTGGAACTATCAACTACAATATTCTATGAATTTGTCATATAAATCGTTTGTTTATTTGTCTTTTAATATTATATATGCAGTATAGATTATATAAATGGTATATTAAATTATAACTCATAAGAAAATAACAAATACAGTACACTGGTTTAAACCTATTAATACATAGATAATTTGTTTTAACTTTGTTTTGTTAGTTTATTTATTTGTTATAATGTGGACAGTTCGGTTCCTACAGTAATTTATTATTTATCAAACATAAAATCTTATGCATTGAGTTTAATATTCTTATGTTTAAATGAATTTATTGTTAGATAAGAATAATTGAATTTTTCGCAATAGGTGACCGATTGCTGAAGCTTAAACGGTGGGAAGCTAATGAATACATGTCTATTTTCAATTCTAAATGTTTAACGAATGTTAGTTTTTAATTTTATACATGGATATTTGTTTTATATTTTATATTGTTTTCGGATAGTTTGACGGATGTATAACTTCAAGATATTATGGTATTCTTTTGTTTAATATGTTATTAAATTTTTAATTTTATTTTTTCGGTTTATGTTCGGGTTTGATTCATGTATTTATAGTGAGTTATATCCACGGATATTTCGCGGGTATCCGTGTCGATAACCCGAACCCACGGTTTCAGCGATGAAAAAATACCGGTTGGATTTCATAGTCGGGTTCGGGTATCGAATTTGGATTACGGGGCGGGTAGTGGAGAGATCGATTTTGGATGACTTTTTTTTTTGTATTTCGATGAGTTCTTTAAATTTTTGGGTTTTCTATTTCTTTTAAACAGTTCATGTTTTCTGACAAAACTAATAAAAATCGTTAGGTTTTTTTGATGATTTTAAGTTTTTATTTTTTTATTGTTTTGAATTATATATGCAGTATATAATTCTATATAAATAGTTTTGATTTCTGAAAATAGTAACAAAAATCATAACATTATATATTTAGTATATAAAAACAATTCTGTATTGCAGTATAAAAATCAGTATGTTTGAGATATATATGCAAAATCGACTTGTGAGAATAAATTTAAAAATCATTTTGCTATTTGAATTATATATAAAAATATTTTTGTTTTGATCTCTTTTTAAATTAAATTATATATGCAGTATATATATGCATTATAAAATAATAATTATATATGCAGTATAGAATATATATCAGTGGAACAACTATATCTTCTTGGCTAACAACTATAAATGCAGATATATAAGTCGTCTGTTTGTTTTTATTCTATTTGTTATTGATGTTTTCAGAAGTGAGTTATACTGTGGAAACTAGTAACTACTGTATTATATTTGTTATTAAATTTGTAATATAAATCGTCTGTGTCTTTTTGTCTTTTTGAATTATATATGTAGTTGAAATTATATAAATTGTATAATAAATTGGTAAGTGATATGAAAGTAACAAATATAAGTGTTTTAAACTTGATAAAAAATATAAAATTTGTTTTAACTTTGTTTTGTTGCTTAGTTTATCTATGGGTTATATCATGGATCTTTATATAAGTGTTTTAAACTTGATAAAAAATATAAAATTTGTTTTAACTTTGTTTTGTTACTTAGTTTATCTATGGGTTATATCATGGATCTTTCGTTCGTCACGGTAGGTAATGTAACTATTATCTATCAAACATAAAATTTTATATTGAGTTCATTAATTTTATGTTTAATTGAATTTGTTGTTAAACATGAATAATTGAAGTTTTTGTAATAGGTGGGAGATTGTTGGAGCTTAAAAGGTGGACGCTAAAAACGACATGTTTATTTTTACTTTTAAATATTCGACGAATGTTTGTTTTAATTTTATACACTTGATGGATATTTGTTATATATTTTATGTTGTTTTCAGATAGTTTGACGGATGTGTAACTTTAAGATGTTCGTTATATATATTTTTGAAAGTAAAAGAGATAATGATTTTAAAGAGAGAAAGTGAAAGCGTCAACTTTTATTTATAGGCGTTCAGATGTAATAATAACAAAATTAGTTACATAAAAGATTTTTTGCCCCCAAGGGGGTAGCCGAGTTGGTTGAGTATGACATGCTTGTGGCCAAACGTCATGAGTTCGAGTCCCTCTACATACGCTTTCTCGGCTGAGCCTCTCACCTTGTGTGGTTTACCTTCTGGCGTTGGTTTGCAAGCTATCACGTCAGACTAAGGGGTTACCTTGTGCGCACTCATTGCACTCTGAGTAACGGCTGCGGGTTCCCTCTGAAATAAAAAATAAAAAAATAGGTTACATAAATGGATTAATTGCACTTTAGCCCTTTATATTTACAAACAATCTAAAACATGCCTTATATATTTACAATTTTAATTCATTGCATTTAAGTCCTCAACCTTCGATATCCTTATCAGTAGCCCCCTAGTTCTTATGAAAGACAATAAATAAGAACTAATTATCACTTCGAAAATCAAAACAAGCAGGAAAAACTTATTGCGAAGTTCAATATGCTACGAAATTATCACTTTAAAACTACTAACTTCATGCTTATCCTCTTTGGATACAGTTATACGTGCATTCACTTCGAAATTATCTTAAGTCATTCTCTTTGGATGCATATGTATATGCATTTACTTTGAATTTAGTTTAAGTCAATCTCCTCGAATAAATTTGTATGTAAAAGTATGAGTTGGCTTCTTCATAACGATTGGCATGGTACGCATGCAATGAGTCATTATGCTTTATTCACTAGGAGTGCCCCGAGGTCTGACAGTTAACAGACGTCACACTATTCTTTTTACGCACAAATGTTTCACGTATTCAACTTCTCTGACATCATTCACTCTCTCATAACTTCTTCTATGACTAGCCTTACACTTTATACCTCACATAAACTTTCTAAAGAAAGAAGAATTCCTTCGACTAAGAGAATCCCATGCTACCATTCCATGAGTAACTAATCTATTAGCTACCTTCGTAAAAAAACTCATACTTTCCATCTAATCTTCAAGTTAGTATGTGAAAAAATGCTCAAAAACCAAAAAACCCAGAAAACCAATATCTCGAGATCTTGAGAAACCAGTTTTTGGTGCTTACGATTACTTATGCATCAGTGAAATGGTTGAGGAGTACATAGCTGCTACATTGATAAAAAACGCTCCTCGATTTCTATTAAAACCATATATTATGGTAATTTCTATCCAAATCAAAACTCTCATGTATTTCCTAACTCATCCACTTCAGAATCTCAGCAGCTTTTATCAACAAACCCTTCGCAACCAAAACTTTGAAATTCCTCTTTAGCTCATTATGGTTCCACAACTGCATCTCCTCGAAAAAAATCACAAAATTACTAAAAGAAACGTTACTCAAAACACATATACTCGCACACAATCAGAAGAAGCTGCATCACCTATCAGCGTTGATCTACCTCGGACCTTACGCAAAGAAACACCTCAGGTTCAACAAAAAGCTCACCTCCTTCTGAATCTTCCTGTTAAAAATAAACAATTCATAACCATGGGAGATATTAATGTTGTCATTAATTCACCAACCCATTTCTAAAACCTTGCAGATAACCCTACAACACCATCTCCTCCTCCCAACAGAGATTGTTGAGACTATCACTGAGTCACAACAAACTCGCTCGAATACACAATAGGAAAACCAGTCTAAATCTCCAGCTCGTCTCGGCTGATAGATGAAGCTTCTGATGAAGAAAACAATTCTATCATTGGTGCTAAAGAAAGTGAAGTTGCATCGCATACAGAAGACGATGCCTCAAAACAAGGAGTAGTTAAAAAGAAAAAAATATAAAAAGCTCTAGTTGTTGTTCTCGAGGACATTGCTGCCTTCATTAGTTTAAGCCTGAAACCACTCCACCTTGAATATGTCATGGCTTTGAAAAATTTACTATACATATAATACGAAATGACTCAAGATTATCGTACTAAAAAACAATGAAGAATGGCAGATAATATTACTCTTTGACTGCCAAAAGAAGGGGAGACTCAACTTGACTGTGGAAAAGATGAACTTGGGTATGTTTAGAGTTATCAATTGGGGTCTCCGGTTCTCACTAGATCCGATGATCGTGGAATACTTCAAACTTCTTGACCTCTTATTGACACAAGCAACACCAAATATTTGGTTCACACTACTATCAGTAATTATGGTTCAAGATGAAGCCGAATACCCCTCTCTATTAAAGATTTCCTTGCCATGACTAGGCTGTCGAAGACGTTTGTATTGCCCTTCTACTATCTAACCCTTGTAGATAACATCAAAATAATCGACGATTTACTCAAAGCTAAAAAATTATGAAAGTAAAGATTTGTCTTTATCTCTGGGGATTAGGATAATGGGAAGAAAAAATATCTGAGGGTAATCTTTGAAAACTCAACCTCGTCTTGAGAAGCAACAGTAAGATTTTCATCCTTTCATATTTTCCTTTAATCTTCATAACTTGTCTTTAATATTTTGTATATACTGTTTTTGTACTCATGAATTTTGAATAGATTCAAAGGTCGGAAGAAAGATGCAAAAGACATCTTTATAAAATTGGCAACTTGTGCAGAAAAGAATGGGCCAATGGGTTCCATTCAGCTTTTCTACCTATAAAACTTTATCAACAACCACTCTTGGAGTATCACCTTGGGTGCTGACCTACCCGAAAATCTGATGGAGCCACCAATTCCAAATTTGGTTGTCAAGAGACACGTAGCACCTGATGGTAAGGTGACTTTCTTTGTGAGGTACAGATCTGACGGTCATCTTCTTGCAAAAATAAAATAAAAAAATAAAAAAGCAGCTAGTACATTTGGTGCTAGCCTATCGTAAAATCTGAACCCTCTAAAGAAAAATGGAATAAAAAACCAAAGGAAGGCATTTGAAGTTATTTTGTCCATAATCGAGGGGGGAGTCGAAATCGAATCTTCTTCAAAAAAGAAGAAGACTTCTACTCCAAGGAAAAAGAAAGTTGCAAACTCTTCATCATTAAAATGAGTAGAAGAGACCTCTGAATTAATTTATTTAGGTATTCCTCAAACCGAATCTAAGGAGACTACAACTAGAAATTCTTCGAGGAGGAGTCAAGGTTGACGATAATCAAGGAGAATGGGGGCATAACATTTTTAAGAAGATGACCAGTTCTTTCCTGATGAGCCTGATAGTGTAGAAAAGCTTCAAAATCTTTTCAAGAATATGAATCCAAGGGTCTAAGAAATCCAGCACAATCAACTTCCTTCATGAAATTCACGCAGAATTTCCCAAGGTAAATCTATCTAACTTCTGGAAATTAATCCCCCTAGACAATTGACCCAATGAAGCCTTTGATCAAGTCCCCACTGACTCCTTCGAAGAGACGGAATCAGAAGAAAATGAATCTAATGAAGGAGATTCTTTAGAAGATAATATTTTTTTGTAAGGTCCGATTATCTTTCATGAATTGTTACTTTTCGTTTTACTATATTCATCTACTCTATCATAAAACTTATAATTTTTAAAAACAAAGTCATTTTTACGTCGAACAATAATAGTGGCTTAAAACGTTCGTCTAAAGAATGTAGATTTTCAAATAACAACTGTTGTATTTAAAGAATGTAAACACCTCAAATATATACAGTGAATTTAGAGAATATAGGACCTCAAATACGTCAATTGAGTTTAGGGAATGTAGCACGTCGAATATGGTTGTTTCTTGAAAATGGTTAATAATGAACGTTTAACACTTGAAAATAATTATTCTTGGTTAACAACTTCAAAGATGATCAGGCTTTAACTACTTAATAAAGTTATTGAAATACTTATATTTTAAACAACCATTGACTAAAAAAGAATTTTATTAATATCTTCAAATAATTTAATGATGCCTTATTAAAACCTCCATGAGCCAATAAGGTAGGAAATAGTCAGTCAATTATTCAAAAATATTTCAAAACAAAAAATTATTCCCAATAAAGCTTTACGTGCTTCATATTCCAATGATGTTGAAGCACCATACCTTGCTTATTACAAAGACGATATGTAAAGACATTTCAATGACTCTCCTGTAACGACATTCAAGGATATTCTTTTTGTAAAAGAAATTATTGGTAAAGAGACATCAACTGAGTTATCCCTTTGATTAATAAGTTTAATAGCAACTTTATCAAACAAGATAGCCAATTTTTGAAGCTTATACGTATACATAATTAAATGATCTTGCTTAGCCTCATAAACACCTGCCATATGATTTGCTATTAATTGTGAATCTGTTTCTAACTGAATTGTTGTTGCTCCACATATAATAGCAAGTCTCAAACCATCCAATGCAACCTCATATTCAGCTTCATTATTCAATGAACAAAAACCAAATTGAATGGCTTGATACATAACCTCCCAGAAGGAGAAACCACCTGCACTCCTTCAATGCACCCCAATAAACAAGAGTCACCATATGTTCAAACTATCCACACTAAAGTTTCTGGAAAGATCTCTTTATCAGTCTCCTCATTGGATCGACTTGGATAAAATTTATCAAGAAAACCAGCTAAAGCTTGAGCTTTAACTGTCGTTCGAGAAGAAAAAGTGAAATTAAAATCTTCCAACTTTAGTGACCATCTAGTCATCCTTCCAGAAATTTGTGGGCATTGTAACACATTCTTTAGTGGAAAAGAAGTTTGAACCACAATGGTATGAGCTTGAAAATAAGGGCGCATCTTCCTAGCAACCACCATTAAAGCTAGAACCAGTTTTTCAAGTTCAAATACCCTTTCTATGTTGCTAACAAACTCTTACTAACATAGTAAAATGGCTTTAAAATTACCTCACCTTCACTTACCAAAACAATACTCACAGCAAAGTCATAACTACTATGTATAAAAACAATTTCCAGTTCAAGGATTGGACAATATCTCTGGTGTCAACAAAAGTTCTTCAATCTTTGAAAATACTGCTTTGTAATACGATGTCAATTCAAACTCCTTTGGCCTTCGTAACACTTGGAAAAAATTAAAACACTTGTCTGAAACTAAATCCTTCAACTGTTCTGGATCCGCCTCTATCTATTTTCCCCTAATAATATATCTTAAGAATTTCCCTGATCGAACTCCATAAGCATATTTATCTGGATTTAGCTTTAATCGAAGAGCTCTTAAGTTCAAAAAGGTTTTGTCTATATCCTCCAAGTGCCTATCATCAGCTGGAAGTTTGACCAACATATCATGAATGTACACCTCCATATTTATCCCAATCTGAGAAGAAAAAACTTTATTCACCAACCTTTTATATGTTGCTCTAGCATTCTTCAACCCAAATGGCATAAACCTACAACAATGTAAACCTCGATCAGTGACAAATGTAGTGCTTTCCAGGTCTTTTGGATCCATCTGAATACGGTTATACCCTGCAAAAGCATCCATAAAAGAAAACATTTTATTTCCTAAAGTAGAACAAACCAACTAATTTATTTGAGCAACAAGGAATGAATATTTAGGGCAGCCTCGATTTAAATCTGTGAAGTAAACACACATCTTCTGTTTCCCATTCTTATTTTTAAGCAACACTGGGTTTGTTGTCCATAAAGGATATTCTGCCTCCCTAATATGTCCGACCCTAGACAAATGATCCACTTCTACAATAATAGACTCTGATTCTTCAACAAAAAAAACATGTCTTTTTTTAATAGCTGGCTTCATCCTCTGCTTTATTTCCAAGATATGGCATATCACATTAGATGGAACCCCCACTACATCCTCTGTTTTCCAAGACAAAACATCCAAATCATATAACAAAAATAGTAACAATTGTTGACGCAAAGTTTGTGATAATAATGTTCATATTCGAAGAATCTTCCCATTAAGAAAAAAATAATTCTTCTATGTATTCACTTACTGTTAGAGAGCTCAGCGTTTCTCTTTGATCATCAATTCCTTTTTTTTCTATGTTCAACCCTCCTGACTGATATTTAGCCATTCGATATTCACTATTAGGACCTCAGATTCAAAGAGTTGTTGCATAATATTCTATGGCTACCCTTTGATCACTTCAGACCACCTCCAACATGGTCTCTAATAACATACTTTAAACACATATGAATGATGGATACAACCTCGAAAGACAAGATCTCCCAAGAATATCATAATAACTGGTCGGATAATCCACCACCATAAATATAACTTGAACTTTCTTTTTAAAAGGTTCTTTTCCCAAACACACTTCACCCTCGAATTCTCCAATCACCTGAGACTGTCACATCTGAAAATTCAATTATAGTATGGTCGTACTGAAAAATTCGAGGTGGATTACGCATCTTCTCGTATGTTGATTTGAACTGAACATTCGCAGATCTTCCTGTATCTATCAAAATACGTCGGATTTGAATCTCACCTACATCTACTCCAATAACCACTACATTTTCATGAGGACCTGCAGTACCTCGCAAATCATCTTCATCCTAAAGAATAAAAGTAACATCTTTCCTATCATACAAATAAATAAACATCCATTATTCTACTTGAGTAGTTAAACTTACCACATGCCTTTTTTCCAGTACCTATTAGTGTTACCAGTCATGGAATCTACTCCAAAAATTTCCAAAGACTCAATATATTCACAAAAGCTTTAAACTTGTCCTTGCTCCACTGGTTCATCCACAATCATCAAAATTAACCGATATAGATATGTATCAAAATATCTGAAGCTGCGTCAAACTCATCAAGCTTAGAATCTAGAATCATCAGATTTTCTTCATTTGAATTCACATTTGCTTCTTGCAAATTTGATGGAATTGGAAACTTTGACCCACTCCTCTGCCCTTTAAAAACAACTAAATTTCCATTTTCAATTAAAATTAGCACCTCCTTTTCAAAGTTATACAATTTACAGTATCAGGTCATATGTTATTATGATACTTACAGAACTTGTTCTTGCTCTCTTCTCTTGGTCTATTTCTCAGAGATGGCATTTTAAAACTCGCATATCCTTTTGCATTTTCATAAATCGCAGTAACATTCTTAGTTAAATCAACATAATATTATGGCCTTATCTACTGATTTGGCCTGGGTCTTTGAAATTGATACCCTATAGCTTGAGTTGGGTACCCTCCAGATCGAATAAGAAAACTATTATTATTAATTGGATGAGATGGTTGGGTCAAATTCAAAGAATGTCCTTCATTTTTTAACACATGTCTACAATTCTTTTGACTAGGTCCAACCATTCCTAGAACTCTAGTTGATTATTCCACTTTAATTTGATCCTCAACTTGAGCCATCAGTATTCCAAAAGTCAAAGCTCTCATCTTTTATGTTTCATTTACTAAAAGGCTTATTATATACCAAAACAATAAAAGACTCTTGTTATTTTTGAAATTATACCATATTTTGCAAGAAAGGTATTATGGATATCAGATAATTTTTTGATATCTAGCCCTCCTTCTCTAAAAGGCTTACATAAAGACTGCCACTTAGCCTAGTGAATTCTTTTATCATCAGTGGTTGAGCCCCATAAAAATTTATTGAAAGTTATTTTTAGTCTATTAATGATACAAATAGGCAAATAAAAACTTTGAATCCAATATGTAGGAATATCCATTAATACTGAATTAATAAGGATTAGAATGCCGCCATAGGATGGATTTTTTTTCTCCCATTCAGTTATCTTGTTTTTTATCTTGTTTATAAGATTCTTATAATTGTTGGCCTTGTTGTTGTTGTTCATGGTAATTCCAAGGTAGTCTGTAGGTAAACAGCTTGAACTAAAACCTGTTTGATTGATTAGAGTAGTAGTTCTTGTGCTATTTAACCTTGCCGATATAATGATCTTGGTTTTATCATTGTTTATAACCTGCCCTGCAACCTCTTGCTAAGTCTGAAGAAACTTTCCAACCTTATCAATAGTGTTATCATTACTATTAGTGAAAATAAGTATATCGTCCTCAAATACCAAAACAAGAATCAATAAATCACTTCTAACAGAAAATTGCATTGCCTTATATGAATCAAACAGCTTATACAGACCACTTATAAGAACTTCTCCAGTCATAATAAAGAGACTAGGGGAAAGAAGATCCCACTGTCTCAGGCGTCTTTTAGTGTAAAATTATTCTAAAAAATCTCCAGTAACTAGAATTGAAACAAATACAAAACTAATCAGGTTATTAATTAGACTAACAAATGTAGGAGAAAACCAAAAAGAACAAAGGATTTTAGATATGAATCTGCATGACCATTTATCGAAATGTTTCGATATATCTACTTGAATCATTATAAACCATAATTCTCCTTTCTGTTGAGCTCATAAATACGTTTTTGGGGTACAAAAATATTCTCATGGATTACTTTCATAGGCACATATGCACATTGAATAATAGAAATTATTTTAGGTAACAAGATTATTCGCCTATTGTTAATGATTGTAGACATGATTCTGTTGAGCTGGCTATAGAAAATAATAGAGCTAAAGTCTTTCCAATTTGTAGGGTTAGATAATTTAGTGATGAGGCACAAAAGAGAAAAATATCACCAAAACTACAGGTCTGTTCCAGCAGTGATTTCTCTCGATCCGTAGCACCAATTCACAATCCAATCGTTCAATTGAAACCACTGATGTCCTAAACACGCTGTCAACATTTCAGCACAAACGGACGTCGTTTGCCGCTCGATTCAACCTCTTTAAAGTGACTGCGCTGAACAGATCCGAAAACCAAAAATCGAAGAATACTCTTTATGTTTGTATTCTCGAAAAGCTTTCTCTCTTTTTGGTTATAAGTTGGGCTTAATTGGTCTTGACACTAAATGTATCAAGGTTAGTAATAATTTCATTAATTTTATTCGCAATTGGGTGGCCATGAGATATTCATTGAATATATTATTATGCATATAGAAATCTTCATCTTTCTTGTTTGGTATAGCACTTCTTTTGCCAGAATGATTCCTTTATATTAAGAGGTAGATGTAGTGTATTATATTGGCTTTAGCTAGCTCAATTTTAGGCTCTAAGTCCTTGGATTAAGGAAGGATGTATTCTCTATATTTGAGCTTTTCTTTTTTTAATTCGGTAAAGATTTGAATTGAAACATGATCCGCTTTCTGCACTACGTTTGTAGGCTTTCTGCACATAGAGTATATGTGTATGATTCCCCTCCGGTCGTTTGTGATCTCTGAATTCATAGTATTGGGTGTTTTTATTTTTGTTTTGTTCCTGTCATTACTCTTCTTCGTCTATACAAGATTACCATTGAATGATACCAGCGGAAAAGAAAAGAGGCTGAAAATAATTTTCTTAGAGATAAAAAAGGCCTTTCCTAAAAATTTATCTAATTTGCGAATTTTTAGATAATGCATTAATTCAAACAAATTAATCAAATCAATCAAATAAACATAAAGAGGTCAAGCAAATGACTTCAAACAAATAAAAGAAATAAATCCAAATAAATAAAATAAATCGAAAAAAAGAATTAAGCAATTTAAAAGAATTAACTAAAAAGATTCAAACAATTCAAATAAAGAAATTCAAAAAAATTCAAAAAAAATCAAAAAAATTCAAACAACTCGATTAAACTAATTTAAACAAATCAATTAAATAATCGCAAACAATCCAATAAATTCAAATTAAAAAGAAGTAAAAAAATCAAAAAAAATATAAAAATAATAATTAAAAAAAATTCAAACAAATCAAATAAACAAATCGAACAAATACATCAAATAAATTAAAGGAACAAATCTAAACGAATCAACTAAATATTTTTCAACAAATCAATTAAATAGGTTCAAACAAATTAATTAAACAAGTTCAAACCATTTATACAAATAACATATTGAAATTCATTCAAACAAACCAAAATCCATTAAAAGAATTTATACAAATAACGTATTGAAATTCATTAAAACAAACTAAATCAATTAAAAAAATCTAAATACGTCAATTAAATAAATTCAAACAATTTCAAATAAATAAATTAAAAACAATTAAATAAATTAAAATCAAACCTAACAAATCCAAATTCACGTAGTTAAACAAATCAATTTCAAAATCAAATAAGTTAATTAACAAATTAAAATATATCATTTATATCCTTTATAGTATTCCAACTTGGTATGTTTTTTCTAACTTGAAAATATATAAAAATTATTAAAAAAAATCTTTTATATTTTAAGATTGCGCACGACATTGTATGTTTTATTTTAAGATTGTAATAAAAGTCTGAAAATTTATATGTTTTATATCTTTTCATACTCAACCAACTCGACTATCTTTTTGACTTTTGAGAGCATAATTATTATATGTTTTTTTCTTAGTTTTTTCTATTAAAAATAAGAGATAATCGAATTTAATTAACCGGTCAAAAATATTTAATTAATTGTAACTTTATTTATTTAATTATAAAATAATTTTGATTTAATAGATTCCAGTATACTTTCTATCAGACTCTTCTAAAATCAAAAGAATATCAAAAGAGAATATATTCGAAGTCGACATCTGTAAGGATTTTTTATTTAAAATGATATTTTACAATTGGGGTCAAAGATAAACCAGTCAATTTTTGTTCTAAGTGACCAAAAGTAGAAACAGTTGTGAAGCAATTTAAATTTAAAAACATTCCAAAAAAGAAAAATCAATTTATCAGTAATAATATGCTAAATAGTAATAATTATTTCGATAGGTATAATTTTATAACTAAATAATTTTATGTCATAGACGTGTAATCCTTATCGTCTATTATTCATAAAGGATTATTTTATACAGCTAAATTTTTCAATCATATCCACTGTAACATTCAATTAAAATATATAAATATCAAAACATATTTACGGCTTTTTTAGCTCCATACCCAAATGAGTGTGGTGAAAATTCTATTTTCTTAAAAACTTTTGATTTGATTTTTTGTGAAGTAATTAGTTGTAGAAATGAGTTTATAATTTTCTTATAAAGACATAAAAATTACAAATATTTCAGAGGAAAACTAAAACTAAAATGTAAATGTATATCAATTTATTATATACATTCCTTGATGTCCAATTAAATTGTCTCTGAATAAACTGACTACGCCATTATTACTCAAAATTCGTCAAATGTGCATTAGAGCCGGTCAAAGCCTAACTCCCAAAACCACTTTGTAAGCATCAATATTGTAATTTTCCCCGATTATTAAGGATAAATATTGTAACTTCCTCATATATGGATATATAAATAGGGTATAAAATGAAATGGGATGATAATAAAAAATTATAAATATTTATTTATTTTTTTAAATCCTTCTATATAAGATGGCGTTTGACGTGAAAATAAGATAGACGAAATTTACATTTAGGATTATTAGATGCTCTTTTGATTAATCTTATCAATATAAGATGATGCAATTGTATTCTATCTCATTTTTAATTTTTGTATTTTTGTTATTCCGATCAGGTCATGTTCAGTTTCAACGGTATCCAGAAGACACGTCGGAGTGGCGGTACAGACCACAAATTCATTACGAGAATAGGATGGAGTCTTACGTACCACGAATAGATTATGAACCAATGGATAGGATGGACCTATACGTTCCGCAAAGCTATTACAAGATTCATAATGCACCCACGAATAAACACGATAAGTATACAACACCGCTGGTTCATCATCAATTGATGGATAGGCCGGAGCCGTACATACCCAGGATTTATTATCAACGGACAGAGAGATCGGCACCACAAAGTTATGAGATTAGTTATCTACGGATGGATACATTTGAGGTGGACAAACTGCCAGTTCACTATCACTCATATAAATGTCTTATGGGTCGATTGGATCAGTGTATACCATCTTTCGTATATGGACTTCTAGTTACCAGGGAACGCTGCTGTCAGCAGCTGCATGAGAACAAATATGTTAAGATTAACTGTCAGAAGGATCCTAAATGGCGTGTTATTTGGGAGTCTAGTGCTGTTCAAAGTACGTATGAATCTTGTGATATTAATCTTGAACGCTTGATGTATAAGACTCCTTCAGGACGGATGCCATTATTGTGATTCAACACAGCTGCAGTAATTTTATAAAATTTATAAAATTTAACTAATTTTACCTTAGTGTATAAGTATTAATTTTTTTGTTATTTTATTTACATATATAGCTCGTCTAATAAGACCTTTTATTCTAAAAGTTTGATTAGGATGCCGCTGCAGCAGATGCCATTATAACGTCTCATTTATGGAAAACAAATTGTCTAATCTAAGCCTTACATAAAATATGGTTATTGTTGACGATTTTGTCATTTATATTAATGGTTCTAAAACAAATATTAATAGATTAAACTATTTTTTAAAATTTGGGACTCTCTCTTTAAGATTCAAATTCAAAACTCTATTTTCAACATTCGTTCTTCTTAGAATAAGATCGAAGATCGATACTTTCGATCAACTTCAACTAATCAGTTATCGATGGAGTTTGCGGAGGAGGAATTTCCTTCTCTAATCTTGAGAAACAAGGAAAACAATATCGAATCTTCCAAACAACAAACAATCTTACACTGACATTGTTAAAAGAAGTTGCGAGGTTCCTATTTCAAGAATGCCAAAAATAAATTGATTAGAAAGTGCCATAGGTCTTCCCAAATCTTTAAAATTTAAAAGCGAATACCGTTATAAGATCTGGGATTCGCGCCACATTCTGATTGAATTTGATAACAAAGAAGATGTGGCTAATCTCTGGTCCAAACCATATTGGAGGATGGGAAGCTCTTTGATGAGAGTATTACGTTGGTCGCCAGACTTCAATGTCAAGTACGAAAATCCGTATTCGCTAGTCTGGGTTAGGATTGGTAATGTTCCTGAATTCCTTTTTAATAAAGACGTGATGAATGATGTAGTATCTTTAGTAGGCATACCATACAAAGTGATTCTGCCCAGTAAGAGTAGAGCATTTTCTAATGCTGCTACGCTTTAGTCGAGATAGATACATAAAAAAGAATTTTGTATGACGCATGGATCGGGTTCGGCTTAAATGATGGTTGTTGGCTTTCTTTTAGTTTTGTATGACGCATGGATCGAGTTCGGCTTAAATGATGGTTGTTGGCTTTCTTTTAGTTATAAGAATATGCCAAGCTATAATTATTTTTGTGCTCATCTTGGACATAAACATGAGGAATGTAAAAAGATCAAGAATAAAGAAAAGTTCGAAAAGAAAGACAATGCTGAAGTACCAAAGGAAAAAGATAAAGGAAATGTTTGGATTAGGAAAAATACTCAATTACAATCTATAGTCTATAGTAATTCAACTTGAGAAACTTGAGAAATCTGAAATTCAGATGTTACAAGCATCCTCAGAATTCTTGAGGGAACAAGAAAACAAAGAGGAATCTCCTACAAAGAATAACCACTTTACAGGAGACAAATAAGTAATAGAAGCTATAGAAAAACTTGAACAAGGTCTTGAGCACACCAACTGTTTGGGTACGTCAACCTTTGCTCTGGAAACTTTACTCCATTGCAAGAGAATATTGGTAGCACTTCTTGTTCTCCCAACTCTTCGAAAATTCAAGGCAGCGACATGGAATTCCTTCTTCTATCCTTAGAAGGAAACTCAAAACTACAAAGAAAGGAAAGAAACAAAGTAAACTTATTATCAAATCTTTGAAATATCCAGACAAACAAAAACAATATTCTTACTCTGACAATGATAAAGATATTTAACTCGAACATAAGAGGTATTAAACAAAAATCTATAGTCAGAAGACTGAAATCTATTATTTGTAAGGAAAACTAAAAATGATTGCTATACAAGAACCTTTTCTTAATATTGAACTGTTAGATGTTACAGCTAGAAAATTGGGATTTAGTAATTGTATTGCTAGTTCTTTTAACAAGATCTGGATTTTTGGTTAGACGAGATTGAAATCTCTTCTGTGATTGATCATGAGTAATGTATTTCTATGGAGGTATCCTATCCTAATCAGAACTCTAAGTTCTTACTCAATATAGTCTACGCTAAGTGTCAGAGATTAAAAATAATTTCTTTGTGGGATATGCTAGGAAACTTTATCTACTACTAACTTAGCTTGGATTTCTGTTGGAGACTATAATGTTATTTCTACAACTGACGAACAGATTGGGTGCTCATCTCTTTTCCCTAACAGTATTCAAGATTTTAATGATACTCTAAGGGACTGTCAATTAGAAGACGCAGGCTACGTTGATTCTAAGTTTACATGGAACAGAAATACTAGATGGAAAAGACTTGACAGGGCTGTAATCAATAATCAGTGGTCTGAAAATTTTAAGGAAACTCAGGTTATCCACATGGCCAAAACTGGATCTAACCATGCTCGTTTACTTATTAATGTTTCTCTTACTCTTAACTCTATTAACAAAAGATTTAAATTTTTAAATATGTGGACTAAAGATGATTCTTTTGCTAAAATGGTTGGTCAAAATTGGGCTATTAGAATGGGGGTAATCCTCTTCAAATTTTATGGTCTAAACTTAGAAGACTAAAAAGTTGTCTTAAATCTTGGAACTCTAACCACTTTGGAAATGTTTTTCATAAATTTTTACAGGCTGAAGAGAATATTAAAAGAATGGATATCATTTATCAGTCTAATAATAACAGAGACAATAAAGACAATCTTATTAAAGCTAATAGTCTATATATAAAAGCTTTACATATGAAGGAAGATTTCTCGAAACAGAAATGCTATAACAGCTGGTTGAAAGATGGAGATAGGAACACTAAAGTGTTTCACTCCTATGTTACTAAGAGAAGAAGGAGAAATACAATAAGAAGCATCAAGGACAACAATAATTGGATAACTGACTCTTCATCTATTGGTGATTCAGCTGTTTCTTATTTTAAAGAAGTTCTAACTTACCCTAATTCTATTGCAGAAGAAGAAGACTCTTTGGAAGCTAATCCTATCTTTGCGAAAACTCTTAAGATAGTCACAATTGAGGACAATACTAAGCTTCTTGATCCTATAGAGGAGCAGGAGGTTTGGAAGATCATTAACTCTCTTAATCCTGATGCTGCAGCTGGTATTAATGGTTATAATATATATTTTTATAAATTTTGTTGGAAAATTATCAAACTAGACTTATGCAATGCTTTAAATTCCATCCTAAAGGGTGATGACATACCTACTGGCATCTTTTCCACTGGTTTATGTTTGATACCTAAGACTATAAACCCCACTAACTGGACTAACTTTAGACCTATTGGCCTTTGTACCATGTTTAACAGAATTATTTCTAAAATAAAATATACTAGACTCACTAGTATTCTACCTAATATTATATCTAATTCACAAGTTGTCTATGTTATTAGTAAATCTATCCATGAGAATATTCTCATTGCTAAATAATTGATTCATTGTATTGATAAAAATCCCAAAACTGGAAAGATTTTAGTACAATTAGATATGTCTAAGGCATTCGATAGTTAGTCTCATTGTTTTATTTACAAAGTTTTAATGTATTTTGGCTTTTCAAATCATTTCATTAAGTTAGTTAAAACTTTAATTAGCAATTTTTATGTTTCTATTCTTATTAATGGTTCCATGAAAGGTTACTTTAAAACTAAAAGAGGTTTGAGACAAGGTGATCCTTTGTCTCCAAGCCTCTTCATTATTGGCCAAGAGGTTTTAACTAGAGGTCTTGATAAGCTTTTTATTATAAATAAAGATATTCAATATGCCTCTAATTGTAAAATGTTAGTTTCTTGTTTAGATTTTGCAGACAATATTTGTATTTTTAACAACAGCAAGAACAAAACTATTGAAAATCTTAGCTATTTTCTGGATTGTTATCAAGCTGTTTCAGGTCAACTTATCAACAAAGGGAAAACTAAGATTGTGGTCTCAACTTAATTACAAAGAAGTAGACATGATATGTTGACTAACCTTACTGGCTATTCTGTTGAGCAGCTTCCCACTGAATACTTGGGCATTACCCTGCACAAAAACAACAAAGCTAGAAACTTCAGAAATATCATTGATAAAGTCAATAATAAAATCAGTGAATGGGAAGACAAAAATATATCCTATGGTGGAAGGTTAGTTCTTATATCTTCTGTCCTTATTTCTATTCCTATTTATTGGATTCAAAATGCTTTACTCCCTACGAATTTTATTAGGAATCTGGAGATGATTTTTAACAAGTTTCTTTGGAGAAACTCCATGGCTGACAAAGCTATTCATTGAACTAATTGGAACAATCTTTGTAATCCTTTTGAGGAAGAAGGTTTAAATATAAAAAATCTCTCTGATATTCAAAACTCTTTCTCTCAAAAGCTTTGGTTTACTTTTAGAGAAAACAAAACATTTTGGGCCAAGTTTATGCATAACACCTACTGTCATAATTCTCATTCCCTATGTTCTTATTACAACAATACGGGGTCTCTAACCTGGAGAAGGCTTGCTAGTGTCAAAGATAATACTGAGCATAATATCAGCTGGATATTAGGCAAGGGCGAGATTGATTTATGGCTTGATAAACGGCTTGGTCAGGCTCCTATCATAACTTTAAATGGTAATGAGAGAAATAACTGGTTTCTCACTACTAAAGTTAATACTTTATGGATTAACAATAATTGGGACATTACTACTCTAAATATTTTTATGTCCTATGCTAATATGGATAAAATTAAAAGTCTTTGTATTAATCCTGATAAGGATGACTGTATTATTTGGAAACTAACTAAAGATTGAAAGTTCACGATAAAATCTGCCTGGGGCAATGTAAGAAAGCATCATAACAGGTCCTCTCTTTTTCAAAAAATATGGAATAATGTTACTCTTAGGAAATTTTCTCTCCTATTATGGAAATTGGTCAATAATTATATTCCTATGGATACTATCCTTCAAAGAAGACATTTTCTGTTGGCTTCTAAGTGCCAATTCTGCAATAACATTGAAAATCCTAATCATATATTCGTTAACTGTAACTATGCTTGGAATATTTGGCCGCATTTTGCAGGTTTATTCAAGGTTGAAATCCTTAGATTTATGAGTATTACTCATATCATAAGACAATGGGTTTGGTATTCTAATAACAGAGTGCACATCACTCATGTTATGCCTGCTGCCATCTGTTGGGAGATATGGCAAAACGAAAATAGAAATAAATTTAAATCTAAGCATATTAGTTCTCATAAATATATACAAAGAATTAACAGAATCATTTACAATCTCAACTCATCTAATGCTATATCTAATAAGCACTGGTCTAATGCTCTTGAGGTAGGTTTTTCAATGGGTTGCACATCTTACAAAAAAGAAAAGAAGGAGATTTCTTACCTGAAGTGGAATGCTTCACGACATGGTAGAATTAAAATGAACTGTGATGCTTCTTGTTCCTCCACTGGCGAGTCTAGTGGAGTAATCATCTTCAGGAATCATGTTGGGGAGATGATTCACGGAACTTGCAATACCTATGGAAAGCTTAATCCCCTGATGGCAAAAACGAGAGCTCTGCTTGATGGCTTAATCATCTGCAAGAAAAACAAATGGGTGAAAATAGATATAGAATCTGATTCTAGCATGTTAATTGATTACTTAGAGAAATGAAACATTACATGGTTCCTCGATCCCATTCTCTCAATTTGCAGGAAACTAATCCATCCTTAGATGGTCATTAAGCATATATCTCGAGTCCAAAACCAAGCTGCCGATTGGCTAGCTAGGTGGACATTGATATGTAAGCAGAAAGATCACCTCAACCTTGATGTTTTTCGTATTCCTTCGCCTTTACAAGCTATAATCCTGCTTGAAAGCATGGGTCTTAGTTATTTTAAATAATTAACTATACTAAAGCGGAATTACCTCTCAGTGTTGTTTCTTTGTAGGATCGAAGGTTCTGGATAGATTCCTGGAAAAGAGATTTCAAGAATAATGTTCTTCAACCTATAGAAATTAGTTTCGTGAGAATTCATCGGAAGATTGATACGATTTTCAGCAAAGATGTGTGATGGAATTACCTGATTTTGAAGCTGGATTTTATTGATCTTCAGAGGCTCGATCGAAGAAGAAAGAAGGTACATGCTAGTTTTTGCATTTTCTAAAGAAGCAGCCGCCATGTAACTTCCTCGCTCAATATATTCCATAACACGTTGTTGAACAGAAGCATTAAATTTCGAAGCTCCTAAAGATACAAAATCAAACGATCCTTCCTTGCTTCGGAAAATACAGATACTTGATTTGCCAGTAACTAAGAATCCGTTTCCAAACGCACTGAAGTTGCCCCACAAATTTTTGCCAATCTCAAACCTGCCAAAGCAGCTTCGTATTTAGCTTCATTATTCGAAGTATGAAAACCAAATTTAATAGATTGAATCATTGTCTCTCCCATCAAAGCTATTAATTGAACCCCAGCAATGCATCCCGAAACACTAGATCCCCCATATGTTCGAACAACCCACCTCGAATCAACATGTATGACTTTTTCAGTTTCTTCCTCATATGATTGGCTTGAGTGGAATTCAACAAAAAAATCTCCCAGTACTGGTGCCTTTATTGCTGTTCGAGGTGTAAACAAAATATCATAGTCCTCCAACTCCACTGACCATTTGGTCATCCTCCCCGAAATATTAGGTCGCTGTAAAACATTTTTTAAGGGGAATGAAGTTCGGACTTCAATAGTATGAGCTTGAAAATACGGGCGCATCTTCCTAGCAGCAATCACCATTGCTAATGCCAACTTCTCTAATTTTATATACCTCTTTTTTGCTGCCACCAAACTTTTACTAATGTAATACACCAGCTTCAGAACTCCTGAATCCTCACTGATTAACACTTCGCTTAATGCAAAATCCGATACCGCGATATAAAAAAATAATTTCTCCCCATCTCAAGGCTTTGAAAAATCTCTGGTGATGACAACAAATTTTTAATGTTTCTGAAAGCTGCTTCACATTCTGATGTCAATTCGAACTGATCGGGACCTCGTAACACTTAAAAGAAAGGAAAGCATTTTTCAGAGAATCTTTAAATAAATCGATTAAGTGCTGCTAACCTTCCTGTCAGAATTTGCACTTCTTTGATTGACCGAAGAGAATTTATTGTTATCAAAGCTTTCACTTGTTTTGGCTCAGCTTCTATTCCTTTTTCACGTATGATAAACCCCAAAAACGTCCCCGATCGAACTCCGAAGATGCATTTTTCATGATTTAATGTCAACTTGATCGTTTTTAAATTAAAAAAAACTTCCTCTAAATCATCAAGATGCACTTCATCCTTTGAGCTTTTTACTACCATGTCGTCTATATATACTTCCATATTTTGTCCGATCTACGTAGCGAAAGCTTTATTAATTAATCTCTGATAAGTGGCTCCAGCATTCTTCAATCCGAAGGGCATCACTCTATAACAATGCAAGCCCATATCAGTTATAAAAGTTGTGCATTCTTGATCTTTTGGATTTGATTATACCCTGAAAAAGCATCCTTAAAAGTTAAAATTTTATTTCCTGAAGTAGAATCAATCAACTAAGCTATTCGAGGAACAGGAAACAGATCTTTTGGACAAGCTCTATTCAAATCTGTAAAATCTACACACATCCTCCATTTCCCATTCTTCTTTTTGACTACCACCAGATTAGCCGTCCATAAAGGATATTGTGACTCCCTTATGTGTCTAACCTTAGATAATCGATCCACTTCAGCAACAATTGCTTCTGCTTTTTCCGAGGAAAACGGCCTTCTTTTCCGAATCATCGGCTTGACCTTCGAATTTATAGCCAAGTTGTGTCTAATTAACTCAATAGGTACTCTTGCTACATCCTTTGTCCTCCAAGAGAAGACATCCAAATTTTGAGATAAAAAATCAAGCAATTGTTGACGGAGAAAAAGGGTCAATAAAGTTCTGATTCGAAGTACATTTCCTTCCGAAAAAGTAAACTCCTCTATCTCTTCACTGAATGTTAAAGATCCCGGGGTTTCCCTCGGATTATCAACTCTTTCTTCCAAATTTGAGGGTGCCTCTTCTAATTTATATATACGTATTAAATCTCCACTGCCAGATCCTTGGATCCGAAGTGCAGTGGCATAGCATTCCCTGGAAACCTTCTGATTGCCTCAAACAACCCCAACTCTGTCTCCAACCACGTACTTAAAACACTGATGAACTATAGACACCACCCCATACATTCTTGAAAGCCACGATCTTCCAAAAATAGCATTATAACTTGCGGGACAGTCCACCACCACAGAGAGTACCTGGACCTTTTTCTTGAATGGTCATTTTCCCAAACTAACCTCACATTTGAATTCCCCAACAACACGAATTGTTACACCCCTGAATCCGATAATCGTTCGATCCGATTAAGAAATCCGAGGTGGATTTTCCATTCTATCATAGGTGGATTTAAAAAGGACATTAGCAGAACTGCAGTGTCAATCAACACACGTCGAATTTCGACGCCAGCCACCTCGGCTCCAATCACCACAACATCTTCATGTGGTGCTGCCGTCTTCATCAAATAAAATGAAGGGAATATATTTCTTCCCATACAAGTCTGTAGACATCCTCTCTTCAATTTGAGTTTTTTAGTTGAAAACATGACTTTTCCTTGAACTATCTGAATTTTCATACATTGAATCGTCTTAAAAAATACCCAACGATTCAAAAAACTTGCATAGCTATTGAACACGTCCCTTTTCCACAGGCTCTTCGACTGTTATCAGAAGCAACTTGTTTCGATCATTTTCAACATACTCAGAAGAAGAATCAAATGGTTCAATCTGTCAATCCAAAATCATCAAATTCTCAGCTGGCACACGCATCCTTCGAAGTTGATGCTCCATTATTTTTCGATGCGCTCCCATGTGACTTCACATAAGTCATGAGTTTTCCATTTTCAATCAAATATTGGATTTCTTTTTTCAGAACAATGTAATCATTTGTATCATGTCCAATATCATTATGATATCTGCAAAATTTATTATTCCTCTCCTCCTTTGGTCTATTGATAAGAGTTGGCTTCCTAAAATTTACGAAGTTGTTGGTCTTATCTTAGATGGCAGAAACATTCTCCATTAGATCAGCATAGTATTCTGGCATGACCCATGTATTTGGTCTATGCCTGTTGTACATGTTAGATGGAGCGTGATTTGAATAACCTCCACTCCGATGAGGCAAATTGTTGTTCTTCTGCCTCGACTGCTGATTACCATTGTCATTGTTATTACCATTCGAGGGTTGCCCCTGATTATTAGCTGCATGTCCCGAATATTTCGGAGTGCTAACTGGTCTGCCTCGGACTCTGCTCGACTCCTCCACTTTGATCTTATCCTCAACCTAAGCCATCAAAGCTCCAAAATTCAAGGCCCTTCTCTTTGTCGTCTCATTAGCTAAATCCTCTTGCAATAACCCTTGGGGAAAAGATGTTATCACTATATTTTCCTCACAATTGTCCAAACTAGCCTTGGTCAACACAAATCTCTTGTATAATCTTTCATTTTTTCTCTTATTGCATTCTTATACTGTATAATGGTATCACCATTTGCTCTCATCTCTTTGCTTCCCACAAACTGCCTTCGAAAATCAGTATAAAAATCTCTGAAATTTGATATGGACCCATCGGAATCATGTTGTACCACTTAAGATTTGATCCCTTAAAAATTTGTGAAAATGCACGACAAACAAACCGGTCGTCATCTTTGAAGTTCATCATATAATTCTTAAATTTTTCAATGTGATCATCGAGATCTTGCATCCCATCTAACTTCTCCACCTTTGAAATGTCAAAACGCTTCAGAAGCGTCATGGAATGAATTTCATCTGTCAACGGAGAATTTCTGCAGTCAACCCCTTGAATAAACTGATCATCAGTTCCCATTGTGACATATATATTCCTATCAGTTTTAGCATATTGTTTTGAGGGATTTCCTTCTTGCCAAGTCGAATGAGGAGCATTCTTAGATTTGCTCTACTTTTTATACTTCCTCGAATGATCTCTATCTGATTCTCCTTTCAAAGAACCTCTGTACCTCTTAAAACCCGAGGCTGAACTCTCGACCTCTTCGTCACTAGAATTCATTAATTTATGTTTATTTTTTTCTCCTTTTGAGACAAATATCGCTCTTTAAGAGGCACAAAACGTGTTTTTTTATTCTTGGACTTAGCACGTCGATCATGTAAAGATCGATCTGACTGACCTTCTACCTCGGTCTTTTCCATTTCCTGTCTAACCTTGGATCTAAGCCTTGCTGAGAGTATCTCTTGTTCTCTCCGTTCATATTTCTCATTCAAAGTAATAATTTTATCTAAGATCTGATACATTTATGCCTCGATATCAGATTAAACTTGGACCGGAGACGATCCATCAGTTCTATTTCCATTAGTTCCATTCTTTTGTAAATCACCTCTCACAGTTTCCATCGCTGACTGAAGCATAGGATTGTTCTCAGGATTCATCGTATGAATTTTTAATAAAAAAATACAACTAAATTATATCAAATTCGAATAAAATAAGCCACTGATTTTTCTTATTCGAGTCCCCAGTGGAGTTGCCAATTTGATGAGTTATTATTTTGCTTTAGTTAATTGTTAAGAGAAAATTCTAGAGAGAGAAAAAACACAAATACAAATGAGTTTCAAAGTAAAAAGTGTTCAACCCCTTTATTAGAGTAGTCTTGCTCTTTATATAGAGGAGCCAAGACTTAATCTCAAACTGAAATCTGTTACAAAAGTGGACTAATTGTTGTTTAGTCCTCAACAGTTATACATAGTTACAAATGCTCTCTAAAACTTACATCAATTACAGCTTTATGGACAAAACTTACACTACTTATAATTAAATCCTTAAATTTACATTATTTACAATTTAGTCCTCAAAAGGCTATTTCCATATCAATGCATATACAAAATTAAATGATCTTGCTTAGCCTCAGAAACACATGCCATATGATTTGCTATTAATTGTGAATCTGTTTCTAACTGAATTCTTGTGGCTCCACATATATTAGCAAGTCTCAAAACAGCCAACGCAACCTTATATTTAGCTTCATTATTCAATGCACAAAGCTCAAATTGAATGGCTTGATTCATAACCTCCCTAAAAGGAGCAACAGCTGCACTCCTTCAATGCACCCCAATAAACTAGAGTCACCATATATTCGAACTATCCACACTGAAGTTTCTCGAAAGATCTCTTTATCAGTCTCCTCATCGGTTCTCCTTGGATAAAATTCAACAAGAAAATCAGCTAAAGCTTGAGCCTTGATTGTCGTTCGAGAAGAAAAAGTGAAATGAAAATCTTTCAACTTTAGTGACCATCTAGTTATCCTTCCAGAAATTTGTGGGCATTGTAACACATTCTTAAGTGGAAAAGAAGTTTGAAACACAATGGTATGAGCTTGAAAATAAGGGTACATCTTCCTAGCAACCACCATTAAAGGTGGAACCAGTTTTTTCAAGTTTCAAATGCCCTTTCTATGTTGCTAACAAACTCTTACTAACATAGTAAACTGGCTTTGAAATTCCCTCACCTTCAGTTACCAAAACAACACTCACAGTAAAGTCAGAAACTGCTATGTATAAAAATAACTGCTCTCTAGTTCGAGGATTGGAAAATATCTCTAGTGTCAACAAAAGTTCTTTAATATTTGAAAATACTACTTCACAATCCGATGTCCATTCCAACTCATTTGGCCTTCGTAACACTTGGAAAAAATGAAAACACTTGTCTGAAACTAAATCCTTCAACAGTTCTGGATCAGCCTCTATCCATTTTCCCCTAATAATATATTCCAAGAATTTCCCTGATCAAACTCCATAAGTAGATTTATCTGGATTTAGCTGTAATCGAATAGCTCTTAAGGTCAAAAAGGTTTCCTCTAAATCCTCTAAGTGCCTATCATCAGTTGGAATTTTGACCAACATATCATCAATGTACACCTCCATATTTATCTCATTCTGAGAAGCAAAATCTTTATTCACCAACCTTTGATATGTTGCTCTAGCATTCTTCAACCCAAAAGGCATAACCCTATAACAATTTAAACCTCAATCAGTGACAAATGTAGTACTTTCCAGGTATTTTGGATCCATCTGAATACGGTTATACCCTGCAAAAGCATCCATTAAAGAAAACATTTTATTTCCTAAAGTAGAACCAACTAACTGATCTATTCAAGCAACAAGGAATGAATATTTAGGGCAGCGTCGATTTAAATCTGTGAAGTCAACACACATCTTCCATTTCCCATTCTTATTTTAACTAACACTGGGTGTGTTGTCCATAAAGGATATTCTGCCTCCCTAATATGTCTGACCCTAGACAAACGATCACTTCTGAAATAAAAGACTCTGATTTTTCAACATAAAAAAAACATGTCTTTTTTGAATAGCTGGCTTGATCCTTGGTTTTATTTCCAACATATGGCATATCACATTAGTTGGAACCCCCACTACATCCTCTGTTTTCTAAGACAAAACATCCAAATCAGATAGAAAAATTGTAACAATTGTTGACGCAAAGTTTGTGATAATAATGTCCATATTCGATATATCTTCCCAAGAAAAAAATATTCTTATATGCCTTCACTTACTGTTAGAGAGCTCAACGTTTCTCTCTTATCATTAATTCTTTCTTTTTTTCTAAGGTCAACCCTCCTCACTGATATTTAGCCATTCGATCTTCACTATTAGGACCTCAGATACAAAGAGTTGTTGCATAACATTCGATGACTACCTTTTGATCACTTCAGATCACATTCAGTATGGTCTCTAATAACATACTTCAAACACAGATGAACGGTGGATACAACCTCAAAATACAAGATCTCCCAAGAATATCATTATAATTGGTTAGACAATTCACCACCATAAATATAACTTAAACTTTCTTTTTAAAAGGCTCTTTTCCCAAACACACTTCACCCTCGAATTCTCCAATCACCTGAGCTGTCACATCTGAAAATCCAATTATAGTATGGTCTTACTGAAAAATTCGATGTGGATTACACATCTTCTCGTATGTTGATTTGAACTGAACATTCTAAGATCTTCCTGTATCTATTAAAATACGTCGAATTCCAATCTCACCTACTTCTGCTCCAATAACCACTGAATCTTCATGAGAACCTGGAGTACCTCACAAATCATCTCTATCCTAAAGAATAAAAGTGACATCTTTCCTACCATACAAATGAGTAGATATCTAACATTCTACTTGAGTATCTAAACTTACCACATGTCTTTTTCCTGGAGTTATTAGTGTTACCAATCATGGAATCTCCTCCAAAAATTTCCAAAGACTAAATATATTCACATAAGCTTCAAACTCGTCCTTGCTCTACTGATTCATCCACATTCATCAAAATTAACCGATATGGATATGTATCCAAATATATGAAGCTGCGTCAAACTCACCAAGCTTAGAATCTAGAATCATCAGATTTTCTTTATTTCAATTCAGATTTGCTTCTTGCAAAGTTGATGGAGTTGGAATCTTTGACCCACTGCTCTGCCCTTTAGAAAACAACTAATATTCCATTTTTAATTAAAATCTGCACCTACTTTTTCAAAGCTATACAATCTACAGTATCAGGTCCTATGTCATATGATACTTACCAACTTATTGTTGCTCTCTTCTCTTGGTCTAATTCTCGGAGCTGGCATTTTAAAAATCACATATCCTTTTTCCTTTTCATAAATCGTAGTAACATTCTCAGTTAAATCAGCATAATATTATGCCCTTATCCACTGATTTGGCCTCGGTCTTTGAAATTGATACCCTATAGCTTGAGTTGGGTACCCTCTAGTTTGAAGAGGAAAACTATTATTATTAATGGGATAAGATGGTTGGGTCAAATTCAAATAATGACCTTCATTTTTAGCACATGTCCTGAATTCTTTTGAGTAGGTCCAACCATTCCTCGAACTCTAGTTTATTATTCCACTTTAATTTGATCCTCAACTTGAGCCATCATTATTACAAAAGTCAAAGCTTTCCTATTTTTTGTTTCATTTACTAAAAGGGTTATTATATACCAAAACAAGAAAAGACTTGTTATTTCTGAAATTATACCATATTTTGCAAGAAAAGTATTATGGATATGAGATAATTTTTTGATATTTAGCCCTCCTTCTCTAAAAGGCTTACATAAAGACTGCCACTTAGCACAGTGAATTCTTTTATCATCAGTGGTTGAGCCCCATAAAAATTTATTAAAAGTTACCTTTTTGAATCCAATATGTAGGAATATCCATTAATACTGAATTAATAAGGATTAGAATGCCCCCATATGATGAATTCTTGTTCTCCTATTCAGTTATCTTATTTTTTATCTTGTTTATAAGATTCTTATAATTGCTGGCCTTGTTGTTTTTGTTCATGGTAATTCCAAGGTAGTCTGTAGGTAAACAGCTTGTACTAAAACCTGTTTGATTGATTAGAGAAGTAATTCTTGTGCTATTTAACCTTGCCGATATAATGATCTTGGTTTTATCCTTGTTTATAACTTTCCCTGAAACCTCTAGCTAAGTCTGAAGAAACTTTCTAACCTTATCAATAGCGTTATCATTACTGTTAGTGAAAATAAGTATATCATCCTCAAATACCAAAACAAACTTATATGAATCAAACACCTTATAAGAACTTCTTCCGCCATAATGAAGAGAATAAGGGATTTTAATTAGACTAATCAGCTTATTCGAATTAAAACAAATACAAATCTAATCAGGTTATTAATTAGACTGACAAATGTAGGAGAAAACCTAAAAGAACAAAGGATTTTAGATATGAATTTGTGGGACCATTTATCGAAATGTTTCGATATATCTACTTGAATCATTATATTACCATAATTCTCCTTTCTGTTGAGGTCATAAATACGTTTTTGGGCTACAAAAATATTCCCATGGATTACTTTAGTAGGCACATATGCACATTGAATAATATAAATTATTTTAGGTAACAAGATTATTAGCCTATTGTTAATGATTGTAGACATGATTTTGTTGAGCTATGGAAACTAATAGAGCTTAAGTCTTTCCGATTTGTAGGGTTAGATGATTTAGGGATTAGGTTCATACCTGTGGCCTTGATAACTTGAGGAATGTTCTGGTCCAACATGAAGGAATGTAGATCCCAAATCAAACGGTAAAAAATAATCAGTGGAAAACAAAACAACGAGCAAGATTTATACGTGGAAAAAACCTTTCAATATGAAGTGTAAAAAAACCAAGGCACGGATTCAGAGTTCACCCTAAAGACTTCTATTATTATAGTTGAGGGTACAAGTAGTATGAATCAGTCTCACACAGATCTACGAACCCACTAACGATTACACAGAATAATAGATAACAAAATAGAAGCACAAAAGGGAAAAATATCACCACAAAACTGCAGGTCTGTTCCAGCAGTGATTTCTCTTGATCCGTAGCACCAATTCACAATCCAACCGTTCAGATTGAAGCCACTGATGTCCTAAACACGCTGTCAACAATTCAGCACAAACGGACGTCGTTTTACCCTCGATCCTAAACACGCTGTCAACAATTCAGCACAAACGGACGTCGTTTTACCCTCGATCCTACCTCTTTACAGTGACTGCGCTGAATAGATCCGAAAACCAAAAATCGAAGAATAATCTTTATGTTTTTATTCTCGAAAATGTTTCTCTCTATTTATTTTTGTGTATCTTTTTGGATGTGTCCAAATCTTATCTCTAGACCCATATATATAACCCTGAGATGAAAACCCTAGGTTATAAGTTGGGCTTAATTGGGCTGGACCCTAAATAAGGAAGACATAGCCAAGACATAGCGAAGAAACGGTCCTTCTTGATGATGATCGAACATCTCTTTGAAGAAAAAACTATTGAATGCATGCAAACTATTGAATACATCCATTCATGGAGCACTAAAGGTATTAAAGTTAGTAATAGTTTCATTAATGTATTAAGGTTAGTAATAGCACTTCTGTTGCCACAAGGATTCCTCTATATTAAGTAGCGTATTATTGGCTTTAGTTAGCTCAATTTTGGTCTGTAAGCTGTTGGATTAAAGAAGGATGTGTCTAGTCTAGAGTTCCAGACAACAAAACTGTATTCTCTTTCAAATTTGAAATTTTGCAAAAATAGATTGAGTTTTTCTTTTTTTGAATTCTATACAAATTTGAATTGAAACATGATCCGCTTTCTGCACGTAGAGTATTTGATTTCCTTTTGGTCGTTTGTGATCTCTGAATTCGGAATATTGAAAGTGTTTTTGCGGCTATTTTTGTTTTGCCTTCTGATCGGTTGTGATCTCTGAATTCGGAATATTGCAAGTGTTTTTCTGTTATTTTTGTTTTGTTCACTATTGCTGTCATTACTGTAATTTGTCTCTCTAATATAAGATGACCATTGAATGATACCAAGGGAAAAGAAAGGAGGCTGAAAATAACTTTCTTGGAGATAAAAAAAGCATTTCCTAAAAAATTAATTTGCCCAATTCTTTAAATGTAATTACATAATGTATTAATTCAAATAAATCAATCAAATAAAATCAAGGAGATCAAGCAAATGATTTCAAACAAATCAAAGAAATAAATCCAAACAAGTATAGCAAATCAAACAAATTAATTAAGCAATTGAAAAGAATTAACTAAAGAGATTCAAACATTTCAACTAAAGAAATTCAAATAAATTAAACAAATTAAAAAAATTAAATAAATTAATTAAACAAATTCAAAAAATTCAAACCAATCATTTGAACAAATCAATTAAATAACCACAAACAATCCAATAAATTCAAATTAAAAAAATCAAATAAAATATTAAAACAAAATTAAAACAAATTAAAACAAACCAAATAAACAAATTGAACAAATAAATCAAACAAATTCAAACAAACAAATCTAAACTAATCAATTAAACATTTTTCAACAAATCAATTAAATAGGTTCAAACAAATTAATTAAACAGGTTCAAACCATTTATACCAATAACGTATTGAAATTCATTCCAACAAACCCAAGTTAATTAAAAGAATCCAAATATGTAAATTAAATAAATTCAAATAAATCAATTAAATAAATTAAAATAAAACAAAAAAAAAAATCAAATTTACGTAGTTAAACAAATCAATTTCAAAATCAAATAAGTTAATTAACAAATTAAAATATATCATGTGTTCGAGTCCCTCTAGAAATGTTTTCTCGGAGCATGTCACCTTGTTTGGTTTACCGGCTACAGGTTCCCTTCGGAAAAAAAATATATATCATTAATAGTCCAACTTGGTATCATATAAATTCTTTTATATATATATATTAAGATTGTGCAATCTAAGCATGGTTAGAAAATGTGAGTGAATGAAAATTTAAAAATGTTATATGAATTTTGATAGATTTAGTCATTTTATATTTTGGAAAAACTTTTTTATATTGTATTTATTTAAATTTAATAAAAAAATGATAACAAAAAAATTTATTAAAAATAAACAATACACAATAATAAATATATACAATAAAATAATATAAAATAAATACACTAGATTAAAAATTACCGGTTTTTTTTTCGTTGCATTTAGAATTAAATGTTTATTCCATCGGAATCTTTGTTTTGGATCTATGAAAAATATAATTATTACCCCTTATTTCGATTAAAGATAGGAGATAAATGAATTTAATTAACCAAAAAGAAATAAAGATAAAATATAATCATTAATCTACAACATGATTTGTAAATACAGAAACCAGTCCAAGTTCAAAAACATCAAAGTTTCTTCAAACACAATTATTAATGGAACACTGCTGGTATTTTCAACTCTACTCAAATGTGGCTAAGATCTTTGGTTTCTTAAACTTGAGCTATGACTCCATCAAAAGACCTTATGTTCTTGAATGGATTCATGGATTCATCCCTCTATTGGTCGTTATAAGCTTAATACTGATGCTTCTGTGCATTATAATGGCAAGGCAAGTGCAAGCATTATTATTAGAGCATTATTATTAGAGACTATGAGGGTAACTTAATTCATGCTTCTCGTTATGTTTATGGTAAACTTTCTCCTCTTATAGCTGAGGCTCGTGCTCTCATGGATGGGCTGATATTGAGTATGACTCTGGATTTTATTAAGAATGGTAATCATAGAGCTATTCCTTTCTGTAGAATGATGTTAACTCCTCTGATGTCTCTCAATCATATATTTAGAGATCAAAATAGAATAGCGGACTAGCTGGCTCGTTGGACTTTAAAATGCAAGCTAAGAAAAGATTATGACTTCTCTTCTGCTCCTGTTAACCTTAAGTCAATTCTTATTTTATAGAGTTTGGGTTTACCTTATATCAATATCTCTGGTTAAGGCTAGCTATCTAATTCTATTTTGTTGTAAGCTATTTGAATTTCAGGCTCTTGGTTGATGATCGGGGCTTGTTTAGAATCGGCTGAAAATTGTCAAAGCTTGCACTGCCTGTTCCTTTTGGCTGTGCTAACTGCTGACTGTCGACGCTTCTTGTAGTTGGTGACTGATCAGAATGAAATGAAGCAATGGTGGTTGTTGTGCTTGTGTTGATCTTGTAAAGCAAAGATCCTGATCTCGGGACTGATCATAATATAATGAAGCAATGATAGTTGATGTGTTGTGCTAATATTGTAAAGCAATGATCCTGATCTTGTAAAGCAAGGATCCCAAGCTTTGACCAAAGCTTTCTCTTCCTTTGATTCTAGGCTTCTCTCTCGAAGAAATCTCTTCCATCTAAAGGCGATTGTTTCTAAGCAGTATATCAGCTAGCCAATCATGGCTAAAGTTTCTCAAGTTTCATCTCTGCCTATTGGCTTTGTAAGATTGAGCCAAATGTTGCCTTCAAATTCTTTTAAGGAAAACCCTAGTATTTGTTAAAGCTTGGCTTAGTTTTATTTTGGCGGCTAAAATAGGCGCCATTTCTATTGTAACTAAAATAATTATTATATTTAAAAAATCGGCTTTACTTAAAAAAAATCCTAACTGACCAAACAATAATAAAGATCCTATATTCCCGATAAAAAGCTGGAAACAAATGAATTTAACCGGTCAAAAATATTTAATTAATTGTAACTTTATTTATTTAATTATAAAATAATTTTGATTTGATGGATCCCAGTATACTTTCTATCAGACTCTTCTAAAATCAAAAGAATATCAAATGAGAATATATTCGGAGTCGACATCTGTAAGGATTTTTTATTTAAAATTATAATTTACAAATGGGGTTAAAGATAAACCAGTCAATTTTTGTTCTAAGCGACCAAAATTAGAAACAGTTGTGAAGCAATTTAAATTTAAACTCAACCCAAAAAAAATCAATTTATTAGTAATAATATGCTAAATAGTAATAATTATTTCGCTAGGTATAATTTTATGTAATCATTATCCTCTATTATTCATAAAGGATTATTTTATACGGATAAATTTTTCAATCATATCCACGCTAACATTCAATCAAAATAGATAAAATATATTTACGGCTTTTTTTAGCTCCATACCCAAATGAGTATGGTGAAACTTCTATATTCTTAAAAAAAAAAATTGATTTGATTTTTTGTGAAGTAATTAATTGTAGAAATGAGTTTATAATTTTCTTATAAAGACATAAGAACTAAAAATATTTTACAGGAAAACTAAAACGTTAATGTAAATGTATATCAATTTATTATACATTCCTTGATGTCCAATTAAATTGACTCTGTATAAACTACGCCATTATTACTCAAAATTAGTCAAATGCATTAGAGCCGGTCAAAGCCTAACTCCCAAAACGACTTTGTAAACATCAATATTGTAATTTTCCCCGATTATTAAGGATAAATATTGTAACTTCCTGATATATAAATATGGTATAAAATGAAATCAGATGATAATAAAAAATTATAAATATTTATTTATTTTTTCAAATCCTTCTATATAAGTTGCGTTACGTGAAAAAAAGATAGACCAAACTTACATTTAGGATTATTAGATGCTCTGATTCATCTATCAATATAAGATGATACAATTGTATTCTATCTCATTTTTAATTTTTGTATTTTTGTTATTCCGATCAGGTCATGTTCAGTTTCAACGGTATCCAGAAGACACGTCGGAGTGGCGGTATAGACCACAAATTCATTACGAGAATAGGGTGGAGTCTTACGTACCACGAATAGATTATGAACCAATGGATAGGATGGACCTGTACGTTCCGCAAAGCTATTACAAGATTCATAATGCACCAACGAATAAACAAGATAAGTATACAACACCGTTGGTTCATCATCAATTGATGGATAGGCCGGAGCCATACATACCCAGGATATATTATCAAAGGACGGAGAGATCGGCACCACAAAGTTACGAGATTAGTTATCTCCAGATGTATTCATGGGAGGTGCACAAACTGCCAGTTCACTATCACTCATATAAATGTCTTATGGGTCTATTGGATCAGTGTATACCATCTTTCGTATATGGACTTCTAGTTACCAGGGAACGCTGCTGTCAGCAGCTGCATGAGAACAAATATGTTCAGATTAACTGTCAGAAGGATCCGAAATGGCGTGTTATTTGGGAGTCTAGAGCTGTTAAAACTACGTATGAATCTTGTAATATTAATCTTGAGGTATGAGACTGCTGCAGGACGGCTGCGATTATTGTGATTCAACACAGCTGCAGTAATTTTATAAAATTTATAAAATTTAACTAATTTTATCTTAGTGTATAAGTGTTGATTTTTTTGTTATTTTATTTACATAAATAGCTCGTCTAATAAGATATTTTATTCTAAAAGTTTGATTAAGATGCCTCTGCAGCATATGCCATTATAACGTGTCTCATTTATGAAAAACAAATTTTTGTCTAATCTAAGCCTTACATAAAATACGATTATTTTGTCATTTATATTAATGTTTCTAAAAAACAAATATCGATAGATTAAACTATTTTTTAAAGATTCAAGATTCCATTTTCAACATTGGTTCTTCTTCTGAAGAATAAGTTCTTCTTCTTCAGAATAAGAATAAGAACAAGAACGAAGCTTTCGATCAACTTCAACTAATCAGTTATCAATAGAGTTTGCGGAGGAGAAATTTCCTTCTCTGATCTTGAGAAACAAGGAAAACAGCAGGTTCCTATTTCAACATTTCACCGGATGAAATCCTGTAAAAATCAAACCATGTATCAATCCATTATGATGCTAAAGTAAACAATCCATTATGATGCTAAAGTAAATGAAATATTGATCAAGAATGTCAAAATGACATTGATCGGAAAGTTCGCCTTAGGTTACACTTGTAGATTTCTTTACATCTTTAAAATTTAAAAGCGAATACAGTTATAAGATCTAGGATTTACGCCACATGATTGAATTTGATAACAAAGGATTTACGCCACATGATTGAATTTGATAACAAAGAAGATGTGGCTAATCTCTGGTCCAAACCCTATTGGACGATGTGAAGCTCATCTAGGCTAGGATTGGTAATGTTCCTGAATTTCTTTTTAATATAGACGTGATGAATGATGTAGCATCATCTTTAGGCATACCATACAAGTGATTGTGCCCAGTAAGAGTAGAGTATTTTATAATGCTTGTTAGGCTCTAGTCGAGATGGATACATGAGGCATGGATCGGGTTCGGCTTAAATGATGGTTGCTGGCTTTCTCTTAGTTATAAGAATCTCCCAAGCTATTGTGATTTTTGTGCTCATCTTGGACATAAACATGAGGAATGTAAAAAGATCAAGAATAAGAAAGTGTTTGAAAAGAAAGACAATGCTGAAGTATCAAAGGAAAAAGATAAAAGGAAAGGTTTGGATTAGGAAAAATAATCAATTACAATCTATAGTAATTCAACCTGAGAAATCTGAAATTCAGATGTTACAAGCATCCCCATAATTCTTTAGGGAACAAGAAAACACAAAGGAATCTCCTACTAAGAATAACCACTTTACATGAGACAAAAAAGTAATAAAAGCTATAGAAAAACTTGAACATGGTCTTGAGCACATCAAATCTTTGGGTTACGTCAAGCTTTTCCCTGGAAACATTACTCCACTGTAAGAGAATATTGGTAGCACTTCTTGTTCTCCAAACTCTTCGAAAATTCAAGGTAGCGACATGGAATTCAAAGCTATCCTTAGAAGGAAACTCAAAACTGCAAAGAAAGGAAAGAAACAAAGTAAACTTATTATCAAATCTTTGAAATATCCAGGTGGCAAACAAAAACACTATTCTTACTCTGACAATGATAAAGATATTGAACTGGAACATAAGAGGTATTAAACAAAAATCTACAGTCACAAGACTAAAATCTATTATTTTTAAAGAAGAACTAAAAATGATTGCTATACAAGAACCTTTTCTTAATATTAAACTGTTAGATGTTACTGCTAAAAAGTTGGGATTTAGTAATTGTATTGTTAATTCTTCTAACAAGATCTTGTTTTTTTTGTTAGACGAGATCGAAATCTCTTCTGTGATTGATCATGCGCAATGTATTTCTATGGAGGTATCCTATCCTAATCAGAAGTCTAAGTTCTCACTCACTATAGTCTACGCTAAGTGTGAGAGATTAAAAAGAATTGCTTTGTGGGATATACTAAGAACTTTATCTACTACTAACTTAGCTTGGATTTATGTTGGAGACTATAATGTTATTTCTACAGTTGACGAACAGATTGGGTGCTCATCTCTTTTCCCTAACAACATTCAAGATTTTTATGATACTCTAAGGGACTGTCAATTAGAAGATGCAGGCTACGCATGTCTAAGTTTACATGGAACAGAAATACTAGATGGAAAAGACTTGACAGGGCTGTAATCAATAATCAGTGGTCTGAAAATTTTAAGGAAACTCAGGTTATCCACATGGCCAGAACTGGATCTGACCATGCCCTTTTACTTATTAATGTTTCTCTTACTCTTAACTCTATTAACAAAAGGTTTAAATTTTTTCAATATGTCGACTAAAGATGATTCTTTTGCTTAAATGGTTGATCAAAATTGGGCAATTAGAATGGGGGGTAATCATGTTCAACGTTTCTGGTCCAAACTTAGAAGACTAGAAAGTTGTCTTAAATCTTGGAACTCTAACAACTTTGGAAATATTTTTTATAAAGTTTTACAGGCTGAAGAGAATGTCAAAAGAATGGATATCATTTATCAGTCTAATAATAACAGAGACAATAAAAATAATCTTATTAAAGCTAATAGTCTATATATAAAAGCTTTACGTATGGATGAAGATTTCTGTAAACGTAAATTCTATAAGAGCTGGTTGAAAGATGGAGATAGGAACACTAAAGTGTTTCACTCCTATGTTACTAAGAGAAGAAGGAGAAATACAATAAGAAGCATCAAGGACAATAATAATTGGATGACTGACTCTTCATCTATTGGTGATTCAACTGTTTCTTATTTTAAAGAAGTTCTAACTTACCCTAATTCTATTGCAGAAGAATAAGACTCTTTGGAAGCTAATCCTATCTTTGAGAATATTCCTAAGATAGTCACTATGAAGGACAATACTAAGCTTCTTAATCCTATAGAGGATTAGGAGGTTTGGAAGATCATTAACTCTCTTAATCTTGATGCTGCACCTGGCATTGATGGTTATAATATATATTTTTATAAATTCTGTTTGAAAACTATCAAACTAGACTTATGCAATGCTTTAAATGCCATCATAAATGGTGATGACATACCTACTGGCATCTTTTCCACTGGGTTATGTTTAATACCTAAGACTATAAACCTCACTAGCTGGACTAACTTTAGACCTATTGGCCTTTGTACCATGTTTAACAGAATTATTTCTAAATTAATTAATACTAGACTCATTGGTATTCTACCTAACATTATATCTAATTCACAAGGTGCCTATGTTATAAGTAAATATATCCATGAGAATATTCTTATTGCTAAAGAATTGATTCATTGTATTGATAAAAAACCCAAAACTGGAAACATTTTACTACAATTGGATATGTCTAAGGCATTCAATAGAATGTCTCATTGTTTTATTTACAAAGTTTTAATGTCTTTTGGATTTTAAAATCATTTCATTAAGCTAGTTAAAATTAGCAATGTTTATGTTTCTATTCTTATTAATGGTTCTGTGAAAGGTTACTTTAAAACTAAAAGAGGCTTTAGACAAGGTGATCCCTTGTCTCCAAGCCTCTTCATTATTGGCTTAGAGGTTTTAACTAGAGGTCTTCATAAGCTTTTTAGTATAAATAAAGATATGCAATATGCCTCTAATTCTAAAATGATAGTTTCTTGTTTAGATTTTGAAGACGATACTCTTATTTTTACTAACAACAAGAACAAAACTATTGAAAATCTTAACTATTTTCTGAATTGTTATCAAGTTGTTTTAGGTCAACTTATCAACAAAGGGAAAACTAAGATTGTGACGAAGAAGTAGACATGATATATTGACTAACCTTACTGGCTATTCTGTTGAGCAGCTTCCCCCTGAATACTTGGGCATTACCTTGCACAAAAACAACAAAGCTAGAAACTTCAGAAATATCATTGATAAAGTCAACAATAAAATCAGTGAATGGGAAGACAAAAATCTATCCTATGGTGGCAGGCTAGTTCTTATATCTTCTGTCCTTATTTCTATTCCTATTTATTGGATGCAAAATACTTTACTCCCTAAGAATGTTATTAGGAATCTGGAGATGATTTTTTACAAGTTTCTTTGGAGAAACTCCATTCCTGAGAAAGCTATTCGTTGGACTAAATGGAACAATCTTTGTAAGCCTTTTAAGGAAGGAGGTTTAAATATCAGAAATCTCTCTGATATTCAAAACTCTTTCTCTCAAAAGCTTTGGTTTACTTTTAAGGAAAACAAAACCTTTTGGGCCAAGTTTATACACATCACCTACTGTCATAATTCTCATTCCCTATGTTCTTATTACAACAATACGGGGTCTCTAACCTGGAGAAGGCTTGCTAGTGTCAAAGATAACACTGAGCATAATATCACCTCGATATTAGGCAAGGGAAAGATTGATTTATGGCTTGATAAATGGCTTGGTCAGGCTCCTATCATAACTCTAAATAGTAATGAGAGAAATAACTGGTTTCTCCCTACTAAAGTTAAAACTTTATGGATTAACAATAACTTGGACATTACTACTCTAAATACTTTTCTGTCATCTACTAATATGGATAAAATTAAAAGTCTTGGTATTAATCCTGATAAGGATGACTGTATTATTTGGAAACTAACTAAAGATTGCAGATTCACGATAAAATATGCCTGGGACAATGTAAGAAAGCACCATAACAGGTCCTCTCTTTTTAAAAAAATATGGAATAATGTTACTCCTAGGAAATTTTATTTCCTATTATGGAAATTTGTCTATACTTTTATTCGTATCGATACTATCCTTCAAAGAAGACATTTTCAGTTGGCTTTTAAGTGTCAATTATGCAATAACATTGAAAATCCTAATCATCTATTCGTTAACTGTACCTATTCTTGGAATATTTGGCAGCATTTTGCAGGTTTATTCAAGGTTAAAATCCTTAGATTTATGAGTATTAATCATATCATAAGACAATGGTTTTTGTCTTCTAATAATAGAGTGCACATCACTCATGTTATGTCTGCTGCCATCTGTTGGGAGATATGGAAAAACAGAAACAGAAATAAATTTAAATCTATGCATATTAGTTCTGATAATTCTATACAAAGAATTAACAGAATCATTTACAGTCTCAGCTTATCCAATGCTCTATCTAATAAGCATTGGTCTAATGCTCTTGAGGCAGGTTTTTCAATGGGTTGCACATCTTACAAAAAAGAAAAGAAGGAGATTTCTTACCTAAAGTGGAATGCTCCAGAACCTGGTAGAATTAAAATGAACTCTAACGCTTCTTGTTCCTCCACTGACGAGTCTAGTGGAGGAATCATCTTCAAGGATCATGTTAGGGAGAGGATTCAGGGAACTTGCAATACCTATGGAAAGCTTAATCCCCTAATGGCAGAAACGAGAGCTCTACTTGATGGCTTAATCATCTGCAAGAAAAACAGTTGGGTGAAAATAGATATAGATACTGATTCTAGCATGTTAATTGATTACTTAGAGAAAGGAAACATTACGTGGTTCCTCGATCCCATTCTCTCAATTTGCAGGAAAATAATCCATCCTGAGATGACCATTAAGTATCTCGAGTCCAAAACCAAACTGCCGATTGGCTAACTAGTTGGACATTGAGATGTCAGCAGAAAGATCACCTCAACCTTGATGGTTTTAGTATTACTTCGCATTTACAAGCTATAATCCTGCTTGAAAGCATGGGTCTAGGTTATTTTAATTAATTAACTATATTAAAGCGGAATTACCTCTCAGTATTGCTTCTTTGTAGGATCGAAGGTTATGGATAGATTCCTGAAAAAGCTTATTGCAAGGATAATGTTCTTTAACCTGTAGAAATTAGTTTTGTGATAATTCATCGGAAGATTGATACGATTTTCAGCAAATATGTGTGATGGAATTACCTGATTTCAAAGCTGGATTTTGTTGATCTTCAGAGGCTTGATCGAAGAATGAAGAAGGTGTATGCTAGTTTTTTCATGGCTCTACTTATTCATCTGATGAAATCAAATTGTGAGATTCCAACTGAAGAAAGATTACATAAATCATCGAAGCTAATGTTTATTCAGTAATGATTTACCTGCTTGAGAAGCTTGTTCTTTGTTACTCGATGCTAGAAACATATTTAAAGACATGCAAATTACTGAGAAAAAGTCTATCCCTGCCTCCTGGAAGATGAATTCATCCCAGAAACTTGCATGCCCCTGCTTCGATCTAAGCATCGAACTCAGAAGGATGTTGGATCAAGAATCGAAGGAGATGCAAGCTACGGTTTTTTCCTGTTAAAATCTTCTTTAATCGAAGGAGATTCATGCCGATACCATCATGCATGATCCTATCCATGAGATTTGAGGCTGGTTTTTTTTGCTTTGTAGAAGATGGGTTTTTGGACGTAGAAAGGTAGAAGGAGATGAACTCAATGGAGAGAAGGAGTCTTTCTGTTAGCTTTGGTTTAGGAAATAATCCCATGTGTAGTAGCTTTAATGAAGACGGTGGTCTTTCTTTTGTATCCAATTAGCACTTACCTTCTATTTTATTAATAAAATCAATTCCGATTAAAAAAAAAACCTTACATAAAATATGTATATGAGTAACAATGTTTCAAATGAGCTGTATTATATGATTTTCAATCATTTTTATTAATATAATTTATTTTTAGTATATGATTATTTTTTTGCAGAATTATACTAGAGGTATAAAAAAAAGTCAGTATATGGTTATTTTGAATCAATACAACTACCTAATTTTTGAACCAAAAATTGTAATTTTTTTTGTTTGAAAGATACGATTTTTTTAAATAAAAATAAATAAGAAAATATCAGATAAAAAGATTTGGTTAAAAAAATTACTTTTCTAGTATGTAATTTGTAGGTGCTGGTGGTCATAAAAAAGTTGGTTGAGTATTTATTGATATTTTTTTATAATTTTTTAAATATATTTTTACAAATTAAGTTAAATCCAATTTATGGAATGCACTATAAAATACAACTATTAATGGTTAAAAATTATATTTTTAGTTGTCTATTATTAATTGTGTTATGAATTGTTAAAATTTATGTATTAAAATGACGTTTTCGTTCAAAACTATGTATTACAATGATTTAAGAAAAAGTTTAAAATAAACAAAAAGCAATAATCGTGGATTCAGCTTGAAAACGTTAAACAAACATATAATATAGATAAAAAGTAATAAACAAGATTCAGTTTAAAAAATCTAAACAACACATATAATAGATAATAATGTTGAACCCGACAAATGATGTGATGGGATAATCCTGTTTTCGCTATGGTTACTAACCACGAAGGTCTAGCAATTGCAAATGAAAACAATGACCAATCCAATATCATTCCCGAGGCAATTACCGTCGTGCTAACTTAAGGGGATAATCCTTTTAATTTAGATCTGTCAACCATCCCAATCTCAAAGTAAATCAGTTGTGGTTTCAGAGAGATGAGAATACCAAAGAAAGTATGTGAACCATACAATTAGAGATTGACGATCTTAAAGAATACCATCGGAGGTGAAACTTGAGTTGCGAAGGATATCAACATAACACTAACATAAGGGAAAATAGTTCATATTGGGAACAAACTCTACCTTCTTTTGAAAGAAAAACTGGTAGAACGGTTGTAAAAGAACTCAAACGTATTCTCTTAAAAAGTTGATAAGGTTATTGGGCCAATCGAGAAATTATATGTCATAAATCTCTACATTCATAAAAACCTATGAGTAGTCCAAAAAAGACGAACCTTCTTCCCTTGAAAAGTTAGAGGAAATTTTCAGAGTGGCTGACAAGGTTCTCCAGCTGAGGCATTCAGAAATAAAAATACTCAACCTGAACAACTAACCCCGTGCTTGTAAAGACAAAAAAATGGTTAATGGCGAATGTGGTTAGACTTCACCGACCTCAATCGATCGTACCCCTTCCTTCTCCCACGAATCAACAAACTGGTAGATGTTACATCGAGTAATGAGCTCTTTTCATTCATCGATGCATATTCAGGGTATAACTAGATTTTAAAGCACCCTAATGATAAAATGAGCACGAATTTCTAGGCATAGTGAGGTTTTAACTACCACAAAGTTATGTTGTTAAGATTGAAGAATGCAGCGACTTATGAACAAAATATTTGAAAATCAGCTCGAGCAGAATATAGAGACCTACATCGAAGATATGATCATTAAAAGCGACAACAAGAGTATGACATGTAGAAGTTTTAGATGTCATATTTTTAGGTTACATTGTTACCAAAAATATAATGGAGACCAACGTGGATCAACCAAAAGCATTCTTAAACATATAACCACTACAGAATATTAACGAGGTTTAAGGATTGACCGAGCGTATCGTTGCGTTATCCCGCTTTATTTTCAGAGCTTCAGATAAGAGATAGCCTTTCTCTAAAGTGCTAAAAAGGTAAAAATCATTTGCATAAAGAGACAAATAAAATGATGCGTTTCAGGAACTCAAGGAGCACCTAACATCACCTGAGGTGCTATCACCATTTATACTTTGTTAACCATGATGAGGGGGTATTCCCTAGCCGAGCAGAACAAAAAATACCGAACAAATGCGAGAGACGAGAAAGATTAAGGATGAGTTAGGGCTAAAAAAATAAGCAAAGATGCGGTAGAAAGTCAATTAAACGATGAAGGGAACAAAGTTAATAGCAACACGAAGGATAGAAACGACTAATTTTGACGAGCAAGCTGGCAGGCCGAGCTGATTATGCAAGAGTCAAAGGCTGAACAAGCTAACAGAGGACTGAGTGAGCCCAAAAAACCAAGCCCATCTCACACTATGCCGTGTCCTGAACCAAAAAACGGAGATAAGCTAAGAGGTCATTGAGCCTGATGAGTCAAAAGTTGTTTAGGGGAATATATTTAGGATCTTGTGCCAGATGTGACTAGAGAGAGAGAGTGTAGAGAGAGAAAGGAAGATTCGTAAATATAATATTCAATGCCCTTTTTTAGGCAAGTGGGTCACCCTTTTATACTAAAATAAGGCGGACCCATTTAAGCTCTTAGTGGGCCATTCATCACATATCAATGAGGCCTCTCAACTACTTTTATCTTTGCACATTGGTCCTCGATGAACTCAGAACACTCTATTAGCTACATCAGATATTATTTATTGTGTTTTTACCCCTACGACTTAAATCCGCGAATTCCGCCCTCATCAGTAGCCCCCCAATCTTCGGGAGTTTCACGAGCGGAGACTTGTTACCGCTCCATCATTAATCGTTCGGTCTCCATTTAAACTTCAGGTGTCGTCAGTTGCGCTCTCCCGATGCTCAAGGCTTCTTCATCGGTCACGTCCTCGCGCCTCCTCTTTTTGCTCTGCTGCGGTCCTCAACCCAGGCCTCCCGTGATGGGCCTGTCTCTCTTTCCGATCGTGGTCGTGATGGCCCATATCGAAGGTGGGTTCGTGATGAACGGCTTAGGTCAGCCCTTGTCAGGCAGTGATCAGTACATGCCATTAGCTGACGGGTTACCTCTCTGTCAGACTAGGTTCCTAGGGAGACTCTTCGTCTTCCCGCTGTGCTTTCGTCGATTGGTATCCCCCGATCTCTCAATCTTGCCTATAAATACCCCAAGGTCCTCAGTGTCTCTCAGAGGCATTTTAGAGAGAGAAAACGCTGTCAGACCATTTCTAGAGAGAGAAAGAGAGTTTGTCCGACCCTTCTTTATTTTGGCATGTTTGTTGCATGAAAACCAGACATCCGACGAAAAAACCGACCAAGAAGAAAAGAAAACCCGAGTGGAGTTTTGAAGAGTGGTCAGCATCGGAGATCGAGCAGAAGAATACCGACGTGCTGGTCTGATCTGGGGGTCTAACTCCAAACCTTTTGTTCCCGCTCCGCCTCCTCACGATCCCGTTCTCGCCATCCCTATCCCGGCAGAATCTTTCCTTGTATCCGACCCTTCGGTTTCTCCGTATCCCGAGGCTAGTTTTTCCCCAGAAACCGTTGTCCTATCATCCAGTGGAAGTTCTTCTCTTTCCCCGGTTGTTGGGTCGAGAAATCCGACCCTATTGCCCGTCAACTCAAACGCTCCCCGACGTGCTCGCCAATCCAAATTCTTCATAATGGGAAAAGACAGTCCCTCTAAGTCCCCCGTAGGAGGTAATGATCCCGAAATGGTTCAACTTACGCCCTCGATTAGAGGGTATCGGACCGGTACTAACACTGCGGTCACCTTTTTAGGTTTGCCCAAACTTCAGCTAACTCCCGAGCAAGCGGAAGCGGCTCATAGGGCCATGGCGAGCGATGCTGCCGGTGCTTCTTCTTCTCGGGTCAGACCATCAGAACCAGATGCTGCTAACGCCCAAAGCTCCAATCAAGTTCCGACCCAAGAAATCGGAGAGTCGGAAGTCGATGTTGCACCCGCAGAAGTCTGCGTCGCTGCTGCTGGCCACGCAGATAACCCCCCGGATGACCCCTTGCCCGAAGCAGTCGCAGCAGCCATCACCACCAAGTATTTCAGCTGGCTTCTAACAAAAGACGTGGGGGTTGCGCTTCCCCTTGGACCCCGAGATTGCGGTCTATTTCCGCACCCTCCAAATCTGCCCGTCGCAGCTGACGCCGAATGCTCGGTACACCCTAATGGCATGCGTCATGGATTCCTGCCTTTCAGGTCGGGTCATGCCGATGGAGGAGTACATTGCCATGTCGGGTCTGTCCAAATCCCCGAAGTCCCCATTCTTCTACTCTTCTCTTGGAAACAAGTGGAAAATTGTCAACGATTTCTTGGAAGGGGACAAAGGGTGGAAGCATCGGTTCGTATTTCTGAGCGGGTGTTGGGAGAACGGTCTTCCATACTCTCCGGAGAACCCGAGGAGGCTGCTGCGGACCTGGGTCCATGATGGTACTACCTTCCCCCATTTTTTTTTATATATATATGCCTTTATTTACCGACCCTTTGCGTAGTGTCGAAGGACTGGCTGCAGGGGTGAATAAGGACTATTCGAAAGCTGCGGAGGCCACTTTCGAGGTGCTGAAAAGCTACTCCCGAAGGCACTGGGGTCGAGGCATGCACCGCACCTTCATGGATAAGAACTTGTTCATGAGCAACCTCTGGCGTTGCTCAACCGAGGCTCTTACCATCGAACAGCTGCGGGAGCTTCCGAGCCTGGACGACGTGCTTGCCCGAACCGGGCGTCCCGGGTTCATACTGTACCTGCCCAAACGCAACAAGGCGCCCAGTAAGCGTCCAAAGTCAGAGGACGACGGGGGGGTACTGGAGGCCGGAGCCGAGGCAGTAGGTGACTCGATCAGGGTAGCGGCGCCCGAGGCAGGACGATTGGACGCAGGTCATAACCCGGCCGTGGTGCAAAAAAGGAAAAAACCGTGCAGAAATGGGGGGGGGGGTCTAAGTTGAAGAAATCCAAAGCTGCGAGAGAGGGTCTGGCAGTTGTCAGCGCGGGGGCGGGTGCTTCAGGTCCTAAACTCTTGGATCAAGTTGGTGACGTCGGAGATCCTCCAAGGGATGACGTTGTGTCAATTCCAGACGACACTGAGCCCCCCGAGGCTTCAAACCCAGACGCCTCTTCGTCAAGTGGCCCCAAATTCCCGGTGCTGACGATGCTTGGCAGCCCGCACCCTTTTCCTCTTCGGAGCACTGATGGTCTAGCTCTGTCGCTATATAACTTGCTTGTACCGGCAGCCTTGAAAGAGCGTTGGGCAAATGAGCTTATCAAAAAGTTTGCCTTGGCGGAGACAAAGATTGCCAGTCTTACTGCGGAGGTGGAAACTGCCAAGGAGGCCCAGGTGTTGGCGGAGGGTCGGGTTGTTGAAGCTGAACGTCTTGCTACCGAAGCAAAAACGGCCGCGGAGGAGGCGAAGCAGGCGATGGAGACGGCAAAGAAAACCGCGGAGGACGCGGTGAATGTTTCGGAGACGGCGAGGAAAGCCGCGGAAGACCGCGCCACAACTTTGGCACTGGAGGTCCAAAAGTTAAAATCCTGAAACGTTGCTTACATCAACTGATGTAGGCAGTGGTCGGACAAGGAGACTGCGGATGCCAAAGCCACGTACGTGCTGTCACTCCATAACCGCTTCCCAGACCTTCGCCTTGGATCGATGTGGTTCGACGTACCAGAGAAAGACCGGCCCGAGGGAGTCGATTGCGGGGAATCCGAAGATGCTGACGATGATGAAGAAAACGAGGATGAGGATGTGGATGAAGACGGGGACCAGTGATACCGTTCGCCCCCTTTTTTTTTCTTTTTAATTTTGTAACTCTTCGGGGGCCGTAGGCTCCTCTGTTGTTTTTGTTGAACCACTTTAACTCTTTTTTTGGGGGTCATGGGGCCCCCTGTGACTATTATATTGAATTTGCTGGGTATATCTTTTCGTACATCGTAAACCCTTGCTAGGTAAATTTTTTATCTTTTAGTTTAAAACGCAGGTAGATCGGTAATACCGAAAAACCCATCTAATGTTCTGTAGATCGATTCGATATCGAAAGTTTTTCCGGGGGGTCGGGAAAACCAAAATGTAGATCAGTAGAACCGAAAAACCCATTTAAGGTTCTGTAGATCGATTTGTCATCGAAAGTTTTTCTAGAGGGTCGGGAAAACTAAAATGTAGATCGGTAAAACCGAAAAACCCATTTAAGGTTCTGTAGATCGATTTGTCATCGAAAGTTTTTCCAGTGGGTCGGGAAAATTAAAATGTAGATCGGTAAAACCGAAAAACCCATTTAAGGTTCTGTAGATCGATTTGTCATCGAAAGTCTTTCCAGAGGGTCGGGAAAACTAAAATGTAGATCGGTAAAACCGAAAAACCCATTTAAGGTTCTGTAGATCGATTGATATTAATAGAAACGGACGACGTCCAACTCGTAAGCTGTCCAAAGTCGCAACGATTTAATATTTTGGAGGGCAAAAGACTTTTTGATTAATGTAATTCGGTGGTCGGGTTTTGCTGATGCCTCGTTAAAACCTCCTCGCGCCACCGAGGTAGGAAAGAGTGCATCCCCGACCGTTTACAAATTCAAACCAAATGGAATACAATGCGAAATACAACGTGAAATACAAATTTATTCTAGATACAACTTCAAGTGTTCGATATTCCATGGTAGCCTTAGAAGGTGTCCAAGCCGATTCTGCAGGCGGTACGTCCCGCTCTTGATTTTTTCGACAATTTCGTAGGGTCCTTCCCAATTCGGGGCGAGCTTTCCGAGGCTCTTGTCTTTTGTGTGAAGGAAAACACGTCGCAGAACCTTGTCGCCGACCTTAAACTCCCGACGGCGGACTTTAGACGCGTATCGACTTCTCATTAGGTCTGGTAATGTAAAGAATTTAAATGGGCACGATGGCGCTTTTCTTCTATGAGGTCGAGCTCGAGTCGTCGGTTGTCGTCATTTGTCTCCTCCTGATAAGTTCCGACCCTGAAAGAAGGAAAGATAGATTCCGCGGGGGTGACCGCGTCCATTCCATATACCAGAGCATAAGGTGACTCTTGGGTAGCCGTGCGGGGTGTGGTGTGGTAAGCCCATAACACTTCTTGCAAGTAGTCAGGCCATTTTCCGGCCTTTCCCTCGAGGTTCTTTCTGAGGCCATCCAGAATGGTTCTGTTTGTCACCTCAACCTGTCCATTGGCTTGAGGATGGAAAGGAGCAGAGAAGCAATGTCTGATGTTATGAGTGGTGCAAAACGCTTTCATCTCTGCACTGTCAAACTGTGGCCCGTTATCCATAGTTAGCCTCTGCGGCACCCCGAACCGGCAACATATGTTGGCCCAGATGAATTTGACGATATCTTTGGTCTTGGTGGAAGATAAAGGTTCGGCTTCAACCCACTTGGAGAAGTAATCTACCGCCACGACGATCGTCTGCCTTCCTCCCGATACCATTGGTAATGGTCCGACGAGGTCGATGCCCCATCGGTCAAAAGGCAGCCCTTCGGATATGGATTCTAGGGGCGATGCAGGTATGTTGATGGCATTCCCGAACCGTTGACAAGTATCACAGGTTTTTACTATGAGCCGCGCGCCTGCCGTTATGGTAGGCCAATAGAATCCCGCGAGAAAAATTCTCCTAATCAGAGCCTTGTACCCACAGTGGGCCGCGCCCTCACCATCATGTAGTTCGGACATAATTACTTGAGATTCGTGGAAACTTAAACATCGAAGGAGAGGTCGGCTAAAAGATTTCTTGTATAGCACATCCCTACAAGGACGTAGCCTCGTGCTTTGTTGCACAATTTTTGTGCCGAGGCGGTGTCGTCGGGGAGCCGGCCCTCAGCCAGAAAAGAGATAATACCCCGCCGCCAATCTGAGGTTGCGACCGAAGAGATCTGGCACGCGATTTCAGGTCGGTTGTCCAACTCATGGCGTTTGACAATGGACGGGCTCTCTTGCTCTAGCACCCATGGATAACTACTAGAGCAGGAAATCGTTGCCAAGGAATCCGCTGTCGTATTTTCATTTCTTGGGACATGTTCATAGGTAATTTTGTCAAAAGAAGCAGCCAAAATTCTTAGCGCCGCTAGGTATTGTACCAGATGTTCCTTCCGAGCCTCCGCACTCCCCGAGGCTTGGTTTATTAAAAGTTGGGAGTCGCTTATGAGGCGTACTTGTCTTGCCCCGCACACCTGTGCCAACCGTAACCCTGCCAAAGCGGCCTCATATTCCGCTTCGTTGTTTGAAGTATGAAAACCAAAACGGATGGCCTGGAGCATGCTCACGCCCGATGGAGTTACGATCTGTATCCCGGCTCCACAACCACTAACGTTCGCCCCCCCATCGGTACGGACGGTCCATTCGCCCTTCGCTGTTTCTTGTGAAGGCACCTCCTGCTCGGGTCGTTCTGAGTGGAACGCGACTAAAAAATCGGCCAAAACCTGGCCTTTAATAGCCGGGGTTCAAACTCGATGTCGAAGTCCCCTAGTTCTACCGACCACTTGGATATTCTCCCGGACATGTCTGGTCGTTGAAAAACATATTTGAGTGGAAACGACGTGCGGACAATGATAGGGTGAGCTTGGAAGTACGGGCGCATTTTCCGCGCTGCTGTTATCAGGGCTAACACCATTTTCTCCAATTTTAGGTACCGAGTTTCGGCGTCCAGCAAGCTTTTGCTCACAAAGTATACCGCGGTTGGGGCCGGCCCTGACTCGTTGATTAGAGCTGCGCTGACCGCATAGTCCGTGACCGCGATGTAGAGAAAGAGTGTCTCGCCCCTAGTAGGATTGGTGAGGCGGTTCGGGGACGATAGGTATTCTTTAATCCCTAAAAACGCCTCGTTACATTCGGGAGTCCAAACGAAATTTTTCGCTTGTCGTAAGACCTGAAAAAACGGAGCGCACTTATCAGACGATCGAGAAATGAATCGATTTAGGGCGGCCAGACGCCCGGTCAGGATCTGGACTTCTTTGACACTTCGGGGGGAGTCATGTCGGCTAGAGCTCGGAGCTGGATAGGGTCGGCTTCGATCCCTTTCTCACTGACGAGGAATCCCAAGAACTTCCCTGATCGGACCCCAAAGGAGCATTTTTCCGGGTTTAGTTTAAGGTTTATCCTTCGTAAATTCTCAAAGGTTTCCCTGAGATCGGCAAGGTGGGCCACATCGGTCCCACTTTTGACCAACATGTCATCAATGTGAACCTCCATATTTCTCCCGATCTGACCCTCGAAAGTCCTGTTGACTAGTCGTTGGTATGTCGCGCCGGCATTCTTCAGCCCGAAGGGCATCACTTTGTAGCAGTATAGTCCCCGACCTGTAATAAATGTGGTATTTTCCTGGTCCGCGGAGTGTAGCTTAATTTGATTGTAACCGGCATAGGCGTCCATAAACGACAGTAATTTGTTACCCGACTTCGAATCTACTAACTGGTCGATCCTCGGCATCGGGAAAGGGTCCTTCGGGCATGCCCGATTAAGATCGCTAAAGTCTACACACATCCTCCACTTCCCGCTTTTCTTTTTTACTAGAACGGGGTTAGAAATCCATAACGGGTATTTTACTTCCTCGATATGTCCGATGCTGGTCATCCTCTCCACATCCCGCAGAATTACATCTGCCTTTTCGGGGGAAAAAGCCCGACGCTTTTGAACAATTGGTCTGACATTTCTGTTGATGGTCAACTTGTGAATCGCAAAAGATTCTGGTACCCCCGTGACATCCCCCGAACACCATGAAAACAAGTCTAGGTTTTCCCGGAGGAGGATCAATAGCTGTTCCCTTAGGGCCGACAAAAGGTTTATCCCGACCCATAGATACTTTCCTGCTGCGAAGTGATGCAGCTCACATTCTTCGTCTGTTGTCAAAAGGCTTGGGGCCTCCCGGGGGTCATCCACCGGTTGGGATCCCAGGAGGGTCCCTCTTAATTTCTATTCTTGAGCTGGAAACATCTCTTGGTCTTTCTTTGGTGCCAATGCAGCTCGGTAACATTCCCGCGCCGCTTTCTGGCTGCTCCGGACCACTCCCACGTTGTTCCCAACCACGTACTTTACACATTGATGAATCGTAGATGTCACAGCATGCATGCGTGATATCCAAGACCGGCCAAGAATGGCGTTGTGCGAGGCCGGCGCGTCCACTACCACAAACAAAACCGTGACCTCCTTTTTAAATGGACCGCGACCCAACTGGACCACGCCCTCGAACTCTCCTATAACGTCGGCTGCTGACCCCGTAAACCCGACGATGGTTCGGTCGGATCGCGCAATCACTGGCCGCGTTCTGAACTTGGCAAAGGTAGACGCGAAAATGATATTGGCCGAACTCCCGGTATCTATCAAGATGCGCCGAACCTCCTCTCCTGCGATTGCTGCCCCGATCACAATGGCATCCTCATGCGGTTCGGCTATGTCCCTCATGTCGTCATCGTCGAAATGCAGGATCGGGGAAGGGTCACCTCTGGTTTTGAAGCAAGTTCGGGTCTCCAGCTGGGTGGTTAGATTGACTATGTACCTTTTCCTGGACGAGTGCGTGACTCCCGCCATAGAATCTCCCCCGAAAATAGTTAAAGACTCAAAAAATTCGCAAAGACCACGCACGCTACCGACACCCTCTTCTGCCTCCTCCTCAATGACCTCGATGATGTTGCGATTCGCTTCGGGATCGAGGTATTCCACCGAAACATCGAAGTGGTCGGTTACCTCAGAAATGGCCATGGTGGTCTCTGGTTTTGGTACGATTACTACTTCTTTCGAGGTCGCGCCTTGCTGTGCCTTCTTTACATATTCCAACAGGTTCCCATGCTCTATCAGCATCTGTTTTTCCTTCTTCAGGGCTATGCAATGCTTCGTGTCGTGCCCGACGTCCTCGTGGTAGCGGCAATAGCGGTTATTCCTTTGCTCTCGGGGCGTCGGGATAGGAAAAGGTCTTCGGTACATCCCGCTCTTCTTGGTTTTTTCGTAGATCGATGACACACACTCAGTGAGATCCGCGAAGTAGGCAGGTCGTTTCCATTTGTTGGACATGGGTCTAGAAACCGTCAGTCCAGTTTGTTTTGGTTTTGGACCGGATGGGGTCGGAGGCTTGGTCGACACAGGTGGGCTCGGGTGTATCGTGCTAACTGGCTGGGCCCCCCTGGCATAATCTGGTCGGGAACCCTGCCTTATCACGACCGACGCTTGCGCACTCTGCTGGATCTGCGCTTCCAACTCAGACGCTTCTGTCTCTTCGATTAGTATCTGCTTCTCTATCTATGCCAGAAGCGCGGAAAAGGTGAATGTTTGCTTCTTTGTCACGGCTTGCTTCATCGGCCCCGGAAGTAGACCTAAACGAAAAGCCGTTAGAGCCACATTCTCTTCGCAATGGTCTAAGTCGGTTTTTGCATCGATGAACCGCCTGGTGTACTCTCTGAGGCTCTCTCCCAGCTTCTTCCTACAATTCATGATAGTATCTCCGTTGGCGCGGAAACTCTTACTTCCCACGAAGTGCTGCCTGAATATCGTCCAAAAAGTTCCAAAGTTCCGAATACAACCCTGCGGCAAACGGTTGTACCACTTAGAAGCCCTGTCCTTGAAAGTCATAGAAAATGCTCTACACAGGAGCTTGTCATCGTTGTCGAAGCTTAATATGAAGTTTTTGAAAGCCTCCAAATGGTTATCCCTGTCCTTTTTCCCGTCGTACTTTTCTAACTTAGAGATGTCAAATCTCCTCGGGAGTTGTCCCGCTAATATTTCATCGGACAATGGGGAGGCCCTCCAGTTGACTCCGAGTTCGCACGCTCCTCCCCCAAGACCCTCGGTCCTAATTCCATAGAGCCCCTCGACTCCCGGGCTGATAAACTGGCTACCGAATCTGTAACCATGGTTCTGGCTATTCGACGGTTGCCACGGAACTGGTGGCAGTATTTCCCGATCTCCGCGACTGGCGGTGTGCATGTCTTCTTTCTCAACGGACACTCGGGTCGGCTTATTGGTGCCGTCCTTCTTATATTGCTGAGGGTCTGCCCTGGATCCTCGAATGCGTCGGGATCGATTCTTTTGCGTTCGTCGAACTCTTTCCCTCCGTAGGTATTCTTCGCACGACGAGTCGCCTAATGGGTAGTCTGATGTCATGTCCCGATGGTCCTCCAGGTTCCGACGAGTCCTGGCAGCTTCTTCGTCGTCGGGGAGAGAGTCCCTGTAGTACCTAACAGGTCGGGCCTCCACGCGCGGATCGGTGCCATGGCTAGCTGCCCCCCGATCCTCCAGGATGGGCTCTTTGCCCTTTCCTTCCCGGGCTCTCTTCTCGCCCAATGCCCGCTCCCTTTCTTCTTTCAACTGAGCAATGTCCTCGAGGAGCTGCTTTCGGGTCATTATCAGAGTTGACCGCTTGTCCCGTCCCAGGTCGCGCCATTCCTGACCGGGGACTCCCGCGTCTTCCGAACCAGAGACGGCTCGGACGACTTCTCTACCGTCCCTCTCTATTGCCGCTTCGCTGTTCATCCCGAAGAATGTGATTTTCAAAGAAGAAAAGATTCCTTTTCGGTATCACTGTTCCCACAGACGACGCCAATGATGAATCAAAAGTTGTTTAGGGGAATATATTTAGGATCTTGTGCCAGATGTGACTAGAGAGAGAGAGTGTAGAGAGAGAAAGGAAGATTCGTAAATATAATATTCAATGCCCTTTTTTAGGCAAGTGGGTCACCCTTTTATACTAAAATAAGGCGGACCCATTTAAGCTCTTAGTGGGCCATTCATCACATATCAATGAGGCCTCTCAACTACTTTTATCTTTGCACATTGGTCCTCGATGAACTCAGAACACTCTATTAGCTACATCAGATATTATTTATTGTGTTTTTACCCCTACGACTTAAATCCGCGAATTCCATCCTCATCAGAGCCCTGCTAGGGTTAGCGCACATCTCAAGCCGAGGCGACGTATTTTAAAGGATAAACGGTTTCTAAATCACTACTTAATGGTGTTATAAGTTTTAGTCAAACCACTTAGTAAATTCAGCGGTAATTACAGGCGATGTGATGTAAGTGCAGTAGTGGACGTATTAAATGGGAATAAAGGTCTCTGTAACCGCCAACAACGGGAAGAACTATAAGTAGGGGAATTCGCAAAAATAAATACAACTTCTCTTTTGTGACGATCTTTAGTCTTTCTACTTTGGCAAAGATTTGTTATTTCCCGTAACATATTTGGCGCCGTTTGTGGCGAATTGTGATCAGTCACTAAACCATGGTAGTCACTAGGTTAGGGTTCCAGGGAGAAAACCAGGAATCGAGTGAGGCAGTAATCAATAGGAGAGTGGTAGAGAATCCCCCACTCAGGCATGCTAACCTGTATTATGGCCCTGCTGCTACCCAGGAAGCCGATATTGTAGCACCTGGGTGGGATAGGAGAGCAAGTGGGTCAGCCGTTTACGCCTACAATCGTCACGAGGGTCGATTCCCAATCGCGTCGGCCCACAGAAGCTCTCGTAACTCAGAAGGTGATAAAAGCCATCACAACAACTAATCTGACCTTCCATCAACTAGATTAGAAAATCCAGCACCTTCATCAGGAGAAATTAAGATTTGCATGCAAGCGCGATGCGAGGGATCAGGCGATGCATGCCACAATGGCAAGAATGAACGACGGTATCAATTCCCTAACTGCTAAGATCAGGGGAGCAAGTCGGGAAAATCATCAATCCGGTCTGGAGGATAGCAAGGTTAACAAGGTGGCACGGTTATCTAGATGCACCGAAAAGCCGGAAGTCGAAGAGAAAGCGGAGGTAAGAATAGATCTAAAGAACAAGACCCTATGAGGGAGCCGTGCCTTGCATTTCTGTAACCATTTCTGTAATATACCACCGAAAGAGAGGAAGAACAAAGTACCAGACACCCCGTGTAATGAGTGCTCCCAGGTTCAAGCGATCTAACCGATATTTATACGCTTATTATAACGACCATGGGCATTCAAGGGATGAGTGTTCAAGGAGGAAATCCAAAGGATAATTCACAATGGATATCTAGTGCAGTTCATCAAATGCTCCCACCAGGATCATCGAGAAGAAGCTCGATCACCCATTAACGAAAAGCCTAGGAACGAGGAAGGAGCAGAGGCTAACAAGAAACAGTGGATCCTTATGATTGCGAGAGGTAGCTCAGGAATGTAAGATAAAATAGAGATGTCATAGTATAGGAATGGAATTAACCAGAAATATGAATTTGTCGACAACTTCATAGCCACACACAGTGCAGCCTCGTCCCTTTACACCACAGCAGGGGGAAATTCAGCAGCATCCCAATGAACCATTTCTAACAAGCGAACAAAAACTAAGTTCAACGTATACGAATTTGATGCCAACTCCTACCGAAGTTACATAGACCCAGTGACCGACCTCAAATTCAACGACAACGATCTTAAAGGCGTTAGTTTGCCACATGAGGATGCGCTAACAATTCATATGGATATTGAAGGGGTTATGATAACCCACATTATAGTCGATTGAGGTAGTTCAACCAATATAATCTTTAAATACAGTTTTGACCTTGTGCTAAATGTGCCCCTGTACCAGCATACTCAACGCACACTGGTCGGTTATGATGGCATAACTTCGCAGTGTGTAAGAGAAGACAAACTGCTGGTGAAAGTGGGGCATGAAGCATCATAAAGAGAGCTTAAACGTTATACTTAATATCTGATGCACCGACCCCATACCGTGCCATCATTGGAAGAACGTGGCTGCACAGAATGGAGGCAACACCATGTATATTCCAGCAATGCATGAAATATCCAATGGAGAACTCTGTGGGTCTAATTTAACGAAGATAGTGGACGATAAAACATGTTTTATGGTTATTGTATACCCATCCAAGCCGCTCCTCTAGCAATTAAACGGCGAGAGGGCCCTTGAAACGGAAGTTTTAGAACCACCCTCGCCCGACCCGGTTGATGATCCTCGCAAACTCGATCAAATCCATTGACACGATTTCAGATACAGTTGAGGGACAAATAGTTGCAGGTCGTCTGCTCCAGATGGCGGGTAAGTTATCTCCAAACTTTAAGAAATTTTTAATTACATTGTTAGTAAAAAATATGGATGTTTTGCATGGGAAGCAAGCGACGTTTCAGGGGTCAATCATTCTATCATATGTCACGAATTGGCCTTTAACCCGTGTGCTAAGCCAGTAGGCCAGAAGCACAGCTTGTTTTTCCTAGATAAGTAAGAGGCCATATTGGATGAGGTGGGCATGTTATCTCACCTCGGTCACATCACAAAAACTCGGTACCCTGTCTGGATAGCCAACCCTGGATGTGCGTGGACTTTATCGACCTAAACCAAGCATGTCCTAAGAATGCATTTCCATTTCCTTGTATCGATCAACTTGTACATTTAGCATCGTGTTGCAAATACCTTTCTTATATGGATGCTTAATCCGGGTACAATCAAATTCGACTCCAGCCGTCAGATTAGAAGCACACCGCTTTCCAAACCGAGTGCGGCTTATACTGTTATACAATCATACGTTTCTGATTAATGAACGCAGGATCCACATATCAACTATTTATAAACCACATCTTTCAGGATTATTTGGGAAATCATTTAGAGGCATAGATCGAAGATATGATCGTCAAAACCTATACTAAAGAACAACATCCGCAGAATTTGGAGGTAGTTTTTAACATACTCCGAAAATTCAACCTCAAGCTTAATCCAACTTAATGTTCCTTTGGCGTCGCTAAGGGAAAGTTCCTTGGTTATACGGTGAGTCAGCGAGGCATCAAAGCTGATCTTATTCAGTTCAACGCAATCATAGAAATGGAACCCCCAAAGACATTAAAAAAGGTGCACTTCCTTACGGGACGCCTAGCAACAGTATCATGTTTTATTTTCTTGGGCATCACACAGTAGTCACGATTTTTTTTAATATTAAGAGAAGCCAAGAAATGTATCTAGACGGAAGAATGTGGTAAAGCCTTCGCCGAGCTCAAGTCATATCTTACTTCACCAGAGATTTTATCTGCCCCAGGTTTCGGTGAACCATTGTTTTTGTACCTGTCAGTATCCCTGTTTTCTGTCAGTTCAGTTTTGGTTCGCGAGCCCAACGAAGTAAAAAAGCCGGTATATTATACTTGTAAAACATTTGTGGACACAGAAATCATATACCTTAACCTCGAGAAACTAGCTTTGGGATTAGTCACCGTTGCAAGGCGAATGCACCCATATTTCCAAGGGCATGTGATTAATGTGCAAATAGCTTTTCCCTTGCGAGCAATTTTGCAGAAACCTGATGTATTGGGATGCCTGACTAAGTGGAGTGTGGAGCTCGGTGAGTATGATATACACTTTGAACCATATTCCCCTATTAAAAGTCAAGTGATCCCTTATTTCCTAGCAGAATTCTCATCCTCCAGACAGGAATCCATTGAAAAGGATCAGCCTATTGCGCGAGACGATAATGAATGGATTAGTGAGGTAGATGGCGCATCTAGCACATCGGGCGGATGGGCTGGAGTCGTGCTTCGTTTTCCAGATGGCGATGAGATAAAGCAGGCCATCAGATTCTATTTCTCGGTCACCAATAATGTAGAAGAATATGAGGTCGTCTTATCTGGTATGAAAGTGGTTTTAATCTGCGGAGCGCATAATATTAGAATGAAGTCAGTTCCACAGTTAATATTTAATCAAGAAGTTGGGGCTTACGATACTAAATAAGAATGAATCCGAGGTTACCTTGTTATACTTAAGGAATATAAATCCAAGTTCGTCCATGTTTCATACGAACAGGTTCCACGGTTGGAAAATTCTGCTGTAGACCTGTTAGCTAAGACAACAACTTCGGGAGAAAATTCTCTGGTCCTCCTTCAACAACTACTAACAACTGAACTAGTCCCCAAAGAGGAGGTCATTCATGCAATCGATCACCCGCAGTGCTGTCAGTTAATAAGAGTGATGCTTGAGCCCTACGAATCAAGGAAACCAAATATTGTGTGCTAGACAATATTCTCTACATGAAAAATACCACCTGACCGCTACTTTGATGCCTTGATCGTATGGAGGAAAATTTAATCTTGCACGACTTACATTCGGGAGAAGCATGTGCTCATTGTGGACATCAAAATCTGATTCGACGATTTATATTTGTAGGATACTATTGACCAGAGTTAGTGACCGATACGGAAAATTTAGTTTAGCAATGTCGTCGATGTTAGAAATATGCTAATGCACAACATATGCCAAGTGAACCTATGCAATATGTCATTGTTCCCTACCCTTTCGATAAGTGGGGGATAAAGCTGGTTGGACCCTTACCAATGGCCACTGGGAAGAGACATTTCTTGATTTTGGAAGTGGACTACTTCTCCAAATAAGTTAAGGCAAAAGCTTTATTTCAAACTAGGGCGCGAGAGGTATGTTATTTTATTCATAATCAAATCCTGACTAGTTTTGAGATACCACAAATCCTGATAACTGACAACGGCCCGCAGTTCCAGAACTCAGTACTTACCACCTTCTGTAAACGATACGAGATCATCTAATATTTCTACTTGCCATACTACCCCCAAAACAATGGTCAAGGGGAGGTAACTAATAGAACGATACTAGAGGGAATTAAGAAGAAGCTTGAAGGAGCCAAAGGAAAATGGCAAGAAAAATTAGTCGAGGCCTTATGAGCATATAGAACTACACCACGACCGACAATAGGGGACATATATTTTACCCTGGTTTATGGTAATGAGGTAGTTATACCAACAGAAATCATCATACTGAGCCACCGTATAGAAAACTACGAGGAAGAAGCTAACCTGGTTGTCAAGGCGACGAGCATAGACCTTTTGAACGAGAGGTGCGACCAGGCATGAGTCCGAGCAGAACATTACTGAAGCTTGATGAGGGGGAGATTGAATGCTCGGTTAAAGCCCTACAATTTCAAGGTAGGTAACCAAGTGATAAAAAAGATGTTCCAAGGATCAGGCAGCGGAGCGAGTGGCAAGTTAGGACCCAATTGGGAAGGGTCGTACACAATTATTTCAATAGGATATTGTGGGGCATATCGGCTGGCGGACAAAGAAGGCTGCACGCTCAAACATCCCTGGAATATGAACCATCTTAAATTGTATCTTCAGTATGTTTAAATGTAGTGATGTGCTATTTTCCTCCCTGATGGCGTGATGAGGTTTTTTTAACGAGGCATCTCAAACATTTGTTTTATTTTTAATATGATGTTTGCTTTCGCCACCATATGTTTATTACAAGTTTTTATCCTTATAACTAGCGAATGGGTCAGTCTCCACTCCTAAAACGGCTACGCAATGGACCATACTGAGTCCATACTAAGTATCTATAAACACGAACGAGCTAATTGGCTACGCCTACGAGCGAAGTCTATAGCAGACTATGCAATAGGGTCTTCACGACCTCACCACGAATCAGCTAGAAAGACAACCCTACGGAGCTCGAAATTGTAAGGATCACCCTATTAAACTACAGGCAGTAATAAACACATCTCCCATAATATATGTCATCACAAATTTTGAATAACAAGGACACCCAAACGGCCAATGCAACAATTGATAATTTATCTTTCAAATTAGTTCAACAAAGCAAGAGTTAGTGTGTGACCCAAAATTACACACATTTAAGTTAGTTTCGAGTTTCAAGTTTTTCATCAAGAATAATATACTAATACTAACATTTTGAGGGAGAGGTAGCTCGGTATGTTCTGTTTGGGTCTCGTTTTTTGTAGCATCTACTGGATTGGATGCCACCACAACAGCATCAATAGCAGGACCTTTCACGGTGGGGGAGCTAATTGCATCAGATACTATATGGCATGAAGCATCTAAAGAAGGCACAGTTGTGTTAACCGGGCGACACAATGACCCAAGATTCAGCTCGGGATTTGATGACACCAGCTCAGCCACAACTTATTTCTTCTCCCGGACAATCATATCCATCGCCACACTCATCATTTGGGCCTCGCGCTCCTCTAGTTCGGCCTTAAAAATTTATTTCCATTGTTGCCTTTCCTAGTTCAAACTCCCTATGCGCGTTTTCTAGTTTTTCTTTTAGTCCAGTATTTTCGGAGGACATCACCGCCAATCGGTTAGCCTTGTCTTCGACGCTCTTGGCATGCGCCAAGTTTCCATAAACTAACTTCGACGTCTGATTGATGAGCTCTTCATTCCTTTGAATCAGAGTATTATTCTAATTTAGTAATTTCGTATGGCCTATGGACAATGCTTTACAATTTTAATCACTGCAAATTAAAGCTTCCTTCAAGGTCTCCATCTTGGTTTGCAGCTTCTAACTAGCCTCAATCGCCTTATCATTGGCAGCTTTGGCAAAACCATAGGCATGCCATAGGCGCACAACCTCTACAGTAGTTGATTTAGCTGATGCAAATAACATTGGCTCCGATTTCCACCTCTATATTACTTCCAGGTCTGTCGGAGACATTCGTCGATATGACAGAACAACTGAATTATGATGCAACTACAAAACACAATAAATTAGTTGCATTGTGTTGTATGGTTCTATTTTACTATATGTGTTCTTACCTTAATGGCGATCTCCACCTACCACTGTAAAATATCACTCATAGGCATCCTATCGTAATAGGACAACTCAGGAATACGCTTGTGTTGCTCAAACATGAGCATCGACGGGCGGGGCATGAAGATCCTCTTGGGAAGTAGCTCGTCCATGGCCAAATTCTGCTGACTGGTCCCAGCGCTGCTATTTCCAACTGTAGCCCTCACCACAATGCCAGCTGGAGGTAGTGAGGCCATTCCTCGCATTACTGTCGCTGAGGGATGAACAGTTGACTCTTTGACAAAGTTTTCATCCTCTTTGCTAGCTTTGTTGGGTTTTCCTTCTTCGGATGCACCCCTTCCCCTTATTCTTCACTATCTTGTACCAGATCGATCGGCTCCGCTTCGATCTCGGGCCCTCTACCTTGTCCTTGCATTGTTGGAGAAGGAGCTGGAGGATCCGCAGAGTTTCCTCGTGCAGCCTTCCTAATACTGCTTTCCTCATCTCTCAGTTGCGGAACAACATCTAGGATCATTTTTTTATTTTTATTTCAACGATTCACCAAAGAGGTAGAATCTTTATCCTCTTCTTCGTCATCTCATTAAGATCGCACTTGCTTTTCATCAACGGTTCCTTTCCCTTAGGAATAATCCCTCCGCCGTGATTCACCTCATCAACCCTTTCAATGGCTAGGTTCCCCTCCTTGCCTATTTAGCTGGCAAGGAACTCAGGATGATCCATCAACTTCCTTACCTTTGCGGGTTGTCTGAGGCACATATAGCCAAGTACTAGTGTTATCCTTCTCCCAATATCTCTTTTCCATCAAGGCTCGGATGCGGTCTATCGTAGCATATGCACCATCTGCCATTATAACCCTTTTGTGTTTCATCACTGTCAACTCTGGTACTCGCCACAAACCTGACTTAAGGTAATTAAACGGTGTATATAGGAGCTTAGGCTCTTGTAACCAAGTGGATTTGGCTAGATTGCAAACCTCAATCAAGAGATTTATGTAGTCTTTTGTTAGTTATTCCTTCCACCACTCCTGGTTGGCTGCTTCACCTGCATACATAAATATATAGGGGTTCTATATCAAACATTTCCAATACAGAATAATTAAGTATACAGATTATGCCTCTGATGCTTTCACTTCGCTCATTATTTCTTCTCTAATTGAAAGTTCATAATCGGTTTCTCATATTCCTAATTGCCAGATATAAGCAGAAAGCAGTTCTTCCAATTCTTATCTGACGAGGGGAGTTCAACAATAATTTTCATTCCCTTTAGTTGAGTAAAAAAGAAAGGGGATTTGCGAAGTTTACTAACGTCGGTCGCCGATAATAAATCAGCCAGACATATCTTAATCCCTAATAAACGAGAGCTAAGAACTATACTAAGCAGCTTCCTCCACCCGTTAGCGGATAACTGGGTAGGACAAATGAATATCAGACTAAAAAAATCACGGATCAGCACGGGAAAGGGAAGTTGCAGTCCTCAATCGAACACGGTTGTAAACAAACAAGTATTTATTTTACGGGCATGGTATGGATGCTCGTCGACCATGGGTGCTCTTACTGTAAAATCTTCTGCAATGGCATACCTAGCCTTAAAACTTAGAAAACCAACATCGTCTAGATACACATATTTGTGAGATATCTGTGAGAAGTAGCTTTCCAAAAATACAAGGTCTTCAAATTCAGATACTGGAGTTTTCTTCAAGTTTCTCCTTCTCGCCATTTTTGGTGCCACAATTTCTACTTGAACTGCAAGAGTTAATGTCACGAACAAGCATGATTATAGCAGGCGAAGGGTGATTAGTTCAACATCATGTGTATGAAAGTTTTTGTTTGTCGCCATAATCACAAGCCTCTTATTCCGGAATCCAGGGTTCTAAACTATTATCAAACACTACATGTATGCACGAATTAAGCATAAATGGTGTACCTGATTTGCAGTTTGGAAATCAATGATATGCTTCTGAGTAGCAGACGACAACGAAAACCTTAGCAGAATCAAAGCACAAGTAAGAATGTTCAGAGAAACTACGATTTCAAATAAACGTAATTTGGTATTTTGCAAAGTAAATCATGAGATACGTTGGGCAAGCGTCATCAACCACTTGCACACTTCTACAGAACCCAAACGCCATGTATTATTTTCGAAAATACGACTATGTCAGAACCGTCACAGTTACACTTCATCCACATGTCGCCGAAATAGAGAGTAATAATTGTAAATAAAATTCCAATAGTAACTTGGCTTGCCATTAGTCTACAATGCAAATATATTTCTCCTCAAAGGTATTTTTTAATTTATAGGTTTATCAATTTAATTAAACGCTAAATCTATAAACTAGTGGGTGCCCTGATGAGGGGGTATTCCCTAGTCGAGCTTAACACAAAAGATCGAGTAGATGCGAGAGACGAGAAAGATTAAGGACGAGCAAGGGCCTAAAAGATAAGCAAAGATGCGGTAGAAAGTCAAATAAACGATGAAGAAAACAAAGTTATTAGCAGCACGAAGGATAGAAACTACTAATTCTGACGAGCAAGTTGGCAAGCCGAGCTGATTATGCAAGAGTCAAAGGTTGAAGGAGCTAACAGAGGACTGAGCGAGCCCAAACAACTGAGCCAACTCAGACTATGTCATGTCCCGAACCAAACAACGAAGATAAGTAAAGAGGTCCCTGAGCCCTTCTCGGTTAGCGTGCATCTCAAGCCGAGGTGGCCTAATTTAAAGGAGAAACGGTTACTAAATCACTATTTAATGATGTTATAAGTTTTAGTCAAACCACTTAGTAATTCCAGCCGTAATTTAACAATAAATACAACTTCTCTTTTTTGACGAATTTTAGTCTTTCCACTTTGGTAACCCTTTTTATTAACAAGTCACTCTATATTTACTTGTCTGTATGGAATTATAAAGTAAGTAGGGTCATAGTAACGGAAACTAGAGTAGTACAAAAGCCGATTTATTACGTAAGCAAACGATTGATTGACGTTGAAATAAAAAAAAATTGAACCTCGAAAAGCATGCATTGGGTCTAGTGGTGGTTGTTAGGAAAATATTATTGTACTTCCAAAGCCACATCATTATGTTGCGCAGCTCCTTCATGTTAAGAAAGGTAGTATAAAAATCAAGTATCCAAGAAAGTCTTACGAGGTGTTAGTTGAATTAGGAGAGTATGGAATCGTCTATCAGCCAGGCATGACAATAAATGGGCAACCCGTAGCCGACTTCATCCACTAGTTCACAGTAAGTAGAAATGAGGATGAGACCATAAAACACCCTCACAGAGAACAACACCTTGATTTGGTAATAGAAGCTAACGCGAAATAAAACACACTAGAGGGGAGAATGTATTATCTTAAAAACATCGTTCGTAGAATAGATCAGACAAGAAATTAAGTTTCATTCAAAGTAATAAACAATCTCTTTTGAGGGAAAATAGTTCAAAATAAACATACCATCATTGTTATGTAAGAGGCCACACTAAGTCCTGACTGGCAACGCAAGAGGCCACACTAAGTCCTGACTCGCAGAATTAACAAAAAATGAAATGGTTATTAACCAAGCCTATGTGACGATGCAACAGGCCATACTAAGCCCGGACTTAGAAAGTCTAACGTGAGAACTGGCTAACAAGACAAACCTTGTAGGTTACCAACATGCCATGTTGTGCCTAACTATAAAATAACCAACAAATCTGAATTCCAAATACAAAACATGTATCATTCAAAGCAAGATAAAGCACGAACAAAAGCATAAGTTTTAAAAAATAAAAATGAGTGAGTACTATCGTTAAATTAAAACCAAGAAAAAGGTTAACTCTACTCAATAACAATATTTTTACTACAATATGTATCTTCCTTCTCCTTGAGGATATTACCTTTGCATGAGGTACCAACTTAACCCACCTCGGTGTCAACCAGAGCAGGTTTTACTTCCACCTGTCTCAAACCATCATATTTGATTTGTCCGTCTTCATCATCATCCTCCCCATGCTCCTCATAATCTTCATTATATGACCCCTCGTCTCCAGGTACCAATTCCTTTACCTGGCCCAATTCATGCTCAAGGTTTATTTTCCACACATTTATAATAGTTTGCTTGCATACTCTCTTCACAAGGCGTTCCGTAACACCCAATGTATCTTTCTCACAATCTGCACATGCTTTAGTAGTACGCTCTGACCACTCTTTATTTGCTTATTCCATCTCTGATTTCATGCCGCTGATTTTTGCCCTCAGCTTAGTATTTTCCACTCGAATGATACAAGCCTTAATAGTGGCATCCTAAATGTTTTCTAATATCAGAGTATTTTGCGCGCAACAACTCCGTCGTCCGCTTAATTATAACATCGTTATGTCCAGTCTACTCTTTACTCCGCGAGATCAATAATTTCTCATTTTGTATATCTAAATAATCCCTCTTAGCACAGAATGCGACAAAGACCTCCTCAATTGTTGCATTCTCCTTAACAACACTTTTAAAGCAAATCTTAGATGAAACCTAAGCTCGCTTATACCGCAGCAGCTCCAAATTAATAGCTTTCCGAATGCCAAATACCAAGGGCTCAGGTTTAAATTCCTCTACGGGTTTGGTATTTTTATGAGTCATCTTGCGATAAGATAACACCATCGAGTTGTGGTGGATCTGACAAGGCAAATCCAAAGACAAGTGAAATAAATAAATATACCAAAACTATAATATTTAAAAACCACATCACACTAAAACTTACCTTCGCATCCAGTTCGAATTGAAGTTACATGATATCAGTCATCCTCAAAGCTACTGATGATACATGAATATAAAAGGCATAGCCATACTGATTACAACTGGGAGATCGTCACCACTTAATAATGAACGTTGCTGAACTGAGGAGGGGTCGGCATTAGGCCTCTTGGTCACATTCGTTTTTTTCTCTTTTCTTTTAAAAGATCTCAATATCCTTTCTAAAATCCATTAGAGAATTAGCGAATCCAGATAACACTTGATCAATCGCACGATCTTTGACTAAAGGATCTGCACCCAGTGTCCTCTCTCGCATGGATAAAGGATTCAAACTCAAAACCATGGCCAACTTATCCTTAGCAAGAACTTGAGGGCATCGGATAGATTTTGTAATTCACTGACGCGAACGTCGTTCTTAATTAATACAAAATTTATTCTTGTTACCTATGAAGAGTTAGAATAGTTGAAGAAGAAGAAGTTTCAGAGAAGGAGAAGGTGGCTGATGGTTGTTGATGTGTGATCTAGGGTTTGACAGATTTGGGAAAGTTGGAGGTTGGTGTTTTCGATCTAGGGTTTGGAGAAACAGGAAGTGTCTGAAGCTGTGTCTTAAGCCTTTTATATGGTTGGGCTGTGTTCTGGACCGGGTCATGGGCTCACGACCTAACCTCTTGTATTGGACTTAAAACTTAGCCTTGTTGGTTGTTTTGAATGGGCTGAGTTTGTTATTAAGAGTCCAATACATTAACAAATTCTGTAACAGTTTCTAATTAATTTCTGTTACACATTGAACAGAATTTAAGTGACTATAAATACTACGTTTGAAAATACAGATGGTAGAGAAAGATTTAATAAAAATTCAGTTACATATTTTCTTCTTTCAATCTTCATCTCTCTCTATAGCTTTAACTTGGTATCAGAGCAGGTCTCTTCAATGGCAGGGACTGACTCACCATGCTTCAGCTCAGGATCTGCTGAGCAGGTTACGTCTTCAATGGATCACCTGTTGACAAACAAAAACAACGCAGTGAATCAGATGAATGCATTCACTAGTCTCAGGTTGGACAGAAACAACTTCCTTCTATGGAAGACTATGGTGTTGCCTATAATTAGAGGTAACAAGCTGGGAGGTTTCATAAGTGGTGAGAAACCTTGTCCTCCCAAGCTTATAGTTGGACCAGATGGTTCTCTAATTGATAATGCAGAATATGACAAGTGGATTGCTAAGGACCAGTTGCTGTTGGGATGGCTGTACAGCACCATGAGTGCTGAAGTTGCATCTCAGGTGATGGAGGAGGAGTCCTCCAAAGGTCTGTGGGATGCGGTGGTAAGGCTGTCTGGCTCTCAAACGAAGTCCAGAGTGACTTTCTTTAAAGCCGAGTTTCAAAGAACCAGGAAAGGAGCTAGTTCTATGGAGGAGTACCTAGCTAAGATGAAACACATTGTTGATAGTCTGGCTCTAGCTGGTTCACCTATTTCTCTAAGTGATTTGGTTTCACAGGTTTTGGCAGGTCTTGACAGTGAATACACTCCTATTGCAGTCCATCTAGGTGACAAATATTTTCAAAATTGGCTTGATTTACAAGCTACTCTACTTACGTACGAAAGCAGGCTTGAACAACTAGGTAAAATTCAGGTTGCTATGGCTAATTTGAGTCTCACTTCTGTTAACAAGTCAGAAACTAAGTCTACTGGCAACAACAACAACAACTATGGTTCCAATTCAAGGTATGGAAATAAGAATCAAGGTAGAGGCTCTAGAGGAAGGTTTTCCTCAAACTACTCTAACAATTACAGGGGTAGAGGTCCTAACAGAGGCAGATGTGGTAGGTTCAACTACTCTAACAACAAACCTACTTGTCAAATATGTGGCAAGTTTGGTCATGGGGCTGCTTATTGCTATTTTAGGGATGACCCTAATGTGATGGGACAAATGCCAACAGATCAACAAAGAAATGACCAGGATCAAAATGTAATGACAGTCTCACAAGAACAAGGGAATGGTGATGAAAGTTGGTATGTTGACAGTGGTGCTAGCCACCATGTCACCAACTCAGCTAAGATGCTGAACCAGAAAATACAGTACACGGGTAATAAAACAGTGATAGTAGGTAATGGTAGTAAACTGAACATTTCTAACTTAGGTAAGACTTGCCTATCTACTAAGACCAACAAACAGATCCTCCTAAACAGTGTTTTACATGTGCCCTATATCAACAAAAACCTAGTTTCTGTTTCTCAATTAACTCTTCATAATAATATTTTTATTGAGTTTCACAGTTCTGAATGTTTTGTGAAGGACAAGACAACCGGGATGATTCTACTTAAAGGCAGGGTTGAAAATGGGCTCTATAAGTTGGAGGACTCTTCTATTCCTAGGACTACTAAGGCAGCCTTTCCTAAGTCATATTCTTTTGTTTCTCATGTGTCTGTTCTTACTAATACTTCTGATTCCCTAAAGGCGTGGTGGCATAAAAAACTGGGCCATCCTTCTAAATGTGTTCTGTCTATTGTGATGAAAAATTGTAATCTACCTACTATTGCTAGCAATGAAAAGCTTTTCTGTGATGATTGTCAATTAGGCAAGTCTCACTCCTTACCTTTTTCTAATTCAGTCTCTCACTCTTCTAATGTCCTAGATTTAATTCATTCTGACTTGTGGGGACCTGCTCCTGTCCTATCTACTTCTGGTTATAAATTCTACATATTATTTGTAGATGATTACAGTAGGTTCACATGGATATATCCACTTAAATTTAAAAGTGAGGCTGTGACTGTGTTTAAAGAGTTTAAGACTCTAGTTGAAAATCAGTTTGATAAAAAGATTAAAGTTTTTCAGTCTGACTAGGGTGGTGAGTTCAGGTCTTTTCTATCCTTGGCTAAAGAATCAGGGATCCAGCTCAGGACATCTTGTCCTTACACTTCTGCTCAGAATGGTAGAGCAGAAAGGAAGCACAGCCATGTCACTGAGACTGGTCTGACCCTCCTAGCTCAGTCTGGTCTTCCTCACAAGTTCTGGCCAGAAGCTTTTCACATTGCTGTTTACTTGATTAACAGGTTACCTACACTCACTCTAAAAGATAAGTCTCCTTTTGAACAGCTTTTTGGTTCTAAACCAGATTACATGTTCCTAAAAGTCTTTGGGTGCACGTGTTTTCCGTGTCTTAGACCCTATCAAACTAATAAGTTTCAGTTTCACTCAGTCAAGTGTGTCTTTTTAGGGTATAGTGGGGTTCACAAAGGGTACAAATGTCTCAGTCCTAGTGGGAGAGTTTATGTGTCAAGGGATGTCATTTTTAATGAATGTGAGTTTCCATGTATGTCTGGTTTCCTAAACACTAAGTCCTCTGTGTCTGTCTCTAAAGTTTCTTGGTTGCCTAAGTTTCCTAATCTATATATACCAACTGAGAGTTCTACACTACAACACATTAACAGTCACCACAACAGTTACCAACATCCAAATACTAACCAGCCCTTATTTTCAAACCAAATCGACACAACAAATTCATATATACCTTGTAATAACTCACCTGATAGCCTTGGCATCTCTCCACAAGCCCAACCTGATTCCCAAGATCCCACAGCTACTCAAAAATCCTTGCCCAACACTTTACCTGAAATACAATCATCAAAACCTGGTGAGTTATTCATTGAACTACCTTTTGACAGAATTAATAATCAAACCACTTTTCAAACTCTATCTAACAGACACCCTATGACCACTAGAGCTAAAGATGGTATTTCAAAACCTAAGCATATTTACTCAGGAACTACTGTTACATCTACTACCACTGTTAAAGAACCTACTAAGTTTTCATAGGCTGTTTTATGTCCTCAATGGGTTCAGGCCATAAAGTGTGAATATGATGCTTTGATAAACAATCATACTTGGTCTCTTGTTCCCCACAGTAGTAACATGAGTCTGGTGGGGTGCAGATGGGTGTATAAGGTTAAATATAACCCAGGAGGGTCTGTTCAACGCTACAAGGCTAGACTTGTAGCTAAAGGCTTTCCTCAACAGCCTGGGGTTGACTTCAATGAGACTTTCTCACCAGTGATCAAAGCCTCTACGATAAGGTTAGTGCTCACTATTGCTGTGTCTAGAGACTGGGTCATCAGGCAACTTGATATCAATAATGCCTTCTTGAATGGTCATCTCAAAGAGTAGGTGTACATGGTACAACCTCAAGGTTTTGTTGATCCTAAATACCCTAATCACGTATGCAAGCTAAACAAGGCACTGTATGGATTAAAACAGGCACCTCGAGCCTGGTATTCCAAGCTCAAGGATACACTGATCTTATGGGGTTTTCAAAATTCAAGGGCTGACTACTCAATGTTCTTTCTACGGTCTAAAGGTGTTTTTGTCATTCTACTGGTCTATGTAGATGACATTATTGTCACTGGTAATTGTCCATCTTATGTGTCCAGGTTTATTCAGAAGCTTAATTCTGAATTTCCTCTAAAAGATATGGGGTCTCTAAGGCTTTTTCTGGGTATTGAGGCTAACAGAGATGAGTCTGGTCTCTTTTTTACTCAAACACAGTATATTGAAGACTTACTCGTTAAAGAAGGCTTGTCCAATGCTAACTCATGCACGACTCCAATGAAGGTGACTCCACCTCTCTCCAAAACTGATGGTGAATTGCTCCAGAACCCTACATGATACAGAAGCTTGTTAGGGTCTTTATAGTACCTACTGCACACTCGACCTGACATTGCGTTTGCTGTTAACAAACTCAGTCAGTTTCAACAAAATCCTACCAAAATTCATCTACAATGTGTAAGACGGGTTCTAAGATACTTATCTGGTACTAAGACGATGGGGCTCCACATCAAAGTGAGCGACTCTCATCAACTCACAGGCTTTACAGATGCCGATTGGGCTGCCTCGTTGGATGACCATCGATCCGTTGGTGGATATTGCATTTTTCTGGATGAATCCTTGATTTCGTGGTCTTCAAAGAAACAAGGGATTGTCCCCAGATCGAGTACAGAGTCAGAATACAGATCGCTTGTAAATCTGGCCTCTGAACTCATCTGGGTACAATCTGTGCTTCGTGAGATTCCTCTTGATCTTCACAGAGCTCCGGTTATCTGGTGTGATAACCTTGGAGTGAGCTCTCTTGCTTCAAATCCTGTTTTTCATGCTCGAACAAAGCATATCGAGTTAGATCTACATTTCATACGAGATATGGTAACACAAAACTTACTAGATATACGGTACGTACCTTCTCACGATCAAGTTGCAGACTTGCTCACAAAGCCTCTGTCTCAAAACCGGTTCTTGTTTCTTCGGGACAAACTGAGCCTTGGTGAACCTCCGTCTCGTTTGAGGGGGGAAGTTAGAATAGTTGAAGAAGAAGAAGTTTCAGAGAAGGAGAAGGTGGCTGATGGTTGTTGATGTGTGATCTAGGGTTTGACAGATTTGGGAAAGTTGGAGGCTGGTGTTTTCGATCTAGGGTTTGGAGAAACAGGAAGTGTGTGAAGCTGTGTCTTAAGCCTTTTATATGGTTGGGCTGTGTTCAGGACCGGGTCAGGGCTGACGACCTAACCTCTTGTATTGGACTTAAAGCTTAGCCTTGTTGGTTGTTTAGAATGGGCTGAGTTTGTTATTAAGAGTCCAATACATTAACAAATTCTGTAACAGTTTCTAACTAATTTCTGTTACACATTGAATAGAATTTAAGTGACTATAAATACTACGTTTGTAAATACAGATGGTAGAGAAAGATTTAATAAAAATTCAGTTACATATTTTCTTCTTTCAATCTTCATCTCTCTATAGCTTTAAGTGGAAGCATCAACGGGAAAAATAATCTTTTGCCTCACTTTGTCATCGCTTCTTTTGGAAGAGGACATAACGATGTTTTCGTTGGACTTGTTTTGTTGCGGCTGACTTAGAGACCCCCTATAATCTGTAGACCGAACATTCTCAACCTCATAAATCATATTTTTCTTCTTGTTCTTTGTTTTTGGCTTGCGAAGATAAGTATCCCGATTAACCCATTTCATCGTATCACCTTCTACCAGGGGCATCTATTCATTTTTCTTACCAATTCGTTTTAATGTTATACCCGTACACGCACTCCAACAATAAAATACCTACTCGGTCAGCACTTGCTACTTGCCTTGACGTGGTCAATTTGAGAACTCTATCGTCAGAGATTGTTACCTCGGGTATAAGCCACATTCCTACTAACATAATGTTTATGGGACTGAAGAGATGATGGTACTCAAGTGACCAAACTAAATACGCTACGACTGAGACTCTCAAAAGAATTAATCTCGGGTTTTCGTATATTTTCCTTGTCAACTCTTAAATTTTTTCTGAATTTGTACCTTGAACAAGTCAATAAACAAATATCAATATAACAGACCAATCATAAAAAACAAAACCACTATAATTCCCAACTTACATGTCTTTGCCCAACTTTGCGCTAATTACAGATTGGCTTTCCCAATGAGGTGCTCCCGGGTACTAGATACATATATAAACGAGTTCTTCTAATCTTTATTTGATGTGGGTAGATTAAAAATATTATGGCCACTATGCATGGATATATAGTAGTAAATGGTCCTATGATGACTTATATATGTTTATACTAGATAAGAAGTCAGCCAAACACATCGGGATATCCAAAAATTTGGACCTAACAAGTAGTTTAGAATCATTTGTCTGATTGTAAGTTAGGTAGGAAAAATTCTTATATATCTAAATATTTATTTGATAAAGTAAGGAATAAGGATCCCCAATCGTCAATTAAAAGGGTAGTATAAAAATAAGTTTCAGCCTATCGAGCCATATGAGGATGCTCCCACAGCTCAGGTACCCTAGTCTCAACATAATAAGTAAACCATAGTATACCTTAAACTTAGTCTCGAGCCAAGAGTTAATAGTGTTTCGTATCTAAATAATCCATATTTTGGAATATCAATCTCTTTAATGATGTTTCCTCCTCTCATTTTTTTTTCTTTATCTTATAAAAACTTTTTGTGTAAGTATTATGTTCTCTTGAATATTTTTACGCTGAACAAAGCCACCTTTGTCTTCAGAGATGAGTTTAAGTAAAATTAATACCAATCTGCATTTGATCTTTGATCGTAGCATACTGAAGACTATACATAGGCTGATAAATTTTTATTAGGCCCAAGATTTAGGATATTCCACTTTAGAAACTAAATAAATTAGTGTAGCATAGGTACCATTAAGGGCAATACATTCATGGAAAAAAAGATGATGTAGCTTCACAAAGGTTTTTATGAATGATGGACCAGCAAGCAACATAAAAACTTTATAGTTCAAACCATCAATATCACCAACACTATTATAGGTCAAGCTTGTTAGAGAGATTAGGATTTCATCTTCCCTAGGAATTGATAAGAGATTCATATTATACTAATAAAAAACTAGTTTAGGTATGATTTCCTAAATATTATCCACAACCAATTGATATGTTGAGCATTTAGAAATGATTTAATATGGTTTTCAACTGATAAACCATTTCATTTTGATTTTTGATCTAATGATCACCCTAAAAAACACCATGTATTTTGTTTCATTTCCTTATCTTTTAACATAATTAGGAAAGAATTGGAATTCTTCTCTAGCTAGTAATTTAAGGTGATTTCCTTTGCCTTTTGAAAAAATTATTTTATCTTCTATATTTTGAGTTATCTGTAGTAGATGTTTAAGGGTCTGAACTCCTTCTTTTACTTTAGCTATTAAGTCAAATATATTCTTAAACGTAGTCCAATTCGAAGCATCTAAACTTTCCTCCTCGAACTGGAGGGTATCCATCTCAAGCTATAGGTTATCTGTTTTGAGAGACCAATGTCAAATCAATCACTTAGACAAAAGTATTATGCTGATTTGATTGAGAATGTTGCTGCAATTTATGAAAAGGGTAGAGGTTATGTGAGATTTAAAAATCCAACTCCAAAAAATATCCCAAGAGAAGAGCGTAACAACAGATTTTGCAAGTATCGTCTGCAGATTGCATTGCTTTAAAGAATGAGGTACATGTTTTGATAGAAAATGACAAATTAGCTACTTTTGTTAAAAGTCAAATAAGTGCTTTGAAAATTCCAAACACTTGAACATAACAAACAACCAATTCAAATTCAAAGGAAGAAAGTTCATAGATGATTCTAGATTCTAATTGTGAGGAATTTGATACAACATCTGAATATTTCGATGTTGATCCAGATTGGTTAATTTTGGTGGCTATACATGAACCAGTAGAGCAAGAACGGGTTCAAGGTTTGTGTAAGTATTTTGAATCCCTAACAATTTTTGGGGGAGATTCTATGACTGACAATACCAATATTTCTAGGAAGAGACATGTGGTGAATCCAACCACTCCAATCAAATAGGAGGATGTCTACACATCTGCATGGTAAGAATGATACTCCATTTATTCTTTTTGACGATGATCATTTGAGGGGGTATTGCAGGTACTCATGAAGATGCAGTGGTTATTGGTGTATAAACTGATGGGATGGAAATTTGACATTTTGTATTAGATGCAGGAAGTTTTATGCAGATGATAAACATCTTAAAGATTTAGAGTATAATTTCTTAAATTTTAGAGCCATTCTTTTGAAGATGAATCTTAAGAAATGTAGTTTAAGTGTCGGATCAGGAAAATTGTTGGATATATTATTAGTGAAAAAGGAATAGAAGCAGATCCAGAACAATTAAAGGCTTTGGTTTCGATTATATCACCTCGAACTATAAAGGATGTGCAAGTCTTGACAAGAAGGTTAACTGCTCTTAATCGATTTATTTCAAGGTTTTCTGATAATTGTTTTCCCTCTTTCCAAGTATTATGAAGACCCAAAAAAATTGAATGGACATCAAGTTATGAAGCAGTTTTTTAAAAGATTAAAGAACAGTTATTGTAACCAGAAATTTTGTCTAAGCCTCGAATTGGAGAGAAACTATTTTTATACATAGCAGTGTCAGACGTTGATGTGAGTGATTTTTTTATTAGTGAGGATAAGAAAGTTTCAAAGCCAGTTTATTATGTTAGTAAAAGTTTATTGGCAACAGAAAAAAGGTATTTAAGACTTGAGAAATTAGGTTTAGTTTTAGTGGTGGCTGCTAGGTATATGCGTTCTCATTTTCAAGCTCATATTCTTGTGGTCTGAACTTCATCCCCACTAAATAATGTGTTACAACGCCCACACATTTCTGTCAGGATGACCAAGTGGTCAGTAGAGTTTGGATATTTTGACATCACCTTTGGTCCTCGAACAACTATTAAGGCTCAAGCTTTAGCTGATTTTCTTGTCTAATTTCATTCAAGCCGGTCCGATAAGGAGACAGATAAATAAACGTTTCCAGAAATTTTGATGTTGCTATGGGGGGTCTAGTATATTGAGTTACTTGTATGAGTTCAATTGGTTGCTCCTTCTGGGGATGCTATGTATCAAGCAATTTGATTTGAGTTTCGTCCATAAAATAATGAAGCTGAATATGAGGCTGCATTGGCTGGTTTGAGACTTGCTAATATGGCAGATGTTTCCAAGGCTCAAAAAGATCATTTAATTTGGTATATGCGTGAGGTTATAAATTTGGCTATCATGTTTGATAAAGAGATAATATACCATATTAACCGATGAGATAATACAGTTGTTGAATCTTTGGCAACAATTGCTTATACAAAAAAATATCCTTGGATATTGTTATAGGAGAGTCCTTTCATTTTGACACGATTAGAACTGTGTAAATATGTTGAGGAAGTATGTGTCACTCAAGATACAATTCAGGGTGATTGAAGGTTTAATACTCTTAATTTATTTAGTAAGTGGTATGTTATATCAAGATCTACAGCTGGCTAAACAATTAAGATATAAAACTCATGGTTACGTTGTATTGGATGAAGTGTTATACAAGATATCTTTGAGTAGACTATTGTTACGTTGTTTGAGAAACAAGAGTGACAAGAGATTTTATATGAGTTGCATGATTGTGAGGGTTGAGGACATTGTGGTTTTAAGTCTTTGACACGTCGGATTTTGTTTGTACGGTATTATCGGCCTTCAATTATAAATGATTCTAAATTTATACTTCAAGGCTGTGATACATATCAATGCTTTGCCCATTCTATTCACAAAACAGAAGTATCGCTTATGTCTATTTCTGAAGCTATCCCTTTTGAAAAATGGGGAATAGACTTGGTAGGACCATTGCATGTGGCTTCTGGAGGGCGTTATATGATCATTGTGGCAAAGGATTACTTTTCGAAGTGGGCAGAAGCTAAACGATTGTTTGGAACAAAGGAAAAAGATGTTATTAAGTTCATTGTGAATAAAATTTATTGTCGCTTTAGGGTTCTTTAAAAAATCACCACAGATAATGTGCGTCAATTTAATCATAAGCAAATGATGTTTTTTGTGCTTTGAGGGAAAAATATAATATTTTTCTACACAACTTCATTCACAAGCAAATCTTCAAGTAGAAGTGACCGATAAATCTGTTTTAGAAGTTTCAAGAAGAATTTAAGAGGTCATGTAGGATAATGGCCTAACTATTTGCAAGAGATGTTGTGGACTTATGTTGGGAATGATGTTTTATATGGAATTGTTTTTGAATAATTGGAACACTATTTCCTACCCTGTTGTCCCATTGAGGTTTTAAAGAGGTGTCATGTAAATATTCGAAGATATTATAAAAAAAAAATTCGTCAATGATTGTTTTAAACATAAGTATGTAATTAATCTGAAGTGTTAAATGTTCATTATCAATACTTTTCGAAGAAACAACCATATTCGAGGTGCTACATTCTCTAAACACACTGTACATATTTGAGGAGCTACATTATTTAAACGCACTATATATATTTGACGTGTTTGCATTCTTTAAATACACCAATTGTTCTTCTAGGTGTTGCATTCTTTAAACGTACGTTTTACGGCACTATTATTATTCGAGGTAAAAATAAATTTCATCTTAAATTTATAAGTTTTTATGATATGGAAAATGAATATAAAGAAAGGAAAAGTACTAATTTATAAAAGATATTTTTAAATGCTAAATAATTAAGCATTCACCAAAAACAAGTCATCACATAACATCGCATAACTTGGACAAAAAAGGAATGAGTGGGGATATGATTGAAGGCTTCCATGGGTCGGTTATCTATGGATATTAATTCCCAGAAGCTGGATAGATTTACCTTAGGGAACGTTCCGTAGATTTCACGAAGCAAATTTATTGATTGTTGCTCCTCAGAATTTTATAATGCAGCTAATGTGTCTTTCCCATACTCAGTTTTGGTGGCCTCCACATAAATTTCTTGTTCTTTCCCAAGAACAGTCTTGAGATCAGCCATATCAATTGTCAGCTTCTTCTTTCTTTTTGACTCTTTTTTAAAGATTATTGAAGAATAGAATATATTTACTACTCCTCGGATAATTCTTGGCATGTTTATTCTTAAGTTCTTCTATCTCAGCCTGACGAGAAGTCTTGAGCTCCTTCCTTTGTTGATCATGCACGAAGTGAAAATGACGTTTAAGTTGGATGAATCCATTTATAGATTGCGACATGTCAATTTGGAATACACAAAATCGCTCATCGATATGTTTGCTAAAATTCTTATTTATTATTTTCTCTGTAGCAACATCATTTTTATATTAGACCTTTCATGAGCCATATTTTCTAATTGGCTTCGAGAAGAATTTACCTTTGTGTATAATGCTTTGGTTGCTGCTTCAAGGTTGGCAAAAGGTTGCAGAGAAAGTAAGACCTCTTCGGATGGCTCTTGGACATGGATGAACCTTTCATTTTTGTAAGCCATGATAACGGATAAGGAATCCAAGTGATCAATTGAAGAAGGTAAGAGTTCATGCAAGAGAAGAGCAATAACTTGATGGCCAATTTATCGAAGTTCTTCTTGGATTTGTTAATCCTTTGGATCCATATATTTGTAGAGAGCTTGAAGCTTTTGTTCACTAGAAGATTCGTCAGGAAAGAAGCGGTCATGTTCTTGGAAATTTTCTACTGTCGTTTCTTCTTCATTATCTTCTACTTCAACTCATCGTCGACGATTGTTCGTTGCAGTCTCCTCAGGTTTGGTAGGAGGAATATCTAAGGATGTCCATTAAGGGATTTGTTCTAATTCTTTTGATGATGAAGCTTTTCGAGCTTTCTTTTTCCTTATGATAGAATTATTCTTTCTTTCGAAGAAGGTTCAGTCTCGACTCCCTCTTCGATTGTTGGAAGGCTAACGTCGCATGCTTTCCTTTTGGATTTGGTTACTATTTTATTTTTTGGCTTCAGTTTAGTGGAAGGGCTACCAACAGATATACTAGCTGTTTTTTTCTTGTTCCTTTTCTTTTTCGAAGGCAAGTGGTTGTCAGATCTATTTTCACAAAAAGGTTTGGGTTTAGTTGCTCTATTAAATTTTCAGGGAGGTTAGCACCCAATGAAATCCTCTACAGATGACTCTTAATGAATTTGATTGGTTGAAAAGCTTAATGAAATCTATTGCGCCATTTATTTTCTACCCAAGTGACCAGTTGAGCAAAAACATATTTTGCATCATTTTTTGACATTTATACCTCTTCGAAATTCGTAACAATAACAAAAATATGTGTGGTGAAGTTTATTTCAATTATAAATGATAAAAAGATATAAAAATGAAGAGATTTCCTGTCGCTTCTCCAAACAAGATTAAGTTTGGAAAGGTTCTCCTCAGATATTTCTTTACCATTCTCCCAAGCTCCGGATATAAGGACAAATTTTTTCTTTCAAAATTTGTCAGCTTCAAGTAAATCGTCGATAACCTAGAAGTTATGAACCAGTGTGTAGTAGTAAAAGAGTAGTATTAGTCCCTTCCAAAGATGAGTCATGGCAAGGAATTTCTCTAATGGAAAGAGGGGTTTGGCTTAGTATCGAAGCCATAATCACTAATAGGAGTGTAAACCACAGATTTGGTGTCGCTTTTGTACGGAAGAGGTTCAAAATTTTGAAGTACTCCACTATCATCAGATCTAGTGGGAATCAAAGACCCTAGTTGATGATCACGGGATAGACCACCAACTCATTCGCTCCACAACCTAATGAAGTCTCCCCCTCTTTTGGAAGTCGCACAGTGATGTTGTCTGTGATTTTCCATTGTTTCTTCAAACGATCAGCATGAACTTCGTCATAGTAAATGTATAACAAATTTTTTAGTGCCATGATATATTCGAGAAGGAATGGTTTCAAATTTACACTGATTGAGGCAGTAATTTCCTCGAGAACCTCAATTGGAGCTTTATTTTTCTTTCTCATACTCTATGTTACTCCTTGATTCGAGGAATCTTCTTCTGTGTCACAAGCAACATCATTTTTCTTGCCCTCAACGTTTATTTATGTTGGTTTTGAATCAGTTTCTTTCTCATAAGCTTCTTCTATTAATTGAGGAAGATTAGGATTTGAGTTGGTCTTTCTTCTTGCGTATGTGACAGAGTTTGTTGAGACCCTGTGTTGGTCCCAGCAATATCCATCGGGGGATGAGATGATGGTGCATGATTATTGGTATTTTTTTTGAACAAATGTCATACTCGAAATCCTCCATAGCCGAGGAAGTCTTCTTTTTAATAGATACAATTTGAGGGAGATGAGCTTCTAGTTTAATCTGAGGAGTTACCTTCTTCTAGACTTCTTTAAGTAGAAAAGACTGGAGCTACCTTGTGAGATATTCAAGGATGAACAAACGAAGATGTTGGAAAAGAATTTTGAGACGTTGGTTGTTGAGATTCTGGAGTTAATAAACTTGAAAGTGCAAGGGAAATTCGATTCAGGTCGAAATTTTTGTAATATACGGTTTGAGTAGAGAATCCAGGAGAATTGTTTATCAATGCAGTAGATTTATACTCTTTAGCTCTTGCGCTGATACAAAAATAGTTGTAGGCACCAAAAACTGGTTTCTTGGTTTTGATGAAGTTAATTTTTTTTTGTTTTTGGGTGTTTTTTCATATACTAGGTTGAAGATCGACTAGTAGTATGAATTTTTTTGTGATGGTAATTAGGAGGTTGATTACTCAGGGAAGGGTAGCTAAGGATTTTCTCGAGCGAAAATGGGTTTCTCTATCTATAATGTTTTTGTGAGGAAAAAGAAGTGAATGAAGAACTATTTATAGAAGGGATAGAGGAGAGAGAGTGGTATTAAAAAAGTTGAAGAGGTGACGGTATCAACTGGTTGAAAAAAAGATAAGGCAAAACGATTGCTTGTAGAATTGGCAGTGTGACATCGATTTTCTGTGAGGCCTAATGGTAGTCCTAGTGGGTTTTTAAACGCATGCTAAGAAGAGAAAATGTTCTAACCCTTATGAAAAAACTGGGAAAAGGCTTGGACTTTGCATATTCGAAACGAGAGGAAAAAGGTTTTATGTGAAATAGTTCGGTCAAATTCGAAGCTAAACAAAGCATTAGTTAATTTGGGGATGAAAAATATTCAGTTTAGTAGTTCTGAATTGACAACGAATGATACACATTTGAATCATAATTTAGATACGCGTTTCTTCGAATACTATATATGTTTTCAGAAACCATTTCAACAAGGAGAGGGGGGGATTTAATTTGAAATATATTGAATTTTGGCAAGGAACAATTTTTATTCGAAGCTCACAAACTTCGATGATTACTAGTTCTTATTCACTATCTTTCTTAACAACTAAGAGAACTACTGATAAGGATATAGAATGTTGATGGCTTATATGTAATGAATTAAAATCTTATATGATCAATTATAAAGTTGTAAGATATAATTTGGACTATTTGTAAAGACGGGGGACTAAAATGCAATCAACCCATTTTTGTTAATACAAGAACGCTTATAAATAATGACTAAGACTTTTAATACAAGGGACGATACTTTCATAAGGTGATACTTACTTTTTCACTTTTACTTTCTCTATCTAAAAACAAACTCTCTCTCTTTTCACATTCAAGTACTAAATTCACAATGACGACGGATGAGAAGGTTGATGCATTAGAGCATTGTCTTCATATAACGAAATAGTATTTAGGCCATGCTTAGATTTTTCAGGAGTTGTCATTTTTTGTTACTTAATTGAGTTTTTTTATGATCATATTGTTGCTAAGAGTGTTTTTACAATTATCATCTGTATTTTTGTATATTTATGACAATTCGGCTTGCAAAACATAAAATTTCAAATAATATGCAACTATTTCACAAATTAAACAAAAGCAAACACTATAAAAGCAAACATTAAGTAATGTAAATAAATCATAAATCTAAATGGGATACATCATAAATTCAATAATATCGAAAGGAAATACTCTAATAGGAAATATCGATGTGAAACATAATAAATTGAATAGCATCGAACGTAAATACTCCCGATTAAAAAAAGTGATGTTAATCGCAAAACATATATGATCGAGAAAAACATCACAGGGTTAATTCCTCCTCTTTGAAATTTTGAGCTAAACATTTTGCCTTGGGTCCCACAGTTTGTGTGACAAGACTTAAAGTCCCACAACCCGCGGGACACAAGGAAAACAATTTTTCCTTAAATCGTACATTACCATAAATAAAGATACGTTAAAATTAAGATTAAAAAAAACTATCAATATAAGATGATATTAACTTATAAATTTAGATAATATTACGGAAAAATATTAAACATAGAAGTACACAAAATATTATAACATATATTAGTCAAAGTCAAACTCGAGGTTAAAATCAACGGGTGAGGAATTTGTTATCAAATATGTCAAAGTCTATGCCCTTACTTCATATGCTAAATCTAATATTACATAGTTACATACGAGAGTGTACTAGCAAAATACAACAATGAAACAAAGGCTGATAACGTAATATAACTTAGTCAAACATCATCCTCGGTTATATCAATAATTATTGGCTCTTCATTATGTGGGAAAGTTATGGCAGACATGATTTGGGTACATTTGTTTAATCTACCGTAGTCTAATGGTGGTAACGCACAATTATGAATAATATTAATCTGTAAAATTAAATTTAAGAATAGAGAAAATACAAACTTAAATATATTATAATACAATCTTATGTTGATATACTTACATGTATAAATTATTTTCCTTGAATGATAGTGATTCTAATCTCTATCATTATTGTCGAACAAACAGGTGAACGTTCCCGTATTGGTAGATGCATTAAACTAGCTTGTAAAGATATATGGTATACAAGATATGCATATCCAGTGGATAACACTAATCTGATATTGGTATACACAAACCACATATATTTCATGCGTTTGGAAGCTTTTGGTTATACTATTTAGCATAAGTATATAAATAACTTTGACTTCCAACCAATGGTGGAACCAAGAATACAGACAATGAGGGGATGAAATCTAATATATGAAAAACATGTTTTAACTTTTTTTTCATTCACCTCGTAACTTTAATTGGTTTTTTTATGATTTTTCTGAATATATTAAAAAAAATTAATCTTGACATTTTTATTGATTAAGAAAATCACGAACATTTATTGAAACTAAATAATAATAAAATAAGTTTTTTCTACATTTGATTTATCGGGCATATGTCTAAATAATCTTAAATTTATATATGAGTTAGTAAAAATTATAGTATTTATCATAGAAATATGTAAAATCAAAAGTTTCATACTAGTTGAGATATGTTCTAATTTATTTACCGTTGATCCTTGTCATGCCTATATGATGTTGAAATTTGGTCGCACATAACGAATTCTACCATATTTACCTCCTCTCAATTGACTTATATATTCTCACTCTAATTAAGTTGTGTCATGATTCATATCTAAGTCATAAAGCTTTACAATGGATATATCTTCTCACTCTTATTAGAGCATTTTAGACGTTCCTTAGCGTCAATGAAGTCACCCTGTCTTCATACACTCTAATAAAGTCACTTCGCTTGATGAGCATGAATGATGGTTCATAATCTTCAATATCCAAAAAATTTATACACATCCCGTTTCTTCTGAGTATGGAGCTATGATACCAACTGTTAGACCCAAATAGTAGTATATCAACCACTAAGAAGATCAACTTCAAGACAACCAACCAACGAAACAACAAGAGATTCATTAACCAAATAAAACCACAAACCTAATCACTCAGAAATAATCAACAGTAAAATAAATCAAGAACAAAAAAAATTATATGGACACAATTCTTCACTTTGAAGAGTAAAAAAAGACGAGACTTATGAAGATTCCACCAAAAATACTTCTATTATTATGATAAGTTGATGGTACAAGTATATCCAATTCAATCTAATAAATATCTACAATCCACCAACAATTTTAACATAATAGCCTAACAAAAAAGAGAAACAAAAATGAAGAAAATCACAAAAACTACTCCATTATTCTAACAGTGATTTCCCCCGAACCATAGCACCAAATCGCAATCCAACTAGACATATTAGATCCTGAAATGTTCCAAACATGTTGTCCAAATTTCACCAAAAATAAACACCGTTTTGCCATTGATCAAATATTTCCCATACTAATCTACCTTGAGGGTAAAGGGGGTTGTCGCCACCCCCCCCCCCCCCAATAATAGATTCGCTCCTATTCCCAACAAGTCGACAAATTTGAAGGGAGATATATGGTGTCACACTTATCATAGTGTATCTCATATTCTTTTAGTAAGGTGTTTTGAGACGTTTTGTATGTCATAAGAATACATACCTTTAATGATAAGATATTCATATATATTGATGGTATATAGGTTATTAATATAATTTTGCGAGTTATACAACATTTTTAATTGGAAAATAACATATACAACATATGATAAATATATATTATTATTTATAATGGTATTATAACACATTAAAATACACAATATTGCTCCAATATTGCTCGTATGACTGTTTTCTTCTTCACAATATTGCAACTACTTCATCTACCTAAGTAAATTACATCTATTAGTGCTAATGTAATTCTCAAATGTTTTTCAAAAATATCGTTTGTACCACAAATATGGTATCACCAATTTGGTGTACGTCATTCGATAAACTTTGTTTGCCTTTACCACCCATGTCACAGTAATCCGTTGCTTATTGTAACTACTCCATCATGCAGACACATCGTATCACTCCTCATAACAAAAAAAAATTGTAAGTAACCAACACTTTAATTACATGATTTTTCCTTCACTTAGTTATCTACGTCTCTTATCCCAATAGGTTTTATGTAATACATTACACACACCCAACCCCACGTGTTTATGCATATATTACCACAACATAGTGAAGTGTGTGGTATACACAGCACTGGAGACGATAACAAATATAATATTGAGAATATAGGCACATCATATTCCGCATCCATATATCACTACTGGACAAATTGGTTTTTACAACAACCTGAAATGTATAACAACAACATTGGTTTCCAATATAATATTGACAATATTGGTGTTTATGCATCTATTACCTGTTGTGTTCGTTGTATTAGGTGGGGTCACTAACCAAACTCAGTTGCCACAAGAAGGCTTTTGCAACGGGCAAGCAACTAGTAAGCGTTGCAAAATTTGACTAGAATAAATCATGACCAAAACGTTCCAACTTATGTTGTAAGTTAATTGACATTTAAATCTGTTGGTATGCCTACCGTTGCAGACGTCGTTGCAATCTACTTGCATATTAATTGATCTTAATGTCGTTACTCACACTATTGCAAACTCGTTGTTAAACTTGAGAAGAATTTATATAAACAATATACGTAGCTATGCAGCTCTATTTCATGATTTGACAATTCAAAATATAATATAGTTACACCGAAAGAGCAAAATATTCTTCTGAAATTCCAAATATGATTGAAAAATACAATTTCCATTCATAACAAAAAAATCTCATACATTTTTGTAACCCTACAATTGTAGCAAGATACCATTAACTAATAATAAATTGCACTTATATAAATTACATTTAAGTTTAGACTTTCTTTCATACTTGAGTTATTTCGTCCTTTTCCCTTGAACACTACAAAAAGCATCAACACACACAAAACTTTAAAATATAATTTGAAATCACTTTTATATAATTTTCAACATATGAAATATTTTAAAATATATACATATATAATGTTGCTTTTAAAACAATAGTGGTTGATTTTTAAATATGACATACCTATTTCATGTATGTATCAATTAAATACAGTTACGTACTAAATAACATAAACTGCCAAACTAATATACGAGTACTATATAACAATGATCACATAAAATCTCGAACACCAATAGCATAATTCAGTAATGGAACTATATAAATAGCCTCACAACTGAAGAGATGTTTTTATACAAAATAAAGACATTAGAACATACCGTGCAGAGAATACAACTTACAATTGTAGCAATCCTAATTTTGAACATTGCTGTCATTGGCAGTAAAATCCATAATATGAAACACCATTAATATTCTCGTTATAATAGTCATAGTATTGTAAGAAATTACAGCTATAATACAAGTACATAGGTATTTTAAACCGTAAATATATTATAATACACACATATGAACCAAACTCTATGTCATCTTATATATTCCCTTTGGTTGTTAAATGCTAAATGTTTGCCTGTACATGAGATTAAATCGAAATCACATAAACTTATATCATATAGAATTATCCGAGCATTTCATGTTAGAAAATGTTTAGATAAAGTAACGAACTTTTTCCCAAATTTTATAAGACATTAGTGGTCACTAAAAATCAAATGCATAAACTTCAGATGCCAAAGTTTATGTTCAGAAATATATTGTGTCACATCCTATTCTTATGAGATAAGTTACTCCCCACCTATATGTAGATATAATTGCATGCGTATATGAGCCATGATGTGTTAAATGTTTAGCTCGAATATTGCATTTCATGTTAAGTTGGTAACATTCAACGAAATATATTTATGATGTGTTGGTGGAAAATATAAAACAACACTCACTAAAACAATAAACAACTTTGATATAGATTGGAAAAGATTTTTTTTTACCAAAACACTGTTATAACTCATACTAGAAGAGAAATGTTTTTCTTTCACTCAAGAGAGTATTTTTGTCTCTATTTTCTCTCACTCTAAATTTTCTCTCTAATTTTAATTCTTGGTGTGTTTTGTGATGCTCTAGATGGTGGGAGAGCTCCACTATTTATAGAACCATAGTGGAGACAATGATCCACCATCCAAGATCTTATGGATACTTAAACAATCAACCTCAAGACTACACTCAAGGTAAAATTGTTTCTTACACTCAACATAAAAGAATATCTTACACTCAACCTAAGGATGGTCTTACACACAACCTCCAATACTAAATAAATATTAATTTAATTGTTTGTAGAAGATGATTTCTAGATGGGCCTTATTGAGTGGGTTAGACCCTTTAATCGGGTCAAGTTTATGATCCAGCACTCCCTCTTAAACTTGATCACTTGACCCCTAGTAGTTTCTTTAATCGTTTGAAGTCTTCATTTTTCAGTGGTTTGGTGAAACTATTGGAAGCTGGATCTTGTGTCTTTACATATTCAACTTGCACATCCTTTCTTGAAATGCACTCCCTTATGTAGTGGTAGCGGACATAGATTTGCTTGCTTCGATCATAGAATACTGGATTCTTGGCTAAGGTGATGGTTGACTTGTTGTCGACAAAAACTTTAGTTGGCTCATTCGGTGTTAGGTTTATCTCCTTCAATAGATTTCTAAGCCAAATTGAATGACTAACATATGTAGTAGCAATAACGTATTCCGCCTCACAAGTAGATAATGTGACAATAGTACTCCTTCGATTGTCTATGTCTTCACCCCAATCACTATCGTTATACCCAACAAGCTTGTATTCCTTAAAAGTATAATATATTAAGCCAAACTCTATTGTACCTTTCAGATAGCAAAGAATTCTATTTGCAGCCTTGAAATAAGTTGATGTTGGAGATTCCATGTAGCGGCTAAAAACTCCAACCGCATGAAGAATATTGGGTCTCGTGCAAGTTAGATAGCGTAGACTTCCTACCAAACGTTTGAACAATGTCGGATCTACACTGTCGTGTTCTTCATATTTGGATATTTTGACTCTAATCTCCATGAGTGTGCTTATCGGGCTATAGTTCTCCATGTTAAACTTCTTCAGGATATCTTTTGCATATCTTTCTTGTGAGATTAAAATTTCATCTTTTTGTTTCTTAACATCAATGCCAAGATAGTACGCCATGAGCCCCAAGTCTGTCATCTCAAATTCTTTTTTCATCACTTCCTTGAATTTATTAAACATGATTAGGATACTTCTGGTGAAGATCAAGTCATCCACGAAGAGGCACACAATCAAAATATCTTCATATTTGATCTTGGTATATAAAGCATGCTCGTATGGACATTTATTGAAGCCGTTCTCTCGGAATTACTTGTCGATTCTACTGTTTCATGCTCTTGGTGTTTGTTTAAGCATGTAAAGAGATTTTCTAGCTTCAACACCTTATTTTTGTGATCTTTGATCTCATAGCCTAATGGTTGTTGAATGTAGACTTCTTCTTCAAGGACGCCAGTTAAAAATGCTGACTTTACATCCATTTGTTGTATCTTCTACATGTTTTGAGCTGCCAAAGATATTATTAGTCTAATAGTTTCTAATCGGGAAACGGGGGTCAATACCTCATCATAGTCAATTCCCTCCTTTTGACTATAGCCTTTTGCAACAAACCTCACTTTGTATTTTTCAGTCTCCCCTTTAGCATTTCTCTTTGTTTTGTATAACCATCTGACGCCTATTGTCTTGAACCCTTTGGGAAGTGAGGTGAGTTCCCATGTGTCATTCTTCTCGATGGTTCTAATTTCTTCATCCATAACGTCTCTCCTTGTGTAGCTTCTTGAAATGTCATTGGTTCACAATCAACAAAGCGACAAAATAGTGTATGATTATCCATTGGTTTGGTTACCTCATAAAGATCACTAAGGCTTCTTGTACGTTCAACAACTCTCTCATTTTTACTACCATTTGAAAATCATGAAGGTGGTGAGTCTTCATGACTAGTTGATGTTGGTGAGGTATGCGGGGTTGTAACATCTTCTAATTGTTCATTCGGTGTCTGGTCGTCTTCTTCAATTTGAGGGGAAAATGTGAACTCATTTGTATGAGACACAAAATCACATTCGCCTTCTTCATCAACTATCATGTCTCGACTTATCACAAACTTCTTATTTTTTGGGATGTAAATTTGTAGCCTTTGGGACTTGAGTCATAATCGATGAAGATAGAATCTTGCTTGTATCATCGAGTTTGGTTCGTTGTTCGTCTGGTACATTGATATGAGCTACGCTTCCAAATACTCTCATGTGGGAATTTTCGGGCTTTCTTCCACTCCATGCTTCTTGTGGTGTCTTTCCCCAAACACTTCTTGATGGAGATTGGTTGGACAAGTAGACCACACATGCAACTACTTCCGTCCAAAAATTCTTAGGCAGATTTGTACTTTTGAGAATGCTTCGCGCCATATCAAGGATTGTTCTATTCTTCATTTCTGCCACACCGTTTTGTTGAGGAGATCTGGGAAGTGTCAAGCGGTGACGAATTGTATGTGCTTCACGAAACTCTTGGACTTTATTGGATGTTAACTCCCATTCTCGATCAGATCCCATGGCTTCAATCTTATTTCCTCTTTCCTTTTCCACAACTGCTTTGAACTTCTTAAATATTCTAAAGACTTTGGATTTCTATTTCAAGAAATATACCCAACGTTTTCTTGGAAATCATCAATGAAGAGAAGGAATTAGTTACTTTGACCTAAAGAGCTCGAGTTGATTGGACCACACACATCGGTACCAATAAGCTCGAGAGATTTCTTGGCACTTGATTCCGATTCCTTTGGGAACCCTTTTCTGAATTGCTTTCCAAGAAAACATCATTCGCATAGTTGGTTAGGATGATTGATACACGACAACCGTCTCACCATTTCCTTCTTGGAAAATAACTTTAAACTTGTAAAGTTTAGATGCCCAAATCGAGCATGCCATAGCCACGATGAATATTTATAACACGTCTTAAGACACTTGGCAACATCATTTTCAATATTCAAAGGAAACATTATATTCTTTGACATTTGGACTTTGGAAATTAAATCTCATTTGTCATCTCTCATAAAAATATTATAATTTTTCATCTGAATATGATAGCCCTTTTCTAGGAGTTGTCCCAAGCTCAAGATGTTGTTTTTCATGATAGGTACGTAATAGACATTTGAAACTATTTGGCGACTACCATCTTTTGCACGAATAAGAATGTTACCTTTTATTCTCACCACTATTTTTCTATCATCTCTAAATGATACATTTCCACTCACTGCTTCATTGATCTCTACGAACATGTTTATTTTCGCACATATGGTTGCTTGCACCGGTGTCCAGATACCAAGTGTTCTTTTGACCTTCATTAGTATTTTTGAATGTTAGTAGTAATATACATTCTTCCTTCGTCTTCTCCTCCACATAGTTGGCCCTCTCCTCAACTATATTAATAGGTCCTTGCATTCTGAAGCATAATGTCCAAAATTTTGACATTTATAGCATTGCATTTGAGTTTTATAATACCTCGAGTTCAAATTTCTTCATCCACGACGTCGTGTTGAGCTTTCTCATTTCTCGTAGTTTTAGTTTGAATTATTGTTGTTGTAATTCTAGCCACGTCCACGGCCATGATAACCACCTCTTCCGCGGCCTTTACCTCTACATCGGCCACATTGGTTTCTATCATCCTCTTGACTTGCATTCATGTCCTTGAGTTCTACTTTGAGGAGTTTCTCAGTGATCTCTTGCTTCTTTTGTGCTTTTCTTTATAAGCTTGTAATGAGCTTGGAGTTCTTCAATTATCATTTTCTCCAAGTATTTAGTTTCTTCAGTCATCACGATGATATGCACAAATTTAGGATCCAACGAACGGAGTATTTTTTCTATTACTCTCACATCGTCTAACTTCTCACCATTTCTTTTTAATTGATTAGCTACTCTTGAGAAATATTCTGAAATAGATTCAGACGCTTTCATATGTAATAATTCAAATTCACCTCTTCATGTTTAGATACATACCTTTCACCTTTTCGTCTTCTTTGTAAGAGATTTTTAATTTCTCCCGCGCTTACTTGACGGAAGATGGATTTGAATGTTTTTTGAAGCCATCATCATATAATGCTTCATAGATGAGGAAGAGAGCTTTTCTGTCTCTCTCTCTTTAATACTTCAAAGTTGTTTTCTCTTCTTGAGTAAGGCTTGTTTCATCTTCAGGTTCGTCAAACCCTTTCTCTGCGGCATCCCACACATCATGTGTTCCAAGGAGAGCTTTCATCTTGATACTCCAATTGTTGTAGTTTTTGTTTTTGAGTGTTGGAACTTGGAAGGATAATTCCCCGTTTGCCATATTTTTCAATATGTTGAATATTTAAAAATAAAATTTTAGATAAAGCTTGTGGTTCCGATACCACTTTGTTTGTGGAAAATATTAAAACAACATTCACTAAGAATAAACAAACAACTTTGATGTAGATTAAAAAGAAGAAATATTACAAGCCACCACTAGAACTCACACTACAAGAGAAATATTTTTTCTCACACTTAAGAGAGCATTCTTGTCTCTCTAATTTACTTCTTGGTGTGTTTGGTGATTGTCTAGATGGTGGGATAGTTCCACTATTTATAGACACATAATGGATACAAGGATCCATCATCCAAGAGGTTATAGATAATTAAATACTTAACCTCAAGACTACACTCAAGGTAAAAGTGTTTCTCACACTCAACATAAAAGACTATATTGCACTCAACCTAAGGTTGGTCTTACACATAACCTCCACTACAAAATAGTGGGCCTTATTGATGGGTCTTATTGAATGAACTTGGCCTTGCAAATGGATCAAGTTTATGATGCAACAATGTAGACAATAACCATACTATACAAAATAATTTGGAGCATGAACATTGTGAGATTATTTCCAAGAGAACTAGGAGGAAAAATGCCTATTTATTGTTAAAAATTATCATCTTATAAAAGAAGCATACGTAGTGAAGCACGCATAACAATGGGATAAGTAATTTCCTTTTTAAAAACAAATACTTATGCCGGATACGATAGTCTAAGAGATATCATCAATAATAAAAAGAGAGTCTCAAAACGATTTTTTACACATAATGTAGTGCGGAAAAGACAGAGTCTCAAAATGATTTTTTATACAAACAAACAGATAAGTAGAACGAATAATTAGAAGCAAAAAATACAGAATGATAAACAAGAGCATCAAGCAATCAATAGATGAAGTAGTGAACATGACAGACACAATGTAGTCTTAATGAATGTAGTCTTAATAAATGATACGTGGAACCACCCGAGAAAAACAATTGGGGTGCAAGACTCAATGTTAGAAAGTCCGCTGTTAGAAAGTCCGCTGTTAGAAAGTCTACCAGCGGTGGAATCAAAATCAAATCCTAGAATATACACAATGTCGAACAAAGAGGAAAACCCTTTCCTTGCCAAAACTTTGGTCCACCTTTTATTTGATATATTAGAGATAAATAAAGCAATGCTATAAAATAAGTTCCAAACAAAAATTAAACATCAAAATATGCCTAAGACATCATTCCAAAACAAATGGTAAAACATAAAGTAACAAAATCAATTAAATGTTAAAAAATATGAATAGCTCATACAAAAATGAATACACTTTAGATGATTAAATAATCACTGATACCGACATACGATAATATTTTTAGAAAGTGTCATACATCATAACAAATGATAAATAAAAAAACCAGATAACCAATAGTTAGTCCATACTAAAAAAGTTGTATCTGCTTGCAAAGAAGTCTTGCACTCTGAACATATAGAAAATTCTATAGAAATCAAAATACATAATATTCACATTCGGAAAACATAATAATTCTCGCCTGCTCTACCAAATTAGTGAGTATAAAAAGTAGAGAATATAACATGTTCCATAAACACAAAAACTTGTCCAAAAACAATTTAAAAAAAAGTTCTCGCAAAATAAAATATAAAAGTTTTACAAAATATTGTTACAATACTACCATAACCAACATAAAAAATTGACAACCATGAGGGTCACCTTGTTAGCACAAATTCTCTCACCTTTTTCAAACTCGTTCTCATCATTAGTCCACTTCGATGACATATGAATCAAGGGTTAAAATAAAGTAAAATTCTTGCATATTCAACACTACTCTAGGATGCGTTTCTTTAACAACTGTTTGGACGGACGAACTATAAGAGACTTATATTTTTCAAAATTAGCAGACTGAGCTTTACACTCAGCAGGCTCCTTCAATACGCTAACATACTTGACCGATATAGAATCCAACTTTTAACGTAAATATTCTAAATATGATTTAGCAATATTAGTTTCAGTTTTAGCCTCCACAACCATTTTGCACAAATCTGCCAAGAACTATACGTAGCATATTATGCTTATCCCAAAGGTTTAATGTATCCTTTTTTATATTGCAAAGGCTTAAGGAATGTATATCTTAATATAAAATATTCTGATTCTACTTAACCAAATAAAGACTTCCGTTTCTCTTCACTTTCTTATAGAAATTTTTGTAAGTGTTTCTCTTTATAAAAATCAAGTAGAAAAAACATTAATTAAGTAAGACGCTCATAAATGGGGTATAAGGCACCGAGAAGTAGGGATTGAATATTTGGCAGATAATTGACAGGATTTACTTCACCATGACTATATAATATCAACCCGTTAAAGATAAAATGAAAACGGAACATTATAACTAAGCATATAATAATGATAAGAAAAATCACAATACAAAAATGTAGAACAATTACCTCAAATAAAAAATTCAAACGACAGTTAGTCATGTCTAACAGAGAGAAAAAATTCAAACGACAGTTAGCATGTCTAACAGAGAGAGGTTTGTGGGAAAAATCTTGTTGACATCTAAAACACTAATCAGCAACCATTTAACAAATACAATTAATTAGAATAGAAAAATATAAAATCATAAAAATACCAAATTTTAGGAATAAGAAGTACTAGCTTCCGAGCCTTCAACAGAAGTAACAATGGGTGTCGATGACAAGAAAGTTTCCTTATTTAAGGGATATTAAAAAAATAAGACAAAAAATGATACAGATTCATTATATGAACAAATAAAATCAAACAATCTTAAAATAATTTGACAACCTATTTATAATAATTTATACCTCTAAATTGTAGGATGAATGATATGTGTTCAGACATCTATTATAATTATCCAATAAAGTTTACTATATTATTCTTTAATCCTCAATGATACTCTAGTAATGTGCAACATCATATTCTCACAATTTCTTAATATCTCTAAATTATTGGTATATTCACTTAAATATCGTTTATTGTCGGTTATTTGTCTATATAAACTTTTCTCACATATTTGTGTATGTTCATTATTTTTTTTCTTTTTTCGACTCCTTTATTCATTTTAGTTTACTTCTCAAATGTTTTATGCTTCTTCACAATATCATTTATTTTTAAAATGACCACCGTTTAAGATGGTCAACGTTGCTAACGACCGATTCTAATCTAATAAGTTTAGCTGAATCTTTAAATTTCCCGCAATATGAAATTATGGTCAAGTAGCATATAACTTTATCAACACTCTCCTTTAATTTTTAAAAAAATATAAAAAATATAAAAAAATATAAAATTCATATGATATCACTAATTTGTGTTAATTTTAAAATAAAATCTTGATATATTTTTTGGATACATTTTTTTCTTTAACTAAAAAATAAAATAAAAACTAACTTATTATACGGAAATTCGCAGAACAATTACAAAATAGCGTCAATTTTAGTGTCATTATAACTTCTATCATAACTTTAACGACGAATAGGAACGCGTAAGGACAAACTTAGATAGAATTTGGGATGGCCCAAGAAAAGCTCAAGAACTTGACTTGGGCTTCTTGATTTAACGGCCTTATCGTTGCACCTCTTTCTTCTAACCCTAATCTAACTCTTCCTTTTCCATCTATCAATGCAGCCACCTCTTTCATCTCTTCCTCTCGAAGAGCACCAAAACCAGAAATCAATCCCTAACCTACAAAACCAAACGCTTTTTCCACATCTTTCTCGAGAAAAGAATCAGTCGTATAATGCTTCGCAACTTCCCGTTGCTCAAAGTAAGCTCTACGAAAACCCTATTTTTGAAGGGGAAAATCAAAATCAGAATCAATTCGGTGTTGATTCAAAGGGACAGAAGCAAGGCTTAAGACCAACGTTTGCTGAGGTGCTAAAGAAGAACTCAGGAGGGATCTACCCAGGAGAAAATGCAAGAAAATATATTTCCTTTGTGCATGCTAACGTCTCAACGGGAGTGGAAGATAGATACACTTTCGTCAAATTTGACGAACCAGATAAGATCAAACTATCTTCTCTTTCTAAGTTTACGTTAATTGCTAAGTTTTCTTTTGGATCCCCTTCCGTTTCTGAATTTAGGGTTTATTTAGAATCTTTTAAATTCATAGGAAACTTCAGTGTGTTTAAATGGGACTATAGGCATATATTTGTTGAATTCGATGTCTTAGATGATGTTAAATTTTTTTGGAAATGTAATGTGAGAACTGTGGGTTTATTTTCTTTTAGAATTCTTAGGTGGTCAACAGATTTCAATACCAAACGGGAGTCTCCATTGACTCCAGTTTGGATTTCTTTTCCTAGAATCCCAGAACATATGTATAACACTGATACTATAGAACATATTACCAAGGCTATTGGTTTGCCATTGAAAACATGGATACCATATAGAAATAGGGCTAATTATAACTTGTGTAAGGCCTGGACTGTGGTTGATACTTCAAGTCTTCTTCCCCAAAGACTTTGGATAAGCTTTGGGGATCGAGATGGTTACTCGCATGATGTCATTTATAATGACATACCTTCTTACTGTAAAAAAAAATGTAGACATTTAGGACACAGTGAACCCAGTTGTAAAATTGAGGAATTAAGTCTTAAAAACAATTGAATTTGCAAGTTAATACTATAAAACATAAGGAGAAATGGATTCCTAAACTTAAATCTGTGATAGCTCCCAATGGAAATGATACTTGTGAGCATGTTAAGGATAATCAGAAACTAATTAATAAAGCTGTTGATACTTCTCCATCTATGAAGACAGATGATAATTGTTTATCCTTTAATCAAAATTTGAATCCACCTGTTTTAAATGATAGTGATGTTATTGAGGCCTTACAGTCTATTAACCTTAGCAATACTTTTGATATATTGAATGAGGACAATAATTCTGATAGGAATTTTTGTGATGTTTCTATTGATAGACCAAATTTAAGTCTACCGAATTCCCCAATGAATAGACATATAGAGATGCCTGATATAGAGATGCCTGATAAGATAAGTAATAAGAAATATTCCAAAGTTAAAGTAAAAGGACTGAAGAATAATCTAATTAACAAACAACTAGCTTTAAGAGGATCTGTAAGATCCTAAATAATGCTTTAAAATGACAGTCTCTTTTTTGAATTGGAATGCCAAAGGAGTTGGCAATGTTAACACAATTAGAAGAATTAAAAGTTTAACTAAAAAGTTTTCTATTGATCTGGTAGTAATTCAGGATCATATGTTGTCTAATGAAAAACTAGATAAAACTTCTAGAAAATTAGGCTTTGATCAATATTTTGGTAGTAAAAACAATACAATCTGGATATTTTGGAAAAATTCTTATAAAATTAACATTATCTTAGATTCTGATAAATTAGTTCATACTATGATAAAACATTCTGACTCTGTGGAGGAGTTCCTGGTTACAATAGTTTATGCAAAATGTACTAGGCTTCTAAGATTGAATCTGTGGAACCAATTGAGGGATATATCAAACAGTATTTCTAATTAACCTTGGCTTGTAGTAGGAGACTTTAACACTATCTCTAATCATAGTGAACAAATAAACTATATTACACTTTGTATGAATTCTATGGAAGATTTTAACAATATGATTTTGGACTGTAGTCTTGAGGATCCTGGATTCTCAGGTACTAATTTTACATGGACTAATAGCCATAAATGGAAAAGACTAGACCGAGCTTTGCATAATGATAAATGGAGAGAAAAATTCAATGTTACTAGGGTGAGGCATCTGACCAGAACAGGGTCAGATCAGTCACCCTTATTAATCTCAGTCTCATCAGTGTTAAATGTTCATAAACCTCCTTTTAGGTTTCAGAATATGTGGTTAAGCCATCCTGATTTCTTATTAACAGTTGAAAATAATTGGTTGATTCCATTAGAACTACCTTCTCATCTAAATTCCATTCATCTATTCTGGTTTAAACTAAAAAGACTTAAGAATCATTTAAAAAATTGGAATAAAGATATCTTTGGTAACATTTTTTACTGCATTGAAAATACTGAAGAGGAAATTAGCATAGTTAAAAGTTTGTTAGAGGTTTCTTACTCTATAGAAAACAATAGGAGGCTTTCTGAACTTAAGTCTAAACATCTGGTCTTATTAGATAGGGAAGAAACTTTCTGGATGCAAAAGAGTGCTTCTAAGTGGTTAAAGGATGGGGATAAAAACACTAAGACTTTTCATAATTATGTTAAGAAAAAAAGGTCTAGAAATAGGATTGATGAAATTATTGATAACAATGAAAGATTAGAGGATCTAAAGCTTATAGGTGAGTTAGATGTTACTTATTTTTCAGAACTACTTAATACAAAAGATGTACCAGATTCAATACCTGATTTCCCTCAGGATATTATTCCTAAGCTAGTTAGTGATCTTGATAATATATCCCTATTAGCTAAGCCAACTTTAGATGAGGTGCATAGGGTTATTAAGGGATTAAATAGTTCTAGTGTCTCTGGAGTTTATGGGTTCAACACCAGATTCTATAGTGAATGTTGGTTTATAATTAAGGAGGATCTTGTTAATGCTATATCTGATTATTTTGTTAAAGATAGTTTCCCTCATGGAATGTTTGCAACTTCTATTTGCTTAATACCAAAGAAATCAAATGTTAAGTCTTGGTCTGAGTTTAGACCAATTAGTCTTTGTTCTGTATTCAACAGAATTATATCCAAGCTTATAAATAATAGACTAAGTAATTTATTGCCTAAACTAATCTCTAGAGAACATGAAGCATATGTGCCTGATAGAACTATCCAAGAGAACATACTTATTACACAAGAGTTGGTAAATGATTTAAACAAAAAGCAGAGGGGTAGTAATATTATTATTAACTTGGACATGAAGAAATCCTTTGATAAACTTAATTTTAACTTCATTTGTCAGGTCTTGGAATCTTTTGGTTTTAGTATTCAGGTTATTAGTCTAATTAAAAAGAGTATAGAGCATATTCAGTATTCTGTGATTATTAATGGTTTAGCTTTTGGATATTTTAAATCGTCTAATGGTATTAGGCAAGGGATCCTTTATCCCCTTCTCTGTTTATATTAGCAGAAGAATTCCTTATTAGAGGAGTGAATAAAAGTATTGCCTTAGATCCAACTCAGATTTATAAAACTAGGAGTTCTATTACAATAAACTGTCTGGCCTTTGCTGATGATGTACTTTTGTTTTTAAATGGTTCTGTTAGAAATCTTAAAAAGATAGGAAGGTTTTTATTATCTTATCAAATACTATCAAGTCAACAAATAAATTTACAGAAAACATCATTTGTAGTGCCATCAATTATGCCTAGACCTAGAATAACAATACTAGAACACTTACTTGGTTTCCATCATTGTAGTTTACCTTTTAAACACTTAGGATTACCAATCTTCCTTAAGAATAAGAATTCTTATTATGATGAAATTATTAATAATATTAGAATGAGTATAGACCATTGGAACTCTAAAGCTTTATCTTTTGGAGGTAGATTAATTTTAATCAAATATGTTCTATTAGCTTATCCTTTATATTATATGCAGTGTGTTGTTATACCTAAATCTATTATTAATAGGATCAATAAGCTCCTTAATAAATTCTTATGGGGTTACTCAGAAAGTAATAAAACAATAATATGGAAAGACTGGCTTAGTTTGTGTAAACCCTTTGATGAAAATTGTTTGAATCTGAGAGATCTCTCATCAATTCAAGAAGCTCTGTCTTATAAATTGTGGTTTAACTTTAGAACTAATAATACTTTATAGGCCAATTTGCTATATAATAAGCATTGTTCTAATCTACATCCTTTACAAGTCATAGCTAAGCAATTTGATTCACTTATTTGGAAAAGAATGTTAAAAGTCAGAATTAAAGCTGAAGAACATATATATTGGGAAATAGGGATAGGGAATGTTGACTTTTACTTGGATAGATGGTTTGATAAGAATCCAATCTTTAAATTGAACTATAATGAATCTAATACCTAGTACTCCTATACTAAGGTTAATGAGTATTGTCTTAATCACTCCTGGGATCTGACAAAACTTAAGGAGGATATTAATAATGATTTTGTGGTTAATAAAATAGTCAGTATTAATGTTAATCAATATAATGATGATTTGATCATCTGGAGACTCTCTCCAGATGGTAGTTTCAATCTTAAACATACTGTTAACAGCATAAGAGTTAAACATGTTCAATCCTCCTTTAAAAGTAAAATTTTGAATAATATAACACCCAAAAAATGTTCTATAACACTTTGGAGAGTTTTAAACAATCTTATTTCTGTTGATACCAATATCCAAAATAGAGGTATAAGTTTAGTCTCTAAGTGCCAATTATGTGATGATTATGAGTCCCTTAATCACTTGTTTGTTAATTGTCCAATGATATGGAATGTCTGGTTATATTTTGCTAATATTTTCAGAATTTTAGTTGGTAGCCATATGTCGATCAATCATATAGTCAATAGATGGTTTTCTTTTTCTCAATCTAGAATACATATTAGAACCATTATTCCTTCTTTGATAGTGTGGTCCATCTCGATGGCTAGAAATAAGAGGAAACATTAGGGTAGACTTTGTTCTGATATTATGATAATTAGGCAAGTTAAGTCTATGCTGTTTTGTCTAGATAGATCATCTTTGTTAAAAAGAAAGTATTCGAGACATGATATGTATATAGCTAGAGAATTAGATTGTTACAATCATAGTTCAGATGATAAAACCAGTTTATATATTAAATGGCATTCCCCTGCTATCAATAGACTCAAGCTTAACTGTGATGGTTCTTCATTGCATAATGGTGAATCTAGCAGCGGTTTTGTTCTAAGGAATCATAGTGGTAAGTTAGTTGAGGGTCAGGGTCTCTTAATAGGCAAGAGTTCTCCTATTGTTGCTGAATCTTTAGCCTTATTATATGGGTTACAATACTGTTGTAGGAACAATCTGACTGATATTGATATTGAAACTGATTCTCTTCAATTGTTTAATACGATAGCCTATAATAAGTGCCCTTGGTATCTATCTAAAGCATTATCATGTTGTAGAAATTTGTTTTCATCAAAGATGACATTAAAACATGTGTTTAGGGAAGAAAATGTAGCCTCGGATTGGATAGTTAAATATGCTTTGGAAAAAAAACAGGACTGTGCTTTCAATAGATTGGACTGTCCTAGCCCATTCAATGCTATTCTCTTGTTAGAAAGCTTGAATTTGGGCTACTTTAGATTCTCGGACTAACTCTTATGGCAGGTTTCGACCTGACCTTTGTTTTGTTTTCTCTATGTAGGTATATAACAAGGAGGTTCGGGAAGTAAGATGCATCTTATCAGAAATTGGAAGAAGATGTAGATTGGAAATCTGGAAGATGGTGTTCACAACACGATAAGGAACGAACCAATAACAACACATTTTTTAAGAATCAATAAGAATGTTATCTTAGAAATCAATGTAGGATCAAAGATCCAACTGTAATGTCAATGCTCTAAGTAGTCTGTTAGCTTAGAGACTTCAAATATTAATTGTATTACTCTTTTCAACATCAATAAAATTTTGTGTTTTGCCAAAAGAAAAAAAAAACTTTAACGGCGAATATAGATATAACTTCATAAAATATTACTTTTATCATAACGGCTTTAACGCGGGCTATAGATTTTAAAATGGTAAATAAATTTTAATTATATACTTTTTATAAAAAGATTAACAATATGTATAATATGTATTATCTTCACATAAACATTTGCATTTTAGTTCTATGACTCTTGTGGTAACATTTTACCACTACTTTCATTTTATATCAACAGTTCATATTAACTATCCTTTTCTATCTAAAATTTACAATCTCTTCCGTATATTGTTTTTCATTCCTATACTCACATTTTCTATTTATTTTTTTTATAATTGTTTTTTATCGGCTTTCAACTTCTGCACGAAACAATTCATAACATTTCTATCGCTCGATTATCTTTTACTCGAGGTATATAATTTTAACATAAATAAATTATGTTCGATCTTATTAGTTTGTATTGAACTGCTTATCATATTATTATATAACCATTTTAATAACTATAAAATAAATCATAATAGCAGTCTCTATATACTTAAAGATAACTATCAGACCAATTAGTTTATGCATGTTATTTTACACTAGATAAATCCAACACCATGATTTATGTCCGATAAAATAACGCTTTTATTATATTATATACATCTTATATAAGGGAAATTGATCAAATTTCCCTTAGCAACAACTTTATTATGTATTTAAGTTTCTTAATATAAAACCGTTTATAATCATGTAGTTTAAATGCATCCGCTTACTCAAATTATTTAAATAGACGAAGGTTACACCGGAATTCTAGTAGACTTTATAGGAGAAGAATCGGTATGTGATACAGAATTTGACATTTTCAGTCTAACACAAATTTTGATCAAAATAAGACAAAAACTTACTATTCACCGAACCACATTTAAAATATCTCATGTCCAAAATTCGAAAAAAAGCGCAACTACGCCACTCACTAATACCTCAAAATACAAAGAACCATTGTAAAATAATGAAGGCCAGAGAGGTCTCCCTTAATTGACATTACACCACCCGATAGAAATATAATTTTATTTCACGTTACTCCGTCGAAATTTTGTAAGTGGTATTACTTTTAATAAGTCTAAAAAATTGATTTATAATAATTTCATCTTATTTAAGTAAAAATGTTAATCCGTTAATTTTCGCAAATGAATTATCGTGACTAAATCTTGGATCATCCGTGGTAGATTTGTCTTTATAGCCCACAACATTATTTTATATTTGTCAACACTAAATTTATCTTCAAACGTAGATATAATATTTTATCAATTTGTTATATATTTATTTTTTATGATAATTTATAAAGTATTAAGTTTTTTCAAGTGATTCTTACGAATCGACTCTTACGATTTCCAACAACTATTTTCTCTTAACAACTTAAAACTTTTAAATGATCATGATTTCAGCTGAATTTGTAAAAGGGCATCAACAACAACAGTGGGATTCCAAATCTAGATAAAAGTAAAGATTCTCGGGAGAGAAATAGATTTATGGTGAGGTGGTACCTTTTTCCAATATGAGTACTCTCGCTGTAAATTTGTTTAGCTACGAGTCAGTTTGAAACAAAATTAAACAGAATACGACTCTTTTTCAAAAACTAAAATTATATCTTTAAGAGAGCATCGTACGCGAACACTTTTAGGATTTAAGGAATTTCATGGTATTGGAGTTACAAAATTTGAATTGTATTTATGTTATTATGATGATTGTTTTCCGTAAACCATCCAATTCCAAATATCGTATGACTCCTCTATCTGTCAAGAATACCAATTATTCGTTGAATTATTAAAGTGATGTTCAGAGATGCAATATAGAATCTAAAGAGAAGCTCAGTAGTATGAATAATTGTTTGAATAGTTTAAAATCTCTGTTTATCAAATCATGGTTTCCTTGAATCTTTGATTCACAAGTTGGCCAAAGGCCTTCCAACTCATCTTTAAGTGTTAATGACTAGCTTGATTATTCGTAATTCAAGGAGGGTCAAAGTAAAAGATAAAAATCCTTACTTAAAACGTATTAAGACAATATATAATTTACATAGGATAATTCTCGAACACAAAGATAAGTGGGATTGGTTTTCTACTGCTACTAGACGGCTTAAGTTTAATAGTTACATAGATGGTGGAGATGTTAATTACTAAATATGGACTTTATGGGATATTTACATCAAAATTATGCGTTTAGGAAAGTCTTTCTTAGCTAGTTTTGTTTATGAAAAAAGTCATAGAGGTTTGAGAAAGTTGTTGTAGCACGAGACTTTGCATATAGGTGGGAAAACTTTGTTGTCTTGGTTGGTTGGGGGAGATATCAATGTTGTTTCTAAAGCAGAGGAGAAAAAAAAGAAGAAGTGTGGAATTTCTATAGGTGATGTTGATGATTTTGTTGAATTTATGGCACAAGCTAGCTTGGTTGATGTTGGTTTAAATGGTCCACGATTTACATGGTGTACTAATCATTTAGAAGAGGCTCGAACTTATTGTAGATTAGATAGTGTTGTTGAATCATACATGGCTTGCTAAAATTCCTAACATTCGTCTATCTCATTAATCTATAAATAAATTTGAGCATACCCCTTTGTTAATTCAATGTTCTCATATTATTAAAAAGTGTTATAGGTTCATATTTATATCCATGTGGTTGGAGCAAGATGATTTATGTTTATGGTTAAAAATTCAAGGGAACAACCTTATTTTGGGTCACCGATGCTTTGTTTGCAGATCAAACTCAAAAGGCTCCACAGATGTTAAAAAGATTGGAATTGGATGGTTTATGGAAATATTTTCAAACAATTGGAAGAAGTTGAATTGAAAATCAAAACTTTTGAGGAACATAGGGATGTGCTAGATGATATAGAAGCTGGGTCTCTTCGTTCTTGTTGTAACTTGCATACAACTCTTCTTAGACGGAGGAACCTTTTTTTAGAGATAAATCGGGATGATGTGGTTAAAAGGTGGAGATAAAAACTCTAACAAAATTCATGTTGCTCTTAAAGTTAGATCTCTTAAGAAATCATCACCTAAAATTGTTACTAATGATGTTATGCTATCATCGATTATCTTGGGAGTTCTTATATGTTTCTCTTTGGAATTTTGGTTTCAATAATCAAGCCATAAAGATGGTTTCAAAATGCGTTAATAATTTTTTGTATTCTTTGGATGTAGAAGACAAGCAATATGGGTTCTTCAAATCTATCAAATGGGTAAGTAAGGGAGATCCGATATCGCTTTCTCTTTTTATCTTAGCATTACGGAGTTTTTCGAGGAGATGAAAAATGTTGTTTGAAACTAAAGAGGTCATGCCTTATGCCTCAAATGAATTACATGTTTATCATATTTGTTATGCAGATGATCTTTTTTTTTTGAATCTAGGATATTCTAGTATTAAACAAATAAAGACATTGCTAGAGACGTATCAGGTGTTAGCGGGTCAAAAGTTTAATAACAACAATCTTTATATTTTTTGGAAAATTAGTGACTAGTCATAATAAAGACACCATCATTCATCTTGCGAGTATCAAAACTGGGATTTTTCCATAAACTTAGTTGGGTGCCTCTTTGTTTAAAGGCCGGACTAAAATCTCATATTTCCAACCTCTTGTTGGAAAAGTTAAAGCTCGCTTAGAAGGTTGGGCTGCTGCTATGCTTTCTCCTGCTGGTAAAATTCTTCTTAATAATTTTGTTTTATCCTTAATCCTTATTTTTTCTCTCTCGGTTCTTCCTGTACCTAAACATGTTTTGAAATCTCTTGAAACAATCATGAAGAGTTTTCTATGGAGGTCTGGTAATAACAATCATAATTGGATATCATGGGCCGTAGTAAAAAGTCCTAAGAAATAAGGTGGACTTATTATTACTTCTTTCTTTAACACGAAGGAAGCTTTGCATTGTAAGATAGCTTGGAAATTCATGAAAGGCCAAGGTCGATACCCTAGATTTATGAGAAGTAAATTAGTAATATATATTATGGCATCATATTCCGGCGTATCTAAACACAGCTGCATAATACTTAATCATGTTGATAAAATGTCTCAGTTTTCGGCTTGTCGTCTGGCTAAAGGCGAGATATCATTTTGGCATTCTTGATGATTGTGTGATAAATTAAAATGTGACAAGCATAGTTTTTTTCGTGATTCTTTACTCAAAGATATTTTTATTGACCAGTTTAAATTACAAGTTTTGTCATATATTCTGAGCCATTGCGATCGTGAAATTTATAACTATCAATCGTGACTTCTTCCAAATAGAGAAGATACGTTAATATGAACTTTGGTTTCCGATGACCAGTTTATTACATCTTTATTTAAGGCTAAAATTCAAAATTCAATAATTTTGATGAATTATAGTAGAATATGGACGTCTATTCTTCCTCTGATTTTTTTTAAAATTTATATATTCCAAGCTTTCAACGGATGATCAAATCATTTCTCCTACGATTCCACTTGCATCGAAATGTGTATGTTTGAAGAATCCATAACATGAGACATTAAATCAGCTTTCTTTACATTGTGACTTTGCTAATACTTTCTAGGGTTACTTTGCTTATTGGTTACAACTATTAGAATTTTCTTACGTTTTATAATTATTTAGGTTTCATTACAACAAAAATAGAAGTCAAGAATTAATATGGGAATCATTTAGTCAAATCAACATGTGATAAATTTTATACGAATGTTGTTGATTGATAAATTTAATGGAATGAAGGTGACTGATACTCATATTTTCACTCCCTAAGAATCTTGCTTTCACTTAAACTACCAATAGTTCAACCTCGGAGTAATATAAGTAAGTTGGTGTGATGGATTAAACCTCCAGAAGGACATTTACAATTTAATTTTTATGGTTCGTGCTGCAATGGAGAATGTACTGTTGGAGGAATTATACGTGATGTGATTGAGGACATGGTTGTTGCTTTTACTTCGTTTATAGGAAATGGAAGTGTTTTATAAGCTGAATGTTGTATTTTACTTTTGGGGTTGCAAATTTCTTACTCTTTCTCTTTGGTTGTTGGTTTTATTGAGGGGGTTGTAAACTTGTGATTAATGTTGCAAAATCTCATTCCATGTCTTGGGTTACAAGGAATGAACCCAAATGAAAATTCATTATTTGATTGCTATATTCTAATTGTTAGAAGAAAAAAGTGGTTAGAATACCAATTGCTATATTCTAAAACAAATGGAAATTCATTATTCAATCCACAAGACATGCATATAATACATCCAATGATAAAGATTATGGATGCTTAAGAGATCCAAGAGCTTGTTGTGTTAAAAATACTTTTTTAAAGAAATACAGGTTTATGGGAACTTGATGGTATGAAGCTGCCAATCATTGTATTGAATAAAACTATAAAACGTAAACGAATGAGAAAAGATGATGTATCATTTCTCTTTGTAGCGATAACACGCATTAGAAGTCATAACTAAATAGAATATATATATAGTTTATAACTTCACTTCTAAAATTTTGTTTGACTTAATAATATCATTATTTAATGGTCTCGTATCTCTATGCGATAATGGTTATTGAGTTCATAAAGTCCAATATATTATGGGTTGAATTCGTAAAGTCCAATATATTAATACTCTTATATTAACTCAACTGTTATCTAAATGATATAATTCATGATACTTTTATATTAGGGAAGTTACCTACTCAATTATTATATGGTCATCTAGTACCCAAGTTTCGTTCTATTACCTCTTAAATCTAACATTATTTTAATACCCCAACTACATTCACCCTTCATCAACAACCACGTAACCAAAATTTCTCTTTCTTACTTCCTCTTTTTATTTTATTTTTTAAAAGATCTGTATCTTTCAAACCGGAGCTCGGAAAAATTATATGAAAGTACCAACGTTTTTGTTTTTTAAGATGAACAAAACTAGATCCATTGATGATATTTTTTTATTTTTAAAAATAAAATAAAATTTCACAAGTAAGAACTCTTAGGAAATAGAGAAAGTTGCACACAACTCTCAGGAAATCGAAAGAGTTGCAAACAACTCTCATGTTAGTTTTTTCAAACAACTCTGAGGCTAGTAATGGTGAAGGTACCAACAGATATATATATAGTCGGAGGTATTTTTGTCTAAATTTTAGATGGAGGTACCAAATGACACTATCCTAATTTCGAGTACTAGTGGGTAATTATGTACTTGAATGAGTATTTATTGGTACTTCTCTCTTTATATTATTATATATTAATCCACTGTATTAGTGATTTTATTTAATTATATAATATTCTACAAAACCTCTTATAAGACATATATGACCCAATATCTTCATGAAATTAGTAGCATAATTAGTCTACTGTCTTCTCTTTCCTACGGAGAAAATATTAAACTATGGATGCATAATAATAACAACAATTCTTTCACCATTTAAAACACATACCATGCCCTCCGCCCATCTGCCTTTTAAGGCTTCTTAGGACCTTGTAACAAACTTCTTTCTCGGGTAACCGACTGCATACGTCAAGGTAGCTTTTTTACCGTCGCGTTTCACGGATTGATGGAGGAGCTCCGTTTCTACCATGACTGGCGGTTTCGATGAGAACGTACGTCAAGATAGCTGCTTCACCGTCGCGTTTCACGAAGTGATGGAGGAGGCTGCACTATTGGAAGGTCTCATGGACCAAACGTCAATGAGTTAAACTGGCTCCAAACTGCTAGTTTCTGTTAGAATTGGTGTGCGAGTGTGTGAACGGACCTCACGGACACCCAAGATATTGTTCGCTTTGCGCTCGTAGGCGCGCACGGATTTGCTCTTGGGTGTACTTCCAAAAGGCCTCTTACTAGTTGAGGTGGGCTCACACTTATATACACTCTTCTATGCTCTTTGTTATAGAATTGGTGTGCGAGTGTGACGGATTTGCTCTTAGGTGTACTATAAAAAGGCCTCTTACTAGTTGAGGTGGGCTCACACTTATATACACTCTTTTATGCTCTTTGTTAGCAATGTGGGATTGGAGGTCTTTTATGGAATGAAGTTTTATTCTTCGCAGTTTGCTGTCCGCGATCGGGCATATTTGGCATCCTTTAGCCTTAATAATCCTTACTAACTGATTTTGCTTTTTGATTTTTACATGTACTTCGTTGGTTATGGTCGCCACGTTGACTCGAACATCTTAATTCTTCAATTTTGACTTTGCTTATGTACATGCTGTTTTACCATATTATAAGGATGTTAACATCTGTAGTACTTGTACAGGATATATTTATATTATTGGTATCTTCTTGTAAGTCGGAGAATATCTCGACATATAATGTAAACTATTTATTTTTTATTTTATAATTTCTTATTAGAAAATTTGAGCGTATCTCTATTATAAGGTAATACGAGGATAAATGGCAAAACAAAAGCCATTTGAATTAGCAGTTGATAAGAGTAATATTTGTTACTGGGAAACAATCAATATTTGTATAACAGATAATGATAAAACAAAATCGACAATATTTAAAATAAAAAACCATTATGTTCAGGAATTTGGTATAGAAATTGTAAATCAAAATTTGTAAAAAGTAATTGAAACACAAGTGAAAATAAATATATCCTGATGATTGCCCATACCAATATTGCAGTTCAAGGTCATTGTTCAACCTTGTAAATATCAACGCCATGTTACAGTCTTGTTAGACGTCGATATCCACTTAATAATTTTATATAATTTCTAATAAGAGGTGAGAGTTGCGCACATAAAAATAGTTGGCATAAATAATATTAGTTTATGAGTTAGTTTAATTGACATTCAATAGAGTAAAGTCTAACCACTTGAAGGATTAGAAGGCACGTAAGATTCTATTAAAAGTGCAAAATATGTAATGGTGATATATGAATTTTAGGAGGAGTTTCCGTATCAAATTATATTTAGAAGGGATTAAGAATACAACTTCTAGACTACTAAAACTATAGAGAGAGAAAGTCAACAAAAGTACAAGTAATGGACTTCATAGATCTAACTACTTCTTAATTACAATCTTCATCTTTACATTTATTGTTTAATGACAATTAATCATATCTCAATATTTACTTTATAATTTTCTCTAACTTTGTTGTTTCTTTGCAAATTCTCACTTGTCTTTTATTCTTTCTTATCATGTAGAAAAAGAATCAGCTAAAACGATATCTTCGACTCTGTTTGCGGATGAGAAAATTTACAGAATGAAAACATCAGCATAGAAAATAAAAATTTATGATTTCATTTAAAGTGAAGTTATGTGTTTGGCTTTTAACAATCAAGTTTTCAGATTCTTTTATTGATGGAACTTCCGCTGAAAAACATTCATTCCCTAATCTTAAAAGAATCAGTTAGACAATCAGCTCAGCTTTGAAAAGCAAAAAAAAGTCGAATTAAAAAAACAATAAAAAGAAAAAAAAACACGCTTCAAGGAAAACCGCGCCAAATATATTTGCTTCATAAATTTCATACCTCATTTAAATTGTATCTAGATTTAACCCAAAACCTTATGTCAACATTATCTTGAAAACTACTCATTTGTTTTTGAAAAAAAAAGTATTGTAGTTTATGTTTGATAACTCAACGAGTCAAGTGAATATCAGACCTATTAAAAAAAGTCGAAGAATTTTTCGAATTTTGAAACAGAGTGAAGTTGCCGATGATGATAGCACAGTGAAACTAATGCAAGGTTAGACTCATTAAAAAGAGCTGAGTAAGTTTTTGAACTTAAAAAGACAATGAAGTAATTTAGTGAGTCGTAAATTACTCATTAAGGACAATATCATTTTTTCATCTTCTTCTTTGTGTTAAAGTCTCTACAAAACTAAAAGTTAGGTTTTTGTGAATGTATTGAAAACGGAAGAGTCACCGAGTCTTCCTAATAAAATCGATTTGCAGCAGATCCGAAGACGTAGGGATAGTTCGTTGAACTCCATTAACCATTAGTGTATTTTATTTCACTTTTGTTTTCGTGTTCCTTTTTCCTTTAATCTAATTGCACGAAAGTTATGTATTTTTTCAAAATCTCTTTTTGCCTCAAGCCAGTTTATAAGCGATTCGCCTGGAAAATAGTGTATTTTCCCTATAAATAGTATTAGAGCATCAGGTTTGGTAGTTTTCAAGAGAAGGTGAAATTCGAGTCGGAGCAATGATTACAACCGAAGGAAATGTGAGACTAAAAAACGTTCGATGGCATAGATTTTGGGTTCTAGAAGAAGCAGATTGAAGATTATCTGTACGAGAAATAACTCTATCGACCCCTATCAGAGAAAAAACGAGAGTGTATGAAACATGAAGAATGAACCCTTCTTGACAAACAAACTCTTGGAGTTATCTGATTGGCGTTATCCCGCAATGTTGCTTTCAACATCGTAAAAGAAATAACCACATCGGATGTTATGAATGCTCTCTCCATTATGTATGAGAAGCCATCGACATCTAACAAAGTTCACTTGATGAAGCGTTTTGTGAATGACGGAATACGTGTTGGTAGCTCAATGCCTCAATGAACTCAATACAATCACAACCCAATTGAGTTCAATTGAAAGTGATTTTGATGAACAAGTACGAGCGTCGATATTTTTGTCTTCACTACCCGATAATTGGAATGCTGTTATCACGACGGTGAGTAGCTCGTCAAGAAGCAATAAGTTAAAATTTTGATGATGTTCGTGACCTAGTTCTCAGTGAAAAGATTCAAAGGAGAGAACTGGGAGAGTCATCAATCTCCTCAGTCTTACATACAAATTCGAGAGGAAGAAATTCAACCAAAGGTAAATCGAACTACTGAGGAAAATCAAAGTACTAGAGGTTCAAGTCTAGGAATCCTAAAAATCCTAAAAAGTCTAACTACCGAGCACTATAAATTTTATTGCAAGAGAAAACCAAAGGACGAGGAGAAGAAGACAGAGGAAAATATCATTACAGAAGGAGACGATGCATTAATATGCTCTGTAGAAATCAGGGAAGAGTCTTGGGTTTTAGACTATGGAGTATCATTTCATTGTACTTCGAAGAAAAATTTCTTCGAGAGGTGTGTCTGTGGTAACATTGGAAAAGTATATCTTGGTGATGATCAACCTTGTGATATTATTGGTAAAGGTACTGTTAAAATTAATTTGAATGGGTTTGTCTTGGAATTAAAAGAGGTCAGGCATATCTCTAATTTGAGAAAGAACATAGTGCTAGTAGCTTAGTTGGCTAGCGAAATCTACAATACGATCATCCGTGGTGAGAATCGTAAGATTTCAAAGGGAGCAATGACGGTTTCTCGAGGAAAGAAACTCTTTACAAGACAGCAGAGACGAGTTGTTCAATTGCAATAGCAGCAGAAAAAGAAAATAAAAATGTTTGACACCAAAGGTTTGGCCATATGAGTGAGAAAGGTATGAAAATTATGTACTCGAAAGGGAAGTTTCGAGGTCCTAATTCAGTCGATATAGAAATGTGAAAAAATTGTAGACTTGGAAAACATAAAAGGGTCAGTTTTCAGACAAGTGGCAGAACCCTAAAGAAACAAAGGTTGGAGCTTGTTCACTCTGATGTTTGGGGGCCAACAACTGTTTCATGTATAGGAGGGAAACCTTAGTTCGTTACTTTTATCGATGATCATTCTCGAAAGGTATTGATTTATTTTCTAAAGAATAAATATAAGATGTTTGATATCTTTAGGAATTGGTAATCGATAAGTTAGAATGAGACAGGTCTAAAGATTAAAAAGCTCAGAACCGATAATGATGGTGAATTTAAGGACAACAAATTCAGTAATTTTTTCTATGACCACGAGATCAGTATGGAGAGAACTATTTCAGGTACGTCTCAACACAATGGTATTTCCAAACGTATAAAGTAAACATTGACTTTAAAATCCAGAAGCATTTGTATACAGTCTGGTTTACCGAAGCAGTTCTGGGCTTCAGAAGCGTTATATAGCAAATTTCACTTGTTAATGGAGAATTTCTCCAATCGACGCCTTGCACAAACTGATCATCTGTTCCCATTACCGCATATAAATTTCAGTCAGTCTCACCATACTGATTGGAAGTGTTTTCTTCACACCATGTAGACCTAGGAACATTGTCCATTTTAGATTTGTTTTCATTTTTATGCTTCCTCGACTGATCTTTGTCCGATATCTCTTTCAAAGAACCCTTGTATCTTTTAAAACCCAAAACAGAGCTTTCTACCTCTTCATCATTAGAATCTATATACTTTTACTTATCTTTTTTCCCTTTGTGAAAGGAATAACGCTCTTTAGGAGATACGAAGCACGCTTTTTATGTTCACTTTTAGCTCGCCGTTCAGCACAGGATCGATCAGATTGATCTCCCATATCATTTTTTTATTCTCTTGTCTCACTTTGGATTTGAGCTTCGCCGAGTGGATTTCTTGTTCTCGTTGTTCATATTTTCATTTAACGCATTTATTTTGTCTAAAAGCGGATTCATACGCATCTCAATGTCTGATTGAGTTTGGATCAGAGATAATCCATCTAGTCTATTTTCGTTCCTTTCCTAATCATCTTTCAAAGTTTCCATCTCCGATCGAAGTGATGGATTGTTTTCGGGATTCATTGTATGAAATTCAAACGAACAAACAATAAGATTTTATTAAATTCGAACAAATAAAGTCACCGATTCTTAATTCTGTCCCCAATAAAGTCGCCAATTTGGTGAGTTCTGATATTAAATTTGTTGCCTTAGGAAATTGTTATATGAAAATTATAAAGAGAGAAATAGATAAAAAGTTTTTAGAGAGAGAAAGTCTAAGTGAAAATGAGCTTAGTAGAAAAAGTGTTCAACCCTTTTATTTGGTTAGCTTTGCCTTTTATATAGAGGAGCCAATACTTAGCCTTAAACTGAAATCGATTACAAAAGAGGACTAATTACCTTTAGTTCTTAATAATATTACATAGTCTCAATTGTTCTCTTGAACTTACATTATTTACACTTTAGTCTTTAAAATCTTACTTCCGTATCAAAGTTTATCATGCTAATTTGATTATATAAGAAACCAATTATTACTCAAATAGGTTTAGATTTTGGTAAAACTTATATATCATTAGAAAAATTCTATTGTTTTTTGTGATGATTTATTTGGTTAGTGGGTTGTCATATGGTAAGAAGTTACACTAGCTTCCCCTTTTCTATTCATACTATGGCTGAAAACCTTGCCAAATCACCGTTGTTTGCCACATGTTGCATTCATGCCACGAAGGTTATTTCGTCTCAAAACGAGTCAATGTTCTTTGAAAATGTGTCATCCAAATCAACTACTCATTATTCTAAATACAGTCACTCATTAATACCTACCCATTAAAAACCTTTTAAATTCTTCAATATGTGGAAATCCCATCCCCAATTCAACTACTCATTGTTCTAAATACAGTCACTCATTAATACCTACTCGTTAAAAACCTTTTAAATTATTTAATATATGAAAATCCCATCGCCAATTCAAAAACATTATGTCCAATAGCTGGAACCTACCTATTTTTTTTCTGGTATGAGTCGTGTCACTGAAAAACTCAATCGTCTTCAGCACGAGCTAGACTATCTCAATCGGTAAGAGTATAGTGACATTAGTACCAGGGTTACTAATGCTCAATATAGTCTCTTTCATGCTCAATCAAACCTTACCAATGACCTTCTTGATCCTACCTTTGTCACCAATGAAGTCGAAGCTTCCACGACTTTTCTATTTCTTAGTTGTGCCAAAGAATCCTTCCTTTAGCAAAAATCTAAAGAAAACTGGATCAAGCTTGGTGACAAAAACACCAAATTCTTCCACAACAGTATTAAAACTCGGTTTTTTCGTAATAAAATAATGACTAGGGGATCTCTATCTCTTCCCATGCTAGTGTCTCTAATATTTTTGTGAGATACTTCGAAAACTTCATTGGTACCCGACACCCTATTGGGTATCCGGGGTTGCATAAAGTTGCCTCTTTTATTTACACTAAAGTTAATGATTCTGATATGGACTCCATGCTCCGGGAGATAACTAGCGATAAGATCAAATCTACCCTCTTCAGTATTGATAGTGATAAATCATCTGGCCCTGATGGTTTTAATTCTAGTTTTTTTAAAAACTTTCTGGAATTTGGTCGCGGATGACATTTATAACGGTGTTCAAGAAGTTTTCCAATCCAGAACTATTAACCCCTCTTGGAATTCCACTTCCATTTCTCTGATTCCCAAAAAAGATTCCCCTTCTGCAGCTGCAGATTTTAGACTGAATGCTCTTTGTAATGTTGTTTACAAAATCATCTCTAAAATATTAGCTAATAGAATTAAGGATTTTTTCTCCTATCTGACTGATAATTCTCAACCGGCCTTCGTATCGGGTAAGAACATTTCGGATAACATCATTTTCTCCCAAGAGCTTCTTAATGACTACCATACTAATAAATATGGTAAACAAATAGTTCTTAAGATTGATCTTATGAAGGCTTTTGACAATGTCCAATGGCATCTCATCCTTGATATTCTTATGTCTATGAGTTTCCTATATAAGATGATCATTTGGATCATCAATTGTATCTTTACCGCCTCCTTTTTCATCATCATCAATGTCGACCCTTATGGTAATTTCAAAGGTAGAAAGGGTCTCATGCAAAGGGACCTGCTCTCATGGAGAAGAGTAATGACAATAATTTCAAATTCCACTGGAAATGTGACAAACTTAAAATCACGAACGTGTGCTTTGCATACGATCTCATAATTTTTTTCCGTAGAGATGTCACCTTTCTTCTCCTTATCAAAGAGGCTCTGCATGATTTCTATACTTTTTCTGGTCTCAACGTCAATCCGTGTAAAAGTCACGTCTACCTTTCGAGCATCAAGAACCTTCTTCGCTCTGAGCTTCTCTGTCTATTATGGGTTTCTTAGAAGGTTCTCTTCCAGTTAGATATATTGGAGTCCCCCTCCTCATGAGTCGTCTGACCCACTCAGATTTTCGCCCCCTTATTCATAAGATTACCACTAGGATCGATTCTTGGACTTCCAACCATCTATCTTATGCGGGTAGACTTCAGCTCATCAAATCTGTCTTATTCGCGGGGCAAGTTTATTGGTCGTCCATTTTTATTCTTAATTCTAGGATCATTAAAGAGCTAACTCAATATTTTCGTCGATTTCTTTGGTCGGGTTCTACTATGAAGGTTCATGAGGAAAATGTTGTGTGGTCCAACATCACTTCTCCCATTAAGGAGGGCGGCTTTGGGATCCTAGTTCTAAAAATCTAGAATTATGCTGTTGTCCTTAAGCATCTATGGTCTATTATCAGTAATAACGATCACTCGATCTTGAGTGATTGAATAAAAATTAAAAAAAATAAAAAACAATAACTTTTGGGATCTCTCTATTGGATCCTCTCCCTCTTGGATTTGGAGCAAAATTCTTCGTCTGCGCCATTTGGCGAGCAATTTGTACAAGGTGGCTATTAGAAATGGTTCAAGTACTTCCTTATGGTTTCATTCATGGCTCATTCCCACCTCTCTTCTGCGGTATTATGGAGCCGATATCATTGATGACTTCAGACTCAAGAAAAATCTCAAAGTCTCGGATATCATCCGAAATGGAAATTGGAACTGGCATTCCAATGTCAGATTTGCACGAGCTAGAATTAACGTCAACCTTAGGGAGATAAATTGACTCATCCTCACTCTCCCCTCTCCCAACATCTTCTCAAATGACATCCTTTTTTGGACGGCCAAGGCGGGATGCTTCAAGTTTACCATCAATGATACCTATAATGCTATTCGTACGCCCGAACCTGTCGTGGGGTGGGCCGAGTTAGTATGAAATAAATACATTATTTTCCGTCACTCTTTTATTTTATGGCCTGCAGTCGAGGAAAAAATTTCTACTAGAGACAAGTTACTCAGTTGGGGTATTAATACCCCGTCTGATTGCGCCTATGCAACACTGCTCCTGAAACTATAGCTCAGCTCCTCCTTGACCGTAGTTTTGCTCAGAATAATCTAAACAGCGAAGAAAAAAAATGTGTTAGCCTTTTCTCTTTTTCATTCTTTAAGAATCAACAATATAAAAACTTGACATCTCTTTGTTTACTACTCTCACAATTATGCAAAGAGAGGAGATTTGTTAATAATCTTAGAATTTAATTCGGAGTAATAAAAAGCAAAAGAAAAACAGTTCTTCGATTTTTTCACCACTGATTTTACAATTGTGTAAAAGGAGTTCTAACCGAAGAATTTAATTTATGGGATGAGAATGAGAGAGATTTACTTTTGTGAAACAAGATATAAAAACATATCATATTTAATACCTGCGAAAATGTAAAACAAACACCCATCTAAACTTCAATAGGTGTCAAAAAGATAAAACTGACACCAAAACCGAGAAGTTATTTTGCATATATATAGCTCACCTCCTCCTGAAACTATAGCTCAGATTATTAACAATAGCTGATAATAACAAATCGAGAAGTTATTTTGCATATATATATTTTTTATAATTTTTTATCGACCATAGTTCAAAAATATTCAATTAATTAATTTATTTTGTATAAAAGTTTATTAAACATTATATATTTTTAAAATTACTTTTGATGTGGTCTAGATACGGTGCATGTGTTTACGTTATTTTTTTACAACAATTATTTCTGGTTTTTAATATATGGCTTTACTTTTTGACAAGATTTATTTTTTGATAAATAATTATTCTTCTAATTCGTTATATTATCATAAGTTAAAATCTAATGTTATAATAAATATTATATTTTTAAAAATTATGATATTAGTAAAAAAACGTGAGGTTTTTGTAGAGGTTCTTAAAGAGAAGAAGTGAAAAAGAGAGAAACTAAACATTTTTTTATATCCTCCAAAAATTATGTATCAATTTATGAAGATTCAAAAGAGATATAAATGAAGGAAACATTTGAAAGAAAGATTGAAGCTTATACACAACAAAAAATACTTACTATTAATTTTTTATTTGAGTTTGTGAAATTTTGTTTGGGTTTTTATTGATTTTTTTTGTTTTTACAGGGATGGAAAATTTGGAAGAAAGAGAATGTTAATTCGGGAAATTGAAGCAAAAATGATAGGGATGAAGAGGTATATGTCAAAGTTGACTTTGATATTGATAAACAAAATTCGATCTAGGTTTGATGATTTTTTTTTATGAATCTATGCTTATGAATTTATGTTTTTTTTCCTTCTCTTGAAATCTATCAGGAACGAGGTTTCTCGAGTCTCGAACATCTATGGTTTCCAAGCTCCCGGACAAATATGTTCATTCACGAAATTTTCCTAGATGCTCACTATGTTTTTTTTCCTCATTTTTTTTATGTATTCTCTCTTAGTGGATTAAGCGTGTCTAATATTGGTTAATTGCTCATAATATTATAATATGTAGGTTATATACTCTATAACCAACTAATAACGCGATGGAAATAGAAAAAAACCAATGATAGATGAAACCTTAATACAAAGGTGACATGATGAAACCCTAATCCAAGGATAACAAAAACTAAAATTTTCAAACATAAAAAATATATTATTCCAAAAACTCATTTAAAAATTACGGTATATGAGGCTTTATATAAGAGTTGCTCAAAACTCTAAATTAGAATACAAAGAAATAAAATAAATGTCTTAAAATAAACTAAAATCAATCCTTAATACAATTAAATTTGATTTAAATAATATAAGATATTTCAAAACAATAAAATTAAATTAGAAAATTTGTTTGTTTGGACTTTTTGGGCTACACCATTCTCTTCTAATTGACAAGAATTCGTCATCGAATTCACAGCACCATCACCATTAACAACCAAAATTATTTTATTTTATTTTTTCAATTTTTACATTGGGAATTATAATTGTTGACATTGTGAGAATAAAATAAATTATTCTCGAGAGTTCATTATTCGAAGTTATAAAGCCATCGAGTTGATGAAAAAAATTTGGTTTCGAAATCATTTTCATAGCCTGAAAATAACACCTCATATCCGGTTAATGAAAAAAAAAATTTGGTTTCCAAAACGTCTTTATAACGTGATAGAGTATCTCGATAAGGAAGTTGTGGGTTTGAATAATATAATTTATATTTGATTTGAATAATATAAGATATTTGAATAAAATAAAATAAAATTATAAAAAAAATTTGTTTGGACTTTTTGGACTACATCATCCTCTCCTAGTTGTCGAAAACAGCTACATAGTTGTGGGTTGTCTGGCTTACATCATCCTCGCCCAGTTGGAAAGAATTCGCCCTCGAATTCTCAATGTGATCATCATTAGCCGATTCTTAAACTTCTTCAATAAATCTTGCTTTTGTTTCTCTATCAATTTCGTGTGGTAGATGTAGCCATGCATAGTAAACAACTGCTTCTTCTATAGTGATCTGCGGCAAATATATGTCAAATGTTTCCTCAACTTCATCGTTCAATCGCACATTTAGTATCACACTGCCCTCACAAATATTATCTATTACTTTATCACCTCAAAAAATGCCTCCAAATTCTATTACAAAACCTAACCTTGTATCCATTAAAACAATACTTGTTTTTATAAATATCTTCATAATCTCGAACATAAAAATATCATCTTTTATTTTCCCAACGCAAAAACATGCATCAACAGAGAGCTGAAACATGGGTTCGATCTTAGGATAAAATAAAATAACTTGAAGATAAATCTGCATGATAAAAGCTATTGTTTCGTAGTCCTTCTTCAACAGAAGTTTTGAAAGAGATGCAACCCTTCTCTAACGAAACCTCTATTGGTTGCAAATTACCTTCATTCGCATCAACTGTATCTTCCTTCATGCTGATTTCTTTCTCATCACTAGTTTTTTTTATCAGCAATTGATGAAAAACTTAGTTTCAAAATCTCTAACTTTTCGGGCACTTCCAATTCTCCTACATCAATGCTCTTCTTCTCGACCCCATCATCATACTTAGAGCTGTCGACGGTTCTCCGGAACCGAGAACCGGACCGGGACCGAACCGATAAGGACCGGACCGAGAACCGGACCGAACCTTAACGGTTCGGTTCGCGGTTCCATTCTAAAAACCGAAAACCGATAAGGAACCGAAACAAAAAAACCGGTTAGGAACCGAACCGATAAAACCGATAAACCGATAGGACCGATATGGAATCGAACCGATAAAACCGGTAAACCGATAGAACCGATACGGAATCGAACCGATAGAACCGATAAACCGGTAGAACCGATAAAAAATCGGACCAATAAAACCGTTAGAACCGATTATTTATTATTATTATTTATTCTTTTATAAATTATAGTACCAAATTAATAGTTAATTACTGATTTTCAAAAGATTAATTTATAAACTTTAATTTTTATATTATTTACTTCAATATAAAAAATAAAAAATTTAATTTTAATTAAATTTAATTTTTTTTAAGTGGACCGAGCCGGACCGAAACCGGACCGATAACGAACCGAACCGAAACCGGACCGAACCGAAATCGGACCGAAACGGTACCGGACCGAAACCGAACCGAACCGAACTCGGACCGAACCGAAACCGGAACCGAACCGAACCGGACCGAACCGAACCGGACCGAACCGGACCGAACCGAACCGAACCGAAAGCTTAGCGGTTCGGTCCGGTTCCAAAAAAAAAAAACCGAAAGCTTAACGGTTCGGTCCGGTCCGAACCGATAAGCTTAGCGGTCCGGTCCGGTTCCGGCAAAACCCGGACCGAACCGGACCGATAACAGCCCTAATCATACTCATCGTAGACTGGTTTGTTAAATAACGACCTAGATGCATCTTTAAAGATATCTTTATCATAGAATGGTTTGTCAAACACGAGCTCAGACACATTTTTAGCATCACATCTAAGATCGGTAGCTGGTGCAGTATGAGTATGAAAATCCTTAACTAGTGGTGGTTTTGGAAACAATACTCGAGATGTCACTAATATAAACTTGCAACCATCTTTCATAAAACTGTATCGATTAATTCTACCATCATAAGTAGAATTCCAATTAAATTTCCATGAATGTCTTAAAACTAGATGAAAAACGTCCATAGGAACTACGTCATACCATGCTCTATATTTGTAGTTACCAACATAAAATGCAATTTGACAGCATTTAGAAACTCTTACCTTAGTTTACTCTATCAGTCCTGACATTATGTACGAGTATAGAAGAGCATCATTCTTCGACGCCAACCTCCTTTGAAATCAGATTCTCATAACTATCTGAATCGATTACAAACTTGCAAATTCTGCTTCCAATTGTGCAGATGTCGTTCTCTATTCTACTCCTCAAATCAAGAGGTACCCAGAACATGATCCATATATCTGTGGAACAAGAATTGTTGGGTGATGATACCAACTGATAGCGTGACGAAAGATTATAAGAAATAAACAACAATAAAACCCTAACCATAGGTTAGAGAAATAAAGAGACTGAGATAAATAATTCGCAAAATTTAATTAATCAAAGTATGACGGTACAATAAGGTATAAGATGCTTTATATAGCAATTACCCAAAACCCTAATCAAATATTGTAAAAACATATTGTTTGGCTTGTCGAGACGCTGAATTTGAGTACCAATTTCCTTAGTTGTAATACTCGAGTGACAAATAAGCCTCATTCGCGTCTGTCCAAAACAGCTACATAGTTGTGAGTTGTTTGGCCTACATCACAAACTTTTCTATTGAAAATAAATATGCTCATATTATTGGTAGTGTGTGAAGTTGTGAGTCAATGCATATTGATGGTATACACTAAAATATTTAACGATATGGTTATGTTGTTCATATATTTTTAAGTAGTCAATAGGGATGATGGATATTAGTCAATTGACCTCGAGCTTCAGTATTATGATCAAAAGTATTTCGAGCCCACTTTAGATCAAATTTTTAGGCTGAAGTTTGTTTAGAAAATAGGCCTATTAGGAGTTGCTTGAAAATTGATAAACTCCGACAAACTCCATATAGTTAACATGATGAAAGAGTAATTTAAGTTTTTCCAAGCAAGTTAATTTTTTTTATCCTTATCTTTTCTTTATTTGACACATTTTTACTTTATCCATATGTGGGAGTTCTTAATTTTAGTCCAATTTTTGGTGATTTTTTGGGTATAAGTTTGGTTGATCTCGACAGAAATAAAATATGGAAGATGTTTGGGCTCGATGCTGAAGAAACTCCAAAGAAAAAAACTTTTTGATTTGGTCTAAACTTTTTAGAATTGCTTTAAGTCGTAATATTTTGGACTTAAACTCATTTTTTTATTACCCATCACTGATGTCAAAAAATTATATCTCTTTTTCATATTTTTTGGATCTGCATCAAGCATTTCATGTAAAAAAAAGTAAACCAAACCAATGAATCGATAAATATTCACGACAAGGATATCAAAATTTGTTTGATATGTATTTTTAAACCTTAACTCCAAAAAAATTTAAGGTCTTTTTGAACAAAATATTATATGACGTGGATTGTAAAAATATTTTGTGTTTATATAATTTTGATAATGCAAAGCAATATTTTATATTTTAAATTGGGTTAAACAAATATTTATATTAACTTTTATATACCTCATTGGTCATGGTTTTTTAATATTATATATAGTAAAATTTCTTAGAACCAACGGTTATGTTAATTTCAATTTATTTTGGACAACGTTCGGGATTTTTCACCAAGTATTATCAATAATCAGATCATTTATAAAAAGAATTATGAGTTATTAATTTGTTTGAATATATATTCAATTATCAATATAATTTAATATGTAAATATATTTATATTATTTTACTTTTTAATTTATTTAAATTATTGACTATCCTGACCATAATTTACCGTTTATCCATTTTGGAAATGAGTTTATTTTTTTAAGCAAAAATGAAGCCTTTTATTAAATTGTGGAGGGTGGCCCACCACTAACCAATAATTTGATACATTTCGACCTATAATTTAAAATGAAGATTTGAGCGCCACTACAGTATCGTCCTCGCCAAAATCATTTGAGCAAAAACTCAATTGAAGCACAGCTTCGAGCGAAACACATCTTCAACAGCTAAATCTTTCTTCCTTCATCAGCACAATCAATCCTCCAATCTTCTTCCATCAACAATTTAAAACTCATCCAATTCTCAGGAATAGAGAACTTCCGAAAATTTTAAAGGATGAAGAGACAATTTCTAATTCAAGTTTAAATAACCTAGACACAAACTTTCGAGAAAGGTTGTGGCCATGAGTTGATTAGGGACTTTGAGATAAAGGAAACTTATCTTTTTTGCATAATTTAAAGACCATTTAGCAAGAAAATATGCTTCTTTATTTTGAATACGAGGAATAAACTTGATATTCATCTTCGAGGGAATCAACCTTCTACTAATCATGATTAAATGCTCGAGGTACAACGGAGACTTGCCATCAACAATCAAATTGACAAGAAGCAAACAGTCTGATTCTATGTCTACTTTGATCCATCTGTTCTTTGAGCAAATTACTAACCCTTTAAGAAGGACTGTGGCTTCCGCTGGCATCGTGGATAGCTTCCCATAAGTGTTGTCAGAGCAGTGGATAATATCTCATTCACTGTTTCGAATCACTATCCCACCACTACAGTCTCCATTGTTGAGACAGGCTGTATCCACGTTCATCTTCAGTTTATCCCCCTCAGGCGCAATCCACTTCATCCTCACCTAGACTGATACCTGCATTTATAGCATGATTCCAGTTCTGATATTTAAGCTTATTAGAAATATCAAGACCAATAATCACTCTGTTGATATTGTTTATAGTCATTAAAGTAGTATCATGATGCCCACTAAACTTAGAGCTGTTGCGGTTTTTCCAAATCATGTAACAAATGATTGTAGGAATAGTATGAGTAATATGGACTTTTGGAGCTGCTAAAGTGCTTCCATATGCTCCAAGAGTAGTGACAACTAACAAACAAATGGTTAGTGTCCTCACAGTTGGAGCGAAATTGGCACTTTGAAGTGAGGTTAAGATGCCTTCTTTGCAAGTTTGAATATGTCGATATATAGTTTTTAAGGAGTTTCCATAGATGGAACGAGTACTTTCTGGGAGTTAGATGATTCCAGGTCTTTTTTAAGCTTGATTGTGAAGCTTTAGTCATGAGAAAGAGCCCATAACATCCTATCATCCCTGTTGTTGTCTATTCTTACCTTTTTAATATGCTAAATTCTATATGCAGGCAAGAAATTCCTCAACTGATCAGTGTCTCAATCGTTATCTTTCCAGAAGGTATTGACATTTGCTTCCAAATACCAGACGTTATTGTCATTGCTGCTATGCTTCAGGATAAGAGATTGGTTGTGCCAATCCTCTCTCCAGAAGTCCATCTCACCTTTTTCCAGCAGCCACTTAATATTGCCTTCGGCTACATCTTTTACTGCATACATTCTTTTCCAAGTAAGAGAAGCGTTCATGTTAGATTTAGCCATTAGAGGATGCTTGTTATTACTGTAAATATTATGCATAACAGATTACCAAAAACTGTCTTTCTTTCTCAAATTAAACCATAACTTTTGAGAGAAGGTGTACTGAAAAATAAATTTATTTATATTGATTAAAACGACTAATATTTTATTTAAATCGTGGATAATTTCTTGTGCGATTGTATTTATGTAATTGTTACATTTATGAGGAATGTCTTCTTTGTACCTGAAATGAAAGTATCAAGTTGCGTAAAAAACTCTCAAGTTTCACTTGCAACATCAGTTACGTTGATGATTTGGTTCAATTTTTTCGCATCGAACCTGCGTTTGTCAATTTAGGAATAACATATATTTAGTTATGGACCCATAGGCATGAACGACAACCTTTATACAACGACCGAATCGAATATGTCTCTGCTTGTTTCTGGATCTTTTGACAATGTGGAGTCTAGTAGCTCTAAATTATTGAAGTCAACAAGGAATATAAAGGGATGGGTTTGGGACTTCGGGGGTATTAGAGAAGGATCTCTTGTGTATTTATTGGGAATGAGAGTATTAGAGATATGAGGTTCACTGACTTATATTATTACTTTACAAGTAGTAGTTTAGATTATTTGTAAATACCAAATAATAAAAACAATATCCATTTCCTATTTGATTCTCGATTTTAATATAGCAGGATGGCAATGGGTCGGTTTGGGTGCGGGTATTGCTAAACCCGTGACCCATCCCGTCTTAAATTTTTAAAACCCGTGGGATTTGTTCGGGTAAAAAAATTTGTTTCTCACGCCTAAACCCGTCGGGTTCGGATATATACTCGCGGATACCCATTTATAATTTATTTATCATTAAAAATATTTTCTTAATTAAATTTCCAATAAAAATTAAAAAAAAACAAAAGCAATATATTAAAATAGTAATAATATACGAATATAAAATCTTAAATTTAGTAAGAAATCTAAAAATTTAATATCAAATTTATAAAACATATTTAATAATAACGATTTATATTTTTAAGAAATTATATTTGTTTTTCAATAATATAAATTTATTAGAAAATTGCAACATGTTTTTTAAAATTGATTCAATCTAAATCTTTATATTTGTTAAGTATATACATATTTAAATAATATGAAATATGATAAACTTTAAATAGTGATAAAATTATCAAAACCAAAATAATAAATATATGAATTCTAAAGACCAAAAAATAAATTGAATTATATTATAATATAATTTTATAATTCATAAAATAATTATATATCATATATTAATTTTAAAATTCTAGAATATGTTATGTAATTCGGGTTCGGGTTTTCCCGTGGGAAATTATTTAAACCCATAACCCATCCCATACCCGGCGGGTAGTAAATTTTCAAACCCACAACCCATCCGTGGAAAATTTTTAAAACCCATAACCCATCCCATCAGGTCGGCTCGGGTCGGGTACCCGCAGATTCGGAAAAAATTACCATCCCTAGTTTCTGGGCTCGTTGTATGCTGCATTATCAAAGATAGAAGCTGCCCATCATGCAAGGAAGTGCTGATGCAATCGAGTGGCTCTTTAAATGCTTATTGGCTGCTGATTATTCAGCTGATTGGTTCTTATCGAAGTGGAGCTGTATTCTGAAAGATAAAAGCTGTTCAATCTACATGGATGTGCTGTCTCTTGACGCTATGATGATGTTCGTTGGTCGTGTTTTGAATTTAGGATAAGATGGCTGCTTATATGGTCAGCATGTCTAGACATGCTTGTTGGAAATTTTTACTCAAACTCATTGTAAACCCTAGATTGAAATAGGGTTTTGTTTGGTTTGGGTGGAAAAAGTTAGTGCCTTTCCTATGTATCCAAACTTCAAATTCAAAATTTCAAATAAAATAACTTTACTTAAAAAAAAATAAGCCGTATTATCAACCAACGTTCGATCAGCATCAGCATAAGACGGAGCCTAGTTTTGGTCATCATGATCCATTCTTCCTTACTCTTCTTGTACTCAACTCTTGGTGGCAGCCGCGGTCTGGGATAATAGTCGGTGCCCCATGTTTATGACACACCGTACAAGAATAATGCTATAAAAAACGATGGAGGAAGCAGGGTGCAGCTTTATGGAGACTTTTCACCTTTAGTAGTAAATCGCAATGCTCTGCTACGGTAATCGAGAAGATCATAGCAGACGCCTCCGGTGTATGGTTCATCTCCGGGTAAAAGCCTCGTCTCCTATTAAAATGCTAGTCTTCAGTAAAAAGCTCGTCTCCAAGGATTAGTTGGATTTGGGCAAAAGGACTAAATCAAACCAATTTTCAACAAATGGATGAGTTTTCCATTTTAATTAATTTCTCTGTTCATATCTTTATAATCTTATTTTATCTACTGAAAATATAGTGTCCATGGTTGCAGCATTTGAGATCACTACCGGTGGGAGCAAGGAGATGTGGTCCATGTTATCTTAAAATAATCTTTATTTTCCTAATCGAAAAGGTTATAGGACGAACGACTTCTATCTTTATGATAGAAAGGCTATGAGTCTAGTTATCTCCATCTCGACGACAAAAAAAGAAGCTAAAATAATCTCCATCTCCATGTTTGAAAAAAACTATAGGTTGAGTAATATACATCTCATGATCGACAAAGCTTTAAGTCATGCAATCTCTGTCTCCATGATAAAAAAGGTTATAAGCCAAATGCGCTCTTCTCCGTGCTAAAACGCCAAATGATATCCAAAGTAGAACGCCAAATAAATCTCCATCTCCACGACATAAATGGTTATAAGCCTAATGATCTCCATCTCCATGACACGGAGGATTTAAGCCAAATCATCTCCATCTCCTGTTTATGTGTTTGTTGCATATTTTCTTTCCATCCTTACAATTAGCGAAAGGGTCACTAACCACGTCTACGGGCTCAAGTGACCACACTCAGTCTAGACTAAGTGTCTATAAACACAATTGAGCTAATTGGTCACGCCTACAGGCTACGTAAATGTCATATTAAGCCTCATACCTTGTACTGGGTATATTGGAGAACTGGTTACAAACCAAGTCTATAGCAGACTACGCAATAGGGTCTTCACGTACTCGCCGCGAAACAGCTAGAAAGACATTGTTTGTCTTAAGCTACGCAATGGGCCCTACTGAGCTCGATCTTGTAAGGATATGCTCGGACATCTCAAAAGTTGAACAAACACATAAATCTCCACTCATATCAATTCATTACGCCAATTTCTATAAGAGATATTATCGTCTGAACACTACTATATTGCTTAAGTGCTTATCATCTACGCCAAGTAGCTTACGACATTCGATAAATTCTCCATCACAAGGTCCACAACATCTACAACATACTTACATAACGTACATATATATATAGTCTTCTCTTCATCCTTCACCGAAGACTAGGGGGGCTACACATTGATATCAATCCTATCCAATAAAAAGCAAAGCATGTCGAAGAAGCAGGTAACATCCTAGCAGCCTACTAATTGTTAACTGTAATATTTTCCTTTGGCAAAAAGATATTTTTATCCTCAAGGGAGGTTTCGGCTGGCAAAGGATTTTAACAAGACAGGAACATTTTAGTACGAACCAAGTTGGACTCGTCACGGACAATAGTTAAGTTATGAAAATTAATATAACCAAGCTTTATTACTTTTCGAAGTCCTGCCGACATGGCTGGCATAATTTCTTTGACATGATCAGCGGTGCCTTAGCGAAAAAGATGAATAAAGACAGAGTCATGACAACTGACAAAATAAAAACAAACAAGCTCCTTTAAAAGCAAAGAAGAACAAGAAGATTACACTATCCGGATATTATATGCGATTATTATATAGTCCTTAAGTTTCGCTATACTCCGACCTAAAGACTAGGGGTGTACTCCTGATAAGGAAATATTCTGTATATAATATCTGAATAAGAATGCAATGTATTTATAATTTAATTAGGCACTTATTATTGCATATTTATTATTTATACGACAGAATTGGTCAAACCACTAACAATATTAGTCGGAAATCTAGGAACCATGATATACAGTAAGTGAGGAGTGTAGTTAGTGGAAGTATATTAATTTGTAACCGCTTGTAAGTAGTGAACCAAAGGTCTCGCATAACTCTTATAACTAGGATCTGAGTAGCAAATGTCAAATGATCTTTTATTGGAATAGAGAAGCATTTTGTTATCTTTTATTTTTATCTCTTTCTCTCTCAATGACTGTGGTGTTTGATTACGTTTTGATTAGTTTTCAGTCGTATCAAAGGGTAAACAAAGTTTGTTTTCATTCAATTTAATTCGAGGAGAATAGTGTAATTTCTTGGATGGAAAGTGAAAAAGAATCTATTAAAAACAAAAAATATTACAAGTGATTGAATGACAGGTACAAAAAAGGATAGTTAAATTACTCATCTTCAGAACTCTCTTCGGAAGCTCCCCTCGAATCTTCCTCTTCGGATGACGAGCTATAAATAGCATCAAACGCCTCGCTAGGATGTTTTTCGATGCAAATTTTGCTCCAAAAGTGGAAAAGATCGATCTAGGGATATGAGGCATGGATGTTACGAAGGAGTGGGATGATATTTTATTCCGCACTATTTTTTATACCAGCCAACATGTATTTTACACACTGATCCTCAACAGCAATGACATGAAGTTGGTTTTCTGTATCAAATTGGATTTTGAAGGCAGTAATGTCATCTGTCAGTTTTTCCTTCTCTGCCTCACTTTTTCGAAGAGAAACTTGAAGAGGATCAAGTTTTATCTTCTTTTTATGTAATTGTTCAGAATGTTTAGTCTTGAGTTGATCGATTTAATTCTGACGCGAAGTGCTCAGATTTTCTTTTTCTTTTTGATATACTTCTTGAAGATGTTGCTTGATATGGAGGACCCTCTAAGAAATTCATACATGCCCATTTGAAAGTCATGAAATTGGTCTCTCACAATATTCCGAAGGGCTCCCTCATCTTTTTCTCACCTGCAGCAGCACTTTTATAGTGAACTACTTTTTAGCCATATGTTTTAATTGACTTCGTGAAGATCTGATCCCTTGAGTTAGTTATTGCGCTACAGCATCGAGATCAGAAAAAAGGTTGAAGAGCAGCTAGAATGTGTTCAGATGGTTCTGCAGGAGAAAAGATCGATGGGCTGGGTCGAGGAATAAGAGCTAAGGAGGATGTAGGAACAGTAACCTCCTGAGACATGGCTTCGGAAATAGTGCGAACATATCTTCTTCTAAGATTATTCAAATGATCTTGAATCTCTCGAACAGTGGGATCCTCGTCTCCAGCAAGTTCTTATGATTTAATGAAGTTGATAAAGCTATCAGGATCAAAATGATCATCACCTCGGTCATCTTTTATAGCCATAGTTTCGTTATGCTGATTGACACCATCTTCATCTGTTTCATTTTCTTTCTGCTGACTTTGTTGATTCTCTGTCATTATCACTTCGTCGCCATCGGATAGTATATGTTCGACCATCTCTACAACTTTCTTTTTTCCTTTCTGTTAGGAGTTGTTTTAGTGTTTCCTTTCTTTTTCGAAGAAGCGTGGTTTTCTTCTTTTTGGAGAAGGCTCACCTTCTACTGCTTCCTTGAATGTGGGAAGGTTACTTTCTGTTGCTTTCCTCTTCAAAACTTTTGGCTTCAGATCTATTGAAAGGCTAGTTTCCTTTTTATTCTTTTTTTGTTTTCTTCTTTTGGGGAAGATGGTTATATGATCTACTGCAATTTTCTAAAAATACCTTGCAGTCATGATAGGCTAACCTTTTGATATCATGTAGAGGATTGGGTGGTTCCATCAAATTCTCAATTGGAAGAGCTTCAAACGTGATTAGAAACAGGTGGCTGTTAAGAAAGTTGATAGGTTTGAAGTGTGTGAAAAGCGTTATTCCATTCTTTTTCAGACTAGGAAGCGAGCTTGATAAAAGTTTCTTTGGCTTTTTCTAGACGAATTGCATATCGCCTCGAAATATTTTCTCAAAATATTGAATTAAATAAGAAATAAAGATAGGATAGGATTAAAAATAAAAAGGAAAAAAACTTACGATTGCTCCTCAAGATGAGGTTTAATCTAGATGGGTTGGCTTTAGATATTTCCTTGCCTTTCTCCCAAGCACTTGAGATGAATACTTATAACATTTGTATGGTTCCTGTAGATCATCAATTATCTTTAAGTCATCATCCAGCGTAAGATAATAAAATGGAAGCACCGGTCCTTTTGAAAATTTGGTTAAAGAAATAAAGTCTTTGATACAGATCGGAATTTTAGATAAGCGAGAAGTCATGATGACCGCAGCGTGAACCATTGATTTGGTGTCACTTGAGTTGTACACAGATCTAAGAGTTCGACGTAGTCAACTATCATGGGTTCTTGTGGAAATTTAAAATCCCAATTGATGATCTCTACTAGTTCATATTTCTTTGTAATCTAAAGGAGTTTCTCCTTCTTTGGGAAGACGAAGTATAATTTTGTCTCTCATTCCCCATTGCTTCTTCAGATCAGTTATTTCTCTCTCCTTGTAATATGTATAGATAACATTTTTCAAAACCAGTATGTAGTGAGCTTCAAGAGGCCTCAATTTCTCACCTATTGACGCACGCAACTCGTCGGATATTGTCACAGACACTTTATTTTTTCTCGGTCTACGAGATTTTTCTTGTACAGTATTCTCTTATTCTTTTGAAGGTTCAGAATCAACTTTTCTTTTAGATTCATTATCCATCAATCGAACAATATTATTTGAGGGATTTTGTTGAGACGATTTCGATGTCTCAAAAATCTCCTTCGGGGGAGAGAAAGTTGCAATATTAATGTCTGAGGTGATATCAGCATCATCACCCAATGTATATAAAAGTTTTCCTTTTTGGAGTTCAAGGAGAATGAGAGTTTCAAAGATTGGTTGAGGAATGAGACGCTTCAGATCTCTTTGGAGAAGATTTGCTTACTTTACGATTGGTTTGAGATGATGATCCACTAAGAGAGGGTGAAATTCAAGGTGTTTTAGTTATTCGAGTTTTTGAGGATTTACTCTCTTCTATAAGAGGAGAAGGTGAAAAAACATGAGCCTTGGAAGGATCAAAGTCACTGTAATATATGGTCTTTGTAGATAGACCAAGGGCAGCGTAGCTTATTAATCTAGCCGTTTCATATTCTTCTTCTTATTCACTAATAGAAAAGTAGTCATAAGCTCCGAAGACGTTGTTGTCTTATTTTGGGGATTTGTGTTTTTTTGGCAATTTTGGCTTTAGATATCCTAGTTTTTCGACGTTTTTTCATAAAATGGCTGAAGATTGAACGGAAAAGATGAGTTTTCCAGTGAAAGTAGCCAGTAGATTGAAGCCGGTGAATGTAGCAAAAGAGTTTAAAACATTTGCAATTTCCCTCTCAAAGAATCTGTTTGTGAATCAAACAATGGGTAACAGTGGTATTTATAAGAAGAGAAAGATAGTCTTGAAGTGGAAAAGATGGACATTGATTGGACCGAATTTGAAACGATTATGTAGATAAGGATTCGACGCCTGTCATGCGATGGGCCTAGTGGCAGACATAGCCCCTAGGGTGTCATTATTTGCTAAAAAGTATACTTGGCATTTAGAGTATCAGCAACCGCATCGGATTATGATGTAAGGAATTGATTTCCCATTAAAATATTTCGAGCACTTGACACAAATAATTGTATAACAGCATAATCAAAGCAGTTCGAATTATAGATAAGGAGATTACCTTCACTTTTGATTATGTTCGAGGCTAGTTAGTTTTCATTCATTTACTTACATGAGAACAAAGGAGGCTATTGATAAGGAAATGGAAGTTTAAGGATTGAAATGTGAAGAATAAAACTGCTTATGACATATTGTAAAATTAGAGGAGAAAATTAGTATCTTGTATTTTAGTCATGGACTAGTATGTAATTATCCCTTTTATGTAACTGTTTTAGTTATTAACTAAGTCATTGCGCCTCTATATAATGGTCAGGGCTGATATAATAAAGGGATTGAATTTTTGAAATAGATCATTTTCCCAATCTAATTTTCTCTCTCTAAAACCTATTTCTCTCTCTACATTCTTACTTCCCTCATTCAACTTAGGTAATTCAGGTATTCAAACTTACCATACATGACTTTTAGTCTTCTAAATATATCAGCTACATTATTAGTCAAATTTGCAAAGTACTCTAGGTTTATCCACTAATTTGACCTTAGCCTATAATGTTGATTGTTTGTTACTGCTTGAAAAGAAACCCCTCCTGTTCCGGTAGGTAAATTGTGGTTGATCTTTGGACAAGGTGGCTGATAATTTGAAGAGTTTCATGGATTAATTAACACATGTACTAAATTCTTTTGACTAGATCCAGCCCACCTCAAATTTGAACTTGAATTTGATCCTCGACTTAAGCCATAACAGCTCTAAAAGTTAACACTCTCCTTTTTGTTGTTTCATTTGCTAAATCACTTGGCAATAAACCTTGTTTGAAAGCTGCCATAGAAACTGATTCTTCATAATCATCTAACCCTACTTTCGTTAGAACAAAACGCTTCATATAATCCTTCAATTTTTCACCCTCAGCCTGCTTACACTGTATTATAGTGTCACCATTAGATTACATCTCTTTACTTCTCACAAATTCTCGCTGAAAAACTGTATAGAAATCCATCAAGTTGGCAATAGGTCCCCTCAAAATCCTATTATACCACTTTAATGGAGTTCCCTTGAAAGTCAAAGAAAATGCTCTGCATACCAACCTATCGTCATCTTCAAAGTTCATCATATAGTAAGTAAATTGTTCGATGTGATCATCAGGGCCTTAAGTCCCATCAGACGTTTCGACCTTGGAGATATCAAAGCGCTTCAGAAGAGAAATAGACCTAATCTCAACAGTTAAAGGAGAATTTATCCAATCTACTCCTTGCACATACTGATCGTCTCCTCTAGCCCCCATAGTAACATACAAATTTTGACTTGCTACACCCGTGTATCGATTGGATTTAGTTCCTTCATACCAAAACGTATCTCTCATAGGATGAGGTTCAGTGTCTTTTTTTTATTTATATTCTTTGTGGAAGATTTGATGTCTACTGAATCTGTTGTGCTCTTTGAACATACTTATCATTCAGCGTTGTTATTTTGTCCACCATTCATCCGAGTTTCGATGTCAGAATGACTTTGTTGCACTAGAATTTGATTATCTTCTTTACTTTATTCCCTTCATAAATCATATATTAAAGTTTCAATAGCTTTTCGAACCAATGAATCATCTTCATTCATTGGTTCCATATCAATCAAGAACTATATAACTGATCGAGAATTCAATGATCGGTGGTTTTATATGTAAAATCAAGGTACCAATAGAATTAAACTCCCACTTTGGTCCCATTTGGTTAAGTGTGAATCGTAAAGTTTTTAGAAAGAAGATAAAGAAAAGAAAACTAAATTTTAAAAAGAGAAACTAAAGCAAAAGAATAGTATAAGTCTAATGAAAATGTGTTATGTTTTATTCATTGTTTGAGCCTTTATTTATAGACGTGTCGACTTCTATAACTGATTATATTACACAAATGGCTAAATTGCATTGCAACCCTTCATATTTACAAGTAGTCCAAAAATTATCTAACAACTTTAAAATTTATCATATATAACTTTAGTTTTATTACATTTAGGCCCCCAACATTCCATATCTTATCAATAGTTATGAAAGTGGTTTTGATTTTATTAATCAATTGACCTCAAAGATTTTGATAATATTTCCAGTAGTCCTATAGTTGTTTGACATTGTATGAAGAGACATTTGTGAAGATGATTATATCATCGACGAAGGAAAGGTAACGTATGTTAATCTTACTTCTTGAGTGATATCTCATGATAGTATTTTCATGGAATATGTTTTTGATTTCCCTTGTCAAATATTCTTCCAAAATGATGAATATGTTTGAATTTATAACAGAACTACCTAAAGAGGGTTAACCATCAATCCAATAATATACACTCCAGACTCAACGGATTCTATTTTTGGCTCTTCTCTTTTTTACATAACTGTGGAAAAAGAGGTGTTACGGTTGATGAGTTTGGAGATTTCGGTCATCATACCTAAATAAATCCACGTATCCGAACAGGGACAATTCGGACCACATCACACCACTAAATATCCAAACAGGAAAAATGTATTAGCTTTTGACTAAGCTATTTGGTAATCAACTTAAAACTAATGGATCTTTAAATTGGACCTTGTTTCACGACCCGACCCAATAAGCCCACAGGTTATTAATTAAGGTATAAATACCTCAACCACTCTCATTAATGAGAGTGATCAGAATTTATTACAAGTAGACAACTTAATTATCTATCTACCCTACACACTAAACCAAAAAACACTACAAAATTATTAAAACACTCTCAAAATATTTTACCATTCTACCCTCAGCCCAAAATAAACCAAACCAAATTGGCGACAACAGTGGGAGGCGACGATGCCTAAATTTTACATTCAAAACCAGCAAGCAGAGTAGGCAGATTATAGCTGTTAGGGGGCCTCCCAACCCGTTAATCCGCCCAGGACCGGACCAGTAAGGCCCGCCCGAGACCGGTCCAGATAGCTTAGAGAGCGGGATGAGAGCCAAAATTTTGGACCGACTCTCTTACCGGTCTGGACCGGTCCGCCCATTAACCTGCCCGGTAAGGGAGATATATATTAGGTTTTTTCCTCATCTATGTATATTTTCAACTAAAACCCAAATTTTTTTTTCAGATAAATTAACAAAACCGACCGTTAAGAGTCGGACCGGACCGACTCGACTCTTAACGAGCCGGTCCCGATCCATCATCTTTGGCTCCCTTCGCTTAGAGGTCCGGCTCGACCCGCCCGGTAGCTTAACGAGTCGGTCTCGGTCTCATCCAAACTCGAACCGACCCGACCCGATAACAAGACTAGCTCAGATGGATCTGAATGGGAAAACTACTCCACCTTCTGAGGTTTAAGGTGCAAAGGAAAATAAATAATACACCATCGAGGAATGAGACCAGCTGAGGGCTCAAATAGAGGCATTAAGAGCCATAAACAAGCATGGAAAGGTATCAAGGAGAAATATGGAGCATCAATACTTTATCATACTGAAAACCCTAGGGAGAATGAACCATACTTAAAGACTCACCTCATTTCAAAGAAAACACACCGGTCTAAGCTTGTTGAAAGTTCTGGATCTGAATCCTCCAACAGTTCTTCAAATAAGGCAGATCTTGAAGAATCCTTGTCCTGAAGCAGTGATGAGGGGAGATTCAGGAAAAAGATGAATTTAACCAAAAAGCACTCAAGAAAGAGGGACCGAGATGGTAGGCTCAAAAGGCACCAGGGCAAAGGATCATCCCACAATGTTGATCAATTGCTGATAAATCCATTTGGCTTTCAGTCCAGACTAGGTATTTTTGCAACTTCTAATGAAGATATTGTTTTTAGTCGTAATAACAATTATAGGTAGTCACTTTTGTATGTGAAAATACTGTTCAGACACGTTCCTAAAAGGTTTGATAGCTCTAAGATGGAGAAATATGACGGAATTCAGGATCCGGACAACCATCTGGAGCAATTCAAAAACTTCATGATGAATTTTGATAACGATAATAAGCTCTTATGCAGAGCTTTCGGCCAAACTTTTACGGGAATTTCTCTTAAATGGTACAACAGCTTGCCTCATGGATGTATTAGAAACTTTGATACATTTTGGGTTGCCTTCCGGAGGTAATTTGTTGGGAGTAAAGAACTGAAGGGTAATAGGGATACCATTATCCATTGTGCACAAGAACAAAACGAGTCTTTGAAAGATTAAATAAGTCGTTTAATGAATACAAAGAACGGATTAGGAGAATGCTTTCAGCAAGTGGCAATCGCTTCTCTTAGATAGGGATTGAATCCTCGGAACTTACTTGATTATATGACCCAGAAGAAGGCTATGACCTGGGGGGGCTTATTAAACCAAGTGAGAAAACAGATTAATATGGAAGAAACAAAGAAAATGAGGATGTACCGTCAGGTGAGCTCCACTACTAGAACAGCTTCTCCAGCCACTAACCAATCCGATTACAGAGCAAAGGAGACTGGACAAAGATCTAACGGTCCAAGCAAACTCAATCCAACCAGAATCAGACCCAGAGCCAACAATCTAGAAGTAAGAGGGGTTCTTGGGTCCAACCTAAATAGTTCGTTGAGTTGAGAGAAAATATAGCTACAATCTATGATAAAACTAAAGATAAAGTACACTTTCGAAAGCCAACGACATTACAATCCCCCAGAGAAAACCGGAACACTTGTTTTTTCCCATATCACAATGATATAGGCCATAATACTCATGACTTCATAGCATAAAAACAATAAGTACAAAACCTTATTAAGAGGGGCAAACTAGGGGCATACATTAAAAGACGAAGTGGAAACAAACCTGACAATGCTCCTCGGATAGGTCCTTCGAACAATCCTGGAATATCTGCTCAAGAAGGTGCAATGGTAATCCTTGAAAGGTTCAATATAGAATCTGAGTATCTGGATCCAGATCCAACTCAAAATAAGGTGGGGTGATAACAGAAAAAAAAAACTAAGATAGTTTCCGGACTGATCAGCTTTTTTGAATCATTAACTAGTTCTGGAGGAGATACTATAACTGCACCTACCCCTTCATCAAGGAAGAGGCGTGTCCATAATTTGGCTACCCAGTTAGAAGGGGGAATGTCTACCCATCAATGCCAGTCCTCGTTCCCATTCATAGTCTTTGATGAAGATGACTTGAGGGATATTGCTGGGCCTCACTATGATGCGGTGCTTATAGAAGCTTCTAGAGGGAGAAATGATATATGCTGAATTCTGATTGACACGGGGATTTCGACAAACATCCTATTTTCAATGTTCGAACAGAACCATTGTGGGCTTCACATGGAGTTCTTCAGATGTAATTGGGGAGTTTGAAGAAGAAGTATTGTTGGGAAAGAGGCCCTTTAAAAAGATGGTACGAGTAGTATTTGTTGTGGTAGATTGCCCCACATCATACAACGTAATTTTTGGGAGGTCTTGGTTTTCCAGAATGAATGATGTGGCCTCTACAGTCTATCAGTGTTTAAGGTATGCGGTTCATGGACAAGTAGGAATTGTCCGAAGTGGTCAGAAGATAATGAGGGAGGGCTATGCAACAGCTCTTGCTCCTAAGACATTAGAGGCAGTTCGAATTAATAAAGATTAGCAGTTACTAGACCCTTATACTAAGGAAGGTGAGATTGATGACGCCAAAGAGGCTCCCAATTTTATAATTCCCATTGAAGAAGTTGAAACTCATTCTTTTGAAAATGATAAGAATGTCAAGATTGGTTCCAAGTTGGCACCAAAATTAAAGAAGAAATTGTTGTCTCTTTTGCTGAACAATCAACATGTGTTTGCATGGTGTAATAGTGATGTAACCGGAGTACCATCAAATGTTATCTCATATAAGTTGTCTATTCGGAGTAATGTTGCACATGTTGTACAAAAAAAGAGTTTTTTCCAAGGAAAAAGGAGACGTGATAGTTCAAGAGGTTGATCGGCTGACTAATATGGGACATATTAAAGAGTCTCAATATCCTCTATGGACTGCTAATCCGGTGTTAGTCAAGAAAAAGAACGGCAAATGGCGCATGTGTATTGATTTCACTAACCTCAATAGGTCTTGTCCTAAGGATCTCTATCCAGTTCCACGAATAGATCAGTTGGCAGATTCTACATCTGGAAATAAGTTGTTGTTCTTTATAGATGCGTTTTCAAAGTATAATCAGATACAAGTAGATCCCAAGGATCAAGATCACACCATTTTTATCACAGATAGAGGTCTCCCACTTTTACAAAGTAATGCCCTTCGTATTGAAAGATGTTGGGGCTACTTATCATAGGCTGGTGAACAAAACATTTGCTAATCATATTGGCAGAAACATGGAATTATACATAGATGACATGATGGTTAAAAGGTTGGAAGAGCATATGCACATAACTGACCTTTAAGTGATGTTTTTTGAACTTAAATCCAGAGAAATGTGTGTTTGGGGTTCGATCTGGGAAATTTATGGGGTACATAATAAGTGAGAAAAGGAATCCAACCTAATCTGGATCAGCTCAATGCCTTATTGGAAATGGATCCCTCTCGAAATATTAAAAAAGTTAAAAGGATCACCGGAAGGTTAGCTGCTTTGAATAGATTTATTTCAAGGTCATCGAACAAGTGCGCTCCTTTTTTCCAAATATTGAAAAATGCTAAAGACTTCAATTGGTTCCCACAGTGTGACCAAGCCTTTATTCAAATAAAGAAACATTTTTCCTCACCCAAGACTCTTTTCAAACCCGTTTAAAGAGAAAAGCTTTATGTATACCCGACTGTATCAGAATGTGTTATAAGTGTTGTCCTAGTGAGGGAAGTGGACAATTACCCTCGTCCGGTGTACTACATCCGTAAGATTTTACTGGATGCTGAAAGAAGATATTTAAGATTGGAAAAGTTGGTATTAGCTTAAGTAATTGCAGCAAGAAAGATGAGGCCGTATTTTCAAGCTTATTATATTATTCTCCGAACGTATTTCCCGCTAAAAAATGTTCTTCAAAAGGAATATATATCAAATAGAATGATGAAGTGGTCAGTGGAATTGGGTGACTACGACATTGACTTTGCCCCTCGAACGGAAATTAAAGCTCAATCATTGGTTGATTTCTTGGTAGAATTTCATGCTGATAGATCTTCTCGACAAGATTCAGAAAATAATCTCAAAAATGAATGGGTGGTCGAATTGATGGTGGATCATGCACAAGGGTTGTGGAGATGGAATTTGTTTAACCTCTCCGTATGGTGATAAAATGTAGCAAGCTATATGTTTTGGATTCAGGTCTGAATACGAGGCAGCTATAGTCGGTCTTAAGTTAGCACTCCTCTGTGGAGGTAAGAGAGTCCGGTTAATGATTGACTCTCAATTACTCATTCACCATGCCCAAGGACAGTCTAAGGACAAGAAGGAACAACTTGTTAAGTACTTGCTCGTTTTGAAATAAGTGGCAGTAAATTTCAAAAGTATTTGATATGAGCATATTCCTAGATCGGAGAATACATTGGCAGACTCTTTAGTAACTATAGCCTATTCCGAATCCTACCTTTGGATTCTCATACAAGAATGTCCGTCCATACAGTTAGATCAAAAGAAAAAAGATGAAGAAAATATGAGTATACTTACGGTCCAACCTAGAGATTGGAGATACACACTCTTTCAATACATTTCTGATGGGACATTGCCTTCGGATAAAGTTGTGGCAAAAAAGATTAAATGCAAGGCTCGTGGTTTCTTGATAATAAGAGAAGTTCTCTACAAAACAATATTTCAGCAGGCCTCTCTTAAGCTGTTTGGGGTTTGAAGAATCCCAAGATGTCTTATCTGAACTACACGATGGGGAAGGCTCAACGCATTGTGGATACAGGGCACTGACCCGAAGGGTCTTGTTAGTCGGATACTATTGGCCAACCATAATGACAAATGCTAAAGAAATGGTGAAGAAATGTGATCAATGTCAAAGGTATGGAAATGAAATTTCAGTGTCAGCGGTACTTATGAAGTCTATTTCTGAGCCAATACTTTTTGCTAGATGGGGGATGGATTTAGTTGGACCCCTTCCTATGGCCTCCGCGGGATGCAAAACTATTATAGTCGCCATTGACTATTTCTCTAAATAGATAGAGGCAGCTCATCTAGCTGGGACCACATTAGAAACTGTTATTAAGTTTATCTTATCCAATATGTGCTGTAGATTTGGAGTTCCCCAAAAGATTACTACAAACAATGGGCCGCAGTTTGATAACAAAGACGTGGAGGCCTTCTGTGCCTCTAGAGGCATTCAACATTGTTTTTCCTCTCATATCCATCCTCAAGAAAATGGCCAAGTTGAGGTTGCAAATAGAACCATTTTGTCTGGATTAAAGAAGAATTTGGAGGGAGCCGCAGGGAAATGGCCAAGCTATTTACAAGAAGTATTGTGGGCCTACCGAACTACTCTTTGGGCTGCCACACAAGAATCTTCTTTTGCCTTGGTATATGGGATGAATGTAATTACTTCCATATAGGCTACTTTACCATAATACAAAGTTCATAATTATTCCAAAAAAGCTAATGATTTAGTAGTTAGGAATAAGTTGGACTTAATAGAGGAAACAATCGGTTAAAGCACATTTGAGAACATCACATTACCAAGGCTCAATGAGGAGCATATTTGCTTCCAAAGTTTAAAGAACAGATTTTCAAACAGGGGATCAAGTATTAAGAAAAGTCTTTTTACATACCAAAGAGAAGAAGTTTGGTAAATTGGCTCCGAACTGGGAAGGCCCTTATGTGGTATGTGAAAAGGTCAAACCGAGGACATACATGCTTCAAGACAAAGAAGGAAGAGCTTTAAATCATCCATGGAATCTTGAGCATCTGAGGTTATATCTAGAATAAAGTTTTTCTGTAAATATTTACTTGTTAAATACCAATGTAAATATTATGGGCATACTCTTTCCTACCCTGGTATCACGGGGAGGTTTTAATGAGGTGTCTGACTTTTTTCAATAATACATGATGTCTTCTTCAAAAGTCTGGTGTGATTTTACTTCAATTCAATTCAAGTATAAATTACTTATTCAACACCCCGCCTCTCAAATTTTCTTGAGTATATCGGGTATGCTTAATGTTTGGTCATAACTATTAAACATATGTGATCGGAGATATTAAATACTCTCAATTCAATACTTTTGAAATTCTATGGGCTACTTAAAAATTAGCCATGAAAGATTTAAAACAAATTATTAAACAAAAGGGGAATTGGATAAATTAAAACTGATCGGACTCGAAACGAACAGTAGTATAAAAAATGTCTTGGCCATCCAAGGACTTTAGTTTTTCAAAAGAAACAATTACACAATAAAACCTTAGGGTTTATTCCCTTCATACTTTTCTTCACCATAATCCTTCTTGGGACTCTTGAGTTTGGCACTCGAACTCTCATTTATTCCTTCTTCATCATGAGTTGTGTAATCTATTCCTTTGGAGCAGTTGCGCTTTTGTCACCATCGGCTAGAGTATGGAATGAGATTTCCTTATACTCTATATACATCCCTAAGGGACCAAGGGTTCTCTTAGGGAAGGTCTCATGGAACGACAGCACCATGTCGGACGTGATTTCATCATCTTTTTTTTCTAGGGAATCCACTATCTTGTTAGCATACTTCTCTATATCTACGGAAATAAATTCTACCTGTTGGCGTTCCAAGGTATCTTTCTTTTTAATATTCTCTTGAACAGTGCTCTCCAACTTGGTCTTCTCATCAGATAGAATTCAGATAGCATCATCCTTAGTGTTCAACTACTTCTTCAAAGCTGTGAGGTTTTGTGAGGAAGAAGTCTTCAGGATGGAATACTTAATTTGGAGCTCGATATTGGCTGCTTTCGATGCGGTCAGCTTGGTTGCCAAATCTTCATTATCCTTCTTCAACGCATCTATGCTCTGCTGAGCACTCAGAACACTATCTGACAAGGTTTGTTTGTCAGTGGTAAGAGAGTTGATAATACCGGTTTGATTTTTTACCTGCCTCTTCAGATCAAGTACTGGCCGGATGAAACCAAGGAGAGCATAGCTCAAAATATCTTGTTCTCCGGATATGGAGAAGAACTTCCCATTGTATGTTACCATGTTGGAGGAGCTGGAGGGACGGTAAGGACCTGAAAAATCATCTTTATCAAGATCATTAAAATATAGACCAATGTCTTGAAAGGCTGAAAGGTCCACTTTGTCATTTCCTCCACCAGCAATCTGTATGAACTGAAGGTCTGTTGGGATTTCCTCTTGCAGGGTAGGGTCAGCAGGAACTGGGGGTGGAATTTCGGTTGGGCGAAAGATTATCTCTTCCCCTAGAGTAACCTTCTTTTTCTTGGCAGCTTTCTCATCGCTGTTGACTTTGCGTTTCTTATCTTTTTTAGGAGGCTTTGGTGGGTTCTTTGACCCTTCGGCTTCCTTTACAGTCTCAACCTCCACTTCTTTTAGCAACTCCATATGAATACCACCTTGGTTCTCTGAACCAGTCCCCTCTGTAGCTATTTGAGCTAAGTCTGTTGTAGCCTTCATTTTCTTGTTCTTCATTTTGCTGGGGGCTTTGGCCCTGGAAGATACAGCTTGGCATCTTTAGCCTTTGTCCTTTTCAGGATCAGTTGAGGAGGGAGAGGGGTGGTTAGCTTTTCCCATTAAAGATATTTTCTGCCTGTGGTATTCCACAGGTGAGACCTCAGGAAATTTCCCGACTTGAAGCAATTATGGAAGGTGTTCCCTAGTTTTCTGAATCCCAAACATTAAGCTTCGCACAAGTTTTATGCCCTTCTTCCAAGTGGTCTACGAACTCCTTCGGTAGAACTGGGAGAGATATCAATTAGTCAAAATAAGAAAAGTTACAACTTAAAAAATGAACAGTAAAAGAGAGAAAAACTTACCTGTGCTTTTCCATCTACTGGTCAGGAGGCTGGGGTTCGTGTTAGCCTTGATTTTTCTACCCCTCTCCCAAGTCCCACTGACAAAGAGGAAGGTTGTTCTCCAAGGATTTTGGACTCCAACAGGACGTCCATAACTTTGAAATCATTCCCCATATTGTAATGATAGATGGGGATTTGGTGATTCTTGCACAGGCTTGCTACAACAATAAACTCCTTCATGCAGAGTGGGATTTTTGATAGCCTCGATGCCATGATGCAGGATATGATAGTATACCAAGTGTTTGGACTCAGCTAGCTAGAGCATAATTTGATCAGATGAAAGTATCTGATAATCTCTAGGTCTAAAGGGAACCAAAATCCCTAGTTCAGTACTTCAGTGTAGACCACCATCTCGTTCGACTTACAGTCCATATGGGTCTCCGGAACGATTGGGATCCTCACTTTTACAGACTATGGGATCCCCCATTTAGTTCCGATCCGACCCAACTCAGTCGTGTGGGTATAGACGTAATTGATATTCTGCAAAGCCAACAAATACTTGATAATAACATGCTTGAAACAAGGGCCTACCTTGCCCTCTACACTCTCGGGAAGAGCGTACAGATGAGTCATGTCAACCTTAGTTTTACCTTTCTGATCGAAGGTTGCATCCCCTGTTTGACCGGACGCCTCGGTCTTGAAAGGGGCTTCCTCGATGTTGTCATCCATGTTCTCTTCCATCACTGTGGTAGGTTGTTTGGCTGTTTTTGAGGGAAATTGCTCCACCTCCTTCATTGTCGATTGTACAGATTGTTGTTCAGAAGGTTGTGCAGTTGTTGCTTCTGAGGGCTTGATATCTGGTATAGGTTGTTGTCCTGAGGATTTGACTTTTGGAGCAGCCTTTGTTACCTCCAATCCGGATGGTTTTGAAGATTTTGGTGTGGATTGGATTTATGCTTGACGATTAATACAGCGAGGAGTAATCTTCTCTGGTGATTTTTCTGTGTCTGAGCCCATCGCGTTCAATGGTGAGGGTTTCCTAACACTTGAGACATCTCTTTCCTTAGGAATAGGTTGTTGAGACTCTTGCACTGAAGAACAAGATGAGAGAGGTGAAAGGTTTGTTGTGAATGAAAGTTTTCTGGTTCTAGGGTTTCTTGAGGAAGACGACCCTTGATCGGTGTTCTGGTTTGACTGGTTACCTTTCTCGCTTGGAGAAGCGGGAATACCGGCACCAATACGATTATCTCTCGCAAATTTCTTTGCTCTTTCTAATTCATACAAGTTCAGCCAGCCTCCTTTAACTAAGGAATTCTGGCTGTGAAGATATATGTCTCAAGAACAATATAAATGTAAACTCAGTTTTCTCTATTAAAATATTCGAGTATCATAGGCTCTTTAAAAACTATAAAATCAATTATATCTAGGGTTGTCAAAAAAATCCGAAAAATCCGATATCCGACCGAAATATTCGATATCGAATCCGAATAAAACGGATAATATCCGTATTCGAAAGAAAACGGATAATATTCGTATCCGAATTCGTATTCGAAAATAGCGGATATGGATATAGTCATATCCGTATTCGAAATATCTGATATCCGAATTTTATAAATAAATATATATAATTTTTTTTTATTTAAGCATATTTTTAGCTATCCCACATTGTAAAAAGCAAAACAAATTACTAACAAAGTTGGCTATAAATATATAGGGTTGCTTCTTTGAAAAATGTATCTTATCCCACATCTAAAGTTGGAAAAAAGACTTGCTACCAAGCTGTTTATAAAACACATGGTTGTTTTTTGTAACAAGTATATCCTTTTTAGTCTTGTGACTCTTATCCCACATTTAAAATGTGGAAAAGAATAGCTTTTCAAAATAAGTATATTTTTCTCTTATCCCACATCTAAAATGAGAGTATGAATTTCTACTAAGGTGCTTCTAAAAGTAGCCCATACTATGTGCAAATTAGTTAAAAAAATTAGTGGAAATTCGGATTCGGATATTATCCGTATCCGGATAATATCCGTCGGATACGGATTCGAATGTTGTTTTTTATAAAACTTCGGATTCGAATTCGGATTCGGATAGTGATTTAGGCAGATTCGTATCCGAAATATCCGTTTGACAGCCCTAATTATATCAAAGTATCTAAATCTTTTATTTTGTTACTTTTTATAATTTGTATTTATGTAATGTTTTTTTAGTCTAAATTATCTAAGTTTTGTTTTTTACTATATCTTTTAATGTTAAAAGTTTTTTGAATGTTAAAATTATTATCCTAATGACATAATTTTTTTTTAAAGCAACTTTGAAGTTTTTTGAATGTTAAAATTATTATCCTAATGACAGAATCTTTTTTAAAAAAGCAACTTTGGAGTATTTTGAGCAATAATAGATTTAGCATGACCGGTGACCTAACATTCCCTAGATTTCACCAGAACTGAAATTTGACCTAACATTCCATAGACTCCCACTCTTCCAACCTGGTGAACTATTATAGCCGGAACTGGAATTCGATGTGTTTTGATAGTATGGGGAATTCTGCAAATGTAACTATATATGAGGAATTCTGCAAATATATATATATATATATATATATATATATATATATATATATATATATATATATATTTTTATTATAAGTAAAAGAGTGGTACATACAAAGATAAAAACAGAAAAAACAGAACAAAGACTCGCTGCTGTCGTCGCAAATGACAATAACCAGAACCGTTTTGCCACATACCCAAACTACAAGATTCATGTGTATTCCTTACCGCAGGAGACGCCCAAATATCACGCCAAAGGTCTTCTTGACAGTTAAGCTGAATATATATGTTCTCACGCAGCTGCTGGCAGCAGCTATCGGTCGTAAATAAACGTCCATATAAGAATGATGGTATGCACTGATCCAATCGACCCATCAAACACTTATATGAGTGATAGTGAACCGGTAGTATGTCCGGCTCTAGTTTATCCATCGGTTGATAATAAATCTCGTAACTTTGTGTTGCCGATCGCTCCTTTGGTGGATAATAAATCCTGGTTGTGTACTGCTCCGACCTATCCATTGGTTCATAATCAATTCGTGGTATGTAAGACTCCCGTCCGACCATCGGTTCATAATAAAATCGTGGTAGTCTAACACTGCGCTGAGGATAATTCTCGTCATGAATTTGCGGTCTGTACCGTTGAAATTGAGCATGACCTGATGTGAATACCAAAAGAACAAAAATTAAAAATGAGGTAGAATACAATTTTGTCATTTTATCTTGCTAAGATAAATCAAAAGAGCATCTAAACAATCCTAAACGTAAAGTTGGTCTATCTTTTTCTCGTAACACAGCCTCTTATATAGAAGGATTTGAAACAAGAATTAAATATTTATAATTTTATATTATCATCCCATTTCATTTTATACAATATTTTATTTATATCCTCCAAATAAGAGGAAGTTACAATCTTTATCCTTAATAATCGGGGGAAATTACAAGACTTTATGTTCTGAAAGTCGTTTGGGAGTTATGCTTTGACCGCTTCAGATGAATCGTGTATTAATGTAGTTAACCGTGCTTTGGGTGATAATGACGTAATTAATAACAATTTATTCAAATGTAAATCTAATTATAAATCAAGATATGAATAAGACAGCTGGTATAATTTATGTTAACTTGTTAATTTATTTTAAAAATATTCTTACTGTTTTTAAGAACCCTCTAGACTACGAAATTGAAATTGCGAATGATAAATTTGTTAAACTAACGTAAAATTGGTAGTATGTTTTTTATATTTATAGTAATTATTTTGTTTTATAAATGGAGGAGAAAAAATATATATATATTTTGTAACTGTAGTTACGAATTTACCTAACAAAATTTTAACTAATAAATATAGATAAGCTTTTAGATTATACGTTGAAAAACAAAGTTACACATAATAGTAATGGATGCTTAAAAGAATAGGTAAATGAGAGTATATAGCAAATTCATATGGATGCTTAAAAGAATAGCTAAATGAGAGTATATAGCAAATTCATCAATTTTTTATTTTCCAAACATATGGTACGTGACTAGTTATATTTACCAAGAATAGTTATATTTGCTTGTTTAATCTTATAATATAATTAGAGTAACAGTTAGTCACTCTCTATTGTCATTCGTTGTTTTTTTTCTTCCGTTTACAAAATAAAAAATGCATTAATTAATATAAAAAAATTGGATTATTTCATAATCTCAAAATCCAAAAGAGAAAAATTCTAAGTATACCTATCAATTTTTTTACAAGGGTCCCATAGATGTCATTTATATTTTTTAGAAGGGTCTCATAGATACCGGTTAGCGATGTAATTTATATTTTACTTTGGTCCATATGTATTTAAGTGTATTTATTAAAATTAAATTTATAATTTATTTATGGGTTTTGCTAACCGGTGCCATGGGCACCGGTTAGTGGAGTTAGTGGACATTTAATGTCGACTTTTGATTGGTTACTATACTATTTTTAAATGCAGCAATAATGATAATTTTATACCTTTTTTATATGGACATAACTATCATTTTAGAATATTACTATACTTTAAAGAGTAGTATCTACCTAAATACTGCAATCTTTTATTTAATTAAGTATTAATATATTATTTATCAAACTTAAGTTCTATTAATCATTGTTAAATTATTTTTATTTTTGAAGAGTATTTTTTCGTAAATCCTGTAATATTTTATCTAATTAATATATTTATAGTATTTTATTTTTGACTTTCAAAACAAAATTTAGAAAATATATTCTAATATAATTTTATTGAATTAATTTTAAGTCAGTTTTATTTTGAAATTTCTAAATACAAATTGAAAAAATCAGTTTCTAAATTATTTTTAAAATCAGTTCTATATAATATTTTTAAAATTTAATCACTTATATTTTTTAATGAAAAAAAGAAACTGATTTTTTTATAAAGAAATAAAATAGTGTTTTTTAAATTTCAAAAATGTAGTTTCTAAAATTACTTTTATTTTTGAATTTAAGAAGTATATATATATATATATATATATATATATATATATATATATATATATATATATATATATATATATATATATATATATATATATATATATATATATATTATTTTTAATTCTAAAACAACAGTACATTATATGATTTTCTTTTATCTAAACTAAAGACGGAGTATGTTATATTAAGTAGAATGGTAATTCTGTCTATAAATTTTACTTTTTATTGTAAGTATAAAAAACACGTTGATTTCACTAAAAAGTAAGGTATTAAATTCTCATTAACCGGTGCCCATGGGCACCGTTAGCCAAACCCTTTATTTATATGGATGTAACTGTCCTTCTCACTCGTACTCTTTTTTTAATATTAATTTACTTTTTATTGTTGATAGAATTTTGAAAAATTGAAAGCTAGGTTTCTTCTCTTTCTTCATTCAAATCTACTGATTGGCCCAAACTAAGTACTCTTTAGTTCGAAAATTCACTCACCGATTGCCAAAACGAAGCATCTTGATTCAGTTCTTTGAGTCATTAAAGTTTAAAGCTTAATTTAGATACAAAATATGGGATTTCAGACACATAATCCTTAAGTTTGATTCAAAGCAAGATTATGGGAAGATATTTCAACGTGCAGTATGGACTATAAGATCTTCTGTAATGAGACTTTTAAAATGGATTGGGATTTCTCAAAAGAAAGTTCAGTGGCACCAATTTGGATAAAGTTGGATATGCCAGAACCTTTGTATGATGAAAATGTGGTCAGGTCGATTACTTCATTGATAGGAGAAACTCTTTTGGTAAAAATTCCTGAAGAAAACTGATTGTTTTCATCTTGTTCAGCGTTAGTTGAAATCGATGTCAATTCTAAATTTCAAACTGATGTGTGGATTAGCATTGGTGATAAATTTGGCTACTGGGTTCGAATAACGTACACAAATCTTCCTTTATATTCCTTTAAGAGTAAAAAGATTAAATATGTTATCACTAAGCAATGGATAAATAAAGATCAAGAAAATACTCGAGTTGAAGGAACAGATGGTTTTAAAACTCTTGAGCAAGGGGAAATAATAAAAGATTTACAAACATTAGCCTTGGGAATTACTGATAATAATGGTTATGTTAACATGGTATCTGAATGAGATGATTCTCCTAAAGGAAGCTTGAGAAGTCTTCAACACTCTCCTATTATTGAGAAGTGGAAAACTCGTTCTCCAGAATCCTTTAGAGAAAATAATCATGAAGATGAGAGTAGTCAAGAGCAGCATAATAATGAAGTTCAAAACCAAAGTGAACAAATGGTGAAAGACCAAGTTTGTCAAGATCAGGATAACAATGAAATGCTAAAGGAAAGTAAACAAATGGCTGAAGAAGGGAAATATATCTATCAAACAGACCAACATAATGTTAGGAATCAGAATGAGGAGGAAGAAGAAGCAAATTTTAAGGAGATCTTTGACAAAAGGATTAAAACAGCTAAAGGCAAGACTAAAATAAGAAGTAAGACCATCAAAGCATTTTAATTCAATGGTTCAAGTAAATAAAAATCTTCTAACTCTCTTAATGATTAGTATTATAAATTGGAACATTCGTGGTATTAAAGATAAAGCTTCTCTTCGTAGGCTCAAATTCCTTGCTAAGAAAAATAAAGCTAAATTGATTGTTGTCTAGGAACCTCTTGTCAATTTTAATGATATTGGTAGTATAGCTGCTAAATTAGGCTTTGAAAATTTTGCTTATAACATTACTAACAAAATATGGGTTTTCTGGCATTATGATATATCTGTAACTATTTTAAATGATATTAGCCAATGCTTAAATCTAAAAGTGATTCTTATTAATGATAATCAGCATGTTATGATTTATGTTGTGTACGTTAAATTCCAAAGAAACAATAGAGTTGAGCTTTGGAACTTTCTCAAAAGCATTGCTGATACTGACTTGGGTTGGTTGATTTGTGGAGATTTTAATGTTATTAGTTCTATTGAAGAACAAATTGGTTGTAGTACTTTTTGTATTAACAGCATTGATGATTTCAATGACATGATTACAAGTTGCAATATTGAAGATGCTGGTTATAGTGGCTCGAAGTTTACTTGGTCTAATGGTTCCAAATGGAAGAGATTAGATCGTGTTTTCATCAATAGCAACTGGTCTAATAACTTTTGTAATACTAAGATAAAACACTTTGCTAGAACTGGATCTGATCATATACCTATTGTTATCTCTATTTTTAATGATTCTGTTAGAGTTAAAGCTAGTTTCAAGTTTCAGGATATGTGGATCATGGAGGATTCCTTTCTTCCCTTTGTTGAAGGTAACTTGAATGGTGATCTTTTGGGTGATCCTTTCTTTATTCTTTGGAATAAGCATTAAATACTTAAGAAAGGTTTGATTATTTGAAACAAAAATATCATTGGTAACATCTTCAGTAAAGTTCAAAGTTTAGAGGATGAGGTTTTAGTCAGTGAGCTTAATAATCAGAACCTTCAATCTGATGAGTCCAAATGTAAGCTTGCTAAAGTTAATGCTTTACTAATCAAAGCTAATAAAATGGAAAAGATGTATTGGAAGCAGCAATGCTACTGTAATTGGATGCTTGATGATGATAAAAACACTAGATTCTACCATAGCTTTGTTCAAAAGAAAAGAAGAAGAAACAACATAAAATGTATCAAGAATGGTGATAGATGAATCACTGATTCTAAGGAGATTGGTCTTTCTGCTGTTGATTTCTTCAAGCATGCTATTGTTGATTATCCCTATGTAAATAATTCTGAAGAAGCTAGTTGTATGAATGATAACTTATTTAATAACATACCTAGCTTGGTTACTGCTGAAGAGAATAGACTGTTGCTTAAAGCTCCTGATGAGAATGAAATATTGAGCATTATCAATCACATGAATCCTTCTAGTGCCCCAGATTACCTGGGGGTCAGAATCAATACAAACAATAAAATCAGCAACTACAACAAATGAATTTGCAAGATCAGCAATAAAATTAATGAGTGGAATGTTAAATACTTCTCCTTTACTGGTAGGCTTACATTAGTCAAGTCTGTTTTAATGAGTATTGTGCTTTATTGGATGCAAACTTGTGTTCTTACTAAAGGTATTATTTCTAAACTAGAAATCATAATGAATAGATTCATTTGGGGCTCTAATCAGATTGACAAGAAAGTCCATTGGTGTAAATGGGATTCATTATGTAAAACTTACAGCGAAGGTGATCTCAATGTTAGAACAATGGTTGATATTCAAACTGCTATATCTTTTCATTTATGGGATGCTTTTAGAAAAAACGGTAGTTTGTGGTATAACATTATGCATAGTATCTATTGCCTCAAGCATCATCCTTTATAGATTATTCCTTTCAAAACTGGCTCTATGGTTTAGAACAGAATGATCAAAGTTCGTCATCAAGCTAAGAGATATATCAAGTGGAGGTTGGGTAATGGTCTTGTTGATTTTTGTTTAGATAATTGGACTTATTCTAAGCCTATATTAACTCTTAATAGCAATGACAATAACTTATGGTTCACTGCTGAAAAGGTTAGTAAATATTGGTCTAATAATGGTTGGGATTTAACTTTAGTATACAACATTATTCAACCTCATACTATTGCTTGCATTAATCGTCTATCTATTGACAACAACAAAGATGACTTAATGATATGGAGATTAGCTAAGAATGGTAATTATAATTTGAAAGATACTTGGGATGGTATTAGAGCTAGATACAATACTGATTCTGTCTTTCAAAAGATTTGGAACAACTTAACTCCTGTTAAAAGTTCTTTTATGCATTGGAAAATTCTTCATAACTATATTGCAGTTGATTCTATTATTCAAAGTAGAGGCATTGTTTTAGCTTCTAAATGTCAGTTTTGTGACAACTGTGAATCTATTAATCATCTCTTTATATCTTATAAGTTTGCTTTGTCGATATGGATTCACTATGCTGTTATCTTTAAAGTGTTCATATCCAAGCACATGAACATTAAGCACCTCACCAGAATGTAGCAATGGCAAAAGACTAAGAAAACTCAGGTCAGAAGAATTTTACCTTCTCTAATCTTACATAATATATGAAAGGCTAGAAATTTATCTAAGACTAAAGGTTTTAGTACTTCTGTTAGTTCTATTATTAACCAAATGAATTCTATCATTCACACTATTGATATGAAAAAGGTTTTAAACAAATCTCATTGGCTTGATTGTCCTAAAGCAGTTATGAACCTAGGATGTGTTAACCAGTTGAGAGTTGCTAATAGACCTACTTATATCAAATGGATTCTGCCTCCTACTGGTAGATTGAAAATGAACATTGATGCTTCTTGCCTCAGCAATGGTGAAGCTAGTGGTTCTGTCATTTTTAGAGATAGTGCTGGTAATCTTATTAGTGGTCACAGCTATCTCTATGGCAAATGAACTCCCTTATTTGCTGAGACTAGAGCCCTTCCGGATGGTTTTATTATTTGTAAAGCTAAGAACTCGAAGTTGGTGGATGTTGAATCTGATTCCTTAACTATCATCAATTGGATCATCAATAAAAACAGAAATGTCTTCTCGTTTATCAAGCCTCGATTGCATTGGTAAGCTAATCCATAGTAGCATGACTATTTCTCATATCTTTCGCGAGCAAAATCATGCTGCTGACTGGTTAACTCATTATACATTGACATCTAAATAAACTTATAACATTATGCCTAATTCTATTCCTAATGACCTTAAGGCTATTCTGATTTTAAAATCTCTTGGTCTTGGTTATATAACTAGCTGATTTTGTACCTGACTTGCTTGCTAGAAGATGATATCTGTGTTATTAAGCTTTGTTCATGTTTTGAGGTCAATGGTGTCGCTTTTCAGTGGTATCTTGATTGTTGATGTTGTGCTGATTCTCCTAATTGTGTTGATGCTGTCCTTGGCTTCTGAGATGTTGTTGCTTCTACTTCTCTCCTGATCATGAGTCCTGATGTTTGATGAAGATGAAGATGTTTCGAGCCCTCTAGCTTCTTGTTGGAGTTATGGTGCTTATTTATTTCTTCATTTGTGCTTAAATTTAGCCTGAATGGTGCTGTTCTTCTATCGCTGCTCTCCTGATTAAGGTTGCTAATGGTACTGCTGATGGTGTTGCTCTGATGTTTTGTGGCTGCGGATGGTGATGTTGATGGTGCTACTGATGGTGCCGAATTGATGCTTTGTAGCTGCTGATGGTGCTGCTATCCTGAAGATGCTCTACTGATGTTGTTTTCGATGCTGCTATGATGCTGCTCATGATGCTTCGTTTGCAGATCTTCTTAAGCTGCTATGACTCAACTATTATTCATTAGTCTAAGCAATTGATCTTCTTAGTGTTACTAATTGTATCATCTAGTTCCTAGGCTAGGGTTTCTATTTTGGCGCTTCTTAAGTTTTTGAATTCAAATTCCCGCTAATTATCTATAAACAATATTCAATAAATACATATTTCATTTAAAAAAATATATTGAAATATTTTATATAATTAATTACTAATATTTGATTTATTAAATTAAAATTTATTGTATTAAAATTTATTAAATTAATTTCTAATGATAATAAATTATCTAAAATAAAAACATAATATGATTTATTATCATTATAAGTTGATTTCCAAAATTAAAATTTTGATAAATAGTATATTAACAATTAATAAAATAAAATATTATGATATTTATTAATAAATAGTAGATTTTGAACTAGATATATTTATGTGTATAAAAAGTTATAAATTTATCATTACATTTGAAAATAAGATAATGACGAATAAAAAGTACCGGATAAATGCTTCGATATATAAAATATTTTAATAATTTAATAATTTAATAATTTAATAATTTAATAATTTAATTAAATAAAATATGTTAGTATTTATTAATAATAAAAAGAGTAAATTAACGTTGAATAAAAAGTTTTTAAATAAAAGGACAGTAGCGGTCCATATAAAAGAATGTAAATTGAACTTTATAATTTCACTCAAAGGCATACAATAACTAGTGAAATCATATAATAAATGACCCACTAACCGATGCCATAGACACCTTTAGCCAGCCAAACCCTTTTAAAAATAGCTGTTGGGATCATAAAATCCATTTTAAAAGCATGTTGTTAAAGTTATGTATTAGTGAGTTATGTATTAATGAATGTCGCACATGAAAGGAAACGTTATTAACACTTGTAAATATTTTACAAGGGTAAGGTAGAAAAAAGATACATTTTGATAGATTTCTCATTTTACCTTAACTTTTTCAAATTGAGACTCAAAATTCTAAAATTGTCTTTTTTCGTTCTAGATTTTTACATTCATGTCATTTATTCTCAAAATCAGTCGAAACTCTGAAATCTATCAGTTATTATCCTAAATTTACAAGCTTTGTACAAACATCTACTACTCTAAACCCAGTAAATCGAAAAAGCCAGCTTTTTTTACCCAAACCCATCAAATCCACTTCGAAAAATCTTGAATCAGAGTATTTATGGACAATGATGAGATGGGCGTCTCTCTGGAAGACTTACTAGACGAGGAGGAAGCTTACCGCATGGAGGTAAGAAGCGAAACCCTGTATTTCTGTTTTTGGCCGTGTCGCACGCAGTTCGTGCGACGAACAGCTTCGTCATCCCACGATTGTGCGACTTGGTAACCGTAGCCGTCGCCTGAGACGAAGATAGAAGCGTGTCTCATGCGACCGCACTGAAGACATATCTCGTGCGACAACACTGAAGACATGTCTTTTGCGAACGAATTGTTATATAAATTTATAGTTTTCAATTACATATTTTGTAGGAAGAACCTGTCCAACCTCTATTTATGGATGTCGACTACAGTAGAATATTCAATACGGATAGGTTATTTACTAAAGACGAATTGGATGCTTTTGTGGACATTGAATCGAAGAAGATCAAGTTTGTCACAATTAGAAAGCTCTACGATAGTGGGAAATGGGGAAGGACTCCTAGGTTAGAGTACGTTTGCGAGCGATACAGTGTATTCGTATCAAAAGCAAAACCGGAAACTTTAAGAAAACGGAAGACATCGACGAAGAAATATAATTGTCTGTTTGCGCTAAAAGGTCATCTGATCGACGTACTAGCCATTAAATGGCGTTTGGAGGTGATAAACGGTACTCATAATCATGAACCATACGTTCGCCTAGACGGTCATTCCCGCGCTTGTAGGCTAAAACGGGATGAAGAGGAACTAGTTCGTAGTTTGTCTCACCTCAGCTCGCGCCCTAGGGAGATATATAGTGGTTTGAAGTACCAATATCCCAAGAACATTTCGAGCATGCGTATAATCTACAATTTCCGTAAAAAATATCGGGATGTTGAGCACGGGGGACAAACGCAAATGCAATATTTGTTGACGAAGTTGAAGGAGAATGGATACTCGACGTGGGAGCGTTTGAAAGATTATTCAAAGGTGATCACTGAATTTTTCTTCGCACATCCTACTAGCGTAGACTTATTACGTACATTCCAAATTGTGCTATTCATGGATTGTACTTACAAGACGACTAGGTATAAGATGTCGTTATTAGAGATTGTCGGTTTAACGTCGACATCCATTACATTTACCGTTGCGTACGTATTTATGAGCGGATAAAAGATTGGAAACTACGTATGGGCTTTGGAAACTCTTCGTGGTTTGATGATGGATAGTGTTTGCACATTTCCATCCGTTATTGTTACCGATCGAGAGTTAGCTCTCATTCGAGCGATCGATAATATTTTTCCGGACTCACACCACTAGTTATGCACGTGGCACATTCGTAAGAACATTCTTGGGGCGGTCCGGAAGATATTGCACGATGATGCGGTAACGAAACAATTTGTTGACTTTTACGACTACGTTGCAGGGGCGAACACGGTTAAGAGTTACCAAAAGAATCTAGATACACTGAAGGAGATGTTTACATCTACACCGGAGTGTTTCGCGTACGTTATGGACTCGTGGATAATGAAATATGGTGACAAGTTCCTTGTGTATCGAACGAACACGATTAAGCATTATGGCCAAACAACTACAAATAGGTTAGTCTGTTTATCCTATTTTTCCTTTAGCTATTTTATCTAATTTCAAATAAGTTCATCATTTATTACTTGTACTATGTAGGGCGGAGGGTGCTCACTCGTCCCTAAAAAAATATCTTGGGACGAATGAATGCAACTTTGAGCTATTTTGGGAAAACGTTCACAACTTATTAACGAAGCAGCATGCGGGTATCGTCGAATCATTCGAGCAAAGTAAGTTTAGAACAATTCCCGGTTTCGATGGTGTTTTGACCCAAAATCTTAAAGGTCATGTATCACATGCGGGGCTAAAGATATTGATGGTTGCTATTCTACGTGCTAGAAATATAGGAGTAGATCGGGTAGCATGTAAAGGTTGTTTCCTTAGGAAAAAGCGTGGTTTACCTTGTGCATGTGAAATTGCGTTTATAGCTAGAGATGGTAGGTGCATCCCTTTAGAAGACGTGGATATCTTTTGGAAAAGATTAGATATTGTGCATAGAGATCCTAGCTCTCGTGAAGATGAATTGCAAAAAAAACTTTCCTTAATTGACAACTCCATTCGTAGTTTCTGATCCGACCAACAAGACCACATTATCAATAGGGTAATGAAAATATTGAGGCCCGAGGCAAGTCATAGTCAATATCCTAAAAAAGCGGTTAGAGCTAAGGGTAGACCAAAGGGAGGCGTTAATAAATCGACTAAACGGAACCCTAGTTCGTGGGAATATCTCATTGAACAAACCGCTAGTACTAGTACTCCGGCTAACTCGGTAGGTAGTACACCCGTAAACACGTTAGGGAGCACGGCCGCATCTATTGTGGTTCCCATCGTACCACCCAAACCTCCATTAGCAAAAAAGAAAGTTGGAAGACCTAAGAAAATTATTAAGGATGGGAAGTTAACATTATATCCGGATTGTACCCCGGCCTTTCTACACACTTACATTTTAAAGTTAGTTGACGTTCTTCCGGACAGACAATGCGGATATCGTTCCGTAGCGCATTCAATATAAAACAACGAAGATAGATGGGAGGATGTTAGACGCGAGTTGTTGAAGGAGTTGCGGGACAACCGTGCATGTTGGTTTGATGTATATGGTTCGCCGAATGTGTTTGACAATTTGGTACATAGGTTAGATTACTTTAAGCCCAACCCTAGTAGCCACTATTGGATGACATTTCTGAACATTGGACTAGTCATCGCGATAAGGTATCAATCCATGGTATACCATGTATCGCAAGCAGCCTCGTTAATGTATCTACCAATCCATGGAAGGCCACCCGTCAACAATTCAACGATCATAGAAGTTGGGATAGCTTTCGTACATGGATGTCACTTTGTTAATGAAAGTATATTTCGTTTCCAATCCAAATTTCTTACGCTATCATTACTAATGTATTTATTTATTCTTTTTTCTTGTAGATTACTACTCCACCCGATGGACTGTTGCCTCCAATATACCCTTGTTGGGCCGCATACGCAACCGAAGAGGCGAATCAATGGGCGCATCCCTTTAGAAGACGTGGATATCTTTTGGAAAAGATTAGATATTGTGCATAGAGATCCTAGCTCTCGTGAAGATGAATTGCAAAAAAAACTTTCCTTAATTGACAACTCCATTCGTAGTTTCTGATCCGACCAACAAGACCACATTATCAATAGGGTAATGAAAATATTGAGGCCCGAGGCAAGTCATAGTCAATATCCTAAAAAAGCGGTTAGAGCTAAGGGTAGACCAAAGGGAGGCGTTAATAAATCGACTAAACGGAACCCTAGTTCGTGGGAATATCTCATTGAACAAACCGCTAGTACTAGTACTCCGGCTAACTCGGTAGGTAGTACACCCGTAAACACGTTAGGGAGCACGGCCGCATCTATTGTGGTTCCCATCGTACCACCCAAACCTCCATTAGCAAAAAAGAAAGTTGGAAGACCTAAGAAAATTATTTAGGATGGGAAGTTAACATTATATCCGGATTGTACCCCGACCTTTCTACACACTTACATTTTAAAGTTAGTTGACGTTCTTCCGGACAGACAATGCGGATATCGTTCCGTAGCGCATTCAATATAAAACAACGAAGATAGATGGGAGGATGTTAGACGCGAGTTGTTGAAGGAGTTGCGGGACAACCGTGCATGTTGGTTTGATGTATATGGTTCGCCGAAGGTGTTTGACAATTTGGTACATAGGTTAGATTACTTTAAGCCCAACCCTAGTAGCCACTATTGGATGACATTTCTGAACATTGGACTATTCATCGCGATGAGGTATCAATCCATGGTATACCATGTATCGCAAGCAGCCTCGTTAATGTATCTACCAATCCATGGAAGGCCACCCGTCAACAATTCAACGATCATAGAAGTTGGGATAGCTTTCGTACATGGATGTCACTTTGTTAATGAAAGTATATTTCGTTTCCAATCCAAATTTCTTACGCATGCGACGCTAGGCCAACATATTGGCCCTATTTTTGAGACAGAGGGCTTATATCGCACGCCCAGAATGCGATCTCTTTTTTCCCCAGTCGCATGCAACGTTAGGCTAAAACGTTAGCCCAATTTTTGAGACAGAGGGCTTATATCGCACGCCCGAAATTCGACTTCCTTTGGCCCCAATCGCATGTGACGCTATGATAAATTGTTGGCCTTATTTTTGAGACAGAGGGCTTATATCGCACACCCAAAATGCGACTTCCGTTGGCCCCTGTCTCATGCAACACAAACCCTAATATATTATGGCCTAAACAACGCGGTTTATACTATTGTTGGAGTAAGATAGCATTAAAAAAGGGAAAATTTTAAATTTAAAGTTGGACAGTACACTTGAAGGAAATACATAAAGACGAAAACAACAAGTTAACACCTTAACTTAAAAAAACATAAGAAAATAATTAAACAACAAGATGCTAATAGCCAAAATGCTCAATCGTCGAAGTCATATCCCAAGTTGTCGTCAGAATCAACCCCCTCATCTCTTTCTGCAATCCTATCTTGAAGATACACCACCATATCCCTAGTGATATAGTCTACCACCCTCAACTGTCAAGTCACGGATTCTATAACAGAGGACCAGCTGGATGGGGTCCATTCTGACATTATTGACATACGGCTACAAGAATTCAGTGACTACAAGGATGCGAAAGAAGAAAGGAAGTTGATGAAACGGAACTGACCTAATTGATAAGTATGAATGTGTGCTTCAGTTTTAGTATGAGTGTGTGTTTCATTTTAAGTATGAGTATGTGTTTCAGTTTAAGTATGAGTGTGTGTTTCGGTTTAAGTATGAGTGTGTGTTTCGGTTTAAGTATGAGTGTGTGTTTTAGTTTAAGTATGAGTGTGTGTTTCAGTTTAAGTATGAGTGTGTGTTTCGGTTTTAGTTTGAGTGTGAGTTTCAGTTTGTGTTTGAGTGTGTGTTTGAATTTGTGTTTGAGTTTATGTTGACCTTATATTTCTTACTAAAGGTATGTTGCGAGTAATAATAAAATGATATACTATCAAAACAAATAATATAAAAAATAAAGGCAAAAATTACCATATAATGTTTTTTAATCGTAGAAGCTCTAACTCTTACTATAGAGCTTGAGCATTCAACTGTCGAAGAAATTACCTTATCATTAAATATCACAACAAGAATGTTGTGGAGAGTAGGAACAATCAAACCTGATAAGAAAAATAGAGAGATAATATAGAGGGAGCAAAATAACTTCTTGAAGACGACAAAACTGCCATTCTTATGTTTCTTATGTTCGAACAACAAAACCAGTTCTTTTTTTATCTCTTTTTGGATATTTATCTGCTAATATGATAATGTATTTTTTATTTGATTTGTGGGAGGTGGGGTTAGGGCTAAGTGATATATAAAAGTAGATTTGATTCTTTTCGGATTACTATTGAACTCAGTGGAATCAAACCTATAAAATTGATTAATTGAAAGTAGATTTGAGTCTTTTTGGTTTACTATGGAATTCCATTCTAAAATTCTAAATGGATAAAATTGAGTTGGAATCGAACCCATAAAATTGATAAATTGAAAGCAAGCATGCAATAAATTAAAATACAATAAATTAAAATACAATAAATTAAAGCAGTTATAAACCGGTTACAAAATATAGTGCTAACGCCGAAAAGTCTGACAAAGGTATGCTGCGAGTAATAATCAGTGACGTCTATACCTCTCAGCGATCCGCACATGTGAAGGGAGGTCTCTACAAGATCATCGTGCTCCAGAATCGGTATCGATGGAGCAAACCGAGCAATCTGCACGTATCCAGCAAAGTCAGCAGCACCGTGCGACTCCAACTGAGGACCTCTAGCTGGTGCAGAGCTCCTAACGATGTACCACAACCTCCTCTTCACCCAAATGTAGTACATCGGGCCAGCACTCTCTCCACTACCACAGTACAACATGCCATCAGGAGTGTACACATGGTACTCCCAATCCCTCCACAAGTGCGCGTCCCATGGGTATCTGCAGACCATCTTCTTCCCTGCCTTTTTCGATTTAGGAGGGCGTATATCCTTAGGAATCAGCTGTACAAACCCCATCTGTCGAGTGACACGATCAGGGTAGTACGACACGACCACGTCGAACGCCTTAAGCGTTAACTCAACCCAAGTAACCGGCTGGAACGGATAATGGTCCCGTAAGTGTATGAAGGGAAGGAACATGACTTGAAAATTAAAAAAATGAACAAGTTAGCCATTTATATTTGTAAAAATACTTTGAATTAAAATGAAAAAAATATGACTTACATCTGCCTCCATGCACGTCGAAAGTGCATGTCTCATCTGCCTGCGCACATCATGAGAAATTCCAATCTTCTGCGGCGCATATCGGCACATATGGGGCATATATATGTCGTTATTGTAAAATAATGGAGCCCGTAGCTGAACGAAGTGGGAAAATATCCATGACTCGAGCATCCCTATAAACCCACAAATGCCTCCCGTACCATGCACAGATCCGTGACTAAGGGAGTGGTACAACTGTGCTAATACTAACTGACCCTAGTTGAACCTATGGAAACCCGTTATTCGTTCACGAACTGGAGGTACTCGAAAGGAATGTTGTTGCCGATTTTGTTGGCACCGATGGTGGTACCCAACAAATACAGTATGTAAGCACGAGTGGCATGATCTACCCTATCAGTTGTGATCCTACTATCACTATACCTAGCACCCGTAAATGTAGTACGCAGCCACCCAAGGTTCACACTACTAGCATTCCTAAGATTTTGACTCAACTCAGCTGGTCGTACACCTAGCATGCCAGCATAAGTACTAATCCGCTCAGCCTCCGAGTCAAAAGGTAAATCATCAAAAGACCTACCTACAACTGGTAATCCAGTGATGATGAAGAAATCGTCCAGGGTCACTATCATCTCCCCGAACGAGAAATGGAATGAAGAAGTCTCCTCATGCCATCGCTTTAAGAATTCCTCGACCAAATCGAGGTTGGTATGCCAGCGGGAGAGTGCATCGACGAGTGGGCCAAAAATAGTCTCCATCACCCTTGTTCATACCATGCTCTGCTTCGTCAAGTGCCATCTGCGGAGACTGTCGTACATAGCGAAGCATCACAGGGTGACCCTATCCTGTAATATGTATCAAACACGTAAGAAAGTGATAAAACAATAATTATAAAGATATGTATTAAACACTTAAGAAAGTGATAAAAAAATCAATATAAAGGTATAATACTTACATTTCTGTGATAGACGCTGAACGCCTCGTGCTGGGTGTAATCGGGAAAGAGAGCCGGGACATGCAACATCACCGATAAAAACTCGTGATCCTCACCCTTGGGTGCGTAAGAAAAGTCAGATGGCTGCAAAGAAGAACCTTCCCCTGTGCTATCGGCAGCAGTAGGAATGTAATCGTCATTTCGATGACGACGGAGACGTCGTCTCGTACGCGTACCAGGATCATTTCCCTCACTGGGACCTGTCTCTGCGTGCTCGGGCAAAACTCTAGCCTCTGTTGCCTCTTCCGCCTCACGCGCCAAACATTCGTGTTCCCTCGCTTTCTTAAACGGATTTTTGACTTTCTGCTTGACCCACTCCATCTTGTAAAAACAACATAAAAATATGTATTAGTGAGACAACACAAAAAAATTATTCTGAAAAGACATCTCGTCGCATGAGACAGCTTAAGCTGTCTGTCGCATGAGATGGCAAATCACAACCCGTCTCATGCGACGAGATACCTCCTTGGTTGCACGATCGTGCGACCAGATCTAAAATGGTAGCACGATCGTGCTATCAACATCAACTATACCCATTTTTAGAAACCCACCAAAGTAGCCTCATTTCACTAAAAATCAAACACATAAATATAGATCCTAGGAAAACTAACAACAATACAACACTAGTCTAACAAAATAACACCTAAAATCATGCAAAAATCGATTTTTTGAAATTGAAACCTAAAAACCGAAAAACCTAATTTCAGCAGTTTATACCCAACGAAATCTAAAAACAATTATAGCATGAGGTTTGTATTACTTACCTTTATGTTTTACTGACTTTAGGTTGTTGTAAAATTGAGCTTTTGAAATGGGTCGATTTGAGTGTTTGAGAGCTTTCTACAGAGAGAGAGAGAGAGAAAAAGAAGAAAAAAAATGGTGAGAGATTTATCAAACCCTTTTATACCTAGTTTTTCTGAAAAGGGTAAATTTGTTCAAAATTAGGTGAGAGATATATCAAATGGGTATAAGATCCAGCGGTTTAAGATATATGAGAACGTGTCTTATTTCTAGCCTACTAAATCATATTTTACTCAAATTATTAATATATTTTATAAATCGTTATTTAATTTTTAATTTTATTTTAGCATGTTTTAAAACGCATGTTTAAATAATTTTAAATAATTAATTTTAGTTTATTATCACATACAATTTTAATTTTTTTATTGAAAAGGAAGATAAAAAGTTGTTGGGAATTAAAAAAATAAAGAAGTAAAAAAATAATATAAGGATAAAAATATACATCAAGAATTATAAAATATATTATTTCTTAAAAAATATTAAATGGTGAAATTGAAAAATAAAATAAAGAAAGATATTAAAATATAATATTTTTTGTTTCATCTAAAACCATGTATTTGAAAAAAAATACAAATTTAAATTATTATTTTTTTGGCAAAAGATCATTTTATTAGTAAAATGAAAGAATTACAAATCAGAGGTTCCGAATGTTATCAAAGGAGAAATTGAAGGACCAAATTACAATAGCCTAAATACTACAAAATTCCCAAAGCAGGGCGTAAACCCTAATTTAAGAGGCAATTCCCTTTTGCTTGAGAGAGTCGACTTCGAAAAAGAAATCAGACCCCAAATTAGATGACGACCATCAACTAGCTAACCAGGATCAATGTACCCAACTCCAAGGCTTTCAAGGGTCGTGATAGCTGTTAAAGGAGTCGGGGCATTGTCGGTGGTGAAGAATTTGTTCAAACGCTCAGTCATGATCCATTTTGATATCCAGTCAGCTGCCGAGTTTTGTGTTCGATAGATATGGCGAAGATTCATGGTAGGCGTGATCAAGGTACGACAGATTTTAGTCATGGGGTTGTCGACATTGCCAAAAGCGAGACTGTTGATGAGTGTTAGACAGTCTGAATCAAGATCAACGTTTTGCCAATGAGTTCTTCTGTAAAGAATGAGAGCCTCCGTCAATGCTCTACATTCTGCGTGGAAGGGATCCATTTTACCAAAGAGGAAGCCATGTCCTACCACGATGTCTCCAAGATCGTTCCTGACCAATACGCCTCCGCTTCCTTCCCGAGAGTAGCTACTGGCTCCATCAACATTTATTTTAAGCCTTCCCGCATTTGGAGCTTGCCACTTCAGGTAAACAACCTTTCTTTTTCTATTTTTTATAGTGGTACAACTTAGAGTAGACCCTGCGTTTATAACACGAAACCAATGTTTAGCTTTAATAGTATTACCAGCATCTATACCCCTATTGATTATGTTGATTCTGTTAATAGAATTCACAAAGTTGTCATGAGTGCTATTGAACTTACAGCTGTTTCGATTAAACCATATTGTCCAACAAATTACTTGAGGGACAAGATGGGTTATGTGAGTAAACCAGAACCAGCAGTAAAAAATGTGAGTAAGGGTCATGTAACGTCTAAGGGGTAATAGTTCCAAATGGGCCAGGCGAAATGGCAGTTGACGAAGAGATGATTCTTCTTTTCACAACTGCAACAGAACTGGCACTTGAAGTCAGAGATGAAATGCCTTTTGGAAAGGATGTTATCAATTGGGACATAATTTTTTTTATAAGTTTCCACCTTAAGAAAGAGTATTTTTTTTGTATAAAATGGTTCCAAAAAATTTTAAACAGAGAAAGTTTGTTGTTTTTTTTTCTTATGTTTTCCCAAGTTGCTTTTGTGCTGAAATTCTTATCTTTTGAAAGTTTCCACTCAATCTTATCTTCATGACCATGATTCATCTTCACTTTATCAATGTGATTGACTCTATCATGAGAAAGAAAGTTAAGAAGGGTGGGATAATCCCAGCTACCATCTTTCCAAAAGGTTTTAACCTTCGCTGATAAGTACCAACTGTTAGAACTAGGATTACTAATGATTGGGGGCATGCCATGCCAAACATCAAATCAAAAATCAACATCCCCACTACCCAGAGACCATACCACATTAGGATCAGCTTGATCTTTAATAGAATAAAGCCTTTTCCAAACTATGGAGTCAGTGATTTTATAAGTAGAATTGATAGGGTGGGAGTAAGGACAGTAGGTTTGATGCATTAGCTCAGCCCAAAGAGAGGATTTCTTCCTAAACTAAAACCACAGCTTTTGAGAGAAAGTGAATTGGATATCAGACAGTGTTTTGATGTCCAATCCACCTTCCTCAAAAGGCCTAAAGAGATGTCTCCAAGTAGCCCAGTGCATTGCTTTCTCATTAAATTTCAATCTCCAAAGGAATTTGTTAAAACACAACTCAATTTTAGTAATGATGATGTTAAGGATGCGACTATTCAGCAACCAATAATATACAATAGGATGCAGAAAATTCTTGATAAGGGACAGCCTGCCCCCAAATGACAGGTTTTTTATGTCCCGCTCATGATTTCTATTATGAATTTTTTTTATTAAAGGTAAGAAGTTCTTCCCTTTGTTGTTTACAACAATGGTGATGCCCAAGTAAGAGAATGGAGCTTGATCAGTGTTGAAGCCAATATCAGTTTTCAATCTTGCAGAAGAGGCATGCGTTATTTTAGCAGAGGTAATAATTATTGTTTTATCTTTGTTAATCATTTGGCCAGAAGCTGATTGGTAATTTTCCAACAGGTAGCAAAGCTTTTCAATGATAGATGGAGTGTTGTTGGTAAAAATAATAATGTCATCAGCAAATGCAAGGCTAGGTAAGATATAACCAGATTTCAGGTAATATTTCATGCTCTTATTATCATTAAATAGATTGTGAATGCCCCTAATAAGGCCTTCCTTAGCAAGGATGAAAAGACTTGGAGACAGTGGGTCTCCTTGTCTTAGACTATTCTTCTGAGGAAAGTACCCAACACTTATACCATTAATGAGAATAGAGAGCATGACATTAGATATCAAGTTATTGATTAGGGTAATAAGATCAGTAGAAAACCCAAAACACTTCAATATGTTAAGGACAAAGGCATGCGACACCCTCTCAAATGTCTTTGACATATCGAGCTGCACCATAATGTTACCCTTAGAAGGCATTCTGTTAATATTGGGCATCATTTATTTGGTTATAAGAATGTTGTCATGGATGAGTCTGTTTTTAACAAAAGCCCCTTGACTTTTAAAGATAATACTAGGCAAAATATGAGAGATTCTACTATTAAGAAGACTAGAAATCAGCCTGTTAAAGATTGTACATAGGCTGATAGGTCTGAAGTTATTCCAATTAATAGGATTATTCCCTTTAGGTATAAGGAAAATCCTAGTGGCAAACACACCATTAGGTATTTTAAAACCTTTAAGATATGAATTCATAGCATCGCAGAAATCAGAACAAATAATATCCCATCATGTTTTAAGAAAAAAGCAATTGAAATCATCTGTGCCTAGGGCACTGTCATTCTTCATGGCATTAATAATGCTCCACATCTCCTCTTTAGTAGTAGGCTTTAGGATAGCTGAATTGTCCCTGTCAGTGATCAACTTATGAATATTGTTTAGAATAGAATCCCGAGTAGCTGTGTTAGAGCAAGTATAAGAATGAGTAGATTGAATTCCCTTTAAGTAAGATTCATCATATTTAGCTATCTCATCATGGTTAATAATCCAAATACTATTATCCTTAATACTATTAATGGTTTTCTTTTTCCTCTTTTTAGATACATAATTATGATAGAGTTTAGTGCTACCGTCACTTTTATTAAGCCAGGTATCGTAACACCTCTGTCTCTAGTAGCTCTATTCATTGTTGAGGGCATGAATTAAAATACTGTTAGCTTTGAAATCTCAGCTTTAGACTCGTTGTTGTTATCCCTTTGGTTAATAAGATCTTTATTTCTAACATCCTCAGTAGCCTATTTGACCTTATTGAAAATATTGCCAAATTGATTTAAGTTCCAACCTTTAAGAAACCTTTTTAGTCTCTTGAGTTTGAACCAAAAATAACATTAGCATCACCATGACACTGTCGGTTCTAATTCTTCTTAACACAATTTAGGAATTCAGAATGATTAGCCCATGCAATGATAAATTTGAAGTTACATTTGTTATAATGATGAGTATTAGTCTGAGTATTAGACAGAGTTATAAGCAAGGGGGCATGGTCAGAACAAGTTCTGACCATGTGAAAAACCTGGATATGATACGTAGAAGCCATGTTTGAATTGATTAAAACTCTGTCTAATATTTTCCAGATTTTGTTGTTACTCCAGGTATATCTGGATACCACAAATCCAGGGTCTTCAAGACTACATATTCCAATGGCTTCAGTGAAGTCATCAACACTGGATGCATCAAACGAGGAGCAGCAAAGCTGGTCTTCAAATGTCGTGATGGCATTGAAGTCTCCAGGAACCATCCAAGGTTTATCATCACAAGACAAAAGCCTCATCTGGCTCCACGAGATTTTATGCAGATTTCTTTGATTCTTTGCATAGAAAGAGGTAAAGTAGCAAGTAAAATTAGAGTAGTTGACCTCCATATGGAGGAATTGATCATGGTTGATATTAACAGTAACGTTAACTTCATCTGACCAAAACACTCAAAGCTTATTGGAGCAGTTAGCCACATAATTAATAAGCCCCATTCTCTTAGAAACACTGTCAATTTTATCAAGCCTAGCCATAGGCTTCTGAATAGCCATCACCATGATCTTATCATTCTGAATAATATACTTTAGCCTTGACAAGGTTGGATTGTTGTTCACACCACGAGAATTCTAACTAACAATCTTTATCATTATCAGATAGAGATTTGTTATAAGCTTTCTCTCTTTTAAGGAGAGAGTTGATAGACAGTCTTTTAACACTTTTGTTTCTGTATGCAGATTTAATCTTGTTGCTGATTAAGGTGTTGTAGTCGTGGTCAGTGGAGGTAGCAGTTGGGGAGACATTATGGCTTCCAATATTTCCAAAATGAGGGGATACATAATCAACAATCAAGTTATTAGAGCTATGATCCTGATCCAATTGTTTGAGAGCACTAATGAGATCAGGATCATTATTGGAAGCATTATCTTCCATGTTCAGACTAGGCATAGGATTTGCATAGTTGTTAGAATCCATAGGCTTATCTTTTGTTGTACCAATAGACTTTAATGTCCTTCTGTAAACCTTGCTAAAAGATTGAATCTGTGTGGCTCTAGGTAATTGTTGATTTGTCGAACTCTCTTGTAATGAATGATATTTAATCAAATTATCATTTTTCTTTTTAATATCTGTATTGATTTCTTTTTTTTATTTGCTTTGTCTTTTGATTCATTCTTCCTGCAATCATCAACCTTGTGCCCTAAGTGATAGCAGTAGTGGAAATAGTTAGGAGCATTCTTGTAACTCATCCCAACCCAGCACCCATCATTTTCACCGAAGCCAACCCAAATCTTTCTTTTAAGGTTGTTAGAAACATCAATTTCCACTTGTGCAAAACAAGCGTTTGTATTGGCACGATGATAGTCAGGCACCACAGTTCTGTAGATAGAGCCCAAAGTGGTAGAAAGATCCTCAATTATGTTTCTGTTATATAAGTATTTAGAGAGCTTCTCAAATCTAACCCAGAGCAATACATTAGGGCTTTCAAAGTTCTTGTTACCATCCGGGCACCACTTCATCAGTCTCATCATTTTTCCGTCAACATTCCAGATACATTTAGACCACATCCTACCACATCATCTTTGAGGCAGAATTCAATCAGAACTTGTCGAGAATCTATTGTGATAAAGCTATAAGCCCCTTTAAATTTAAAGGATTCGAGGAAAGACTGAAGAACCGCACGCTTCTGGATGTCCTGGTTAAATTTTCCTATTAGGGTGCTTCTGGATTGTTGCATAAGTAAGTCTTTAGTAGCTTTCGAGTACTTTATAGATTTATGGTCATCAGAGTTCTTGATGAACTCAGGTGAAGGTTCAGTACGTTCTGGACGATCGGAAAAAGATTTCAAGATTTCAGAGTAAGATTTCTTGATGCTGTTGGTTTTGTTTATATCATTTCCAGGGAGAAGAGGGGGAAATTCTTCCATGTTGATGGCTGTGCTGGACATTAAACGGGATAAATTGAGCCACCGGAAACCATCGTAGACAGAGGAGGAAGCAAGAAAACAGGGGGTAGCCAAACGGCAAGGGAGACCACGACAGGGAAGTGACTCTGAAAGTAATCAGAGAAGTGCTTCCGTGGAGGATGCAAAGAGAGACACCGGGGAATCATCAGAGGAAGATGAACGGAGAATCTTCCGTCGAGGAGACTATCTTAGCAATCCTATTGAAAATCAAATCTATTCCACAAATTTAATTTAATTTTGATATATCATTTATCTAGATGTTATTTCCATATATTTTTCAATGATATCTTTTATATAACAAATTTGATTTTATTTCTATATATTTTTAAAAATATATTTAAAATATTAAATTTAATTTTCTTATAAAAGATAATTATTCTTATATTTATTAACCAACATTAAACAATGGACACTATAACTAAAAAATAAAAAATTGTAAACAAAAAATCAAAGAAACATAAAAATAAATAATAAAGAATAAATAATAAATAATAAAAATATAAAAAATATTCGGTATATAACAAGTGGGCTTAACTTTTTTTTAAGCTTTTTTAGTCAACAACTAACATAACACATCCATTTGAGTGAGTTTAGACACGCGCTAACAAACAATGTATTAAACATCTAATGTGTATTAATTTATCCAACTAAATTTCTTTCATGAGGGCTTAATTTGACTGACTCTGTTTCTCGAATATTTAAGACTTTGTCGGTGTCTGCAAATATTGACTTGTGTGGTTCTAGGACCCCTCGACATATACAAATACTGACCCACACGACTCTAAGACCCCCTCGGCATCTGCAAATACTAAGCCATACGATTTTGATTCATTTACTTTTGTTTTATGCATGTTCTTGTACACCACTGTCTCATTGAAGATCATGTCTCTTCGTCATATCATCTTTTTATTTCACCATCCCAAACAAGATAACCGAACTCATTTTTCCATGGACGATCATGGTATATTTCTTAGATTTGAGATCAAGTTTGTTCCTGCCTTGATCACTTATATAAACATATGTCGCACATCCAAACACTCTTATATGCGATAATTTTTTCTCTTTACCACTCCGTACCTCCTCAGGTATTCTATGCTCTAAAGGAATCGATGGACCTCAGTTCACCAAGTAAGCTGATGTGTTGACTGCTTCTGCCCATAACTGCTTCAGTAGATGTGACTGTATACGAATACAGTCACATCTCCGGTATGGTTTTCTCCAATCTAATCTTCACTATATTATTTTTGGTATAAAACGAAAAAAAATGGTTAATAGTATTTGATGCAAAATTAATCACCCACATATTACAGATAATGAACTTAAGAAAGAGATAATTAAATGATTGATGTTTTTTTTATATCATAATTAAATTTATTATATATATATAATTAAAATAAAATTGTATTCCGTCAAAATGTTATACAACATTGTTCTTTAAAATATAAAAATAAGTTATTATTCATAATACAATTTGAAATTGGATACGAATTGGTATCACTATGTTGAAGAGACCATAATACAATTTTTATGGTTCAAATTTAAAAAAAGAAAATAAGTTCATTTTTTAATATGTTATTAGCCAGCAATTTTCTATTAACGCCTCTTTCACTATGGAAGGCTTTGATCCTCCTCACTTTGAAGCCAATAGATATGTTTTTAATCTGTCAAACAAAGCTGGTAAACAGATACAACCATATAAATGATATTTTTAATTTACACAAACCTTGCATTAAAACATATATATACTTATTAATCATCCATCCTTAAGTAACCAACCTAGATTTTAAATCAATGCTATTGCTTTATTGTTTTTTCTTTTCAGGATTTGGAAATTTTATTTATCTAAAACAAACTTTAACAACAATAGACAATAATTACATAAAACTATTTAGCTACAAAATTATATTTATCGAAATAATTATAACTTTTTAATATATAGTTATTGATCCCATTGATATATTGTTTCTATGTCATGTTCAAATTTTAATGGTTTTTCAATTATGTTTTTAAAGATTAAATATAATTGTCGAGTTTATATTTAACTTATAATACAACTTACCATTTTGATAGAATCTAAATTCACCATTTTGCTAGGATTGAATTTGATTATTCACAATTAATCAGTTCTTCGATTTTATTGAACAAAACTGGAAACAAAGATTCTATGGTTATTTTATCTTTTATAACAGGTTTAAAAGACTTAAGCACAAATTAAAGGTATGGGATTGGACTACATTTGAGAATAAATTTGACATAACAGATAAATGATAAGAAGAACTTTAGATCGTAGAACATCTACTAAAGTCAAAATATGGAAGATAAAATCAATCTTTCAGAAGCCAAAGTAAATAATCTTAAATTATTAGCTAGAGAAGGAATTTATTAGGAACAAAAACGTGTTGTAAACTAGATGAAAATAGTGATAGGAATTCCAAAAGTTTTAATAATTATGTTAAAAAGAGAAGAAAACGAAACAAAATACATGGTATTTTAGAGGGTCCTCATTGGATCACAAATCATAATGATATGGGTTTGTGACCTAAATACCATTTTAAATCCCTTATTAATTCTCAACATCATGAATTAATTATGGATAATCTTATGGTTAGACCAATATCAATTAGCACTAAATATGAAATCCTGAGCTCTCCAAAAAAATAATAACTAATACTATTATTGGTGTTGATGTTTTTAACACTAAATTTTATGTTGGTTGCTGATCTATCACTCACAAAGACCTTTGTGAAGCTATACCATCATTTTCCAAGACTTTACTTCCCTAATGGTATATCTGAAACAATAATTTATTTAATTCCTAAAGTGGAATTTCCTAAATCTTGAGTAGAGTTTAGACTTATAAGCCTATGTACAGTCTTCAGTAGGATACTATCAAAGATACTTAATGACAAATTGGTCTTATTTTTACCTAGACTGATCCCTGAAGAGTGTGGTCTCTTTATTCAGGATAGAGATATTCATAAGAGAATATTACTTGCACAAGAACTCGTTCATAAGATAAATTTTTGACTTTATAAGAAAGGGAAATATCATGCTAGAAATTGTGGCAAACACTTTTGTTAGGATCTTATTTGCTTTATATATAAAATCCTAAAAAGCTTTAGGTTTTAACAGAAAATGGATTGGCTAGATCAAAAACAATATTAACTTAGTTAGGTTCCTAGTCATTATAAATGAATAATTATATGGATATTTTGAATCCTTCAGTGGGGTTTGACAAAGAGATCCTTGTCTCCTAGTCTATTTATACTTACTGAAGAGTATCTTAGAAGGGTCTTAAAGAAACTTTTCGAACAAGATAGAGGCCTTTATTATAAAATATGAACTAAGATGATAATATGATGCTTTGGATATGATGATAACTTCCTCATGTTTATGAATGGTTCACCAAACAACATCTAAAAAATATTCTCATTCGTGAAACGGTTTCATGATTACTCAGGCCAAATGATTAAAAATAAAAAAAACCAGTTATTATTATTCATACAAAGATGACTCGGTCAAGAATCAATACAATAACTGAACTAATTTGCTTCAAGAGGAAAAGGCTAATTTTCACTTATCTTGGGATCCCTATTTATTTTAAAAATAGCAGTCACATATATGATCAACTATTAGACAAGGTGAGATATAAAAAAATTAGAACGAGATTGTCAAATACTATCATTTAGGGCAGGGTTATCTTGATCCAAGCAGTGTTTATGGAAATTCCATCATACTATTTACAAAGTTTTAACATTCCAAACTCAATTATCAATAAACTTGAGCAATTATTTAATAGGTACTTTTGGATATCTACATAGGCTAAATCTGCTTGTCATTGTGCCAAATGGAATGATACATATAAACCTTAGAAAGAAGGTGGAGTTAATATGAGAATTATATAAGAGTTACAGAATGTGTTCTCTTGTAAATGCTGTCTAAAATTTAAAAAAAGACACCACACTTTGGGCCAAAATTATGCTATATATCTATTTCTTTAATACTCATACTTTACTAGTCTAACCATCTATATCTAGCTTTATACTTTGGACGAGAATTAAAGGAATTAGAAATTCTACAAAACAATTCACATTTTGGATAGTTAAGAGATGTGATATTGATTTATAGATTGAAAGATGGTGTGCCAAGAACATGTTTATTCCATTATACTCAACTTAGTTTTCTTCTAATGAACCTGTTAAATATTGTTTGAAGGAGGGTAATTGGAATCTAAACAAACTTAAATACTCGGTTCTCACAGATGATATAATTAAGATATCTAAACTCGAACTTTAACTAGAAATCAACGATGAGATCAAATGGAGGATATCAAATACTATTGACTTTAACATTAAAAATATGGATGGAAATTATAAAAAATAGCCCAATAAAAATTATTTCAAAGTTTTTGGAACAATATTACTCCCAAAAACTGTTCTTTCCTACTTTGAAGACTCTTTAAAAGTTGGATACGATTCTATCTCATAAAACAAACACATAGCTTTAGCCTTTAAATGTTACTTTTACATTCCTAGTGAAACTACTAAGCATTTCTTTGTATATTGTAACACATAAACTTTTAATTTATGTGCATTTAATTTCAAATTTGGTTTTAGACTTGTTAGAAACTCAACCTTATTATGTTATTTTCTCATACCTTTAAAAATTGTTTATCTTACTAATAAAATGGTCTTTTAATTAAAATAAAGTTTATCTTTACTCAATTTGTAAAGAGAAATTATTATTCAGCATATAGTTATTGATTCATTTGTATATAGCTTTAAAAAGAGCGGGAGAGCGCAAACTAAGTAGTTATTTTTCTTTATATATTTTCTTGATTCTCTACCAGGGGCGGAGCTAAGGGGTGGCCATGTATGCCATGGACCACCATAAATTCTAAAAATAATTTTAGTGTGGTGGTAAAAGTGTTCCGTGGGGAAAGAACAGTTTTTGTATGCGGGTAATATGCGTTTGTAAAGGAAAGAACAACTTTTGTATGAGTGTTCCGATTTCCAAACCGTGAGTTCGTCCCGTTTATGTATGCGGGTCAGGCCGTCCAATCTGATCCAAACAAATTCAAAATTGACTTTATTTTTGATTTAAAATAAAAGATTAAGACATAAAATCCAAACCAACAAGCCTCACCATAATAGGAGAAGAGAAAAAATATCCAAAAAACTTGAGAAGTTAGAAATTAGGATTGAGAGTATATATAGGCAAAGATTTGAAGAAATGTATTTATAATTTTTAAAATTAGTTTATGGAAAAGAAATATAATTACTAAATATATTATTGACTCTAAAAGTAAAGTAATAATTTCTCAAAGACGTATATTATTGGAAAACATATAAATATGAGTCTTTTAGTAATTAGTAAGTATATTTTTAGTTATATTTTATAAATGGTAAAGTACCATTTAAGACCCAAAATCATAACTATTATCCACCTAAGACCCATATTTTCATGATTCCCTGAAAAAGACCCGTTTTAGTCAAATATTTACCATCTAAAACCCATTATTACGTTAAATACCCTTACTCAATTATATAAAAGCAATTAACCTTTTTTTTATTCTCTTTTTCATCCACGAGCAGAGCTTTTTGTGTTCCCATTTTTAATATTAATTTTTTTCCAAAATGATCTGCTTATTAAGTTGGCCAATGAAGACCAATAAAGTTGAGCTAAATTCTATATGGGAACTTGTCACCAATTTCAGTCCTAGACACAATCCCAAATATCTGTTTACATACGATTCACAAGTTTATGACTTTGCTTTAAAATCTTACTAACCTCAAAATTAATTCTCCTTATAGATTTAGAAGATCCTTTATTCTCTACTTCTTTTTCTTTCCGTGCGAGCTTCTTACCTAGACTACGAAATGATTTTATGCACAACCTATGCCCAGTTAAAAAAAGTGACAAGTTGTATTTTTCTAAGCAAAAAAATTATTTAAAAAAAATCAAAACATATCATGAGCGGTACTAGTTATGTTCGTCTTAAAAACAAAACCAATAGTATTTTCAGATTTTTTTTTTCCGAGTTACGGTTTAAAAGATACAGAATTTTAAAAATCAAAATTTTAAAAAAGAAGAAGTTGGTTACTAGATTTTATATAGAAGGATATTTAAGGTATAAAGTTTCTTAAAAAATTTAGGTCTTCATTATTAGGTTTGTTGGATGGGTCTTAAATAGTAAGTCTCCTTTTTATATATTTAAAATTATTTTTCAATATATTTTTTATTTTTTATATATAGTTTAAATGTGCGGGTCGGGTCGGGTTGGACAAATTAAAAATCCATACCCGCCCCGCCTACAGGTCATAATTCATATATCAGTACCAAACCCGTTAAATGTTCGGGCTGTACAAAGCCCGACCGGATTAGGCCGGGTCGGGCCGGTTTGGGCTGGGTCAGACCGGTTTGGGCCGAGTCGGACCAACATTGTCACCCCTAAGCAAACACATCACTGAATGAATTTACACCTAATATATATTTTTGAACTTCTAAAATTAAACCCTAAAAATCCAAAAAAATCAATTTTTTAAAAATTACTCATAACCTAATTGAAGAAGAAAACACCCAAAACAAAGATTCACTAATGGAGAACATCCCCAAACAACCAACAATGTAATATAATTTTTTACTTTAGTTGTATATTCATCTAACAGCAAAATATGTTTTAAAAAAACCGAAATAAAAAATCTTAATTTTGTAGATTCAATTCTGAGATAACCACTCGGATTTAGCTGTTTTTACAAAAAAAACAACTAATTCCAAGACAACCACTTAAAATTAGTTGTTTTTTCTAAATAATACATGATTTTGAAATGCCAATTGGGAACAATGTGTTAATTTTTTTATTTAAAAACAACTAATTCATATTGAGTATCTCAGAATTACATAGATTTTATAAAAATAACACATACTTTTGAGATGCCTAGTCCAAATCATGTGTTATTTTTTTTTAAAAAGGTTTATGAAAATTGGATTTCATGAACTTTCAAAAGATGTTTATAATCGATTTCTAGAAGAGGAAAAAAGAACAAACAAAGTTTTCGAAAGTTTCGTAATCGATTTCCAAAAACTAATTCATGAAAATCGATTTATGAACAATTGATGGAATCGATTTAAAAAAAATAAGGATAAAAAAAAGTTTATCTAGGTATGTATTATTAGGTATGAGTTTTTTTATTATGGTGATTAAGGTTAACTTTGCTGGGTTTGAAGATAAATGGTTAGGATTAAAAAGTGAAAAAAAAAATAATGTTTGGATGTAAAATCAAAATAAAGGTAAAATATGATTTACGGAAGAAATAACAAAACTTGTATCTTTTTGTAAACACGAGAGAATAATAATAGTAATGTATGAAATAGTTTTACCCATTTGTGTGTGATTGTATTTTTATCAGTATGTTGTATTAATGAGAAATGTCTTTTTTGTCTTTGAAGCGAAAATGTTAGTACGCCTAAAACTTTGTCAAACAGGTAACAGTGGCTTTCGCTTTTTGAAACTAACCGATCGTGTTCTTCCCCTCTTACTAAAAAATATTCGATACCGTACATCAATCAATTCCTTTATCTTGGTCGTTACCAGTTCCAAATATCCGATTACCGTTTAATAGTTTGATTTCGAGTGGTGACTAGGGTTTGAATAACGTTTTGTGTCTTGTGATGAACCTTCCTGCGGGGTTTAGTATTTCTTTTCAAAATTTTTATCATAATCGGGGACGACAATTAGTGATGGATTCAGGACTAAAATTTAAGATATACCCAAAATATTATGGAAAACAATTTCAGTAAAAGATAAATATTTGAGTATTACATAATAAAAATATGTGAATATCGTAGTTACAACTCAAAATGAAAATATATTATAGTAATAAAGTAAATGCATTCTCCTCTTACTCATACTTTCAAAACGTTGGATGATATCTAGATTATCAACTCTAAAAAACACTTCTTTCTCTACAAATGTCACTAAACATTCATTAAGCCATGAATTGACCATTCTATTGCTCAACTCATTCTTCACATATTACATATGAGAAAATACTCACCCAACACTTGCGGTAGCAACCGTTAAGGACAAAGCTAGCTTCAGAAGTGTGTACACAAATCCAAATATCTTGTGTTTTTTTTGTACGAACAAGAGTTTTACATAGATCGAAGATAGTCTTCAAATTGGAAAAGTTACCATCCAGCTTGACATATGCAATATACGTCTCAAGTTGGCTAGACAATTCATTATCATTAATATATCCAAAGTCATTTGGGTAGAATCTTGCCAACCTCATAAGTGATTTAATGTCAAAATTGAAATTAATAATACAATTTGTGGTCAATAAAATATAAATCAATGAATAAAAATTAAAAGAAAAATCAAAGGCTGAGATTTGTAAAGAAAAAGTTAAATAAATAAAAGCGTTCGGGAATCTAGAAAGATTTGAACTCAAGACCTCAAGTATATAAGTAGCGAAATTAACCAGTACACTAGATTTATTTTCTGACTTAAGATTGTCCTGGGCATACCTATCGCCCTCCTAAATCCGCCCCTCCCCTTACATCAAAGGTAGATTAGTATGGGATAAATTATTTTCGGATTGTTTTAAAGAAGCTAGGGTTAAAATGTCTGAAAAATGGTCGAACAATGTCAGTTTTGGTTGAAATTTGGACACCATGTTTGGGACATCTAAAGCTTCAATATGTTCGATTGGATTGTCATTTGGTGATACGGTTCAGGAGAAATCACTTTTGGAATAGTAGAGAAGTTTTTCTAATATTCTTCATTTTTTGTTTCTCTTTTTTGTTAGTTTATTATGTTTAAAACTGTTGGTGGGTTGTAGATATGTTTTAGATTAAATTAGATATAATTTTACCCTCAACTTATCATAATAATAGAAGTATTTTTGGTGGAATCTTCATAAGTCTCGTGGTTTTTTTTACTCTTCACAACAAATAGGTTTCTTCATATTAAGTTTTTGGTTCTTGATTTATTTTACCATTGATTTTTTTTTTCAGTGATTAAGTTAGTAATTTTATTTGGTTAATAAATCGGTTGTCTATTATTTGGTTAGTTGTTTTGAAGTTGATCTTGTCTATGGTTGATATAATATTATTTGAGTCTAACAGTTGGTATCAGAGTTCCATACCCAGACAAAACGTGATGTGGATGAAATTCTTGCATGTCGAAGATGATGAACCATCAGTCGTGCTCATTAAAAAGAGTGATGCTAAGGAACGTCTAAGATACTCTTAAAAGAGTGAGCAGATATATTTATTGTAAAACTTTATGACTTAGATATGAATCGTGACACAGCCTAATTAGAGTGAGCATAGGTAAGTCAATCGAGGGGAGGTGAAAATTGTAGAATTTGTTATGTGCGACCAAATTTCCACATCGGATAGGTGTGAGAATGATCAACGGTAAATAAGTAAGAACATATCTCAACTAGTATGAAGCCTTTTTATTTTATACATTTCTATGATAAATACTATAAGTGTTACTAACTCATGTATAAACTTAGGATTATTTAGACACATACTCGATAAATCAAATGTAGAAAAAACTTATTTTATTGTTATTTAGTTTCAATAAATGTTCATGATTTTCTTAATCAATAAAAATATCAAGATTAATATTTTAAATATATTTAGACAAATCATAAAAAACACCAGTTAAAAGTACGAGGTGAATGAAAAAAAAATTAAGTCACTTTTGTTTATGGATTCCTGTTTCACCACTGTCGACAATGTCCCTCTTGTTCCCCTTAAAAATATTGATAAAACTATTTCTCACGAGTTAAGTTTCACCCATTATTTTGAATTCAATGTCTTCAATTTTTATGCATGTAATTCTCCTTCCGCACAACAGTCAACTCAAGGCTTATAAATAATTCATTTACCTAGTCTAAACACTCGTTCAGAGACTGATATGGATCTAGTGAATAAGCTATTTATCGAGTGCAAAGTACCCTTTATTTTAAGGTTTTGTATATGGTCTAGACTGAGGTTTACCAGAACATTTGGTTGTTTAAAACCTAACAGTAGTACACTTACATACTATTGTCTACGAAAACATTTATACTCATGACCAAGTTCAGTTCTTTCACAACGATCCTGAGTTTGTCATGAATTGTAGAAATAACATCTTTTCAGTTATGGACCCATAGGTATGAACGAAAACCCTTATACAATGACTAAATCGAATATCCATCTCCTTGTTTCTGGATCTTTTGACACCCGGGTTTAGTAGTTGCAAATCATTGATATTAATGTAATCAATGAATATAGAGATTTGGAGTGAGGGTATAAGAGAATGGATCTCGTGTATCTACTGGGAGTATTAAAGTTATTAGGGTCGTTAAGTCATATTATTACTGTATAAATAGTGGTCAAGACTCTTTATGAATATATCATTCTAAATAATAAAAACTATACCTATTTTTTATTTGATTCTTTCTTTCAATATGTATCAGAGCGTTATTTCATCATTGGATTGATTTCGATGAATTTTAGCTATCTTCCCATGTTTCATGCATTTTTCACTATCAATTTGAATTTCCTTTCAATTAGATCTTTTTCGATTTTGGACTTTGGTTTCGTTTTGGATTTAGTTTTGATTAAGTTAGAGAAATTTTTCACTTTGTATTTTCAATTTTGTTTTAGATTTGTTTTCGATTGGATACATTTTTATTTTGTATTTTGGTTTTATTTTGAATTTGATTTTGATTGGGTTATAGATGTTTTTATTATTTGAATTTTCAGTTGAGAATTTGGATTTCAATTATGTTTTTGTTTTGGGTTTGATTTTGTTTTCTATTTTATATTGCCTGAGTGTCTGATATGAAAAGATGACTATCTGCAGTATATCAGTACCCAACTTAATCTTAAAAATTTTGCATGTTTGAGCTATGTCAAGAAGAACATTTCTCATGACAAACATATGTTCAGATGTACCAGTAAAAAAAATTGGTAAGTAGAATAAAGAGTCTCGCCTTGTAGAGGGTGATACGGTGAAATGGGTTAATCATGATACTGATCATTGCAAGCCAAAACCAAAGAAGAAGCAGAAATATATGATTTATAGGGTTGCGAACGTTTAGTCTGCAGATGATAAGGAGGCTCTAAGTCAGTCAGAGTAAAATGAGTCGAGCGAATACATCATGGTCTCCCATTCCAGAAGAATTGATAGTGAGGTCAGACAAATGAGTCTTCTTCTCATTGACGATTCAGAGGTAACAAGAGGAAAAAGGGCATGAATGAAAAATGATGTTCACCTTGGTGAACAACAAAATTTATCTGATGTCTATGCGGCCCATGTTAAGGATAAATTGGACATGGTTTTGAGTTTAAATCTTGTATCCATGTCAGATAATATTATGGCGATATAGGACATTGAGAAGGTTTACAAGAACTAAGTTACTCATTGTACCAGGGATTGACACTGGTTGGAGATCATTTTGTCAAAGATTGTGCGATTGAGCAAGTAGTTTCTTGATACACTGACACTCTAACTGATGGGAAAAAGAAAATAAAGCCCTCTAAAAAATAAGTGAAATTATGAATGTGACCGAGAGGCCTAATGTCGACCCCTTCTCAATTTAACAATCTCATTGTTCGATGGTGACTAGCGCCCGGTTGTAATCGGTATGGCGACACCCATTATATTAATGTATCATTAGTTGAAATACTGTCCCGATCTAACCTATTACAATAACTTGAAGATAATTGATATCCTGTAACATCAACTGGAACCAGCTGTAGAGGTAAGTTAGAGTGTGATGTGGTTTTTGTACACTGTAGTTTTGCTGTATTAATTTATTTTGCTTGTCTTGGTGTTTATCTTGGCAGATCCACCAAAACTAGATGGTGTTAGCATATCGCAGGATGAATCCTACAGACACTAAATTCATGGAGGAATTTAAGCATGAGCCCTTGGTATTTGGTTCCAGGAAAGCTATCTATTTAGAGTTGTTGCAATGTAAGCGAGCCTACGCTTGGTATTAAGTAGAAGATAACAGTTGGGGAGGTCTCTGTCACATTCTAGGATGCGAGAGATTCTCTAAAGCTCCAAAATGAGAAGTTATTTATTCTCAAAGAGTCATCGATCTCGTAGAGTGACGAGTAGACTAGCAAAACAATGTTCTAGTGAAGCGGACAAACGAATCTTGTTGGGAAAAATACTTTGGTATTTTGGTATTGCCGGATATAACGAAGGCCACTATCAAGGCTGATGCCATTCGAGTGGAAAATACTGAACTTAAGGCAGAGACCAAAGGTGAATGAAAATAAAGATGGAAGAGGCAAAAAAAGAGTGATCAGAGGGTACTAACAAAGCTCGTGTAGATGGTGAGAAAGATACACCAGGTATTGCGTAAAGCCTTCTAGAGAGAGCACAAAAGGACAATGTTATAAAAGTTTTAAAAATGAACCATAATCTAGAATTGAGCCAACTAAAGGATTTGGTACCTGAAGACGAGCGACTTTGAGCGTCGGATAATGAATAATATGAGGAAAATGGTGATGAAAATAGACAAATCAAAGGTGATGGTTTAAAACAGATGGAAGTAAAGGCTGCTATAGTTGACATTGAGGTCGGTAAATTTGGTACCTCCAGCGAATGCAATATCCTCAAGGAGATGGAAGTAACTCATTGCACTAAAGATATTGTTATTGAGTAGTATTATCCTTATTATGTGTAATGATTTAATTATAGTATTTACTTGTTTTGATTTTTTGAACTTTTACTTTTGGTTGTGTTGGCTTGCTGGTGTTTTATCTTCCTTTGAATGATACTTGTTAGCCAATTCTCATGTTAGACTTTGTAAGTCTGGGCTCAGTATAGCCTCTTACATGGTCACATGGGCTTGATTAAACAACTATTTAGACTTTTGTTGACTCTGTGAGTCAGGGCTCATTGTAACCCATTTCTTAGCCATGTCGGTGTGGTTATTTTTAATCCTTTTGCCCAAAATATATTACTTGTTACTTCGAAATCAAACATAACTTCTTGTCCAATCTCTTCTCCGAACAATTTTTTTAAGATGATACCTCCTAATGGTGTTTTATGCCCCATCAACTTTTACTATTCGTTCGAGGTGTTGTTCTCTTTTAAAGATACTTTATGGTCTCATGTTCATTTCAGATTCTAGTAAACTCGGCGATGAAGTCGGTTGCTGCTTGCCCTTTTATCATCGTGTGAGGCTCATAGACAAGCTTTTCCAAGGCAAGCTTTTCCAAGTTTAAATAGCTTGGAGGGAAGGATGTATGCAAGATAATGACGTGAATTTAGAAGTACGATCACATTTTTCTAGGCAACCACTACCAGAACCAAGGCAAGCTTTTCCAAGTTTAAATAGCTTATTTCAGCGTCAAGCAATCTTTTGCTTATGTAATAAATCAAATTTTTTTACTCCTTTAGTTTCCCTTATTATGACCCCACTTACATTATAATTTGATATAGAAAGGTAAATATCGAGTGGCTAACCAAGTATCAACGGTGATAGCATCTCGGGTGATGATAAGTCTCATTGAGCGCTTGAAACGCATTATTGCATTCATCTCATCCATGGAAATATTATGGATCCTTTTAAGACTTTGAAGAAGGTTTAGCTCTTATCCGAAGCTCTAGAGATGAAGCGAGATAAAGGGGTGATACGACTGGTCAATCCCTGAACCTCATTAATGATATGTATTGGTTCCATGGTTAAGAACACTTTTAGTTAATCAGAGTCGGCCAGAATTCTATTTTTGGTATCAATGTAACCTAAAAATATGCAATATAAAACTTCAACTTGTAGACTCTCACTATCTTTTTTAACGATCATATCGTTGATGTAGGTCTTTATATTCTTGTCATGCTGTTTTTCAAATATCTGGTTCATGAGTCGTTGATACGGGGTTCCTAAAATCTTTAATCGGAATGACATAACTCTGTACCAGTTAAGACCTCACTATGTCTAGAATGGTGTTTGCTCTTTGTCGGACTGGTCATTCATTTGAATCAATGGAGAACTCATGATATGTGATTTTTGGATTGACCCAATGACCTTATCAGCGCTCTAAGGGAACAGGTTTGAGTTCTTTTATAACAGGTCCACCAACTTTTCTTTGAAAAGAATGCCAATTTTGTTTCCAACACAAACCATTTTCCCTTTTGCTAGTGTTATATTGACATCCTCCGTAATGGAAATTTTACCTCGACCGTCTTCTCGAGAATCTTAAACCTCTAATTATATGATTCTCGTTTGTTATTGTCGATCCCCGCCTTTTCGGCTAGTTAACTGTTATTGGGTCGGCTTTGTAGGATCCAATAATATGGCATAACAGTTTATGGTAGTTCTCTGGTTGCCCCATATAATTCCAACTAGGTTTCCCAATAGGTACTTCACACATTGACAAAACGAATAAGAGGTTGCTTCGTGATTTTGGAGCCATGGTGGACGGACGATCGCATGGTAAGAGCTGATGGAACCAGCGATTGGTTCTCACTATGTTCTTGGTGTTTTTGTTTTCTACCCTTACCCGAGTGTTCCACCTTGCTCACACATCGGCTTAGCTTTCCTTCATAGCTGACCAACCATCTGTCTGTGGGCTTGTACGAAGGTATCCAAATAATTCTTTCATAACTTTCTTTCAAAATGAAGTTAGCCAAGCTACTGTTATCTACTAAAATACGTGTGGCCATAACTCCTGAGAGATCTATTTAATGTTCATATCATCATAATAAGGTGGAATGAGCCCCCTCAAATCATTGTCATTGAACGTTAGATCGACCAACGACTCTCGATAGTTGTGATACAAAGAATCATCCACTAAAGTTACCTCTTGATCTTTCCTATGGATTGTTTAGGATGCAGCGTCGGTCACCGATAGGGTGTCCCCTACGAAGATAGTGCACAACTGATATTGCTTCTCTTTCGTATCCTCATTTTCTCTAGATATTCTATATCAACCCGTCTCCTTCTTTTTTGTCGCAAGTCCTGCTTTTTCTATGTCTTACATATTAGACGCGCTCGCCACTATCGATCAAATATTGGACTTTCTCGTTTGACTCCTAATAGTAGTTCGTGGGATGGCCATGATAACTATGGTATACGACCATGATATCTTTTGTAACTAGGAGCTAGCATGCTCCACGATGGTTGGTACTATCGGTGACCCCTAGTTTTATCATTTATAGTGGATATGTTCTCAGTGAATGTTGTGGTTTTTTAACCAAATTTATCTTAATAAAAAAGGTATAGGCCTAACTACATGGGCTCTCGAGGTGTCTCGTCAATGTGTATCCTATATCTGGTTGGAGCTCTGGATTCCTAAGAGTTTTTATGAGTGGGGTAAACATAATCCTCTTTCTTTGAGTCATCAACCATAATGAGGTAATCAGATCTTTAAAAAGTGTCCTCCATCTTTCCATGATATTCATCATGAAAAAAATACACTAATCTTGCCAATGTATATGTCATCACCAAATAACAAATCATGAAGCTTATGAAAAATAAAACAAAGTATAAATCAACATCAACTAACACTGGCAAATGGTTCTGGAACCGCGGTTAAAAGCTGGAGAACTCTTTAAAAACTGGCGGGAAAATTGTTTAACTGACCCATTAGAACTGCAAACCGCAAGGACAGTAAACCGTTAAGACCGCAAACCGTTAGGACCGCAAACCGCAGTTTATATAAATATTATAAGTGTTTTAATTATTTTATAACCAAAATCATATCTTAAGTTATATTTAAAAAAATATTGAGATATTGTATATGATTATAAAATGATTATTACATTTTGGTTAGTATTAATTTATTTTTGTTATTAATATTTTAAATGTTGTAATTATTATATAATCCAAAATTTTAAATATTACTTATGTTATAATTAGATTTAAATATTATTATTATTATTATTATTATTATGTTTTGGGATCCAATATTAGTATTGTTGATATTATGTTACAAACCAAAACTATATCTTATCATGTTAAAATATTACAAATTTTATGGTTATAATTTTAATATTACATTTTGATTACTATTGTGAGTTGGTTTTAAATATTACAAGTGTTTGTTATTATTTTTTTAAACCAAATCAGATCTTATAAGTATTTCATAATACAATTGTTGTTATTATAATAAAAGGTAAATAGTTTTTTTTTGTTAATTTAGCCGTTCACAGTTTATACTCTTGCGGGCCAGGAGTTGTACAAATGTTTTCAAATTAAAATACAAAACAGTAAAAAATTATTACAAACATCATTCATCTTCAGCTTCGTCTTCTTTGTAAGTAAAATCTTCGTCTTCGTTCTCACTTGATTCACCTTCAACTTCGTTTTCTTCCATAATTTCTTGTTCAAGTGTATCTTCATAATCATCCGGATAATCTTCGAAGATGTCTTCTACATCCACTTCGTCTCTAAACTCTCTGTCTTGCATCCTTTTATCTGCCGATGTCCAATCCTTGACTGCCACAAACACTCCAAGTGCTTTGCCCGTCAATCTTGTTCTCTTAGTCGTGTATTGCAACCTCGCTTGGCTGAAAGCACACTCACTTGCAACTGTAGACATAGGTATTACATAAATCTCTTTAACAACCCTGCGAAGAATAGGAAACTCTACAGTTTTGGTACCCCGCCATCTTTTGATATCTTCAATACCCTCGTCGAGAAAATTTGTAAAATCAAACCTAGTGCTCAAATATCTAGATAGCTCATTATCAGATTCAGTTGTTTTTGTAAATTCATTGTTTCATAACATTGTAATTTGAACATAGTTAGTAGAAAATCTCCCTCTACCCCTATTTTTACTACTCCTTACATTTGTAGTTGTATTTGATCTATATCTTTCAGCATACTTATCATAGATATTATGCATACAGTCATATATGGTGACAATATACCCTTCAAGGTCAATTGGTTCCTTCGGTGGTCTAGTTGTAGAAAACTTTACAGATCGATAAAACCATCTAACTAGCCATTCAAATTTATCTTTTCGTGAAAAAGGATCTAAAATGCAAGAAATTGAATAAGTCACATGGATTGGATGAAAATACTTTTTGAACTTGAATTCCATTTCGGGCACCATGTCTACGCATACAAAATTTGATCTAAATTCATTCATATGCATGGCAAGATTAGTAATCGTGAAAAAGGCCAAATGAGAATTAGGCTGATTTTGTGAAGAAAAGGTTTGAGTGTTATCTTTAAAAAGTTTTAAAAATCTTAACATGTGTGCACAATATTTCCAATGATCTTTTTCAATTGGCGTTTCAGGATAAGATGCATTAAAAAGCGTCATAATCTTTTCTTTAAAAACATGCGCACGTGCAAGCATTGCATAAGTAGAATTCCATCTAGTTTCGACATCTAATATAAGTTTCTTATATTGTTTCCCATTTGAAATAACAATTGTTTTAAAAGCTCTTTTTTAGCAGCGGAGGTCGTGCAAAATAGGATCCCATTTTTAATAGGGGCAATATAATCACTCATAACCTTAATTATTCCCTCTTTCGCAATTAATTGAAGTACGTGGCATAAATATTTGGTGTGAAACAATTTAGGAAAAATGGGAGTGCAATCTTGTGTAAGCAATTTTATAGCACTCAAATTAGAAGATGCATTATCGAACGAAATAGACATAATTTTATTTCTAATATCATAAGTATTCATGAATTCAACTATACTCTCCCTAATTAATTGTGCGTTACGCTTTCCAATAGATTCAAACCATATAATTCTCCTTTGGAGTACACATTCAGGATCCATCCAATGAAGGGTGACACATAACATATCAAAATCTGTAAAAGAAGTTATGTCACTAGTAATCGAAATATTCCATGGCAAAGTTAGCATAGTTTGAATAATGCTTTTTTTTCTTTTTAAAAAATATTTAAAGGCTAGCGATCGCAAAGAGCTACGTGGAATGCGTTTTGCCTGTGGGTTTACCCCAACTTGCATCCAATTTTCGTATCTCCAAGAATCCCCAAAACTGAATGGTTATAAACTACCCACTGTATAAATCATTATTTCTTCCCTATACGTATCGTGGTTAAACTCAAAAGGAATACCTGTTTCAGGGTTCATGCAAGCATTATTTGGGTTAGGTTTTGTAGGATCATATATTTCATGTTTCAGTAAATGTTTTACCATAGTGCTAGTGCCCATATTTCTATTTCCACTTACGTGAAGATAACATTTATTGCACTCTTTACAAATACTAGATAAACCATCATCTGATGGAATATAGTGTTTCCAAATGCAAGATATTTTCTTACGAGATCTCGATCCACCACTAGTACTTCCACCACCCCTTTCTTGGGAGGAGAGTGTGTCAACGTGAGGGGAGTCTGTAGGAAAATCATCTACGGTATTGAGATCCACATTAGCGGATGGGTGAGCATTAGTAATTTTATGTTTTAGAGGCATTTTAAAACTTAAAACAACGTTTTTTTTAAATATGCAATAAAATACTAATCAAAACTAATTAATATTTCAAATAATAAAAACTAAATTTAGACTAATAACAACTAATAACAACTAATAAAAACTAAGAACAACTAATAACAACTAATAAAATTAGAATTAAAAGAACTAATTTAAATAACTAAATGAGGGAAGAATTAATTTATCTAGCTTGATAATTCGAAATATGGCTACGAGGTGTGGTACGGATAAACTACCTTATGGGATGATAGTGAGTTATTTGCTTGTTTTGAAAGGAGTTGATGTGAGTATGTACACTCCGATGAAGGTTAGGACAACTAGTGATATATGTAGAAACTCTTTGAAAATGCAGGAGATATAATCTTGCGATGGAGAGTTGATGTCAAAATTGGAGGCATGATATAACCATAGGCCCGAGTTGAATCAGATATGGGTTGCGAACGGTCATACAAAACCGGCAAATCCACCTACTCAGCATCAACTTCACCCGCCTTTCGATCCAAATGCTATTGGTGGTTCTTCTCGAGTACCGCGGCAAGAAAGACGAACCGACCGCGAATTTGCTGAGCATTCGCATGAGCAGCGGATGAATTATATACACTTTGCGCATACTCAACAAACGGACTGGGATGAAAAATTTACGGACTGACAAACTGAATTTCAACAGTGGCACGGGGGGTGTAAATGACCAACTTAGCCAGATACAACAGTGGCAGGTAGGGGTGAATGATCAACTTGGTCACCTCCAGCAGTGGCATGGTCAATACGAGTAGTGGCATGGTCAATACGAGTAGTGGCATGATAGACAAGATCAATGGAATGAGCGATTTGCAAACTCTCAAGCCGAACAGTCGGAGTATATGCGACAGATGATGGAGAACATGCATTTGCAAGGTCCACCGCCTAACAACAACAACGATAAAGCTCCTTAGTTTTTTTACATTTGATTGTCTTAAGCATTGTCGTTGTAATTTTTTTCTTTTTTATTTGATTGAACAACTATGTTACTTGTTTGGTTTTTATTTTTAATGAATTGTTTGTTTTGCTTTCATTTTTTATTAAATGTTATTTAAATCACTTTCAATTCCAATTTTTATTTTGTTATTTACAAGTAATTTAAGTTTATGCATATAATTATACAATTCTAAAAAAATTAAATTTAAACTTCAAATACTGAATAGTTCGAAAATACAATAAACTATATAAATAATCTAACCATAAACACTTCAAGCTTGCAAGATCTAAAAAATCACCTAATAATTTAAAAACAGACTACAATTATATGTCTAATAGGTATATATTATTTAATATGTACCTACCTAATATTAAATAAAACATCTTAAATATCTACTATGTTCAAACAATATACAAATCATTTTACAATTATATTGTTTACGATATCTTGTTTAAGACAATCAAATTATTATTTTTATAATTGAAAAACTATTTTCAAAAATATTGAAAGTTGTAATCAAAATAAAATTAGATGTATATATTTTATTTAATATCTACCTAATATTAAATAAAATATCTTAAATACATAAATATAATCAAACATATCAAAATCATATTATAATTATTTTTTTAAAATATAATTGCTTGATTATAGAATTTTGATTAAAATGATATAGTATTTAAATTAAAATACATTAAATAGCATAATTAACTGCTGGTTTAACTACGAAACTGGCCCATTAGAACAGCAAACCGCACGGACCACAAACCATTAGAACTGTAAACCGTTAGGACCACAAACCGGTATAACCGCATAAGCAGTGAACCGTCATGACCGCAAACCGTCAGGACCGCAAACCGCGGTTCTCTAGTTAAACGGTTCGCGGTTTGAACTGTTTGACGCCTCTAACTAACACCATAAAAAAATTTCCCAAAAGTTAGATTTGGTTCCATCTAAAGTAGCGTCTCCAAAACCACCACCAGTTAAGGAGTTATATGCTCATAACACACTAGCTACTGATCTTAGTTTTGACACTAAAATTACATCCGATTCCAAATTTGACAATCCGGTCTATGATAAGTATGAAGATGAGGTGGAAGAGAAGAACGTTGATATTAAAGAATTGAAACTCTCAAAAAAAATTAAAATTTTAAAATCAATTTTTACTTAAAAAAAAGAGAAATTTTCGAAATCAAAATTCTCCTCAAGAATGGATATAAATCGTTCCCCTGTATTTAAATTGTAAATTGGTGGATATAAATTATGGTGATGGACCATTTATCAGTGTCATCACCACCAACCAAACCTCCTAAAAACGCAGGAAGTATTAATAGAGACAATGGAAAACAGAAGATTAGAAAACCAAAACAGATTAAAAAAAAGAAGAGAACCAAGAAAAAATAAACCGAGACAAACAGCACAAAAGCCCATGAAAATTTTACGTATTATTCCTCTCTCCAAGCAAGATACTTTGAAAGAAACTAAATCTAATGACACTATGAAGCAAACCATAAAACTGTTTTATCCTTTGCGAAAACCAAAAACCAGACACAACTCACATAACAGCTCATCTGGTACCTAGCTTCTTACAGGTTTAGTAAACTGCAAGATAAATAATTTGCACCACACTCTAATGTATGGGTCAGTTTTATTATTCGGATCAACATTTCTTTATTTTTAATTCAAGGTCTGGCTAGTGGGATATGCAAAGAAGGTGTTCGTATAAAATTCCTGAGAGAGAAACGGATTTGTGGAACACGATGGTGTCTCGGTTTGTTAGGAAGAATCTATTCGAGGATGTTATTAGGGTTTTTGGTGAGTTGATTCAGAATGGTGATGTTGACCGCCCTGATATGATTAAAGGTACAACACAATCTGTAAGGGCTGGAGAAATTCTGGTGAATCCTTGGAACATCGCAAAAATTGTTGCTTCGATTGGACAAGCTTTGGAGATGTCACCCAAAGAAATAGAAAAACGCCATAACCATAACTTTTCTCAGGTAATAACCCATACTGATGAAGAATGGGTTGAAAAGTTTGTAAGTGAAGCTAATATAGAGTACATGAGAGTGTTGACTGATTTCCTATGCAAACATGAAGAGATGCAGAAGATTGATGACGAAAGACAACAGTTAGTCGTCGAGAACTCTTATCTAACCCAACATCTGCTCACTGGAGAGTTGGGAGCTCGAGAGATAGTGGGCATGTCTTTTGAAGATTTAAAGGACGGGGCGTTAATCGCAGAGAAATCTACCAAAAATGAGCCTGTTGAGCCAGATAAGATACAGATGACAGGTAAACTATGCTCACGATGCAACGAACGAAACGTTTGTGTGACCGATGTTATTTATTAAATGCGGGAAGATCGCTATCAGCTAATGCATAATCGATGCAGTCATAACTGGTATGCATCAAGAGACGAAGCCGGCCTAGCTGAACCTTGATGAGTCTGAATTTTGCCTGCTCCCCGGACAGGGACAGATCGGTCCAAGGCCTCCGGACCGGACAGATCACTTCGAACACTTGGCCCATTGAACTATTCGGACTATGATAAAAGTACTAAAAAACCTAAACACTTCTTGACTAAACTACTTGCTCTCCTACTTAGAGCTTATGGGTCTTTAAACATGACCCGGGTCTATTAAATATGACCCGAAAGCCCATAAGGGCCCAAATGTAAGGGTATAAATACCCAACCACTTGCATTAAGTGTGGGTAATGAGAATTAACTGCAACCAGCCAGCTTAATTATCTCTCTACTCTCTACTCTAAATAGTAAACACCCACATACTTCTAAAAAATACCAAACAAATTACAAGCCTACCCTCAGGCGATAATTATCCATACCAAACCTGATAAGCCAACTACTGCTACAACTGCTCAAACACAATCACCAGTCATTCTGACTCTCGTCGTGAGAAGGATATTGAAGTTACAGATTTGGAAAGAAGCTCACTAGATGAAGTTAAAGTTGAACACTGGAAATATAGATTCAACAACCGTGGGACAGAGCCTTACAAAACTCAACCTGGAAATATACTTTTGTCAGCATATGCTAAACCTGAGTCAGTTGTTGACTTACAAAGGGTTGGAAGGGATGGTCACACTGCTGTGAAGCGTAGGATGGCCGTGATCCATGAGTTTAATGACTCATAAGATGTCTTAGTATTATGTAAGAACATTATTTCTGACTCAATTCCATCAGATATTGGAGAATACCAGCGTTTGAAACAACTAAACTTGAGCTTCAACAATTTCACTGAAACAGTTCCAAACTCATTATTTAATTTAAGTGGACTAACTCACTTGTTTCTTGGAAGTAATAAACTGAGTGCAGCTTCAAGCATTAGTATTTTGCCGTCTGGACTGGACTGCCTTCGAAGGAATTTTCCTTGCAATCGAGCGAACCATGCTTTCTCAGACTACATGAAGAGCTTTTCTTCCCTAGAAAAGTTATAAGGGAACATATAAGTGTTTTGCCTGCAGTTTCTCCAACTGTGGTTATGAATTCGTCAATCAACTCGAAAGGAAACCTACCAACTTTAGACGATAAAATTCAGACTATTTCTCTAGTAGTTGTTTAAGTATATAACACACTTCCTATTTGTCATTTGGTTTTTCTTTCTCAGATGGTGACCAACATTAGTTTCTCCTCTCCTACTTTGTCAGTGGTTTCAGGAGTACCTATTACACTTATGTTCGCAAAAATTACGACAAAAATTAGTTTCTCCTCTCCTACTTTGTCAATGGATAGCGTGCTCAGATTCACAAATTACTTATGGTCCTATATGTGTCTTTTTTTGAAATGGTAAAGATACAATATCTACATTTCCAGTTCTGATTATTACAATTTTCGAATTTTGTAAGCATGGTTCTATCACATTCATCTTGGATGAAAAGGGTAAAGAAGACGAAGAGAATTACATAGGTCGAATCTTTGAATTTTTCAAGACAACAGAAGAAATTTATTTTAGAGTCCAACGGTTCTTCAAAGCCAAATATATTGTAATCCAGAAATAGAATAAGGAAAACTGTGTGATTTCCCTAGCTGACAAGATTCACCGAAAGTAAAATCATTCTTTAGAATAGCATCAAGTTTACAACTTTTTAGAACTGTGTTAAGGACATTCTGAGATGGATGGCCAAGTTTTCTATGCCACCCATCCTTTAAAGAACTAGAAAGATCAACATAAAAGACATTAGGAATGATAAAATTAAGAACTCAGGTGTTTGTTGTAGTAGTGACACAAGAGACCTCTTTAGCCTATGACTTAGGAGGACTTTCCAACTTGTACAGCCCACTTTCAGTAGTCCATCTGAGAAGTACTTTCCCTGATTCTTTGTCCTTCACAAGACAACACCCTTTGTGAAATTCAACAAACAAATTATTGTGATTAGTGAGTTGTGAAACAGAAATAAGATTCTTATTTATCGTAGGAACATGTAAAACATTTTTGAGTGAAATAGGTTTAGATGTGGATGAAAGGAGACTAGAATTCCCAATATGTTTGATTTTTAGCTTTTGACCATTACCAATCTGAATTCCCTTGTTACTTGTATACTCACTCTTCTGTGTCAATAATTTGGAATTTCCTGTGACATTGTGATTAGCACCACTGTCAGCATACCAGGCATTATCTCCTGGTGCATCTTGAGTTGTGAGATAAGCTGACTGCTCTCCCTCTCCTTTAAGATGTTCTGAAGAAGTTGATCTCATAACTGAGGGATCATCCCTTTAATAACAAACAGGAGCAGTGTGGCCATACCTGTTACATATATGATAGGTAGGCTTACTCTGATTGAAACATCCTCCTCTTCCTCTTTAGTAACTGTTCCTGCCTATGTTGTTGTTAGAGAAATTGTTCCTGCCTCTGTTATTTTTAAAACCTCCTCTGTACTGACCATAGGAAGACTTTTGTCCAATAGTCTTATTTTGAGACTTATAGTATGCCTTTTGAGTAAGATTAGCAGAAGCTACATTTAGAATAGACATGTTATTCTGTAAGTTCATCAATTGATCTAGTCTGATTTCAAAGGTTAGCAGACTTGTTTGAAGGTCCAACCAGCCCATTGAATCTTTATCAGCAAGACTAACAACTATTGGAGTGTACTCAAAGTCCAAACCAGCAAGAACCTAAGTAATTAGATCATCCATAGACACTCTATTACCAACTAACACTAGATTGTCAGCTATATTTTTTATTTTACTTAAGTATTCAGTCATACGAGAGGTACCTTTCGTGTCCTCTGAAATTCTGACTTATAGTAGGTAATTCTGGCTCTCGTGTGTGAGCCAGAAAGTTTGCTAGCTACATCCCATAAATCTTTAGATGTGACTTCTTCCATTAGCTGAGCAGCAATATCAGAACTCATTGTAGAGTATAGCCAACCAAGAAGAAGTTGGTCCTTTGCAATCCACTCTTCATGATCTGGATTCTCTGTAGTGTTACCTTCTGAATCAATGATAAACTTAGAAGGATATGGCTTGTCCCCTGTTTAAAACCTCCTAGATTATTGCATTTAATCATTGGTAGAACCATAGTTCTCCAAAGTAAATAGTTATTTTTATCAAGCCTGATCTGACTGTTACTGTTGTTGTTGATTGTTTGCAGATGTATACCTTTAGCAGCACTGGGAAAACTTCCAGGAAGAACTGGGCCAAGGGACTCATTACTTTGAGTAGGTGATTCAGGATTTGTCATTGAAGGCTTGGGTTGGCTCTGATACCAAGTTGAAATGGGAAGAAGAAGAGTAGCCAATTTTAATTTCTTGAAAAGTTGTTTGTGATACAATAGTAGAAGAGCCTTTATAGGCTGTTAGTAACAACCTATTGTTAGGCAGTTATGTCAGCTAGGATATTCCGTTACACTTATTAATTTCACAGACTTATTATTTGTATCAATTAGACTAGTGTGACCTAATAACGTGTGATATGATCTTAGTGACATTGGGCTAAATTTCTGGACTCAACTTTGCACCAACATAGGCCCGTTAGTAAAACTATGTCGTTTAGAGAAAGAGTAAAGAGTTGTCTGAGAAAACCCTAGAAGCATTCCTCTTTCACACAGCCTCACACCCTCAGTCAATCACACCACCATTTTCGACACTTTTGAAGTTCCAAGATGTTCATTGTTCTTCACAATCTTCAGTAAAAAGCTCGTCTGCAAGGATTAGTTAGATTTGGACAAAAGGACTAAATCAAACCAATCTTCAACAAATGGGTGAGTTTTCAATTTTAATTAATTTCTCTATTTGTATCTTTATAATCTTATTTTATCTACTGCAAATATAGTGCCCATGGTTGCAGCATTTGAGATCACTACCGGTGGGAGCAAGGAGATGTGACCCCTGTTATCTTAAAATAATCTTCATTTTCCTAATCAAAAAGGTTATAGGACAAGAGAATTCCATCTCTATGACATAAAGGCTATGAGTCTAGTTATCTCCATCTCGACGACAAAAAAAATATAAGCTAAAATAATCTTCATCTACATGTTTTAAAAAAAACTATAGGTTGAGTATTATACATCTCATGATTGACAAAGCTTTAACTCAAGCAATCTCTGTCTCCATGATAAAAAAAGGCTATAAGCCAAATGCGCTCTTCTCCATGCTAAAACACCAAATGATCTCCAAAGTAGAGCGTCAAATAAATCTCCATCTCCACGACAGAAATGGTTATAAGCCTAATGATCTCTATCTCCATGACACATAGGATTTAAGCAAAATCATCTCCAACTCCTATTTATGTGTTACTTATATATTTTATTTCCATCCTTACAATTAGTGAAAGGGTCATTGACCACGCCTACGGGCTCAAGTGACCACACTGAGTCTAGACTAACTGTCTATAAACACGATTGAGCTAATTGGCCACGTCTACGGGCTACGTAAAGGCCATATTGTGCCTCATACCTTGTACTGGGTATATTGCCGAACTGGTTACAAACCAAGTCTATAGCAGACTACGCAATAGGGTCTTCACGACGTCGCCGCGAAACAGCTAGAAAGACATTGTTTATCTTAAGCTACGCAATGAGCCTTAGTGAGCTCGATCTTGTAAGGATATGCTCGGATATGTCAAAAGTTGAACAAACACATAAATCTCCACACATATCAACTTATTACGCCAATTTCTACCAGAGATATTATCGTCTGAACACTACTATGTTGCTTAAGTGCTTACCATCTACGCCAAGTAGCTTACAACATTTGATATATTCTCCATCATAAGGTCCACAACATCTACAACATACTTACAAAACGTACATACATATATAGTCTTCTCTTCATCATTCACCAAAGACTGGGGGGCTACACATCCATATCAACCCTATCCAACAAAAAGCAAAGCATGTCGAAGAACCAGGTAACATCCTAGCAGCCTACTAATTGTAAACTGTAATATTTTCCTTTAGAAAAATAGAGATTTTTATCCTCAATGGAGGTTTCGGCTGGCAAAGGTTTTTAACGAGGCAAGAACATTTTAGTACGAACCAAGTTGGAGTCGTCTCCGACAATAGTTCAGCTAGGAAAATTAATATAACCAAGCCTTATGACTTTTCGAAGTCTAGCCGACATGGCTGGCATAATTTCTTTGACATGATCAGCGACGCCTTTGAGAAAAAGATGAATGAAGACAGAGTTACGAAAACTGAAAAAATAAAAACAAACAAGCTCCCTCAAAAGCAAAGAAGAACAAGAAGATTACACTATCCAGATATTATATGTGATTATTATATAGTCCTTAAGTTTCACTACACTCCAATTGAAGGACTAAGGGGGGGCTAGGGGAAGGGGCACTCCTGATAAGGAAATATTCCATATATAATATCCGAATAAGAATGCAATGTATTTATAATTTAATTAGGCACTTATTATTGCGTATTTATTATTTATACGGCAGAATTGGTCAAACCACTAACAATATTAGTCAGAAATCTAAGAACCATGATGTAAAGTAAGTGAGAAATGTAGTTAGTGGAAGTAGATTAATTTGTAACCGCTTGTAAGTAGTGAACCAAAGGTCTCGCATAACTTCTATAAATAGGATCTGAGTATCAAACGTCAAAGGATCTTTTATTGGAATAGAGAAGCATTTTGTTATCTTTTATTTTTATCCCTTTCTCTCTCAACGACTATGGTGTTTGATTACATTTTGATTAATTTTCAGTATTATCAAAGGGTAAACAAATTTTGCTTTCATTCAATATAATTCAAGGGGAATAGTGTAATTTATTGGATGGCAAGTGAAAAAACATCTATTAAAAACAAAAAATATTACAAGTGATTGAAGGATAGGTACAAAAAAGAATAGTTAAACTACTCATCTTCAGAACTCTCTTCGGAAGCTCCCCTCGAATCTTCCTCTTTGGATGACAAGCTAGAAATAGGATCAAACGCTTCGCTATGATGTTTTTCGATGCGAATTTTTCTCCAAAATTGGAAAAGATTGATCCTAGGATATAAGGCATGGATGTTACGAAGGAGTGTGATGATATTTTATTGCTCACTGTTTTTATAGCAGCCAACATCTATTTTACACACTCATCCTCAACAGCAATGACATGAAGTTGGTTTTCTTTATCAAATTGGATTTTGAAGGCAGTAATGTCATCTGTCAGTTTTTCCTTCTCTGCCTCACTTTTTCAAAGAGAAACTTGAAGAGGATCAAGTTTTATCTTCTCTTCATGTAGCTCTTCAGAATGTTTAGTCTTGAGTTGATCTATTTTATTCTGACGCGAAGTGCTGAGATTTTATTTTTCTTTTTGATATATTTCTTGAAGATGATGTTTGATATCGAGGACCCTCTAAGAAATTCAGACATGCCCGTTTGAAATTCATGAAATTGGTCTCTCGCAATATTCTCAAGGATCTCCCTCATCTTTTTTTTCAGCTGCAGCAGCACTTTTATAGTGAACTACTTTTTAGCCATATGTTTTAATTGACTTCGAGAAGATCTGATCCCTTGAGTTAGTTTTTATGCTACAGCATCGAGATCATCAAAAGGTTGAAGAGCGGATATAATGTGTTTGGATGGTTCTGCAGGAGAAAAGACCGATGAGTTGGGTCGAGGAATAAGAGCTAAGGAGGTTGTAGGAACAGTAACCTCCTAAGACGTGTCTTCAGAAGTAGTGCGAACAGATCTTCTCCTAAGATTATTCAAATGATCTTGAATCTCTCGAACAATGGGATCCTCATCTCCAGCAAGTTCTTATGATTTAATAAATTTTATAAAGCTATCATGATCGAAATAATCATCACCTTGGTCATCTTTAATAGCCATATTTTCCTTATGCTGATTGACATCATCTTCATCTGTTTCATTTTCAATCTGTTGACTTTGCTGATTCTCTGTCATTATCACTTCGTCGCCATCAGATAGTATCTCTTTGATAATTTCCACAACTTTATTTTTTCCTTTCTGTTAGGAGTTGTTTTAGTGCTGCCTTTATTTTTCGAAGAAGCGTGGTTTTCTTCTTCTTTGGAGAAGGCTCACCTTCTACTGCTTCCTCAATTGTGAGGAGGTTACTTTCTATTGCTTTCCTCGTCAAACCTTTTGGCTTCAGATCTATTGAAAGGCTAGTTGCCTTTTTATTCTTTTTTGTTTTCTTCTTTTGGGGAAGATGGTTATCTGATCTACTGTAATTTGCTAAAAATACCTTGCAGCCATGATAGGCTAACCTTTTGACATCATGTAGAGGATTGGGTGGCTCCATCCAATTCTCATTTGGAAGAGCTTCAAACGTGATCGGAAACATGTGGCTGTTAAGAAAGTTGATAGGTTTGAAGGGTGTGAAAAGCGTTATTTCATTCTTTTTCAGGCCAGGAAGCGAGCTTGATAAAAGTTTCTTTTGTTTTTTCTAGACGAATTGCATATCGCCTCGAAATATTTGCTCAAAACATTGAATTCGATAAGAAATAAAGATAACATAGGTTTGAAAATAAAAAGGAAAAAAAATTATGATTACTCCTCAAGACGAGGTTTAATCTAGATGGATTGGCTCCAGATATTTCCTTGCCATTCTCCCAAGAACCTGAGATGAAGATTTATAACATTTGTATGCTTCCTGTAGATCATCAATTATTTTTAAGTCATCATCCAAGGTAAGATAATAAAATGGAAGCACCGGTCTTTTTGAAAATTTGGTTAAAGAAATAAAGTCTTTGATGCAGATCGGAATTTTAGATAAGCGAGAAGTCATGATGACCGCATCATGGACCATTGATTTGGTGTCACTTGGGTTGGACACAGATCTAAGAGTTCAACGTAGTCAACTGTCATAGGGTCTTGTGGAAATTGAAAACCCCAATTGATGATCTCTACTAGTTCATATTTTTTTCATCTAAGAGAGTATGTAGTGAGCTTCAAGAGGCCTCAATTTCTCACCTATTAACGCACGTAACTCGTCGGATATTGTCACAGACACTTTATTTTTTCTCGGTCTACAAGATTTTTCTTGTGCAGCATTCTCATATTCTTTCGAAGATTCAGAATCAACTTTTCTTTTAGATTCATCATCCATCAATCGAACAATATTACTTGAGGGATTTTGTTGAGAAGATGTTGATGTCTCAACAATATCCTTCGAAGGAGAGAAAGTTGTAATATTAATGTCTGAGGTGATATCAGCATCATCACCCAATGTCTATAAAAAAATTTCCTTTTTGGAGTTCAAGGAGAATGAGAGTTTCAAGGATTGGTTGAGGAATGAGACGCTTCAGATCTCTTTGGAGAAGATTTGCTTACTTTACAATTAGTTTGAGATGATGATCCAGTAAGAGAGGGTGAAATTCAAAGTGTTTTAGTCATTCAAGTTTTTGAGGATTGACTCTCTTCTATAAGAGGAGAAGGTGAAAAAACATGAGCCTTGGAAGGATCAAAGTTACTGTGATATATCGTCTTCGTAGATAGACCAAGGGGAGTGTAGCTTATTAATCTAGTCATTTTGTATTATTCTTCTTACTCACTAATAGAAAAGTAGTCATAAGCTCCGAAGACGTTGTTGTCTTATTTTGGGGATTTGGGTTTTTTGGGATTTTGGCTTTAGATCTCCTAGTTTTTCGACGTTTTTCATAAACTGGATGAAGATTGAACAGAAAAGATGAGTTTTACAGTGAAAGTAGCCAGTAGATTGAAGTCGGTGAATGTAGCAAAACATTTTAAAACTTTTGTAATTTCCTTCTCAAGGAATTCTGTTTGTGAATCAAACAATGGGTCACAATGGTATTTATAAGAATAGAAAGGTAGTCTTGAGAAGTGGAAAAGATGGACATTGATTGGACCGAATTTGAAACGGTTATGTAGATAAGGATTCGACGCCTGTCACGCGATGGGCCTAGTGGCAGACATAGCCCCTAGGGTGTCATTATTTGCTAAGAAGTAGACTTGGCATCTAGAGTATCAGCAACCACATTGGATTATGATGTAAGGAATTGATTTCCCATTAAAATATTTCGAGCACTTGACACAAATAATGGTATAACAGCATAATCAAAGTAGTTTGAATTATAGATAAGGAGATTATCTTCACTTTTGATTATGTTCGAGGCTAGTTAGTTTTCATTCATTTACTTACATGAGAACTAAGGAGGCTATTGATAAGGAAATGGAACTTTGAGGATTGAAATGTGAAGAATAAAACTGCTTATGACATATTTTAAAATTATAGGAGGAAATTAGTATCTTGTATTTTAGTCATGGACTAGGATGTAATTATCTCTTTTATGTAACTGTTTCAGTTATTAACTAAGTCATTGCGCCTATATATAATGGTCAGGGCTAATCTAATAAAAGGATTGACTTTTTGAAATAGATCATTTTCCCAATCTAATTTTCTCTCTCTCAAACCTATTTGTCTTTCTACATTCTTACTTCCCTCAATCAACTTAGGTAATTCAGGTATCCAAACTCACCATACATGACTTTTAGTCTTCTAAAAATATCAGCTACATTATTAGTCAAATTTGCAAAGTACTCTAGCTTTATCCACTGATTCGACCTTGGCCTATAATGTTGATTGTTTGTTAATCCTTGAAAAGAAACCCTTCATGTTCTAGTAGGTAAATTGTGGTTGATCTTTGGACAATGTGGCTGATAATTCGAAGAGTTTAATGGATTAATTACCACATGTACTAAATTCTTTTGACTAGATCCCGCCCACGTCGAATTTGAACTTGAATCTGATCCTCAACTTGAGCCATAAGAGCTCTAAAAGTTAACGCTCTCCTTTTTGTTGTTTCATTTGCTAAATCACTTGGCAATAAACCTTGTCTGAAAGCTGCCATAGAAACTGATTCTTCAAAATCATATAACCCTACTTTCGTCAGAACAAAACGCTTCATATAGTCCTTCAATGTTTCGCCCACAGCCTGCTTACACTGTATTATAGTGTCACCATTAGATTACATCTCTTTACTTCTCACAAATTCTCGCTGAAAAACTGTATAGAAATCCATCAAGTTGGCAATAGGTCCGCTCAAAATCTTGTTATACCACTTCAATGCAGTTCCCTTGAAAGTGAAAGAAAATGCTCTGCATACCAACCTATCGTCATCTTCAAAGTTTATCATATAGTACGTAAATTGTTCGTTGTGATCATCAGTGCCTTAAGTCCCATCAGACGTTTCGACCTTAGAGATATCAAAGCGCTTCATAAGAGAAATATACCTAATCTCAACAGTTAAAGGAGAATTTCTCTAATCTACTCCTTGCACACACTGATCGTCTCCTGTAGCCCCCATAATAGCATACAAATTCTGACTTGCTACACCTCTGTATCGATTGGATTTAGTTCCTTCATACCAAAAAGTATCTCTCATAGGATGAGGTTTAGTGTCTATTTTTTATTTATATTCTTTGTGGAATATTTGATGTCTACTGAATCTGTTGTGCTCTTTGAACATACTTATCATTCAGCGTTGTTATTTTGTCCACCATTCATCCCAGTTTTGATGTCAGAATGACTTTGCTACAGTAGAATTTGATCATCTTCTTTACTTTATTCCCTTCATAAATCATATATTAAAGTTTCAATATCTTTTCGAACCAATGGATCATCTTCATTCATTGGTTCAATATCGATCAAGAACTATATAACTGATCAAGAATTCAATGACCTCTGATTTTATATGTGAAATCAAGGTACCAATAGAATTAAACTCCCATTGTGGTCCCATTTTGTTAAGTATGAATCGTAAAGTTTTTAGAAAGAAGATAAAGAAAAGAAAACTAAATTGTAAAAAGAGAAACTAAAGGAGAAGAATAGTATCAATCTAATGAAAACGTGTTATGTTTTATTCATTGTTTCAGCCTTTATTTATATATGTGTCGACTTCTATGACTGATTATATTACACAAATGGGTAAATTGCATTGCAACCCTTCATATTTACAAGTAGTCCAAAAATTATCTAACAACTTTAAAATTTATCATATATAACTTTAGTTTTATTATATTTAGGCCCCCAACATTCCATATCCTTATCAATAGTTATGAAAGTTGTTTTGATTTTATTAATAAATTGACCTGAAAGATTTTGATAATGTTTCAAGTAGATGTATAGTTGTTTGACATTGTATGAAGAGCCATTTGTGAAGATGATTATATCATCGACGAAGGAAAGGTAACATATGTTAATCTTACTTCTTGAGTGATATCTCATGGTAGTATTTTCTTGGAATAGGTTTTTTATTTCCCTTGTCAAATATTCTTCTGAAATGATGAACATGTTGGAATTTACAGTAGAACTACATAGAGAGTGTTAACCATCAATCCAATAATCTACACTCAAGACTCAACGGATTCTATTTTTGGCTCTTCTCTTTTTTACATAACTGTGGAAAAAGAGGTGTTACGGTTGATGAGTTTGGAGATTTTGGTCATCATACCTAAATAAATCCACGTATCCAAACAGGGACAATTCAGACCACATCACACCACTAAATATCCGAACATGAAAAATGTATTAGCTTTTGACTAAGTTATTTGGTAATCAACTTAAAACTAATGGATCTTTAAATTCGACATAATTTCACGACCCGACCCAATAAGCCCACAGATCATTAATTAAGGTATAAATACCCCAACCACTCTCATTAATTAGGGTGATCAGAATTTAATACAAGTAGATAGCTTAATTATCTATGTACCCTACACACTAAACCACAAAACACCACAAGACACCACAAAATTATTAAAACACTCTCAAAATATTTTACCACTCTACCCTCAACCCAAAATAAACCAAACCAAATTGGCGACCACAGTGGGAGGCAACGGTGCCTAAATTTTACATTCAAAACCAGCAAACATAGTAGTTCAGATGGATCTGAATGGGAAAAATACTCCGCCTTCTGTGATGGAAGGTGCAAAGGAAAATAAGGAATACACCATCGAGTAACGAGACCAGCTGAGGGCTGAAATAGAGGCACTAAGAGCCATAAAACAAACATGGAAATGAATCAAGGAGAAATATGGAGCATCAGTACTTTATTATACTGAAAGCCCTGGGGAGAATGAACCATACTTAAAGACTCACCTCATTTCAAAGAAAACACATCGTTCTAAGCTTGTTGAAAGTTCTGGATTTGAATCCTCCAACAGATCTTCAAATGAGGCAGAGCTTGAAGAATCCTTATCCTCAAGAATTGATGAGAGGAGATCCAAGAAAAAGATAAAGTTAACCAAAAAGCACTCAAGAAAGAGGGACCGACATGGTAGGCTCAAAAGGCACCAGGGCAAAGGATCATCCCACAATGTTGATCAATTGCTGATAGATCCATTTGGCTTTTAGTCCAGACTAGGTATTTTTGCAACTCCTAATGTAGATACTGTTTTTAGTCGCAATAAAAATTATAGGCAGTCGCTTTTGTCTTCAAAAATATTGTTCGGACACGTTCCTAAAAGGTTTGATAGCTCTAAGATGGAGAAATATGATGAAATTTAGGATCCAGCCAACCATCTGGAGCAATTCAAAAACTTCATGATGAATTTTGATGACGATGATAAGCTATTATGCAGAGCTTTCTCCCAAAATTTTATGGGGAGTGCTCTTAAATGGTACAACAGCTTGCCTCATGGATGTATTAGAAACTTTGATACATTTTGGGTTGCCTTCCGGAGGCAATTTGTTGGGAGTAAAGAACGGAAGGGTAATAGGGATACCATTATACATTGTACACAAGAACCAAACGAGTATTTAAAAGATTACATAATTCGTTTCATGAATACAAAGAACGGATTAGGAGACTGGTTTGAGCAAGTGGCAATCGCTTCTCTTAGATAAGGATTGAATCATGGGAACTTACTTGATTATATGACCCAGAAGAAGGCTACGACCTGGGGGGGCTAATTAAACCAAGTGAGAAAACAGATTAATATGGAAGAAACAAAGTATACAAGGATGCACCGTCAGGTGAGCTCCACCACTACAACAGCTCCTCGAGCCACTAACCAATCCGGTTACAGGGCAAAGGAGACCGGACAAGGATCTAACGATCCAAGCAAACTCAATCCACACAGAATCATACCCAGAGCCAACAATCTAGAAGTAAGAGGGGTTCTTGGGTCTAGCCTGAATAGTTCGCTGAGTTGAGAGAAAATGTAGCTACAATCTATGATAAAACTAAAGATAACGTACACTTTCGAAAGCCGACGGCATTACAGTCCCCCAGAGAAAACTGGAACACTTGTTTTTGCCCATATCACAATGATATAGGCCATAATATTCAGGACTTCATAACATTAAAACAAGAAGTCCAAAACCTTATTGAGAGGGCCAAACTAGGGGCATACGTTAAAAGACGAAGTGGAAACAAACCTGACAATTCTCCTCAGATAGGTCCTTCGAACAATCCTGAAACATCTGCTCAAGAAGGTGCAATGGTAATCCTTGAAAGGTTCGATATAGACTCTGAGTATCTGGATCCAGATTCAACTCAAAATAAGGTGGAGGTGATAATAGAAAAAAAAAACTAAGACAATTTCTAGATTGATCAGCTTTTTTGAATCATTAACTAGTTTTAGATGAGACACTATAACTGCACATACCCCTTCATCAAGGAAGAGGCATGTCCATAATTTGGCTACCAAGTTAGAAGGGGGAATGTCTTCCCATCAATTCCAGTCCCCGTTCCCATTCATAGTCTTTGATGAAGATGACTTGAGGGATATTGCTGGGCCTCAGTAGGATGCGGTGGTTATAGGATCTTCTATAGGGACAAATGATATACGCTGAATTCTAATTGACACGGGCAGTTCTACAAACATCATATTTTTAAGCTCCTACAAACAAATGAGGAATCCAATTTTTATTCAACGTTCGAACAAAACCATTATGGGCTTCACATGGAGTTCTTCGGATGTAATTGGGGAGTTTGAAGAAGAAGTATTGTTGGGAAATAGGCCCTTTAAAAAGATGGTAAGAGTAGTATTTTTTGTGGTAGATTGCCCAACATCATACAACGTAAATTTTGGGAGGTCTTGGTTTTCCAGAATGCATGATATGGCCTCTACAGTCTATCGGTGTTTAAAATATGCGGTTCAGGGACAAGTAGGCATTGTCCGAAGTGGTCAGAAGATAGTCATGGAGGGTTATGCAACAGCTCTTGCTCCTAAGACATTGGAGGAAATTCGAATTAATAAAGATTAGCAGTTACTAGAGCCTTCTACTAAGGAAGGTGAGATTGATGATGCCAGAGAGGCTCCCAGTTTCATAATGCCCATTGAAGAAGTTGAAACTCATTCTTTTGAAAAGGGTAAGAATGTCAAGATTGGTTCCAAATTGGCACCAAAATTAAAGAAGAAACTGTTTTCTTTTTTGTTGAACAATCAACATGTGTTGTCATGGTGTAATAGTGATGTAACCGAAGTACCATCAAATGTTATCTCACATAAGTTGTCTATCCGGAATAATGTTGCACCTGTTGTACAAAAAAAAGAGTTTTTTCCAAGAAAAAAACAGACGTGATAGTTCAAGAGGTTGATCGGCTGACTAAGATAGGACATATTAAAGAGTCTCAATATCCTCTATGGATTGCCAATCCGGTGTTAGTCAAGAAAAAGAACGGCAAATGGCGCATGTGTATCGATTTCACTAACCTCAATAGGTCTTATCATAAGGATCTCTATCCAGTTCCACGAATAGATCAGTTGGTAGATTCTACATCTAGAAATAAGTTGTTGTCCTTTATATATGCTTTTTCAAAGTATAATCAGATACAAGTAGATCCGAAGGATCAAGATCACACCACTTTTATCACAGATAGAGGTCTCCCACTGTTACAAGGTGATGCCCTTCATATTGAGAAATGATGGGGCTACTTATCATAGGCTAGTGAACAAAACATTTGCTAATCAGATTGGCAGAAACATGGAAGTATACATAGATGACATGGTGGTTAAAAGCTTGGAAGAGCATCTGCACATAACTGACCTTCAAGAGATGTTTTCCAACTTAGAGACTGTGAATCTGAACCTAAATCCAGAGAAATGTGGGTTTGGGGTCCGATCTCGGAAATTTATGGGGTACATAATAAGTGAGAAAAGGAATCCAACCTAATCCAGATCAGCTCAATGCCTTATTGGAAATGGATCCCTCTCGAAATATTTAAAAAGTTAAAAGGATCATCGGAAGGTTAGCTGCTTTGAATAGATTAATTTCAAGGTCATCGAACAAGTGCGCTCTTTTTTTCCAAATATTAAAAAATGCTAAAGACTTCAATTGGTCCCCACGCTGTGACCAAACCTTTATTGAAATAAAGAAACATTTTTCTTCACCCAAGCCTCTTTTCAAATCCGTTCAAGGAGAAAAATTTTATGTATACCTGACTGTATCAAAATGTGCTATAAGTGTTATCCTAGTGATGGAAGTGGACAATTACCCTCGTCCGGTGTACTACATCAGTAAGAGTTTACTGGATGCTGAAAGAAGATATTTGAGGTTGGAAAAGTTGGCATTAGCTTTAGTAATTGCAGCAAGAAAGATGAGACCGTATTTTCAAGCTTATTATATTATTGTCTGAACGTATTTCCCGCTAAAAGATGTTCTTCAAAAGGCAGATGTATCAAGCAGAATGACGAAGTGGTCAGGGAATTAGGTGACTACGACATTGACATTTCCCCTCGAACGGAAATTAAAGCTCAATCAGTGGCTGATTTCTTGGTAGAATTTCATGCTGATAGATCTTCTCGACAAGATTCAGAAAATAATTTCAAAAATGAATGGGTGGTTGAATTGATGGTGGATCAAGCACTAGGGTTGTAGAGCTGGAATTTGTTTAACCTCCCCGTATGGTGATAAAATGTAGAAAGCTATATGTTTTGGATTCAGGTCTGAATACGAGGCTATAGTCGGTCTTAAGTTAGCACTCCTCTGTGAAGCTAACAGTGTCTGGTTAATGAGTGACTCTCAATTGCCCATCCACCATGCCCAAGGACAGTCCAAGGCTAAGAAGGAACAACTTGTTAAGTACTTGCTTGTTTTGAAATAAGCGGCAGCAAATTTCAAAAGTATTTGATATGAGCATATCCCTAGATCGGAGAATACATTGGCAGACTCTCTAGCAACTATAGCCTATTCTGAATCCTACCCTTGGATTCTCATACAAGAATGTCCGTCCATATAGTTAGATCAAAAGAAAGAATATGAAGAAAATATGAGTATACTTATGGTCCAACCTAGAGATTGGAGATACAAACTCTTTCAATACATTTCTGATGGGATATTTCATTCGGCTAAAGTTGTGGCAAAAAAGATTAAATCCAAGGCTCGTGGTTTTTTTATAATAAGAGAAGTTCTCTACAAAAAAAATCTTTCAACAGGCCTCTTTTACGCTGTTTGGGGTTTGAAGAATCCCAAACTGTCTTATCTAAACTACACGATGGGGAAGGCTCAGCACGTTGTGGATACAGGGCACTGACCCGAAGGGTCTTGTTAGCCGGATACTATTGGCAAACCATACTAATAGATGCTAAAGAAATGGTGAAGAAATGTGATCCATGTCAAAGGTATAATATAAAATTTCAGTGTCAGCGGTACTTATGAAGTCTATTTCTGAGCCAATATTGTTTGCTAGATGGGGGATGGATTTAGTTGGACCCCTTCCCATGGCCTATGTGGGATGCAAAACTATCATAGTCGCCATTGACTATTTCTCTAAATGGATAGATGAAGCTCCCTTGGCTGGGACCACATCGAAAGTTATTATTAAGTTTATCTTATCCAATATATGATGTAGATTTGGAGTTCCCCAAGATATTACTACAGACAATGGGCTGCAGTTTGATAACAAAGACATGGAGGCCTTATGTGCCTCTAGAGGCATTCAGCATTGTTTTTCCTCTCCTTTCCATCCTCAAGAAAATGGCCAAGTTGAGGTTACAACTGGAACCATTTTGTCCTGATTAAAGAAGAATTTGGAGGGAGCTGCGGGGAAATGGCCAAGCTATTTACAAGAAGTATTATGGGCCTATCAAACTACTATTTGGGCTGCCACACAAGAATCTTATTTTGCCTTGGTATATGGGATGAATGCAATTACTTCCATATATGTTACTTTACCATCATACAAGGTTCATAAATATTACAAACAGGCTAATGATGTAGTAGTTAGGAATAAGTTGGACTTAATAGAGGAAAAAATTGGTTAAAGTACCTATCAGAACAACACACTACTAAGGCTTGATGAGGAGCATATTTGCTTCCATAGTTAAAAGAAGAGATTTTCAAACAGGGGATAAAGTATTAAGAAAATTATTTTTACATACCAAGGAGAGGCAGTTTGGTAAATTGGCTCCGAACTGGGAAGGCCCTTATGTGGTATGTAAAAAGGTCAAACCGGGGACATACAGGCTTCAAGACAAAGAAGGAAGAGTTTTAAATCATCCATGGAATCTTGAGCATCTGAGGTTATATCTAGAATAAAGCTTTTCTGTAAATATTTACTTGTTAAATACCAATTGAAATATTAGGGGACATACTCTTTCCTACCCTGGTAGCGCGGGGAGGTTTTAATGAGGTGTCTGAATTTTTTCAATAATACATGATGCCTTCTTCAAAAGTCTCCTGTGATTTTACTTCAATTTAATTCGAGTATAAATTACTTATTCAACACCCCGACTCTCAAATTTTCTTGAGTATATCGGGTATGCTTAATGTTTGGTCATAACTATTAAACATATGTGATCGGAGATATTAAATACTCTCAATTCAATACTTCTGAAATTCTAGGGGCCACTTAAACATTAGCCATGAAAGATTTAAAACAAAGTATTAAACAAATGAGGAATTGGATAAATTAAAACTGATCGGACTCGAACCAAACACTAGTACAAAAAATGTCTTGGCCATCCAAGGACTTTAGGTTTTCAAAAGAAAAAATTACACAATAAAACCTTAGGGTTTATTCCCTTCGGACTTTTCTTCACCACAATCCTTCTTGGGACTCTTGAGTTTGGCACTCAAACTCTCACTTATTCCTTCTTCATCATCGGTTGTGGAATCTATTCCATTTGAGCAGTTGCACTTTTGTCACCATCTTCTAGAGTATGGAATGAGATGTCCTCATACTCTACATACTTCCATAAGGGACCAAAGGTTCTCTTAGGGAAGGTCTCATGGAACAGCAACACCATGTCGGACTTGATTTCATCATCTCTTTTTTCTAGGGAATCCACTATCTCGTTAGCATACTTCTCTATACCTACGATAATAACTTCTACTTGTTGGCGTTCCAGGGTCTTTTTCTCTTTAATATTCTCTTGAACAGTACTCTCCAACTTGGTCTTCTCATCGGATAAAGTTCGGATATCATCATCCTTAGTGTTCAACTGCTCCTTCAAAGCTATGAGGTTTTGTTAGGAAGAAGTCTTCAGGCTGGTATACTTGATTTGGAGCTCAGTATTTGATACTTTTGATGCGGTCAGCTTGGTTGCCAAATCTTCATTTTCCTTCTTCAACGCATCTTTGCTCTGCTGAGCACTCAGAAGACTATCTGACAAGGTTTGCTTGTCAGTGGTAAGAGAGTTGATAATACCGGTTTGATTTTTTACCTGCCTGTTTAGATCAAGTACTGGCCAGATGTAACCAAGGAGAGCATAGCTCAAAATATCTTGTTCTTCGGATATGGAGAAGGACTTTCCATTGTATGTTACCATGTTAGAGGAGCTGGAGGGACAGTAAGGACCTGAAAAATCATCTTTATGAAGATCATTAAAATATAGACACATGTCTTGAAATGCTGAAAGATCCACTTCATCGTTTCCTCCACCAGCAATCTGTCTGGACTGAAGGTGTGTTGGGATTACCTCTTGCGGGGTAGGGTCAGCAGGAACCGGGGGTGGAATTTTGGTTGGGCGAAGGATTATCTCTGCCCCCAGAGTAACCTTCTTTTTCTTGGCAGCTTTCTCATCGCTGTTGACTTTGCGTTTCTTATCCTTTTTAGGAGGCCTTGGTGGGTTCATTGACCCTCCGGCTTCCTTTACAGTCTCAACGTCCACTTTTTTTAGCAAGGCCACATGAATACCACCATGTTTCTCTAAACCAGTCCCTTATGTAGCTATTTAAGCTAAGTCTGTTGTAGCCTTCCTTTTCTTGTTCTTCATTTTGTTGGGGGATTTGGCCCTAGGAGATACAACTTGGCATCTTTAGCCTCTCTCCTCTTCAGGATTAGTTGAGGAGGGGGAGGGGTGGTTAGTTTTTCCCGTTAAAGGTATTTTCTGCCTATGGTATTCCACAGGTGAGACCTCACGAAATATTCTGACTTGAAGCAATTATGGAAGGTGTTCCCCCAGTTCTCTGAAGTCCACGCATTAAGCTTCGCACAAGTTTTATGCCCTTCTTCCAAGTGGTCTACGAACTCTTTCGGTAGAACTGGGAGGCTGGGTTCGTGTTAGCCTTGATTTTTCTATCGTTCTCCCAAGTCCCACTGACAAAGAGGAAAGTTGTCCTCCAAGACTTTCGGACTGCAGCAAGTTTTCCATAACTTTGAAATTATTCCCCATATTGTAATGATAGATGGGGATTTGGTGATTCTTGCACAGGTTTGCTACAACAGCAAACTGCTTCATGCAGAGTGGGATTTTTGATAGCTTGGATGCCATGATGCAGGATATGATAGTATACCAAGTGTTCGGACTGAGCTAGCTGGGGCATAGTTTGATCAGATGAAAGTATCTGACAATCTATGGGTCTAAGGGGAACCGAAGTCCCTAGTTCAGTACTTCGGTGTAGACCACCATCTCGTTCAACTTACAGTCCATATGGGTCTCCAGAGTGATTGGGATCATCACTTTTACAGACTATGGGATCCCCCATTTAGTTTTGATCCGACCAAACTCAGCCGTGTGGGTATAGACATAATTGATGTTCTGCAAAGCCAACAAATACTTGACACTAACATGCTTGAAACAAGGGCCTACCTTGCCCTCTATACTCTCGGAAAGAGCGTACAGATGAGGCATGCCAACCTTAGTTTTACCTTTCCGATCGGAGGTTGCATCCCCTGTTTGACCGGACGGCTCGTTCTCGAAAGGGGCTTCCTCGATGTTGTCCTCCATGTTCTTTTCCATCACTGTGGAAGGTTGTTCGGCTATTTTTTAGGGAAATTGCTCCAGCTCCTTCATTGGCGATTGTACAGATGGTTGTTCAGAAGGTTGTGCAGTTGTTGCTTTTGAGGGCCTGATATCTGGTATAGGGTGTTGTCCTGAGGATTTGACTTTTTGAACAGCCTTTGCTACCTCCGATCCAGAGGGTTTTGAAAATTTTGGTGTGGATTGGGTTTTTGCTTGACGACTAATACGGTGATGAGTTATCCTCTCTGGTGATTTTTCTGTTTCTGAGCCCATCGCGTTCAATGGTGAGGGTTTCCTAAAAATTGTGACATCTTTTTTCTTTAGGAATAGGGTATTGAGACTCTTGCATTGAAGAACAAGATGGGAGAGGTGAAAGGTTTGTTGTGAATGAAAGTTTTCTGGTTCTAGGGTTTCTTAAGGAAGACGACCATTGATCGGCGTTCTAGTTTGACTGGTTACCTTTCTCGCTTGGAGAAGCGGGAATACTGGCACCAATAAGATTATCTCTCGCAACTTTCTTTGCTCTTTCTAATTCATACAAGTTCCGCCAACCTCCTTTAGCTAAGGCGTTTTTGGTTGTGAACATATATGTCTCAAGAACAATTTAAATGTAAACTGAGTTTTCTCTCTCAAAATATTTGAGTGTGGAAGACAATGAAACAGTGAAAATATTTATATATAACAGTGAAAACAACAGTTACCAAGGAGAAGATGAATAGGATTTTCGTAATGATTAAAGTTTGCGCAACGTGTGGAAAATTGAAACCAAGGTAACTTTCTAGCCCTAGTGGGTACGACAATCTATGAGAGGCTGGGAGGTTGAACCAGATATTGACACGTGTCCCATGATTCAAGAGAAACTCTTATCTAAGAAGCTAAATTTGTTTTGATAAAATTCGAACAGGGTCATTTGTGAAAAGAAATTCTTCAGTTCGAACAACATAAGCAGATCGGACAAGATTTGTGCTAGCTTTGTAAATTTTTAGCCCTTCCAAAGATCTTTTACAAGGCCTAAAAATGGACTACTGATGAGTTCGGAGATTTCGGTCACCATACCTAAACAAATCCTAGTATCCGAACAGGGACAATTTGGACCACATCACACCACTAAATATCCGAACATGGAAAATGTATTAGGTTTTGACTAAGCTATTTGCTAATCAACTTAAAACTAATGAGGGTGATCATAATTTAATGCAAGAAGACAACTTAATTATCTCCCTACCTTACACATTAAACCACAAAACACCACAAAGTTATTAAAACACTCTCAAAACATTTTACCAGTCTACCATCAGCCCAAAATAAACCAAATCAACTCTCACCATTCTTGAACCAGGAAGTGACACTTTTATGTTCTCATAATACTTCTTTCTTGCCCATAAAGTTTAGATGGATTTCTTTGGCTTTGGAGAGTCTAATTTTATCTTTTATGTTTTTTGAGTTTTCATATCAAGTTTCTAGATATTTGATCTTTTCTTCAACCTAAGCTATACCATCAAAACTGTTTCGAAAAACCTGTGAGTTCTAAAGTTTTAATCTGTTATAAGTTGAATGTTGATTTAAGTTGGTTTCTACCTAATCCTTTCCAAATCCTATTATTAGGCCGTGCAACTTGCATACCGGTCAAAGTTTGTTTCATCCTTAAAAGCCTTATAGTACTAACCATTCTTGATTAGTAGTTGACATAGTCTTATCGTATTAAGTTCTTGCATAAATGATTATAAGCTATTTAAGAACTATAAAATCAATTATATCAAAGTATCTAATTTTTTTATTTTGTTACTTTTTATATTTTGTATTTATGTAATGTTTCCTATTTTTTTAGTCTAAATTATCTAAGTTTTGTTTTTTACTATCTCTTTTGATGTTAAAAGTTTTTTGGATGTTAAAATTATTATCTTAATGACAGAATCTTTTTAAAAAAAATATCTTTGGAGTATTTTGAGCAATAATAGATTCAGCAAGACCGGTGACCTAACATTCCCTAGATTTCCACTCTTCCATCCTGGTGAACGAATATAGCCAGAACTGAAATTTGACCTAACATTCCATGGACTCTCACTCTTCCAACCTGGTGAACTATTATAGCCGGAACTGGAATTCGATGTGTTTTGATAGTATGGGGAATTCCGCAAATATATATATATATATATATATATATATCTTTTATTATAAGTAAAAGAGTGGTACATACAAAGATAAAAACAAAAAAACAGAACAAAGACTCGCTGCTGTCGTCGCAAATGACAATAATCACAACAATAATAAGAACCGTTTTGCAGCAGACTCAAATCACAAGATTCGTGTGTATTCCTTACATCAGGAGACGTCCAACTATCACGCCAAAGGTCTTCTTCACAGTTACACTGAATATATCTGTCCTCACGCAGCTGCTGACAGCAGCTATCGGTCGTAAATAAACGTCCATATAAGAATGATGGTATGCACTGATCCAATCGACCCATCAAACACTTTTATGAGTGATAGTGAACCGGTAGTATGTCCGGCTCTAGTTTATCCATCGGTTGATAATAAATCTCGTAACTTTGTGTTGCCGATCGCTCCCTTGGTGGATAATAAATCCTGGGTGTGTACTGCTCCGACCTATCCATTGGTTCATAATCAATTCGTGGTATGTAAGACTCCCGTCCGACCATCGGTTCATCATAAACTCGTGGTAGTCTAACACTGCGCTGAGGATAATTCTCGTGATGAATTTGCGGTCTGTACCGCCACTCCGACGTATCCCCTGGATACCGTTGAAATTGAGCATGACCTGATGTGAATACCAAAAGAACAAAAATAAAAAATGAGGTAGAATACAATTTTGTCCTTTTATCTTGATAAGATAAATCAAAAGAGCATCTAAACAATCCTAAACGTAAAGTTGGTGTATCTTTTTCTCGTAACACAGCATCTTATATAGAAGGATTTGAAACAAAAAGGTCATGAGTATGGTATTCTTATGACCAAAAATTTCATGAGTTCGAGTCCCTCTACATATGCGTTATCGGCTGAGTATGTCAGCTTGTTTGGTTTACCTTCTTGCGTTGGTTTGCAGGCTATCGCGTCAGATTGAGGGTTTACCCGCACTCATTGCACTATGAATAGCGGCTGCGGTTCCCTCCCAAAAAAATAAAAAAAAATAGAAGGATTTGAAAAAAAAATTTAAATATTTATAATTTTATATTATCATCCGATTTCATTTTATACAATTTTTTATTTATATTATCCAAATAAGAGGAAGTTACAATCTTTATCCTTAATAATCGGGGGAAATTACAAGACTTGATGTTCTGAAAGTTGTTTGGGAGTTATGCTTCGACCGCTTCAGATGATTCGTGTATTAATGTAGTTAACCGCGCTATGGGTGATAATGACGTAATTAATAACAATTTATTCAAATGTAAATCTAATTATAAATCAAGATATGAATAAGACAGCTGGTATAATTTATGTTAACTTGTTAATTTATTTTAAAATATTCTTACTGCTTCTACGTTTTTAAGAACACTCTATAGACTGCGAATGATAAGTTTACTCTAGACTGCGAATGATAAATTTGTTAAACTAAAGTGAAATTTTGGTAGTGTGTTTTTTATATTTATAGTAATTATTTTGTTTTATAAATGGAGAGGAAAAAAAATAATATATATATATATATTGTAACTGCAATTACGAATTTACCTAACTAATAAATATAGATAAGCTTTTGGATTATTCTGTTGAATTTTTCTTTACACATAATAGGTAAATTTAATATATATTTGTTTATACTGGATTCTTTTAGCATCCCTAAAAGAATAGGTAAATGAGAGTATATAGCAAATTCACCAAAAATTTTATCAATTTTTTTATTTCCCAAACATATGGTGCAAGACTAGTTATATTTACTTGTTTAATCTTATAATATAATTGAAGTGACAATTAGTGACTCTATTATCATTCTTTGTTTTTTTTTTCTGCCTACGAAATAAAAAACTGCATTAATTAATACATAAAAAAATGGATTATTTCGTAATCTCAAAATCTAAAAGAACAAAATTCTAAGTATACCTATCAATTTTTAGAAGGGTCTCATAGACACCGGTTAGCGATAGACACCGGTTAGCGATGTCATTTATATTTTACTTTGGCCAGCATGTATTTAAGTGCATTTATGAAAATTAAATTTACAATTTATTTATATGGGCGTAACTGTCCTTCCAACTCGTACTCTTCTGTTTAACATTCATTTACTTTTTATTGTTGATAGATATTGAAATATTTTATTTATTAAATTAAAATTTATTGAATTAAAATTTATTAAATTAATTTATAATGATAATAAATTATCTAAAATAAAAACGAAATATGATTTATTATTATTATTATAAATTGATTTACTAAATAGTATATTAACGATTAATAAAATAAAATGTTATGATATTTATTAATAAATAGTAGATTTTGAACCAGATATATATGTGTATATAAAAATTTATAAATTTATCATTACATTTGAAAATAAGATAATGACTAATAAAAAATACCGGATAAATGCTTCGGTCTATAAAATATTTCAATATATTTATAATTTAAATATGACCAAGAACAGAGCCAAATTTCTTGAATTTTTCGATTTTTCCTTTGAATCATTCATCTGTTATCCAGTTGATTATGCTTGTTTATGTGAATGTCTAATAGTCTTAAAATTGCTTCGATTGAGGATTGTCCTATGCTTAGGAATACTGCTTTGTCTCAGGCAAGAAAACTGGAAATCAAGAAGGGTATGGTGAATTCTGAGTTACCTCGTAATGATTGCAATATAATCTCTAATCTGGTCTTTGAGGAGAGAATTAAGGAGAAAAACGGTGATAAATCTCATAAGGGATCTTACGCGGATATGTTAAAAGCTAGAAGAACAGAGTTCGAGCATTCGAACGTCTCTATTTCTTTGAAGAATGAATTTCCAGTAATCACATTTGATATTGGTGATAATGAGCAGTTAATGAAGATTTCAAAACACACATTAATAGCCAAATTTGCAACTGGTAAACCTTCAATGGAGATCTTCAGGAATTTCTTATCTAAATTTAACTTTGTTGGTAGCTTTAGCGTTTCTGTATGGGATTACAGACATATCTTTGTCGAATTTAATGAGATAGAAGATTTCAAGAAGCTTTGGTCAAGAAATGTATGGGTTTTAGGTAGTAAAACAATGCGGTTGTTAAAATGGACTCCAGGTTTCGATCCAAATATTGAATGTCCGTATACGCCGATCTGGGTCTCTCTTCCAAGTTTTCCTGAATTCTTATTTAATAATTCTACGATTAGTGAAATAGCGAAGGTTTTAGGAACTCCACTGAAGGTCTGGGTGCCTTCTGTTAACAGGGCTACGCAAAACTGCTGTAGGTTTTGGGTTGAAGTAGATATTTCCAAGCCTTTAGTTCACAAGATTCAGATAAAGTTTGGTGAGGCTGATAGTTACTGGATTGATCTAGTATATGACAACATCCCTTTGTATTGTATTAATTGTGCTCATATTGGTCATTCAAATGATAAATGTAAGAAGCTTCTGTCTGATGAAAAGATCTCAAGGAATGATCAAGCGCATTGGCCTGGTCAAGATGGTTCATGTGTGCCTGATCAAGTTTCTTGTTCTCAGATTCCCAATAAGGTGAGTGAAAATAATAATCTTCAAGATATAAATAATCTCTGTGATCAATCGGTTCAATCTGCTTCTATTAAGAATCAAGAGCATGGTCGTTTGTTAAAATCGATTGTGGTTGAAAAAATTGTAGACAGTTCTTTACAAGATGATTTAGAGTCTGATAGTCATTTTCTTCGAATGGTGAAAACTATTGTTGATAACAATGTTTCTTCTGGCCCTGTTAATGAAGGAGAAATGATAGATACCTTGAAAACGTTAGAAAGAAGAAACATGTTTGAAACTCTAAGTGATGAAATTCATGGTTCTCCAAAGCATGATGGAAGTCTGGTTAGTTCTCCTGTGAAGGATAAGTTTGATGAAGGAAAATTAAAAAGACAAGAGTCTATAAATACTAAGAAGGTGTCGAAAATATGGAATTCAAAGGGTCCTGTTTCTTCTAAAATTATGAAGCTCAAAGAGCCCATGAATCTACTTCTGAATAATGACTATTACAATGTTAAATTGGAATGCAAGAAGGCTTGCTAATAAGGAAACGATTCAAAGGTTAAAGTCTATGGTCATTTCTTTAAAGGCTAGTTTTGTTGCTCTTCAAGAACCTTTTGTTAAGTTTGAAAAGATGTATTTGGTGGCTAAGAAATTGAAGTTAAGTGTGTGTAGCTGTAATGTGAATAATAGAATATGGGTTTTTTGGCATCATGATTACAAGGTGGAGGTGGTTTTTGATAGTGAGCAGTTGCTTCATCTTAAAGTGTGTCATCCTTCTATGAACAAAGAGTTTCAAGTGTCTGTTGTTTATGCAAAGTGTAAAAGAGATCAGAGAGTTTTGCGTTGAGATTCTATTAGGAATCTGGATGTTCTATCTCATGAGTGGATTATATTTGGAGACTTTAATGTAATTTCTAGCATTCAAGAGCAGCTTTCTTGTTCTACTATTAATCAAAGGGGAATGGATGAGTTTAATGGTCTTATTATGGACTATGGTCTAATTGATGCTGGTTATACTGGTTGTCCCTATACTTGGTCAAATGGGCACAAATGGAGGAGGCTGGATCAAGTTTTGTATAACACTTCTTGGTTGGACTTCTTTGATTGTACTTCTGTTTCTCATCTTGCAAGAAATTGTTCTGATCACTGCCCTATTGCTATCAAAGTTTCCTCTAATCTTGAAAGAACTAAAGCCTCGTTTAAGTTTTTGAATATGTGGGTTACTCACCCTGACGTTTTGAAGATGGTTAAAGAGAGTTGGTCTGGAAACATAAATGATGATATGAGGAATCCCATTATGGCTTTCTAGATTAAGCAGCAAACATTGAAGGCTGTGATGAAAGTTTGGAATAAGAGAACTTTTGGGAACATCTTTGATTCTATTAAGCAATCTGAAGAAATCATTAACATTAGAGAAACAATGCTTCAAAATGAGTTTAATGATGTTAATAGATCTTCTTTGGAGGAGGCTAGGCATAATCATTTTTTACTTCTTGATAGGGAAGAGATGTTTTGGAGGCAGAAGGCTCATGCTTCTTGGTTGAAAGACTCTGACATAAATACGTCTGCCTATAATAGCTTTGTGAAGAAGAGGCTTAAGAAGAACAAAATTGATAGAATTAAGGTTGATGATAACTGGTTAACTACTAAGGATGACATAGGAAATTCTGCTATTGAGTACTTTAAAACATTGCTTGCTCCTTCTAGTAGTGTTGAGTCTGATCCTGTTCTGATGAGAGTTATTCCTTCTTTGGTTACTGAGGAGGAAAATAGCAGCATATCTTGTATTCCTGAGGTTGATGAGATTTATGAGGTTATTAAATATTTAAACTCTGAGTCAGCTGCAGGCCCTGATGGCTTCAATGGAGAGTTTTATAAGAAGTGCTGGACTATTATTGGTAATGATCTTTGCAATGATGTTAAGGGTTTCTTCAAAGGGTATGATCTGCCTAAGGGTGTGAAAGCTACAATGATTTGTTTAATACCTAAGCTGGATAACCCTAACAAGTGGAGAGATTTTCGCCCTATCAGCCTAACCACAATGTTTTCAAGGATTGTGGGGAAAATAATCAACAACATGCTATCATAGATTCTGCCTAAATTAATTTCTGAGGAGCAAGGTGGGTTTGTTAAAGGGAGATGTATTCAGGACTCTATTCTTCTAGCTCAAGAGCTGTGTTTTGACATTAATAGCAACAGAAAGGGGGGAAATGTCATCATCAAGACTGACATGACTAAAGCTTTTGATAAGCTCAATCATAAGTTTCTTTTCAACATCCTCAAGTTATTTGGTTTTAATACTAATGTTATTGCTCTTATTAGTAATTGTATTAGCAAGGTTTTCTCTTCAATTCTGGTTAATGGTGAGCTGCAGGCTACTTTCCTAACTCTCAAGGCCTAAGACAAGGGTATCTTCTTTCCCCGAGTCTTTTTATTCTTGCTAAGGAGTACCTGATAAGGATCATCAATCTAACCTCTAATGGTAATCCCATGTTCAGATACAAAACTAGAAGTAATCAGAATATTGCTTGCTTGGCTTTTGTAGATGACTTCATGGTTTTTACAAATGGTGATGTTAATTTAATGCGTGCTATAAAGCCAGTATTGGATCACTATTAGTGTGTTTCTGGTCAAGAAATTAATATTGCCAAGTCCAAGCTCATTGTTTCAAGCAAGATGGTTCCTCAACAAATTACTATCATTGAAAACATGTGGAATATCAAGCATTCATATTTGCCATTCAGTTATCTTGGTACTATAATTGCTATCAATTCTAGAATTGCAAACTTTAAAGGATTAATTTACAAAGTCAGGAATAAAATAATGGAATGGGACAAGTTTCACCTTTCGTTTGTTGGGCGTCTGCTGTTGATCCAGTCTATTCTTATTGCTTTTAACAATTACTATCTGCAGCACACAATTTTGCCTGTTGGCATCATCAATAGGTTGGAGACCCTCTTTAATCAATTCCTGTAGGGGATTAAAGATGACAAGAGAGCCATTAGTTAGGCTATATGGGATAGGCTATGTAAGCCTTTTAATGAAGGAGGTCTCAATCTTCAGAAATTAAAAGATGTGCAACATGTTTATTCAATGAAACTCTGGTTTAACTTCAGGATGCAGCATTCTCTTTGGGCTAAATTAATGTTATCTATATACTGCAGAGATAACATTCATCCTGCTTTAGCTATATCCCCTTACAAGAAGTCTAAAACATGGAATCATATAATTATTCCTAGAGAAAAGCTTGAGGATTATAGCTTTTGGCTGCCTGGTCATGGAAATATAAGCTTTTGGTATGATAGATGGTGTTCAGATAATCCTTTTATCAAAGTTACTGATAACAATGATAGAAGAATGTTGTGGGACAGTGCTAATGAATCTGTTAAGGACTTTTGGTTGGATGATTCTTGGGATTTAGACAGACTCAGCACAAGAGTTACTACTACGGAGATTAACAAAATTAAGGAGGTTAGTCTTTCTGATAATAAAGATGTTATGCTTTGGTCTCTATCAAAGGATGGGAAGTTTAACATCATAGATACTTTGAATCACATCAGAAGCAAAGGTAATGTTACAAGGGTTTATGCTAAGACATGGAATGCAGTTACCCCAAAAAATGCTCGTTTTTATTGTGGAGAGTTCTGCACAATTGGTTACCAACTGATGAAGTTATGCAAACTAAAAAATTCCATCTTGCTTCTAAGTGTGTTCATTGCAACAATATTGAAACTACTAACCATGCTATGGTGCAATGTCATCAAGACTGGTCTGTTTGGCTTCATTTCAGCGTCATCTTCAAAGTACAGATCCACCCCTATATGACAATTTCGCACATCATCATGAAGTGGTACTGGGCTGCTCAAAGGAACTGTGACATATTCACGATCTTGCTTGCAATAATAGCATGGTCGATCTGGTCAGGTCGAAATAAAAATAAGATCAACAATGAAAGAACTAACTCTGCTACTATAATCAGGCATATTCTTTATATCTTAACCAGTCTAGATTATGCTAAAATTCTGAATAAGAAGCATTGGGGAAGATATGAAAGGGAAGCTGCTACCATTGGTTGTGTAAATCATATTAAAGCTTGGATCGAGTCGTTGTTTCTGAAATGGAAAAATCCAAAGCAGGGCAGATATAAGATAAACATTGATGGAGCATGTACCTTCAACTGTGAATCGGGAGGTGGTGCTTTAATCAGAGATAGCAATGGCAGTATCATCATGGGCATTGGCAGATTGTACGGTAAAAGTTCGCCTTTAATAGCTGAGTGTAGAGGCATTTTCGATGGATTGAGATTGTGTAACAGTCTTGGCCTTAACAAGGTCGATGTGGAGATTGATTCACTGATACTGGTTAACCTCTTGCTCTATGGAAACTCGGCTTGGTATCTGGACCCTATGTTAAGGTGTTGCAGGAAACTAATCAAGTCTGAAATGGTTATCAGACATGTCTACCGTGAGCAAAACCTTGGGGCTGATTGGATTGCTAAAGAAACTTTGAGGATTCAATCGAATATGGATTTCAATGGAATTGATGCTCATTCGAAGTTGAAGGCCATTGCTCTTTTGGAAAGTCTCAATTTAGGATATTTACGTTTATCAGATTATGGTTTGTCTGGTTTAGGGAAGCTTGGTGAAGAAGAAGAAGAATTCTAACGGCTATTTTTTTCAAAATTTCTGTAATATTGCCTAAAAGACTTGTACTTTCTTATTAATTCAATTTAATTTAAAAAAATTAATTAAATAAAATATTTTAGTATTTATTAATAATATAAAAAAGTAAATTAATATTGAATAAAAAGTTATTAAATAAAAAGACTCAAACTCATACAATAATTAGCGAAAATCATATAATAAATGACCCACTAACCGATGCCATAGGCACCGGTTAGCCAGCCCAACCCTTTTAAAAATAGCTGTTGCGATGATAAAAATCATTGTCGTTTGTTAAAGTTATGTATTAATGAATGTCGCACGTGAAAGGAAACGTTGTTAACACTATTTTACACTATTTTAACTAATAAATCATATTTTACTCTAATTATTATTATTTTTTCCCAAGAAAAGTACATTCTATTAATGTTGAAAAAATATGTTACAAATGATTTGATGTTTATGAGCCGATAGCTCATTGTATGATACAAATGAAGAAGTTATAAAATAAAAGACCTAAAGAAATGGCTACCTAGGTCTACAATAAGCTTGATAACTTCTTCAACTTGCAGCATCCTATCTTGCTACATGTGATCTCTTATCCCTCCTTAGTGTATCTTCGTACAGCTTCATATCTCCTTCCTTGTGTCCAAGTCTACTTTTCCCACCTTAATATGCCTCATGGATTATAGCTCTTCATCCTTTACTTCTTTGCTGGTAACCTGAAACCTGCAATTAAAGATAATAGTCAAGTCCTTCGACTTGCTAAACAATGTCAGATAACTTACAGAAGTAAAGAACAAATCAAATATTACGTATAACGGAAATATCCCAAGCCCAAGGTATCTGCCCTTAATATGCTAGATAATTCACAGAAGTTATGCTGAGATTGAATACAAAAGTTATTTTTAACTTTCAATGCATGTTTAGACAGCCAATCTGCAGCCAGATTTTGCTCCCTATAAATGTGTCTAATAGTCATTTGTGAAGTTATTAGCTGTCTGCAACACAATAAGCAATGTTCTAAATACCAAGGTCTTAAACCAGAAGCTAACATATCAAACAATGCTAAGCAATCTATTTCAATGTCAACTAACTTTAGATCAGTCTCTTTACAATATGTTAAGCCATTAAGTAATCCAGCAATCTCAGCACAAATAGGAGAGCTTTTTCCTATCACGTTCCCTTTAGCAATTATTATCCTTCCTAAATTATCTCTAATTATATACCCAAAACCAGATTCACCATTACTTAAAGAGGATCCATCACAATTAAGCTTAACTCGATTACTAGCAGGCTTTTCCCACTTAACATACCTAAAAGGCTTGGCTAACTTTTATGATTATAACAGCCTAATTCTTTAGCTGCATTAAAGTCAGGAGACCAATGTTTCCTAGATAGTGCAAATGCTAAGTCCAATGAAGTTAACATTAAAAGGACTTGTCTAATAATCTGTCTATATGTTGTAGAAATATTACTATGTCTATACTTATTCCTAGCCTTCCAGATGCTCCAAATTATCATTGATGGCAAGACTGTTCTAATATGAACTCTCTTAGAAATTTACAGTAACCAAACATTCACCATATGATTAACAGTCATATGCTTTCCTATCTTAATGTTAAACTTTATTTTACTCCAATTATTAATATTTTTTTAGATTTTTATTTAATTTTAAATATTATTTTATTGTGTTTTTAAAAAACGCGTGTTTAAATAATTTTAAATAATAAATTTTATTTTATTACCACATACAATTTTAAATTTTATTTTATTTTTTTATTGAAAAAGAAGATAAAAAGTTGTTGGGAATTAAAAAAAATAAAGAAGTAAAAAAATAATATAAGGATAAAAATATAAATCAAGAATTATGAAATATATTATTTCTTAAAAAATATTAAATGGTGAAATTGAAAAATAAATAAAGAGAGATATTAAAATATAATATTTTTTGTTGCATTATTTGAAAAAAATTACAAATTTAAATTTATTTATTTTTTGGCAAAAGATCATTTTATTACTAAAATGAAAGAATTACAAATCAGAGGTTCCAAATGTTATCAAAGGAGAAATTGAAGGGCCAAATTACAATAGCCTAAATAATACAAAATTCCCAAATTAGGGTGTAAACCTTAATTTGAGAGGCAATTCCCTTTTGCTTGAGAGAGTCGACTTCGAAAAAGAAATCAGACCCCAAATCAGACAACGACCATCAACTAGCTAACCAGGATCAATGTACCCGACTCCAAGGTTTTCAAGGGTCGTGATAGTTAGTAAATGAGTCAGGGCATTGCCGGTTGTGAAGGATTTGTTCAAACGCTCAGTCAGGATCAATTTTGATATCTAGTCAGCTGCCGAGTTTTGAGTTTGAGGGATATGGCGAAGCGTCATGGTAGGCGTGATCAAGCTACGACAAATTTTAGTAATGGGGTTGTCGACATTGCCAAAAGCGAGACTGTTGATGAGTGTCATACAGTCTGACTCAAGATCAACGTTCTGCCAATGATGTCTTGTGCAAAGAATGAGAGCCTCCATCAATGCTCTAAATTCTGCGTGGAAGGGATCCATTTTACCAAAGAGGAAGCCATATCCTGCCACGATGTCTCCAAGATCGTTTCTGACCAATACGCATCCGCTTCCTTCCCCAGAGTAGCTACTCGCTCAGTCAACATTTATTTTCAGCCTTCCCACATTTGGAGCTTGCCACTTCAGGTAAACAACCTTTCTTTTTCTGTTGTTTATGGTGGTACAACTTAGAGCAGACCCTGCGTTTATAACACGAAACCAGTGTTTAGCTTTAAGAGTATTACCAGCATTTATACCCCTATTGATTTTGTTGATTCTGTCAATAGCATTCGTGAAGTTGTCATGAGTGCTATTGAACTTACAACTGTTTCGATTAAACCATATTTTCCAACAAATTACTTGAGGGACAAGATGGGTTATGTGAAATTTGTTGTGAGTAAACCAGAACCAGCAGTAAAAAATGTGAGTAAGGGGCATGTAACGTCTAAGGGGAACTTTGAATAGAATGCCATAATAGTTCCAAATGGGCCAGGAGAAATTGCAGTTGACGAAGAGATGATTCTTCTCTTCACAACTGCAACAGAACTGGCACTTAGAGACAGAGATGAAATGCCTTTTGGAAAGGATGTTATCAATTGGGGTCATAATTTTTTATAAGTTTCCAGCTTAAGAAAGAGTATTTTTTGTATAAAATGGTTCCAGATTTTTTTAAACACAGAGAGTTTGTTGTTCTTTTCTTATGTTTTCTCGAGTTGCTTTTGTGCTGAAATTCTTATCTTTTGAAAGTTTCCACTCAATCTTATCTTCCTGATCATGATTGATCTTCACTTTATCAATGTGATTGACTCTATCATGAGAAAGGAAGTTAAGAAGGGTGAGATAATCCCAACTACCATCTTTCCAAAAGGTTTTAACATTCGCTGATAAGTACCAACTATTAGAACTAAGATTACTAATGATTGGGGGCATGCCATGCCAAACATCAAACCAAAAATCAAAATCCCCACTACCCAGAGACCATACCACATTAGAATCAGCTTGATCTTTAATAGAATAAAGCCTTTTCCAAACTATGGGGTCAGTGATTTTACAAGTAGAATTGATAGGGTGGGAGTAAGGACAGTAGGTTTGATGCATTAGCTCAGCCCAAAGAGAGGATTTCTTCCTAACCTGAAACCACAGCTTTTGAGAGAAAGTGAATTGGATATCAGACAGTGTTTTCATGTCCAATCTACCTTCCTTAAAAGGCTGACAGAGTTGTCTCCAAGTAGCTCAGTGAATTGCTTTCTCATTAAATTTCGATCTTCAAAGGAATTTGTTAAAGCATGGCTCAATTTTAGTAATGATGATGTTAGGGATGAAACTATTCAACATCCAATAATATACAATACGATGTAGAAAATTCTTGATAAGGGACAGCCTGCCCCCAAAGGACAGGTTTTCCATGTCCCACTCATGAATTCTATTATGGAGTTTTTCGATTAAAGGTAAGAAGTTCTTTCCTTTGTTGTTTGCAGCAATGGTGATGCCCAAGTAAGAGAATGAAGATTGATCAGTGTTGAAGCCAATATCAGTTTTCAATCTTGCAGAAAAGGCCTGAGTTTATTTTAGCAGAGGTAATAATTCTTGTCTTATCTTTGTTAATCATTTGTCCAGAAGCTGAGTGGTAATTGTCCAACAGGCAGCAAAGCTTTTCAATGGTAGATGGAGTGTTGTTGGTAAAAATAGTACTGTCATCAGCAAATGCAAGGCTAGGTAAGATATAACCAGATTTCAGGTAAAATTTCATGCTCTTATTATCATTAAATAGATTGTGAATGCCCTTAATAAGGCCTTCCTCGGCAAGGATGAAAAAACTTGGAGACAATGGGTCTCCTTGTCTTAGACCATTCTTCTCAGGAAAGTACCCAACACTTATACCATTAATGAGAATAGAGAGCATGACATTAGATATCAAGTTATTGATTAGGGTAATAAGATCAGTAGAAAACCCAAAACACTTCAATATGTTAAGGACAAAGGCATGCGACATCCTGTCAAATGTCTTTGACATATCGAGCTGCACCATAATGTTACCCTTAGAAGGCATTCTGTTAATACTGGGCATCATTTCTTTGGTTATAGGAATGTTGTCATGGATGAGTCTGTTTTTAACAAAAGCCCCTTGATTTTTAGAGATAATACTAGGAAAAATATGAGAGATTTTGCTATTAAGAAGACTAGAAATCAGCATGTTAAAGATTATACACAGGCTGATAGGTCTGAAGTTATTCCAATTAATAGGATTAGGCCCTTTAGGTATAAGGAAAATCCCAGTAGCAAACACATTATTAGGGATTTTATAACCTTTAATATATGAATTCATAGCATTGCACAAATCAGAACAAATAATATCCTATCATGTTTTAAGAAAAAAGCAATTGAAATCATCTGTGCCTAGGGCACTGTCATTCTTCATGCCATTAATAATTCTTCACATCTCCTCTTTAGTAGTAGGCCTTAAGATAGCTGAATTGTCCCTACCATTAATGGTGTTCTTTTCCTCTTTTTAGATACATAATTATGATAGAGTTTAGTGTTACAGTCACTTTCATTTAGCCAGGTATTGTAACACATCTGTCTCTAGTAGCTCTCTTCATTCTTGAGGGCATGTATTAGAATACTGTTAGCTTTAGAAAGCTCAACTTTAGACTCGGTGTTGTTATCCTTTTGGTTAATAAGATATTTATACTTAACATCCTCAGTAGCCTCTTTGACCTTACTAAAATTATTGCCAAATTTATTTAAATTCCAACCTTTAAGAAACCTTTTTAGTATCTTGAGTTTGAACCAAAAAAATAATATTAACATCACAATGACACTGTATGTTCCAATTCTGCTTAACACAATTTAGGAATTCAGAATGATTAGCCCATGCATTGATAAATTTGAAGTTACATTTGTTATAATGATGAGTATTAGTCTGAGTATTAGAGAGAGTTATAAGCAAGGGGACATGGTCAGAACAAGTTATGACCATGTGAAAAACCTGGATATGATAATTAGAAGCCATGTTTGAATTGATTAAAACTCTGTCTAATCTTTTCCAGATTTTGTTGTAGTGATAAGCAAGAGGGCTGGTCTTTAGATATAGTGATGGCATTGAAGTCTCCAGCAACCATCCAAGGTCTATCATCACAAGATAAAAGCATCATCTGGCTCCACAAGATTTGATGCAGAGTTCTTTGATTCTTTGCATATACATAGGTAAATTAGCAAGTAAAATTAGAGCAGTTGACCTCCATATGGAGGAATTGATCATGGTCGATATTAACAGTAATGTTAACTTCATCTGACCAAAACAACCAAAGCTTATTGGAGGAGTTAGCCGCATAATTAATAAGCCCAATTCTCTTAGCAATACTGTCAATTTTATCAAGCCTAGACATAGGCTCCTGAATAGACATCACCCTGACCTTATCATTCTGAATAATATACTTTAGCCTTGACAAGGTTGGATTGTTGTTCACACCATGAGCATTCCAACTAACAATCTTTATCATTATCAGATAGAGATTTGTTATAAGCTTTCTCTCTTTTAAGGAGAGAGTTGATAGACAGTCTTGTAACACTTTTGTTTCTGTATGCAGATTTAATTTTGTTGCCGATTAAGGTGTTGAAGTCGTGGTCAGTGGAGGTAGCAGTTGGGGATAAATTATGGCTTCCAATATGTTCACAATGAGGGGATGCAGATTCAACAATCAAGTTATTAGAGCTATGATCCTGATCTAATTGTTGGAGAGCACTAATGAGACCAGGATCATTATTGGAAGCATTATCTTCCATGTTCAGACTAGGCATAGGATTAGCATAGTTGTTAGAATCCATAGGCTTATCTTTTGCTGTAACAATAGACTTTAATTTCCTTCTGTAATCCTTGCTAAAAGATTGAATCTGTTTGGCTTTAGGTAATTGTTGATTTGTCGAACTCTCTTGTAATGAATGAGATTTAATCAAATCATTATTTTTATTTTTAATATTTGTATTGATTTCTTTTTCATTTGCTCTGTCTTTTGACTCATTCTTCCTGCAATTATAAATCTTGTGCCCCAAGTGATAGCAGTAGTGGCAATAGATAGGAGCATTCTTGTAACTCATCCCAACCCAGCACCCATTGTTTTCACCGAAGCCAACCCAAATCTTTCTTTTAAGGTTCTTAGAAACATCAATTTCCACTTGTGCAAAACAAGCGTTTGTATTAACACGATGATAGTCATGCACCACAGTTCTATAGATAGAGCCCAAAGTGGCAGCAAAATCCTCAATTATGTTTCTGTTATATAAATATTCAGGGAGCTTCTCAAATCTAACCTAGAGCAATACATTAGGGCTTTCAAAGTTCTTGTTATTATATGGGCACAACTTTACCAGTCTCATCACTTTTCCGTCGACGTTCCAGATATATTTAGACCACATCCTACTCACATCATCTTTGAGGCAGAATTCAATCAGAACTTGTCGAGAATCTATTGTGATAAAGCTATAAGCCCCTTTAAATTTAAAGTATTCGAGGAAAGACTTAAGAGTCGCACGCTTCGGGATGCCCTGGCTAAATTTTCCTATTAGGGTGGTTTTGGATTGTTGCATAAGTAAGTCTTTAGTAGCTTTCGGGTACTGTATGGAGTTATGGTCATCAAAGTTCTTGATGACCTCAGGTTAAGGTTCAGTACGTTCTGGACGATCGAAAGAAGATTTCAAGATTTCAGAGTAAGATTTCTTGATGCTGTTGGTTTTGTTTATATCATTTCGAAGGAGAAGAGGGAGAAATTCTTCCATGTTGATGCTTGTGCTAGACATTAAACTGAATAAATGGAGCCACCAGAAACCACTGTAAATAGAGGAGGAAGCAAGAAAACAGGGGTGTAGCCAAAGGGCAAGGGAGGCCAGGGCGGGGAAGCGACTCTGAAAGTAATCAGAGAAGTGCTTCCATGGAGGACGGGAAGAGAGACACCGGGAAATCTATATGGGAAGATGAACGGAGAATCTTCCGGCGAGGAGACCATCTTAGCAATCCTATTGAAAATCAAATTTGTTCCACAAATTTAATTAATTTTCATATATCATTTATCTAGATGTTATTTCCATATAGTTTTCAATGATATCTTTTATATAACAAATTTGATTTTATTTCTATATATTTTTAAAAATATATTTAAAATATTAAATTTAATTTTCTTATATCTTATTTTTAGACATCTTTCAAAGATAATATATTAAAATTTATTAGTACTTTTATAAAAGATAATTATTTTTATACTTAGTAACCAACATTATACAATGGACACTAAAACTAAAAAAACAAAAAATTGTAAACAAAAAATCAAAGAAACATAAAAAAACAAAGAATAAAAAAAATGTTCGGTATATATCAAGTGGGATTAACTTTTTTTAAGCTTTGTTTAGTCAACAACTAACTTAACACATCCATTTGAGTAAGTTTAGACACGCGCTAACAAACAATGTATTGAACATCTAATGTGTATTAATTTATCCAACTAAATATCTTTAGTGAGGGATTAATTTGACTGACTCTGTTTCTCGAATATTTAAGACTTTGTCGGTGTCTGCAAATACTGACCTTTGTGGCTCTAAGACCCCCTCGACATATACAAATACTGACTCGCACGACTCTGAGCCCCCATCGGCATTTGTAAATACCGAGCCATACGATTTTGATTCATTTACTTTTGTTTTATGCGTGTTCTTGTACATCACTATCTCGTTGAAGATTATGTCTCTTTGTCATATCATCTTTTTGTTTTCACCATCCCAAACAAGATAACCGAACTCATTTTTCCATAGACGATCATGGTTTATTTCTTAGATTTGAGATCAAGTTTGTTCTTGCCTTGATCACTTATATAAACATATGTCGCACATCCAAACACTCTTATATGTGATAATTTTTATCTTTACCACTTCGTACCTCCTCAGGTATTCTATGCTCTAAAGGAATCGATGGACCTCGGTTCACCAAGTAAGCTGATGCGTTGACTGCTTCGGTAGATTTGATTGTATACGTCTAGCTCTTTCTGTTAACATTTGGTTCATACGCTCAGCAACACTATTATGTTGAGGGTGTCCGGCATGGTTCTCTCCAATCTAATCTTCACTATATTATTTTTGGTATAAAACAAAAAAAATCATAAATAGTATTTGATGCAAAATTAATCACCCACACATTACATATAATGAACTTAAAAAAAGAGAATTAAATGAGTGATGTTTTTTATATCATTATTGAAAATTATATATATATATATATATATATATATATATATATATATATATATATATATATATATATATATATATAATTAAATAAAATTTTATTCCGTCAAAAAGTTATACAACCTTGCTCTTTAAAATATAAAAATAAGTTATTATACTTAATACAATCTAAATTTGGATAAGAATGGGTATCCCTATGTTGAAGATACCATAATACAATTTTTATGGTTCAAATTTAAAAAAGAAAATAAGTTCATTTTTTAATATGTTATTAGCTAGCAATTTTCTATTAAGGCCTCTTTCACTATGGAAGGCTTTGATCCTCCTCACTTTTAAGCCAATAAATATGTTTTTATTTTGTCAAACAAACCTGGTAAACAAATACAACCATATATATTATATTTTTAATTTACACAAACCTTGCATCAAAAAATATATATACTTGTTAATCATCAATCCTTAAGTAACCAACCTAGACTTTTAAACAATGATATTGCTTTATTGTTGCTTTTAAGGATTTGGAAATTTTATTTATATAAAACAAACTTTAACAACAATAGACAATAATTACATAAAAATATGTAGCTACAAAATTATATTTATCGAAATAATTATAACTTTTTAATATATAGTTATTGATCCCATTGATATATTGTTTCTATGTCATGTTCAAATTTTAATGGTTTTTCAATTATGTTTTTAAAGATTAAATATAATTGTCGAGTTTATATTTAACTTATAATACAACTTGGTATAACCATTTTGATACAATCCAAATTCTCCATTTTGCTAGGACTGAATCTGATCATTCACATTTAATCAGTTCTTCAATTTTATTGAACAAAACTGGAAACAAAGCTTCTATGGTTATTTTATCTTTTATAACAGGTTTATAAGACAAGCACAAATTAAAGGTTTGGAATTGGACTACATTTGAGAATGAATTTGACATAACAGATAAATGATAAGAAGAAGTTTAGATCGTTGAACATCTACTAAAGTCAAAATATGGAAGATAAAATCAATCTTTCTGAAGCCAAACTAAATCATCTTAAATTATTATCCAGAGAAGGGATTATTAGGAACAAAAAAGTGTTGTAAACTAGATGCAAATAGTGATAAGGATTCCAAAAGTTTTAATAATTATGTTAAAAAGAGAAGAAAACGAAACAAAATACATGGTATTTTTGGAGGGTCCTCATTGGATTACAAATTATAATGATATGGGTTTGTGACCTAAATACCATTTTAAATCCCTTCTTAATTCTCAACATCATGCATTAATTATGGATAATCGTATAGTTAGGCCAATATCAAGTCGCACTGAAGATGAAATCCTAAGCTCTCTAAAAAATAATAACTAATACTATTATTGGTGTTGATGTTTTTGTCACTAAATTTTATGTTGGTTGCTGGTCTATCACTCACAAAGACCTCTGTGAAGCTATACCATCATTTTCCAAGACTTTACTTCCCTAATGGTATATATGCCACAATAATTTGTTTAATTCCTAAAGTGGAATTTCCTAAATCTTGAGTAGAGTTTAGACTTATAAGCCTATGTACAGTCTTCAGTAGGATACTATCAAAGATACTTAATGAAAAATTGGTCTTATTTTTACCTGAACTGATCCCTGAAGAGTGTGGTCTCTTTATTCAGGGCAGAGATATTCATAAGAGCATATTACTTGCACAAGAACTCATTCATAAGATAAACAAAAAAATAAAAAAAGGAAATATCATGATAGAAATTGTGGCAAAAACTTTTGTTAGGATCTTATTTGACTTTATATATCAAATCCTAGTAAAAGCTTTAGGTTTTAACAGAAAATGGATTGGCTGGATCAAAACAATATTAACTCAGTTAGGTTCCTAGTCATTATAAATGAATAATTATATGGATATTTTGAATCCTTCAGTGGGGTTCGACAAAGAGATCCTTGTCTTCTAGTCTATTTATACTTACTGAAAAGTATCTTATAAGGGGATTATAAGAAACTATTTGAACAAGATAGAGGCTTTTATTATAAAGTATGAACTAAGATGATAATATGATACTTTGGATATGATGATGACTTTCTCATGTTTATGAATGGTTCACCAAACGATATCTGAAAAATATTCTCATTCGTGAAAGAGTATGATGATTACTCAAGCCAAATGATTAAAAAAAACCATTTATTATTCATACAAAGATGACTCAGTCAAGAATCAATACAATAACTGAACTAATTGGCTTCAAGAGGAAAAGGCTAATTTTCACTTATCTTGGGATCACTATTTATTTTAAAAATAGCAGTCACATATATGATCAATTATTAGACAAGGTGAAATATAAAAAAATTAGAACGAGATTGTCAGATACTATCATTTGGGGCAGGGTTATTTTGATCCAAGCAGTGCTTATGGAAATTCCATCATACTATTTACAAAGTTTTACCATTCCAAACTCAATTATCAATAAACTTGAGCAATTATTTAATAGGTACTTATGGATATCTACATAGGCTAAATATTCTTGTCATTGTGCCAAATGGAATGATACATATAAACCGTACAATGAAGGTGGAGTTAATATGAGAATTATATAAGAGTTACAGAATGTGTTCTCTTGTAAATGCTGTCTAAAATTTAAGAAAAGACAGCACACTTTGGGCCAAAATTATGCTATCTATCTATCTATTTGTTTAATACTCATACTTTACTAGTCTCACCATCTATATCTAGCTTTATACTTTGGATGAGAATTAAAGGAATTAGAAATTCTACAAAACAATTCACATTTTGGATAGTTAAGATATGTGATATTGATTTATAGATTGAAAGATGGTGTGACAAGAACACGTTTATTCCATTATACTCAACTTAGTTTTCCTCTAATGAACCTGTTACATATTGTTTGAAGGAGGGTAATTGGAATCTTAGACAAGCTTAAATACTTGATTCTCACAAATAATATAATTAAGATATTTAAACTCGAACTTTAACTAGACATCAACGATGAGATAAATTGGAGGATATCAAATACTATTGACTTTAACACTAAAAAATATGGATGTAAATTATAAAAAAAATAGTCCAATAAAAAATATTTTAATTTTTTTGAACAATATCACTCCCAAAAACTGTTCTTTCTTATTTTGAAGACTCTGTAAAAGCTGGATACGATTCTATCTAATAAAACAAACACATAACTTTAGCCTTTAAATGTTACTTTTACTTCCCTAGTGAAACTACTCAGCATTTGTTTGTAATTGTAACACATAAACTTTTAATTTATGTGCATTTAATTTCAAATTTGGTTTTAGACTCGTTAGAAACTCAACCTTATTATGTTATTTCCCTAGACCTTTAAAAGTGGTGTATCTTACTAATAAAATGGTATTTTAATTAAAATAAAGTTCATATTTACTCAATTTGTAAAGAGAAGTTATTATTTAGCATATAGTTATTGATTCATTTGTATTTAGCTATAAAAAGAGCGGGAGAGCGCAAACTAAGTAGTTATTTTTTTATATATATTTTCTAGATTATCTACGTAGTCATAATTTCTCATTTGTCTTTAGTTTTGTGCAAACTAAGTTTGTATAGCATATAGTATCTACATTAGAATCTCTCTTATGCTAGTTGTATCAACAAATCTTTATTTTTGGTTATTTGAAAACTCCAAATTTGGTTACAGCCCTTCTTTTTCAAATAGGAAGCCAAACTTGCATTTTTTTGTTTCGAATAGGAAGCCAGACTTGTATAAATCTTATAATTATGTAACAACAACTCTTTTCCTTTTAGCTTATGTTTTATTTAGTTTATGAATTTTCTAAGCAGCAGTCTACAAGTTTCGTTGTTTGCACCATTTTTAATGTCGTCGTCGGTTGTCTTCTCTTTTATTTAGGAACAACTTGTTTAGGAGGCGCATGTCATGGTCGCAATGACATTGGTCTTTTACATCGTATATTTCATAGTTGGTGATTTCCTCGTGAGAAATGTTTGGAGGATTTAAATTTGGTTGGTTAGTTTTGATTTTCAAACCGTGAGTTCGTCTTGTTTATGTATGCGGGTCAGGCCGTCCAATCTGATCCAAACCAATTCAACATTGACTTTATTTTTAATTTAAAATAAAATATTAAGACATAAAATCCAAACCAACAAGCCTCACCATAATAGCAGAAGAGAAAAAATATCCAAAACATTTGAGAAGTTAGAAATTAGGATTGAGAGTATATATATGCAAAGATATGAAGAAAATTATTTATAATTTTTGAAATTAGTTTATGGAAAAGAAATATAATTACTAAATATATTATTGACTCTAAAAATAAAATAATAATTCCTCAAAGACGTATATTATTGGAAAACATATAAATGTCAGTCTTTTTGATGTAGCCCAGAAAGTCCAAACAAAAGCCTTTTTATTTTATTTTATTTTATTCAAATATCTTATGTATTTAAATCAAATCTAATTATATTAAGATTTGATTTTATTTGATTTTATTTTATTTTAGAATATTTATTTTATTTCCTTGTATTCTAATTTAGGGTTTTGAGAAGCTATTATATAAAGCCTCTTATGCCTTAAATTATTGGAAGTCTTGGGAATAATATATTTTTATAAGTGAAAATTTCACTCTTTGTTACCCTTAGATTAGGGTTGCATCATGTTACCCTTGAATTAGGGTTTCATCTATCGTTGCTTCTTTTTCTGTTTCCGCCGCGTCATCACTTTTAGTAATTAGTAAGTATATTTTTTAGTTATATTTTATAAATGGTAAAGTACCATTTAAGACCCAAAATTCTAACTATTATCCACCTAAGACCCATATTTTTATGATTCCCCGAAAAAGACTCGTTTTAGTCAAATATTTACCATCTAAGACTTACTTATTACGTTAAATACCCTTACTTTTTATTATAAAAGCAATTAACCTTTTTTATTCTCCATTTCATCCACGTGCAGAGCTCTTTATGTTCCCATTTTTAATATTATTATTTTTCCAAATCGATCTGCTCATTAAGTTGGCTGATGAAGACCAATAAAGTTGAGCTAAATTCTATATGGGAACTTGTCACCAATTTCAGTCCCATGCACAATCCGAAATACCTGTTACCTATGTTCACAAGTTTATGACTTTGCTTTACTAACCTCCAAATTGATTCTCCTTATAGATTTGGAAGATCATTTATTCTCTACTTCTTTTTCTTCCCGCGAGAGCTTCTTACTTAGACTACGAAATGATTTTATGGACAACCTATGCCCAGTTTAAAAACGTGACAAGTTGTTTTTTTTAAGCAAAAACAATATTTAAAAAAAATTCAAAACATATCATGAGTGGTACTAGTTATGTTCGTCTTAAAAACAAAACCAATGGTATTTTCAATTTTTTTTCCGAGTTACGGTCTAAAACATACAGAATTTTAAAAATCAAAATTTAAAAAAAGAAGAAGTCGGTTACTAGATTTTATATAGAAGGATATTTAAGGTATAAAGTTTCTTAAAAAATTTAGATATTTATCTGTAATAGGTTTGTTGGATGAGTCTTAAATAGTAAGTCTCCTTTTTATAAATTTACAATTATTTTTTAATATATTCTTTATTTTTTATATATAGTTTAAATGTGCGGGTCGGGTCGGGTTGGACAAATTAAAAATCCATACCCACCCCGCAACGACCCACTTACAGGTCATAATTCAATATCTGTACCAAACCCGTTAAATGTTCGGGTTGTACAAAGCCCGAACGGATTAGGCTGGGTCGGACCGGTTTGGGCCGCGTCGGGCCGGTTTGGGCGGGGTCGGGCCGGTTTAGGCCGCGTCGGACCAACATTGTCACCCTAAGCAAACACATCATTGAATGAATTTACACTTAATATATATTTTTTAACTTCTAAAATTAAACCCTAAAAATCCAAAAAAACATTGATTTTTTAAAAATTACTCATAACCTAATGGAAGAAGAAAACACCCGAACCAAAGATTCACTAATGGAGAGCATCCCCAAACAACCAACAATGTAATATAATCTTTTACTTTAGTTGTATATTCATCTAACATCAAAATATGTTGTAAAAAAACGAAATAAAGCATCTTACTTTTGCAGATTCAATTCTGAGATAACCACTCAGATTTAGCTGTTTTTACAAAAAAAATAAACAACTAATTCCAAGACAACCACTTAAAATTAGTTGTTTTTTTTCTAAATAATACATGATTTTGAAATTCCAATTGGGAATCATGTGTTAATATTTTTTATAAAAAAACAACTAATTCAGAGTGGCTGTCTCGAAATTACATACGTTTTAAAAAAAATCACACATAATTTTGAGATGCCTAATCGGAATCATGTGTTATTTTTAAAAAAAAGGTTTATGAAAATTGGATTTCATGAACTTTCAAAAGATGTTTATAATCGATTTCTAGAAGAAGAAAAAAGAACAAACAAAGTTTTTGAAAGTTTCATGAAATCGATTTCCAAAAACTAATATTCATGAAAATCGATTCATGAACAATTGATGGAATCGATTTTTAAAAAAAATAAAAAAATAAAAAAGTTTATCTAGATACGTATTGTTAGGTATGAGTTGCTTCATTATGGTGATTAAGGTTAACTTTGTTGGATTAGAAGATAAGTGGTTAGGGATAGAAGGTGAAAAAGTAATATTTGAATGTAAAATCAAAATAAAAATAAAATATGATTTATGGAAGAAATAACAAAGCCGGTGTCTTTCTGTTTAACACAGGAGAATAATAATAATAGTAATGTATGAAATAGTTTTACCCATTTGTGTGTGATTGTATTTTTATAAGAAATGTCTTCTTTGTCTTAGAATGAAAGTGTTGGTTCGCCTAAAACTCTGTCAAACAGTGGCTTTCGCTTCTTGAAACTAACCGATTGTGTTCTTCCACTCTTACTAATCAAATATTCGATGTCATACATCAATCAATTCCGTTATCTTGGTCGTTATCAGTTCCAAATATCCGATTACCGTTTAATAGTTTGATTTCGAGCGGTGATTGGGGTTTGGAAAATGTTTTGTGTCCTGTGATGAACTTCCCTGCGGGCTTTAGTATTTCTTTTCAAAATGTTTATCATAATCAGGGACGACAATTAGTGACGGATTCAGGACTAAAATTTAAGGTATGCCCAAAATATTATGGAAAACAATTTCAGTAAAAGATATATATCTGAGTATTACATAAAACAAATGTAAATATTGTAGTTACAACTCAAAATGAAAATGTATTATAGTAACAAAGTAAATGCATTCTCCTCTTATCCATGCCTTCAAAACGTTGGATAATATCTAGATCATCAACTCTAAAAAACAATTCTTTCTCCACAAATGTCACTAAACATTCATTAAGCCATGAATTGACCATTCTATTGCTCAACTCATTCTTCATATATTTCATACGAGAAAATACTCACCCAACACTTGCGGTACCAACAGTTAAGGACAAATTTAGCTTCAAAAGTGTGTACACAAATCCAAATATCTTGTGCTTTTTTGTACGAACAAGAGTTTTACATAGATCCGAGATAGTCTTCGAATTGGAAAAGTTACCATCCACCTTGACACATTCAATATACGTCTCAAGTTGGCTAGACAATTCCTTAATACTAATATATCCAAAGTCATTTGGGTAGAATCTTGCCAACCTCACAAGTGATTTAATGTCAAATGATTTAAATTAATAATACAATTTGTGGTCCATAAATTATAAATCAATGAATAAAAATTAAAAGAAAAATCAAAGTCTTGAAATGATGAATAACATAGCGTTAGTAAAGAAAAGTAGTGAATAGTTATTAACCACAATTTGTGGTCCATAAATTATAAATCGATGAATAAAAATATAATATATAAAATATTCATTGAGAAAAAAAAATTAGTATAATAATTTGCATAAAATATTCATTGACAAAAACTTTTAGTACAACAATTACCAGGTGAACAAATACCACCATTAGGGAAAAAAGAGTAAAAATAAAAAGTAAAAGAATGTAAAGAAAAATGAAATAAAAAAAAGTTCAAAATGTAAGAATGTAAAGAAGAAGTTAAATAAATTAAAACATTCGGGTATCTACAAAGATTTGAACTCAAGACCTTAAGTATATTAATAGAGAAATTAACCGGTACACTAAATTTATTTTCTAACTTAAGGTTGTCTTGGGCATACCTATCGCACTCCTAAATCCGCCCCTCCCCTTACATCAAAGGTAGATTAGTATGGGAAAAAAATTATTTTCGGATTTTTTAAAGAAGCTAGGGTTAAAATGTCTGAAAAATGGTAACACAGTGTCAGTTTTGGTTGAAATATGGACAACATGTTTGGGACATCTAAAGCTTCAATATGTTCGATTGGATTGTCATTTGGTGATACGGTTCAGGAGAAATCACTTTTGGAATAGTAGAGAAGTTTTTCTAATATTCTTCATTTTTTGTTTCTCTTTTTTGTTAGTTTATTATGTTTAAAACTGTTGGTGGGTTGTAGATATGTTTTAGATTAAATTAGATATACTTTTACCCTCAACTTATCATAATAATAGAAGTATTTTTGGTGGAATCTTCATAAGTCTCGTGGTTTGTTTACTCTTCACAACAAATAGGTTTTTTCATATTAAGCTTTTGGTTCTTGATTTATTTTACCATTGATTTTTTTTTCAGTGATTAGGTTTGTAATTTTATTTGGTTAATAAATCGGTTGTCTATTATTTGGTTGTTTTGAAGTTGATTTTGTCTATGGTTGATATAATATTATTTGAGTCTAACAGTTGGTATCAGAGCTCCATACTCAGACGAAACGTGATGTGGATGAAATTCTTGCATGTCGAAGATGATGAACCATCAGCCATGGTCATTAAATAGAGTGATGCTAAGGAACGTCTAAGATGCTCTTAAAAGAGTGAGCAAATATATTTATTGTAAAACTTTATAACTTAGATATGAATTGTGACACAACCTAATTAGAATGAGCATAGGTAAGTTAATCGAGGGGAGGTGAAAATGGTAGAATTTGTTACGTGCGACCAAATTTCCACATCGGATAGATATGAGAATGATCAACTGTAAATAAGTAAGAACATATCTCAGCTAGTATGAAGCGTTTTTTTATACATTTCTATGATAAATACTATAACTGTTACTAACTCATATATAACCTTAGGATTATTTAGACGCATACTCGATAAATCAAATGTAGAAAAAAACTTATTTTATTGTTATTTAGTTTCAATAAATGTTCATGATTTTCTTAATCAATAAAAATGTGAGGATTAATTTTTTAAAATATTTTTAGACAAATCATAAAAAACTCAGTTAAAGGTACGAGGTGAATGAAAAAATAATTAAAGCATATTTTTTATATATTAGACTTCAACCCCTCTTTGTGTGGATTCCTGGTTTCGCCACTGTCGATAATGTCCCTCTTGTTCCCCTTAAAAATATTGATAAACCTACTTCTCACGAGTTAAGTTTCACCCTTTATTTTGAATTCCATGTCTTCAATTTTTATGCATGTAATTCTCCTTCCGCATAATAGTTAACTCAAGGCTTATAAATAATTCATTTACCTAGTCTAAACACTCGTTTAAAGACTGAGCTATTTATCGAGTGCGAAGTACCCTTTAATTTAAGGTTTTGTATATGGTCTAGACTGAGGTTTAGCAGAACATTTTGTTGTTTAAAACCTAACAGTAGTACACTTACATACTCTTGTCTACGAAAACAGTTATACTCATGACCAAGTTTAGTTATTTCACAACGATCCTGAGTTTTTCATGACTCGTAGAAATAACATATTTTCAGTTATGGACCTGTAGGTATGAACGACAACCTTTATACAATGACTAAATCGAATATCCATATCCTTGTTTTTGGATCTTGTGACACCCGAGTTTAGTAGTTGCAAATCATTGATATTAATGTAATCAATGAATATGGAGATTTGGAGTGAGGGTATAAAATAATGGATCTCGTGTATTTAATGGGAGTATTAAAGTTATTAGGCTCGTTAACTCATATTATGACTGTATAAATAGTGGTCAAGACTCTTTATGAATATATCATTCTAAATAATAAAAAGTATGCCTATTTTTTATTTGATTCTTTATGTCAATATGGTATCAGAGCATTGTTTCATCATTGAATTGATTTGATCGATGAATTTTGGCTCTCTTCCCATGTTTCATGCATTTTTCACTTTTATTTTAGATCTCTTCCGTTGTTTCAAACATTTTTCACGATCAATTTGGATTTCATTTCAATTAGATCTTTTTTCGATTTTGGACTTTGGTTTCGTTTTGGATTTAGCTTTGATTGAGTTAGAAAAGTTTTTCACTTTGTATTTTCAATTTCGTTTTGGATTTGCTTTCGATTGGATTTTTTTTTTGGTTTTATTTTGAATTTGATTTTGATTGGGTTATAGATGTTTTTATTATTTGAATTTTCAGTTGAGAATTTGGCTTTCAATTATGTTTTTGTTTTTGTTTTGGGTTTGATTTTGTTTTCTATTTTATATTGCCCGAATGTCTGATAATACTTGTTTAGAGCTTGTGGATTATTATGGAAAACATGATATGAAAAGATGACTACCTGCAGTATATTAGTACCCAACTTAATCTTAAAAAGTTTGCATGTTAGAGTTGTATCAAGAAGAACATTTCTCATGACAAACATATGTTCAGATGTACCAGTAAATAAAATTGGTAAGTAGAATAAAGAGTCTCCCTTGTAGAGGGTGATACGGTGAAATGGGTTAATCAGGATACTGATCATGGCAAGCCAAAACCAAAGAAGAAGCAGAAAAATATGATTTATGGGGTTGCGAACGTTTAGTCTACAGATGATAAGGAGGCTCTAAGTCAGTCAGAGTAAAATGAGTCGAGCGAATGCATCATGGTGTCCCATTCCAGAAGAAATGATGGTGAGGTCTGACAAATGAGTCTTCTACTCATTGACGATTCAAAGGTAACAAGAGGAAAAATGGCATGAATGAAAAATGATGTTCACCTTGGTGAACAGCAAAATTTATTTGATGTCTATGCGGCCCATGCTAAGGATAAATTGGACATGGTTTTGGAGTTTAAATATTTTATCGATGTCAGATAATATTATGGCGATATAGAACATTGAGAGGGTTTACAAGAACTAAGTTACTCGTTGTACCAGGGATTGACACTGGTTGGAGATCATTCCGTTAAAGATCATGCGATTGAGAAAGTGCTTTCTTATACACTGACACTCTAACTGATGGTAAAAAGAAAATAAAACCCTCTAAAAAATAAGTTAAATTATGAATGTGACCGAGAGGCGTAATGCCGACCCATTCTCAATTTAACAATCTCATTTTTTGATGGTGACTAGCACCCGATTGTAATCGGTATGGCGATACCCATTATATTAATGTATCATTAGTTGAAATACAGTCCCGATCTAACCTATTACAATAACTTGAAGATGACTGATATCCTGTAACATCAACTGGAACTAGCTGTAGAGGTAAGTTAGAGTGTGATGTGGTTTTTGTACACTGTAGTTTTGTTGTATTTATTTATTTCGCTTGTCTTGGTGTTTATCTTGGCAGATCCACCAAAACTAGATGGTGTTAGCATATCGCAGGATGAATCCTAAAGACACTAAATTCATGGAGGAATTTAAGCATGAGCCCTTGGTATTTGGTTCCAAGAAAGCTATCTATTTAGAGTTGTTGCAATGTAAGCGAGCCTACACTTCATCTAATATTCGCTTTAAAAATATTATTAAGTAGAAGATAACAGTTGAGGAGGTCTCTATCACATTCTAGGATGCCAGAAATTCTCTAAAGCTGCAAAATGAGAAGTTATTTATTCTCAAAGAGTTGTCGATCTCGTAGAGTGACGAGTAGACTAGCAAAAAAATGTTCTGGTGAAGCGGATAAACGAATCTTGTTGCGCAAAATACTTTGGTATTGCCGGATATAAAAAAGGCCACTATCAAGGCTGATGCCATTCGAGTGGAAAATACTGAACTTAAGGCAGAGACCAAAGGTGAATGAAAATAAATATGGAAGAGGCAAAAAAAGAGTGGTCAGATGGTACTACCAAAGCCCGTGTAGATGGTGAGAAAGATACATCAGGTATTGCGCAAAGCCTTCTAGAGAGAGCACACAAGAACAATGTTATAAAAGTTATAAAAATGAACCATAATCTAGAATTGAGCCAACTAAAGGATTTGGTACCTGAAGACGAGCGACTTTGAGTGTCGAATAATGAATAATAGGAGGAAATTGGTGATGAAAATAGATAAATCAAAGGTGATGGTTTGAAACAGATGAAAGTAAAGGCTGCTAGTTGACACTGAGGTCGGTAAATTTGGTACCTCCAGCGAATGCAATATCCTCAAAGAGATGGAAGTAACTCATTGCACTAAAGATATTGTTATTGAGTAGTATTATCCTTATTATGTGTAATGATTTAATTATAGTAGTTACTTGTTTTTATTTTTTGAACTTTTACTTTTGGTTGTGTTGGCTTGCTGGTGTTTTATCTTCCTTTGAATGATACATGTTTGTCGTTTGGATTTAAGTTGTGTTGGTTTATAGTTACGCGCAATTTGGCCTATTGTGAGCCTACTAGGCTTGGCTTGTTAGCCAGTTCTCATGTTCGACTTTGTAAGTCTGGGCTCAGTATAGCCTCTTACATGGTCACATGGCTTGATTAAACAACTATTTAGACTTTTGTTGACTCTGTGAGTCAGGGCTCATTGTAACCCATTTCTTAGCCATGTGGGTGTGGTTATTTTTAATCCTTTCGCCCAAAATATATTATTTGTTACTTCGAAATCGAACATAACTTCTTGTCCGATATATTCTCCGAACATTTTTTTTAAATGATAGCCCCTAATGGTATATTTTTCCCCATCAACTTTTACTATTCATTCGAGGTGTTGTTCTCCTTGAATATACTTTATGGTCTCATGTTCATTTCAGCTTCTAGTAAACTCGGTGATGAAGTAGGTTGCTGCTTGCCCTTTTATCATCGTGCGAGGCTCATAGACAATTTTATACTCTCCTAATTCAATTGACCACCTCGTAAACCTTTTCTAGATACCCGATTTTTGTTGCAAGTTACTTAGAGGGGAGGATGTATGCAAGATAATGACGTGGATTTAGAAGTACGATCGCATTTTTCTAGGCAACCACTACCAGAACCAAGGCAAGCTTTTCCAAGTTTAAATAGCTTATTTAAGCGTCAAACAATCTTTTACTTATGTAATAAATCAAATTTATGTACTCCTCTAGTTTCCCTTATTATGACCACTCTTACATTATAATTTGATATAGAAAAGTAAATATCGAGTGGCTAACCAAGTATCAACGGTGATAGCATCTCGGGTGATGATAAGTCTCATTGAGCGCTTGAAACGCATTATTGTATTAATCTCATCCATGGAAATATTTTGGATCCTTTTAAGACTTTGAAGAAGGTTAATCTTATCCGAACCTCTAGAGATGAAGCGAGATAAAGGGGTGATACGCCTGGTCAATCCCTGAACCTCATTAATGAGATGTATTGGTTCCATAGTTAAGAACGCTTTTAGTTAATCCGAGTCGGCCAGAATTCTATTTTTGTTAGCAATGTAACCTAAAGATATGCAATATAATACTTCGACTTGTAGAATCTCAGTATCTCTTTTAACGATCATATCGTTGATGTAGGTCTTTATATTTTTGTCATGTTATTTTTCAAATATCTGGTTCATGAGTCGTTGATACGGGGTTCCTAAAATCTTTAATCGGAATAACATAACTTTGTACCAGTTAAGGCCTCACTCTGTCTAGAATGGTGTTTTCTCTTTGTCGGTGGGGTTCATTCAAATCAGGTAATACCCTTAATAGGAATCCATGAATGAGAGGAACTCTTTACTCGACACGACATCTACGAGTTGGTGGATTCGTGGGAAAAGGAAGGCATCATTTGGGCACGCTCGATTGAGGCCGGTGAAGAATACACACATTCGCCATTGAATTTTTTCTCTTTACAAGCATGAGGCTAACTATCTAGGTTGGGTATTTTTATTTGCAAGTGTACCCCAGCTGGAGAATCTTGTCAACCTCTCTAAAAATTACCTTTGATTTTTCAGGGGAGAAGCTTCATTTTTTTGTCGGACTGGTCATTCATTTGAATCAATGGAGAACTCATGATATGTGATTTTTGGATTGACCCAGTGACCTTATCAACGCTCGAAGAGAACATGTTTGAGTTCTTTTATAACAGGTTCACAAGCTTTTCTTTGAAAAGAAGGCCAGTTTTGTTTCCAACACAAACCATTTTCCTTTATGCTAGTGTTATATTGACATCCTCCGTAATGCAACTTTTACCTCGATCGTCTTCTCGAGAATCTTAAACCTCTAGTTATATGATTCCCGTTTGGTATTGTCGATCCCTACATTGCCGGCTAGTTAACTGTTATTGGGTCGGCTTTGTAGGATCCAATAATATGGCATAACAGTTTATGGTAGTTCTCTAGTTGCCCCATATGATGCCAACTAGGTTTCCCACTAGGTACTTCACACATTGACAAAACGAATAAGAGGTTGCTTCATGATTTTGGAGCCATGGTGGACAGAAGATCGCATGGTAAGAGCTGATGGAACCAGCTATTGGTTCTCACTATGCTGTTGGTGTTTTTGTTTTCTACCCTTATCCGAGTGTTCCACTTTGTCCACACATCGGCTTAACTTTCCTTCATAGCTGACCAACCATCTGTCTGTGGGCTTGTATGAAGGTATCCAAATAATTCTTTCATAACTTTCTTTCAAACTAACGTTCGCCAAGCTACTGTTATCTACTAAAATACGTGTGGCCATAACTCTTGAGAGATCAACATTAATGTTCATATCATCATAATAAGGTGGAATGAGACCTCAAATCATCGTCATTGAACGTTAGATCGACCAACGACTCTCGATAGTTGTGATATGAAGACCCATCCACTAAATTTACCTCTTGATCTTTCCTATGGATTGTTTAGGATACAGCGTCGGTCACCGATAGAGTCTCCCCTACGAAGATAGTGCACAACTGATATTGCTTCTCTTTCGTATCTTCATTTTCTCTGGATATTCTATATCAACCCGTCTTCTTCTCTTTTTTCGCAAGTCCTGCTTTTTCTATGTCTTACATATTAGACGAGCTCGCCATTATCGATCAAATGTTGGAATTTCTCTTTTGACTGCTAATAGTAGTTCGTGGGATGGCCATGATAACTATGGTATACGAAAAAGTACAATGATATGTTTTGTAACTAGTAGCTAGCATGCTCCACGATGGTTGGTACTATCATTGACCCCTAGTTTTATCATTTATAGTGGATATGTTCTCAGTGAATGCTGTGGTCTTTTTAACCGAATTTATCTTAATAAAAAAGTATATGCCTACTTATATGGGCTCTCGAGGTGTCTCGTCAATGCGTATCCTATATCCGGTCGGAGCTCTGGATTCCTAAGATTTTTTATGAGTCGGTAGACATAATCCTCTTTCTTTGAGTCATCAACCATAATGAGGTAATCAGATCTTTAAAAAGTGTCATCCATCTTTCTATGACATTCATCATGGAAGAAAATGCACTAATCTTGCCAATGTATATGTCATCACCAAATAACAAATCATGAAGCTTAGGAAAAATAAAACAAAGTCTAAATCAACATCAACTAACACCATATAAAAATTTCCCAAAAGTTAGATTTGGTTCCACAGCACAATAAGATAAACTTCCCACAACGGTTATGTAAACCACTGTTTAAATATAATTATTTAAATATTTTAGTTTTAGTTCTTTTATATATTTTTATATTTTATGGATTTACTTAAGATAACAATTTAAATATGATTATATTCAGATTTAATATGATATTATTTTATTATGTTTATTTTTGTTTCCTTATTTTGTATTAGGGATTTGAGCGATTCATATTTAAGGCACCTCAAACCCTACTTTTATTTTTAGACTTTGATGAACAAAAATTTAGATTTTTCTCTCAGTCTTTTGTATTCTAACATAGTGTTAGGTATATATCTATTGTTTTGTATCTTTCTTCTTGATTTCTACAGCCGACGACTGTGTTTTGACATTAGTCGCCACCATATTTGTATCAAGAGCGAGCAATTCCTGCTAGGCAGATACATGAATCATGTTTCGGGTACCTGTTGATTTGAGCACTAGAATAGAGAATGGCATCGACATCTTCCAATCTACCTGTACAATTGGAGGAAGAATTGGAAAATTTATAATCGATTCGAATAGTTATTCGAATATGATTTCAGAGTTTTATGTTCATAAACTAGTATTGAAGACTGAAAGTCTTCCGTATCCATACATACTATCAGGACTGATAGAGTACACTGAGGTAATAGTTTCTTAATGCTGTCTAATTGCATTTTTTGTTGGTAATTACAAAGATACAATATGGTACGACGTAGTTACTATGGAGGCTTGCCATATAGTTTTAGGACGTCCATGACAATTTAAGAGGGATTCTACTTATGATGGAAGAACGAATCGATATAGTTTTATGAAAGATGGTTGCAAGTTTATTTTGGTTCCATATAGAGTAGTGTCTCCAAAAGCACCACCAGTTAACGAGTTATATGCTCATAACACACTAGGTACTGATCTTAGTTTTGACACTAAAATTACATATGAGTCCAAATTTGACAATCCGTTCTATGATAAGTATGATGACGAGGTCGAAGAGAAGAACGTTGATATTAAAAAATTGAAACCTTAAAAAAAATTAAAATTTTAAAATCAATTTTTTCGTAAAAAAAAAGAGAAGTTTTCGAAATCAAAATTCTCGTCAAGAATGGATATAAATCTTTCTCCTACATTTAAATTGTAAATTGGTGGATAGAAATTATGGTGATGGACACCATTTATCAGTGTCATCACCACCAACCAAACCTCCTAAAAACACATGAAGTATTAGTAGAGACAATGGAAAACAGAAGATTATAGAACCAAAACGGATTAAAAAAAGAAGAGAACCAAGAAAAAATAAACCGAGACAAACAGCACAAAAGCCCATGAAAATTTTATGTCTTATTCCTCTCTCCAAGCAAGATACTTTGAAAGAAACTAAATCTAATGACAGTATGAAGCAAACCATAAAACTGTTTTATCCTTCTCGAAAACCAAAAATCAGACACAACTCACATAAAAGCTCATCTGGTACCTAGCTTCTTACAGGTTTAGTAAACTGCATGATAAATAATTTGCACCACACTCTAATGTATGGGTCAGTTTTATTATTCGGATCAGAATTTCTTTATTTTTAATTCAAGGTCTGACAAGTGGGATATGCAAAGAAGGTGTTCGATAAAATTCCTGAGAGAGAAACAGATTTTTGGAACACGATGGTGTCTCGGTTTGTTAGGAAGAATCTATTCGAGGATGTTATTAGGGTTTTTGGTGAGTTGATTCAGAATGGTGATGTTGACCGCCTTGATATGATTAAAGGTACAACACATTCTGTAAGGGCTGGAGCAATTCTGGTGAATCCTTGGAACATCGCAAAAGTTGTTGCTTCGATTGGACAAGCTTTGGAGATGTCACCCAAAGAAATAGAAAAACGCCATAACCATAACTTTTCTCAGGTAATAACCCATACTGATGAAGAATGGGTTGAAACGTTTGTAAGTGAAGCTAATATAGAGTACATGAGAGTGTTGACTGATTTCCTATGCAAATATAAAGAGATTGTTAAGTTTTTCTGAACTTATCTGCATTTCCAATGAAGCCAGTTTGCCATCACTTGAGTAAAATGTATCATAACCTTCAAGTAGAATGTGAAGACAGTGGAGATGAGGCAAGTGCTAAGCACATTAAAGAGAACTGGAGTGAATTGAAAAGACAGTGTAATTTTAGGGGGTTATAAATTACACATTAAGGACTGTAATATTTTTTCCCCTTTTTAAGTGTTACAGACGCTATAAAACCTAGGGTTAGGGTTTTTTTGTGCATTCACCAGAAACGGCAGTCACTGTATTCTTCCTAATAAAATCGATCTGCGGTAGGTCCGGAGACGTAGGCATAATTTGCTGAACTCCGTTAACAATTGTGTCTTTGATTTCACTTTTGTTTTTGTGCTTTCCTTTTCTTTTTTCTTTTGATCTGATTTGACAGGAAATTAGCATATTTCCCTTAGAACTGGTATCAGAGCCAAGGTGGTAGCGATCCAAAGGAAATCAGATTTGAGTGGGAGCAATGGCTACAGACGAAGGAAAGGTGAGACTCGAAAAATTCGATGGTGTAGATTTTGGGTTCTGGAAGATGCAGATTGAAGATTATCTGTACCAGAAAAAACTTTATCAACCCCTTTCAGAAAAGAAACCAGAAGGTATGAAAGATGAAGATTGGACCCTTCTTGATAGACAAGCTCTTGGAGTCATCCGATTGACGCTATCCCGCAACGTTGCCTTTAACATCATAAAGGAAACAACCACGGCGGGTCTTATGAAGGCTCTCTCTAGTATGTATGAGAAGCCATCAGCGTCTAACAAAGTTCACTTGATGAGGCGTTTATTCAATTTGCGAATGATGGAAGGCGCTTCGGTAGCTCAACACCTCAATGAACTTAATACAATCACAGGCCAGTTGAGTTCAGTTGAAATTGATTTTGATGAAGAAATACGAGCATTGATACTGTTGTCTTCACTACCAGATAGTTGGAATGCTACTATCACTGCGGTGAGTAGCTCATCAGGAAGCAATAAGTTGAAATTTGATGATGTTCGTGACCTAGTTCTCAGTGAAGAGATTCGAAGGAGAGAATCAGGTGAGTCATCAATCTCCTCAGTCTTACAGACAGAATCAAGAGGAAGAAATTCAACCAGAGTATATGGACGTGGTAAATCGAACTACCGAGGCAAATCAAGAGACTGGAGGTCCAAGTCTAGGAATCCTAAAAATTCCCAGGGGTTGAGAAACATGGAGTGTTGGAATTGTGGGAAGACCGGGCACCTTAAATTTCAGTGCAAGAGAGAACCAAAGGAACAAGAGAAGAAGACAGAGGCAAATATCACTTCAGAAGGAGACGATGCGTTAATATGCTCCTTAGAAAGCAGGGAAGAGTCTTGGGTATTAGACTCCGGAGCATCGTTTCACGCGACTTCGAAGAAAGAATTCTTCGAGAGGTATGCACCTGGTAACCTTGGAAAAGTATATCTTGGTGATGATCAACCTTGTGATATTATTGGTAAAGGTACTGTGAAGATTAAGTTGAATGGGTCTGTATGGGAACTGAAAGATGTCAGACATATCCCCAGTCTGAGAAAGAACTTAATCTCAGTAGGGCAGTTGGCTAGCGAAGGCTATAGTACGATCTTCTATGGTGACAATTGGAAAATTTCAAAGGGAGCAATGACGATTGCTCGCGGAAAGAAGAGTGGTACTCTTTACAAGACAGCAGAGACGAGCTGTTCAATTACAATAGCAGCAGGAAACGAAAATCCAAATGTTTGGCACCAGAGGCTTGGCCATATGAGTGTGAAGGGTATGAAAATTATGTACTCAAATGGGAAGCTTCCAGGTCTGAAGTCAGTCGATATAGACATGTGTGAAGATTGCATACTTGGAAAACAAAAAAGGGTCAGTTTTCAGACGAGTGGTAGAACCCCAAAGAAAGAAAAGCTGGAGCTTGTTCACTCTAACGTTTGGGGGCCAACAACTGTTTCATCTATTGGAGGGAAACACTATTTTGTGACATTTATCGATGATCATTCTCGAAAGGTATGGGTTTATTTTCTGAAGCATAAATCTGAAGTGTTTGATGTTTTTAGGAGATGGAAATCTATTGTTGAGAATGAGACAGGTCTGAAGATTAAAAAGCTGAGAACTGATAATGGTGGTGAATATGAGGACACCAAATTCAAGAACTTTTGCTATGAGCATGGTATCAGGATGGAGAGAGCCGTTCCAGTTACGCCTCAACACAATGGTATTGCCGAACGTATGAACAGAACGTTGACAGAAAGAGCCAGAAGTATTCGAGTACAGTCTGGTTTACCGAAGCAGTTCTAGGCAGAAGCAATCAACACATCAGCTTACCTGGTTAACCGAGGCCCGTCGGTTCCCTTAGAACATCGAATACGCGAGGAGGTATGGAGTGGTAAAGATATAAAATTATCACATCTAAGAGTTTTTGGTTGTACGGCATATGTTCATATAAGTGACCAAGGCAGGAACAAGCTTGATCCGAAATCGAAAAAATGTTTCCTGATCGGCTATGGCGAAGATGAGTTCGGTTATCGTGTTTGGGATGAGGAGAACAAGAAGATGATACGAAGCAGAGATGTGATCTTCAATGAAACAGTGATGTACAAGGACAGACATAAAACTGAAGCAAATGACTCAAAGCCGTATGAATCAGTATTTGCAGATATCGAGGGAGTCACAGATAGTCAAGAAATAGAGTCGATCAGATTAACCCCTCAAGAAGGAGAGTCTGTTGGACAGACTGATCGACAGCAATCCGATACCCTACAGCCGACCGAGGCAGTTCCTGTTTTGCGAAGATCTTCCCGACCCCATGTACCCAACAGGAGATACTTGAACTATCTGTTACTTACCGATGGAGGAGAACCTGAATGCTATGATGAAGCTTTCCAGGCCAGTGATGCTAGTAAGTGGGAGTTTGCTATGAAAAATGAGATGAAGTCTTTAATCTCAAATGATACATGGGATCTAACTGAGTTACCAATGGGTAAGAAGGCACTTCATAACAAATGGGTGTATCGGGTGAAAGATGAGCATGATGGCTCTAAGAGATACAAAGCACGACTAGTTGTCAAAGGGTTCCAGCAAAAGGAAGGAATTGATTACACCGATATTTTTGCTCCAGTTGTGAAGCTCAATACTATTAGATCAGTGTTGAGTATTGTTGCCATTGAAGACCTTTATCTTGAACAGTTAGATGTGAAGACTTCATTTCTTCACGGGGATTTGGATGAGGAGATATACATGTATCAACCAGAAGGTTTCTTAAAAGAAGGGAAAGAAAACATGGTATGCAGACTTAAGAAAAGTTTATATGGTTTAAAACAAGCTCCAAGACAGTGGTACAAGAAATTTGACGGTTTTATGCAGAAAGAGAGTTTTCAGAAGTGTAATGCGGACCACTGTTGCTATATTAAAAGATGTAAGTCCAGTTATATCATTTTGCTACTCTATGTTGATGATATGTTAGTAGCAGGTTCAGATATGGATGATATTAGAAGATTGAAGCTACAATTGTCAAAAGAATTTGACATGAAGGACTTGGGTCCGGCGAAGAAGATTCTTGGAATGCAAATCATAAGAGATAAGCATAGAAAAGTTTTGCAGTTATCTCAGTCAGAGTACATCGATCGCGTTTTGAAGAGATTTAACATGTGTGATGCAAAGCCAGTTAGTACACCATTGGCAGGTCACTTTCGTTTATCCAAGGATCAATCCCCTAAGACGGATGAAGAAAAAGACTTCATGGCTAAGGTTCCTTACGCCTCAGCTATTGGAAGTTTGATGTATGCAATGGTCTGTACGAGACCAGACATTAGTTATGCAGTGGGAGTTGTGAGTAGGTTTATGTCAAACCCAGGGAAAATTCATTGGGAAGCTGTCAAATGGATTTTGAGGTACCTACTAGGTACCATAGAAAAGTGTTTGTACTTTGGTAAGGGTGAGTTAAAGGTACAAGGCTACGTAGATGCAGATTTTGGAGGTGAAGTTGATCACCGGAAAAGCACTACCGGTTATATATTTACTGTTGGAACTACAGCTGTTAGTTGGATGTCAAAATTACAGAAAATTGTCACTTTATCAACTACAGAGGCTGAGTATGTAGCAGTGACCGAAGCCAGTAAAGAGATGATATGGCTTCAAGGTTTGTTAACCGAGTTGGGATTCAAACAGAAGAACAACGTTCTGCATAGTGATAGTCAAAGTGCAATTCAATTGGCGAAGAATTCAACATTTCATTCAAGAACCAAGCACATTAGTCTTCGTTATCATTTCATTAGATCTTTATTGGAAGATGAGGTGCTAATACTGGAAAAGATCCAAGGAAGCAAGAATCCAGCTGATATGTTGACAAAGACAGTAGCCATTGAAAAACTGAAGTTGTGTTCAGCTTCAGTTTGTCTACAAGAGTAATAAGACCAGAAAGATCTGCTGCATAGATCAAGGTGTGAAGACAGGTTGAAACCAGTCTTCAAGTGGGAGATTGTTAAGTTTTTCTGAACTTATCTGCATTTCCAATGAAGCCAGTTTGCCATCACTTGAGTAAAATGTATCATAACCTTCAAGTAGAATGTGAAGACAGTGGAGATGAGGCAAGTGCTAAGCACATTAAAGAGAACTGGAGTGAATTGAAAAGATAGTGTAATTTTAGGGGGTTATAAATTACACATTAAGGACTGTAATATTTTTTTCCCTTTTTTAAGTGTTACAGTCGCTATAAAACCTAGGGTTAGGGTTTTTTTGTGCATTCACCAGAAACGGCAGTCACTGTATTCTTCCTAATAAAATCGATCTGCGGTAGGTCCGGAGACGTAGGCATAATTTGCTGAACTCCGTTAACAATTGTGTCTTTGATTTCACTTTTGTTTTTGTGCTTTCCTTTTCTTTTTTCTTTTGATCTGATTTGACAGGAAATTAGCATATTTCCCTTAGAGAGATGCAGAAGATTGATGACGAAAGACAACAGTTAGTCATCGAGAACTCTTATCTAACCCAACATCTGCTCAATGGAGAGTTGGGAGCTCGAGAGATAGTGGGCATGTCTTCTAAAGATTTAAAGGACGGGGCGTTAATCGCAGAGAAATCTACCAAAAATGAGCCTGTTGAGCCAGATAAGATACAGATGACAGGTAAACTGTGCTCACGATGCAACGAACGAAAAGTTTGTGTGACCGATTTTATTTATTAAATGCGGGAAGATCGCTATCAGCTAATGCATAATCGATGCAGTCATAACTGGTATGCATCAAGAGACAAAGCCGGCCTAGCTGAACCTGATAAGCCAACTACTGCTACAACTGCTCAAACACAATCACCAGTCATTGGTATATCTGACTCTCGCCGGAACAAGGATATTGAAGTTACAGATTTGGAAGGAAGCTCACTAGATGAAGTTAAAGTTGAACCCTGGAAATATAGATTCAACAACCGTGGGACAGAGCCTTACAAAACTCAACCTGGAGATATACTTTTGTCAGCAGATGCTAAACCTGAGTCAGTTGTTGACTTACAAAGGGTTGGAAGGGATGGTCACACTGCTGTGAAGCGTAAGATGGCCGTGATCCATGAGTTTAATGACTCAGAAGATGTCTTAGTTTTATGTAACAACATTATTTCTGACTCAATTCCATCAGATATTGGAGAATACCAGCGTTTGAAACAACTAAACTTGAGCTTCAACAATTTCACTGGAACAGTTCCAAACTCGTTATTTAATTTAAGTGGACTAGCTCACTTGTTTCTTGGAAGTAATAAACTGAGTGCAGCTTCAAGCATTAGTATTTTGCCGTCTGGACTGGACTGCCTTCGAAGGAATTTTCTTTGCAATCGAGCGAACCATGCTTTCTCAGACTACATGAAGAGCTTTTCTTCCCTAGAAAAGTTATAAGGGAACATATAAGTGTTTTGCCTGCAGTTTCTCCAACTGTGGTTATGAATTCGTCAATCAACTCAGAAGGAAACCTACCAATTTTAGACGATAAAATTCAGACTATTTCGCTAGTAGCTGTTTAAGTATATAACACACTTCCTATTTTTCATTTGGTTTTTCTTTCTCAGATGGTGACCAACATTAGTTTATTCTCTCCTACTTTGTCAATGGTTTCAGGAGTACCTATTACACTCATGTTCGCAAAAATTACGACAAAATTACGAATGGAGTTCGAAAAGCTCTAAAGCTATATCGACAAAAATGTTTCACTTGTATGTGTATATATATGATGGATAGCGTGCTCAGATTCACAAATTACTCGATAGTCCTATATGTGTCTTTTTTTAAAATTGTGACGATACAATATCTACATTTCCAGTTCTAATTATTACAATTTCCGGATTTTGTAAGCATGGTTCTATCACATTCATCTTGGATGAAAAGGGTAAAGAAGGCGAAGAGAATTACATAGGTCGAATCCTTGAATTTTTCAAGACAACATAAGAAAATTATTTTAGAGTCCAACGGTTCTTCAAAGCCAAATATATTGTAATCCAATTTCAAACAAACCGTCAGGATGAGAAGCGCATATTTTACCGGGATTCGATGAATGACAATGTATTGGATTTCATTGTCTCAAAACTCAAGACTATACAGCTCGGGCCTAATGTTAACCTCAAGTCAAGACATTGCGACTATTATTCTGATATGAAGTGTTTGGTGGACTATTCTACTTTCCACACATTTGGAAATTCTATTAGTACTTCTTCCTTATTTGTTGAGATGAAGCAAAGTTGTACGGATCTGAATACACCACTAAAAGATCCAAATGATTCCTACAAACAAGAGCTAGCTCTATTGGATTTATATGTCGGTTGTGGTGGAATGTCAATTGGTTTGTGCCTTAGTGCCACAACCTTGGGCATTAACTTGGTGACATATTGGGTTGTAGAGATCAACAAATTTGCGTCTGAAAATTTGAAGTTGAATCATCCAGAAACACAACTTAGAAATGAAGCCACTGATAATTTCTTTGACCTTAACGTTATGGGACAAGCTATGCAAAAAATACATAGTAAGTGATACCAAAGGAAAGATGAAATTGAGTACACGTACCCCTAAAACATGCAGGGGCGTTCAAATAGTGAGGGCAGAAATTCATATCAGTGATCATAATAAAATTGGAAAGCGTCCACTTAATTTTAAAGGTGATCTAACCTGTGGGGTTTTATTGGAAGACATTTTTGTTCCATACGACGATAGTGGGAAATTCTAGGGTGAATTTTTTCTAACCGGAAGAGGAGGATGTAACTCATAACTCACTATTTAAATTCAATTGTTTATTGTTTTAGTTTTAGTTTTATTTTATTTTATCTTTTATATTTTAGACTTTTTTTAAGCAAATAAAACTTTTATCACTGAATTAAAAGGACTACAAAAGTTGGAGGAGTCGATTAAGGCTCTGAACTAATACAATGACTTAAAGCAATTAAACCAAAATTCACTGAACAAACTAAATAATTGTCTTCTACTCCAAGAACTCGATCGAGCTCCATAACAGAGAACCAAGCTTTCACCTTCAATCCTCAAAGCATGGAGCAAACCATCGACCCATTTCAGGAGAATTAGAATCAATTAAAGGAAATCATCAAAATAGAAAATCCCCAATTCAATAAACCCTAAATCCCAACCGCTTCAAAGCCAATTCAAATCAGCTTCAACCTAAAAAAAATCCAATCTCACACCCTTAATCAGCAGAAATATACCCAGACCAAGACTTTTGAGAAAAACAACCGAAAGCAACTCATTGGGAGCATAAAAATGGATGAATTCCTCATTTTTTCTTACAGGGAAGCATCCATTTTGCGATCCAATCTGTCGCCTGATTCTGAATGCGAGAGATATGTGTGAGTGACATATTCGGGTAAAGGAGCTTTCTACAGATAGCTATAAGAGACTCAGTGAACCAGTGAGCAGAGCCATTCGTAATCATATTGACGAGGAGGAATCTGTCAGTCTCGATGTCAACATTCAACCATCCTTTTCGTCTACAAACCAGAAGGCCTTCAATCAGGGCCCTTGCTTCAGCGAGCAAGGGATTCAACTTTTCGAACCTAAATCCTGACCTAGCAACAACGTCGCCTTCCAAATTCTTGACAATTAAGCCACCATTAGACTCACCGGTGTGGGAAAAAGCATCATCGACATTCAACTTGAGTCTATCTTTCTCAAGAGGCTTCCATTTGAAGTAAGTGATTCTTTTATTTCTAGACTCAACCGATTGACATCCAAATCAATTCCTGCATTAAAGAAATTAGACCAGTGTTTACTGGTCAGGAAATTAGAGAAATCAATGCCTCTTATAACTCTAATTATTTTTTCAATAGTTTTAATGACAGTATCATGAGTTCCTTTAAATTTGGAAGAGTTTATATTCTTCCAAATGTACCAACAGATGACTTGAGGAATAATATGAGTGATATGGAACTTATTATTAGAGTTCCAGAACCGCATTCTAATGATATGGTTAATGTTTATATTGACGGCCAATGTTTATATTGAATAAGGAACTAAAATAGTTCCAAATTTGCCAAGAAAAGCAACAACTAACAAAGATATGTTTTTTTTTCTCTTCATAGCTGTTACAAAATTGACACTTAGACACAATTACTAAGTGTTTGTTCCTTAAGACAATATCAATATAAATAAAATTATATACAAGTTTCCAACTAAAAAAATAACTTCATGGGGATTTTGTGGTTCCAAATTTTCTGAAAAAATGCTAGATTTGTTGTGCTTTTCCCTAATGCTTTCCCAGGTTAACTTAGTATTGAATCCGTTGTTTTCAGAATGCTTCCAAATGAGCATATCCTCCTTTTCAGTGTTAATGTTGAATTCGTTAATCTAATTAACTTTTTCGCAGGGAAGAAAGGAGTTGAGACAGGCGTAATGCCACGAGTTTTCTTTCCAAAATGTCCTAACTGGAGCCTCAATGAACTAGCTGTTGTCAGTAGCTAAATAAGGTCCATTATGTCAGCCGTCAAGCCAGAAGTCCACATTGCCCTTTCCCAGAAGCCACCTGATGTTGCATTCAGCAATGTCTCTAACATTAGTAAATCTTTTCCAAATTAGAGAATCTGTTCCTTTACATTTAGGTTTGAGAGGGTAGCTGTCAGTACAATAAATATTGTGCACAATGTTTTACCAGAGATAAGTATTCAGTCTAAATATAAACCAAAGCTTTTGAGAGAAGGCAGTCTGAATATCCTTCAATGATTTGATATTCAAACCACCTTCCTCAAAAGGTTTACAAACATAATTCCAATTAGACCAATGAATGGTCCTTTCATTGAAATTTGATCTTCACAAAAATCTATTAAAGGTAGTCTCCAAACTATTGATAATAGAATTAGGGATCCAACCATTTTGCATCCAATAATATGTTATTGGAAGAAATACAGAAGAAATTAAGGTCAGCCTCCCACCAAATGAGAGGTGCTTAGAATCTCAGTCATTAATTTTGTCACTAATTTTATCAAGAATATGACTAAAGTTTTCCTTTCTATTTTTATTGAAGAGAGTGATCCCCAAATAACTAGAAGGAAAATTATCTATAGAGAATCCAATCTTGAGCTTCAAGGTATTCACTCTAGCGGTGTTCATTCTGTGAGAGATAATAAGTTTAGTTTTGTCTTTATTTATAACTTGACCAGAACTAATTAATAGTTCTCCAGGTGCTTGCTTAACTTGTGAATTGAAGAGCTCTGACTATTAGAGAAAATAAGGATATTATCTTTAAAAACTAAGCATGTAACAATGAGGTTAGTTTTAGTAACATATAACATACTTTTGTTTTCTTTAATGAGATTATATGACCCTCTAGTTAATACTTCCTTAGCAAGAATGAAAATGTTTGGAGATAAAGGATCTCCTTGCCTCAAACCCTTCTTATGATGGAGGTAACCCATAACAGTCCCATTAATTAGAATAGAGATATTAACACCAGATATTAACTTATTGATGAGATTAATGAAATCAATAGAAAACCCAAATTTGGACAGAACATTTAGGATGAAGGAGTGAGCCATTCTATCGAATGCTTTGGACATATCCCGTTGGATAATGACATTTCCACTCTTGTGTTTTCTGTTGATGTCATGGATCATCTCTTTAGCTATCAAGATGTTTTCGTGAATAAGTCTACCCTTCACAAAAGCTCTTTGATAGCTAGAGATGATCTTAGGCAAAATCTTAGCCAATATGGTATTAATAAGATTAGAAAAGATTCTATTAAATAAAGAGCAAAGACTAATGGGCATGTAGTTAGACCAACCAGTAGGATTATGAATTTTAGGAACCAAGCATATCCCAGTAGCAAAGATGCCCGAGGGAATTTTGTTTCCCTGGAGATAAGAGTTAAATGCATTACAGCGTGCCTATTGTCTGCAAAAAAACGAAATATATTAATATTGATTTTTAGTCGAAAAGTGAGAAACAATACCCCTTACTTTTTTTGTTATCATTACTAAGTTATTGTCTCCATATCCTCTTGAGTAATACTTTTATCAAATCATTCATTGATTTAGTTGTCAGTTAGTTCAACGGCTTGAAACAAAAACAATTGTTATTTAGTTTTGACGTAAAAAAGAAAAGAAAAAAACCAAGAGGTTAAAGAAAAAGGAAAAAAGAACAAGGAGTACATATGATTTTAGCTATTGATTTTTATTTTTTTATTGTGATAAATTTTCTCACCTTCAATTTTGATCTTAATTAAATTTTATAGTAAACTAATGAATTTCCATTCATTGCCTAATTTTGAATAACTATTAGTGTATAAAAAATATAATGTCTACAATGCTACCAAGCCATAAAGAGGGAACTAACAAAGCCGTGTTTCGATGGAGTGAGAGTGAGTTAAATCGAGCTAGACAACGTAATCAGGTTAAACATTAGGTTGTTTACCATGTGATTAAATAGAGTTAAACAACGTAATCGGGATAGCATTAGGTTGTTTTTTATGTAGTCCATAAAGTCCAAACAAAAGTTTTTTTTAATTTTATTTTATTTTATTCAAATATCTTATGTATTTAAATCAAATCTAATTATATTAAGATTTTATTTTATTTTATTTTAAAATATTTACTTTATTTCTTTGTATTATAATTTAGGGTTTTGAGAACCTCTTATATAAAGCTTCATATGCCTTAAGTTATTTTAAGTTTTTAGAATAATATATTTTAAGTTTTTGGAATAATATAAAACCGTGTTTCGATGGAGTGAGAGTGAGTTAAATCGAGATGTGGTACGTTTTTAGAATAATATATTTTAAATTTTTGGAATAATATAAAGCCGTGTTTCGATGGAGTGAGAGTGAGTTAAATTGAGCCGTTTACCACATGATTAAATCGAGCTGTTTACCACATGATTAAATCGAGCTAGACAACGTAATCAGGCTAAACATTAGGTTGTTTACCATGTGATTAAATAGAGTTAAACAACGTAATCGGGTTAGCATTAGGTTGTTTTTTATGTAGTTCAGAAAGTCCAAACAAAAACTTTTTTAATTTTATTTTATTTTATTCAAATATCTTATGTATTTAAATCAAATCTAATTATATTGAGATTTTATTTTATTTTAAATATTTACTTTATTTTTTTATTATAATTTAAGGTTTTGAGAACCTCTTATATAAAGCTTCATATGCCTTAAGTTATTTTAAGTTTTTGAAATAATATATTTTTATTTCTGAAAATTTCACTCTTTGTTAACTTCTGGATTAGAGTTTCATCATGTTGCCCTTGAATTATAATTTCATCTATCGTTGATTCTTTTTCCAATTTCCGCCGCGTCATTAATTTTGTGGTAAGATTAATATTATTGTAATAGTGTTGTTTTATTGTAAGATGAATATAATTATAATAGTGTTTTGTTGAGCTGACAATCCCATTATAATATACATTGTAAATTTTTAAAAGATGAAGTTGTCCCTATTAATTTTGAAGTGAAGCAATTAAGTGTATAACAATATAAGAATCGATTATTTAGAGAATTTTTTTTGTCTTCTATATTTGTGAAGGAATTAACTGTATAACTATATAAGAAATGATTATTCAGAGAATTTCTTTTTCTTCTATATCCGTTTTGTTTTTTCCCCATTAGTTTTTATAATGGTTTTGTTATAGTTTATATTTATGGATACTTTTAACTTTTGATATATAAACTTGTTTTTGTAATGTCTTTCGCTATGATATCCTATCTCCATAAGAACACACCAAACGTTCTATTCATCTCTAAAATAATAAATTATTTATTTATTTATTATTTTAAATTGTATGATATAAACTTTTCTATTTCAATCTTTATATTTATATGGGTGAAGGTTTAAGTTTGAATTAATAAAAATTTATTTTTTTATTTAATAGTTGTTTGTTAGATGGTTAATAAGTTGTATTATTTAGTGTAGTTATAGATACATGTTTTCAATGTTTTTTGTCGAATATGATGTTAATTAGAGTGATTTGAATTCTTAGAGTGATCATGGTATTCTATAGTTTAGTCGCTCAATGAACGTCGAATCACATGTTTATCGCGCGTGTCACGCGAGTAAATGCAATATTCGTTGAACAATGGGCTCGACAAATCAGATTGTTCATCAAACCCAAATTTGAGATAAAGATAATTGTATTTCGTGGACGCCACAAAAGACGAAATATACATATTATTTTGTGCAACTTTTACATGTTTTCACAGTGGAATTTACGTATTAAAGACAATTGTATTTCGTAGACGCCACAAATGACGAAATATACATATTATTTTGTGTAACTTTTACATGTTTTCACAGTGGAATTTACATAGTTTTACAGTAATTATATGCAAAATGATAGTTTTCGCTTTTAGATTAATTTGGTTGATTTTTGATGATATATTTTTTGTAATTTTGTTTTATAATATTATGATGACTTCTCGAAGTAGTAGACATACTAGATCTCGCATGCTTGAGACTCAGTAGCATGAGACTAGATAGATAATAGTATGACATGAGCTTGCTTGTACTATGCGACATTGTAATTTTAATCGTCGCCAACGTATTGCGCATGAACTTATATCAGTGGACGACGATGCTGAAAGTACTTCAAATCCATTGAATTAAAACATTATATTTTTGAATTATAAGTTTTAAGTTTCAAAATAAAAACCTCACTTTCCGATTAGTTGTTCAACTACCCAAGTGTTGAATTCCGCTGAAGTGATAAAATTTGTTTTATTTTACGGTGTTATACGTGAGACCATAACATAGTCTACAACCTTTTAATAAAAAGTGAATACTTCATTTAATGTTGTTGGTTTTGTGTTGTACTTTTCCTTCGTGTTAGCTTCGACAATAACATTATAAAATTTCATAAACTTATCTGCATCGTCCATTTTGGTCATCAAATTTTCGTGTGTGTATTAATGTTTTTAGTTATATGCCATTTGCATAACATGTGGATTGCATCCAAAAATATGTCTCCAATAGATCTCATCTGCACACATATGTCCATAATCACCTTCCGCAGAACACTCAAAAGCTACGTGTAGCTCACAAATTTCTCCGAGCTCATAAGGACAAAACCAATGCAAAATGTTTGGTGGGTTGATGTTACACCAACAATTTTGAGCAACGATATTTTGTACCTCATCGTTTTGTAAGTACTGTCGATGATAAGAACTCGCGAGAGTGTGCATGACAACTCAATACTTGTAGGATGCACAAAAACAATTTAATGATTATCTCTATTAACTCGGTTGTTAGATGCCACACATAATAATTGTGTTCCTTCATTTTTGTTAACAAGTATTGCATATGTGTTTGGCCCACTTTTTAACTGAACGATATTTTAATGAATGTTGTAAATGGTGCACATGTTGGGTACATTCTCAGCTTTATGGCACTTCAAACCCACATATATATATATATATATATATATATATATATATATATATATATATATATATATATATATTTCCCTATGATGAGAACTAATTAAAATTAACTTACATACTAACTACTTTTTGTCCATTTTAAGTCTGCCTACTTGGGAATGCACTTTCAAATGTAAGGTTCTTTTTATATTGTGTTTCTTGTCTAACACAGTTAATTTCCAATAACCAAGTTACCATTTAACTAGATATGCCCTTAACCAGCCCGAAGCTCTCGCATCTATTGTATATCTTTAAATTTCTCCCCATTTACCACTAACGTAGAGGGTAATTAATAAAGCCAATCTTTAAGGATTCAACCATAACCCATGCACCCAAATTAGTTTTAGTGTTGATAAGGGTGAGAATTATCCGGACTATGGGTCGGTTCGGTTAAATATAAGGCCAATTTGGCTTCATATAAGTCTTGTAAAACATGCATAAAAAAGGTATAACATTGAGGGTATTTTGTGTAATAAGTAGTAACTATGGTTGAGAGTAGTAAAATAATGGAGCAAAATAGCCTTAAATGAACCATTAATGTGGTCTTTAGACCCATCATCACTATTATATAAAGGAAACACCCTTTTATGGAAAAGATGAACATTTATTACTTTACTAATACTTTTGTCAGCTTTTCTCTATAGTTTTGCCATGTTTCTCTCTCTAGATTATCACTCCCGAAAATATTTTAAGACTCATAATTCCCCACATAAATCTTTGGAACTATCATTGGTTTCGTATGTAGGAAACGATTGGTAACCAAAATTATTTATACAAAACTATTATTTTGTTATCAAGTCTTTTTAGAGAGATGAATATGGAAACACTAATGAAGCCTAATGTTGGGATATTGGGCCTGATGACTATACCAATATCCGAGGATCACCGTCTTGAAGAACAACAGATTGAGGAACGACATTACAACGATCAGTTTGCGAGGAGCAACTCAAACAGTTTGCATTGGTAGCTCGACAAAAAGCACTATTGGATGGCATTGCAAATCTAAACTCGGAGAAAGATGCAACAGTGTTTGCAAAGAGGCTTAGATTAGAGGTTCGAAGAGACTAGTTATCTAAAGAAAGTGAAATTGATTATGCTCTTCCGACTGATGACAAGTACGAAGTGCATATGCAACGAGGTCGTTACTCATCAAGGAAAGAAATAAAATCCAGGCGTCGATATGATTATACCGAATCCAGTGATTACTCTGTCTACTATTTCGGACGAATCCTCGTCCCTCGAGAGGGACGAACGACGCGAGAAGAACAATAAAAAAAATATTTCGAAGAGATGTAAAAACAATTGTCGAACATCTCACTGAACCTAGATGTTCGAGGAGAGAAAGAAAGTACTTTATACACTAAAACATTTTGGTTTGAAGAACGCGAGCATCTTTATTCCCCTGAGATCTTGAAGAAAACCAGTTTGAGGGAAAGGTTGTTCATTTAAATAGCGGTATCTGTTATGCTATAAGCATTGTATTGATCAGAGAAGTGGATAATTTCCCTTGGCCGGTGTATTATGTTAGCAAAAGCCTTCTTGACGCGGAAAATAAATATTTGAAGTTTGGAGAAGATAGCCATTTATTTGGTAACCGCGACTAAAAAAAGTGAGACCATATTTCCAGGCACATTCAATTGTATTCTTAACATATTTTCCTTTGAAGAACGTGTTACTGAGGCCCGATGTGTCGGATCAAATTACTAAATGGTCTGTGGAATTTGGTGATTTTCAAATTGATTTTGAGCCCTGAACGACAATCAAAGCTCAGGATTTGGAAGATTGCTTGGTCTAGTTCCACTCCAAACAACCAGATATGGAAATAGACAAGGAAGAAGTAGATGTCGAATGGACTATTCAAACAGATAAAGGGTCAAACGCTTCAGGATGTGGGGTGGGGATCCACTTGATCTCATCGATTGGGATATGGATATACCATGCTATACACTTCGGTTTCAAGCATCAACTAATGAAGCAGAATACGAGGTTGATCTTATAGGACTAAGACTCGTCCACATCTACGAAGCTAAAAAGATTAGACTGGTATGCGACTCGCAGCTCCTCATAAATCATGCCTCCAACCAGTCTGAAGCTAGAAAAGATGACTTAGTGAAGTATTTGAAAACTTTGAAGGTTTTGGTACCCGTTTTTGAAAGTGTAAAGTAAGAACATGTATACAGAGCCAAAAATTCTATGTATGAATCTTTGGTTAATACTATATATTAGGAAATATACCCTTGTATACTCATGTAGGAAAGTCCCTCGATAGTGAAAAACTCTGAGCTGATTGCGGGTTCGGATGAGGCTTTCCAGATTTCAACAAGTGCTGAAAATGATTGGAGGTATGATATCAAGAAGTTTCTAGCCAACAAAGTCTTACCCATTGACAATGCAGTGGCCAAAAGGATACGATTAAAATCGCATAGTTATACGATACTCAAAGATATCTTGTATAATAAATCTTTAACGAATCCTTTGCTTTGATACCTCTGTGAAAATGAATCGCAAATGATATTATCCAAATTACACGACAAAGATGGATCAAAACTATATGGGTATAAAACCTTGACGCGAAGAGTTTTATTAGTGGGTTATTACTGGCCCACGATTATTGATGATGTTAAAGAATAGGTCAGAAGGTGTGACACTTGCCAAAGGTTTGCTAACACTATTCATATGCAAGGGGTGCTTTTTGAGTCTGTATGTGAGTCGTTGTTTTTTGACCGATGTGGTATTGATTTGGTTAGACCATTACCGATGGCTTTCGGAGGGCGATAGACAATGATTGTCGCAATGGACTATATTTCCAAGTGGGTAAAACCCGAACCACTATCCAGGACAAAAGCGAAGGATGTGATCAAGTTCATTATATTTAACATATGTTGTCGTTATGGTGTCCCGATGAGGTTGACAAATACATGAAAGCCCTTTTCTTTTCCCGAGGTATACGAGAATTTTTCTCGGCACCTTTCACCCACGGGAAAATGGTCAAGTTGAAATAACTAACAGAACGATCCTCGCTGGGCTCAAGAAAAATATAGAGAGAAAGGCTTGAAAAGTCGGACTATCTGCAATAGGTACTATGAGGTTACTGAACCACTCTCCGAACATCAACGCAAGAATCCTCTTTCGTATTAATCTATGAGATGGATGGTGAGACACCATCCGATGAATTATTCTCTTCGTATCGAGTTAACACGAATATTCTAAAGAAGGTAAATATGAGGGAAGACGTGCTGAGCTAGACATGATTGAGGAAAAAAAGGGTAGACATAGTTAAATTCTCTGTACTGCCAAACGGTAATGAGGAGCAAATATGTGTCCATGGTCAGGTGACGAGAGTTCAACATATGGTATAGGGTCCTCATGAAAATACCAAAGACAAACAGATCGATGGTAGAGATCTAATTGGGAAGGCCCACACATGGTAACTGAAAAGTTAAAATCGGCAACATATCGACTTGAAGATAAAGAAATGAGATAGTTTTGATATCAATAGAATAACGAGCACCTTAAATTTTATTTGGAATGTATGTAAAAATTATATATATATATATATACACTTTCTAACTTTTATAAAGGTCGGTGACATACTCTTTCCTACCCTGGAGGGCAGGAAGGTTTTAGCGAGGTGCCCGCGTAGCCAATTTATGAATATGAATCCTTTTTTCCATTTTAATCTCTCTTATAGGGTACCATGCCAATGTTTGTTGTCGATTCAATTGTTATTTACTCTGGGATCTGAGGGATATTCCAACGAAAGTTGGTCAACAATCATTTAATTTTCTTGGATACGAGGGGTTTACCTACAAAAATTAGGAAAAAATAATTTAATCTCTTGTTTGGATCCGAGAGGTCTTTCAACAAAAGTTGGTCAACAATATTTAATCTTTTTATTAGATATGAGGTGTCTTCCAACAAGAGTTGGTCAACAAATGACTTACAATTTTTCTTAGATTCAATGGGTCTAAAGTTGGTCAAAATTAGATTACCTTTCATGATCCAAAAAAATCATTGATAAAATACGAAGTAAAAATTGCCCCGACAACGCAAGGACTTTACACAAAACACACGAACATAACAAGTTCCACAAAAAGGGGAAACAAAAAAATTACACAAGTATTTCATATATTGTAGGAGTGTCTTCGGATCTATCTTCCAACGAGTCAGACGAGGAGGTCCCTGACCCATAGATTTTAGACGACTTGTTACTATCTTCCAACAAACACCTGGGGTGATAATTCTCTGGCACAAGCTCCTAATATCTTCCCAACTTGAAGTCCGAGAAGCGTTTATGCAAATCCAATACCATAATGGATTTCACCTTAACATCCCGAGCTTTTAGTTTGGCAGTACACTCTGCAAAATAAGTGTTGATAGCGGCCTTCTTATCGGTCTTAACATATTTTTTCACCAAACCTAGGTCATTGACTTCCCGCAGAAAGGAACTCTTGGTTTTCTCATACCCTTCGGTAAGGGTACAAATAAGGACATTTTTCTCAACATTCAACAGCATGACATGCTCTGCGCATACAACAACGTGTCATGCTCTCGCTCACAATCATATATTTCTTCCTCCGTTTTGAAATGATTCTCAATTTTTTCAGCGTGCTCGAGCCGCTCTTTGGCAGTCCCCTTAAGTTGGGTAACCTCATTTTCAAATCTTTTTACCTTGTTAATTAACCTTCGACCCCCCTTATAGAAGGGATTCTGTTCACTAGCATTTTGGATTTTCATTCAAAAAGTATTGCGGGAGCAATGAGGTCATTGATTTGAAGGGCTAGCACAATGTTAATATAAAGATCGAAAGTCTCCTCGATCAATTTGGGAGACACGGCCGGAGGATTAGCCACGCGGTGCTCAGAAGATTGAGCATTATCTCATTGATCTTCCTGATATGTTTCTGTAGAGTCATCAGACGTAGTAACTTCTTCATTCAAATCCCGAGGTGAGTCTGAATCAATAATAACTACCCTTTAAGAATATAGAGGGTCGAGCCCTGCATCATCATGATAAAATGAATCCATATTCTCCTTATCTTCTCTATCGCCCTCATTGTCAATTGGGCGCTTATGCTTCTTTTTGGAGGCAACTTCAACCCTGTTGTCTTTCTTCTTCTCTTGGTTACTTTCCCTTTTCTTGGGGACTCGATGACTCGGAGATCTAGATCTTGATGGTAAAAAGATGAATGTGGAATTTTCTTCCAACCGCTTCAACAAATCATCATTCGAGAAAGACTCCATGAGTTCCGCCAAAGAGAGATTTTTTGACATGTTGGCCCTCCAAATGTGGCTCTTAGCTAGATTGGTCGGGGTGAAGCAACAATTGAATTCGTTGGACCAGGAAGTTCTGGCTCACTCTCTTAATCGAGTAAATATCCCTTGTGCATCCTCTCGATGCTCTTCAGAAGCCTATGCCACTCATATCATCTCTTTTCTCTCCAACACAAAAGAAAGACTTGTAAAAGTATGCATAAATGAAGTATATACAGGGATAAATCCGTTCAGATAAAAGTTTACCTTTGTTCATCCACTTCAGGGAAAGCCGATCCGGATTTTCAGCCAACACTTCGAACCCTGTCTCCAAAAGGCCCAAAAAAACATGCTTCCATTCATTGTCCACCTCTAGGGCTGTCAACGGTTCTCCGGAACCGAGAACCGGGCCGGGACCGAACCGATAAGGACCAGACCGAGAACTGGACCGAACCTTAACGGTCCGGTTCGCGGTTCTATTCTAAAAACCGAAAACCAATAAGGAACCGAAACAAAAAACCGGTTAGGAACCAAACCGATAGAACCGATAAACCGATAGAACCGATAAGGAATCGAACCGATGAAACCTATAGGAACGAAAGAACCAATACGAAATCGAACCGATGAAACCGATAAACCGGTAAAACCGATAAGAAATTGGACCAATAAAATCGTTAAAATTGATTATTTATTATTATTATATATTCTTTTATAAATTATAGTACCAAAATTAATAGTTAATTATCAAAAATTTTAAGAAAATAGAAGATCAACTTATAAATTTTAGTTTTTATATCATTTATTTTAATAAAAAAAATAATTAAAAATCAATTTTTAATTGATTTTATTTTTTTTAAGTAGACCGAACCGGACCGAAACCGGACCGAAACGGGACCGGACCGAACTCGGACCGAACCGAACTCGGACCGAACCGAACTCGGACCGAACCGAAACCGGAACCGAACCGAACCGGACCGAACCGAAAGCTTAACGGTTCGGTCCGGTTCCAAAAATAGGAACCGAAAACTTAGCGGTCCGGTCCGGTCCGGTTCCTTCAAAACCCGGACCGAACCAGACCGATAACATCCCTATCCACCTCCAACAGGTCGTTGACCAACTTAAATTTTATTCCTTAAAGTAAGCGAATAAAAGAGGAGGTAAGGGTTCTTCGAGACATTGGTCAACTCGACAAATTGTTACATGGAGAACTCAACCCCGGAGATCCTTGAGGTCATGATGCAGACTATCAGTATAAACCATAAGTTTGGCCCCGCTTGACTGGGGAACATGTTCACCAACTCAAAAAATCAAACCATGGCAGGGACCAAGGGGAATCAAAGACCCCAATCTAGTATCTCCGAGAATATGACCAACTCATCATCTCCAATATAATTTATCTCTTGTAGGTCTCACGTCTCGGTTCAAGCAACAACTTCGTCTCGGTGAGTCCATATAGTATTTTGGCCCTCGTCTTGATCAGTCTGGGCCGTAGTCTGGCTTTCGTCTTGATCAGTTTAGGCAGCAGTTTGGCCTTCCTTTTAGTAAGCCCGAGCAACAATCTAGATATTATTTCCATCGGGTTCATTGATCAATTGTCTTTGCCGACGTTCCCTCACTGGCTCGAGGGATCGTGTTTCTATGGGCACGACTATAGGCCTTTGTATTCTACACAGACTACCCAAGGGATATCTGAGCCTCGTTACGAAGTACGGATGGAAGTACTTTTGGGAGTAGTAAACTCTAGAACAACTTTGATATTTACTTAAATTTTCTCTTTGGACCGCAGAGACCTCTTTATCTTTGGAGCTTTATCTTTCGATTTCTCTGTCCTTTTAGACTTATCACCCATCAGAATATAAGCGGCTTCAAGGGAAGCTCTGCTTGAATTACTAAGGTCACCCTTTTTGTGCGATAGATAAGTTTGACGAGGGACTGAGTGCTAGGAGGGGTGAATGTGCTTCTATTATTTGAAGTAACTACCGCTTTAAATTGTTTTTTGGTCGGAGCCAACATACCACATCATATGGTTTGACTGATAATCAGTGGTCTTGCCTCTTCGTCTTCTAGTCAAATTATCTTTGTTTCTTTGGTTTTTTTGTTTATGGAAAACCAATTTTTAGCGGTAATTTTTTTGGCATGAACGAAAGGTACCCCAGGAGTAAAAATGATGAAAGAAAAACCTTAGAGGATTTTTTTGTGAACTAACGCGCAACACTTTCTCTCTCTATAAAGCTTCACTCTTTCTTTCTAAAAAAGGAAACAAGCAACTGCAAATTATGAAGGGTTTGAGTTTATTTATAGGCAAACATTTGGGCCTCTAACGATCATGAAAGCCCAGGAAGACAAAAAGGGAGATGAAGAGTCCCATAACTCTTCTCTCGCAATTTGAAAATCATGCGTATAGAGAAGTGGAAGAGTTTTTTTGACACACCAAATCACCCATAAGTTTTTTTGAAAGCCCATGTGCCAATTTCTGATATTGAGGGATACGAGTATAAAAAGCAGACAAGCAACACGTGATTGGCATGTCAGCAATCCTTATGGTGAAGTTACCGGTGTGATAAAGGCTGTTAAATGTAAATTTTGTTCTTGAAAGTATAAGAGAGATATTGATTTTTTAGAAAGAAAGTAATAGTAAAAAGTAGATAACACTTTAGAAAATGTCGATCCTTGTATTAACACCTTGAGCCTTTATTTATAGGCGTTGAGACTTCGAGTAACATAATTAGTTACATAAATGAATTAATTGCACTTTAGTCCCCCATCTTTACAAATAGTATAAAATCTATCATATATCTTTACAATTGATAATATAAGACTTTTTATTCATTACATTTAAGCCATCAACATTATATATCCTTATCAAGGACCATATGATAAATAAGGCTGGAAATGTCTGACGCGCCCACAAAGTTAGTCCTCATTCAGATATCCTCGTAAGAACTTGGGGGCTACTGATATGGGTCAAGTCGGTGAAACAGAGGGTTAATTTGGCTTCATGTAAGTCTTGTAAAATAAAAGAAGGTAATAGCCTTAAATAGACCATTAATGTGACATTTGGCCCCACCATTACTATTATACAAAAGGACCCCATTTATGGGAAAAGATGACCAATTATTACTTTATTCACACTTTTGTCAACTTCTCTATCTACTTTTCTCGTGTTTCTCTCTATAAATCATCACTCTCCAAAATATCTTAGACTCATAATCCCTTTCGGAAATCTTGGAACTATCAAGTATAATACCTATAATTCCTAAATAAGTGTGTGTAATCGACCATATTATATGTTGTTTTTGCCAGTTTTTAAAACATACAATCGTGTATCATTCTAAAATAAAAAATATAATATTTTGAACCTAGATTTTAACACACAACATATACTGTGCCGATGATATGACAGGTGCACATTATGTCGCACCGTGCGGTGAACCTTTGACATATCGTACTACAAGTTTGATGATTCCATGTATTTTCATACATTTGATTTTATTAATACGTAGTATGTCGCATTCTGGATGGGACTAAATAGAGGTTTCTCAAACAGATCGCGTGATGAAAAGCTTAACATATTTGAATAATGGAAATGTACCTCTACTATTGTTTCCTCTTACTCCATTGATGTTTCCCTTTTCTTTGGTAGAAAATTTGACACCTCGCAAAATGTTTCCCTTTTCTATGTACATTTGATTTTATTAATACATAGTATGTTGCACTCTTGGTGGGACTAAATAGAGGTTTGTCAAACACATTGCGTAACAAAAAGCTTAACATATTTGAATAATGAAAATGTGCCTCCGTTGTTATTTCCTCTTACTCCATTGATGTTTCTTCTTATTCCATTGATGTTTTATTTTTTTTATGGTAGAAAATTTGACATCTCACAGCTAAAATCCATGTTTCAATGTAATTTCCCTCTAAAATATAGTTGAATGACTTATGCTATATTAGATTTTTAGGGTTAAAAATAACAATTAGTCCCCCATGTTTCGCGTTTGTATCAAACGAGTCTCTTATGTTCTTTTTTGTCTCACATTGGCCCCTTATATTTTAGATATATCTATTATTAGTCCGTCCCTCACATGTGAGTACTAACAAGCTGACATGTGGAAGCACAAACATTAACATTTTGTCTCAGTCTCACTATTGGTCCCTTAAAAATCTAAAACCCTAATTCGAGAGGTACATAGTCTTCCTCCTAAGTCCTTACTTTAAAAACCACATTCTTCAATTTTTTTGGGCCAACATTGAGATAAAATATTTATGTTTGAGCTGTCACATGTGCGGGGGAATAATAATGCAAATTTAGCTAAAATCACCATCTGTCCCCAATGTTTTACGTTAGTATCAAACCAGTCCCTTATCTTTACTTTTGTCTCCGAGTGATCCCTTATTTTTAAGAAATATGCATGATTAGTCCTCCCGAGCATGTTTAGTATATTGTAAAAGATATGCTTTCTTAAAAAGATATGTCCCCAACTATCTAATACTTTTTCTGATATATATTTTTATTCTATCTTTTTGTACTCCTTCTCTTTTTTGTCTTTTTTAATATCTGAAAAAAGCTTTTGACAAAATACTTAAAATCTTATATGATAATGGAATTAAATAACAGTTTAAAAGATATATAAAATAAAATAAAAAATATTAACAAAAAATATATTTCTCATCATACGTGTCAAATGTAACATGTGAATTTAAAAAATATCATCAGAGTGAAATTAATTTTGTTAACTAAAATAAAACTAAACAATGACGCATAACCTTAAAAAAACCATTGTACATGCTTTTATCGACTAAACTAGTACTTCTCGAGCGATCCCATGCTTGGATCCATCTTCTGATCTACCAATTTCAAAGCCCATTTCTAATCATAAGTTCATTTTAAAAAAACAAAAGCGATGGTACTTTATTATTTTTTTCGAGCTCCGGTTTGAAAGATATGGATTTTTAAAAAATAAAATAAAAATAACAAATAAGAAAGAGAAATTTTGGTTACGTGGTTGTTGATGAAGGGTGAGGGTAGTTAGGGTATTAAAATAATGTTAGGTATTATGTGGTAATTAAGTAGTTGAGATGAGTATTAAGAGATAATAGATCAAACCTTGGGTACTAGATGACAATAAAATAGTTGAGTGGATACCTTAGCTGTAATTTCCCTAATATTAATTTAGCGGGTACCAGTCAGGTATTATTCAGTAGGTTGGATTCGGGTTAGGTACCCGTGAGAAATTTCTTAAACCCTAGTAAAGTTTCAAATCAAAATCCTATCCGAGAGAAAATTTTAAAACCCATAACCCATTCCATCGGATCAGCTCGATCGGATACCTGCGGATTTGAAAAAAATTATCATCCATAGATCTCAGTTAACCAAATTTGGGATGGCTACTTCCCAATATCTTTGGTCCATTTCTTTCTCCCACAAACTTTCAATCATATCCTCATATTTCTTAATCCTGGCAATCCAAAAATTAAACAATTAAGCTTTTCACATATTAATATGTAACAATCGGCATCCTAACTTCTAATCCATTATCGTCAATAGATGGAATTCGCCAATTTTGGGCAACAATATGTCCATAGTATCCAATAAGTTATACATGCCTCAATAGGATCTTCGATACCTTAATCCCCTGCCGTATATTAAATTCAAATCGAGGGTGTAAGGGTAAAACCCACAGACCCAACCCTAACACATCCCCAAATACTTCATTCACATATGTTGTCCCATTTAAACCATGTTTCCGGTTGTTTTGTTTTTAATATTAAAAATTTATGATTAATTTATTTTATTATTTTCAGCTCATCTGACACACCACCGCGACTTCACATGCGGGCAAATATTTTGTCGGTATTAGGATTCCATAGGAAGGGTTGAGTCAAGACCAACTACACGAACGTACGTAACATAAGAGTGTCATAATGCGAATAGCTCCATAGACGATGATGGCCCATGTTTTATCGAACGATCTGTCTTTCCATCGTATCAAGTCGACGGGAGAACCTGTTCTTATAAAAGTTAATACAACATGTGCATCTGGTAGTGCCATACTCTACCGGTTTGACAAGGGCCAATGCGCCATGCGTTAGTTGAAAAAGACGTGGACACTGGAAAGATTCTTGCTACGGTTCACTCATATCCTCGTATTTTTGGATGCCAACAACACCCATTTATTTCCAGATCACGTGGAGCATAAAACATTTAACACGTTTATGGAGAGGATAATTATTTGCATACTCATAATTGTTTAATACTTAAGTTATATTTATACTTTATAAATTGTAAATTTATTTTTTTACACTTGTGATAATCTCGTACGGGTTTACTCCTCCATGCTCACTGCTCCTTCGTGTCGGGATATTTGTTCAATCAGACATCTATATAGAGGTTGTTGGTCAAGACTCCTTTCGGTTATGTGATAGATCCTTTTTATTGGTTTAATACTAATCCGATATAGACGGAGATTTTCATCGAGTGGTGGCACCATGAGACTAACAAATTTCAATCTAGTTTTGAAGAGATGTCCATCACGTTTTAATTTCAATCTAGTTTTGAAGAGATGTCCATCACGTTTTGATAATGTTTACGTAATTATTGGCCGCTTGTTAGAGGGTATTTTATTGAAGTTTGAATGTTATAACAAGTAGGAGTCGTATACGAAATTTGAGCGATTGTTAGGAAACATTCGATATCCACAAAGAGATTGAGATTCATATAGGGTCGGAGTTCGATCTAAAATAATTGCATGAATTTTTTTCGATAAAATAAGTATATGGATTCAATCCCATATAGGATGAGACTTTAGATCCACAAATTTTTCCGTGAATACTTGATGTTCTTTTCCGGATGCATGATATTTTGCTATAGTAGGCAGAAGTGCGTTAATGCAAAATAATTTCATGACTAAAGAAATACGCTTGAGGGACCTCTATTGACATATCTCTACTGCATATTTGGTGAAGTTTTAAATTTGAAAGGAATAAAATTGATTGGTTTTATCAGTTCGTTGGATTGTTCCATTAGCGACCATTCTCCATGTTCGCAACCTTGGGTAACCTAACGTTGTTAAAGATTACTAGCTAGTTGGTTACCTTGGAGGTGGTGCAACAAAGTACTTCTATCGAGAGACTCTTTCAGATCATTTGGATACAAATGTAAGTATATCTTAATTTATTGTTGTTAAAAATATTTAAAATGTATTCGTTGTCGTTTCTTATCATTTATTTCGTTTTGTTTTCTATAGGTTATTTTTATTTGTACGATGACGTGAGACATCATTTTCAAGTTCAATAGATCCGACTATATGCATATCTGATTCTTATGCTTGACTATATCAAATACATCTGATAAAGAGATTTATGCAATAGTTCGGAATGGTATATTATGTGCTTAAGATATTTCTATAAGCCACCAAAACCACGATGAATAACAATGATATCTTCTGATATTAATGGAGGGAATCATCTTGGACGGATCGGTGTACGCATTTGCTTAGTACCAACCATTTAACATAGTATATTTCATCATTGCCCCATTTGATGATGGATAAATATGTTTAGTACATAAGAAAATACTAATGATATACAATTACTTAGAGGGATGTTGGCGATAGAAGAACACATAACAACAATGAGGTAGGCTCGAGATCACCCATGATGCGAGTTGCGTACTACTCCTCCATGGTTGTATTTTGGGATTTATCTTACTTTGCATTTTTAGACTTGCTTTGTTTCACATGATGTTGTGTATTCTATTTTATTTTGACGTACGATGTTATTTTGTTTTGCATTGTTGTTTAACGTTTGATAAATATGATATGCAGATTTTTATATTTTTTATGATTTATTATTTTTGTTTTGAAATTAAATTCAAACAATTAATTAATAAATAATTGAATTCATATACTTTTATCGTCAAACCTCTAAATAAGAAACTATATTTTTTAAGGGTTAGGCGTATTATTATCAGACATGTGACACTACTTCATAATTATTAGTGGATCACTATATCCTTATCATACACATGTCATAATTTGATTAGTCTTTGTGTATTACTCAATACCTAAAATATAAGCATCATTTATGGTTAAAATCAACCCTAGATCTAAAAATATTATGAAGCTCCATCAAAGATTCATCTTTGATGAAATTCGTCAATATCTAACACCATGGAAAATGAAGGTTTCTTTTGAATGCATTGTTCTACAAGATGTGCTACCTCTATGGTATGAACTATGGCGTTCCACCATAAGTCTCACGCAGTCGATAATATGTTAAAACTAGGAAGCAATATTTTGAAGGGACTGAGAACATACTGGGTTTTCGACATTGGATACGAAGAACACCAGGATGCAATTGAAATTTACAAGGGTAATGTCAGCAACATAATAAATAAAGAACAAATGAATAACGTGAATATTTACATTACAATCAAGAGAAAAGAATTTATGATGATGGATTAGCATACTTGTTGTTATAATTATTTGCTTCCATACGAAGTGTTTTTAAGTATAAAATTTTCCAACCCTGCACATTAAGAAAGTTTCAGAAAATAAAACATTGATGATGCAGAGTTCAGATGGAACACGACTCCGTACCGTCGGCTCCTTACCCACGTGTTATTCAAACCAAGAAAATATAATCATGTAATATGTACAAAAGGGTCCATGCACATTGCAAGTGATGTCGTGGTCCATGATCACAACTATCTAGAGGTTTTTAACAAATGAAAGCAAGCCTTATTTCTTAACCGAGTATCAGATTCGGGTAAAGCAGTACTTAAATTGAAGCTTTTCGTGAGCTCATCAACTGCCGAGATGTGATAAAGGCTGCGGGCCTTAAAACTCACTATTTAGCGTCCTAAATTGTTGTTTTACTGTTTTTTTTTCTAGATTTTAAATATTTTATGGATTTATTTTAAATAACTAGTCAATTATATTTAAGCTTATATATGATTGGACTATATTTTCATATGTTTACTTTGTTTCCATATTTATGTTTAGGGTTTTTGGGTGATTCATATTTAAGGAATTCTTAACCGTACTTTGACAATTAGGTTTTTATTGAACTTAAAATATTTATATCGTGGACATGTGGTGCTACATTATTGATTACTTTTTTTAACGTTATCTATCTAATCTTATTGGGAGATAATTTAACCTAATTCATAATTCATTTCTCTATATATACCAATGAAAATTCTATTATATCTCCACCTAAAATATTTTGAATAAAGCATATCTCTAATATCTACGATATAAAAGGGACTTCGATCGATGCGACATAAGAGGCATCCAAAAAGTTCTCTTTTATTTTTATTACGAATTTCAGATGCGCGAGATGAGCATGGACTTTATTAAAAATAGACTGAAATAAATAGAAATGGACGCGTATACCAATCCTATGGACTCGTAAGGATATATTTTTTCCAAAAGTGTTGTGTTATAATATATGTATGTAATTATAATGTTTGAATATTATGTATGTAATTATAATGTGATGTTTGATGAGTTCGGAAATTTTCATCACTCACTGTAGAAACCGGACAGGGGCAATTCAGATAAAAGCCATCCACTCAACCATCCGAACTGGACAAAAATACTAAAAACTAATCACCTTTTGACTAAGCTAGTTGCTAATCTGCTTAATAAACTAATGGGTTTTTGAACTTGACTCGGTTTCATAAGGTTGACCCGAAAGCCCATGTGGCCCATAATTAAAGGTATAAATACCCAACCACTTTCATTAATGAGGGTAATGAACATTTAATACAACCAGGCAGCTCAAATCTCTCACTACAAAACACTTAAACATTAAATACCTTTGAAACACCACAAAACACCTGACCATATTACCCTCAATCGAAAATAATCCACACCAAATTGGCGACCATAATGGGAGGAGAAGGTGCCTGAATTTAGCATTTGAAACCATAAAAAAAACCAGTTCGGATGAATCCGGACGAGCAGGAAGTGCCACCAACTTTGGCAGAAGTGGTGGGATAAAATGATGAATATACGATTGAAGAGAGAGATAGATTGAAAGGTGAGATAGAAGCCTTGAGGGCTGCTAAAAGGGTGGAGATGGGTTTTAAAAAAAAATCAAAAGTGTCATTCGTTCACCACACTGAAAATCCAAGGGAGCATGACCCATCAGCAAAGACCCACGTAAGTACTAAAAAGACTCATGCTAGCTCAAAGAAGTCTCACCGGTCTAAACCGGTGGAGAGCTCAGATTCAGATTCAGAATCTTCTAGTAGCTCCTCGAACGAAGATGGGGTTGAGGAGTCCATGTCATCCAGCAGTGATGAAGGCCATTCTAAAAAGAAGCAGAAGTTGGTCAAAAAGTATTCAAGAAAGAGGGACATGCATGGAAGGTTGAAAAGGCATCTAGGAAAAGGGTCATCTCATGGTCACAGTCATGGTCGGAGACATGTAGACCGACTGTTGATGGATCATTTCACCTTTTATGATGAACGAGGTATCTTTGCAACTCCCAGTGAAGATACTGTGTTTAGTCGTGGCCGGAATTGGAGACAATCTCCATTGTCTTTCAAGATACTGTCTGGAAGCCGTCCTAAGAGGTTTGGCAGTACAAAGATGGAAAATACGATGGGAGTAAAGATCCAGATAATCATCTGGAGCAATTCAAAACTTTATGATGAATTTTGACGATGATGATAAGTTGCTTTGTAGAGCGTTCTCCCAGTCTTTTACGGGGAGTGCTTTGAAGTGGTATAATAGTCTACCACAAGGCTGCATCAGAAATTTTGATACTTTTTGGGTGGCCTTCCGGAGGGAGTTTGTTGGAAGTAAGGAAGCGAATGGCAATAAAGACACTATTATCCATTGTGCCCAAGAACCAAATGAATCCTTGAAAGAATATATAAGCGCTTTGTGAACACCAAGAATGGATTAACTGATTGCTTTGAAAAAGTAGCAATAGCTTCTCTAAGGAAGGGTTTGAACCCTGGTAATTTGGCTGATTCAGTAACCAGAAAGAAGGCCATGACGTGGGGTGATTTACTGAATCAAATGGGGAAGCAAAGCAATGTAGATGAAACGAAGAAGACCAAGGTGCATAGGCAGGTGATATCGGCCCAAGCTGCACCAAACCAGAACCAGAATCAGTCCGGGTACAAGGCTAAAGAAGTCGGACAGGGTCCCAGCAGGGCCAAGGCTCAATCCCACTCAGCACCAGCTCAGAGCCAACAATCCAGAAATAAGCGAGGGCCTTGGGTTCAACCGGAGTAGTGTGCCGAGTTGAAAGAGAATGTGGCAACCATCTATGACAAAATAAAAGACGAAGTATATTTCAGGAAGCCAGCTACGCTTCAATCTCCCAGGGAAAGTCGTAATAATTGTTTATGCCAATATCATCATGATATTGGACATAATACAGAAGATTGCATCGCTTTGAAACAAGAGGTGCAAAATTTTATTGAAAGAGGAAAGTTGGGTGCTTATGTTAAAAGAAGAAGTGAAAATAGGCCTGATAATGCTCATCGGACTGGCCCAACAAACAACGCAGGGACATCGGCTCTAGATGGGGCTATGATGATAATTGAAAGATTCGATGTGGAGAATATTTGGATCCTGATCCAACCCGGAAAAAGGTAGGCCTTATCACAGAACATAGCAAGACGGTGTTCCGGGCTCATTAGCTTTTTTAGGTCACTTACCATATTTGTTTGGGGGGGGGGGGAGGGGAGGGGGACACTATAACTGCACCGACTGCTTCTTCGAGGAAGAGGCATTTTCATACCCTGGCTACTCAACTGGAAGGAGGCATGACTTCCTATCAGTCGCAAATTCCTTTTCCATTCATTGTTTTTGATGAAGATGATTTAAGGGACATAGCTGGTCCCCATGAAGATGTTGTGGTAATAGGAGCATCCATTGGGGGCAATGACATTAGGCGAATTTTGGTGGATACCGGCAGTTAAGCCAATATCCTCTTTTTAACTTCCTATAAACAAATGAAGAATCCAGTAGTGATTCAACGTTCGAACAGGTCAATTGTGGGTTTCACTGGAAGCTCAGCGGACGTGATCGGAGAGTTTGAAGAGGAAGTTTTGTTGGGAAAGGGCCCTTTTAAGAAGATGGTCAGAGTACTTTTGATTGTGGTGGATTGTCCCACATGCTACAATGCCATTTTGGGAAGATCTTGGCTCTCCAGGATGCATATTGCGGCTTCAACAGTCCACCAATGTTTAAAATACGCTGTGCAATGACAAGTGGGATTTGTCCGAAGTAGTTAAAAGATAGCAAGGGTGTGTTATGCAACACCACTGGCCCCTCAAACTTTGGGGGCAGTTCGGATCGGTGAGGATTAGCAGTCGAAGGGGCCCTCTGGGGGAGAGGGTGAAATTGATGACCCCAGAGAGACCCCTGGTGTTTTAATACCAATTGAAGAGGTTGAAACTCACTCTCTGGCTGAAGGAAGAAACGTCAAGATCGGATCTAAGATGACATCAGAACTGAAGAGCAAAATGCTATATTTTTTAACAAACCATCTACATGTTTTGCCTCGTGCAATGTTGATGTAACCGGAGTACCAGCAGATGTTATATCACACCAACTATCCACCCGAAGAGATATAGCACATGTTGTACAAAAGAGGAGAGCTTTTTCTAAGGAGAAAGCTGATGTCATAGTTCAAGAGGTTGAGTGGCTTACTAAGATGGGGCACATAAAGGAATCCCAGTACCCTTTATGGACAACCAATCCGGTATTAGTAAAAAATAAAAATGGGAAATGACGAATGTGCATCGACTTTACAGACCTTAATAGGGTTTGCCCAAAAGACCTATATCCGGTTCTTCGGATCGATCAGCTAGTGGACTCCACGTCTGGGAACAAGTTGTTGTCCGCTATAGATGCATTCTCTGGGTATAATTAGATTCAAGTGGATCCGAAGCATCAAGAGCACACCACTTTTGGTACTGATAGGGGCCTTCATTGTTATAAGGTGATGCCTTTTGGGTTAAAGAATGCTGGGGCTACTTATCAGAGGTTGGTGAACAAAGCTTTCGCTAATCAGTTTGGAAGAAACATGGAAGTCTACATTGATGACATGATGGTAAAGAGTGTGGAAGAATAACTACAGTTGGCATATCTGTAAGAAACTTTTCCCAACTTGGTAAAAGTTAATTTAAAGTTGAACCCAGAAAATTGTGTTTTTGGAGAGCAGTCCGGGAAGTTTTTGGCGTATGTGATAAGTGAGAAAGGGATACAGCCTGATTAAGACCAACTTAGTGCTTTATTGCAGATGGAGCCTCCTCAGAATATTAAAGAAGTATAAAGATTGACAAGGAGGTTAGCTGCTCTAAACCGTTTTATCTCAAGGTCTTCGGATAAGTGTGCCCCGTTTTTCCAAACTTTAAAGGGTGAAAAAGAATTCAACTAGTCTCCATAGTGCGACCAGGCTTTCGATGAAATTGAAAAACACTTATCCTCCCCCAAAACCTTGTTTAAGCCTATTGATGGAGAGACGCTGTACATATATTTAGCAGTCTTTGATTGTGCCATAAGTGCAGTGCTAGTAAGGGAGGTGGATAATTATCCTCGTCCGGTGTACTACATCAGCAAAAGCTTGATAGATGCTGAAAAAAGGTATTTAAAACTTGAAAAACTAGCACTTGCTTCTAGGAAAATGAGACCCTACTTTCAGTCTCATTCAATCATTGTCTGAACATCTTTTCACTTGAAAAACGTTCTTCAGAAGGCGGACGTATCAAGTAGAATGACCAAATGGTCAGTGGAGTTGGAGACTATGATATTGACTTTGCTCCTCGAACTGCAGTCAAGGCTCAGTCTGTTGCTGATTTCCTAGTTGAATTCCATTCGAACAGGGACACTAAGCATGCAACAGGGGATAAGACTAAGAAAGTATGGGTTGTCCGGACTGATGGTGGATCAAGTACCATGGGTTGTGGTGCTGGGATATGTTTAACCTTTCCGTACGGCGAAAAAATATACCAGGCTATATGTTTTGCTTTCAGGGCTTCTAATAATGAGTCTGAATATGAAGCTGCTATAGCTGGTTTAAAGTTAACCCTAATTTGTGGAGCCAAAAGGGTCAGGTTAATGAGTGATTCTCAGCTTCTTATCCATCATGCACAAGGTCAATCCGAGGCAAAAAAGAAGCATTTGATTAAATATTTATTCATTCTTAAAGAAGTGGCACTTAACTTCAAAGACATCACCTATGAGCACATATCCCAAACAGAAAATACGCTAGCAGACTCCTTGGCAACCATAGCATATTCTGAGTCCTACCCATGGATTCACGTGCAAGAGTGCCCATCCATTAAACTCAGTCAGAGCAAGGAGGAGGAGGAAAGTTTTAAATATACAAGTGAGTCAACCTCAAGACTGGAGGTATCCTCTTTTTCAATAGATCTCGGATGGAATCTTGCCCTCGGAAAAAGAGGTAGCAAGAAAAGTGAAGTATAAGGCGCGTAGATTTGTAATCCTAAAATAAGTTCTTTACATGAAGTCTTTTAATAGGCCTCTCTTGCGATTTTTGGGGATTGAAGAGTCCCAAATAATGTTGTCAGAACTACATGATGGTGAGGGATCAACGCACTGTGGTTATAGAGCTTTAACTAGAAGAGTCTTGTTGGCCGGATACTATTGGCCCTCCATAATAAAAGATGCCAAGGAATTGGTGAAGAAGTGTGATCCATGCCAAAGATACGGTAATGAAATTCATATCCGAGCTGTCCCTTTAGAGTCAATTTCTGAGCCAATACCTTTTGCTCGTTGGGGGCTGGATCTGGTGGGACCTCTACCTATGGCGTACAGAGGGTGCAGAACTATTGTTGTTGCCATCGATTATTTCTCAAAGTGGATAGAAGCAGCCTCACTGGCAGGAACTACTTCAAAAGCTGTTATAAAATTTATCTTATCTAATATTTGCTGCATATTTGGGGTTCCAAAAAAGATAACCACAGACAATGGGCCACAATTCGATAACAAGGATATGGAGAGTTTCTGTGCCTCTAGAGGTATTCAACATTGCTTCTCTTCCCATTTTCACCCACATGCGAATGGTCAGGTTGAAGTAGCAAACAAGACCATCCTGTCCGGTCTTAAAAAGAATTTAGAAGGGGTTGTTGGAAAGTGGCCAAGCTATCTACAAGAAGTACTATGGGCCTACCGGACTACTCCTAGGGCTGCTACACAGGAATCCCCATTTACCTTGGTATATGGTATGGATGCAATAGCTCCTATAGAGGAAACTCTTCCTTCATTTAGAGTCCACAATTTTTTTCGAACAGGCTAATGAAGTGGCAATCAGAATTCAACTCGACTTGATAGAAGAAAAAAAAGTTAAGGCTCATCTCAGAGCCACACACTATCAGGGATTGATGAGAAGCAGGTTTGCTTTTAGAATCAGAAGGAAGGATTTTCAACCAGGGGATAAAGTATTGAGAAAAGTCTTCCTACATACTAAAGAGAAGCAGTTCGGCAAGCTAGCTCCAAATTGGGAAGGACCCCATGTGGTCATTGAAAAGCCTAAGCCTGGGACATACATGCTTCAAAATAAAGATGGAAGGATCTTGAATCACCCCTGGAACTTTAAACACCTCCGGTTGTATCTAGAATGAAAGTTATGTAAATATTTACTTGTTTAAAGTCCATGTAAATATCAGGGGGCATACTCTTTCCTACCCTGCTAGCGTGGGGAGGTTTTAATGAGGTGTCCGGGCTTTTTAATGAAATTCGATGCCTTCTTGAAAAATTCGGAGTGGTTTGATTGATAGCTTCTTTAAAACTTTTTAAGTATCACTAATAGACCAGATTGATTTTGTAGAGTGATGACCATTTAAACATTTGTCATCGGAGAATTTAAATACTCTCACCTTAAAATACTTGTAAAATAACTAAGGGCTATTTAAACATTAGCCATCAAAATTGGGTAACTATAAAACAATGCAAGAATTATGTAAGGTAAAATTGCCCGGCTAACACCGGGGAATAATATTAAAACATGTAAAATTCCTTGGCCATCCAAGGACTTTGAAGTTTTAAAAGAAAAGGTTTATCCAGACAAGAGCCGGACACGGTTACAAAAATTCCTTGGCCATCCAAGGACTTTAGTCTAACATAAGAATTAAAGGAAAATAAAAAGATAGTTAAAACATTAAGGTTGGGCTTCCTTAGATGTTCCAGCATCATTTGGTTTCTTCTTGGGGTCTTTGGGATCCTCACTAAGGCTCTCTCCAGTCCCCTCTTCTTCATCAGTGGTATCATCATAACCAATGGAGTAGTTTTTCTTATCACCATCCACCATCGTGTGGAATGGGATATCTTCATATTCAACGTACTGCCACAATTTACCGAGCGTCCTCTTCAGGAATGTTCGGTGGAAGAGCAAGACCATGTCATATTTGACTTCAGCATACCTTTCGGAATCTATCACTTTGTTGGTGTATACGTCAATCTTGGCTTGGATTATCTTCTCCTGCTCCTTTATCAAATCGTTTTTCTCATGGTTAACTCTAGACACAACATCTTCGAGCGAAATTTTGTCATTGGTTAGGGTCTGGATGACATTGTCTTTGGCCTTCACCTCCTCTTTCGAAGTGGAGAGATCCTTCTCGAAGCCATAACACTTAGATTGGAGTTCTTTGTTAACCCCCTCCGAAGTGGCCAGCCTGGTGGCCAAGTCCTCTTTCCCCTTCTTCAACTCCTCGATCTCTCTCCTTAATGCCTCAACACTCTGATTGGCGTTAAGGATTTTTTTAGATAAAGTCTCTTTGTCTGCATTGAGTGTGTTGATAAGGGTAGATTGACTTCACACTTGTCTCTCCAGGTTGAGCACCGGTTGAATGTTGCCCATCAATGAGTGAGTCACCATCTCATTCTCCCCTGAAACAGAAAAAGACTTACCATTGAAAGTGACCATGTTCGAAGAACTTGGAGGGAGGTAAGGGCCAGCAAAGTCGTCTTTCTCGAGGTCTCCAAAGTAAGGGCCAATCCCTTGAAGGCCACTAATGTATACTCCATCAATGTTAATATCCCTTCCAGTACCCTCTCCGGTGTGAAAATCACTTGGGATTTGCTCTGCCTGTGTTGGGTCTGTTGGGTCGACCGGAGGAAGAGACTCTGGAGGCCGGAGAGCTACTTCATCCCCCTTGGAGATTTTCTTCTATGCTTCCCTCTCTCCACCATCTGCTCCCCGTTTTCGGTCTTTTTTGGGAGCCTTTGAGGGTTTTGGAGGTCCACCTGCCTCTTTGGTACTCTCATCTTCCACCACTTGAAGTAGAGCAGCATCGATTCCCCTTTGGTCCTGCACCTCCTGGTTTGCTGGGACGATCTCCTCAACACCACCTTGATCGAACTCATCAGCATCTTGCTTCTTCTTACCTTTCTTGCCCTTCCTCTTACTTGGGGCTTTAGCTCTGGCAGGTAAGGCCAGCTTCCCATCATTCGCCTCTGTCCTCTGCAGGATAACACCCGGAGGAGGTGGTATGGTTAATTCTTCCCAAGACAAGTCTCTCCGGCCGGTTGTGTTCCAGAGGTGGGACCTCACTAAATTACCGGCAGCAAAACAATTGTGGAAGCGATTTCCCCATTTGTCAGCAGCCCAGGCGTTCAGCTTGGCGCAGGTTGTTTGCCCCTCCTCCAAGTAGTAGGAGAACTCCTTCGGCAACACTACCCAAAGAAAAAGAAGAGCATTTAAGTAAACAGAATTTTTATAAGGAAAGAAAAACAAACATGATGAAATATATACCTGTGCTTTTCCATCTGCTGGTGAGCATGCTTGCATTGACACCAGCTTTAATCGTCCTCCCATTTTCCCAAGCTCAACTAATGAACAAGAATTGGGTCTTCCAATTCTTCTCCGATTCGAGCAGATCATCCACCACCTTAAAATTGTCACCCATGTTGTAATGGTAAAAGAGGATGATGTGGTTCTTGCAGAGGCTGGACACATCGGCGAATTTCTCCATCGGAAGCGGTATTCCGGAGAGCCCAGAGGCCATAATGCAAGCCATGAGGGTGTACATAGCGTTGGGACTCAGTTGTCTTGGACAGAGCTTTATCAGATAAAAATATATGACGATCTCTAGGTCCAATGGAAATATGAGCCCCTAGTTGATTGGCCGGTATCCTCACTTTGACAGATTCTGAGATCCCCCACTTCGTCCGGATCCGACCTAATTCAGCACTATGAATGAAGGCATAGTTTATGTTCTGCATGGCTAGCAGATACTTTACGCTTACCATGTGGAAGAAAGGTCCCATTCTGCCTTCAAGGGACTCCGGCAGGTCCGGATGTTTCAAACACAGCTTCTCTTTACCCTTGCCCTTCTTGTCAGTGGCAGCTTCCCCCGTCTGCCCGGAGACATCAGTCTCAAAAGGGGCTTCTTCAATGCTGTCCTCCATCACCTCTTCCATCACCATGGAAGATTTATCAGTTGTCATTGGTGGAGAAGTGCTGGTGGCTGGCGCAGTAAGCTGTCCGGATGGCTGAGTATCATTTTCTCTGAGTTGTCTTGTGTCCGACTGGGGCTCAGATACAGAGGGTTTATTTCGAAGACTTGTTCCAGTAGCCTCCGGACCAGATGATTTATCCTTAGGAACTTTGATGGATGCCTGAGACCCTATAGCTTTGTCCTTGGCCCCAAAGGAGAAATCATAAAATAGAGGATCTCCCAAACTGAATCAATCAATAGATTGATATTTAGAGAGCCTTGGTCTATAATTATTAATCTCACACATATGGGAATCAGACTCGCTTGGATATCATTTTTTATATCAAAATCAATATATAATGTTATAGATCCTTGACTAATCCACGAACCTAATTCCTTAGATGTGGATATATAATAAGAAAAAATATAATACATGACATATTGTTCGACATGTTCTCTTTCAGTATCAAATATTTTGTAACGAAATACTTAGAACAATCTGATTTGGAGACTAAACAAAGTTGTATGATAGTTTTTCCAGAAGACTGGTGAGCGGGGAACTGAAACGATTCCGAAAGAGTAAAAATTGATCGAACTTGAGAGAGAGAGAGAGAGAGAGAGAGAGAGAGAGAGAGAGAGAGAGAGAGAGAGAGAGAGAGGAGAAGAGAGAGAGAGAGAGAGAGAGAGAGAGAGAGGAGAGAGAGAGAGAGAGAGAGAGAGAGAGAGAGAGAGAGAGAGAGGAGAGAGAGAGGAGAGAGAGGAGAGAGAGAGAGAGAGAGAGAGAGAGAGAGAGAGAGAGAGAGAGAGAGAGAGAGAGAGAGAGAGAGAGTTTACGTAATGCACTTAAGGTTTTGTTTAGACTAATTATATTATGAGCATCTAATTCTCTTCTAAATTATACAATAGATTTTCAATTAATCACTAATATTTAATTAACTCTCTCAATCACCTTTGTAATTAACTATTTTTGCAATAACCCGATGAACTCACCGTTATCGGGACCATATCTCTTATTGGACTTCTAAAGTCCAGCACAGAATTGTTGGACTAAATGATATTCCCTCTAGATACATTTTATCTCAACCAGTATCCACTCTTTATTTATTGATTATATCATTAGCATGATAATAATGTTATTATAATTATTATTCGTAAGTCTAATATTTCTCATATTCAATATATTAATTAATAGAACTTGTAACAACATGTTTTAGTACTCTGAATTTACATATGATGAGACATTCAAATTTAAAAATTCCTTGCAAATAGAGAACATGATTTTGTAAAACTATGTCTAGTTTTCGAAGATTATTTGTTTGATCCATTTTAACTTATATGGAGATATCCTTACTATCATTCAGTGTAAAATATGGATATTAAAATGTATCTCATGCGAATTGAATAATTTTAATTTGTAACTAAAATAACAAAATATACAATTTTATTTTTCTAAAACATCTTATAAAAAAAATTATCTAGTTAATTTTGAAGACATAACATATAATCATAAACCAACATTACGAGATATCAAACTTTTTTTAAAACCAAAAATCAGGATATTGATTGAACCAATATTTAGCCTGATTCTTATAAAATTTATATTTGTAGTTATAGAAATGTATGTAAAATTTTCAGTATTATCGTTATTATATAATGATTATATAAATTAAACTAACTTTTAATTCGCTGAATTATTAAATATGAGAATAAAATATATATTTTTTTAAATTTTTATTTTTTAAAACTTTATTTAATGCATCGTATCGTCCATGAACAATTTAGGATAATTATAGAAATGTATGTATATTTTTCAGTATTGTTGTTAACATATCATGCTTATATAAATTAAACTAACTTTTAATTCACTGAATTATTAAAGATGAAAATAATATTAAAGTAGTTTCTTCAAAATATTTTTTTTTATTTTTTTATTTAATGCATCATATCATCCATGAACAATTTATAATAGGTCAGGCTACGAAAATAACAGAAGTATTTATGTGGGTTTAGGGGAACATACCATTCTCCTTTTTAGTCTATAAGTTTCGGTTAAAAGTCCTATCTAGTTATTTATGTATGTTCCAAACAATTTTTTTCGTTTATTTTTTGTTTGTTATTTATTCCATGTTTTAAAATTTTGCATGTTTAGTTCATCTATAAGCACACATGCGATTGTTTAAGAGCGTTCACGTGACAACTTTAACGGTAATATTTTTTGTCTCACATTTAGTTTTTCGATCTTTTGCTAACAATATTCAACATTTAAATTTTAATATTATTGACAAAATATTGAGAGTGTACACGTGCAATTGTTAGGAGCTATCACATGACAACTTCAACGGTAATTTTTTTGTCTCACATTTAGTCTCCCAATCTTTTGCTAACAATATTCAATCATTAATTTTAAATATTATTGATAAAAGATTGAGAATGTATCATTAACAAAAGATTGTAAAAATTAAATGTGAAACAAAATTTATTGTTTGAGTTGTAACCGCTTCTAAAAAAATGCATGCGCAATGGCTAAACACGTTTTAAAACGTGAAAGACTTTAAAAAAATTAAAAATAAACAAATCAAACTAGATTCATACAAATATGAAACATAAAAGACTACTAAATCTCTTATTAGCTTACTAATTCGTAGAAGACAAATAGATTATGAGTAGTATTTTTAAAAACTTATTCATTATTTCACGTCACATGTTAAATCAATCTATCATAAAAGACTACTAAATCCGCATTTTCTACCACTACCACAACCACTACCACTACACACTCTCAAACACTAGCCTCAACCCCAAAATCTACCTAAAACTCATAAAATCTCTTCTAACTTATAGATTTAAGCGACATAAATGACGATTTTAGCTGTAATATTGATGATTTATATTCAGATGATGATGAGCCACTAACCGATCATCTACAAACAGACGTTGAGGTACTTTTACATGAGTTTTCGATTTACAACATGTAATTGGCACACATCGTGCATCACGATATATATAACAACGCACCCATGCTTTGTTGAATGAGTAAAATCACGCAAGAACATGTGTGGATTTACAAAAATTGCGGGTTTTGTCCTTACATAATTTTACCTAATCAAGGCACAATTCTACGCGATTTTTCCAAATTCAGTTTAATTTAGTGCATAATGTTTCCCAAATCTGTTTAATTTTGCGCGCTATTTTTCCTAATTAAATCTAATTGTGTGCGATAATTTGCATTATTGTGAGCATGATCATCCTCCAATTACTTAGCTATTGATTGAATGAGTTAGGATATTTTGGTAACTTGTTTTCATGCATTTTGTAGGATCTAGAAGATCCACCTTGTTCCATGTCCGATTACACTCAAAAGTTTTACTACAAATAGCTATTACATTCTTTCTAGATCCGATATTATAAGTCATATAGTTTCGAGTTTTTCGGGTCTTCAAATCTGATTTGGTTGCATGGTTCATACATAAAACACCAAGTTGGAATTCATTACTTTGATCGGTAAATATGACGACGGTAATAAAAATGAAAAAAAATCCAAGGATGTATTTTAAGTGCGAGAGGCAAGGTGTTTACAAACCTAACCCCAAATCGGAGTTTTTGAATAAGCGCCAAGATTGTTCATAAAAAAATACGGGTTTCCTTTCACTTTAAGGGGAAATTTGGTTCCATAAGTATTTGGTTTTTAAAGATTGGTAATGGTAAATGAGAAACACAACCAAAAACCGTTTTCACACTTGGATGGTCATTCACAAGCCACTAGACTAAAAGCCGACGAAGAGGAGTTTGTTCGTAAGCTCACGATATACCAATTCTTGACCAAGAGAGATATATCGTGGTTTGACGCTTAGAAACCCGGAAAATGTATCTAATATGTGTACGATCTATAACATGCATCAAAAATACCATTTGGTCAATGAAGCTGGCAAAACCCAAATGCAATACTTGTTTGGTAAGTTAAAACAACACAACTACTTGGTTTGAGAGTGAACAAACGAAGCAACGAACGAGATCATTGAATTGTTTTTCGCGTATTCTACAAGTACGAGTTGTTGTGCACATTTTCTCAAATTCTTGTAATTTATATCACATACAAGAATACAAGGTATATGATTCATTTGCTAGAGATTGTGGATCAAACATCGACGAAGAAGACATTTTGTGTCCCTTTCATTTTTTAGCTCCGAGAAGCAAGCGAACTATACGTGGACATTGAGTGTCATAAGGAGCGTGATGAATAATAACATTTGGGAATTTTCTAATATTATCATCACCGATAGGGAGTTGGTGTTGATGAAAGCTATTAAGGACATATTTATGAATGCCACTCATATGTTATGCACTTGGCATATAAACAAGAACATTATGTTGTATATTAAGAAAGTTTTTCCCAAAGCGAACATGGCCAAGGAGTTTCTTGAATATTATGAAGCGGTTTCCCATTCAGTGATGCTTGAAAATTATACCAAAAACCTTGCCGAGTTACACTATGTCAACGTTTTTTTGCCTGTTGGCTATCGGTTATGTCATGAAACAATGGATAGACATTTATGGAGAAACAATTCTTAATATCCACGCGAACAACTATAAATATTTGGGCAATAAGACTAGCAATCGATGAGTTATATTATCATTTTTGTACTTTAGTTTTTTAGAATTCTAATTAATTTAATCGTATGTTGTAGAGCAGAGAGTGCTCACTCAAGCCTAAAATGGGCAATCGGCACGAGTCTATGCACATTTGAATGGGAAAGTGTTCATGTCATGATTTATGTTCGACACTTTACAATTTGTGAATCATTCGAACCAAGTGAGTATCATCCTAGAAACATATTTAGATTTTATATCTATAAGAACTAAAGGGTAAACTTTCATGTACAACCATATAAATTATTAAAAATACTCTAAAAGTGGTTAGGAAAATAGGTTTCAATCCCATAGTTTTTGGTTGTGTTCTTAGGAAAATACATAATCTACCGTGTGCATGTGAATTAGCTATGGTCGAGAAAGAAAATAAGTTGATTCTTCTTGAAGAATGTGATGTTTAGTGGAGTAATTTAAAGATCAAGCCTAGGGATAAAGTTGGTACGAAAGATGAGCTTATGAGAAAATTATCCTTAATAGACAGTACCATTCGTACTTACGGTCCAAACGTGCAAGATCATATCATAAATAAGATGATGCGAATCCTATATCCTGCGAGAAGTCATGTATTGAAACCCAAGGAGCTGGCTATCACTAAGATAGGTAAAAATCCAGTCCGGATAAATCAACTAAGCAGAACCCATCTTTGTTTGAATTCGATGGCAGTCAAGAAAATAAAACTCCTGATACGATAGCTAGCACGACTGACTCGGTAGCTAACACATTCTTAGTACCTAAAGCTAAAGCCAAATCTAAAGCTCAACCAAAAAAAGAGAAGGTGATTTGAGCAAAAAAATTGAATAAGGGAAAATACTTTAGCAAGTTTGAGAGTTGGTTTCCCAACTACTTATGAATATAATATTAGCATTGAAGACGTTAGACGATCAATGCGGATTTAGGGCCGTAACTTTATCTATATATAATAATGTACATTCATGGGAACAAGTTAGACGAGATTTGATGAAAGAATTACAAGGTCAACCTGATTTATCAGAGAAAGTTTCATAATGTGTAGATAACCTATTATAAAGGTTGGATTGTTTCCAAGTGTATGAGAGTTGTAATAGGCATTGGATGACGTTACCCGACTTTGGCTTAGTGATAGCCAATCAATATCGGTGTATAGTATACTACATATCTCTCCAACTTTCCTATACGTATCTAATTTTTTATGGTGTGCCCCTTCGATCGTATCCTACATAAGAAGTTGGTCTAGGTTTCGTACATGGTAACCATTACGTGAAAGTAAGTAAATAATTATAATTAATTTATAGTATTTTGTTTACTAATTACACAATTTTATCAAATTTCACATGTTGTCTTGGAAGGACCGTTGCCGGAAACATACCCAAGTTGGTTCGCGGTTCACACTAACGATGATGTTACTAGTTGGGCAATTCCGCTAGACAAACGCTTCAACAATTATAACCAAATCAAACTGGTCCATACATCTACAGTGCATGATGGAGTAACATAGTTCTACGATTTGTCCGAAGATTCATGATTTATCCTAACTTATATCTTGTTTTATTTTCGTCACTTTAATTAACTTTCACTACATTTGCTACATTTGATTTGGATGTTAACATATATTTTAAGACTCAATTTGGCGTTGTTTTGTTTCATTACAATGTATTGTTAATATATTTTCTTTTTTATCTTAAAAAAAACCAAAATTGGATTTTTAAAAACATTTCTAGACGTTCTAGCGCAGTTAGAAATGTAAGTTTATACGAATCCACGCACTTGAGTGTGTGCCAATGTAAACATCTTCGAAATAAGTGTGCGTGGATTTGTACAAATGCACATTTTTGAGTGCGTAAAAGCTTCTGGAAAATTTAAAAATTCGTTTTATATTAACTTACTACATATAAAATTAAAATTGAAGATAATTAATTATTAAGTTATGTTGTTACAAACACTTCACGCAAAAATACACGAAAAAATGAAAAACTAAAATTTGTCTTCAAACAGATGCAAATGACATAAGATAACTAAACAAAAACAACATAATACTCAATAAAATGTAACGACGATAACTTAACAAATATTTGTGTGACTCCATAACAAAGTGCATCCATCTTGGCTTCACGCTTGCTTAGTATTTCGTTGTGTAGATAATCAAGATGTTCATCCTTTAAACCGTCGGTGACCAAACAGTTAAACAGTTGAAATGCAGTATTACGTTCCTCTCCGTCGAGGTTGAATACCAAGTGGACCCGTCGTTTTATTAGATCTGTCCACCTTCCTTTCACTTCGTCCAAGCTTCTTAGAATGTATAGTGGACATATACGATCCATACCGTATAACTAGTACAATTGGCATATTATTTCCTCCTAATAGGGTTCACCCGGTTCCTCTTTAAAGGTTCACCCCGTTTCCATTTTTCCAATGTGATTTCTTGATGTGTTTACTGTGTTTTATACAAGATCTATAGGTCTTTATTGATTGTGTTTGTAGGTAAGAACACGTAGTCCAACTAGGAAAATTACCATTTGACAAGTGTCAGTATTGGAAACCATAATCCAAATAACCAATTGGATTCAGACACATATCTAAAAAGGTGACATGTTTACCTATGTACGTTAGGTTAAGCTCACGTTATACATTGAAGATATATGATATTGTAGGGAACATTTAAATATATTATAAGTAACCTACTTTGAACATCAAGTTTGGGAAATGTAATAAAATACTTGTAACTTGCAATTATAAGAGAAATATAAACGTCAAACATAAAATAAAATTTCCGTAATATACATAAACCATACGTCAACAATAATAAGTAGTAACAGCACAAACATCAATAATAATAAATAGTTATATCGTCACCAAAACCAGTTACAAAAAAAAATCAATTCATGTATCGGTGCGCAAGCCCATAACACTCGTGTAAGGGCCCACAAAGATCCTCTATAGTTAAGTCAGGTTTCCTCTCCTCCATAACCTCCATCTCGAGTAGGTGACCCATCAAATCATATAACCTGATTGTAAGAGGGGTGGAAGAGGGATTCACCCCTGTGAATGCATCATCGGGACGCGATTCAGGATCGGTAAATACGTACCAAAAGTTTTTTGACACCCATAAAGTGCACGTCAATGTGATACCATCCTTCTGACCTAATACATACTTCCCACCTCACAAATACGGTAAATAGTATGGGACTATCATGAATTCTAAGTAAATACGTCCCAATTATAAAGAGTGTCTGCACGACGAATCCTACTATAAGTTGTCAAAACACTTCTTAGCGGACCATGTAACTGTTGAACCTGCCTCATCAGTCTAACAACTCGTAGCGGATGTATGATTCATAAATGTCAAAAGACTTAAATATTTCATCTATCCAAGCTATGTCACAAAACGGGTGAACATCACTTAAATATGAATATGACATCAACCATACCTACAAAACAGTAAAGGTGTGAAATGTATCTACCAAGAGTAAATTATAAATTTATTATAAAATATTAAAATAAACATAAATATAACTTACATCTCGGCGGTGAATGTAGAGAGGTAATCACAAAGACTGTTTCGAGCCTATTGGCTTTGTCAAAACTGTTAAGTATTCAATTTTCCATGTAAAGATTAAACAGTAAAAGTAATTTTAGAGATAGAAAATAACTTGTATATTTAGAGAGAAATAATTTGTAATCAATCAATGAATTGAAAGTGTCAATCATCATTTATTTCTTAACCCCTTTCTATTTATAGGACAATAGGGTGAATAGCAGAATCGGTTACAAGTTATAGTAAACGACACTTTTACCCCTTACTATTTGTATTCAGTATTAAATTTATCCTTTAAGTATACAAAGCTTAAACAATAACCATTTTCTTTAATTTCTTTGACTCCTTGATTATTTAAATCCTTATCAGAAAGAGGCGCATACTTTCACATCGTAGGTTGTGCGATACTAAATCTGGTGTGTTGAGCAGGAGCAAAACACTAAAAATGGTCATAAATCTAAGTCTCTAAAAGCCCAAGGAAACTAGACACACTTGAAGTGGTATGTAAGCAACCCTTACCAAACTGGAAATACAACTGCGCGAGTATCAACTATCCCCAATTGTATATAGTCGAACTACGGTAGTCATCGATAAACTGTAAGTAGTCGAGGTTTATATTGTTGCAAGACTTGTTGGCTAAAATGGTACAACCAAACAAGTGCAACAAATAACCCATCGTAGCTTGACACACACCACCATCACTGATGTCATCATAAAAAGTTGTGCCTGACAGAATATTATTTTCAACCAAGCGAGGGAAATGTGCCTTATGTCTCCCCCCTTATTTTCACCAATTTCTGCCACAAATTCTTCTTTAGTGACACTTAGTAAACGCGCGTAAGCTGTATTTTTTGCATCTGCATTGGCAAACTCAACAATGTCTTAGTTGAACCCTACCACTGGAAGATTAATGATGATTGGTAAATCATCAAGTTTTACCGTCATCTTACCGAAAGAGAAGTGAAAGGTATTGGTTTCCAGATGCCACCTCTCTAAGTACACCTTTAGTAGGTGGACGTTTGTAAAAAAAACGTACAAGACACTCCACAATGGATCCGAAACAAGTCTTCATAACCTTATCTCGAATGCGTGTTTGGTCCGTAAGATCTCACCCACAGTATGTTTGGTACATAGCGTAGCAAAACATATGTAATCTCGGCTACAAATAAAAAAACAATATAAAAAGTATTAAACATGCATGTTTTACTAATACAAAATTCTTAACATAAACTAATAAGTATAACAATTAATGTATTTACCCTAAACTAATGAGTATAACAACCAATGCATTTAAACTATTAGCACGAAATTCTAACCTAAACCAACTATTAAACATGCATGTTTTACCAATACAAAATAGTCTAACATAACTTAACCAAAATTTAAATACTTGATAACAAAACACTAAAAAAAACTTACGTCATTTTTTAAGCAACTATTAACACTATAAGTATCAACTATTAGCACAAAATTCTAACCTAAATCAATGTGTGTAACAACCAATGAATTTAAGCTATTAGCACAAAATTCTAACTTAAAACAACTATTAAACATGCATGTTTCACTAATACAAAATAATTTAACATAACTTCACCAAAATTTAAACATTAAAAAACTAAAAAACTTACGTCACTTTGAGGACACTATAAGCCTCATGGGACTTGTACCCGGTGAAAGGAGAGTATAAATCATGTATGTGTCGGTTGAACCTACGAAACTATCAGTCCGAACTTCACTAACGAGTCACGAGCACAAGGGTTTTGGCGGTGGTGCACTTGTATGCTGTGGGAGGACTCACCATGCTGCGTTTTATCGCCTGTTTTGCTATCCGACTGACTAGGTGAGCATCGACGAGCAGACATTCTGCAATCGCAAACAAAGCATTCATCCCACTTTTGATCTAACGTTAAAAAAATACGTAAATAGTTTCTAACAATCTAATACATACATTAAATTATCACAAGAGTTAAGTAGCATTTCATTACAACATTTACATAATAGAGTAGAGCCCAATTTCTCAAAACAAGCACATCCGCACACATAAGTTCCTGAATTGTGCACTTCCATGCATATATTCATGCACAATTTTTCACAATCCACACATGTGGATATGGTAAATCCACGCACGATTGGGTGCCTTAAAATACCATGTACATGCATGATCGTGCGCGCATCTGGTATTCTAAGGCACTTAGTCATGCGTGGAGTTACATTGAAGTACATATATCGATGCAGAATCAAAACCCTAATTCTAGCACCCCAAATCCAGCAATTCTACATCTAATTTGTAGATATTAACGTGTCCTAACATATATAACTAACTAAAATTCGAAAAAACAACTACTCATATATCAAAATTTGATTTTTTGAATAAAACCTAAAACTCCATATAGCACTAGAAATATCTCCCTAAATTTGAAACAAAATACACCAACAAGTAGAGAAAACATACTTTCACAAGATTGTAGATTTGGATTCGATAAAACTAAAGTTAAAAAATCGAATTAAAGAGATTTAGGGTTTTGCCCTGAAATCATAAATAAAAGTGAATCTATATTAGTGTCATAACTGTAAATATTGGAGGTCTCATTTTAAGAATTTGGAGTCTCATTATAAGAAAAATGGATCTCAGTTTAGCCTATCCATAATATTAATTCAATAAGAATTAATTAATAATCTGATGGAGGTTACACAATCATTAATACTAAAAAAATTGTTTCTCTATCACGACAATTCATTCTAACGATTACAAATTACAATTTAAAGAGAAAACACATAAAACACCTAAAGAAATTGATATTGTCACAATCTTTCAAGCTCAAATACATATATTAGTTGTCATCTCTTGGAATAAGTCATAACCATTCTTCAAAGCATCAAGATCAAGAAAGAAGCGTCGTCAAAGAACTACAATATGAAAATTAAGAATAAATACTACACGCTGTAAGTTTATTCCAACCATGTCTTATAAGATTAAATCTATTTATGAGGTATTGTAATATTTAAAACAACGATGGTTTTAACAACTGGTATCAAAACCACCTGATACAGTAAAGTTCTTAGTTTTTTTTTTCAAATTCTATGAATGATGATAAATCATGTTGATTTAATTTTTGTAAATTATACACACTTTTGGGAATTGATCGCTATTTTGGTTGGTTATAAGCAGTCCCGGACGTATATAGGGTCTCGAGGGCCCCCGCTTATTGTAAAATCTAGGTTACTTTATATAGTTTATTTTAGGATATTAGGTATTTTAAAAGAAAATTTTAATTTTAAAGTCTGAAATAATAATTATTTTTAATGAAAATTTTAATATAAAAATATGAAATTATTATTATTTTTAAGGAAAAATAAAAAATAAAAAATCTTGGATAATGACTATTTTAAAGGAAAATTTTAAATTAAAATCTTGGATAATAACATTTTTAAGGTAAATTTCTAAATTTTAAGTTAAAATATTTATAAATCGGAAGATGTAATCTGCATCTACATCTTAATCTCTTCAAAATTACTATTGATAAAACTCGGTTGATTTTGTAAGTGTTCTTATTATTATTATTATTATTCAATAATTTGTTTTGATTTTATTGGTTTAATCTTTCTCTCTGAATATTAATTTTTTCGTTATCTTTATCATCTTCAATTTTTCTCTGAGATTTTAATAAAATAAATTAAGAATGTAAAGATTTTAATTAAATAAATTAAACAATATGGAAAAAAGGAAGAACACGACCTTAAATAAATAAATAACATTGATAACTCAAATTCGAGTTATAGTGACTACATTTATTTATTTTGTAGTTAACAAATTTGTATTAACTTCGATCATATCTTTTAATTTAAAGTATATTTTAAATAATATTTATTTATTTTTACATTTATTAAACAATATATATTGATTTTTTTTTTAAATTTGTTTTAGTAAAATAATTTATTTATGTTATAAATTATGTTTGATACAAATTTGATTTTATTTCCATATATTTTTATATAAAAATTTTGATTTTATTTATATATATATTTTTAAATATAGTTTACTTAACAAATTTGATTTTAAAATTGATAATGAAACCATACTACGACGAAAAAAATCATGTAGAATGAATTTTATAAAATTTTGTTTACCACCTTATTTTGATTATTTGATCCGTCACTGGTTATAGGTGTGTATCCATAGATATTGATGCATGTTTTTTGATTGAATTATATGTCGAAAGCATGTTTATACATGGACTTTGGTGTAGTTTTAGGACTCTGATTAGTGTTTGTCGCGACCATGTAGTGTTTGATTGCGACAAACACTGAAATTAGGGCCATAAATCCAAATTAGAGCCTGACTGTCGCGACTAAAAGAGTGTTTCTCGGTGGAAACTAAACAATCAGGCTATGTGTTGTGAGTATTACCTCATGATCGTGATAAAGTTATGGAAGTGTCTGCTTGCCACGATCAATGGGGTGTTGATCATATAAAACTTAAAATACATGCTCTTCCTTAATCAACACCCCTTGGTTGCGACAAGGTATAAATTTTTTGTTCTAGTAGGTTATTGTCTTAGTTTGTCGCGATCAGGATAGTCCTAGTGGCGACAAATCCATGACTTGTTCTGATCTTCTTCTTTTTTAACTGAAAATTAAGCCTTAATAACTAAATAGTTTTTTGGACATAAAGTGTATATGTGGTAATGTGGTTTGAAAATATGTTTATCATGTTTTAAATTATCCAAACTTGGATAAATAATTAAGGATCTAATATATCGTGAAAGTGATCCATATGGTTGGATCTTAAACACGAGATAATTATTTGTGAATTTCTCTTAAGAACTTAACTAGACGAATTAGCACAAAGAAAGGTTTTTCTAATTAAGTGATTAGTACGATCAACATTTATTATGCTCACACTCATAGATTTAAAAATTAATATGATTGCCTAAAGGTATCTTATTGATGTTGTAAGAGTATGTTTTACTATGCTAAACTTATTTGTTAAATGCTATGCGGATCATATGTTAAGTGATGTTTTGGTTATGTTGTTTGTTATTTGTTATGTTAGAAACATTGGCTCTCTAGAACCCGAAAGGTAAAGTTGCACCCATTTTTTATGGGAGAAACTTTGAGCTATGTAAAAAGAATATATTGCCGAAAATTGATATATAATAATTATAACATAAAATTAAAGTTCAATTACTATAAACCTATGATTGATGAGAGTTGTCATTTGGAGAAGAAAAATTCATGGCTTGGGAAAATTCAAACATGCTAAGCCTGAAGATCATAAAACATGTTATTCAATTGGCATTTTGTGGTGCAATTCCAACCAAGAATTCAAAAAATATTCTCGATGAGCTAGAGACATGCTTTGTCATTAATGATAAAATGGATATTAAGACGTTGCTTATCAAGCTAACCTTGAAGGAGTATCGTGGCTAATGGATTGTTTGTGAGCACATCTTGGAAATTTCAAACGTCGTTTTTGAGTTGAAAGAATTTATTTTTGACCTTCTGAAAGATCTTATGTGAAGCTTTGCTTTTCATTTTTTTCCTCTTTAAAAATTTCGAAAATTTTTATAAATATCATCGCCAGAAATAGACTCTTAACAAGCTCATTTATTAAGCAACACAAGAGAATAAAAAGATTAGGCAATAATGTCCAAAGATATATATATATATATATATATATATATATATATATATATATATATATATAGTGAATGCTCATCTAGATAACAGAAATAAGAAAAATAAGGAATGTCCAAATGCACAATTATCCGGTTTAGGATAAAAGAAGCATAAGACTTCATCCAGTAAAATGTGTTACTTCTATTGTAAGAAATTGAGGTATCTTGAGAAATAATATGAAAAATGGAGAGTTATAATGAAAGATAAATATATTTTCACTTTTTTGGTATGTTGTCAGATCAATTTAGTTTCAATTCTAAAAAATACTAAGTGGCTTGATACAACTACAACCACTCACGTTTATATTTCATTTAAGGGTACGATTAGAAACCCGAAGTCTGGATGTTGGTGAAACGATATTTATTGTAAACTAAGTGAATCATAATATATATATTTATTGAATAATTTAAAGGATGAAAAATATATGATAAATTTAAATATTACTAGAAAACTAAATTGTAAACTAAACAATTCATCAAAACTTTGGCACAAGCGATTAGGTCACATTTCAATAAATAGAATTGAAGATGTTGCATTGGAAGGTTTATTAAGTGGGTTGTATTTTTTAAACTTCAACACTTTTGTTAAAGATTAGATGCAAACTAATACGAGATGGATCTTGAAATTGATACAAACAGACATATGTGGAATGTTCCATACAACATGGAACGACCAACGATATTTCGTATCGTTCATTGATGATTTTTCCATCACGGGTATTTATATCTTATTCACCAAAATGTAGAGTCCATTGAAAATTTCAAATTCTTTAAGATCTAGGTTGAAAAAATGCTCAGTAGATATATTAAGCGCGTTAGATTAGACCATGGTGATGAATACTAGGGAAGCTACGATGGTTTGGGTGAACAACATCATCAGCTGTCAGCAAAGTTCTTAGAAGAGTGCAGGATAGTCCCATAGTATATGATGTTGTATTAGCCCAACATGAATGGATTATTGGGAGATGAAACCATACATGCAAAGATATGGTAAGAATTATGATTACTCATTTGATATTACCTACATCACTATGGGGAAAAGCAATAAAATGTGTAACCTACATTCTTAATAGAGTTAGAATGAAAACGACTACTAAGAGATGCATAAATTTTGATCTGGGCTTAAACCTAGTCTAAAAAATTTACATTCTTAGGGATGTCTAGCTGAAGAAAAGCCTTATAAGATGAATGAAAAGAAACCAGAATCCAAAACGGTTAGTATTTATTTCATCAGATATCCGGAGTATATTAGAGGTTTTAAGTTTTATAATCATTTCATTAAGAATATATTTAAGATAATAACATTAAAATTCTTTGAGGATGTAAATCTTTAGAGGGAAAAATTTAGTAACAAAAAATCATTTTGAGGAAGAATCTGTAAAGATGCATGTCATACTTTGGTATCAAATCATGATATGATATAGAGGAGACCATTCATCACTTCAGATTGGTTAAAACATATAGATACTCAAGATGATGTTGATCTTCTACCTGAAATATTGTTCATATTGAACAAAATAATTTTGCTCTAATAGAGCAAAATGAAGTTTTTCAAGAATATCAAACTCCACGTTATTCTAGAAGTTCAAGTGAAAAATGAAAACATTATGCCTTTGTGGATATCTAATTGAGATATAAAGAGTTCTATATCTTCATATTATATAGTGTATCTTCAAAAACATGAAGAATTTGGTTGTGCAACAGAAAAAAAATCCCTTAAGTGTGTATGAAGCCATGAAAATTTCTGATTCTCAGTTGTGGATTAAAACTGTGAACGAAGAGTTTAAATCGATGCAAGATAATATAGTATGACAGCTTCCTGAAGGAAAGAAACCGATTGGTCGTAAATGGATTTTTAAATCCAAACCGGATACTAAGGGTGATATGGAGAGACATAAAGCACAATTTGTAGCTAAGGGTTTTACTTAACATGAAGGGGTTGACTTTAAATAAACGTTATGTCGAGTTTCATCAAATGATCAATCTCGGAAAACCATGACATTATATGTACATTTTTATCTTGGACTCCATCAAATGGATGTAAATACCGATTTTCTTAATGAAGAAAATGAAAAAAAAGATCTATATGAAGCAACGTGAAAAACTTTATCTTTGGTGATCCAAAGTCAATGATATACAAATTGAAAAAATCTATTTATGGACGCAAGCAAACATCTTGACATTGGTACCAAACATTTCTCGAATATATTGTCTTATCTGGTTTGGAGATAAATTCAGTAGAGCAATGTGTATATCAAAATTTCAGTGGGAGTAAATCCATATTTATTGGCCACGAATAATAAAGAATTTTCATATGCAACCTAATTGTTTTTTAGAAAAATTCGATATGAAGATCTACGTGATGCATCTTTTGTGTTAGGAATTCAAATTCACATGAATCGATCCTATGGAATTTTGAGTTTAATGCAAAAGACTTATATTGAAAATATGTTACAATGTTATGAGATGACTAACACTAAATGAAATTAAAACCCTATATCGAGAGGTTAAAAGTTTATCCTTAAGCAATGTCTAAAGACAAAACTTGAGATTGAAGAATTGCAAAGCTTCCATATGCCTTGGGTCTCGGAAGTCTAATGTATGCTCAAGTTTATACACGACTATATATTATTTTTCTTGTCATTGTATTAGGGAGATATCTCAGTATTCTAGGGATGGAACATCATTGAGAAATAAAAGCGATTCTTTGTTATTTACAACAAACAAAATATCACATGTTACAATTTATAAGTTCAGATAAACTATATGTCATAGGGTATTCCAACTCATATTTTTTCAGATGTGAGGATTCTCGTCCTTCAACCTCATGTATCATATTCTATTTAGCGTGAGGTAAAATACCATGGAAATGTGTTAGTCAAACACTCATTACATACTCCAATATGGTTGTGGAATTCGTTGCTTATTTTGAGGCATCCAACTAGACATTTTGGCTGCAAAATATTATCACGAGACGAAGAATCATAAAAAAGATAAAAAGACCCCTCATATTATTTTGTGGCAAAATTGGACAGTTCAGTATTCTAAGAAGATCTAGGGTAAATCCAAACATGTAGATATCAAGTTCATGTTCGTTAAAGAGACGATTCATAGTGGTCAAATCAATGTTGAGCATATAGGGAAAAACTTGATGTTAGCGGTTCCTATTATGAAGACATTACTACCTAAGATTTTTATTGAACACACCATTAACATGAGTGTTATGTATTTGAATGATTGTTAGTAAGGATGATAATGTTGGTCTGAGCCGACCCGATTTGGCTTGACCCGATTCAGCTTTACCCGATCCAGGTACATATATAAAAATTGTAGTCCGTATGCGGGTCAGTTAGGCATAAACTTTTAGTTTTTCCAACCTGAACTGATCCAAAAATAAAAATTATATATATAAAAAAATAAAAATAAAAAAATTGTTAGTTATTTAAAAACTATCATTCATATTTGATTTGGTAATTTTATGATCGTCTAGCTTAGTTGAAGGGGAGATGAATTAACTAGTAAATTGAATGTTGATGATCAGAGTAAGTAGGGAGTAGAGAATGAAAAGAAGAGTAATAATTCTTTATCTCATTGATTAAAGTTGGATATTTATATATGTCGTGTTACAAAATACATATTTCCCATGTATGAGGATAGTGGATGATATTTCTCTAACCATTAAGATATATGATGGTTAAATATATATATATATATTTGACTTAGCCTAACTAAACATTTACATGTTTAGATAAGATTTGTAAATGGAATGATTCAGGTTGGACTAATTACACCCTTATAAATTTTGTTTCCAATAATATATAAATTTTGTTCTTCTGGTTATTATTAATTAGATTCTTCCAATAAATATTGTTTCCAATAATATATTTACTAATTTGATTCTCTAAATAAATTTATTTTTCAATAAAATTTAAAATTTTGAAGTTATTGATTTATATTAATATAAATTTACCATTAGTCTTTATTATTTAATATAACATCATGTTATGTGTTAGGTTCAGAATCGACATTTCAAAAGTTTATTGATAATTTTGACAACAAAGATGAAGATGAAGGTATTATGATAAGTGATTGTGATTTCAAGAATGTTTTATGTTTGGATTGTTTGTTTTGTTAAAGATCCTTTATTTCATACTATTTAAGACATGCTTTAGATTGTTTGTTTTGTTAAAGATTTATGTTTTGTGTTTGTTTTATTTCCACTATCATTCATACCTGCGCTCCCGTCGCCACCACCACTATCGTCGAACCAATGCTATTTTTGGCCACAATCAATACCCCTTACTTTCTGGCCTATTTTATTCGAAAAAATAGTAATGGTCGCATACTAAATCGTTCTCGTGGTCATGGGGGTATTCAGTCACTCAGGCACTCTTCTCCCATCCACTGTCCTATAATAACAGGTCACCAACACATTCACTATTTTCATTCATAAGTACTTTGCTAGTGTTGCTACTGCCAACCCATTTACCATGATTTACAATAACTATCTTAATATTACTACCCCTTAGCCTCCAAACTACGGGCTCAATACTACCTTCTTCATCGGCATCTCCACGACTATCCTTTTTCCTTCCAACCAGACTTGGGTCGGTATCATAGACACCTATCAAGACATCTAGTCATCTATAAACATAGAAAAGATCGACAACTTGCGCATTATTAACGGGGTACTTATATTCCCGTGTGAAGGCATCATAGGTGACAAATCAGAGTAAGCTAAATGCCTATTAGACTACTTCATTAGTAAAATGCGAACCCATTACTACGCACAGACCATTGCGACAATAATGTAGGGCATGCATGGGCTGCACGTCATCTCAATCATGAGGACGATGGCCACAAAAGACAAAAGATCGAAAATCATGTTTGGCTAAATTGATTATTTACGTCTACAAATGTTGCATATATAGTCATTAACACGTGCTATTTAATCAAATGGTGACATTTGCTACCAAAATATATAAAATAAATTGTTACAAATATGGTCACTCAATAATTCACACTAAAAATATTTTTGATTTATTTATTTTTTTAACTTTTTACTTTTGTTTTTAACATTTTACTTTTAAAAAAACGAGGGAGAAATAAAAAAACATTTTGCAACCATAAAACCAGTTCCCATATAATCTTCTGGACAATAATATGTTTATTGAATCTTAACTCAAGATTTTTATTTAATCTCGACTCAAGGTAGTGATTCAAAATATTAATAGGTTAGGGTTTCAAATTTTACGGTTAAAAATTATAGCTCAAGTTAAAAAATATAGATATTTGTAGAAATCGAAAGTTATGTTAAAGCAATAACAAAATATAGATTTAATTTTAAATAAATGGTAAAATAATATATATATATATATATATATATATATATATATATATATATATATATCTTTTAAATGTCGGGTTTTATTTTTTTTTATATTTTTGAATTAACACCTCCTATAAAAGAGATAGCATTTCCATAATTTCTTCCAAAACTTAAACAATAACGTTATCATATACTTTATAAGATACATATCCAACAATATAATTTCTTCCAAAACTTAAACAATAACGTTATCATATACTTTATAAGATACATATCCCAACAATATATAACAATAGTTGGTATTCTTATACGATGACCATAGTCATGACCAACTAGTGTTCTTTTAAGATAAATCTAGAATCTTTTGTACCACATAATCTTAAAGAAATTTGAAAATTAGTGTTTTGAATTCCTTATATGTTATTTTAAATACAATTTTTTGAATAAATAATTATTATTAGTAAAGAATGAGTTTTTACACGAGTTTAAAATGGAAAGACTTAAATGAAACTAAAAATGAATTTTGATTTTCTGCTATAATTTATTCTAGTAGTTTTTTGGTTGATTTTCATTCACCTTATCTTATAACTCTTTATTATTTCTAAAATATCTCTTATTTTACTATCTTTGATAATAAAGATGGTTTTCGAGATTTGTTGAAGACGGGCTCTGAAGGTGAAAATCATCTGCAAGATCTAACACCATAAGAAGAACCACTTTTTACCTCTTACTTTTTCTATTTTAATTATGTTGCAGCCAAATTTGACACTTTTAAATTGTTGGAAAAATTATTTGAAAAGAAAAAAAAAACCAAGTGAGAGCCTAACTGGAAAAAGCATCATTTAAGAAGAATAACGAGGTTTTATTGCTTAGATGATGTCCTTAGAGTCATAGTTAGAAGATTGCATTCATTGCTAATGGTGAAACATCAAAGTATTTGAAGCATGTGATAGTTCTTCAAGTATGTTTTTAGTTTTTTCTGCATAGTTAAGTCTTCATCCTTTCATTATAACCATGATTTTGTTTTATAAATGATAGGTTCAATAAATACATTGCTTGGTATTCTTCTTCATCTTTAGGGTTGGATAATTTTTATTACTCACGGATATTTAAGATTTTTTTGTAAGTTTGTAATTTTAGATAGCTAACATTTATAATTTCAAGAAAAAATATAGCTCTTAGTTGTTTGGAGATAATTCTTTATCAAAATTTAGACTAATCTTTCTCCGTAAGGTTTCATTAGTCATCCATTCTGCTGCTTGGTTTTGTTCCCTGTATACATCATTGATTGTCATACCATTTTGTATCATATTTTTGCAACAATCAATAAGAGAGACCATGAATCAGAGAGATATATAGACGAACAAGTTTTTCATCTCTTCATAATTAGGAAACCATCTAAAAGAGCTCTACATTCAGCTAAAATTCATGATTATTTATCATAAATCCTTCCATAAGCCAATATAATCTCATTAATCCCTCCACCACTTTATTCTCTAGAAAACCAACTATCCCATATGTATTTAACTTAAGTCCATTCACAACAAAAGGATTCTATTTGATAGAAATACTCTATATTGGATTGATATTATGGTGAAAGCAACCTAATTATCCTGCTAATTTTAGGTCTTCTTTCTAGTAAGATCTTTTATATAAGTTTGCTATATCAAGCCTTGATAAAGTGTTAAAAATGTGTTCCACTATTGATATTGCTATAATATTTTGGCATTGATGTTTAGTTTTATTCCTTGCATTCCACATTGTCCAACAAATAATAGTAGGAATAATAGTTTTAATATTATTTATCTCTTGTATTGACCAGAACCAAGTCCTAACAACATGAACTCATGTCATATTTTTTAGATAAATAAATTCCAAACATTCAAGCAAAGAAGTTCCAAATTTTCCAAGCCAATTTACAATCCACAAACATATGATTTATTTTTTTCAATTTTTTACAAAATTGACACTTGGATGCCAATGAAAAATTTCTATTATGTAGAATTAAATCAACTGGAATCCATCATTTCAATAATCTCCAAAGTAAGAAAGATCATTTTCTAGAAATTAAGTTGTTCCATAATTAGTTGAACAATTTTGATTCATCACTTTTATCGCTTACTATATTCCATGTTATTTTTGTATTGAATTCTCCATTAGATGAAATTGACTATTTGATAACATCGTTTTGTCTTGATTATTTCTTACTTTTATATTTTTTTAATGTCAATAGGGAGGACTAAAGCTCTCAACTTATCAACATTCCACTCTCCATCATCATAGTAGTTCTCAATTTTTTATTTAGAGATTGAAAATGAGTTTGAGAGTGGAATCAAAGCCTGTTTATCATACTATTTATCAAGCCAAAAGTTTATCTCTCTTTTTCTTACTTTCCAAAATATAAACATTTTTTGTTGCTTTTATAATTCGAATTATTCTTTTCCAAACTTTTGAGTTTCTCTTTTTTATTTGAACTTGCAAATAATTGTCGTTTTTACAGTATAAAGAGAACATATACTTAGACCATAACAATTTTTTCATAAAATCTGAACCATATCTTACAGGAAAAAACATCTTGCATATCTTCTAAGTTTCTAATATTCAGACCATTTTTCATAAAGACTGCAGATATTGCTCCAACTAGCCCAATTTATAGCATGTTTTTCTTTTGAAGAGCTTCATAAGAATCTAATACACAACTTATCAATCATTGTAATCACAGTTTTTGGTAATTGAAAACTTTGAATATGGTATAAAGGAATAGCCATCAGACTGATTCAATATAAGTCTACCTCTAAAAGATAGTAATGTATAATCCTATTCCTGAATGCTTACTCTTACTTTAACCACACGTTCATAAAAAATATTCATCTTATTACATGAGTGAATTAGAATTCCTAAGTATTTAAATGGTAATCTCCCATGTTTAAAACCAGTTTGGTTTTTTTATTACAAATATTCCTGAAAGAGACATTTCCGATAGAGTGACAATAATGGATTTATCTTTGTTAAACATTTTCCTAGAGATGTCTTCATAGTGATTAATTAAATCACCTATTTTCTTAAGATTTGGAGAGGAATTATTTGTAAACACGACAAAATCATATGCAAAAGCTAGGAAATGGATGGCCATTAAACTACTTATGTGATATTATATAATACTTCTGTGTTCATATAGCTTCATAAAACCCCGTAATTAGATACTTTTCAGCTAGAAAAAATAGACGAGGAGAAAATGGATCTCATTGTCTAACACTCCTTGTAAATTTAAAATATTTATTCAATTCTTCATTGATAATTATAGAAAATCATAAGTAATCTATATATTTTAGGATCGATTATAGCCATCTTTTGTCAAAACTAAAAGCCTTCATAAATGACAAAAGAGAAGGAAAGTCTATCAAAAGCCTTTGACATATCTAACTTGATCATCACATTTCCTCATCCAACTTTCATGTTTAGATCATTTGATAATTCTTGGGTTAAAATATGTTTTCATAAATGTTCATGCCTTTAACAAAACCGTATTGCTCTTCTGAAATGAGTATATAAAAACATTTTGGCTAATATTTCATCTAAAGTTTAGATAAAAGTCTATTAAAGACAATGCATACACTAATAGTTCCATATGCACTCTATATTTTAGGCAATTTCACCCTCGGTACTAAACAAATTGTAGTAAGAAACTTGTAGCTCTTGAAAGATATATATTATTATAGGGCGTAAGTTCTTACTTATAATTGGAAAAAAAAATTGAAAAAAAATTGAAAAACATTAGCATTAAAACCATCAATTCGAGTTGCACTATTACTTTTTAATGATTTCAGAGAGTTAAGAATCTCTTCTTTTGTAGGAAATACTAGCGCACTCTCAGTATCCTAATTTGTCACTAGTTTTAGGATTATATTATGATGATCATCTGGTTCCCTTAGATTAGTTTGATTTGTTAAAATATTTTTGAAATGATCTTCTGCAGATTTTCTAATTTTAAACTGGAAACTAATCTATGAATCTTCTTCCATTATATCATAGATTTTATTTATTTTCCTAATTTTTTTAACAAAATTGTGAAAATATTTGGTATTTTTATCCCCATTCTTCATCTAAATGATCATACTTTTTTTTTTATTCCTAGTAGACTTCCTCTTTATCCATAATTTGCAAATGTTTTGCCTTAGGTTTACAGGATTTAATTTTATCCTCTAAAGTCTGATTAATTTAATAACAAATTTCTAGATATTTTACTTCCTCCTCGGACTACGCAATGACATTGAAAATTTTTTCATAAACAACCCAATTCCATGCCTCAGTCTTAGTTTAACCTTTTCATTTTATTCCAAAATACTTAAATTGGATGACCAAACATGTCTTCATTCCAACTACTTTCAACAACTTGTAAAAAATCAAGATGCAATGTCCATATATTCTATAATCTAAAGGATGATTTGACCTTATTTTTAAATATAAAAGATAATGGTTTGATACAGTTCTAGCCAAATTCCCCGTCCAAGAAAAATCATATAAAGCGCTTCCAGTTGTTATTATTTGACCAAGTAAATTTAGAACTCGAGAAACCAACATAATTTAAACAAAAGTCTTGTATAAAATTATTAAAATCATTCATACTCCTCAAACACAGAGTAAAACAAGCTAATTGTTCTTGATAATTTGTTATAAAATTAAAATCACGCATAACCAACCAAGCTTTTAATTGATCCGCTACTTCCCTAAGCCCATCTCATAGAGTAATACTTAGTTCATTTGTATGTTTTGCATTTACCATAGTAACTAGATATTCATTTTATATAGTAGAGTTTCCAAATTTAAGGTGAATAAATTATTCATGATTTAATGAAATATCCATAATAAAAACATATTTCCAAAAAATATAGATTGTGTTATTTATATTTGATGTTACAACTTGATAACGAAGATTTCTATATGTTTTCTTTATTTTAATCACTGAGATCATATGTTTTTTTAATAACAATAAAATCTACATGTTCAATTCTTCTTATTGATTTGAGTTTTTGAATAGTACCTTTGTTTCTTACTCCTCTCAGATTCTAATTTAGAATTGTGAGAGTTAATATATTGAATCCAATAAAGGATTATGAAGATCCATAATACGCAATGCTTTGCTATGATTTAGTTCATTTATTAGCTTAGTTTGAGACCTTTCCTCCTTTTACTCACTATCTCTTTAAACTCTCTCCCTTGCTCAATATTCCTCAACATGGGAGATGAAGTTAAACTGCCAAAAACATCTTTAGTAGAAGATGAAGGTGTTGTATCAGATGTATCTAAATCCTCTCATGAATTAATATATGCTTCTAATTAAATAGATTATAGAGAACTTATTATCCCACTTTCTTTTACAAAGTCTTGTATAATGACTAACTTTTTATTAATATCTTCGTGATCAAACTTTTGGCATATTGTGCTCTTTTCTTCAATAGGTTGGTCATTGGTATTATCAACTTCAATGGTAACTGTTGGTAATATGCGTGTCCGGTCCGCATATTCTGCCTCCTTATATAAGTAAGAACACAACCAATCTCAACACTAGTATGATATTGTCCGCTTTGGCACCCGAAGGCCATCACGGTTTTGCATTTGGTCCACTACCAAAAGGCCTCATACTAGTTGAGGTATGTTCTTACTTATATACCACTGATCTTTCCCATTTTTAACCGATGTGGGATGTGGGACTTTGGTCGCCACCCTAACAAATCCTCCTCTCGAACAAAGTACCACTTAGCCTCCTCTCAATTGACTTTCATCCGCTCACTCTAATCAGAGATTGCACCACCTGAGCAATAGAGCTTTTTACAGCGGATCTATCTACTCACTCGACCATCATGCGCCTGTTCCTTAGCTCCACTATCCACTCCAATCAAGTACCACCGCTTGATGAGTCATGGACGCTCCGAACCATCCTGCACCGGTTCCTTAGCTCCCATATCCACTCCAATCAAGTACCACCGTTTGATGAGTAATGGACGCTCCGAACTAGGATGTATAGAGTAGATCATTCACCTTGAGCATGACTACTGGTTCATCATGTTTAACCTCCGAGAATATTACCACCATCACGTTCCGTCTGGGCCTGACGCTCTGATACCACGTGTCGGGAATATGCGTGTCCAGTCCGCATATTCCGCCTCCTTATATAAGTAAGAACACAACCGATCTCAACACTAGTATGATATTGTCCGCTTTGGCACCCGAAGGCCATCACGGTTTTTCATTTGGTCCACTACCAAAAGGCCTCATACTAGTTGAGGTATGTTCTTACTTATATACCACTGATCTTTCCCATTTTTAACCGATGTGGGATGTGGGACTTTGGTCGCCACCCTAACAGTAACTGATTGTATTTTTGGAACCCAAATATCAATAGGTTTATAATTTTTTTCCAATATAAATAAGATTATACTTGGACTTCAAATGTTTTGACTCATTAGCTTTATTCTTTCTAATTGGTAATTTTATTTCTACTATCCTATGAGTTATGGCATGAATGCTTACATTCATTACAATATGGATGATATCTTGCAAAAATTCATCTTTCTTTATATTTCCAAATCTTTAATGGTTTACTTATAGCCATATCAATAACATAAATAACTTGTTCATCATACATATAGTCTGGGAGATTAGGAAGGGAGATCCATACAAGCTTAATAAGTGACTCTATATTGGGATTAAAGTATGACGAACATTTAAGTAATCTTATAGAGAACTAGTTAATAATCTAGAAATTTATTTTCAATAATTTAGAGTGATCTTCCAATTTTTTAGTTCATTCAGAATGAGACTTAGATCCCAAAATATATACTGAAGTTTCCAATAAATCCAAAGGCTTTCAAAAAGTCTTGAATTATTGACACTAAAGGTCTTCCATGAGAGAACTTCCAAACCAACATATGTTTCGATTTTGATATAAGTCTATTCTTATCGTGCGCATATAATATAATTATTGGAAAATATACTTTACTTTGAATCGCCATATTTAATAAATTGCGTTCCTTGGCATCAATATTAACCACTTTTGAATATGATTTGAACGAGTTTGAAGTATTTACCTTGTTTTGTATGTTAATACCATGGTTACTCGTCTATTAGTTTAATAGAGAGTTCAAAGTCCTCTCTTGACCAGGTTTGATGAGTTATATATGAGAAACTAGATGTATCACATACTTGATTAATGGTGGACATATTGTTCATTAAAAATCTTCAAAGTTTGTGGATCAAAGTTACATTTTTTTAAAATTTTAGGATTCAGAGCCCATTGGAGAATTATGTATTTGATAACTGTTATGTAAATGTAAATTAATTAATTGTTTGAGATAATGATGATATATCATTACAAAGTATACCATATTATATATGGTTAACGTTAATGGGTTAATCAGTTGTAGATTTATACGAAATCTAAGATTGGACAAAATATTGTTTGAAGGTTTTTGAAGTTGTTTAGAATGTCTGGTTCTTTGATTAGATGATGAATCTGGAGGCTGTTTTATTGGAGGTGATGAAAAATCACCTCCTGTTATCGACAGACGACGAAGAAATGGTGGTGAAAAACTTAAAATAATAAGATCATGGTTAGGGATGATGGTGGAACATATATATTATAAGCTTAAAAATATCTTCCACCTAGAAACTTTTTCATATGATAAGTGTTAACAAGAGTTTGAAATATAATATTACCTTATTTATAATTGGTAGTTATTTTTACATTGAATAAAAGTAAAATTTGTTTTGGATTCCACATCGGTTTATAAAGTGTAAAATCTTCTTAAATTATCAACTATCATTGATTAAAATAGTTATCCATAATAATTTATTCAAATATATTCTCATCAAATTAACACCAAAAGCAGAAATTGACTCATATTCAAAATTTTCTTTTAAAAAAAATGTTGAAATTAATAATACCAAAATCGGACCCAAAACTTGTTCCGTCGTTGAAGTGGAGGCTTCCGACCAACAACTTCCATATCCGACCCTTATAAATATTAGGGTTTGGCTGACCGGTACCATGGAAAACGGTTAGTGAGCATTAAATATAATATTGATTAAACTTTATAATAAAATTTAATTTTTTTTACTTATTTTTTATAAAAAAAGTTTTTTTTTTTAAATTTAAGACTATAGTTTTTAAATCACTTATTTTTTTAATTTAACATACACATATATAGTAGTTTATTTTAGAGAAAATTACCATTAAATACCCACTCAACTATCTAATTACCCATTAGTACCCGTTTTTTTGGATAATGTCACTTGGTACCTCGAACTGAAATTTAGACAAAACTACCCCCGACCATATATACCCGCTCATACCTTCACCTGTACTAACCTGGAAGTTGTTTGAAAAACGAACCTGAGATTTGTTTGAAAAACAAACATGAGAGTTGTTTGAAAAACATACCTGAGAGTTGTTTGCAACTCTCTCGATTTCCTGAGAGTTGTTTGCAACTCTCTCGATTTTCTGAGAATTTTTTGCAACTCTCTCGATTTCCTGAGAGTTGTTACTGGTGAAATTTTATTTTAAAAAAAATCATCAATGGATCTAGTTTTGTTCATTTAAAAAAAACAAAAGCGACGGTAATTTCATTTATTTTTTCCGAGCTCCGGTTTGAAAGATGTGAATCTTCTAAAATTAAAAAAAAAGTAAGAAAGATAAATTTTGGTTACGTGGTTGTTGATGAAGGCCGGAGGTAGTTAGGATATTGAAATAATATTAAGGTTTCAAGTGGTAATTAGGTAGTTGAGATGAGTATTAAGAGATAATATAACAAAGTTTGGATACTAGATAACAATAGAATAGTTGAGTAAGTACCTTAGGTGAAATTTCCTTTTATTTTATAAATTTTAAAGAGTAATATTTAAATAAGTTTTGTTTTAAAATTTTAAATAAAAAATTTATAAAATGAATATTAAATTAAACACAGATAATATGTTTCAATTCATATATTTTAAAATACATTTTCAACATTAAAGTTAATTTTATATTTTATTTATTAAAATATATTTTAAACTTATTATTATTTTTACAAGAACATTTCTTTTTACAAAATCTAATTTTATAGAATTAACAAGTTTTATTTAAACGTTTTAACAAATTAATAAATTATTCATTAAATTATATTATTATAATATTTGATGTTAGAAGGTAAAAACTATATATAAAAAGACACTTATATTTTTATAAAAATTTAATGATAGCTATTATTACTATTTTTAAAATTAAACAAACCATTAAAAAAACATAGAGAATTGCTAAAAAAAGGACAAAACTACTCCGGGAAGTCGCATGTTTTTTATTTTCAATATTTACAAAAATGTCACTAAGCAAAAAACCCTTGGAAGTCAAATTAATTACAAGTCATGCCATTTTAGAGTCCAAACTACTCCATGAATTTACAAACATAATTTCAAATCTCAACCTTAATTCATCTTCTTCAAACCTACTAAAAATAGAAACTTAACAACCAACAAAACCCATTTTTTCAAAAACTTCAAAACCTTTACGACATGGCCGGAAAGAGTCGGAAGCACTTCCCACGCAGAGCAGCATGGTCCCCGATGAGGTACATTTCATTTCCCTCTATCATTTTTGCGAAAAAATAGATTTTCAGAAAAAACCCGTTTTTGCTGTTCTTCGCCACCCTCTCGCGTGGACGGCACAACGTATGCCAATGAGAAGGCGTAGGATAGGATTGCCACGCCAATAAACGGCGTGGAGGACCTTCCATACGCCACACGTGTGGCGCATGGAGGGTTCCCTACGCCAGACGATGGCGTAGAGATGGTGGCCTACGCCTTCTACTTGGAGAAATGGGCTTAACTTATCCGAAATGCCGGTTTAATTAGTTTTTCTACTTCTTACATATTGTAGGAGGTGACCCAATATGATATTTCGCTTGTTTCGGACTATGCTAACCATTTCACCACTCACGACGAGTATAGCTTAGACTCGATGACCGAGTGGGTAAAACGTAGGGGGAAGACGTTGGGTTTTTTGATAAACGTAGCATCGAAGGAGGTAGGGAAAAGGGGGAGAACACCGAGAGTGGATTATCGGTGTGAGCGATCCAGAATTTTTAAATCGGCCGTTAAAAAGTGCGACCGTAAGCGTAAGGCTACCGGTAGCAAAAAAATAAATTGCCCTTTTTCATTTGGTAGGCAATCTGGTAAAAGGAGACGATAAGTGGGCTCTTAGTATCCTTTCCGGGAAGCACAACCACGAACCGATTAAGTATGCCGAAGGACATTTGCAATGGTCCAAGTTAAAACGGAAGGAAAAAGAGCTCGTTGATCTTTTGACGGTGAACGGGACAAGTCCGCGACAAATATTTGGTGCTTTGAAAAAGACCGATCCGGAGAATGCTTCAAATATTTGTCACGTTTACAATCACCGTCAAAGAACGAGGATGGTTGAAAACGGCGGTCGATCCAAATGCAATGCTTGTTAGTTAAATTACAATTGCACAAGTACAAGTATTGGGTTCGGACGGGGAATGACGGCTCTAACGTCATAACCGATTTGTTTTTCGCACATCCTCTTAGTATTGATTTACTACGGACCTTCACACGCTTGCTAATTATGGATAGCACGTATAAAGTTATTCGTTACGGGATGCCTTTGTTCGAAGTAGTCGGGGTAACATCGACCAACAAAATGTTTTGCATTGGTTTCACGTTTATGGTGAGTGAAAAACAAGACAACTACGAATGGTCATCGGGATGCTTGAAAACGGTAATGGAAGAGAATGATTGTGAATTACCTTGTGTTATCGTTACGGACCGTGAATTAGCCTTGATGAACAGCATCGAAAAAAATTTCCCTAACGTTAGTCACATGTTATGCGAGTGGCATATCAATAAAAATGTTAGCGGGAGAACAACAAAAATGTTTCAAGATGGAAATATGGCTAAAAATTTTTTAGCGTCTTGAACGACGTTATTTCATCTAATACCGTTGAGGTGATGAACAAGAGGTTGGCTAAGATGCGGTCGGTGTTCAAAGACCAAGATAAGGCGGTGGATTACGTGCTTGACTCGTGGATTACGCTTTATAAAGAGAGGTTTGTTCACGCTTATACTAACAAAATCATGCATTTCAATAATCACACCTCTAATAGGGCGGAAAGCTCGCATGCTACATTGAAAAAATATGTCGGGTCTAGCTGATTGGATTTCGATGGGTTTTGGGATAAAGTACACGGCTTGTTAGCGATGCAACATTCGACCATTAAAGAATCGATGAAGCTTAGCAAGTGCCGTCTGATGAATCCGGATTTTCTCACCACTCACTGTAGAAACCGGACATGGGAAATTCGGACAAAAACCACCCACTGAACCATCCGAACAGGACTAAAGTATTAAAAACTAATCACTTTATGACTAAGCTAATTCCTAGACTGCTTAATAAACTAATGGGTTATTGAACTCGACCCGATTTCATAAGTACGACCCGAAAGCCCATGTGGCCCAGAATGAAGGGTATAAATACCCAACCACTTTGATTAATGAGGGTAATGAACATTTAATACAACCAGACAGCTCAAATATCTCACTACAAACCACTTAAACATTAAATACCCTTGAAACACCACAAAACACCTGACAAAATTACCCTTAAACTCATATAATTCACACCAAATTGGCGACCACAGTGGGAGGAGAATGTACCTGAATCAAGCATTCGAAACCATCAAGAAAAACCAGTTTGGATGAATCCAGACGAGCAGGAAATGCCACCAGCTTTGGCGGAAGTGGTGGGAGAAAACGATGAATATACGATCGAGGAGCGAGATAAACTAAAAGTTGAGATAAAGGCCTTAAGGGCTGCTAAAAGGGCGGAGATGGGTGTGAAAGAAAAGTCAAAAGTGTCAGCAGTTCACCATACTGACAACCCAAGAGAGCATGAGCCATCAAAGACTCATGTTTGCACTAAAAAGACTCATGTTAGTTCGAAGAAGTCTCACCAGTCCAAACCGGTGGAGAGCTCAGATTCAGACTTAGAATCTTCTAGCAGCTCCTCAAATGAAGATGGAGTCGAAGAATCTCTATCAACCAGCAGTAATGAAGGCTATTCTAAGAAGAAACAGAAGTTAGACAAAAAGTATTCAAGGAAAAGGGATAGGCATGGAAGGTCGAAGAGGCATCTGGGAAAAGGGTTGTCTCATAGTCACAGCCATGGCCGGAGGTACGTAGACCGATTACTAATGGATCATTTTTCCTTTCATGATGAGCCAGGTATCTTTGCAACTCCCAACGAGGATATTGTATTCAGTCGTGGCCGGAATTGGAGACAATCTTCATTGTCCTCCAAGATACTGTCCGGAAACCTTCCTAAGAGGTTTGGCAGTACAAAGATGGAAAAATACGATGGGAGTAAAGATCCAGATAACCATCTGGAGCAATTCAAAAAATTTATGATGAACTTTGATGATGATGATGATAAGCTACTCTGTCGAGCATTCTCCCAGTCTTTTATGGGGAGTGCTCTGAAGTGGTACAATAGTTTTCCACAAGGCTGCATCAGAAATTTTGACACTTTTTGGGTGGCCTTCCGAAGATACTTCGTTGGAAGTAAAGAAGTGAAGGGCAATGGAGACACTATTATCCATTGTGTCCAAAAACCAAATGAATCTTTGAAGGAGTACATAAGTCGCTTTGTGAACACCAAAAATAGACTAGCCGATTGCTTTGAACAAGTAACAATAGCTTCTCTGAGGCAGGGTTTGAACTTTGGCAATTTGGTTGATTCAGTAACCAGGAAAAAGGCCATGACATGGGGAGGTTTACTGAATCAGGTCGGCAAACAGATTAATGTGGATGAAACAAAGAAAATCAGGGTGCACCGGCAGGTGAGGTCTGCTCCAGTTGTACCAAATCAATACCAGAATCAGTCCGGGTATAAGGCCAAGGAAGTCGGACAAGGTCAAAATAAGGCCAAGGCTCAATCCCACCCAGCTGCACCAACTCAAAGCCAGCAATCTAGAAATAAGCGAGGACCTTGGGTTCAACCGGAGTGGTTTGCTGAACTAAAAGAAAATGTAGCCACCATTTACGATAAAACGAAAGACGAAGTACATTTCAGAAAGCCGGCTGCATTATAATCTCCCAGGGAAATTCGAAATAATAGTTTTTGTCAGTATCATCGTGATACTGGTCATACCACTGAAGATTGCATCGCGTTGAAACAAGAAGTACATAATTTGATTGAGAGAGGGAAGTTGGGGGCATATGTTAAAAGAAGAAGTGAAAATAGGCCTGATAATGCTCATCGGACTGGCGCGAACAATGCAGGGGCATCGGCTCCGGATGGGGCTATGGTGATAATTGAAAGGTTTGATGTAGAATCAGAGTACTTGGATCCTGATCCAACCCGAAACAAGGTGGATGTTATCACAGAGCGTTGCAAGACGGTGTCCGGACTCATCAGCTTTTTTGAGTCACTTAGAATATTTGGGGAAGACACCATGACTGCACCAACTGCTTCTTCGAGAAAGAGGCATGTACATACTTTAGCCACTCAGCTGGAAGGAGGCATGACTTCCTATCAATTGCAAATTCCATTTCTCTTTATTGTTTTCGATGAAGATGAATTGAGGGATATAGCTGGTCCTCATGAAGATGTTGTTGTAATAGGAGCCTCCATTGGGGGCAATGACATAAGACGAATTTTGATGGACACCGGCAGTTCAGCCAATATCCTCTTTTTAACTTCTTATAAACAGATGAAGAATCCAGCAGTGATTCAGCGTTTGAACAGGTCAATAGTGGGTTTCACTGGAAACTCAGCTAATGTAATTGGAGAATTCGAAGAGGAAGTTCTATTAGGCAAGGGCCCTTTTAAGAAGATGGTCAGAATACTTTTTGTTGTGGTGGATTTTCGTACGTGTTACAATGCCATTTTAGGAGATCTTGGCTCTCCAGGATGCATGATGTGGCTTCAACAGTCCACCAATGTCTGAAATATGATGTGCAAGGACAAGTGGGAGTTGTCTGAAGCAATCAGAAGGTAGCAAGGGAGTGTTATGCAACAACACTAGCCCCTCGAACTTTGGGGGCAGTTCGAATCAGTAAGGATTCGCAATTTGAGGGGCCCTCTGGGGAGAGGGCGAAATTGATGACCCTAGAGAGACCCGTAGTGTTTTAATACCTATCGAATAAGTTGAAACTCACTCTATGGCTGAAGAAAGAAGTGTCAAGATCGTGTCCAAGATGAAATCGGAATTAAAGAGTAAAGTGTTAGCCTTTTTGAAAAACCATCAGCATGTTTTCTCCTGGTGCAATGCTGATGTAACCGGAGTGACAACAGATATTATATCACACTAATTATCCATCCGGAGGGATATAACACCTGTTGTACAAAAGAGGAGAGCTTTTTTTACGGAAAAGGCTGATGTCATAGTGCAAGAGGTTGACCGACTTACTAAAATGAGACACATAAAGGAATCTCAATACCCTTTATGGACAGCCAATCCGGTGCTAGTAAAGAAGAAAAATGGAAAGTGGCGTATGTGCATTGATTTTACAGATCTCAATAGAGCTTGCCCAAAAGACCTATATCTTGTCCCTCGAATTGATCAGTTGGTGGACTCCACATCTGGGAACAAGCTATTGTCCTTTATAGATGCCTTTCCGGGAATAATCAAATTCAAGTAGATCCAAAGGATCAAGAACATACTACATTTGTTACTGATAGGGGCCTCCATTTTTACAAAGTGATGCCATTTGGGTTAAAGAATGCGGGGGCTACTTATCAGAGATTAATAAACAAGGCTTTTACTAATCAGATTGGAAGAAACGTGGAAGTCTACATTGATGACATGATGGTAAAGAGTGTGGACGAAGAGCTACACTTGGCAGATCTTCAAGAAACCTTTGTCAACTTGGTAAAGGTAAATTTAAAATTGAATCCAAAAAAGTGTGTTTTCGGGGTGCAGTCCGGAAAATTCTTAGAGTATGTGATAAGTGAGAAGGGCATACAACCAGATCCAGACCAGCTTAGTGCTTTATTGCAGATGAAGCCTCCTCGGAATATTAAAGAAGTACAAAGGTTGACTGGGAGGTTAGCTGCTCTAAACCGTTTTATCTCAAGGTCTTTGGATAGGTGTGCACCGGTTTTTCAAACTTTAAAAGGTGCAAAAGAGTTTAATTGGTCTCCCCAATGTGACCAGGCTTTCGATGGAATTAAGAAGCAATTATCCTCCCCTAAAACTTTGTCTAAATTTGTTGATAGAGAGACACTCTACATATACTTGGCAGTTTCTGATTGCGCCCTAAGTGCAGTGCTAGTTAGGGAGGTGGATAATTATCCTCGTCCGGTGTACTATATCTGTAAAAGCTTGATTGATGCAGAAAAAAGATATTTGAAACTTGAAAAACTAGCACTGGCCTTAGTAATTGTTGCTAGGAAAATGAGGCCCTACTTTCAGTCTCATTCGATCATTGTTCGGACATCTTTTCCCTTGAAAAATGTTCTTCAAAAGGCAGATGTTTCAAGCAGAATGACCAAGTGGTCGGTGGAACTGGGAGACTATGATATTGATTTTTCCCTCGTACAGTAGTCAAGGCTCAGATTGTTGCTAATTTCCTAGTTGAATTTCATTCAAACAGAGACACCAAACAAGCAACGGTTGAAAAAACTAAGAAAGTATGGGTTGCCCGGACTGATGGAGGATCGAGTACTATGGGTTGTGGTGCTGAGATATGTTTAACCTCTCTGTACAGTGACAAAATGTACCAGTCTATATGTTTTGCTTTCAGGGCTTCCAATAATGAGTCCGAGTATGAAGCTGCTATAGTTGGCTTGAAATTAGCTCTCATTTGTGGAGCCAAAAAGGGTCAGTTTAATGAGCGATTCTCAGCTTCTTATCCATCATGCACAGGGTCAATCTGAGACCAAAAAGGACCAGCTGGTTAAATACTTATGTGTTCTCAAAGAAGTGGCACTTAGTTTTAAAAACATTACCTATGAGCACATACCCCGAACAGAAAATACGCTAGCAGACTCCTTGGCAACCATAGCCTATTTTGAGTCTTATCCTTGGATTCATGTGCAAGAGTGTCCATCCATTCAAATCAATCCAGACAAGGAAGAAGAAAGTTTGAATATACAAGTAAATCAACCTCAAGATTTGAGATTTCCTCTTTTCCAGTACCTCTGAGATGGCATTTTGCCTCCGGAAAAAGTAGTGGCAAGAAAAGTAAAGTATAAGGCTCGTGGTTTTGTCATCTTAAGAGATTTTCTTTACAAAAAAATCCTTTAGTATGCCTCTTTTACGATGTTTGGGGTTTGAAGAGTCCCAAATGGTGCTCTCCGAATTGCATGATGGCGAGGGATCAGCACACTGTGGGTTCAGGGCTCTAACCAGAAGGGTCTTGTTAGCTGGGTACTATTGGCCCTCCATAATGCAAGATGCCAAGGAATTGGTAAAAAAGTGTGATCCATGCCAAAGATACAGTAATGAAATTCATACCCCAGCTGTCCCATTAGAGTCAATTTCTGAGCCAATACCTTTTGCTCGTTGGGGGGTAGATTTGGTGGGACCTCTACCCATGGCATCCGGAGGATGCAGAACTATAATAGTTGCTATTGATTGCTTCTCAAAGTGGATTGAAGCAACCCCATTGGCAGGAACTACTTTGAAAGTTGTGATAAAATTCATCCTATCTAATATTTGCTGCAGATTTGGGGTTCCACAAAAGATAACCACAGACAATGAGCTACAGTTCGATAACAAGGATGTGGATAATTTCTGTGCCTCTAGAGGGATTCAACACTGTTTCTCTTCTCTTTTTCACCCACAGGTAAATGGTCAAGTTGAAGTAGCTAACAGAACCATACTGTCCGGTCTTAAAAATAATCTAGAAGGGGCTGCTGAAAGTGGCCAAGTTATCTACAAGAAGTATTATGGGCTTACCGGACCACTCCCGGGGCTGCAACACAAGAATCCTCATTTGCCTTGGTATATGGTATGGATGCAATAACTCCCATAGAGGCCACACTCCCTTCATTTCGAGTCCACCATTTTTCCGAACAAGCTAATGAAGAGGCAATCAGAAGCCAGCTTGACTTGATGGAAGAAAGAAGAGTCAAGGCTCACCTTAAAGTCACACACTATCAGGGTTTAATAAGAAGCAAATTTGCTTCCAGAGTCAAAAGGAGGGATTTTCAATCAGGTAAAAGTCTTCCTGCATACCAAGGAGAAGGAGTTCGGCAAGCTAGCTCCAACATGGGAAGGACCCTATGTGGTTAGTGAAAAGCTTAAGCCTGGGACAGACAGGCTCAAAGATAAAGATGAAAGAATTTTGAATCACCCCTGGAACATTGAACACATTCGGTTGTATTTAGAATAAAGACTATGTAAATATTTACTTTTTTAAAGTCCATGTAAAATTTGGGGGTATACACTTTCCTACCCTGGTGGTGCGGGGAGGTTTTAATGAGGTGTCTGGGTTTTTTAATAAAATTCGATGCCTTCTTGATAAATTCGAAGTGGTTTGACTTCGAATTAATTCGGTGGAGTGATGACCATTTAAACACTTGTCATCAGAGAATTTAAACACTCTCACTTTAAAATATTCAAAGGCCATTTAAATACGGGCCATCAAAATTGGAAAACTATAAAACAATATAAGAGTTGTGTAAGACGAAACTGCCCCGCAGATACCGGGGAATGATATTAAATTTGTAAAATGCCTTGGCCATCCAAGGACTTTAGAGTTTTAAAGAGAAGGTTTGTCCGGACAAGGGCCATACATGGTTACAAAATTGTCTTGGTCATCCAAGGACTTTAGTCACAAAAATTAAAGAAAAATATGGTTAAAACTTTAAGGCTGAGCTTTCTTGGATGGCCCAGCCTCACTTGGTTTCTTTTTGGGATCCTCGATCTCCTCATCTAGACTCTCTCCAGTATTTTCATCTTCATTAGTGGTATCATCCCAACCACTGGAGTAGCCGTGCTTATCACCATCAGCCATGGTGTGGTGAGGGAGGTCTTCGTATTCCATGAATCTCCATAAATCTCCCAGTGTCCTCTTCGGGAATTTCTCATGAAAGAGCAAGACCATGTCCGATTTGACTTCGGAATTCCTTTCCTCTTGGGAGTCTATCACCTTGTTGGTGTATGCATCAATTCGGGCTTGGATTGTTTTCTCTTGCTCTTTTACCTTGCTTGGCCCTAGACACATCATCCTCAAGAGAAATTTTGTCACTGGTTAGGGTCTGAATGATGTTGTCTTTGTCCTTCACCTCCTCTTTTGAAGTAGAAAGATTCTTCTCCAAGTCAGAATACTTGGATTGCAGTTCTTTCACAATCCCCTCCGAAGTGGCCAGCTTGGTGGCCAAGTCCTCCTTCCCCTTCTTCAGCTCCTCATTTTCTCTCTTTAATGCCTCAAGACTCTGGTTGGCAGTAAAGAGGTCACTAGACAAACTCTCCTTGTCAGAATTGAGTATGTTGATGATGGTTGACTGGTTTCGCACTTGCTTCTCCAAGTTGAGCACCGGTTGAATATTTCTCAACAGGGAGTGGGTCATCATATCCTTCTCTCCTGAAACAGTAAAAGATTTACCATTGAAAGTGACTATGTTCGAAGAACTTGGGGGGAGGTAAGGGTCAGCAAAGTCATCATTCTCAAGGTCTTCAAAGTAAAGGCCAATCCCTTGAAGGCCACTGATGTCTACCCCATCAATGTTGATGTCCCATCTGGCGCCCTCTCCAGTGTGAAAGTCCCCTCAAGCGCCCTCTCCGGCGTGAAAGTCACTTTGGATTTCCTCTGATTGAGTTGGGTCTGTTGGGTCGACCGGGGGAAGAGACTCTGAAGGCTGGAGAGTAATTTCATCTCTCTTTGAGGTTTTGTTCTTCTTAGCTTCCCTATCTCCACCTTCTGCTCCCCGTTTTCGATCCTTCCTGGGAGCTTTTGGGGGCTTTGGAGATCCAACTGCCACTTTGGTACTCTCGTTTTCTACCACTTGTAGCAAAGCAGCATCAATCCTTCCTTGGTCCTGACCCTCCTGGTTTGTTGGGACAGCTTCCTCAACATCACCTGTGTTGACCTAGCCACGCCTTGCTTAGCCTTGCCTTTCTTGCCCTTCATTTTGCTTGGGGCTTTAGCTCTGTCCGGCAAGGCTAGCTTTCCATCTTTTGCATCTCTCTTCTGAAGAATCACCTCTGGAGGAGGTGGAGTAGTTAATTCCTCCCAAGACAAGTCTCTCCGGCCAGTTGTATTCCAGAGATGGGATCTTACCAGGTTGCCTCCGGTAAAACAGTTGTGGAAGCGGTTTCCCTATTTCTCAGCAGCCCAAGCATTTAGCTTGGCACAAGTGGTCTGCCCCTCCTCTAAGTAGTCATTAAAATTCTTCGGCAACACTACCAAAAAACAAAAGAAGAGAAATTAAGAAAACAAACTTATTATAAGAAAAGATAGAAAAATCTAATGAAACTGTGCTCTTCCATCTGCTGGTAAGCATGCTTGGATTTTCACCAGCTTTAATCTTCCTCCCATTCTCCCAAGCACCGCTGATAAACAAAAATTGAGTCGTCCAATTCTTCTCAGACTCAAGCAAGTCATCCACCACTTTGTAATTGTCACCCATATTGTAATGGTAGAAGGGGATGGCATGGTTTCTGCAAAGGCTGGCCACAATAGCAAACTGCTCCATCGGAAGTGGGATTCCGGAGAGCGTGGAGGCTATGATGCAAGCCATGAGGGTGTACCAAGCATTGGAGCTCAGTTGGCTTTGGCAGAGTTTTATCAGATGGAAATATCTGACGATCTCTGGGTCCAAGGGAAACCTAAGCCCCCGGTTGAATAGCCCCGTGTAGAAAACTATCTCACTGAGCTTGCAATCCATTGACGTCTCCGGATCAACCGGTATCCTCATTTTAACATTTTCTGGGATCCCCCACTTCGTCCGGATCCGGCCCAGTTCAGCTGTGTGAATAAAGCGTAATTGATCTTCTGCATGGCTAGCAGATACTTTACACTCACTTTGTGGAAGCAAGGTCCCACTTTTCCTACGAGGCACTCCGGCAGGTCCGGGTGTTTTAAACATAACTTCTCCTTGCCCTTTATCTTCTTGCCAATGGCAGTCTCACTCGTCTGCCCGGAGACGTCGGTCTCAAAAGGGGCTTCTTCAACACTGTCCTCCATTACGTCTTCCATTACCATGGAAGGGTTATCAGTTGTTTTGGGGAGGGAAGTGCTAGTGGTTGGCTCAGTAAGCTGTCCGGATGGCTGAGCACTGCTTTCTTTTGGTGGTCTGGAGTCTGGCTGGGACTCAGATCCGGAGGGTTCGTTTCGAAGGCTTGAACTGGTGGCCTCCGGACCGGACAGTTTGTCCTTAGGAACTTCAATGGGCGCTTCTGACCCTAAAATTTTGTCTTTGGCCCCAGATTTTGGAGATTTAGACTGTGGAGCAACAGCCTGGCCTTTTACTAAGCCGCCTCTTCGTCGAAGGGTTAGCTTTTCTGGGGAGACGTCAACATCCGATCCTAATGCTATGAATGTAGAGGGTCTCCTAGTACTTGTAACTGCTTGCTCTTGTTCAACAACAGGCTCCGACTCATGGACCGATGAGCCTGAGATGATCGGGTGAAAGACTAGGTTGAAATAACCTTCAAGGTTTGGAGCTTTTGGCAGAAGACGAACCTCGATCAGGCTCTGAGTTTGGTGTTTCAGGTTTATCAATAGGAGAGACTGGGAGGCCTACAGCAATCCGCCTTTCTCATTCGACCCTTTGTGCTTTCTCTAACTCCGACAGATTCAGCCACCCACCTTTTACTAGAGCGTTTCTTGCTATAAACATAAACTTATACTAAAATGGGTTTTTGGAAAAGAGAGATAGAAGCTTTGAAGATTAGAAGTGAAAAGATGATGAAGATGGTAAAACAGTGAAAAATGAGTTAATTGATACTAAAGAGGCAATAGATACCTTGAAACCTAGGAGAATACGAGAAGATAGAGTAATGATTAGAGACGGCGCTGACATCACCAACATTAATTGAAGAGGTTACTTTTCGAAGTAAGTGGGAGCGCCGTTCTAGGATAAAAACGACTGGTGAGGCGAATCAGAAAGGGACACGTGTCCCACGACCTGTGGCAAAACCTTTGAGTTTCCGAGAAGTTTTGCCAGTCCAGATAAAACCGTTATACAAATCGAAATCAGTCCGGACATTGTTATAGACGCTCATGAGCGATTTTTTAGGTTTTGCTAAAGGCCTTTGAACATAACCTAAAAAAGGGGCTACTGATGAGTCCGGATTTTCTCACCACTCACTGTAGAAACCAAACAGGGGAAATTCGGACAAAAACCACCCACTGAACCATCCGAACAGGACTAAAGTATTAAAAACTAATCACTTAATGACTAAGCTAATTCCTAGACTGCTTAATAAACTAATAGGTTATTGAACTTGACCCAATTTCATAAGTACGACCCGAAAGCCCATGTGGCCCAGAATTAAGGGTATAAATACCCAATCACTTTGATTAATGAGGGTAATGAACATTTAATACAACCAGACAGCTCAAATCTCTCACTACAAACCACTTAAACATTAAATACCCTTGAAACACCACAAAAAACCTGACAAAATTACCCTTAAACTGAAATAATCCAAACCACCGTCTAATTCACAAATTCCAAGATTTTAAACCGTTCAAATTTTTACGGGGGTACGTATCACCTATTGCATAGGCGATAGTATACGATAACTATGTTGATAAAAGCGTTGGTGAAAAATCTTCATGCGCTTGCACCGATCGTACGATCCATGGTTTGCCGTGTTCCCACGAACTTGAGGCAATCCGAAGAGTGGACGGTCATGTACCTACTCGGATTATAGATGAGCATTGGAAGAGACTAGATATCATTCCGCGCGTTAAACTCACCGGTGAAGAAGAGGTCAAATTTAATTTCACAAATCTAAATATGAAACTTGAAGAGTTTGATGTTTACGAACAAAATCATTGGCTCAAAACATTTCAAAAAAATTTGGATTCGTCGACTACAATCCTTTGCAAACCCCTCGAGAAGGTTAAAACCCGCGGTAGAACTCCCGGACGTGTTGGAAGCCGTGGTCATGGACGGGGTCAGGGTCGCGTTAAAGGTAGCAAAGTCCAACATGATTATTCTACGAAAAGGGATCCTTTGTATCACGAATACGTCGAACAAGAAATGTTCGAGTCCCACGATAGTGCCAAAACTCCACGAGTGGTAACACCCGCCGCTAGTATAACAACCCCGGTCGGCAGTCTCGGTAGCACCGCAAGAACGGTCGTCGCACATACTCCTACTAATTCCGGAGCAAAACCGCCAAAAAATAAAGCCAAACGGGTTCAATACGTTGGTTTAGGCACTCCGGTTGCGTCGAACCACATCACTGCTATACCGCCATTCTCGGCTAAACCATTCCCGGCGAGATTACCTAATGTCTTGGACTCGAGATTTTCAAAAGACATACCTCAATATATGCGTCCTTTCATAAGCCGAATTACAAATGTAATGCCCGAAGGTAATTGTGGTTTTAGAGCCATCGCGCATAGTATGGTTGGTAACGAAAGTGGATGGCTAATGGTTAGAGAAGACTTGGTTCACGAGCTAAAGAGCGATCGAGAGTTTTATAAACGGGTTGCATATTACGACGATGAAAGCAAAGTCGATAAGGAGATAAACCGGTTGACTTTTAATAAAGAGAAGGCACCTTTTGCAAATTGGATGTCCTTGCCTAGTTGCGGAAAACTAGTCGCGACAACATTCAATTGTGTTTTCTATTGCCTCGCTCTCGGTGAAAGTACGACTTACCTACCGGTGAAAAATGCACCGCCCAACGATGATTCTTTAAAGGAGATGGGCGTGTCATTTGTCAATAAAAACAATTTTGTTCACGTGAGCAAAGTACTTTTAGTTTCGCATGCATTTAATCATTTATTTTCTTGACGCACATTGATATTCAATGTGGATTTGTAGGTTGACTTGGTTAAATGGTCACCTTTACCGACAATAGATCCAACGTGGATGCGAACGGCGAGAGAAGACGCTATTTCTTGGTCGATCCCTTTGCTAGATAGAGTCCGTATATTTTTAAGACTGCAAAATCCCACGCCGACACAATCCGTTGAATTTGATGACCCCATAGTGGACTTAACCAAAGATTGATATTTGAGTTGGTGTTGTAATATTTAGTTTTGAATCAAATTTATTTTGTGTTTGGTTATGTTGTTTTTTTGTTGTAAACTCATTTCGTATTGTATTCACGTTCCATTTTGTGTTCAACATTATTTTAAAAAAAATTGAATTCACAATTTCATAGGTAGACGTTTTCGCCGCCATGATGGCGTAACTGACAACGTGCACGCCAACGGTTGACGTGTACCGACGTCTACACGCCAATCGTTGGCGTGGGAATACTACTGTACGCCATTTGGCTGGCGTATACGAATGTTTTTAGCCTTTGTTCCAAAAAACAGAGGCTCTTTAAGATTTAACCCTATTGCCGCCACACGTTGGCGAAACGGGCTTCTCCTACGCCATTGTATGGCGTCAATAGGGTAAACCCTAAATTCCATAGATTATGTTGTTGTTTTTTTAATCACCTTTAATTTTAATCTAATTTGAGGTTAATTAAATTAAGTAGACGGCTAATGTTAGCAATTTTTAAAGTTCGAATTTAAATTTAATTGTTGATTTAAAAAACTGTTCCATGAAGTCAAACAAGCTGAAACACAAACTAAAACATAAAAGGGAACATGACCTGGAACATTAACTGAGACATAAACCGAAACATCAAATGAAACACAAACAGAAATACAAACTAAAACATAAAAGCGAGCATAAACTGAAACATTAACTTAAATATGAACTTAAACACAAACTGTATTAATAACTCAAACTTATCTATCAGGCCAGTTCCATTTCATCGCCTTCCTTTCTTCTTTCTCATCCTGGTAGTCAATGATTTCCGCTAAGCGGATGTCGATAATGTCAGAACGGACCGCATCCAGCTGATCATCTGTTATAGAATCTGTGACCTGGCAATAGAACCGGTTACATGCAACACGACGTTCAAGCTCGGTGAGGCCATAAACTGGATGACGACGGAATGTGACTAGGACTGACCACATAGCCTTCACCTCATCAACACGCCTTGAAATTCTTAGCAGCTGGACACCATCCCTTCAGTATAAGAAGTACATCTGGCATAACAATGCCTCAAAGTATGCTTTACGCCCCTCTTCCATGTGCGTGTTGCGAACTTCGATCGATGCTTCCAATAGATTTTGATCTTCCAACTCATTCCATGGACACAATTTTTTGTTCGGTTTTTCAACTTCATTACCCTTCTAGGTGTGGATAGAACGTGTATTTATAGATAATTTTTTTTTCGGATAACATAATCCAGTTAGACGAATTAAAATGTGACACCTGTAAATTTAGGGGGAAGAAAGATAAGGATACAGACGAACACCTAAATTACTCAGTGAAGTTGCATAGATTATTAAATTCAACCGGGACCCACCAATAACTCCAACCGGTATAATAACTTCCGCCAACATAAAAACTCCCGCCAAAAAATACCCACAAACATTTTAATTCCCTCCTCAGTAAACACCCGCCAAAAAACACCCGTCAAATTCGATTCTCATTAACCCAAAAACTCACGCCAACGCAATAGCTTCTGCCAAGAGTAACTATACTATATAAACATGTCACAAACTACAACATTTCATAATAGAAACCAAGAGTCTACTTACAAAAAAACACAAACACTTGAATAGATGGAGTTTACAACTGATGAAGACTATCATTTTCTTACGGCGGTGAGGGTTGTCTACCGAGAAATGGGGGTAACGATGCGTTCTTCGACCGTCTCCTATGTCAGATGTATTTCAACTATGGGCATTTAGGAGCAGGATACGTTCAAGTGCGAAATCGTGATGAAATCAAAAGCAGGTACCGCTTCGTCCAACCGCTCACCCCTCTGCTATTCCAGCCAGCTAGAATTAAGAAAGAAACACCTATGGTCTGGAACGTGACGGTAGCAGACTACATCAGTAGGGATATGGTGGCGTATCTGGAGGATAGGATTGCGGCAAGGAATGATGGGGACGATTCGGATGACAATTTGGGATACGATTTCGATGACTAATCATTTCACTATTTCTGTGTTTGTGTGTTCGAGTTGTTATATTTAGAGTAGTATGTGTTTAAATTAAGTTACTCCAGAATGTGTGTTGTTTTAGGTAGTACTACTATTTCAATTATGTTTGAATTGTGTTTGAATTATGTTTCAACTCTGTTTAATTTACGTTTCAATTATGTTTCAATTACGTTTCAACTTTCCTTCAATGTACTATAGTTTTAAAACAACCAAAACATCTAAGCAATTGCGAAAATACAGAAACATTAACTTCAAACTTCAAACTGAGTAACCGTATAGTACGTGTATCAAAAAACAAACAAACCATCAAAGTAACCGACAACAGTGTTAAAGCATCATACAAACCAAAATACAACATAGTATCTAAGCAAGTCTCCTGGAAGTGGACAAAACACCCTAGTAAGCCCCAGACAGACGATCAAAATCATGATCAAACTCACCCACTCCAGGAAACAACGAGATCCTGCGTATACCAGCACGCAAATGTCGGATGATAGCTCCCTCTCGATCCTCATGCACATAGTCATCGAGCGAGTAGATTGCGGTGTTGATGAGGTCGAACCAGCTAATCCTCTGATGAAGGAGAAGGTACTCAGGCTCACAAAAAGACTCAATCTCGTCTCCCACCATCGCTCCCAAAAACCCTGATGCAACTTGTTGCTCTTCCATTCCTCCCAATCATCCGGATCAAATGCATACGCCATCGTCTTTGGTTTTCTCCTTGACTTTGACTGCATATCTACCAAAGGATGCGCAATACCCCTCTAGACACGGATAAACTGCCGCTGAACTCGCTCTGGATAGTATCCCTGAGAGTGCTCCACACCACATATGACATGTCGAAACCACGCTATATTTTCGAACAGGAAATGATCGCGTATACCACGATAAGGATCAAACAATACCTGCAATACAAACGGATATGAACATAAACACATAAAAAAATAAGTCTTGGGATCACTAAAGAATAGGACTTACATCGCTCTCTTCCAGGTTGTTGACGGAGATACGAAGGTTCAGCTTCGTCCAGGAGTCAGATGCTGCTGCAGTTGTATCCCATCTACCAATAGTGGGTTGGCGCTCAGTGTAAGTGGAACGAGTAACAGGACGGAGCATGAAAAAATGATCATGTATCCATGTGTCCAGCAAACCGATACATCCGGCCATAGTCCTCGTGTCGTGAAGGGAGGCCTCACCCAGAAGGTGGTACAAGTAAGCGAGAACCGCACTACCCCATGAGTACCTACCGACACCCTCCTGAGTCAAATCGCGCAACAAAAACAAATATTTGTAATTGGAGTACATGTTGCTCTTGTCCGGGAATATGACCGTGCCGAACATATGCAATATATAGGCGCGGGCAGCCGCATCCACCATCAGATCACTGAGATCAGGGCTGTCATCGCAGAACTCTGGCCCACTAAACCTACTCCGGAGCCATTTAAACCCCAAACCAACACCCTTGCACTTCTCAACCTCCGTCACGAAGGATAATTCATCCACCATAAGCAGTTCAGCGCACTCGTGCATGACCATAGTCTTGTCAGATATAACAGGAAACACAGCAAGCTCACCATGAACTAGGAGTCCCAAAATGGTGTGGACGTCGTCGAGAGTAATCGTTATCTCTCCGAACGACAAATGGAAAGTATTAGTCTTCATATGCCACCGCTCTAGAAAAACCTCCATCATGTTGGAGTGTGTGTGCATGTGATAGAACGACTCTATGAGACGACCGAAAGGAGTGGCGTCAACTACGACACGTACCCTAGTCTGTGCAGCCAAACTCCATGCTCTATGACTAGGATGATGGGCATATAGCCGCATCTCTCGCTCCTGAAAAGATTTGTTCAAATTAGCATACGACAAAACTAAACAATCATAAAATGTCAAATTTGAATTTTGATATTACCTCTTCTATCCCAAGGTTGTATGCAGTGTGAGAGATGAAAGCCTCGCCGAATAGCGATGGCAATCTGGACGGAGGAGGAGCTCTACGCTGCCCTGTAGGTGGGGGAGGATGGCGTCGTCTGCGGGAAGCGGAAGCAGAAGCAGAACTCGAGTCGGACGCATGCGGTCCGAAAACTATAGGCAGCTCATCCATCGGAACTGCTGAATCGGCAGCTAAAATGGACTGACCAGGTTCCCGTACCCTACTCCGCTTTTTTATTCTCCTCGTCCGCGAGCCATCCGCAGACTGTGCGGCGTCGCCATGATCCATCACCTGAAATAGAAAACGTACTAAATGTCAAGTTTCGTCGAAAACACAAATTGTCATGCTCGAAGCGTTTTTAGACAGATAATAGGATAAACCAGGTTAACACACATCAAAGAACAAGAATAAACTGGTCTCGTGCCATTCCGGTAAAAGTGTTCTTTGCCACACGGGGGCGAAAAACAAGGTTCGTATGCCATCGTGTGGCGTAGGCTGGGTTTCCTACGCCATAGCGATGGCTTGGAATCGTAAGTCTACGCCTACAAGAGGCGTACACCCAGGATCCCACGCCATCGCTCTGGCGTAGGAAACCCAACCTACGCCACACGATGGCATACGAACCTTGTTTTTCTCCCCCGTGTGGCAAAGAACACTTTCGCCATGGCAGAAGCTTCAAGCTTCTACCAGATCCTACCAACACGCATAAAACCCTTAAAACTACACTACTAGCCTAACTAAACCTAACTAAACTATCTAACAACAACAAAATCAACTTACAATAGGTTGTTTCGATTCCGATTCGGTGAATTTCCTCGCCGGTGTCGATCCGGTTCCTTTTTCTTACTCCGATTTGGTTTTCCGGTGAAGATTTCGCCTTCGGTGGGTGCTGGTGTGTTCGGTCGTAGTGGGTGCCGGTGGTGTGGGAAAATCGGCTAGGTATGGCTTTAGGTGAGTGGGTTTGGAGAGAAGAGAGGTTAGGTGTGTTCGGTCGTAGTGGGTGCCCGTGGTGTGGGAAAATCGGCTAGGTAGGGTTTTGGGTGGGTGGGTGGGTTTGGAGAGAAGAGAGGTTAGTTTTGTTTTAATATTTAGGTTAGACTTTAATTTTATATTTAAGTTAGGATGAGTTTTAATTTTACATTAGTTTAGTTTTAATTTAATTTAGTTTAGTCTAGTTTAATTTAATTTAGTTTAGGTTAGTTTTAATTTTTGTTTTTATTTTAGTTATAATTGGTTTAGATTTTTAGAGAAGGTCGAAAGAAGTTAGAGAATTGAGATTTTAAAAAAAAAATTATGATAACTTCGTGGAGTAAATTTGACTATTTATAAGATTTCGTAAGGTTAAAATCGTCAAACAAAATAATTTCACGGAGTAGTTTCAAAAAAAATTTATAAATAGCTTCACGAAATAGTTTTGGCCGTTTTTTTTAACAATTCTCAAAAACATATTTAGCACTCGCTTACCGGTTTTTCGGTTTTCATAAGTACCGGCTAGCCAAACCCTAAATTAATTGTATTGGATACAAATAATGTATATAATTCTTTTTTTTTTTTGGCTTTAAATTGTTCTTTTGTTCCTCGATCTATATATATATATATATATATATATATATATATATATATATATATATATATATATTTTATTTCAGTATAATATTTTTTTATTAATATTATTGGCGATCTTATAATTACTTTTACTTTGTCCTTCCAAACAAAAGATATTTATAATTCTGTCCTGATTTAAAACAATTATGCATTGTTGAGGGACTAATATGTATAACACTAGTATCATTCTCACACACACTTTCTGTCCCGCCTTCAAGGATACTCTCCACTCTCTATCTCTCTCTTCCCCGTTTGAACTTTCCAAAACGTCTCTCTCTTTCTCTCTCCCTTTCTCTTATCTCGACGGCTATAAAGTAACATCTCTATCTATGGCTCTTTCTCTCTCTCCTATTCGTCTTAAATGCTCGCCTTTCTCTGGCACACACACTCCTGTTTGCTTCCATTTCTTGACAGTACTTCTACTCTATCTCTCTTCCTCAGGATCTATAATTTAATTTTATTTTATTCGCAGGAATTATGATTTCTTTAATGTTCTTAAGTGCTGGATTTGTTGCCTCTTTATCGTTTCTTCACATATTAAAAGTTAGCTCAATACTAGGGTTCGAAAATTGAAACTAGGGTTTGTTTATCGATTGATTGCTTTTGGGGAATCCTGATTTAGTGGTATGACCATTATTTGGTTGGTTTCTTTTGTCATGACTGTGTAGGGTTTATGATGAGAAATGATTGCAATCAGTACACACTCCTAATATTTTACTTCTGTATAGTCATTAGTCTTGCCTTGAAGAGAATAATGTTTTGAAGGACTGTGTTCCTTCTGATTAGTCTGAAATGCGAGATAAGTCTTTTGCTTGTAGTGTTTTAATACTTTGCAGATTGATCCATATTGTTCATATATAAAACCTGCATAAAAGTTTTTGTCACTCAAACAGTCACAAAATTTATGTTTTTTTTTATGTTTATTGGAGATGAGTTTGACTTCTTAAATATGGTGGAATGGTAGTGATTTGAAAGAAATTAAATTACCGATTCCACCTTATTTAAAAGACAAAACTTATCACAGTAACATATAAAAACATAAATGTGATGGTTGTTACAGTAACACAAACTGCTATGTTGGTCATATATGAATAACGTGGGTCGACCTGCAAAAGGAAAACTGTTAGTTTTTATCCGATAATACTATCATATATGAGAAACTATTTATATAAACAAAAAAATTCCAAATAGCATCACACTCCTTTTCTTCAAATCATGAAATGTGATTCCAAATAGCATCACACGTTATCTTGGTAGTTGGCTTGTTTCTGGATCGACCAAACTAAGTATGGTATGTGACATTTGCACCACATAAATAAATTCTGTACCATTTACCACACTTTGGTAGGTCTTAATAAGAGATTCTACTTACTTGCTTAACTAGCTGATTACACCACACCATAACTTTATGTTTCATCGACAAGCTCAGGGTTTTCATGCATGTACTATACTTATCATGAAACCATGCATGTACCATAACTTTTGGATTTTCATTCAAGAAGTATTGCGGGAGCAATGAGGTCATTGAGCTGAAGGGCTAGCACAATGTAAATATAGAAATCGAAAGTCTCATCGATCAATTTGGGAGACGCGACTGGAGGATTAGCCACGCGATGCTCAAAAGATTGAGCATAATCTCATTGATTTTCCTAAGATATTTCTGTAGAGTCATCAGACGTAGTAACTTCTTCATTCGAATCCCGATGTGAGTCCGGATCAATAATAACTACCCTTTGAGAATATAGAGGGTTGAGCTCCGCATCATTATGATAATATGAAGCCATATTCTCCTTATCCTCTCTATCGCCCTCATTGTCAATTGGGCGCTTATGCTTCTTTTTGGAGGCAACTTCAACCCTGTTGTCTTTCTTCTTCTCTAGGTTACTTTCACTTTTCTTGGGGACTCGATGGCTCAGAGCCCTAGATCTGGATGGTAAAAAGATGAATATGGAATTTGCTTCCAACCACTTCAACAAATCAGCATTCGAGGAAGACACCATGAGTTCCTCCAAAGAGAGATTTTTTGACATATTGGCCCTCCAAATGTGGCTCTTAGCTAGATTGGTCGGGGTGAAGCATCAATTGAATTCGTTGGACCAAGAATTTCTAGCTCACTCTTTTAATCGAGTAAATATCCCTTATGCATCCTCTCGATGCTCTTCAGAAGCCTATGCCACTCATATTATCCCTTTTCTCTCCAACACAAAAGAAATACTTGTAAAAGTATGCATAAATGAAGTACACACATGGATAAATCCATTCAGATAAAAGTTTACCTTTGTTCATCCACTTTAGAGAAAGCCGATCCGGATTTTCAGCCAACACTTCGAACCCTGTCTCCAAAACCCCCAAAAAACATGCTTCCATTCATTGTCCACCCCCAACAGGTCGTTGACCACCTTAAATTTTATTCCTTAAAGTAAGCGAATAAAAGAGGAGGTAAGGGTTCTTCGAGACATTGGTCAACTCGACAAATTGTTCCATGGAGAACTCAACCTCGGAGATCCTTGTGGTCATGATGCAGACCATCAGTATAAACCATAAGTTCGGCCCTGCTTGACTGGGGAACATGTTCACCAGCTCAAAAAATCAAACCATGGCAAGGACCAAGGGGAATCAAAGACCCGAATCTAGTATATTCGGGAATATGACCAACTCATCATCTCCAATATAAATTATCTCTTGTGGGTCTCACACCTCAGTTCAAGCAACAACTTTGTCTCGATGGGTCCATATAGTATTTTAGCCCTCATCTTGATCAGTCTGGGTCGTAGTCTGGCTTTCGTCTTGATCAGTTTAGGCAGTAGTTTGGCCTTCATTTTAGTCAGCCCGAGCAACAATCTAGATATTATTTCCATCGGGCTCATTGACCAATTATCTTTGCCGACGTTCTCTCATTGGCTCGAGAGATCGTGTTTCTATGGGCACAACTATAGGCCTTGGTTATCTACATAGACTACCCAAGGGATATCTGAGCCTCGTTATGAAGTACGAATGGAAGTACTTTTGGGAGTAGTAAACTCTGGAACAACTTTGATATTTACATACATTTTCTCTTTGGGCCGCAGAGACCTCTTTCTCTTTGGAGCTTTATCTTTTGATTCCTCTGTCATTTTAGGCTTATCACCCCTCAGAATATAAGCGGCTTCAAGGGAAGCTTTGCTTGAATTACCAAGGTCACCCTATTTGTGCGAAAGATAAGCTTGACGAGGGACTGAGTGTTATGAGGGGTGAATGTGTTTCTATTATTTGAAGTAACTACCGCTTTAAATTGTTTTTTGGTCGGAGCCCACATACCACATCATATGGTTTGACTGATAATCAGTGGTCTTCCCTCTTCGTCTTCTAATCCAATTGTTTTTGTTTCTTTGGATTTTTTGTTTATGGAAAATCAATCTTTAGCGGTAATGTTTTTGGCGTGAAGGAAAGGTATCCCAGGAGTAAAAGTGATGGAAGAAAAACCTTTAGAGGATTTTTTTGTGAAATAACGCACAACACTTTCTCTCTCTATAAAGCTTCACTCTTTCTTTCTAAAAAAGGAAACAAGCAACTGTAAATTATGAAGGGTTTGAGTTTATTTATAGGCAAACATTTGGGCCTCTAACGATCATGAAAGCCCAGGAATACAGAAAGGGAGATGAAGAGTCCCATAACTCTTCTCTGACAATTTGAAAATCATGCGTATAGAGAAGTGGGAGAGTTTTTCTGACACACCAAATCACCCATAAGTTTTTTTGATAGTCTGTGTGCCAATTTCTGATATTGAGGGATACGAGTATAAAAAGTAGCACATGCAACACATGATTGGCATGTCAGCAATCCTTATGGTGAAGTTACCAGTCTGATATAGGTTGTTAAGTGTAAATCTTGTTCTTGAAATTATAAGAGAGATATTAAAGTAATTAGTAAAAAGTAGATAACACTTTAGAAAATATTGATCCTTGTATTTACACCTTGAGCCTTTATTTATAGGCGTTGAGACTTAGAGTAACATAATTAGTTACATAATAGAAGGTAATTTGGTTGGAAATATCTGGCGCGCCCACAAAGTTAGTCCTCATTCAGATATCCTCGTAAGAACTTGGAGGCTACTGATATGGGCCAGGTCGGTGAAACAGAGGGCTAATTTGGCTTCATGTAAGTCTTGTAAAATAATAGAAGCTAATAGCCTTAAATAGACCATTAATGTGACATTTGGCCCCACCATTACTATTATACAAAAGGATCCTATTTATGGGAAAAGGTGACCAATTATTACTTTATTCTCACTTTTGTCAACTTCTCTCTCTACTTTTCTCGTGTTTCACTCTATAAAGCATCACTCCCGAAAATATCTTAAACTCATAATCCCTTCCGGAAATCTTGGAACTATCAAGTATAATACCTATAATTCCTAAATAAGTGTGTGTAATCGACCATATTATATGTTGGTTTTGCCAGTTTCTACAACATACAATCGTGTGTCATTCAAAAATAAAAAATATAATATTTTGAACCTAGATTTTAACACACAACATATACCGTATCTATGATATGACAAGTGCACATTATGTCGCACCGTGCGGTGAACCTTTGACAAGTCGTACTATAAGTTTGATGATTCCATGTATTTTCATACATTTGATTTTATTAATACATAATATGTCTCACTCTGGATGGGACTAAATAGAGGTTTCTCAAACAGATCGCGTGATTAAAAGCTTAACATATTTGAATAATGGAAATGTGCATTTACTATTGTTTCCTCTTACTCCATTGATGTTTCCCTTTTCTTTGGTAGAAAATTTGACACCTCGCAAAATGTTTCCCTTTTCTTTGTACATTTGATTTTATTAATACATAGTATGTTGCACTCTTGGTGGGACTAAATAGATGTTTGTCAAACACATTGTGTAATAAAAAGCTTAACATATTTGAATAATGGAAATATGCCTCCGCTGTTATTTCCTCTTACTCCATTGATGTTTCTTCTTACTCCATTGATGTTTCCCTTTTTTTATGGTAGAAAATTTGACATCTTGCAGCTAAAATCCATGTTTCAATGTAATTTCCCTCTAAAATATAGTTGAATGACTTATGTTATATTAGATTTTTAGGGTTAAAAATCACCATTAGTTCCCCATGTTTCACATTTGTATCAAACTAGTCTCTTATGTTCTTTTTTGTCTCACATTGGTCCCTTATATTTTAGATATTTATATTATTAGTTCGTCCCGCACATGTGAGTACTAACAAGCTGACATGTGGAAGCACAAACATTAACATTTTGTCTCACTCTCACTATTGGTCCCTTAAAAATCTAAAACCTTAATTCGAGAGATACATAGTCTTTCTCTTAAGTCCTTACTTTAAAAACCACATTCTTCAAAAAATTTGGACTAACATTGAGATAAAATATTGATGTTTAAGATGTCACATGTCAGCTTCTTAATACTCACATGTGCGGGGGAATAATAATGCAAATTTAGCTAAAATCACCATCTGTCCTCAATATTTTACGTTTGTATCAAACTAGTCCCTTATTTTTACTTTTGTCTCCGAGTGATCCATTATTTTTAAGAAATATGCATGATTAGTCCTCCCGGACATGTAAGTGCTGAGAATCTGACATGCGGCATCTTAAGCATCCGAATTTTGTCTCATTATTAGTCTTCTAAAAATCTTTCCAATTATACCCCTTCCTTTGCCCAGTCAGCTATGACTTAGTTTTATTATCTAATATAATTTTTTACCATTTATCATCTACCATATTCTTTTACCTATATTAATTCAGTATAGTCTTGGGCTGGACCAGGTTAAATTATAAACCCAACAATCCACCTTAATTAAATCCAATTAATTTACCCAATATCCATAATCCATAACCCAAAACACAATACAAGTCCTAATTCTAATTTTGAAACCCAAATTCCATAACCCTTCTTCTTTCTTCTTTCTCACTCCGCGATTCCACAGTTTTTATGCGATTCTTCCTTCTTCTACCATGGTCGAGTATTACAACGGTGATTTTTAACCTATTCAACATGGACATAACCATTTAATATATTGAAAACTAAACTACTAATGGTAAAACACACACTTTAAATTCCAGACGACATATTTAGACAATTTTCACCATCTCATTTCATCTTAGTGTATACTTAATACTAACCATGATCAAAACAAACAAATCTCGTGTTACTTATCGACTAAACTAGTACTTTCATCTTCGATAATATTGAGAAATACCCTCATATAACTGCTCCGACGAGTAAAACCACTATCAGTAATATTGTGTCAGTATTCCTCTTCTCCTCTCGTAATCGTAAAACCGTAACAACCTCTCGTAATCGTAAAACCGTAACAAGTAACCCAAATCTCTTGTGCCTTTAAAGTATGTAGAACGTATGTGTTAAAGCTATGCATTAAGCCAAATGTTTGCTAACACGTTCATAAACTTGTTCCAATGAAGGTGTTAAATTATGCGTCAACTAAAAAAACCTTAAAAATAGTTAGTAGTTTTGTTAAATAACTTAACAAAGCCAGGTAAGCCATGTCGTTGTTTATTTAATTTTATTTATTTGTTATTAAATTTATTTATTTATTTTATATATTGTTTGTGTTTTAAATTTTAATTTTATTTATTTGTTATTAAATTTATCTATTTATTTTATATTTTGTTTGTTTGTTTTTTAATTTTATTTAATTTTATTTTATTTTATTATCATTTTTAGTGTTTATTAATAAATTTAAAAATAAAATATTTATTTATAAAATAAAATTTAATATTATATTTTTGGAAGATATTTTAAAATAGGATATAACAAATTTCAATTTAATGTTTGAAAGATATTTTTTTAAAAAAATATAAATAAAATCAAATGTGTTATATATAAAATATTGTTATAAAATAGATTGAAATAAAATCAATTATTTTTTAATATATAAATAATTAAAATATATTTTGAAACTAATAAACAAAATAAAATGAAAGTTGTTATTTAAAAGATACATTAAATATTTTAAAACATATGATAAAACTAAAATACTATTTTTTATTGTATTTTTTTTGCTTCTTCTCTTTTTTGTCTTTTTCAATATCTGAAAAACGCTTCTGACAAAATACTTAAAATCTTATACTATAATAGAATTAAATAACACTTTAAAAAATATATAAAATAAAATAAAAGATATTAAAAAAATTTCTTATAAGTATCAAATTTAACGTGTGATTTAAAAAAATATCAAAATTAATTTTGTTAACTAAAATAAAACTAAACAATGTTTAGTGCTGGTATACTAAACTAAGTACTTCTCGGGCGATCCCATGCTTGGATCCATCTTCTGATCTACCAATTTCAAAACCCATTTTTAATCGTAAGTCCATTACCTAGTCTTATAACCAAATTGGACCTAACCCAATCAAGCAAGCCCACAAATCTCTGAACTTGTCCTTTGTTAATCCTTGTGGACCAGAAAATCCTGGCCCATCAGAAGATACAACCACGTTTCAAATCTTGGAAAAATATGTTCATGGTAAAAAATCGAATGGGTAGCGATAGTAAGTGAGGGAACAATCAACCACTTTCTCGTTCAGGATAATGCTCCGCATTCTACGACCCCAATCGAATATGACCCAGCATAGAGACTAAATATACTGCCAATGGAGAAAATCAAATTCCTCTCCTATACCTAACCATCAAGTGGAAACAAGTGTATCCACTACGGTAGTGGAGTGCGAGTGCAATGGTCATCAATCACCCATGATCACATTGCAAAAATACCTATTTACGTATTAATAACCACATATAATGTTCGTGGACTAAAAATTGGATGGAAATAAATATGACCAAGGTTGTTTTTAATATTCAAATCATTGTTTATCTCTTATCGCAGTTCTCATTTATTCAATCTTTGAAAGTTTTTTATTGATTTCAATGGCTATTATTTTTACCTTGAACTTAAGTAATCCTCTAATAAATAGCTCCCAATTTCATTTCTTTCAAAATTGATAAGTTCTCAGTAGCGAAAACAATAAGAGCAGGAATAGCTAAACTCTTAATCTATCCCGCCTATATCTTTCTAAATTCATATTCTCATATTCTAAACTGTCGGGTTCAGACACCCATTAAAATTATGATTTTCTGTTTGAGAAAAACTACTCGCGGATATTGATTTCCCATGGATAAATATTCGAGACTTATCAACGAGAAAAAACCAATCAGCTCTAGAATTAAACTAATTTGATAAAAGAATAAAAAACACTCCAACATAATATTAATAGTAATCTATTAATAATTAATATATAGTTTATATATATATATATATATATATATTAGAAAATTCTGTTTTTAAATTTAATTAATTATATTATTAAAAGTGTCTTTAATTTATACCTAGAAATAAATAAAAAATGTTAAAAAAATAAATCATCAAATTTAATATTTAAATGTAGAATACTAATTAGCAAATAATTTTGTTATTTATTAATAATTACTATATGGTTTTGGTATATGTTAGTAATTTTTTAAATTTAATAAAAAAAGGAAAATATTTATAAAAAAGAAAGAAATTGAATAATCAAATTTAATGTTTGGTTGTAAAAAGATATTTTTTTCAAAATACTATATCCAGTGATAATTAGCAAATATTTTCTATTTTTGTAATGTTATTAATATTTAATATATGATTTTGGTATACTTTAATATTGATAGTATCAGTTTTGGAGAGAAAAAATGTTAAAAGAACGCAATTTAAAAAATCAAATTTAATGTTTAACTCTAGAATAATATTTTTCAATATAGATGTGTATATAGTAGCAAATAATATATGGTGTTGGGAAAAATGTCTTCTCTCCCAAGAAAGCTCCAAGAAAGGATAAGGTTTCTTAATCTCTAAGAAATCTTATCTTCTCTATCTTCTTTTGATTGTTCCATCCTTTCTCCTGTCTTTGTTACCTTCCATTGCTTGGGCTGCTGCTGATTATTTCATCGTAAGGCAAGGCCTTCGCAGGCTGTGCATGTGGTTGGTCTGAGTTATGGCCGTGAACTCCCCAGGTACTGGCGAGTTTCCTCCCTTGAACAGCAAGTCTGCGCCTCTTAACAGTTCGAGTGTGGCTTCGTCGGGTAGGTTATACACTGATGTATTGAAAAATAGGAATGAGGTGGCTGAGTTTCGTTCGCAAAGAGTTGTGTCTTGTGAGGATCACAATGTGATTCAGTTCACAAGGCAAGTGAAGGCAGATCTTTTGTCTTAATCAAGGATTACTCTTATTGCTAAATTCAGTGATGGTATCCCTAAGAGGCTGGCCTTTCAAGCCTTTCTTGATTCTTTCAAGTTTAAGGGGATTTTACGTATGCATCCATTGATTCAAGGCAAATTCTTGTGGAATTCTCTGTGTTGGAAGACGCTGATAGATTATGGTTGAAGCGGTTTTGAAGTGTGGAAGGTAAGGTTATGCGTGTTATTAAGTGGTGCCCTCAAAGTAGCAGAAACTTCGAGTCCCTGTGGCCTTACTCTGGGTAACAGATCTGTTATACAAGAGGTGGCTTCTTCTCTTGGTTTTGTGCATCAGGTGGTGGTGCCTGATATAAATCGTGCTAAAGTGAACGCTTGATTTGCTTTGATTGAAATTGACGTTTCAAGGATGCTGAAGAGGAAACTGTGGGTGGGATTTGGTGATTGTGATGGGTGCTGGTTAGGTGTTAGTTACAAGAATGCGCCTTGTTATTGCCAGACTTGCCATCATTTGGGGCATGATTTTGAGAAATGCAAAAAGAACCTTGAAATGGATTCCAAGAATGAAAAGAAAAGTTCTGATATTATTGCTAAAAAGGTTGTTCAACCTGAGTTGTTACATGAAAAAGTTACATTTGTTCAAGTTCCTAAATCTACTAAGGTTCAAACCTTCACTCAAGTTTACAGAAGGAAACTTAAATCTATCATAACAGCTAAGGACAGGTCTTTTGTATCTCGTCCTTCAACAAGTATGGCAAGCCCGGTGAAAGAGAAGATTGTTTTAAACAATGACTCTGACCTCATTAGTGCTCTTCAGAGTCTTGAGGAAGAAGATAACTCTTTGCGCAAGGATAATCTGCAGGCTTCTCCTTGTGGTGAAAATACTGGAAGTTATAATCCTTCTCCAAGGGCTAGCTACAATGATCCTGATCAAGATTTCGAATTTGTTATCTCTAGCAAAATCAAATCTGCAAACAAGAACAGCAATTCAAAAAGGTTATCTATAAACTCTCTGAGAAAGAGAGAAAATGGTCATAATAGGTCTGTTTCTGATAATGTTTAAGGTTATCAGTTGGAATGCCCGTGGAATTCACAATAATCCTACTATTGCTAGGCTAACGTTTATTATTAAAAATGAGAATGTTAAGATGATTACTATTCAAGAGCCTATGACTAGACTTGACAAGATTGAATTGATTGCTAGGAGGATTGGTTTTGATAACTATATGGCTAACACTTCTAATAAAGTTTGGTTTTTTTGGCCTAATGATATTAGTGTGTCTGTCATTTTTTATCATGATCAGTTTTTACATCTTGAAAATACTTATGCTTCTTTCAATTGTTTTTTTACTTCTGTTTATGTTAAGAATCAGAGAATGCAGAGAAAGTTTCTTTGGAGTCAGCTTGGTAAACTTACCTGTGATGTGAAGCCTTGGATAATTGCTGGGGACTTCAACTCTACCAGAAGCCCTGATGATCAGCTTAATTGTATGAACTATGATGGTATTAGTGCTGATGAATTTAATGAGTTTATTAGGCACTGTAAGATGGATGTGCCTGGGCATAGTGGGTCTCGTTATACCTGGAGCAACAACAATGTTTGGAAGAGGTTAGACTGGGTGCTGGTCAACCAAAAAATGCTTAATGATTTGAGTATTCAGGTTTGCCACATGGTCAGAACATGTTCTGACCATGCCCATTTATTAATTTCGATTAGTAAAGTCTCCAACACCAATAATCATATTAAGAAGAGTTCTTTTAAATTTATTAATGCTTGGACTAATCATCCTCTTTTCATGAATTGTGTAAATCAGAATTGGTCCAAGCATTGTAATGGTGATGAGAGTACTATCTTTTGGTATAAGCTTAAAAGGCTGAAGAAGCATTTAAAAAATTGGAATTTCACGACTTTTGGAAAAAAATTTAACAAAGTTAAAGATGTTATTATTGATGTTGAGAATTGTGAGCTAATTCATCAGAATACTAATGATAACATTTCTAAATCTCAGCTTTCTAAAGCCAATAGCATTCTCATTCTGGCTTTAAAAGATGAAGAATGCTATTGGAAGCAGAAGTGCTTCAATTCTTGGCTAAATGATTGTGATGGGAATACTAAGCTTTATCACAATTATGTAGCCAAGAAAAGGATAAAAAATCACATTGTTGGTATTAAAGATAATTATAAATGGCTTACTAATCAATGTGATATTGCTTCTTCTGTTGTGTCTCACTTTAAAATGATCATTTCCAATGATCCTGTCAATTGCAATACTGTTAATACTCAAGATTCTATACTAAACAACATTCCTAAGCTTGTTTTGGACAGGGATAATGAAGAGATTACTAAGTCTACATCTAGGGAACAAGTCAGAGCTATCATTGATGATATGAAGAAGGACAGTGCCCCTGGCACTGATGGTTTTAATACTTTCTTTCTTAAGCACTGTTGGAATATTGTTAGTTATGATTTATGTAAGGCTTTAAATGCTTACCTTGCTGGTAGAACTATCCCAAAAGGTGTGTTTGACACTGGGATTGTGCTTGTTCCAAAAGTTGCTAACCCAATAACCTGGAACAATTATAGACCTTTAAGTATGTGTACTATTATGAATAGATTGATCTCTGCCCTCATTAATAGGAGAATCTCTTCTATTCTCCCTAGAATTATCTCTAGAGGGCAGAGTGCTTTTGTTAAGGAGAGATTCATTCATGATAATATTTTAATTGTTAAGGGAATGCTTCATAACATTAGAAGAAAGCCTTCTAAAGGCAATATCATTTTGCAGTTGGATATGACAAAGGCGTTCGACAGAATGTCTCACACCTTTGTTATTAAAACTTTGAAATGTTTTGGTTTTTCAGATGATATTGCCTCTCTAATTTACAGGCTGATCTCCAATGTTATGATTTTTCTGTTAATTAATGGTTCTTGTGCTGGTTATTTCCCTCAAAAGACTGGATTAAGACAAGGAGATCTATTATCTCCTTGCCTTTTTATCCTGACAGGAAGCTCTATTGAGAGGCTTGTAGTACAAGAATTATATCAGAAAATGGTACTGTAGTTAATAATTGCGAGTGAGAATTTAATGTGGCTGGATTTAGTTTCCTGAAGACTTGTCACCGGTGGGACACAAGGACAACGAGCGTAGTAATTAAGTAAAACTTATATTTGTTGTTGTAAATTCTTTGGGCTTCTCTTATCAGTCCTAGTCAATGGCTTAATAGTATAAAAGTATATATTTTTTTCAGAAGTCTGCTCTAGATATTTATTAATGTAGAAAAAGTAGATATTGAATAGATCATTATTTGCCCTTAACAGATGTGTTCTACTTGGGGTAAGCTGCGGTTCTAATATAGCAGATTACGTCGCTCGAAAAGCAGTGGATATTGGCAAGCTTCTAGATCCTGTTAAGGTGGTAGCACAAGTATTAATGTACCCTTTCTTCATCGGAAATGTCCCTACACAATCAGAGATAAAATTGGCAAACTCTTACTTCTACGATAAGGCAATGTGCATACTTGCATGGAAGCTCTTTTTACCCGAGGAATCGTTCAGCTTGGATCATCCAGCTGCCAACCCTCTAGTACCAAATCGAGGACCTCCTCTAAAGTTTATGCCTCCAACACTCACCATCGTAGCCGAGCTTGACTGGATGAGAGATCGAGCCATCGCATATTCAGAGGAGCTTCGTAAGGTAAACGTGGATGCTCCTGTTCTCGAGTATAAAGACGCAGTACATGAATTTGCATCCCTTGACATGCTCTTAAAGACACCCGAAGCCCAAGCCTGTGCTGAAGATATTGCCATCTGGGTCAAGAAGTATATCTCACTGCGTGGTCACGAATTTTCTTATTAAATTTGAGAAACAAAACCCCAGGTGTGTTTAGGTGAGGTTAAGGAATTGCGGGTTCACCTGGGTCGGCCGTGTTCGTCATTTGTTCATTTTGTAATATAGCAAGAGTCTTTTGGAGAGTAGGTGTATTAGTGACTTGCCAGATAAATTGCATCATCTAAAAAGTTTGCTTCACAGAGGGGCATTGCCCTTGTCTTTTTTTCTGCTGTATTATATTATAATGCCTCTAGTTATAGCCTTTTTTCTCTCTACAAATTTTTTTTTATTTTCGTAATGTTTTCATATTATGTATTAGTGGACTCCACAAGATTATAAACCCGCGTACCTAGAAAATAGACAACTATTTGTGTTTTCACATCGTTTAATTCATTGCTATAAACATATAATTGACAAGTTCATGAAAAGTGTCTAGTTCTTAAATAATCGAACGCCAAATGATTAAACATTCAAAATTTTAAAACAAAAAAAACTAATAAGATGTATAAATAAAACATTCAAAATTTTAAAACAAAAAAAACTAGATGTATAAATAAACGAAAAATGGTTAGTTTGAGACAAAAGAATAATGTATAACTCGTGGTGATTTTTAATCAATTTTGGTGGTAGACATTTTTTAATAAATATAGTATTTTCATAATTCTAGTTGAAGTTTTTCCTAACCAAAATATTATCCATTTAATTATTGAAAAATTAATTTTAGTGTTGGTTGGAAATGGTAATTTAAATTAGTATTTTCTTTTTATTTATTAAAAATTTAAAAAATATATTTTGTGATATTTTTATGTGTTCGGTTAAATAATTAATTGAGCAAACTAATAAGTCAAAAGTAGGAGTTTTGGTTGTGACGTAGTGCAAAGATAATAATAAGAAAAATGTGAAGAATAGAGAAAAATAATGGAACCTATGTGTCGAATTTATGGCAATAAACAAAATAATAGAAAGAGTATAGATTGTTTTTTCAAAAAAACTGTCATTTAAGAGTGAAAGTAATAGTCATATTTGTATGCGTTACAATGGACTTCAAATATTTATAAATCTCAGATTTCATTCTTAAGCTCATGTTAGGCTATAGTTTTGCATAAGGACTTATTAAACTACAATTTTGTCTAAAGCGTTGTTAGGTTACATATCTACATAAGGGTTTGTTAGCAGGTCCAACCAAACATGCCAAACTTTGCAATTAATGTCCTTATCAATGGTCTCATAGTCTCTGCAAGAAGATTGAGGTAGAACTATAACATGAAATGTTTTAGTTCTACCTCAATCTATTGCTGAGTCTGAGTCATGAAGCAGAGTCACGTATGAACTTGTTGTATTAAGAGAAATGTCTCTGTCAAAACGATTGTTATCGCTCGAGCCGAGCTACTGAGCTAATTATGAATTGAATATTGAGACTTTTAAGGCATGTCATACTCATATTTGTCTCGTTGAAACCTTTCTTTGGCCAAAAACTCTTTTGATGAAAACCATTATAGTTTCCTGAAAGAAAAAGATGTATAAGCATTAGTATCATTTATTTTATTTTTTAATTTTATGGTAGTTGGTATCTCGTAAAGTAGATTTTCAATAATGTCCAAATTTAAAAGAGTTTGAAAATTTTATCTTTAAAGTAGATATGTCTCTGTCCATGATGGTAACCACCATATAGTCTTTTGAAGTATGTATAAAGATGAAATAAGAAAACCAAAGTCGATTGGATGATAACAAGAAGCCAATTTCTTAAAATAAACCAAAACATTGGACAATCGAACCATTTAATGATCGAATTGCTTGGAGCTTGAAGCTTTATTAACTAGCCATACCAATATTTTGAATGACCGAACTGCTTTTGACTAGTCCGAAATGTTTCTGACTATTCATTACAACCTTTAAATGACTGAAATATTTGAAGTCTGAAATGTATGGAATGTCAAAGGTTTGACATTAGATATTAATGATAAGCAGTCCCCACCCGTTTGATCTTTGTATATTCAGGATAAATCTGGATAACTTATTAGTTAACTAAATCAATGTATGAGATTTACTTACATGGTGTATACATAGGTAGGTTCTCAATGTCTTTGATACTTTAACCAACTGCTTAATTATTATTTTTCCCGAATATTTCTTAAACACTTTTTATTTCGTATTTCCTCTTTGAGGTTTCTTTTTTTACCTTTTACTCAAAAATGACTTTCATAGGTATGCAAATACTATAACTTTTACAGCAAAGGTTCAGATAATTAGAATAATCATCGGTCTTACTATTTTGGGGAAGCCTTCCTCAGTCATCTTGGGGTAAAAGAATAGTCTAACGGAAATAACCAACATATAAAGTCTATTGTCTTATATACTAAACCTCTTATGGCTATAATTCAGGGTCTTCGTTATGACCTTTCAAAACCACATTGTCATGAATAATGACTTCGACGTTGTTCGACCTAGTCGAGGTTGTTGGCGAGATGGTGTAGAGTAGTCTACCATATATTATTGATGAAACTATTCTCTCCCCGTTTAATATCGTAAAGGATTTTTAGAGTCTCTACCATGCCAAATATTTTATAAATTGGATCCATACAGACCTTAGTCTGACCATATTAGGATCAAATATAGAACAAAACGTATACATGTTGGGGGTTTGATATTTTCCAAACCGAAGCGAAGAGTGGAGAATTACAGCTGATATATTGGTTCGATTTCCGAAAGTGAAAAGTATTTTAGCTAACTCACGGGCCCATGAGGTAGTTTTATTCGTCTCTATCTTTGGTATTGGCATTTAGTTATCTTTACATCCTCATATTTTGGAGCTCTTCTGATATACTAAGATATGCCCAGACAACGGGTGCCCAATGAATGAAGGCTTCTTATTGCTTAAATATTTATCTTTGGGCTAGTAGAGCAAGCTTTCATTATAAAAGAGTTCCTCATTATAACCAACATCAAATACACAACTAAAAGTCTATTCTTTTACTTGTCAGTGATGAATTATCACATGATTTACCTCTACCTCCCAAACTTTGAGAATATGTAGAAGCCCCCGTTTATCATCCTAATTATGAACTTGAAGACCGGTTAGGATCCTGACCGATCAACGATACCTCAACACTGGTTATAGCGAAGTAATATCTAAAGACATAGTTTTAGTTTGGGAGCTTGAAAGTCCAATGCACAATCTGGTACAAAATCATGAGGCTTATTACACTATTTAAAACTATACTTAGAGATTATTACCCAAAACACATATGTAAATGAAACATAATTTTATTAAAAACATATTCCGCATTAAAACCTTTTCGCATCACCTGGTTAGGAAAAAATGCAAATCAATGGTTAAAATATTTATAAAGTAAAACTCAGAGCTCATATCGCATTAGACATAGAAAATGTATAACTTCAGGGACTTTATGTTCCAAAGATGGGGAAATTACCGACCTAGTTCATCTAGCAGTGCGTAGGTTAATGTCGTTACATGTGATAATATGGTGTAAGGTCATCCCCAGTTTGAATCAATATGTCTAAGTGCCTTATCCGTAGTTTAAAAGAACACATGCTGCATATTTTAAAGCTTCAGAGTGAGAATTTGAAGTTATACGTAATTATCATTAGAGTTTCGCAGTGCTTCATACATAAGTGAACTTTCATTTGTTTTTCTTCGATTAGGTCAAGCTTGAACCTTCACCATTTTCCATTTGTTAATTTGTAATAATTACATTTTCTATGACTTCTATTATATAGACTATAACGAAATGTATATCAGAGGTGGTAGTTTGTGTTGTTATTTGGTATGCCCCCAAAACTTCTTGAATGAAGTTTGTCTATTTTTTGGCTGCACTTTTCAAGACATTTGTGATATCTTCAAAGATAGTTATATTTGTCACCTCCACTTATCCATTCACACGATGGTGGAAGAACGATGATAAGTTTTTCATGATACATTGATTTCCACAGAAGAACGTTATACGAGTATTATAAAACTGCCAACCGTTGTCCGTGGTGATAACCCAATGTACCATATACCTACAGTAAATATTATCTTTAAAAATTTGATGATTTCCTTAATTTTGATTTTAACCACAAGTTTCACTTCTACCAATTCAGAAAAGTAATTTACTACCACTATGAGGTGTCGTCGACCGTTTTAGGATTTTGGAAAAATCCATACTATATCAAACCCTTATATATAAGATAGAACCGTCTCTAACATCGTCTCAATAGGGTTTGGTGAGATCTGGATAATGTTGACAAACCATTAACATGTGTTTCAGTGTTTGACCCATGATTTTGCATATTCCATAATGGCAGGCTAAAACTATCCTACCACGAGAACTCGTCTATACATTGTCTTATAGCCATATTGTGCGCTCTCTTCAGCTTCATGAAGCTCTTAAAAATTTGGAACTAGACAACAAATGAAGGGTCTAGTGAGACCATGCTGGTACAATGTGTTTTATAACCATTCATATTTTACTATATTTGATACTTTAAACTTTGGCTTTGTTCTCTAGTAGTACCTATTCTGCTAGGTATGCTTAGATGTCATATCTTTATTATGTCCTTTTTATGGCTATTATATAATTTTCTTATCCATCATATGAGGTTCTGTATTATTATTCAATTTATGGCTTCTATTGCACAATCATTCGTGATGCTAAATTTTTATAGGCCACAAGCCAAGCGCGTCCTCCATTTTATTCTTAGCCTTTGATGCTTGTTCATACGTGACTTTTTCAATAGAGCTGCATGATAACAAAATTATCTCAAGTATTGAATAACTTATCTTTTTTTAGTTTGCGTAGGACATGGTTGATTACTACCTACAAATATATCAAGCGCTTCAGCTATCGAGATCCATAAGTGTGTGTTACTTGTAGTCCTATTATAGTTTCTTTGTATTCAGCCTCATTATTGGAAGTAGAAAAGACGAACTTGATGGCTTGGTTTAGGATATCCTTTAAACAAAATGTCGACTACACTCCGAACTAGAACCCAAGTTAGTGACCTCATGGTTGTCCGGACCGACCATATTAGTTTAGGGTTTTCTGCCAAAGGTAGGGGTTTATTTTACTATAAGTTTGTTAAGAATTCTGGAATTGTTTGAGCCTTGAGACATTGTGCGGTTCAAACTTAATATCAAATAGTCAGGCCAATTTCAACCACACGCATGTGCTTCATTTCTGCTCTTCTATTTTGAGCATAAATGTGAGGAAATGATGTCTTGAGTTGTATACCTGATTCTTTAGCTATTGCAAATAATACTTAAACTCACCTCTCCAATCATACTGATTTTTTTCCATATCAAATTGATTTTCAACTAATGTTTTGAATTCTTTAAGCACAATTAAAGAGTCATTTTTATCAGAGGGTACAACCAAATATACCTTGTGTGATCATCCATATATATATATATATATATATATATATATATATATATATATATATGTAGCTTGATTGAGATACTAAGGGTGTTGGTCCCCTTAGATCTGTGTGAATTAGATCTAACACACTAGCTGAGTGAGGGGAATGGTTAGGTTAAGGCAGTGAATGTGATTTGCCCAACTGGTAGTCATCATATTATACTTTTTCATTAATAGACAAAACATGAAGATTATAATGCTTTAGAACAATGGATAAGACTCTACTAGAATGATGACACATTTTCCCAGTACCACCGTATCTTAGAGAATCTGACATACTGGGCAATATTTGAACATTAGATACATTAGGCTGATATCTAAAATTTTATCTTTAGGCATACTAGAAATAAGTGGTTCCTCCAATTTATACAATCCATTCTTCGTTCTCCATTTAAGTAATGTACTCCATGTTACCTTGTCCTTAATAAAACACCTAAAACTCTGAAATTAAAGAAAAAAATCACTATGTAGGGTTAGGTGATAAACAGATGAAAGGTTTTTATTGATTTGTGGTACATGTAAACCATTATTTAGGTTGATCTGTTTGTTTGTTTTGGTTGGTATGATTGATTTCCCTAACTGTTTTATACGCAGTTTATCACCATTTTCTACTATTATAGACTTGTTACATGTGTAGTATATTTTCCGAGTCATTAGTCTTGATGAGTTAGTGACGTGGTGGCTAGCACCACTGTCTATGTACCAGTTGTTTTCACCACCTCCAAGATCTTGTGAAGCCATAAGAACATCTTGATCATGTTTATTATTGTGTTGGTCATTAGAAACTTGTCCCATTACATTAGGATCGTCCCTGAAATAACAGTAGGCACCACTGTGCTCATATTTGCCACAAATCTGGCAAGTAGGTTTGTTATTGTTAAACCTACCTTATATGTCTATGAAATTACCTCTACCCTTATAGTTATTAGGGTAGCTGTTAAAGTTCCTTCATCTGAATCCTCTGTTTTGTCCTCTGTTCTGATCGATTGTCCCTTTTCTATAGTTAATGTTGTTAACTGACCTTGGATTTGACTTGTTTACCGAGGTCAGAGTTAAATTAGCCACAAATACATATAACTTGCTAAGTTGATCAAGTCTACTCTCAAATGTTGAGAGAGTATCTTGAAGATCTAACCACTTCTTTACCTTTTTATCAGCCAGATAAACTGTTATAAGTGTGTACTCGGTATCCAAGTCAGCCAAGACACGAGAGACCAAATCATCTAGAGTAATATGAGATCCAACAAGAGTTAGTGTGTTTGCTATATGTTTTATTTTCCCTAAGTATTCCTCCATTGTGGAGCTATGATTCGTGGTTCTCTGAAATTATTATTCAAGGAATGTAACTCTGGATTTGGTTTGATAACCAGATTATCTGATTATAACATCCAACAGTCCTTTGGATGTTTTTTCCTCCATTAGTTGGAGTGCTACTTTAGGGGTCATTGTGTTGTAAAGCCATCCCAAAAGTAGCTGATCCTTAACAATCAAGTTATCATACTCAATATTTTCAATAATGAGTCCATCTGGTCCAGTAATCAGCTTGAGAGGACATGATTTTTCACCACTGATAAAATCTCCCAGGTTATTCCCTCTTATGACAGGTGAAGCCATAGTTTCCAAAATAAAAAGGTTATTTCGATCTAACCTCAAGCTGTTAAAAGTATTGATCCAATTGATTTGCAGGTTTTTGTTAGTCATGAAACTATCACTTGAAGAGTATCTAGGACTGAGAATCTAAAATAAACATCGATGAATTTGCATCTACCATTGAAATAAACTTGTTCTAATACCACATAATGATACTAAAAGAATGAATTGTTTTTCGGTATAATTCTTTTGTATTTTCATTTGCTTTATCTGTTACACGTTATTGATTGTATTTATATACAAATTGAGTTAATGTAAATATTGTTTACATTTACTTGCTATTTTCAATTCACACATTTTATAACAATACATGTACGAAGATCCAAGGCCCGAAGTATAAAGAATTCTTTAGCTTTTTTCAGTCTCTCTATCCTTTGGAATTTCTTTCCAACAGAGCCTACATGGTTTTTATTAAATTTGGCATCTTTTAATTTTTAAAAATAAACTATAACAATATGCATCCAAGGGTGGCCACCAAGTTACATCAAGAATTCTTCGGTTTGATCTCTTTCTGTCAGAAGTCTTGCCGGTCACAAGACCACCATGCAAACCCGTGAGAAAGGAAGTGAGGAGCTTGTGTATGTGGATGACATTCTAGTGACATGCAACAACAAAGAGTGTTTAACACAGTTTATACACAACTTTAATGTTGTTTTTGCACTTAAGGACATGTGGCCACTCCATCTATTCCTAGGAATAGAAGTTCATCGTGACCAGACGGGGTACTACCTAACTCAACACAAGTACATTGAAAACTTACTTCGTGCACAGGGTTTGTCCATGTCAAAGCCTTGCCCTTCTCCCATGGTGGCTGGTACTCAGCACTCCTCCTATGATGGCTCTCTGTTTGTTTGTCCTACACAGTACAGAAGCTTGTTAGGAGCTCTGCAGTACCTGACTCACACAAGACCAGATATAGCTTTTTCAGTAAATAGTCTAAGTCAGCACCAACAGAATCCTACGTCTATACACTGGCAAAGTCTTAAACAAATAGTACAGTACTTATCTGGGACACGTTGGTTGGGTCTTCACATCAAACCCTGCTATCAGTTGCAGCTCCATGGCTATTCTGATGCTGATTGGGCCTCGAGTCCTGATTACCGTTGCAGTGTGGGTGCGTATTGTGTCTTCCTTGGTGAAATCCTTATTTCTTGGTCTTCCAAGAAACAGAATATTGTGGCCCGCTCCTCCACTGAATCGGAGTATCGTGCCTTAGCCAATCTCTCTGCTGAGCTAATCTGGTTGAAGTCTCTGCTCACTGAACTTTAGATCCCTCTCATATCGCCTTCGGTTATGTGGTGCGACAACTTGGGGGGCAGCTCTTTAGCCTCCAATCCTGTTTTCCACACTCGCACCAAACATATAAAGTTAGACGTTCACTTCCTAAGAGATCAAGTTCTACAAGGATCAGTACAGATTCGATACGTACCTTCACTTGACCAGAGTGTTGACTTCCTCACCAAAGCCCTAACTTCCTCTCGGTTTTTTATCTTCGTGACAAACTTGGGCCTTCAGAGTCGCCGTTGTGTTTGAGGAGGGATGCCAAAAGTCTTGTCGGTCACAAGACCACCATGCAAACCGGCGAGAAAGAAAGTGAGGAGCTTGTCGAAAACAACACTGGTCTTAGCTTCTCACTTAGTTCTCAACCCTAAACGGTAGATTGTGGTTGCGTTTCTAGTCTTGGTAGTGGACCGGGTTTGTTCATTAGCATGGGTTACAAGTTGGACCAGGTTGTTCACAAGCATGGGTCGTAAAAGGTGCTATTGCCTTATCTATGGATCAAGCCCATCAAGACTAATTTTGAGTACTACTTTATTAATATATCCAAACAGTCTGTAACAATGGATAAGACTGTGTAACAACCTCAGATGGAAATATTCCCAAGGTTGTTACGCCTCCACTCTACTATATAAATCACTATTTATGATGTACAAGTTTTTTAAGAAATTGAGTGCTTATTCAATACAGAATCTTTCACTCTTCTTCTTCTCAAATCTGACTCTTTCATCATATGATTTCTACAACCATGCATACAGTCAATACAAAGAGTCTCGTGATGCAAGAGAAAAGAAGGCGTTGCGTCATCTTGGAATTTACCAACTAGTATTATATTGGTTGGGCGTTCTGTTGGTGGTTTTGTTTCCAGAATTGTTGTTATCCACCCCCTTACTTAAGGAAGTCAACTATTGCAACTATTATTACACTTTCAAGTCCCCAACAGTGAGCTTTATTCCTTCGCTAATCTCCACTTTTCGAATTTCACAAAAATAGATACATTCTTATGTCATATAAATTTCCTCCACGTCACCACCACTAGCATTCCATTCTTGGGTTATTATTATGCCTGAAATAAATAAGGAATAGAGAAAAGGGTATGAGGTTGTAACAACGCTGAACGACATTACGTGTCTGATCCATTACTCTCTCGTGTGGTCGTGAACTCTATTTCTGGTGGTTCGAGTGATTATCGGGTATATAAGTTATTTCAATTCAAAGATTTCTTGTACACAAGGGAGGCTTTATAAGTAATAAACCAAATCCGGTCATTCCATACCAATATTTCACTTCTGTATAGTCATTAGTCTTGCTTTGTAGAGGAATAATGTTTTGAAGGATTGTGTTCATTCTGATAAGTCGAAATGTGAGAACAGTCTTCTGCTTGTAGTGTTTTGGTCTTGAGTAATTAATACTTTGAACTAATTGGTACACAATTTTTAATATTTGTTGTATGACTAGTTTTTTCACAGATGAGAGTCGATATATGCTACTTGCCTTTGTCTTCTCCATTTGATAAGAAATATCTTCATTGTCGGCTTGAACTCTTTACATGTTAATTTTTTTTATCGAATTTGATACTTTTTACATATTAATTTTTGTTATCGAAGTTACAGTCATTTGATGACATTGTTCCTATAACGCATGGTTTCATGATAAGTAGTATATGCATGAAAAATGTGAGCCTCTCGATGGAACATAAAGCTATTGTGTGGTGTAATCAGCTAGTTAAGCAAGTAAGTAGAATCTCTTTTTAGGACCTGCCAAATTTTGGTAGATGGTGCTGAAATTATTAATCCGGTGCAGGTGTTACATACTATGCTTAGTCTTGTAGATCCAGAAACAAGCCTACCTTTCGACACTACCCAAATAAATTTCATAAAAACCTTTGGCTCTCCTGCATAAATAGGGTCTGTAATTTTTTGTACTTGACTCACGTAGTACTGATTACGATTTGGAGAAGTACAGACTTCATGCCGGACCTACTGCATGTTCTTATTTAATCATTTCAGATACTCGAAAGCATGTATCTTCTTGTCCTAGTGAATGGAGTGATGATGCTCATGAGATGATCTATACATCTAAACAAAACAATTACTGTTTTGGAGATGGATCGGAGATGAAATTTGCTGGACGTACAAAAGTTGATGAGTGTCCAATTATAAAACCTTTAGTATGATAGATCTTTTATTTAATTTTTAATGTATAATTGTCGTTAATTGTCTTTTATTTGAAACTGGTCCGAGATTAAATAAAATATTCGGATGTTTTAGCCTTTCATTACATAAGGATCGGACGACAAAACAATTTCATCATTTTTGAAGTAGTTTTGCTACGTGTTTGGAAGTTAGAATCCATATATATATTTATGGGTGCAAAATGATGATACAAATATAGAATTTTATGTTAGTCCAAATATTCAAATGCAATGTATGTTTCTCACTCCTCCGCTAAGCCAGTTCCAGATCAAGTAAATTTTCCACTACATTATATAGTATAAGTTTTTCTTATACTGATTTTTATATAGTATATCTTTACTTATATGTTTATTAGATGAAACAAGTACCTCCATATTCTGTATTTAGACTAGAGTTTAAGTTGTATTTAGATAGTACAGAATTTAAAACCACTTATCTCCTCAGGCTTCAATTTAAATACTGATTATGGAGGCCCTTATTCAATCAATTTCCGATCAACACAGGTATAAATGTATTTTATAATTGTAAAGGCAAGAAAAACTTACCCCGTCAAATGTAGAAAAAAAAAATCAACTGACTTCGAACCTGCAATGCAGGAATTATAACCATACATAACATCTGAAATTCTTGGGCTAACAGGAACTCTACATTTGTATATTTGTATTTTCCTTTTGTGCCAATAGATGAATTCAAATTTCTAAATAATGAGTAAGATTGGTTGAACTGCTTTTTATCGTCTGATTCAACTACATCAAAATATTTTATTTAATAGAAAACAATTATCGTACAATATTTTATTTAACTACATCAAAATATAAAAATCAAATATTTTATTCAAATACAAAATATTTTATTTGTATTTTCACTTTTTCTCTTCTAACCCTAAAAAACCCTAGCCACCAAACAATTTTGAAGCAGTTTCCGGAGTTCCAAAGATAAAAATCTATCGTTAATCTTATTTTTATTTTAAATATATGGGTTGGTATATCGAATAAAATCTCTTCTTAAATCTATGATTTTTTTGCATAATGAGTTACAGGAACTTTATATACAGAAAATAAACTCGGTCATTATTTAATCGAGTTCCTGCATATCGAGTTACTAATTTAATCGTTTTTTAATATCGATTTTTAGTTTAATTGTTTCTTTCCTGTATATTGAATTCAAAATATAGATTTTTGTGGTTTGATCAATGTCTGCTGATTGGAATCTTTTTTAAAATATTATATGTGATTCCGAGTTCCTAACTCGGAATCACATGTTTTTTTTAAAAAAAACATGTCATTCAGAGTGGTTGTCTTAGAACTACATGTTTTCTTTTTTAAAAACATGTAATTCTTTGACTAATCTTCAAAATAATTGAGTTTTTTTGTTTTTTAGAGTTTAATTTTAGAAGTTAAATCATATACGTTGGCTGTAATTTCTCTTAATGATGTGTTTGTTGTAATAAGAGTTTGATAGTTGATAGTGACATCAAATAATAAATTTGAAAATAAATAAAAGGCAAGAAGGTAAAAACAAATATTTTGTTAAAAAACTAAAATTTAAAATAGAAAAAATAATAAATCTTATGGATGAAATAGCTTCACCCTAACATTATTATAAAAAAAATTAAAAAAATTTACAAATCAACCTACCCCATGAAACTGCCTATTGTTATTCTTAGACTCCAATCATACAATTTTTTAAGAAAAAGACCAATATCTACTTGAAGGACTTTCTATTCTTATTGAAACTCGTCGGCGCTTCTTATTATGGTTCTATTATATATTTTTACGTATTTCATTGATGGAATTTAAACCAAAAAACAAAACTTAATGAACGAACCAAACTCCAATCTGAATTTTTCACTTTTCTCTAAACCTTGATAATGGGATACTCGAAGAAAAAATTAATATTCCATCGATATATTTCCTCTCGAGAACCATAGCATGGTTCATACTGGAAGAAAAAAATTAATATTCCATCGATATATATTGCCTAATGGCTGTTTGATAATAAAAAATAAAAATCCATCCAACAACACTTAATCTGCTATTTGATAATCCGAATCATAGTCTATTTATTTATAATATAAAGATTTAGTTTGTTTAAATAATTGAATTTTAAAAATAAAAAGATTAGCAATTGAATTGAATAACTTTGAAAAACAAATCACAAATAGAGATATACAATTTTTTTTATAAATTTAGTTTATTGTTAAAATGAAAATAAAATAAAAATTAGACTCTCTTAAGTATGTATGATCTGAACTCGTTAACAGGGTTTCAGATAAAAACAATAGTCCCACACTAAGAAATCCAAACGAATGCATTTTGATTTACCAAGATCATACCAAATTTTGGTAAGTGAACCATGTTGTCACTACCATTAACGTCCAACAACAATTGACTAACTTATGCTATTTCATGCATTATCAAACAAAATTTCGAGGATGCACAATTTCAAATTAGTGCGTGGTTTATTTTCAAACCCCATTATCTAGGATTGGAGAAAGATAAAACCTATATACCGCCTCAGGGTTGCTGTATACCGTTTACTTTTTAAGATTTTTATTTTCAAAAGTAGAAAAAACTAATTGATCCTTAACGTTAATCAATTTACAAATTTATGCTTTTTTTTAAAAAGGTAAAACCTCATAGTTTATTGCTGGATAACCTAAACTACAGTCTATTTACTTTGAAATCAAGAACAAAAACATAGAAAACCTTAGAAAATTGTAAGATTTTATCGTGAATTTCGAAGAATCATAATAAAATCAAGTACAAAAGAGATCTAAGAATCACATATCGAGGTATCTACTTCTTCATCCGTTTAGCTGATTATCGAAATCAGTTTTTTAAACCAAACTGTAGTATTTGGTTTTGGTCGAGATCGATAAGAGGATACGATATCAACACCATAAGTTAACTCATCTGGTTGACACTGGTTAAGACTTGACATTGGTTACTATAAAGTCTAGTTAAAATCGACTTGACACTGGTTACTATAAAGTCTAGTTAAAATTTACGGCTATAATCGACATCTGTAGGAAGCATCAATCATATGAATAATTGATGTTGACTTTAGTGATCGACAGTCGTTGATAGTTCTGATACTCATTATCGACATGAGTCAACTTATAGTATTGATATAGTCAACCAATATCGAAATACGCGTCGACCTTAGATCACTTCAACATTGTTACTTACTCCATCTGTCTCATAATATGTGTCTTTCTAGAAGATTTTTTTTGTCTCATAATATATGTCGTTCTCGTTTTCCGATGCAGTATTATTATATATATTCTACTTTCAACCAATAAAATAGTTAACTTTCCGCATAAGTTATTAACTCCACCAATCAAATTTATTTTCTTTTATTCTTTCAATGTCATTATTACTTTTCTTAATATTGGTGAAGAAACCTTAAACGACTAATATTATGAGACGGAGGGAGTATATTTTTATTACGTTCTTTATATTTTGTAGGGAGTCTAATAATAACAAAAGGTAATATTTTATTTTGCGTACGTATTTATGATGTGCATGCATTACACTAATCAATTTACTGAATGGGCAGAGGGAATGAGTAAATATATTAGTTACATGTTTTGTATAGGAAAATTAGAGCGGGATGATTTTTTGTTTGCGAGAAATCATGACCATACAGGTAACAACCTAAGTAATGTAATATTAAGAAAAGACCCCGGGTGACAAAAAAAATACATGTCTTTTTCAACTTACAATTTTTTTTATTTCAATCGAAAGTTATATTCTGAAAGTATTATGCATAAAACATAATCGTGATGCTATAAGATTTTTAAAATGATGCACAAGAGTGAGAATTTTGAAACTACACAAAGAAAAATTAATTATAAAATTGTCTACGGAAAGTTCTCGTCCTCGTAAAATTTTGACCCGTTTGAGTATAAGAAAACTAAAAGCGTATCGAGATATGTAATTATTGGAATAATTGTTAGAAACATAGTAATTTATCATGCAAGGAATAAAAGTAATACATTGGAGACGTGCGTCGTCACACGTGCAATTTTAGTTGGTTAAATTGAGAAAAACAGCTATGACATGTAGCATTACACAAAAGGGTCGGATTATACGGTTATAACATATACATTTTTTCGCACATTCGATATTCATGACCTCCTAAGGAAGTCTCACAAGTATTGATTCTGGGTAATACCTACAACGCTTATATAATGTCATTGTTTGTAATCATTAGGGTTACAATCATTAGGGTTACGTCGACATGTTAAACCGTCCTCATTGCATCAATTTTTATGGATTAAGAAAAACTAGACAATTATATGTAGGCGATAGATCGTCTTTGGTTGCTCATAAAATAAAACAAGTACAAATTGACGCTAATGGTCGCAATTGACAAGATATTTTTAAAAGCCACACACTTGGTGTGCAAGTGGCGTATAAGCAATTATATTGACGTAAATACGAACAAATTATTATAAGAATAAATGGTATCAGATGAGTTTCTTACTTCTTGGAATTCGGTAGTGTATTCACAAAATGTTTTAAAGTTGCATACAAAGAAAATAAAAGAGACATTTAAAGCTTATCCAAAGGTGGTTGAAGTACACTAAAACTACTTGGCTCAAACTATACGGTAAAAAAAAACGAATATGCGCAAACTAACGTTTTCAAGTGCTACAAAGACGTGAAAGCTAACCGGTAAAATCATTCATCATTATATATGAGAGTGATATACGAGTAACGTAGCCAAACTAATGTTTTGTTATTATTGATGTGGTTTATTTTTGTCTGAGGGTAAGTTTGTAATTTTTGTTTAGAGTTTTGTGGAATTTTGAGAGTATTTAATGTTTGGGTAGAATGTAGAGGGAGAATTGAGCTTCCTGGTTGTATTTAATTTTCATTACCCCCATTTAATGTTGGTGGTTGGGTATTTATACCCCCTATATTTGGGCCATATGGGCTTTCGGGTCGTGTTTAATGGATTCGGGTCGAGTTTAAAGACCCATTAGTTCTAAGTAAGTAAATAGGCAACTTAGTCAAAAAGTGATTATATTTTAAGTACTTTAGTTCTGTTCGGATAGTTCAGTGGATGATAGTTGTCCGAACTGCCCCTGTCCGGTGAAATGGACATTGTCTGAATTGACCCTGTCCGGTTCCCATAAAGTGTGGTGACAGAATCCGGACTCATCAATTATGATTAGTATAAAAGACCAATATTCATCATTAAAGCGGTATATCAAAACGAGCCGACTAAACTTTGAATAATTTTGGATAAAACTTTACACTTTTATTGGTATGCAACACACGAAGATAAAAGCTTTATTGGAGAAATATAAGAATATTTTGGTTTTTTTACGATATTTTTCTATTCAAATAGGTTAGAGAATATGTCATCAAGACATGTCTTAAACTCCTGCTCGAACGATATGTATAGGTTAAACAATGTTTTACATTTAGATTGTGAATATATTGTCAGATCTACTTATGGATTTCCTTATGCATGTGGGATAGGTTTGGTGATAGATGAGGGTCATATTATGAATATATCTATCATCGTAAGAGGTCAAAAACTATTAATTTTAATGCAAAAAATGTTTGCGATGAAGATAAATTTATGGGAAAAAACTCTCCAAAATTGTCACTTTAGCCTGTGAGTATGATCTAGAACAAAGGCTTTATCATATGTGTTTGAATTAATTAATCCTAAACCATGTTGTCCCCTTAAATAACGAATCAAAACGAAAGGACGTGGAAAAAATATTGCTAACGATAGTTGACAAAAACGGTTGAAATCATAATTTGAGCATGTGATCGAAGAAACTGGTAGCAAGAGCACATTATCGCACTAAACCCTTTTAAATCTTAAAACAATCACATTTAACCTTATAATATTAGTTAGTCAAACAAATAAATGTATTCTTGAACATCAAAACCTCTAAGATACATAAACACCAAAAAGTTAAATATTAAGTTTAAGTTTTTTATTGCGACCATATTCATGAGTAATTACATCAATTCATTTATAAGGTAATAAATGAAAATGGATAGGAATTTTTATTTTAAATCTATTACTCACAATATTTTCGGAAGTCAAGATGCATGGTCGTTAATGAATGAACTACTAATAAACAAAATTGATTCAGACTTGCCTTTATATGAAGTCGTTTATAGTGGTTGTCAATTGGTAAATGCATAATTAAAGAGTTTAAAATGCGTTAATATATATATGTAAGCTTTAAAAACTAAGAATCACTTTCATCATTGTAATCGTGTGTAGATGCATCGTGTGTTTAATTTTGCTACGTTTTTTGGTGACTTATTTATCTCTAAAAGGTATTATGCCTCTTCTCATATAACAATGAGAAGTTTATGTGAATGTTAATCATTTTGTTAACGTAATAAATTTTATGAATTAACTTATATATTAAGTTCATATCAATATTATGTTATATAATATCACTTATATTCAAATAACATGTTTTATTCCATCTAAATGCGCTGCTATACCTTCTTACTCATTTTGGTCGGAAAACATATTCTTAAGAGTAGAGTGTTGTCTACATGGCTTCATTCTTGGATCAAGTTGTCTTATTTAATGAAAATTTATCGAGTAATAAACCAAGATCATTGAATAACGAATATATTTGCAGATTGAAAAATCCTTGTTTATAATTGTTTTGTTTATGAGTGTGAGAATTGTATATGTTATGTTGTTTATTATATGGGTGAAATTGTGTATTTATATATTTTCTAGTTTTATTGGATTTGGTTTTTAATTGTTCAAGGGATTAACTAAAATTGTTATTAATAACCCGGTGTTCTCGTATGCTGACTTGTCGTGTCAACATCAAATGCATTATGTGTTGCATCCAATGTCGATCATACAAGTTAACCTATGTGTGAACGCTTCTGTGATTAATTTTAAAGTTTAAAGTATTTTCCAACTAAATCTGACTCGTGACATCGACAATCGGACTTCTAATATCGATGTCAATAGTAGACAATATATTCTTTTCAACGTCTCCTACTATCGACAATGATATTTGATGTATGTTGTCACCATTCCACATTCTTATCGACGCCTATTATCGATAATATATAGACATTTTAAATTTTATTTTTATCTTCTGTCGACGCCCAAAATTGATAAAACCTTCTAATTTAACACGTAAAATATACATGGATAAGCACCCGGCCTAAACCAAAAAACCAAAGCATACCAAGGAAAATCCAAATAAAAGGCTCATATTAAACTAAGGTATACACATATAATTTCTTAAAACATTGGTGACAATACATATAATAAACCATACAAATATATATTATTCAAAATGTATGCCGAAACATTACAACCAACTAACAAAAAGATAAAAACACTCTAGTCATAAATATACGAATCTCATAGCTCTATAAGTTTATTCCATGATGAAAGGTTCTCCTTGCACATCATTTAGATAATTCTACACTTAAATTTGTTGACTATACTCTTTAGAAAAGCACGCAAAAAATATTTTATGCGTAGAGTGGCGCGACTCTGAAGGATAAGTATGACATGCAACATAACGTATACAAAATACCAAAGTTTTTTTTAATGCATTCATCATATCTCTCTCTTGCAAAATAAAAATTATGAATCCTGTAGCAATTTTTGTACCCATACAATCATGGGGTAGATGGTATTTTCTCCAATTATGTCAAACAAGATTTTTCCATTACACATTTTCCTTACCCTTCTGCCTCTTATTGGTAAGGCCTTTCTTGGCATTTGTGTATGTGTTTCATATTACCAAACTGCCGAACTACACGTTTTCAGGTGGAAAGGACAAAACATTTTCTTCGCACATGATGGTATAATCAAACCCTGCCACATCCACGAACCCTCTAACATTATGAATACTCAAGTAAGGTTGAAACCATAAAAAAGTAAAAGATAATGTTATTATATATTAACTTAATAGTAGATATTTAAAAGTCTAATAGTGTATGTACCACATCAACCAGCCGCTTGGAGATAAGGTTCATTAAGTAATTTTTATTTATGACTATATTGTATATGGAAGCCATGCATATAAATGCAGCATTGGCTTCGAAGAGTGTTATTAATTTTTTTTTTTTAAATGATATATGATGATTAGTTTTACAGCTTAATTTACCAGTTATACTCTAGAGATTTTTTTATTTATAAGTTTTTTTATTCATGTTATTTATAGGGAAATGGCACACTAAGTACCTTCTAGACAAACATATTACTATCTAGTACCCAAAAAAGGGTTAATGCTCACTTAATACCCACCTCAATATACATATTCCCTTTTAAGACCTAATTTAATTTTAATACCATAATTACCCTTAACCTAGTATATAAGGGTTAATTTGTGAAAAAAAGACATTTTGGCTACAGTACCTTCACTCTAATTTTGAATTTTTAATTTATTAGACTCTCTCTCTCCTCTCTTCTAACCTAACAAACAACCCATTTTTCAAAAAGGTATGTTCGTTTCAAAATTCCTTACCGTGATCACACTCTTTCCGACGAACCTAACTAACCACCGGCGAACTAAATAACCATCGTCGACCATCGTTCTGATCATCGGCGACCAAAAGGATCGACGAAGCTCATAATTTCAGACTATTTTTTCCAGCTCCTCATCAGACCACTGAACTACCTCTTCTAGTCATTTCTCGTCGACTCAATCTCGTACCCGGACCTTTGCACCATTAGGTTACCGTCGACTTCACCGGTGAACCAGTTCCGACGTCCGAACGAAAGGTCAGTATCGGCTTTCATTTGCAACTGCATTCTTGTTTTTCCATTTTCGATCTTAACACTAAATTCACTTGCGTAACTAATTTATGTTAATGTCAGAAAATCGTTAGTTTCTGTTTCGTCGAAACAAAGGATCGATACAGGCTTCGTTGACATTCCGGTAAGAAACTGCAGTTTTTCAGCTCTGTTTGATAGGTTGCGATTGTTGTACTGTCAGTTTATAATACAGACTGCAATTTATATGTAGTGTTTTATGTTGTGATTGCTAGTTTGGTATAGTTCTTGATTGAGGCTGCATTTTATTTTTTAATGGCACGAATACCTACATTACCTTTAGTCATTGTGATTCAACCTAGAACTGGCATATGGTTTTGCTATTTATGTATGCATAATGTGGTTGCTAGATGTCAGTATGAACATTGCGATTTGGTGCAGGGATTGCTAGATTATTGTACATACATTGTGATTGTAGTTATGATACATTGCTAGATGTCTTCAGACATATATCATTTCGACAGATTTAGCTCTGTAACACATTCATCCGTTGTACGATGACCTACAATAAACTAATCAAAACTCCTACAATTCAGGTTACTATATGTCGAAACCAAAAGTTTGTATTTTCAAATTTGGTCACGAAACAGCTATTGTTCCGTTGTCCGAAATTGAAATTTTCGAGTCTTTGCAACAGTACGTTGAGGAAACATGGCAGGGTCTTGTTAGAGGCAACTACAGCATTAGCTATTCTTGTGGTGCTCAAAATAATTGTTTGTTTAATAAGGAGACCGATTTATTGGGTTGGAATGTTACCTTGATGTTGAGCATCTCAAGAGTGTTAGTTTTCTTATCGAAGAACAAGTTTCTGATAAAGGCTCCGCAATTAAACGTAAACAACATTTCAACTGTTCGAAGAAACCTCACATAACCAACGAACTAATGGTGAAAGTAGTAACTGTTTGGCGATTTCAACCCCTAAAAAAAGGCATCTTGCTACAACTGGATGGGCGGAAGCTATCATCGGTGTTGGACATTCATTTGCTGATGGTGTTGCAGGTCTAAGGTTATCCTTATCCCGTTATGCATTAGAGAACAGTTTTGTGTTTAGGTACATGCATAATACCTTTAGTAAGATCACCGTTTATTGTGTAAACAAAGATTTAGACGGGTGCAGATGGAGGTTGGATGCTTCTGTTGATTCTAAAACCGATTTGATGACCATAAAAAGATTTGTTAGTACCCATACGTGCAGTCCCGTATTCACAAAAGAGAAGAGCAGGCATTTGTCGTCCGATTTGATTGCGGATGAAATTCACGATTCTCTTAGGAACTACCAATCAGTAACAGCTAAGACTATACAGTCCTCTATCAAGCAAGAGTACGGTTTAGACATTTCGTATCGTTATTGTGGAATACGTTAGAAAATGCACGACGTGTAGTATTTGGAGATAGCAATACCTCTTTCGGGTTGCTAAAATCATACTTCAAGAGATTAAAGAGTTGTGACATCACTACGGACTGCCATTTAGATTTAGCTCCTGGCAATGTTTTCCGTCGCTGTTTTATAGCTTTTGGGGCGTGCCTTCATGGTTTCCATTCGTGTCGGCCTTTACTGTACGTTGACGGAACCCATCTAACGGGGAAGCATGGTAGCGTGTTGCTTTCAGCAGTGGCAAAAGATGGAAACAACGGTCAGTATATTTTTCACTACACTTTTGGTCTACATATGTGCTTTGCTTTTTCAAATGTATATCATGACCTAAGGTTGCTAGATTGGTTATGTTTACATTGCGATTTAAACATGCACGCTAGATAGGCAGAACTAGGTTTCTAGATTGGTTATTTTGCTGTGATTGTGATTTACGCCTACTTCAGTTTGCTATATTGTAGAATAAACTACTGCATGGTTTTGCTAGATAGGTTTTACCTACATTTCGATTTAAGTTCATTCACCCAAGCAGCTTAGTCTTACTGTATACCCGTATCTTTTCCGTTTCAGGACTATTCCCCGTAGCTTTTGGTATCTTTGGTAGTGAAGACTCAGACAACTAGTTTTGGTTTTTGCAAAGTCTAAAACCGTATTTGCTAGGGCGCCAAATAAATTTCATTTCAGATCTTCATGCGGGTATTATTAACGTTGTCGCAACTCTTTATCCTAATGACTACCACGCGTATTGTATATTCCATCTGATACAGAATTTGAATAAAGCTCTTGAAGACACTAACAGAGTCTACAAAAAAAATATGCTAGTGATGTTTAGGAGTTGTGCTTATGCCCCGACTGTGGACCTTTTTAATGAACGTTATGCTCAGTTTGCGTGCCAATGGGGTGATCATATTTCCAAATTTCTAAGCAATTTGCCACCAGAAAAGTATGCTCGGGCATACGTCAAAGGCAAACGGTATAGGGCGATGGCATCAACTGCTGTAGAATCGTTCAATTCGCAGATTAAAAAGTTGTGCCATCTGCCTATAGTGGAATTGGTCGACCGGATTAGAGTTCTTCTTATGACTCAGATGTCTTGATGTTTGGCAGACGGTCTAAGCTGGAACACACAATTATGCCCCGAGTTTGACAAGCTGTTCAAAGAGAATGTACAATGCGGTCGGACGTGGTTAGTTCGCAAGTCTTGTGCCGCTTATTTTGAGGTTTTATCAGACCCAGTCATGGTGGTCAACATCCTTGATTTCAAATGCACATGCGGCTCTTGGCAACAAGAATGTTTCCCATGCGCTCATGCATTGGCTGCAATAGCATCTCTAAACGAAGATTCGATGACATTAGTAGAGCCATTTTTTAGTTTTGTAAATTTCCGGTCGAGCTATTCTTTGAACATACCGGCTATAACAAAGTTCGGTGAAGCTACTACCGATAATGATGATTGAGAGCCAGTGGTTAATCCCCCGAACGTTAAAAGACGAGCGGGGCGACCGAGAAAAAAACGTATTACATCAAGAGGAGAGGTAATCACCAGCCCGTCCCGTTGTGTGTCGCTGTTTAAAATCAGGGCATAATAGGAGGTCCTGCGATGCTCCATTCTAAACTTATGTTCGTTATTTTTTAGTAACATTTGGATTTTTCTAGATAAGCACTCCTTATCTTTCGACTTATATGTTTGGATACTGTTAACATTGATATGTACAAGGTCTGTTTGATTCAATAATTCTTATCATTACTAATGTTGACATTGCTAGATAGGCTACGATTACAATGCTAGATAGGCTACGATTACAATGCTAGATACTCCTTATCCAATTCCTAGTATCATTAAGAATAAGTTTCTTATCCAAATTTGATAGATACATTTTCATGTGTATGTGATTGTTTGTCTACAACGAGATTGCTAGATATGTTTATTTAGTATTGCTAGATGCATAATGCTCCATGCACTTAGATTCCACTAACATGAAGTACCTATCAAACATGACCAACGTTGCTGGATACAACAACTTATGTATGCGATTTTAAGGTTCATATCCATCTGATAGATTAATTCTATTTAGATTGCGATGCTCCCCTTTGTGTTTTATTTCAAACACTAACGATCCACCCTACGAAGTAAGATGTACCTTGCATCACAGATTTTCCTAGTGATTGCGATTTATGGCTAATATAGCCTGCTAGATATATGACATCGATATTGCTAGATACGTGTTATTGTGGTTGCGATTGACATTGATTTATTTGAGATGTTAAGGTTGATTTACATTCTAGTAAAATAAAGTGCCTATTAGCCATATCCAACATTGCGAGATACAACAACTTTTGTCTTCGATTTTAAGGTTCACATCGTTTTGATAGATTAGTTATCTTTAAATTGCGATTCCGTCCTTTGTATTTCATTTCAAACACATACGGTCCACCCTACGAAGTGAGATTTACTTTGCATCCTATATGCTCCTAGTGTTTGCGATTTGAGGCTAATCGAATTTCTAGATAGACGATAGAATTATGACATAGGTATTGCTAGATACATATTATTAATATTGTGATTGTCGTTGATTTATTTAATATGTTTATTCCTTTATTATGCCTGCACCTTCGAAGTGTCCCCTGGTTAGGATTGCGATTTACTAGTTATTTTACTGATAACACTGCGATTGTGAATCTTAACTGCCTTTACAACTGCTCCAATTAACTTCTTACTATCAATTTTTTAGTTAAAGCATTCAAATCTGAACAAAATGCACAGTAACATAGACAGCACAAATACTAATAAAACCACAACAATTTTAGAACATCACTCAAGGCATTACAATTGCTAAATACACCAACCCTCTCAAAAAATGAAACTGCTCAGAGGGTTGGTAAAAGTTATCAGTCTATCAAAGCATAGAAAGACATTACAAAAAAAAACATAATGAAAGGATGCTGCATGAACTTCTTTAAACCTAATCAGAATCCTCTTCATCTGACCATTCAGATCCCTCCTCTTCTTCTTCTTCTTCTTCTTCTTCTTCTTCGTCCTCTTCCTCCTCCGACTTCTCATCGTCGGCTTCCTCAGAATCATTGTCCTCTCCTTTCTCAGATTCTAGTTGTCCCGACGTCTCTTCCTTTTTGGAACTAACTCGACAACAACATCAATCTCACTTCATTGATACATTGCTAACCGTGACTAAATTCAACTACTACATTGCTAGACGTCAGTTCCTGACAATAAACTAGTCGCAGAGATTGCTAGATACGGCCACAAATATTGTCGACATTGCTAGATACGTACAACATCTCTGCATATGCACAAAAAACTACCTCAACTCTATACATTGCTAGACATTCATACCTGCACCAGGCGACATTGCGATTCTATAGTAACACAACAACTAACCAGTGCCATCGGCATCGTCTGACAGCACTATCGACACTGTTATAACCACGCCGACACTAACCAGCCATGTCTAACTACTAACGCTGGAGTAACACTATGGAGTACAACTAAATTTCATCACCATGGAGTAACACTAACTCTGTACTGTAAACGAAACGCCAGAATTTCACCGGAGAACAGAGAACTGTCAAATACATTACTCAACGGCATTCAGTACTCCGGCGACGTCGATAAAATTGGGTTTTAAACACACAAACACACAGTAATATAGACGGAGAAAACAACAACTAACTGGAACGTACTTTATCGACGGTGACGAAGCCGGTGGATGGTCGACGACTGCCTTGTCCAGTTATTGATCGGTATCGGGTTGAATGTTAACGTCGCCGTAACGGATATGGTCGACGCTACGGTTAAAGCACGTTCGGTTCAACTTCGTGTTTTGGGTTCGCTCTCGTTTTTCGTGTTTCTCTCTCCTCAAAATTAGAAATGTGAAAGTGGAGGGAATTGGAACCCAAAAGTCAGATTAGAAGGTGAAAAAAGTAGGTTTCAAACAAAAAACCCACATTTATACCCTAGAGGGTATTTTTGTCCAAAATATGGCTCTAGGTATTTTATGAAACTAGTCTAAAAGTGGGTATCAATTTGGTATTTCAAAGTTTACTATGTATGTATGGGTACTTTCCTCTTATTTATATTCTTGTTAAAATTAAAGAACTATTTGCTTTTTGATTTTTTTAAACTTTTTCTTAAGATTTGATATGACGATTATTGTTACTAACTTAATATAGGAGTTATGCTTTGATATTTCTTTACATATAAGTTCTTACTTGTATTCTTGTTAAAAATGAAAAACATTAATAAAAATGAAGAACTCCAATAAGTGACTTACATACAAACATACTATTATGTTCTAATAATAATAATATAAATACCTTACATGAATCACAAACTATATATACAAGTCATATATAACAAAACCGTTTTTCTCATAACAGATTTAGAACGAGTCACATACAAACAAAACTATTGTATTATTGGAAGTATTACAAAGTGTTTTCATCATTCAATAGTAAATGAGATATTTATGTTTTTTTTATATTCTTGATCATTTTTTCTTTTTTCAAACAGATCTTCAATATATACGCATACCATAATGTCACAGTCTAGTGTTCTACCTTCATGCTGTAGATATGATCGTTTTTTTAAGCTCTTATTTTATGTTCCAAAACTCAATCTTTTCCAATTAATTTATCTTAAAATCTGGTTACAAGTTAATTAGCTACTTATAAAAAAAAAATTGTAATGATAGTAATAATAGGTGATTTCTTATCATTTCATTTTATAATGCAGGATATTTATCTTCAATTTTGGAGTCGCTGGTTGCCTAAGGTTTTAATTAGTCAAGACATTCAAAAATCATCATCGAGTCATTGTTTAGTATTTTGCATGTCGTTGCGTGAATCAGAATTACAATAAATCTATAAATTTTAACTTTTATATTTTTTACAATGTCATCTATGATTTTTTTTGTCATCAAATATTAACCTTTGCGAAAGTAATTAGGTTAACATATACCTAATAAAAATTAATAGCTAGGAAAATAAATCAACTTCTTATTATAGGTTTTGATCCATATATGTACTCCATCAACCTTTTCAATAACACCACCTTTTCAATAGCAACTAGAAGAAAAAAATTCAACATTACATGTATCAATCCGTAACTAAAAACCAGTTAAAATTAAATAAAATACTTCATAAATAAATAAATAATATAAATTTAAAATTAAATCTTTAATAATAAATGGAAGACCAAACTTTTAAAACATAAACGTTTAAGGACCACTTCGCTAATTAAATTTTAACGGACAAAAATTTTAAACTAAAACAATTTGAGCTGCTTCAATACTTCAAAACAGATCCACTGAACTTTGGAAACTACTAAAACAATAATAACATTTACGTTAATACGAATTGTGGGTCCGATAACAATAAATATTGGGTGAAGTTATTTCCTCCCTCACATTTTTTATTTCCTCCATATTTCAAAATGAAAAAAATGACTTATCACCTGTTTTTACTATCTTGTCCTTATTTTACCTTCTAATTTATAACTTGATGTCATTAACCATTATGAAACCCTTATATCAACAAACACATAATTTAGCCAAATTAAATCCAACATATATGATTTAACTTCTAAAATTAAACTTTAAAAAAAACTTCAAATTTCTTAAAGATTACTCATGGAAGAGGAAGACACCAAACCTAAAGATCTAATACTGGAGTACATCACACAATCAACCAACAAGATAATTTAATATTGTTTTTTAGTTTTACATTCATGTAACTTGAGAATCTCTGTTAAAGATTTGTGCAGGTTTTAGCGAAAAACAACTAATTCCGAGACAACAGTTAGGAATCAGGTGTTTTTTTTCAAGAAAAAAAACACATGATCCCGAGACGGCATCTCAGAATTAGGCGCGTTTTTTTTTATAAAAAAACACCTGATTCCGAGACAGCACCTCAGAATCAGGTTTTTTTATATAAAAAACACACCTAATTCCGAGATACCATCTCAGAATTAGATGCATTTCATCTCTTTTAATAAACAATTGTGCATTTTTAAGTGTTGTTGTTTTTTAAAATCACGAATGATTTCTACCTTAGACGAATTCGAGAGAGACTTCCGTTTTTTTTTTGTCAAGATTAAAAGAGAAATCGAGTAGTTGGCTATGGTTTGTTGTTTTTCAAGATTATAAGAGAAATCTTGAAGAGGAGACTGTCTTTATAGTGGCTAGGCTAGGGTTAGGGTTTATGGGGGATTGATGTGAGAAGCTAATAGGATTGGTTGAGTGTGTATAAGTTGATATGATGGACATAGTTGGGATGATGGTAGAAATCGATGGAGTTACTGGAGAATCAATGGGTTTGGAATAAAAATACAGAAAATGGTAAATATGTTATTTCTTTTATGGAGGAAATAACAAAGTGAAGTTTCTTTTTATTTATCGGGAGAATAAAAAATTTGATGGAGGAAATAGCTTCACCCATAAATATTTTCATTAAATTAGTATGGAATGGTGGAAGGTAGAAAAGAAATATTTAAGGATATTTAGGCTACTTAAAACTTAAAAATTCACAATTACAATTTTCCGGTAGGGCTACGGTTGTAAACTTTAAAAGAAACGAGTGTTATAAATATTTGTGAATTTGTTATATTATTTTTTATATTTCTCGCATTATAAACTATATGTGCATCTTTATATAAGAGTGGAATGAGCTTGTTACAAGATTGGATACAGGAAGGATATTCCCTAGCTGTACAATCAAGAATTTCATTCACATGTAACAATTTTATTTACATGATTCTTATGTGTAATAGAAAATTGGAAAAAAGTTTACGTTTAGTAGACCGGTCAGGCTTGAAGTTTATTTGTGTGAAGATTAATGTATGGACTTAGCATTTGATAAATACTTTTTTATTTGTATTGGCCCAACATATAAAGAAGTTGGATCTTTTAGTGAAGTAACTTCACTTGTCTTCTCCTCTTTAGTTTAACTCTTTAAAGTGAAAATCCTAGTTGGTTTTCTCACTTCCTCCGCAGATGAAGAGTTGACTCTGATAACCCGAGTTTGTCTATGAGAAACAATAAACGGTTCATGGAAGAGCCTTGGTCAGAAGATCGACTATTTGGTCATGCGATGAGACATGTCTGATATCGAGCTTGCCTTGGATCACCTGTTCGCGTATGAAGTGGATGTCCAACTCGATCTGCTTTGTTCGAGCATGAAATACTAGATTCGAAGCAAGTTAGTTGGCTCCTAGATTAACTCAGCATTTGTAAATCCATTGAGGTGAAGATCAAAACTGGGTTTGATATGAAGACCAAAATTTGAGCTACTACATAAGTATCACATAAATCTATTTACTACTTGTAGGTGTATCTCTATTGGGTTTTGTTAATACTGGTTGAGTTTTTTCACAGTAAACGCAATGTCAGCTCTTGTGTGAATAAAGGGAACCTAATAACCTGTGGTACCGTTTTGGTTACGGGAGATGAGGTTCATCAACGAGAGAGCTGGGAGGAGAGGTACACATAAAAGTAGTGCAAGGATTTGCTGAGGTAAGCCCTTTGTTTGTTAGTAAATTCTTGATGTATGCTTGATGAGTTAGGTAAAAACCTGTAGAGTCTCGTGACACCTCTATGCCTTAGAAATAGTGTAGGTTGCCCAAATATTTTAGATAAAACATTATGTTGATTTTGTTGATAAAGGTTTATAGCTGTTCAAGAGTGTTCCCTATGATGATAATATCATCCACGTAGACCAATAAGATGAGAATAACCTATTTTGATACATAGAAAACATAGAATTGTCAGCTCTAAAGTTTGTAAAACCCCACATAATTAGAATATTCTTTAGTTTTGAGTACGAGGTCTTTGGGGCTTGTTTGAGTCCATATAAGGCCTTGTGAAGTTTGCACACATGAGAAAAGTTCTTGGGGTCCTCAAACCCTTTAGATTGGCCATAGATAGGTTCTAAATGGCCTTACTATTTTGGAAGGCATTGTTAATGTCTAGTTAACGAACATGCCAATCCTTTGAGACTATTAGAGCCAATACCAACCTGATTGTATAAGGCTTTATCGCATGGCTAATTTTTTTGTGAAATCAACACGTGGTCTCTGATGAAAACCCTTGGCAACCAGATGTGTTTTGTATCCCTGAATAGAACCATCAAAGTTATGCTTGACTTTATAGACCTATTTATAACCCACTATATTCATGTAGGACTTTCAGGGAACAAGATTCCAAGTGTTGTGTAAGTTTTATAGTTGTGTGTGTTGTATGGTTTGTCGTAGTTCTAGTTCAATGACTATGTCTGGTGTATTTTGTGTGTTTGATGGCTAAGGTATATTTTGTTAACCACGTGATAAAGTTTGTGGTGTAGACTGATAGTTGTTGGGTACTTAATTATTTGGTTGATGATGACAAGGTAAATTTTGTGGTTGTTGTGGCTGAATTTATGCATTGTTTGTTGTATGCTGAACTAGATTTGTAGGTGTCAGTAACTGACTAGAGACACAAGCTGGTCATGTAGTAGGAATAATAGTAGTAGATGCTAATTTTCCAGGAAAATTAAATAGCCAGTCAGTAACAGACTTACTTTCAGGATTTTTGGTGTTTAAAAAACCTATAGTCTAAGGAAAATCCTTTTTTGTTAAAGACTAGATTTCTTAATATATATATATAGTCTTCCCCTAGTGCTTAAATTTTTTTAGCCTTTGTATGTGTCACTGTAACCTAGGAAGATATATTTTTTAAGATGAAACTGAAATGTGTGTAGTTGGTATGGTTTTAGACATTGAAAGCATGGACACTTGAAATTTTTTAAAAAAGAAAAGTCTGGTTTGATTTAAAAACACTTTTCAAAATGTGATAGGTTTTGTAAGACTATTGTAGGCAGTCAGCTGATCAAATAAGAAGCATTCAGAAAAGCCTCTGCAAAAAATAGTAGGGAAGCTTGGCCTGAGTTATGAGTGTAAGACATGTTTCGACAACATGTATATGCTTTCTCTTAGCTTTGCCATTCTGAACAGAGGTGTGAGGGCAAGATATGTGAAGCAGAATCCCATAATTTTCTTCTAAATGAGCAAAACATTTGAATTATACTGTGTAATCAGGCTGGAAACGTTTAATTTTTCTCCCAAATATATTTTCAACATTTTTTCTAAAGATCCTAGTTCGGAGCGCTCGTGGCTCATCAAGCGATGGTACTTGATTGAAGTGGGGAGTGGCGCTAAGGAACAAGACATATTGGTCTAATAGGAGGTGAGCAGCAACATCTGTAGTGTGCCTCTATGATTCAGGTAGTCACCAACCTGATTAGAGTGGGTGGATGAAAGTCAGTTAAGAGGAGGCTAAAGTGGTACTGTGTTCGAGATGAGGATTTGTTAGGATGACAACCAAAGTCTCACATCCCACATCGCCTAAAGAGAGAAATGATCAATGTTATATATAAGTAAGAACATATCTCAACTAGTATGAAGCCTTCGGGTGCCAAAGCGGACAATATCATACTAGGTGTGGAGATTGGGTCCTTCTTACTTATATACAAAGGCGGAATATGCGGTACCCATATTCCCAACTAATGGTATCAGAGCCAGACCCAAACAGAACGCGATGTGGTGGGTGTGATGTGGCTAAAATTCTTAGATGTCGAACATGTTACCATAAGCCAGGAGCCCTACTCAATGTGAATGATCTGCTATACAGATGGAGCGTTAAATGGCTCATCAAGCAGGTGGCTTGATCAAGAAGCGGTGCAGTGTCATCTATATATGAAGTAGTGCCTGATAGATGCTCATCAAGCACGTGGCTTGATCAAGGAGCGGCATGATCAAGGAGCGGCACAGTGTCATCTAGTAGTCATCAGATAGATCCGTCATAATTCTAGAGGTCAGACATCTCTCCACCTGACTAGAGTATGTGGGTGAAAGTCAATTGAGAGGGGGCTAGAGTGGTACTTTATTCGAGAGGAGGATTGTTAGGGTGGTGACCAAAGTCCCACATCCCATATTAGTTAAACATGGGAATGATCAATGGTATATAAGTAGGAACATATCTCAATTAACATGAGGTCTTTTGAAAGTGGACCAAAAACAAACTCGTGCGGGCCTTCCGACCAAAAACGAATAATATCATACTAGTGTGGAGATATGATTGATTTTAGTGAGAGGCAGTGGCAGTACTTGGACTATCCAGTTTGGAATACAGATTTAGTCTATGGACTACTGATGCAGACAGTTTGGTGAATTGACAGTTTGGAGCTCCGGTGTCTGATTTTGACCCACAACACCTTGTTTCGAAGGAAACAACGTCACAAACGCAAGTCACGAGCTTTGCTCGTAAGCTATGGGCCTTTTGGGGCATTTGGGCTCATCTATCATCTTATTTTGCGTTTTTACTACTTTAGGCTATTTTAGTAATTTTCATATTTTTAATTTTAGGGTTTCGCTTGAACCCTTATATAAACCTATCTTCTATACATTGTTGAGGCAGTTGTTTTTTATTAATAAATTAGGGTTTTTATCCCTCTTTAGCTTCTCTTGCGTTTCACTCTGAATCAACTACCCATTTTGGAATACAGATTTAGTCTATGGACTACCAAATATTCGATGGTAGTACTTGGACTATCCAGTTTGGAATACAGATTTAATCTTGGACTATCCAGTTTGGAATACAGATTTAGTCTATGGACTACCAAATATTTGCTGGTAGTACTTGGACTATCCAGTTTGGAATACAGATTTAATCTGTATCACCACTAGTCCTTCAACTTTAGGTCAAAGCTAAAATATAGTACACAATCTGAAATGATGCATGTACCCTTGTATTATCCTAGTTGGCATATTAGTGATCGGGTATAATTATACAAGTGGCTCATTTTATCTTACATGGATTCAATTTAATTGGTTTATATTTTTGTTAAATTAAATAGAAACTAACCCATTGGTGATTTGTTACATCAAATTAAATGTTACACCTACCATAAATTAATTAAATAAGAAGATACTCTTATTTAGTGAAACCAAATCCCTAATTTTGCTTGTCTTTCACAATCTATACCCGATTCGAAACTCAGTTTCTAAATTTTCTCCTATTCGGTCTTGCTCATTATAAATAGATATGGAAATTTAACTCGAAACTGTGGGTATCCGAACTGAACCGATGGGGGGCTGGTTACCCAAAAAAGAAAAAAAGAAACGGGACAAGTTATGATTTTTATTTTTATCACCCTTTCAGGTTCGGTTCGGGTTTCGGTTTTGGATATTTTACGGCAAGTACCCATCATGTAAAAAAATAGTAAAATACTTTTATTTTTTAAAATATTATTTGATAGTAAAATACTTTTATATTTTAAAATATTATTCTAGTCCAATAGAAGATACTAGCCCATGAGCCCACTATGAATCTATAAACCCTACTCCTCTCTTAGTGTGTCTTATTTTATCGACACTCTTTTGCTTCTCACTTCAACTTCCTAAAAAATCTTAAAAAACTAAATAACTTTCTCTATCACTATATGTCTCACTTTCTATGAAAAATTACAGGAATTAGATAATATGTAATTTGTTTGAAATATATTAAGTTTAATTCTTGTTTAAAATAATATATATTTTCAATTATATTATATTTGTCTTAGACTTAGTGATTTATTTAATCTATTATAAGATTCTTGTTTATTATGTATATCTTTTATATTTCTTTTCTTGTTTATTGTTTAGGATAATATATATTTTTAATATTTTATTGGATAATATTTACATTTTTTAATCAATTGTTAGATTCTCGTTTATCATATAATATATAATGTGTACCTCAATTTTTTTTTCCTGTTTATGATAATATATATTTTTTATTGAGTAATATTTATATTGTGTGATTCATCTTATCTGCTTGTTTATCATATATATATATATATATATATATATATATATATTAGATTTATTTTCTTTTTTCTTGTTTACGATATTATATATTTATGATTGGATAATATTTAAGTTATTGTTTTCTTTAATAAATGTAAGATTCTATTTAAGTTATTGTTTTCTTTAATAAATGTAAGATTCTTGGTTATCATATATATCTCTCTAATTTGTTTTTCTTGTTTAGAATAAAATATATCTTTCATTGGATAATATTTAATATTTTTAGTTTTTTTTCTTTTTTCCCTTGTTTAACATAATGTATATTTTGATTGGATAATGTTTATGTTGTGTGATTTCCTATCAAATTCTTGTTTATCATGTATATATAATGTTTCTCTAAGATTTTTTTTTATTGTTTTTTTTGTTTGGGTTAATATATATCACCGCATTCAAATTTTAAATTAGATTTTCTTCTCCACGAATTAATCTTTTATTAGTTATTAAATAATAAAATTTATTATTCTAGCAAAATTATAATTTAATTATATATATTATTCTAACAATATATGTTTTTATAATGAAGGTTCAATATTTAATTATATATATTATTCTAACAATATTTTAGGTCAGATTCGAATTTTCGGGTTTAGTTTGGATATTAACTAAGGGTTTCATTTGCGGGTACCCGTTTGGATAACCTGAACCTACGGCGGGTTCGAGTTTTGGTATGGAAAAAAATATCCATCGGGATTTGGGGCGGGTTCGGGTATATGTTTTATACTAAAGGGTGGGTATCAAGTATATGGATATCCGTCCCCGATCCGCCTCGTTGTCATCCCTAATTATAAACGAAATCCTTAAATTTTTTCCCACAAACTATACCTGATTCGAAACCAAATCCCACAATCTATCCTTGAAAACCCTAAATTTGATTCTTTTAATTTACTCCTTGTAAATCACTAAATTTGGTGCATAAATCGCGATTCAGCATGAAGGGTTCAAGAAGGAAACAAAAATGGGTGAGAATTGAATTGGATTTCTCTAAAAACTGCACATGTATAATTTTTGTATAACTATTAGTGTTTCTACTTTGCTTTAGAGATTAGTCTTGCATCATGTATGAAAACTACTTTGCTTTATAGATTACTTTGCTTTAGAGATTAGTGACGTTGCCTTTGAGTTGTTTTTGTTTGAAATATTATTTGGATAGATTGTTAATTTGATAAGTGATATTTCATTTGTTATTTTTCAAATTGAATGCTTAGACTTTTAGTTAAAGAAGCTTAAGATATCATTTGTGGTAGTTGCAGGTGTAAATAAAGGATTATTCACCATGATTTTACCGAATGGTGGTAAATTCTCTGAAAAATTATAATATCTCCTACAGGGGTGGAAATGAGTCACTAGTTGACAATGTGAACCTATACAGGATTTATTTGATATATCTGAGCGAACACATATACATGACTTGCTTGCCTGAACAAAATTTTGGAGTGTTCAACTTTGCTTATCAACTGCTGTCACGCAAAGATGATAAGAATTTAGTACAGGTCTTTAGTGATACAGAGGTACCAGAGATGTGCAAGATGGTAGAAAAGTGCAGGTTCGTGAAGTTATATATCGAATCTATCCTACCACTAGGAATTTTTTCCCCTTCAAAACAAACGAAGGTAGATACTCTGATTGTTGAACTTTCAGATTCAAGTTTGGAATCAGACAACATTGAGGTTAATAAAAGGAAAAAGGTCACAAGTGAGGATGAAGAACAAGGTCATGATATTGATGCTATTGAAGAATGGGTTGTTGATATGGTTGTAGAAGAACAAAAATTTGAAAATAGGTTGTTGATAGGGTTGTATAAGATGGTGGTAAAGAACAAAGAGTTCAAGAAGAGGTTGCTGATAGGGTTGTCGAATATAGTAATAAAGAACATATAGTTGAAGAATAGGTTGCTGAAAGGGTTATAGAAGATAGTGATAAAGAACAAAGATTTGAATAAGATGTTTTGATAGGGTTGTAGAATATAGTGATAAAGAACAAAAAGTTAAGAATAGTTTGTTGATAGGGATGTAAAATAGAGTGATAAAGGGTTGAGGTAAAGAGTGATAAAGAACATACAATTATAGAAGAGTTTGTAGAAAGATCTGGGGTAAAGGGTGGTAAAGAACAGAAAATTGAAGAAGAGTTTGTAGAAAGGGTTGGGGTAAAGAGTGATAAAGAACATACAATTAAAGAAACGTTTGTAGAAAGATCTGCAGTAAAGGGTGGTAAAGAACAAGCAATTGATTGTAGAAAATGGCTGAAAAGAGGGTAATAAAGAACAGGTTTTTGAGGAACAATATTTTGAAAGGGTTGAAGAACATACTAAGTCATCACATTGGAGTACTTTTATTGCAGAGTTAGGGCCTGATATTCTTGGGGGGGGGGGGAGATGGTGTTGAGATTAAACCAAATTCTCATAAGAGAAATGCTTATGATGTTGCGGCTGGGGCTGATGATGAGGCTGAAGAGCACATGCCAGCTCCACCATATCAATAGCAACAATCTGATCCAGTTGAACAACAAGTGGACGATATCAAGACAGATTATGTTCTATCAAATTCTCTAAATACACTTGCAAACTCAGATGTAAAGCTTGATGATGATGTTGAGATGTGGTATAACTTCTTCAAATTCAACCCTGTTGTCCCATTGGCAAGTGTTAAATTACAAGTCGGTCTTCATAAGTGTAAGTGAGCTAAAAGAGGCTATTGAAAAAAATGACAATGGCAGAATAAGGTTTATTTGTTCAGCAAAAAGTTGTCATTGGAAGGCATATTGTAGGTCAATTGGATACATTAGTAGGTGGGTGTTGAAGACGCTTGTAGACAACCATGCATCCCCTCCAACAAACAAAAATAAGAATATTATTGATATTTGGACTAATCCATCACCTCTTTAATTGTCTTACTAAGTAGAGAATTTATGGTGTGAATCAATCGACAAAAGAGATATAGGGATAAATCTATGACGCTTAAGATGATTTAAAGTAATGATAAGCAGTAGTTCACATGACTATTAGATTATAGTGATAAGATTATAAAAATGAATCCAAGTTCAACTTACATCATTAAGCAAGTGAACAATATATTTGAAAGATTTTACATGCATTTAGGACTCGTTAAGAAGGGATTGAAAGCAGGGTGTAAGACGGTTGTGGTCTTAGATGGGTGTTTTTTAAAGAGAGCTTTTAGAGGTCAACTTTTAGTGGTTGTTGGTGTTGACACTAATGATCAGATGTACTCGGTATCATGGGTTTTTTTCGAGAATGAAAACAGATCAAGTTGTAGTTGGTTTTTAAACTTTTTGCAAGAGGACCTAGATACCTAAACACAGAAAGCATGGTTATTTTTAAGCAATAAAAAAAATTGTTCTCTGTATTGATGGAAGATTTTCCAAACTCTGAGCATAGGTTTTTTTGTAGGCATTTGTACGACAATTTAAAAAAACCCTACATCGGTCGACTAGAGAAAATGATATTTTGGGCAGTAGCTAGAGCCTCATATTCTGGAGATTTTAATGCACACATGGCAGCGATTGAAAGAGAAAACTATGAAGCATTCAAATGGTTGGTTGATAACCAGTCAGTTAATGGTCTAGACCTCACTACAAGGAGGACACATGCTGCAATATATCTTATTTATTTATATCTCGTTTTGTAGATAACATCAATTATTTGGGTAACATCAAAAACTATCATGTAGTGTTGTCTATAATAGGATATAAACAATCAAATTAATAGTAAAGAATAACAAATTAAAACTTTTTTCCAACATAATAAATTAAGTTACCAATGCATGACCTCATATGTAGATTGATTTTTTCCGATTTGACAGATTTAATCCATAAGGTTGTGAAATACTGAAAATATTATTAACATCTTCAAATATGATGAATATATATGCATCAATGGCATATATAACAAAAAAAATAAAAGGGTGCGAAATTAGGTGTTAACTAGTTGTGAAAACACCAAATGTTGACTAGTTGCGTAAATTACGTACAATCTGATTGTGAAAATAAAAAAATAATGGGTTATAAAATTGAGAGTAAAATATCTACGTAAATCAGAACAAATTGGGTGCCTAAATAGGATTTTATGGTGCAAAATTACCTTGTAGTCTAGCTCATCCTCATTTGTAATCTCCAAAATATTTTCGAATTGAACATAAAGTTCTTTTATGGAAATGACCATACATAAGGATTTTTAACAAACTCAATTGTTAATTTCTTTTTCAAAATGAACATATGTTTGTCATCTTTTTGTAATATTTTTTTTTGTTTCTTGTTCATTAACCAATCGTATCTCACTTCCACGATTCTCATTTCAAACTCTTTTATATCATAAAATGAAGATATATCATCTTCATCTATTTCAACTTCTTGATGATCTTATACAAATGTTTGTTGAAGAGGATGATGATGAGGATTTACAATTCGTTATACAACTTTTTCTTGAAGAGAAGAATGAGAAAGAGGTTATACAACTGGTTGTACAATATTTTTCTTATGTTGTTGAATATTTTAGATTTTGTTTTTGAAATAGTTGTGACATATGCTTCAACCTCCTTTATCAAATGTGCTTTAACTCTACTAGGTTGTTCTTGTGGTTGATGAGCTTGTACACATTTTTTAACCTCATTTTTATTTTCCAACACAACAATATAAGTTTCCACAACTCATGGAACCTTATTTTTATTTTCTAGTGCAGCACTTCAAGCTTTTACAAATCTTGAAACTTTTGTTTCTATTTGTTGCTTTTCTTTAGTATTTTTCAATATTTATTATTTTTTATGAACTCTATGTCAATATGTGATCTATTTATATTCTTTTATTTGTCGTTGTTTCAACCGGATTATGAATTTATTTAATTACCCAAGAAATTTGTAATATAAGGAGTGTTAATGCTCTTCATAGACTATATTTATCAATTTCTTCTTTTAGTTTTTTTGGAATATAATCTTTATATTTAATTAGACGATCTTGTGCATTTACTCTCTCAATTAGGGATGTATTGAAAACAATAATCCCTTTTAATTTGATCATTCAAAGCAAGAATATTATTGGTCACAAATTCTTTTTCATTTCCTAATTTTTGAACTTGTTTTGTATAAGTATTGATTTATTTATTTATTTAATATATTTAATGAGTTCTTCGATTTTACTTCCGTCTTTTTAAACTCGCTGGTGACTTTAATTTTTTTTTTGTTTTTTTTCTTCCATTTGGTTAGTGTCTGTGTGACCCGTATCTTTTGGCTAAGAAATTAAATAGAAATAAATATTTTTTTCAAATTCATGTTGCGTAATTGTTAAGTGGTTGTGAGAATATGTTGCGTAAATAGACATAATTTACATATTCAGTTTGATTCTTGAGGATCGTGACTTCTTTCTGAAGTTTCCTTTTTTTTACTTGAGATTCTTGCTATGTGACCTTTCATTTAAAGTTATTTTATCTTTGTCACATGGTCATTTAATGCATTATAGAATCTATAAATCAGAGCTGGAGTTGTCTAACACTCGTATTTCAAATAGATTTTTCTTCTTTTTGTAGTTTTTCAACAAATTTTTTTATTTCTCTCATGATAATTTGTTATTATAATAAAGTTTATTAATTAAAGTAATAATTTAAAATGATCTTTGTAAAGTGAAAATCATTTGTAAACTTACCAGTTTTGGAGTTATACTATAAAATATTTGAATAACAATTTCATATTATTTCTCTCCAATGATATCGATTTGAAATATCGTTGGAAAGGTATTTTTACATCTGTTGTAGAATTCAACGTTTGTGTGTTCTAGAAAAACAATTGTTGGCCGATGATAGAGAATTAGTATATGAATTATTTTATTATACTTTATTAAATACATATATTTGAATCAGTACTTACCATAAGTAGTGTTAGACAACCAATTGTTGTTTCTGCTTTTCTTACACATCAATTTTTCACTGAACTTATTATATTTTGTCTTATTGTTTCTGTCAAATCATAATTATTGATTTTTGAAAATATTCAACATATTTGATTGTTGAAGTAAGTAATATTTCTCCATATATTTTAAAAAGTAATGTTGTATAAACATATAATATTAGGAGTAGAAATATATCTTTGACATCACGTCCTCCTTGTGAAATTGAAACCAAATTGATTATAACCTCAAATGCTTATTTAATTAGGTTGTGAGCTTCCCTTAAATGGTCAGCCAAACAGTGGAAGAGTTTTTAGGGATATTAAACTTGTTCCAAACAAGTTTGGCATAATTAACGTGAGGAGCTGAATTGTACATAGCATGGTAAGTGCTATTAATAATAAATATTTTATTTTTATGTTTTGGAAGCCATATTTTAACATTATCCATGTTTGAAAGAACGGGGGGTAGACTAATAGATGTACCGATTTCGTGGAGATAATTATTGTGGGATCTGCTACCAGAACTGAGTTGGCCAGTTTCAAATATCGTTGAAGATGATGTATGGGACCTTACTTCTGATGTACATTCTAGCATAAAAAATAATATTATGATCATAATGGCTAACTAAGAAAGTAGAGAATACCAAGGATCATACCAGAGGATGATGGAGTTGTCATTTTTTATTTTAAATTTCTATAAGTTAGCGGTAATAAATAAAAAATTGAGATTTTGTTTCCACCCCCAGCTAGGGGAGGGGGAACCAATCGATAGGTTTCATATTATTTTATTCCTTACCTTTTTGGAACTATTCAGAAACGACATATTAAAGTGTTTTTTCCATTCAATATAGACCAAAGATGTCTAAGAGTAGTCGTCTGATTCAAGAACTTAAGGTTTAGTATCCAATGAGGGAAATGAAACTTTAGTCCATGATACTTTGGCACCATAAATTTTTGTATTGGGGCTTGACCATAGGGATCATTGAAGTAGCTGAGAAAGCTCTTTTAAGATTCTAACAAGGAGGATCAACATGAAAGACCAATAAACTTGGTCATTACAGATAATTATTTTAATCAGTTGAAGCCTCATCAAATAAGATAAATGTTTGGAGGTACACCCGTTAATATAAAGAGTAACCTTATCAAAGAAAGGTATCCAATCATTATAAGATAACCTATATGTAATGAATGACACTCTTAGGTAACATATAAGAATGGCTCAAGGTTCGAAGCCAACGATGTTGGTGAGATTTTGATGAAGATTTTTTCTAGATTATACAAAGGAAGATTTGACATTTTCTCGGGTTAGTATGGAGACCCGAGAGGGAGCCAAATTCCTTAAAACCTTCTTTAACAAATTTCATGGATTAGCGTCAGCTCGAATAAAAATCGTAAGATCGTCGACGAAACAAAGATTTGTTATTTGAAGTTTATTATCCTTCGAGTGAAACTTGAAATAAAGAACAAAATTGTTTTTCATAATAGTAGAGTTGACTTGCATAACAAAGATGAAGAGGAAGAAAGATATGGGATTTTTTTGTCGAATGCCTTTTTTTCTTCCATAGTAGCAAATGAATTACTATTGATACTAATTGTATAAGAAGGTTTAGAGACGTATTGAATGATCCATGAGATCATTGGAAGGGGTAATCCATAGAGATAAAAAAACATCAAGGAGAATGCGCCAACTTACATTATCTAATGAGATCTATTTTTAAAGCGGTTATTGGCTATTGGTGTTATAACTACGTAGATAAGATCTTATTCGAGATATTGCATTTGAGAATAAAGTCGTACTGGCAAGACTCTATTAGACATGGAAATGAATCCTTTACTATATTACCAAAAAAATGAGACGTGACTTTTTAAATTACGTTGCAGCACACAATGGGACTAAAATATGATGAAGATGAAGGGTTATTTGTTTTTAGACTAAAATATATTTGGGTTTTATTTCATTTCAGTTCTATGAAGTTATTAAAAATAAATGATAGACAACTTTACATAGGTCGTTACTTGTGATTAGCCACAAGGATTTAAAAAAATTGCTGTTGCAGTCGTCTGAGATAGGGGCTTTGTTACTGTCGTACGAAAGAGGACCATTTTAATCTCATCATTGATGATAGGGAGAATCATGTGTTCCTTTTATATGGTTAAGTGTAGATGTGATGAGATGTTTTATATGATTTAGTCTAGGGTTTTGTCCGATGAGGTTGGAGAAGTGGTTGACAAATATTTGGGAGACATCATTGGGGACGAGAGGGGGAGTATATGGGTTGTCAAAGTGATTATTGATTGATATGATCTTATTACGAGTGATACACGATTAAATATTATTATGGATAATTTTAGAATTGCGCTCACCTAGTTTGAGCCAAGTTTCACATAATGTTTTCTTGAGAAATGATTATGCTCTCATGAAGATGAAGTTTCTTGAAGCATTATTTTCTGATTCAATGAGAGATGAGTGAAGAGGGTCAACAACCGGATCTTGTCGGGCTTAAAAGAGGCCATTCTTGATGGATTAGGCCATTTTACTAATTTTTTTTATAGAGAGGTGAAAAGGTTGGTGAGAAGAAACTCAGTTTTATGGGGATAATTGACATGTCAGGACCTTCAAATGGGAGGTTCAACAAATGGAAGTAATAGAAATTTAATCTCGATGATATTACCTCGTGTTGAAGAATTCTAAGGGTTTTTTGGCAGTATGACGGGGAGCGTTGAGGAAGAGGGAGATATGGGTATGATATGAGGTATGGGGATAGTCATAATGGGGGAAAAGAGTTAGGAGATAAATCGTCATAATGGTTATTAACTAGGACCTTACATATCTTACACGATAAAGGGTTGTGTACTTTCTTATTAAACCAGAATAATTGGAAGCCAGTTGCACTAAGTTCATTAGACTCACAATATTAACAAGAGTTTTTGAATTCTTTAATAGAATAAATCCAGAGGTCTGAGTTACGCATTTGATCATTTGGCTTACGAATAAAATTGAACTCGCGCAAAACAACCCAAAAGGTGTATGAGCATTTATTGTCGAGATATGTATGAGCATTTCTTCAAGATTAAAGTAAGATTTCTCCAAAGAGAAGAACGATCAGAGGCATTATTAAATTCATAGATAGTTTAAAGGTAAAATGTGATACTGAAAGAGATGTAAATGATGGTATAATCAATTAACTGAGGGGATAATTCTCGATTTCTACTTTGTAAATGTAAGGTTCCAAATTAGCCATAATCTACCTAATTTGTGAGGCTAAGTGGATAGTTTTATAATGACAATAACGCATCATGGAACACATAATATTATCAACTTTATTTCACAAATTTTTTGTTTCAATAAGGCATATTAAGGTACTTTGATTACTAAATACGAACTCGATTACATCAAATATGGTCATTAAGACCGCACATATTCCAAGAGGCTAAGATCATGGAAGAGACTCGTATTAATGATTGATGACCGTCATAAATTTAGGCTTCCGAGTATGGGAAAGAGGAGAATTTAGCTTCACTGCAACAGGGCTTGAGTCCATAGAAATGGTACGGTCCTTGGCGTGGATGTAGTTTTGATTAGGGTTTGTAGTTACCTTTGTTATCCCAAACCATGAGGAATTTATTTTAGGTTGTATCAACAACGTGAATGGAAAGTGGGATGGTATGAGAGTCATAGTCGCATGATAAGATAATAAGGATAAAGGGTTCCTTGCCTAGGCGACAGGGCACCGACGGAGTAAAGAATGAGTTAGAATACGAGATTTAGACGATGTTGTTAGTAGAGTTGTGACCGAAGACGTCGCATTTTTAAAACTCATGAATAGACCTTTATGCTCAACTCTCATGAGGGTAGGCTTGCCTAAGCACTTTATTTTTAGCTCCTCTAGAAAGTTATCAACAACATTCATCACTATATTCACCCTTGCAAAACTAGTCATCGCCTTATTAGTCGTGTGTATGTGTGTGTATCAACGTAGGTAGGTCATATTTATTAGTTGAGCATCACAATAAATCAATGAAAATACAAATAACACATAAAAAAATTACTGAAACTAAAAATTTAATAAAACTTTGGCATAATCGCTTAGGTCATATTTATAAAGTAAGGTTGGGTAAGCTTGTTGCTAAAGATTTATTAAGCCCACTTGATTAATTAGACTTCAGTACTTGTATCGAATGTATCAAAGGCAAACATAATAAAATAAAAATGCTAGGGACATATAAAGCAAAAAAATCTTAGAATTGAGCTATACCAATATATGTAGACCATTCCTAAAAAAAAAAATCATGGAACAGACAACGATACTTCATACCATTTATTGATGACTTTTCTCATGACGGGTATCTTTACCTTCTTTTTGAGAAATTGAAATACCTAGAAAAGTGTATAATTTTTAATGAAGTTTAGAAATAACTAGGTAAGAGCATTAAATGCGTTAGATCTAATTGTGGTGGTGTATAATAGAACAAATATGACGGTTTAAATGAACAACATCAAGGAGCATTTGTTAAATATTTAGGATAGTGATAAATAGTCCATCAATATAGAATGTCATTTGATATGGTGAGGTGTATGATTAGTCATTTGATTCTACCACTATGTAGGGGTGGTTTTGGTATGGTTTCCCTACCAAACCCCTTGAATAATTATTGCTACTAATTATTTGGTATTACGAATATGAGTATTGTTGTCCTACCAAAATTTTGGGATAATAATTTTTGGTATACCGAAATATTCAGTTTGGTTTGGTAGTGTTTATTATCATAAAATAAACACAAAATCCAACTATATAAATAAATAAATAAATAAATAAATAAATATATGATAAATTGTAAATAAACAATTTATCTTGCGGAATAGTTTTTTTAAGTAGTTAAAAAGTTTGAAAATGTGAAAAATATCAAAACATATATGATTAATATAAGTATATTTGATGTGGATACTTCTGGAGTATGATTCAACAAATCCAAAGTAAGGCTGCAAAAGAGTTAGACATACAGAGAACAATAATAAGCTTTAGAGATGTGTAAAAATAAATGAACAGATTGTTATTAGTGTTTGTTAGACCTCTATTTATATAGAACGTTGTTACAATAAATATCTCTCATATATTAGGGAGATTATATCTTACTTTTCTCTAACTACTTAGATTATGTAATTCATCATATATTTGACTAAGTCTGTTGGACTTAGGTACTTGAACTATTGATGGACCAATGTTTTCAAACCGTACTATATACACTCTTATTAGTAGTGTGCCTAGTTCTTGGGTGAGTAACAAATAAGGACTGTATCGGCTATTTCTGGAGTAATTTGATATTGGGCGAAGTCTCTATTGTTTTTTCATAAAAATTTATTGTCTCTCCTAAGGCATACTTGGTTTTCGCTGAAGATTGCTCTTGATTCTACATGTATGCCTAAAGCTCTTATCTTCACATTTGAAACTATTACATTTTACATTTTTACCTATTGAAATATCTATACCAGCCGTATTTTTCTTAACTCTTGAGAGTCTTAAGGAATATTTTGTTGCAATATTACTCTACCGAACTGTCATCAACGACATCTTTGAATTGTTTCATATTTTAACTAGTTATGCCTCATTAAAACCCATAATCGGCCAAAACGTCCCTTGATGATAAAAAACTATAGTTTTTCGGAAATAAAAGGTACAAATAATATTAAGTAGACTACTATAATGTTATCTGTTATTATTTTATATTTTATTTATCACTTGCTAGCTTCAAAATGCTTCAAATCATTATTGGTTGTAGTTGAGTAGCCCTCTAGTCCTTCGTAAATGATAAAGTAATGAATACCGTATCATCTAAAGTGTTATTGTTGCTTTAACATTTTCTTATTGTTGGAGATATGCTTCGGTCGATCTTATTATGAAAATATTTCAGTGTTCTCCCTATATTTTGGGGAAAGATTCCAATGTTCTTTTATAATTTATATTATACCAATGGGCTTTTTTTTATTCGACTTGATTTCTTTATTAAAATTCTTTACGTAGCATATTAGTCCTTGATTAATACTAAGGTTAATGGCTAAAAAATAAGATATATATATATATATATCTTCTGTTTCTTAATCGGTCGAGGTTTACCTTATCTGATTTACCGAAGTTATATTATGTTTAGTATTTATGGGCAAGGTATTTTGTGTAGGTATGACATTTAGATTTAGTTTTGTTTGCAAGTGGTCGAATTTTTTAAGTTCGAGGGCATGTGCTTATTATTTAGGTTAAAACGTAAATGGCTAGCAGAAATGCTACACGTGTTGAAAGTTTATTCTTTCAACCACACGCGTGCCCTCCACGCCTCTGTAGATCCAAACCATTTATCGTGCAAGTTAATCCAAAGCATTGAATATAAAAGATCGAAAATTTGATTTAAATCATACATTTGGGTATAAATACCTTATTATTTCCTCTTTTGATTTAGTTTCTCTATTTTCATAGCCGTTTGTTTCTTGTCCTTCTTTTGTAATTTCTTCAAGTTTCTAAATTATTCAACTTGTTGTTATTTTTTTATTTATGTTGTAATAAAATTTTAATTTTTCTTATAAATGGGAAGAAAAAGAGAAAACAATGAAGCTTCTGATAGTCAATATGATCAAATTAGTGGTTACTGCGGGACTGGTTCTTCTGTGAATAAAAGTTTTGTGAATCCTCTCGTCCAGTTCATTCTCATGCGTATAAGAAAAACAAGGTTATAGTTGAGAAGGAGAAATCACCTAAAGCACAGTTCATATTTCTTGCCATCTTTTCCCTTTTGATCCGAAATGTTTGACTCTTTCAGTTGTAATAATTAACATCTAAAATAACCCTACTTCTCGCCGAGATTCTTTTAAGGTAATTTATAAATCTTTAAATGATGTTCAAAAGTTGAATATTATTGACCATCAATATCGGTACCTGGTTTCATATGAATATTCCAAAAATCTTATTGATTGTGTAACTTCTCGCGATGTCAAAAGTAGGTTTTTTATAATTGGGGAGAATCCATTTGTTTCCTGCAATGATGAGGAAGTTTTCTTCAATTATAAGCTGGAATATGGGATTTGATTCCCTCTTGTTATAGATCTTATTGAGTTCTTTTAAGAGATAAACATTTGTCCGAGCTAACTTGTTCTAGTCTCTTGGAACCTACTTATGTCAGTTATAATTTTGTCAAGGATTATTTTTCAATGTTTCTCGGTTAGTGAGTTCATTATCGCTCACGAGATTTTTGGCCGAACTACCAGCATATTTTTCCATTTTCTGATGGAATCATTCTCTAATAATATTATTGACTTTCACACTTATAACAATGTGGGGAAGAATAAGTTTGTTGTTTTGTCTCCCACAAATAGAAAACCAAGTATGGATATGCAGAGCCTCCTCTTAGCCTAATTTGGGCTTCCAAGCGCAAGTTTTTCATTTCTCGGTCCTCTTTTCTACTTTGGTTTAACATTTACTTTCTTTGATTATTTATTGTTATCTTATCATGCTCGATCCATATTTTAAATATGCCATTTGATGTTCATAAATTGGCATATACTCGATATAATTAAGCTTTTTTAGTGAGAATGGCCACCAAATATTGTTACTTCTACACATCCATTATTTTGCATTAGTAGTTTGTTCACTGTGGGCTACGCTCTAGCATAGTTGTACTACGAGGGTTCTTTAGTTGTGCTTCAACTAATAAAGATGTTATTAATCAGTATTATCCTATAAAAAAGAATTCATGAAACAATTTCCAAACATTAGGGTTGCGGAGAATAAATTTGTCAAGAAAAATACGATTGTGAAGAGTTCCAAAATATAACAGCACTGTACAACCAAAGACCAGGGCTTGAAGAATATGTCATTGTTTTATTTAGTATCCGAATTCATTGTTTCATAAAATTTCTAAGAAATCATAGTGAGCACCAAAAGGTTAGATAAAAAGATAGGTTTGTTTTCCTACAGATGCCGAAAAAGCCGATGGTGAAGAGGATGATGCATCCCGTAAGGAAAACAATGTTGGTTGAGGATAACACTTCCCTCAATATTGTTAGTACCAATAAATCAAGTGTTAAAAATGAAAACGATATACATTTTACTCATGTAGTCGAGAAGCAAAGTACTCTTTTGGTTTCTCCATCTGCTTTTATTTGCTAATCGTCTATTTGCAGAGATTGTTATAGAAAAAAGTTTTTTTAGGATTTAATTCTTGCCAATCGACTTTAGCAGAGAAAAAATAAAGGTATTCTTTAGATTGCAAGGTCTTCATCCACAAGGTTGGTTTTCATGATGATAAGAAAAATACAGTTTAAGTATCTACAAAATCCAATGTTATAGTTGTTAATTGTTTTGAATCAATCATTACTTTGGTTGTTGAAACTGTTGATCCAAAAGCTATTTTGGAAGAAGATATGGTTGTTATTAACATGGCTTGTGTCTACCTTTGGTATCATCATTCGTGATGATGGTTCTTCCAAAACTGCCAAAGATATTATACAAAATCCTCATATTATTGCTAATAAGGATTTTTCCAAGACTGCCGAAAAAGCTAGTGGCCCCTTTATCAATCAAGGGTGTTTATCCCATCTTGGATACAACTCTGAATGCTTTGGATACTGTGAATTTGGACCAAAATGTTGCTTTGTTCCTTCAAATTACTTCTTTAGCTGGAGACACAATTTCATCAGCCTCTGTTTTCTCTCTAGACTTATTTCTAAGATTGTTACTTAGTTTGTTGCTGATAGTTATAGGCTACTCCCCATTAACCTCTCTTCATAGCAAATGGTAAAGAGTAATTTAAGATTGGTATTTGTTTTAAGATTGTGTTCCTTTATTTTATTATATTTTGTTTGACATTTTCTTTCATGTTGTTACATTAAAAATTATTACATTTTGTGGATATGACATCTTGTGTTTCAAGTTATCCTTAATGGTTTAACCATACTTTTTCAAGTCAGTGTACATTATTCACATCATTTTCTTTTATGTAGTTACATGAAACCTTACTACATATCATGGATATGATATCTTGTGCTTCAAGTTATCCTTAATGGTTTGACCATACTTTATCAAGTCAGTGTACATCATTCAAATTATATTTCTGACCACCAGACTTTTTTTTATGGTGGTGTTGAGCCCATGGAAGGAAATACTAGTGTTAAATCTATTGTTGAAGAAAATATTGAGATTGAAAAGAAACTAAGCACTAAGCTTGAAGTTAGTCGAAAAGGGAAAAGACTTTTGAACCTCCAACTATAGATTCAGGTTAAATAATTAAGAATATATATTTTATCACTTCTCATTTGGGTAGTGCATTGTTCCATGCCAATGAGGATGTTTTGGCAAGCTGTTAATTTGGTAGGTACTTGGAATGTAGATTTTATTTATAAGAAATTTTTCACAACCTGTGAAGAAAATTTGAATGTTGTTGAGTCTGCTCATGATACTGCGGAGGATTGTTAGTCTTTTGTCGATAAAGAATGATTAATACCATTGCCAAAACTCAGATTTCAAAATCAAGCTTGCATAAATAATTAGATGATTTGATATCATAGTTTTATTTTGGATATTTGGCTTAGTGAATGTCATTATCAGAAGAATGATCATAAATCTTAGCAACAATCAATGCATGCTACATTTAAGGAAGTATTTTGGGAGGTTCATTCTCAACTGATTCTAGATTTTTACCAGGAATATCATGAGCTGGACTTATGTAACGTTTGGTATATTTTCCCTAAGGCTGACAGGCCAAAAGACCTGGGACTTAAGTCAGTTTTTAGGAAGATATTGATGAGAGTGATGATGCTGAGGCTACTGGTCTAGGAACTAAACATGTTGAGAGTACTGATGTGCAAACAACTGATGGTTCCCAATCGAAAATATTGCTCATTTTGAGAAAGATGTTTAAATTTGTAACATCACAACTTTTATTTTTTTTAATGTTGAAAGCATTATGTTTTAATTTTTGTACCTAGACCCTTTTTTATTTTATGAGTAGTCTTTTTTTTTTCTTTTTTTGGACTAGTATTTATGTTTTCAATAAAATATTTTTTATTTTATTTTTTTCTATTGACTGATCAATTTCAATAGGTCGAGACTTATTTAATGAATCATATTAGGGGTTTTCCTTCTTTTTTTTAAGTAGTTAAAGTCTAACTTTTGTCTAAGTATTGATTCTTGATCATCCAAGACGTACTAATTTCTCTTTTTGTAGATTTGTTTTAATACGAAGGTTCGTGATAAAGGCATTTGTTGTCTGATGATTAAGTCTCGGTCATCCGAGACTTGTTTTGTAGACTTGTTAAAATCTTAATGTTTCTAGTATGGCACATTATAAATAATAACTTATTATTATTAGTACGAGGCTTGGAGTAGGCTTTTTCAAAGCCTTAGTTTTTCTTAAAAAGATCCATGTTCAGCATGTTTGGCCTTTGTACTTTAACATGTATTTTTGTTATGAATATAATAATTTAGACTTATTTGTTGGCACAATGTGTTTTTTTATAAATGTCGTATACCTCTTTAAAACCTTCTTACACCACCAAAGAGGAAATAATACATCTTAATGATTTAATTAATATGTTTTACACGGGTAGTAAGTTACAAGCTTTTAGTTTGAAGTACTATGGTATAGCTTCAAATATTTTTATTTTAGTGGTGCTAAACTTAGTTTCTTTTAACATCTTATAATATGTAATTTCTTGGTTTTACCTTGGATTCAACTTTGAATGCGTCTTCCCAATGGTGTTTCTTATCTATAGCTCTAGGTGTGGTTCGTTGTGACCATCAAAATATCTTGTAGGAACTTCGGACAGGTTCCAACTGTTATTTCCAACATTTTCTTAATTTTCCTATATTATTGTCATGTTGGCAACTTCAACTTGACCCTTAGATTGAGGATGGAACGAGGAGGAAAAGATTTGCTTTACTTTTTTTACCGCATAAACTTGTGACACTAACACTCTGGAACTAAGTTTCATTATCTGTAGTGATGACTCTCAGAATTTTATACCTGTAATATATGCTTACTTTTAAGAAAGATATTATTTATGTTGACGTGATATTCTATAATAGTTGTGATTTCACCGATTAAGAAGTAATCTACGCAACTTGTATGTACTTTATTCCTCCTAAACCAAGTGGTAAGGGTCCTACAATATCCTAACCTAATCTATCCAATGAGATTACCTCGGTTATTGTCTTTAGCAATATTGTTGGTACTTGTATGAAGCTTAAAAATCTATGGAACGTATCATACTGCTTTACTTTTTTCTCGACCTCCTCCATAATGATTAACCAACAGTTTCCTTGACAATGCTTTATTTCTATAGTGAGTGTTTCTTTCTTCTTCATGTAATTCTTCCACGATGAGAGTTATTTCATACGTGTTTAAGCACTGAAGTAGAGGCTTGGTTAAACATCTCTTGTATAGTGTGTCGGAAGTCCATAATAATTTTGTTGACTTTCTCTTTGAAGTTTATGCTTCCATTATGCCTTCAGGTGGTACCCATTTTACCATATAATTATTGATTGGAGTTCTCCAATCTTCTTCTTCTTCAATTGATATTACTCTTATGGGCGTAAATGTTGAGAGGAACTGTTGAATTATCATCTATCGGGACCTTTTTAAAGTTTAGGTGCTCAAATTGATCCATGATTCTTGGAATTTCTTGAAGTACTAAATTATGTTTTCCTTTTTAACATTGACTTGCCTTGATACCTGGTTGAAAAAAAATTAGGAATCAGTTAGGATTTTTATCTTTTTTTCTCCACAAATCTGTATAAGCTGGAGTCATGCGATCACAACTTCATACTCAACTACGCTATTAAATGTTGGGTATCCAAACTTAATGGATTAGTTTATGATATCCCCCGTTGAAGATATGAGTTTAACTCATGCTCATGAGCCTTGGTTCTTTCTTCCTTCATCAGTTCTCACTATCGAATTATGTTCTGACTCATCGGTTGGAGAAATAGGTCTCTCGGACTTAAAATTCATTAAAAAAATACCAATGCCTAGGATTTTGTTATCATTATCAACTCAAAGTGGATATCATAATCATTTAACTCAATTGACCATTTTGTCAATCTCCCTAACACATCAGGATTTTGTAATATATTTCTTAAAATGTATGAAGTTCTATAATAGTATGTGCTTGAAAATATGGCCTCATTTTCCTAGCCGCAACTACTAATATTAAATCAAGTTTCTCTAATTTTAAATAACTAGTTTCAGTTGGCAATAAAGATTTACTTACATAATATAAGACTTTAGATTCCCTTCATTCCTCCCTTATTAGTATTGCACTCACTATGTAGTTTGAGACTGCTAAGTACATGTACAAGTTTTCTATTGCCCGAGGTTTGGTTAACACTTCAGGGGAAGCCAAAAACTTATTTACATTGTTGTATGCTTCATCACATGTTTGAGTCCGTTCAAAATTTCCTACTCATATCACTATTGGAGAGCGGTTGAAATTTTTCCAAGGATCTTAACAAGAACACGTTGAGTGTTGTTAGCCTTTCGACTAGTATTCAGACTTCTTTGGCATTCCTCGGTGGCTCCATTGCTACCTGATAAGGAAATAGAACATTGGGGATCAAAATGTAAATAAATGAAACCTTGTATGATAAATTACATGTTGGTGGGAGAGATTTAACGCTTTGTATATAGATAAATGACTAATATGCAATTAGTCCATTTATGTAACAATTTATGTTATAACTGACTTACGCCTATATATAAAAGGCCAAAGCTGAATTGAGTAAAGGGTTCTAATTTTGGAGAATAAACTACTTGCACTTCCTGATTTTCTCTCTCAAAAAACTACTTCTTTTTACTTCGATCTACTTCTCTCTATCTTTATTTAGATACCACGATTAATCCACATCAAATTGGCGACTCAATAGGGACGATTAAGACTGGTGTCTTGATTGTTCTCGTTCGATTTCTTTTCCTATTACGTTTTAATTGTTCTTTTTCAATCCTTAAAAGTTTTTTTAATCGATAATAGATCCGAGAAATGAAAGTGATCCTCTAGTTCAAAAAGCAATTGAAACGCTAAAGTTTGATTTGTAAATAGCAAATGATAAGCAAGATGAGTCTGTTCCAATTCGACAAACTCAATCAGACATTGAAATGCGAATGGACCAACTTTTGGATAAGATCACAGCTCTGAATGAGAAGTATGACCAGAGAGAACAAGAAATTCAATAAGCTAGATTGAGATCAGAGGTAAGGTAAGTGGATGACAAGAATAACGCTGATAACCAATCTGGTCAACCTTACACAGCTCGCCAAGTTCAAAGTAAGCAGAAAAAAGTGCATTTTGAATCTTCTAAACAGCCTTACACTTCATGAAAAGAGAAAAAAATATAAATAAAGGTATATTGCGTCCAGTGACGATGAGATGGAAAGTTCAGGATCTGAGTTCAATAGGTATCGAAGATATTCGAAAGAAGAAAAAGGTTGACCTTGAAAATCACGAAAACAAAACAAAACAATGAAGAAACGTGTACCATAATATTTAAGGAAAGCTGAATGGTGTGAAGGGAACACATCGAATCGGTACAACAAAATGGCTGATCGGAATTTGTACGTTGTCATGGGAACGAGAGATGATAATCTGTACGTTTAAAGGGTTGACTGGAGAAATGCTCCTTTGACAATGGAGATAAGATTTATCTCTCTTCCAAAGTGGTTTGAAGTTTGAAAATTTTAATGGGATGCAGGACCCTGACAACCACATCGAACAGTTTAAAAATTACATGATGAATTTTGAGGACGATGATAGGTTGGTGTATAGAGCTTTCTCCCAAACTTTCAAAGAAACAACCTTAAAGTGGTACAACAGAATTCTGAGAGCGTCGATTTCCAATTTCAGAGATTTTTATAAAGCTTTGCAAAGACAATTTGTGGGAAGCAAAAAAATGTGGGCAAATAAAGATATGATAATTTAATGTAAACAAATAGTAGGAGAAAACCTGAAGGACTATACTAAGTAATTTGTGTTAACCAAGGCTGGGTTGGATAATTGTGAGGAGTGATTAGCAATGGCAGCATTTTGACAATGATTGTTACCAGAAGATCTAGCGAATGAAACAACAAAGCGAAGAGCTTTGACTTTTGGAGCACTGATGTTACGGGTGGAGGATCAAATTAAGGTAGAAGAATCGACTAGAGTTTGAAGAGTGGTTGAAGCTAGTCAAAAAAGCTCAGGACATGTGCCAAACAATCAAAGGAAATCTTTGGTAAAATCATTGGTTTTACAAGAGTAACGGCACAAGTGATTGAGAGACCTTTCAAAAAGAAGGTTCAATTGTTGTTTAAAGTGGTGGATTGTCCAATAAGCTACAATGTCATTTTCGAGAGATCTTAACTTTCGAGGATGTATGCAGTTGTATCAACAGTTCACCAGTGCTTGAAGTATGTCATCGGAGATCGCATGGGGGTCGTTTGAAGTGATCACAAGATTGTTATAGAATGTTATGCCACGACTCTTCAAATTCGAGGGTCAAACAGTGGTAATAAAAATTTTGAATAGCAATCAGTGGGGTTGACCTCAAATATCGAGGAATGGGTCGATGATCCGAGGGAAACCCCAAGCTCTTTAACAATAAGTAAAAATATTGAAGAATATGCTTTTCCTGATTGAAAAGTACTTCGAATATGAACCTTACTGACCTCGGCTTTACATCAGCAGTTGTTAAAGTTTTTGTTTCACAATTTGATGTTTTCGCTTAGAAAACAGAAGATGTGGAAGGAGTTCCAATCGAGGTGATATATCACAGCCTAGTAATTAATCTGAAGGTTAAACTTGTTATACAAAAAAGATGTGTTTTTGTTTTAGAAAAGCAGAGGCTATTGTTGCCGAGGTGGATCGTTTATCAAAGGTCGGACATATAAAGGAGTCATAATATCCTTTATGGACAGCAAACCCAGTGGTAGTTAAAAAGAAGAATGAGAAGTGAAGAATGTGCGTCGATTTTATAAATCTGAATCGAACTTGTCCCAAAGATCCGTTTCTCGTTCCTCGAATAGCAAATTGATTGATTCCACTTCAAGAAATAATATTTTGTCTTTTATGGATGCCTTTGCAGTATATAATCAAATTCGAATCGATCCAAATGATCAAGAGAGTACTACCTCCATCACATATCGAGGCTTACATTGTTATAGGGTTATGCCCTTTGGGTTAAAAAATGCTGGAGCAACTTATCAGAGGTTAATGAATAAATCATTCGCTTCTCAGATCGGAAGAAATATGGAGGTGTATATTGATGATATGTTGGTCAAGAGTTTAGCAGATGATGCACACTTAGAAGATCTGGAGAAGACTCTGTTGAATTTAAGGGCTATTAGATTGAAGTTAAATATTGAGAAGTGTACTTTTGGTGTTCGATCAGGAAAATTTTTGGGTTATGTCATTAGTGAATAGGATAGAACCCAGAACAACTAAAAGCTTTAGTATCAATGACATCACCTCGAACGATCAAAGAAGTGCAAATCTTAACAGGAAGGCTAGGTACTCTTAACACATTCATTTTTAAATTTTTTGACAAATATTTCCCTTTCTTCCAAGTATTGTGAAGACGAAAATAATTTGAGTGGACCTCGGAATGTGAAGAAACATTTTTAAGCATTAATAGGTTATTGTCATCACCAAAGATATTGTCCAAGCCTTGAATTGGAGAACAACTCTCTTTGTATATTTCAGTATCTGATTTTGCAGTAAGTGATGTTTTGATAAGTGAAGATTTGGGAATTTCAAAGCCGGTGTATTATGTCAGCAAGAGTTTAGTGGCAGTAAAAAAAAGGTACTTGAAGGTCGAAAAGTTGGCTCTGGCTCTAGTAGTGGTTGTGCGCCCCTATTTTTAAGCTCACACTACTGAGGTTCAAACTTTATTCCCACTTAAAAATGTTTTACAATGTCCCGATATTTCTGGGAGGATGACCAAATGGTCAGCCGAGTTGGAGATTTTGACAACATCTTTTTACCTCGAATGACTATCAAGGCCCAAGCCTTACCAGATTTTCTTGTTGAATTCCATTCAAGTAGATCAAATGAATAGATAAGCAAGAAAATTTTGCCAAGCGGTTCGATATGGATAGTTCGAACTGACGGGGGCTCTAATGTTTTAGGATGCAGTGTTGAAGTTCAGCTGATTGCTCCATCTGGAGAAACAATATTTCAATCCATTAAATTTCGCTTTCATGTATCGAATAATGAAGGTGAATATAAAGCTGCATTGGTTGGTTTAAGGCTTGCGATCATTTATGGGGAAACTTTAGTTCGTTTAGAAAGATATTCCCAATTAGTAGCTAATTAGGTGGTTGGAGTTTCCGAAGCTAAAAAGGACCATTTAATTTTACATCTTCGTGAGCTTCAGAATTTGACTCTTTTGTTCGATCATGTTAGTGTGGAGCATATCAGCCGAGGAGACAATATAGTGGCTGATTATTTGGCAACCGTGGCCTACACATAAGAATACCTTTGGATTTTATTACAAAAGAGTCTTTCGATTCTAACCTACTCAGAACAGTATAAATATGCAGAGTAATGTTTCATCGCACTAGATGTAATTCAAAGTGATTAGGAAACTAATATTCTCAATTTCTTGTTAAGAGAAACACTGCCTCAAGATATGCCAGTGGCTAAGAAGTTGAAAGGTAAAGCATGTGGCTATATTGTGTTAGATGGGGTTTTATACAGAAAGTCGTTGAGTATGCCATTATTATGTTGCTTGAGCAAACAAGAGTAATAAGAAATTATGTCAGAGTTACATGATGGAGAGGGTTGAACACATTGCGGGTTCAAGGCATCGACGCGTCGAGTTTTGTTGGCAGGGTATTACTGGCCTTCGATTATAAACGACGCTAAGAATTTAGTTCCAGGTTGTGATACTTGTCAACGATGCGCCAATTCTATTCATAAACTTGTAGTTCCGCCCATGTCCACTACTGAAGCCGTCCCTTTTGACAGGTTGAGAGTTGATTTAGTGGGACCATTACCAATGGCTTCTAGAGGACGCCAGATGATTATTATGGCGGTGAACTATTTTACGAAGTGGGCAGAGGCTGAACCATTGTTTGGAACAAAATCCAATGATGTAATTAAGTTCATTATAAACAGTAGTTGTTGTCGCTTTGGAGTACCTCGAAAAATTACCACGGATAACGGTCCTCAATTTAACAATAGATAAATTTCTTCTTTTTGTGCTTCGAGGGGAATAACACAATGTTTTTCTACACTTTTTCCTCCCCAAGCAAATTTTCAGGTAGAGGTGACAAATAGATCTATTTTAGAAGGTTTATAGAAGAATTTGACAATTGCAGGGAAATGGCTTAACTATTTGCAAAAGGTGTTATGGGCTTATCAAACAACTTATAGAGAGGCTACTAAAGAAACTCATTTTTCCTTAGCATATGGGATGGATGTTGTTAGTCCTGCATAATCTACACTAGCTTCTTATAGAATAGCTCAGTATTCCGAGGACCTGAAAGACGAAGAAAAAAGAGCATATTTGGACTTGATTGAGGAAAAAAGAGTTAGAGGGCATCTTAATGTGATTCATTATCAGACTCCTTTGAACAGTATATATAATTTTAAGGTAAGAAGGAGTATTTCAAGGTTGGTGATAAAGTTCTAAGGAATGTATTTCTCCATACTAAGGAAAAAAGCTTCGACAAGATGGCCCCGAATTGGAATGGTCTCTATATGGTTGTGCAAAAAATAAAGCCAAGTTCTTATCGTCTTTGTGACCAGCGGGGGAGGATGCTTCAACATCCTTAGAACATCTAAAATCGTATTCGGAGTAACTATCTGTTTTGAAACTGTTTCTTTTTTAATAATTGGCACACTCTTTTCTACGCTGCTGGCCTAGAGAGGTTTTAATGAGGTACTATGTAAATATTCAATGCTATACTAATTTAAATTATTTTGGTAACTAGTCAAAGACTGATCATCTTTGAAGTTGACCAAAAGTAATAATTCTGAAATGTTGTATACATTTTTTGAAGAAACAACCATATTTGAAGTGTTACGTTCATTAAACGCACTACCATATTCGAAGTGCTACGTTCATTAACCGCACTACCATATTCGAAGTGCTACGTTCATTAACCGCACTACCATATTCGAAGTGCTACGTTCGTTAACCGCACTATCATATTGGAAGTGCTACATTCTTTAAGCGCACTATAATGATTTGAAGTATTATGGCATCTAAAACACATTGTGTGTGTTAAAAATGTTAAAATTTTCTAAATACACTTTATATAATCATTCGAAGCAACCATGCTTTATAAGATAAAAATCAAAATATTAACAGAAATAAAGATACTATTGCATAAATTCGATGAATACACAAAAACGTTTTTCAATACCAAAACAAGTGGCATTTAACATAGTCAAGTCATCCTACAATAACTGGATGACAGATAAAAAAAAGAAGGAAAACAAAGTGTATTTAAAGTCGGAATTCGCATCGTCTGACTCCTCTTAATCAGAAGAATTGTCCTTTGATTCCGCCTCTTCGTATGAAGAAGAAAGAACAAGGTCAAAGGCTTTGTTAGGGAGATTTTCAATGGAAATCCTCTCCCATAAATTGAAAAGATTAGCCTTTGTAAATGAAGCATGAATTTCGCGATGAAGGTTAACAACTTTTTGCTCTTCGGGATTTGCGATGGCCGCTAACATATCATTGCTACATTTGTTGTTAGAAGTAGTCACATCAAGCTTTTTCTCTTTATCGAACTGAATCTTGAGAGCATCATTGTCCTTCTTTAATTTTTTCTTCTCATCTTTACATTCATTCAGTGTAACCTGATGAGTAGACTTTAGCTCTTTTATCTCATCTTTGTGAGAAGTATTAAGTTATTCAATCTCTTTCTTGTGCACAGTTACAAGATGATTTTTGAGGAAGATGAATCCTCTGAGGAATTCTGATCTGGTAGCTTGGAATTCGTGAAACTGGCTCTCCATCATACCACCAAAGATTTCTCTTATTTTTTTCTCAACAACGGAAATTTTCATTTAACGAACCATCTTATTCGCCATTTTCTCCAAGTGGCTTCGAGAAGATTCAACTTTTTGGCATAATTTTTGTGCTACAACGCCAAAATTGGAAAATGGTTTAAGGAGCAAGGGAAATGTCTTCGGATGGCTCTTCGACAGGAATGAATAATGGGCTACGGTAAGGCATAAGAGCAGAGGAAGATGGAGGAAAAGAGACCTTTGGTGAAGTTGGCTCGACAAGAACAGGGGTAGAACTTTTACCATAATTTTGAAGTTGATCCTTAATTTCTTGAATATACGGATCTTTATCTCTGACAATCTTTTGAGATTGATCGAGGTTGATGAAGCTATCAGGATGAAAGAGATCATCTCCTCGATCATTGTATGTAGTAGTTTCTCTTTGTTGATTGCCTCTTTCTTCATCGCCTGCTTCACTTTATTTTTGTTGACTTTCCACTATAAAAACCTCGTCAGCATCAGAAGAAAGCACCTCTTGAGCAGTTTCTACAATTTTCTTTTTTGATTTTTTTAAGAGTTGTTTTAGCTGTGTCTTTTTCTTCTTTGAGGTCGTTGTCTTTTTCTTTTCTTTTTTAGGAAGGCTCAACTTCTTCTCCTTCTCCTATGGTGGGGAGGCTCTTTTTTATCGTTTTTCTCTTCGATTTTGGTTGCGATGTTGAAACTATTGAAGGGCTAGCACCAGATGTGCTTGCTATTTTGTTTTTATCTTTTTTCCCTTTCTTTTTTAAGGGAAGGTGACTATCACACCTATTCTGAACTGGAAGAAACACCTTACCATCAGGCGCCTCTAGTCTCTTCACAGCTAGACTTGGGTTTAGAAGCTCCATCGTATTTTCTGGGAATTCAACACCCAATGTGATTTGCCACAAGTAGTTGTTGATAAAATTAATGGACAAGAAAGTTGAGTGGAACCCATTACCCCACTCTTTTATTGCCCATGTCGATACCTTGGCAAAACTTTCCTTGGCATCTTTTTGGCGAATCTTATACCGTCTCGGAATTTTTCGGATATAAAAAAATAAAAATATATAAGCCATAGATTATAATAAAATAGCGAAAACAACAATGAAAGAGAAACAACTTACTTTTACTCCTCCAAACGAGGTTGAGTCTTGACGGATTCGCTTCGGAAATTTCCTTTCTATTTTCCTAGGCCCCTGATATGAAGACAAATTTTCGCTTCCAAAATTTGTCAGCCTCGAGTAGATCGTCGACTATCTTCTGATCATCATCAAGTGTGAGATAGTAGAAGGGCAGGACATGGCCCTTTGAAAGTTTTGTCAGGGCAATGACATATTTGATAGAAAGAGAGATTTTGGCTAGTCTGGAAGCCATGATAATGGATAGAAGGGTAAACCATTGATTGGGAGTAGTTTTTTTAGGACAGAGGTCGATGAGCTTAAAATACTCTACAATCATTGGGTCTAATGGAAATCGAAGACCCTAGTTAATAATTTATGGGTACACCACCAGCTCATCATTTCCACAGTTAACTGGAGTCTCTCCTTCTTTTGGATGTCGAAGTATAATGTTGTCTGGCATTCCCCATTGTTTTTAAAGAAGCATCCTCAGATTCTGAATAATAGCTATAATACATATTTTTAGTGCCAATATATATTCAGGGTTGAGTGGTTTCAAATTTTCACCAACTGAGGCAACCAATTCTCTGGAGAGCTCTAGAGGAGCTTTCTTTTTCCTTATTTTAGGTGCTTTTGTCTTGGAAATGTCTTTCACTGTTTTACTATATGTTTCCTTCGAACCATCATCTTCTGTATCAGCCTCGACAGTTAATTGTGTGGCTTCAAAGTCCACTTCTTTCTCAGATGCCTCATCCACGAGTCGAGGTGGGTTAGAATTCCAAATTGTTTCTCTAGCATTGTTACTTGATAGATTTTGTTAACATTTTGTAGATGTCCCAACAACATCCCTCAGGGTGGGAGAAGAGGTCGAAAGATTCGGGGTGTAATCAGCATCGTCCCCCATGACTATGAACGTTTTTCTTTTTAGGGTTCGAGGAAACTGAGTTTTTGTGGAAAGTTTTTCTTAAGCAGTGGACGAGGGGGATCATAATTGACTGGAGAATGAGTTTCTTCTCATCTCATTGAAGAAGATGTACTTTGGGTTACTTTATCATTGATTCGAGGACTTGAGTTTGTATGAGGGATTCGAGGTGATGATCTAACTAGAGATGGTGAAACTTGAGGCATTTTCGGTGTTTGAGTTTTAGATGATTAGCCTTCTTCTAGAAGAAAAGGATTTGAAAAATCAAGAGAAGTTTGATCTGGATCGAAGTTACCGTAATATGTTGTCTATGTGCACAAACCTCGAGGTGCATTGCTTATCAGACCAGTTTCTCTATACTCATCTGCCCTTTAACTTATGCAGAAACAACTCTATGATCTAAAGCAAGGATTATGTTTATCTGGGGAGGATGAACTTCAAAGTTTTTTAGCTTTTAGATTTTTGAGTTTTGGATGTTTTATCATAAACAAACTTAATACTATAGGCAAATTTGTATTTTCCGGCGAATGTAACTTAAAGGTTGAAGATTCAATATGGAGGTAGCTAAGAAATTTCAGAAAACAAGTAAACTTTCTTTCTCTAAAAAAATTATTATGAAGCAGAATAAGTCGCAGAGATGTATTTGTTAGGAAAAGTTGAGAAATATGGAAGTAGAAGAGGTGGAGAAAGCAATTGGGTAGAATTCAAAACGGTTGCGTAAATAAGAGATTGACACCAGATATGTGATAGGTCTAGTGGCAAACCTAAATCCTAAGGCATCATTATCACCTATTTGATTCTTACGTTGAACGTTTATGACCGTTAGAAGGAAATGATTTCATAAGAAAATATCTGAAGTGTTGAGGAAATTATTATCAATGCCACGACTATATTTTTCCAAATATATGGAGACATCAAGTTTGAAGCTGTTCGAATCTTGGATTAGGGGACTTTTATCCGCTAATGAAATTTTCCGATGACAATTAGTTTTTCATTCACTGACTTTCATAAGAACTAAGACGGCTATTGATAAGAAAATAGAACATCGGGGATCAAAATGTAAATAAATGAAACCTTGTATGATAAATTACATAATGGTGGGAGAGATTTAAATCTTTGTATATAGATAAAAGACTAATATGCAATTAGTCTCTTTATGTAACAATTTTTGTTATAACTGACTTGCGCCTATATATAAAGGCCAAAGCTGAATTGAGTAAAGGGTTCTAACTTTGGAGATTAAACTACTTTCACTCCTGATTTTCTCTCTCTAAAAGCTACTTCTCTTTACTTCTATCTACTTCTCTCTACGTTTCTTTAGTTACCACGATCAATCCACATCACTACCAAGTTGGAAAGTTGTGTTGGATTAGCCTCGATACCTTTTCACCTACCATGTAACCCTAAACATTTCCAGACCATACACCGAATGTGCATTTTTTAGCTTTAACGTAATATTTACTTGCCTGAGGTTTCCAAACTTCTCAGATAGGTCTGCTAGGTAATCTTATTTATGAAGGCTTATTACCAATATATCATAAATGTAGACTTGCATGTTTTAACCAAATTTCGTTGTAAAAATCTTATTCACCAGTCTTTCGTAGGTTGCTCTAGCATTCTTTAATCTGAAGGGAAATATTATGTAGCAATGTAGACTTCTATCGGTAATGAAATTTATATCTTCTTGGTAGTCCTCTCTCATATGTATCTGATTATACCATGCAAAAGCATTCATGAACGACGATATTTTGTTTTCTAATGTTGTATCTACAAACTGGTCAATTCTCAGAAGTGAGAATTGGTCTTTTGGATATGATTTATTCAGATGTGTACATTCTACGCACATCTTCTACTTGTTGTTATTCTTCTTGACCAACACAGGATTGATTTTCAGCATTGGATAATAGGACTCGTGTATGTGTGCTACGGTCGTCAGTCTGTGTACTTCTTTAACGTTTACGTTTGTTTTCTGTTGGGAGTAAGATCTTGTAGGATAGGCTGAAAGTTGTTATTGATACTCAACTTATAATATATGAACAGTATGAACTCCTGGTACGTCCACGTACTATATCCAAACATATCAAGATTATTTTAAAAAATCAAAATGTTGTACCTAAAACCGGTTGGGATATCTCGATCCATCTTTAAAAAAATCATGCTTCCATTATTTCATCTTCTATATCTTCCCTACGATGTACTAGTCGTGGTCCTTCTGTGGGGTCACGATCACTTTGTCGTTTTTATAGGATACTTAGGCACTGGTGGACCATAGACACTAAGGCATGCATTTTATTTAGCCACGATCATCCTAATATGATATTACAAAAAGGTGGTGCATCCACCGCGATAAATATTTTTGGGGAATTTAATTAGTGTAGAATTAAATTTCAGTTTTATCCAAAACCGATGATGCAAAATTAGGTTTTGACAACAGTTACGAGAAATGACACAACTTTGTCTATTTTTTATTTAATATGATATTTTTCAGTTATAAATATTATTGTAGATATTCACAACTATATATGAATTTAAATTTTAATCAATCTAAGTATGTAGAATTATATCTCAAATTTAAATTCTACTAATGTAAAATTATTTTTTGACAACTTCGACGATTGTTATGAGAAATACGATAAGTTTACCTGTGAATATTTTTAATATTATATTTTGTATTAGAAAATTTTCATATTTAAAAAAAACACTGTGTCATTGAGTTTTATTAATTATAATTACATATAAAACCATTATCTAGATAAAATTATATTATTAAAATTATTTTAGAATTGTTATTTTTTATAGTTAATAAATTTAAATTATTTAATTTTGTTAATATTTTGGTGTTGTACGCTATTACCACACGTTTATATTGAATATCAATATCCTACCATAAAAAAAATTGGTATGATACAGTAATTTAAAATTTACTCTATTGTACCCAAAATTTGGTAAATAACGGTACGGTTTGGTTGGACATGAGTGTTGTAAGACAATAGAAAAATAGTTTCACCTCTATCGCTATTATTATGGGGTGAGGCAATCAAATGTGCAGTGCGTGTTCTCAATAGAGTTCCCATAAAGACCTCATATGAGTTGCGCAAACTTAGTTTAAAATATCTGCATATATGGGGGTGTACGTCTGAAGCAATTGCTTATAAACCGAATAAAAAAAATTGAGCCGGAAAATGTTAGTTGTTTTTCATTGGTTATTATGAGCACTCAGGGGGTTTTAAGTTGTATGGTTCTTCCATTATAAAAACAATAGACGAGAACAACAAAGTTCTATAAAAGCGTTAATTTTAGGGGAGAGAATTGAGGAACGAATGGTCATTTTGAAGAAGGGTCTATAATGTTTCATAAGGTTACCAACTGAATTACTTATGTATCATATTTTTGGGCTCCAATGTTGATCATTTCAGGTTCTTTAGAACATGAAGATGCTCAAAATCAAACAGATGTTCAACTTGAGGGGTCTAACTATGATACATATATGGTCCAGTTAGAACATGAAACCACTCAAGATAACGTTAAGGTTTCACAAGTATAACAAAATGACATTATTCGTGAAATAGAAACTCTGCCTCCTCAAGCAGTGCAACATGAAGTAATAGGGCCCTTAAAAAGGTCTATAAAAGAAAAGAATAATTATATATCTTTGGATTATGTGTTATGTTTTCAAGAACATGAAGAATTATATGGTGTAACGATAAACGATGCATCATATTTTTGTGATGCTGCGAAGAGTTCTAGTTCTCAGTTTTGGATCAATATCGTGGAAATAATAGTATAAATCCTTGCAAGATATTGTTGCACGTGGGCTTGTCTCATTATCTAAAGGAAAAGGATTTATTGGATGTAAATGGATTCACAAAACTAAGTGGGTTCCAAAGATAATGTGAAAAGACATAAAGTGTGTTTTATGAGAAAATGTTATACTCAACGTGAAGGGGTTGACTTTAAAAAGACCTTCTCTCTGCTATCATCGAATGAATCTTTTATGATAATCATGAAATTAGTTAGAGATTAATAAAATAGATGTTAAGACCTTTTTTCTTAATGATTACATTAAAATGATCTATATGGTGGTTGAATATTTTGTAATAGGTGATTCAAAATCCATGGTATACAAACTTAAGAAATCTATTTATGAGCTCATACAGGCTTCTCAATAATGGTATCACGAGGTCCTTAAGATAATAATTTCCTTTAGATTTGTAAATTAGCTAAGGATTATGCGTATTAAAAGTCTTATGAGAACCGATATATATATTCTATTTAGTTGTGTACATTTTGATTTATTGCAATATATGGTTTGGTTAAGTTCGTTGACTTCTCTAATTCATTAAGTAACCTCCACTTAAGTATGACCAATCAATAATATATTTGTGCGATTATATTTCATATTATTCTTATGTTACACACCATATTTGATCTATATAATCTATTGATGGCGATGATATGAATACTGTCGCGTTCAATTGCGATGAAGATGTCTTTATTCATTTATCGTTCATCGTCATATACTAAAGTGTTCAATTCATCTAAAAATATATATTTAAAAATTTCATTAAATAAATACATCATTTGATAGTATATGAGCATCCAAATAGAAAATTGTTATAAGTTATTAACTGATTTATGTTTAGTAATGTATTTAACTAATTGTCAATAAAGAGTGAGATCAATGTAATCAATTAATTAAAATAATTGATAATTAGTTTAATATACGAAAAAATTATCATGCGGACGGTTGTGTAAAAATCAATGTCAAACATCCAAATCCAGGAATAAATCAAATAAAACAATTTATTTATGGGTGAGGCTATTTCCCCATCAAATATGTTATTTCTTCCATATTTGAGAAAAGACTCCATGTTGTTATTTCCTCCATAAACGAAATAACATATTTACCCTTTTCTTATTTTTAATCATAAACCTCAATTTCTGCAGGTTTTAGGGGCAAACAACTGATTCTGAGATGGTATTTAAGAATCAATTGTTTTGCACTGAACAACTGATTTCGAGATGGTATTTAGGAATCAGTTGTCTTGCACAAAACAACTGATTCCGATGTGGCATCTCGGAGTCAATTGTTGTCAAAATCAGTTGATTTTGCACAAAACATTTGATTCTGAGGTGGTATCTCGGAATTAGTTGTTCTGTACAAAAACAACTGATTCCGAGATGCCACCTCAGAATCAGGTGTTTGTCGCTAAAACCTATAGAAATCAGGATTTGTGATTATAAGGGTTTTTGTTAATACGGATGTTCAAGTTACATGAATATACAACTTCAAAACAAGATTAAATTACATTGTTGGTTGATTGTGTGATGTTTTTCGGTGTTAAATCTTTGGTTTGGGTGTCTTCCTCCTCTATGGATACTTTTTATCAAATTTATGGTTTTTTTTTGTTTTTAGGATTTAATTTTATAAGTTAAAACATATATGTTGGATTCAATTGGGTTAAATCTTTTGTTTGTTCATATAAGTGTTTGAGAATGGTTAGTGGCGTAAAATTATAAATTAAAAGATAAAATGAGGGTAAAATAATAAAAGCAAGTGATGAGTGTTCTTTTAGAGTTTGAATTATGGAGGAAATAAAAAATGATGGGAGAAATAGCTTCGCCCTTTATTTACCCCAAAGGGGTAGCCGAGTTGGTTGAGTAAGGCATGCTTGTGATCAAAAGTTATGAGTTTGAGTCCCTCTACATACGCTTTCTCGGCTGAGCCTGTCACCTTGTTTGGTTTACCTTCTTACGTTGGTTTGCAGGTTATTACGTCAGACTTACCTGTGTGCACTCATTGCACTCTGAGTAGCGACTGCGGGTTCTCTAAAAAATGATTTATTTAGCTTATGTTACTCTCGTAAGCAACTTAAAAGGTACGAGATGATGACTACAATTAGGATACAATAACACCCTAATTGCTTTTCTGCGGGTTCTCTAAAAACAATTTATTTAGCTTATGTTACTCTCGTAAGCAACTTAAAAGGTACGAGATAATGACTACAATTAGGATACAATAACACCCTAATTGTTTTTCCGCGGGTTCTCTAAAAAAACAATTTATTTAGCTTATGTTACTCTTGTAAGCAACTTAAAAAGTACGAGATGATGACTACAATTAGGATACAATAACACCCTAATTATTTTTCTGCGGGTTTTCTAAAAAACAATTTATTTACCTTATGTTACTCTCGTAAGCAACTTAAAAGGTACGAGATGATGACTACAATTAGGATACAATAACACCCTAATTACTTTTCTGCGGGTTCTCTAAAAAACAATTTATTTACCTTATGTTACTCTCGTAAGCAACTAAAAAGGTACGAGATGATGACTACAATTAGGATACAATAACATCCTAATTGCTTTTCTATATAGAGAGACATTCTGATTATATTTCTCCATCTATCGTATTATACATCTATCGATCTATTGATTGATTGGAAGATCAAAACTTTTTATTTATTTTCATGTTTTTTTCTTTTGTGTTTCAAATTGACAACACAAATCATCAAAATTGAAGATGACGACCGCATGATATATTAAGATGAATCTGAAGATTTCAACTTAAGATCATCCTTATTAGAATATCTAATTTAAATAAACTCTTCCACCTTTCTAATAGTCTAATGGATAGATGAAAATGATAGATTTTTCTGAAAAAATATAAACTAGACTGACCAATTCAATTTAGTCTAACCACCTATACTTATATTTGTTCTTTAAACGATATTCTCCGACAGAAATAGTTAGTAGTTTATTTGTTTTGTTTAGTATTTTTGTTACATGTGAATTAGTAATGTCAAAACACAACTATACATTATGAAATTATGTTATGTTTGGTTTTTCTAAAAATGAAATTAGCGTAGCTACTTTGCCTATTGTAGCCATCTTCCATGCATGCCTTTAGTATAGCGGAATGGAAGACTGATGCCAGTACAATGGAACAAAAGAGGTTGCAATATAGACAAAATGAGAAATGTGGGTACAACAAAGACAAAAGAGTAGATATAGCAAAGAAAAGATTTGCGGACGTAGTAAAAAAATCTTTGGTGAAACGAAGATAATGTTACATGAAATAAATTAGATTAATATCTAATTTATTTAGTATAATATATATTTAGTATAATATATATTGTAGTATATTTATTTAGTCAAAGATTGAGTTAATATATATATTGTAGTATAATATATATGATAATCAATTATAGTCAATAGTCTAGGTCAACTTTAGGAAAATAAAGATTCTAGTATTAATTGTTGTAACTGCTACAAAGTAGTATAAAAGGTGAACCAGACAGATAAATAATACATACTTTTTTTGAGAAAGAATATACTTTTGACATGGTATCATAGCACAAGTGATTTTTCGTAGAGTTTTTTTAGGTGGTGAGTTTTTCGTGTATTTTGGGTGGTGAGGCTTTTCTGAATTTTGAGAGTATTTGGGGATTTTTAGTTTCATATTTTTTTGAATTTCGAGAGTATTTGGGTAGTGAAATATTTTTTTCATTTGAGAACTTGGGGATTTTCGTTTTATTTCAGAATTTTTGTTCTCGTGGATCTGTTTTCTTGGTTATGGATAAATTCGAGTCGTTTCAGTCGTTTCATATTAAATTTACGGGGAAAAATTATTCTGCTTGGGAATTTCAATTTCAATTGTATGTGAAAGGAAAAGAATTATGGGGTCATATTGATGGGAGTGATCCTGCCCCTCTAGATGCCAATGCTTTGTCCAAGTGGGAAATAATAGATGCTAGAATCATGACTTGGATTCTTATTTCGCTCAAACCTCATCTTGTTCTCACCTTGAAGCCCTATAAAACCGCTGCTGGTATGTGAAATTATCTAAAGACAATTTATAATCAAGACAACTCTGCTAGAAGATTTCACTTGGAGTATGAGTTGGCTAATTACACTCAAGGAAGTCTTTCGATTGAAGCATATTTTTCAGGTTTTCAAAACCTTTGGGCAGATTATTCAGATATAATTTATGCCGATATTCCTGCTTCAGCTCTTTCTGCTATCCAGACAATGCATGCAACCAGCAGACGAGATCAGTTCTTGATGAAGCTACGACCGGATTTTGACATCGCACGGTCTAATCTGATGAATCGTCATCCTGTACCATCTCTGGATGCATGTTTGGGTGAACTTCTTCGTGAGGAGCAACGAATGATAATTCAGGCATCTATTGAACATCAAGATAGTATCAGTACACAGGTTCCGGTAGCTTATGTAACACAAGCGAGAAATAAAAATAGAGACATGCGTGTCATCCAATGCTATAGTTGTAATTCTTTCGGCCACATTGCTCGAGATTGTCCCAAAAAGGTCTGCAATTACTGCAAGAAACAAGGGCACATCATCTCTGCTTGTCCCACTCGACCTGAACGACGACAAAGTACTGCTTATCATGCCTCCACTAGTGTTTGTTCTACTGTATTGCCTACTGCCTCGTCGATTGTACATGTTCCTTCTCCAACAACAAATCCAAACACACTCACTCCTAAAATGGTTCAACAAATGATAATTTCTGCTTTTTCTGCTTTTGGACTCTCGGGTAATCCAAAACATTATTCCACACCATGGTATTTTGATTCCGGAGCCTCCAACCATATGACAAATACCGTTGTTCCTCTGTCTAATGTCAAAAAATATGATGGAGATTTGAAAATTAACACTGCTGATGGTCATTATGTGCCTATTAGTGTTGTTGGTGATCTTTCTTCCACATTCACTAATGTTTTTGTGTCTCCTGACCTCTCCACAAATCTTATTTATGTTGGTCAATTGGTCGATAATAATTGTCATGTCACTTTTTCTCCTTCTGGTTGTGTTGTGCAGGATCAAGTGTCAGGAAAGATGATTGTGAAGGGTCCTAAAGTGGGACGACTCTTTCTATTATATAAGTCTCCTTCCACTGATATTCCTAGTTTTTCTTTTGTTTGTAATGTTGTTTGTCCTCGAAACCAAATATGGCATAGACGTCTAGGTCATCCACATTCTGATGTCCTTCGTACTTTGGTTCATTCTGGATTATTGGGCAATAAAATAAGTTCTTCTCATGATCTTTCTTTTGATTGTGCATCATGCAAGCTTGGTAAAAGTAAGGTTTTACCTTTTCCTCATCATGCATCTCGTGCTTCACAATGTTTTGATGTTATTCATAGTGATGTTTGGGGGATTGCACCTATTGTTTCACATGCACACTACAAGTATTTTGTTACATTCATTGATGATTTTAGTCGTTTTACTTGGGTTTACTTCCTTCGGACTAAAGCTGAAGTTTTTTAAGTTTTTAAACGCTTCCTTGCATATCTTGACACTCAATTTTCTGCCAATATAAAAGTTTTACGATCTGATTCTAGGGGTGAATACATGTCACATGAGTTTCAAAACTTTCTTCAAAATAAAGGGATTCTCTCTCAGCGTTCTTGTCCTTCGACACCACAACAAAACGGTGTGGCTGAGAGGAAAAATCGTCATCTTCTTGATGTGGTAAGAACTATTTTATTTGAATCATCTGTTCCTCCTCGTTTTTTGTGTGAAGCACTTTCTACGGCTGTTTTTTTGATTCGCTTACTTTCTCCTACGTTAAATCACGTTTCTCTTTTTTATAAGTTGTTTGGTCATTCTCCTTCATATTCTGATCTTCGTACCTTTGGATGTGTTTGTTTTGTACACCTCCCTACTCATGAACGTCATAAACTTACGAATGCAGGTAATTAGGCAAATACAAGACTGTTGGTGCAGTGAAAACAAGAGTTATGAAAACAGTAAAAATATGAGTTGTAAAAACTAAGAATCGCGGGTGCAAGAACTATGAAAAACTGCAGGTGCAGCAAGGATGAGAGCTCTGGGTTTAGTGAAAATAAGAGCTATAGGAGCAATAAAAATAAAAGGTGAGAGGACAATGAAAATAAATATTATAAAAAACAAGACAATGTACAGGGTAGCAAAAAGTTGTGATTGCAACAAAAAGATATCTACAAATGCAACGAAGAAGAGATGGGTGTGCATTATGTGAATGTTGCGGGAAAAAACGCCTCGCGAGTGCAGCAAACAAAATTAAAATTAACCAAAAACCGTAAACTAGATTTAATAAAAAATATTTATCTGTACAAGAATTGCCCGGTAAATTCAAATTAGGAGCCTATCACTTTACTCATCTGATGTCTAATTTTTTCTATACATCACAATTCTTCTTTTTTTGTTTTAATATTAAACTTACATAGACATGGTGAATGAATTAAGAGACAATCATACTAGCAAGGCTGAGCTGTTTCTCTAAAGGCAAGTAGTCTTTAAATAAAACACTAACACTATGCCTTACAGCCAAAAGAAGCTGGGATTCTTCATTCTCACTTGGATCGATCGCATGTGTGGTAGTATCATCATCACCCACCACCCACCTATAAATACGTTCCATTGATGTGAATAGGTATGTAATGAAAGTCTCCCCGATAATTTCCCGATTTGGTTCTGAAAGGAGAGATATAAGGGCAGCTGGTAGATCCTTCAATATGGTGGATTGGTCTGCAGCAAGAAGAGTCATGTATTTGCAACAACTACCGGACAGAAGACCAAAAAAACTAGTGCCTGCAAGATGATAAAACAAGATGGCTAACTATAAAGATCCTATCTCGTCAGGAACCTAACCCAGAAAGTTGTAATACAACAAAATTGTTGTTTGGTGCCAAGTTTATAAGCCCCTTACACCTAGATTAAAATAAGCATATAAAAAAGTCACTATCTAAAAAAAGTCACTGGTTTTATTGTGCCTGTTAAAGTTTAAAACACCATTTTAGAATGAAAATGGCAACTAACAACATAAGAACTTTATATTTATAACAAAGATGTGTATAGAGAAGAGGAAGCCGGTAAAAAAGATGTCAACAAAAAAACACAAATTTATAAAAATAAAAAAAAAAAAACAAAAGTCCACCTTGATTTAAGATTTTGGTTTTTGGGTTATGCTGACTTCTAAGCCAAAAAAACTAGCTTATTATGATTAAAGTTAGCCGACCAAACACTTGTTTTTGCTTATAAAGTTTGAATGAATCCCAATTTCCCAATTTCATCAAAATTCATAGGACAGATTGACTAAGTTTGACCAGTCATTAAGTCGACTATACGATTTACGTTATTTGAAACCAATTTATCAGTATAGGCATCATTGAGAACATAAGAGGTCAGAGAGGCATTCTGAAACCAAGTTTATACTCCAGTTACGGTTGAAAACCAATAAGAAGCTAGATTATTTTTGAAGGAAATCTTATAGTAGCAAAAAGAACCGAATTCCAAAATTAGGAGCAAACACTTAAAACATTGAACAAAATAACAAAGTAAGGAATACCTGTTGTTCATCACCGATTTTTAAAGAAGTTGGCAAACAATGAGCGTCAACTAGATTTGCAGCACCAGCCCCCAAAGCATTAATAACTCCAAGCATCGCGACAAAGTTAATACTAGGAGGGTGAGGATTAGAATAACATATTTGTAACACTTCAAGTAAACATTTTAAACTTTCAAGCTTGATGGAATAGACTCCTTCGTTCAGGATGGACGCTAAAAAGCTTCCAGCTCCCGCACACGAACCATCAACAAACTCTTATAAAAGGCACTAGATTTATTTATCGATAACAACTCGGAAATGATATTGGTATCACTTTAAAGAAGGGAATGCACTTCACTATCAGCAAGCAACTCCACCCTTTGGCACAAAGATACTAGAGCCGGAATTGCAAGACAAGAACCGACAGAAAAAATTATCCCGGGTCTTTCTATAACGGAGTTAAGAGAACATAGACTCCAGGATATAAGCACATCGTTTATCTCGACCCAGATCTATACACTGCGCCAATGGAGCTTCCCAACCCGATGACAAGTCCAGCAACACCCCATGCATCATTATCCAAGTTGTTCTCAAGTGGCCATTCAGAAATTCTGGCATCATCTGTGTTTACCGGGCATGGACAGGCTTTCTAGAATGTCATGTGAAGTGTGACCTAACTGGCGTAATAATAAAGATAGTGACGTCACAATAACTCCTAGTAATCTTTCCTCTTGCACCCTATATGTTTCCATGTCCGTGTTAGAGATACTCCTGGTAAGAAGATCTTGGCATGCAAAACCCAGACCGATCCCAGAGGCCCCTTTAACAAGGGTGCTTTTGCTGCCACGCAAAACCTGTAATCATCCACCCACAAGTTAGTTTTTGAATACACACATAAGAAGTATGTAAAGGGGGGCTTGGTTCATGAAACTATATCATGTTTTCAACATCAATAAAAAAAGTTCTACTAATGAGTTTTCTTTTCAATTTATAAAAAAGGTTATCATGAGTGTAGTTTTTTTACAACTAAAGATATTCAGATTTCCAAACAACGAATTACATCTTATTATTACTTGCTCAATCTCAACATAAAACAAAACAAAATGTAAAAATGTTTTCAATATTTATTTTTATCTGGAATACATATTAGGATACATTTTCAATTTTTAGCAACCAAACACACACTTAGCATCGCCATATATCAAACTAGAACTGTATCAAATTCTGAAGAAATTTGGAGATTATTTTTTTGTTTCTTTTTTTCTTCATACAACAGATTATAAGAGGAAGGAAACAAGAAGCAAAGAATTTTTTCATACTTTGCAAGTATCCTTCATACATCCTTCTAGTTTATCAAGCTGGCTTAGAATCGTTGGATGACGACTAGTTGGCCTAATTCTGCCACCCCTACAGGCTACAGTACACCCAGCACTACTTACTATTTTTTCGAGACTGGAGTAACCCAAATCCTATATATTTATTGTTTTTATCATACTGCTTTCTCCATAACTTGTATGTAAGCCTTGCATTCAGTAAGGACAGAAACATTTCAGAAACAAATCATATCAGTGCTCAATTTACCTCAAGAAGTCCAGAGATATTTTGAAACTTCTGCTTGTGATCAGTTACATGTAAGCAACAAGTGATCGATCCAAGAGATACAGCAGATGTCCATTGGCGATGTTCATGCTCGAATTGAAATAACCAGTTCAGTAGAAACTTTGAAGCCGTGGCTTTTATACTATGGGCAGATGCTGGCAAGATCTGACAGTGACAATTAAAATCAAACCATGAACACAGCACTGCTATCAATAGTGAACCATAAGTTAAACGTTTGTAAACAGTCGAGAAGTATCAAGTTATCAAAAAAGCATCACGAAACAGAAACTTACAGAACAAAGTGGCCAGTGCAATACTTTCCGCAGACCTAGGGATACTATCATCTGCAATATGCATAATACTCTGCAAGTTTAAAAGAGTATGGATCAGATTTTACAAGAACGGTGTAATTCCGAGAGAAAATAGAAACTGAGAAGTGTTATGTTTTATGTTGGTTGTGGAGAATAAAATTTGGGGAGTTAAGTAAAGACTGACAATCTATATATACCAAATTAATTTCTGAATTCTACAAAGATTGGAACTCCAGATACTAATGACTTAAAATTCAATTTCTCCAACATTTCATATTGTGTTTTTGCAGAAGAAAAATTGGTACAAAAAAATAGTAGTTCATGTTGCTTATCCAAACAATTACAACAATTTATATTAGATTTCTCATATTTGTTATAAAACCAGATCATTAATCTTAAAGGAAATCTTAACTTTTTCTAAATTCTTCATCTCGATCTCTTTAAATCCTTTCTCGCTGTTTCTTTTGTAAATAAACAAAAGAGTAAAGAAAACCAGTCCTCACTTTCAAATGTATCTTGATCAGTAAAACAAACAGATATTATCCAAACAAGCAAGAGAGATATTTTCCTTCACTTTGCAGCAAAGTTATATCCTAAAATATTTCTGAAATTTGACCAGAGTATTGTACCTTTAGAATGTCATTATCGGCTTTAGAAGTTTTATCAGAGACAATATTTGGAGCTTTGGCATCCATCGACAAAATACTAGCCCTCATCCAGCGTCGCATAAAGGATTACCATGATTGGAGTGAGAGAACCACAACAATAATATTTCTTGAAAGCTGGAGAGATGCAGCTATTTCCATCAATGCGCTGCTATATACTTCATGTATATCTCAATATACCTGCAAGCATTATCACTCTCATGATCCATAATTTAAAATAGCCACAAAGAGAGTTTTAATAGTTACGAATAGTTTACTTTTGATGCTCCGTGCATTTTCACTTCCTTAGGAGTAGAGGAAAAACTTAATAATGCAGCACCCGGTAAGTTCCCAGGGTTTACTCTTGCTCCTGCTAAAACAAAAAAGCTTGAAAGTTTAGTATGAGAAGAAATGTTATTCTCTCAGTCAACGTCTTTAAGATAAAAAAAAAGATAGCCTTAACAGGAGAATTACATTGTGCCTGAATAAAATATGACTTGTGGAAATACATCTAGTAACTTCTCAATCTTACCAACAGGGATTTTTTTTTCCTTCACAAATCTTTGTCGGTTGCTGGAATAATATACAAAAATATAATTGAGTAGTGTAAGACATTATCTAAAAAGTCAAACAGACAGATGCGTTCAGCGAGGAGTTATCACGTATGCTCATGCATTTTTATCTTGTTTTGTAGACCTTCCAAGGCACCGAGTATATCTGGATTTGTCTCAGAAAATAACAACTCCAATGCTTCATTTTTGAATTCTGGACTATTTTCTTTAACATATGATACCTGAGAAAGAATCATTTAGAAAAAATGTATAGGGCAGGAGTGTGTACGTAATAAATGTAAGCCCCAATATAAGAAAAAGGGTAGGATACACTATTACCTCCAAAACTGTAGGTCGTAGAGATGAATTAAAATATACAATTACAAAAACTTACATCATATTGGGTTAAGGCTTCAAATGCAGAAACCCTCGCTTTAGTCCACTGTAAACTGTGAGCTACGTGCTTTAGGCTACCGATTTCCCACAAAATTTTGAAAACTTATCTTGAAGCTTCAGGGTATGCTTCGGCATCCATAGCACCCGACCTCAGAAGAAGGCATATACTGCAAACAAGCATGCACGCCTTTTCAGAAAAAATCGGTAATTGAAACCTTTCACAAGGCACGCCACGATAAAAATTGGAACTGGAAGTTTGTTAAGTAATGTAATAAAAAAAGATACTGGAAAACCAGAAAACAATTTCAGAAGATTAAAGTCAGGTGTCACAGATTCAAACAGGCAGTTAGCTTGATGCTAGTTCACAACTTTTGTGTAAAATTGGTTTCAAGGTGGAAGCAACATGTGCTGATGTAAGTCCCTCTAGACGTAGTTATAATATGTGCTGCTCTAGACTGTTTCTTACAACACTGCCAGCTCTGGTAAGGTCCCCTATTGATTCCGTACGATTGGTCAGCTGGGTTTAATCAAAGGCTGAGCACTTGACCCAGATACTCAGATTTTGATAGAAAACTCTACTTGGCCCTTACCACAAGAGTAACCTAAAAATATATTTGAAAACTATTGCCGATGGAAACAATTCCACAAGACATCCCGCCATATCCCAGGCTGGCGTACAATATCTAGGTTCGCAAGGCTTAGTAGTAACAGTGTTACTCATCCCAGCCTATTCCTTAGTAGAAACTTCCCTGATGAACTAGGTACATAGTCACCCACCCAGTGACACGGGATAATTACCTATGAGCAATAAAGGGGTCCACCGTGTAGTACTTCACATGCTTTGTAATGACATCCCAAGCAGTGTAAAAATCTGTATAAATTAACAAATTAAACTGTTTACAGGGAACTTAGGGCATAGAATTAACAAGATCCATTTCTTTGATTTGTAGAGTTAAAGAGAACAATGATATTGATAGAAATTTAATAATTGTTCCGAATTCTCGAGATTAACTCATTTACAGTTAAAATACAGGCAAAACTAAAAATATATGCAATGTTATAGTAAGGTAGTAGCTCTCTTAATCTTAAACAAAATAGGGGAGACATATTAATACAATCAACTATAACCACAATTGACCGCTTTACTAACAATTTCTTCTTTATTAAGATTGTTATGAAATCTTTCGTCTAGAGATGAGATAATCTATATTTATATACTTATTTTTCTGAATCCTTGATATATTCCAGACACATGAAAGACCAAAATTTTCAACTTTAATAGGAAATATTATGTGTAAATGCATGCAATAATTACCAATCAGATCAGCTTCACAAAGGTGAGCAAGACTTTGAAAACCAAGGGCTTTAATTGCAGAATCTGTGCTTTCAATGCAAGCCTGTCAAATTCAAAGGAGGGCAAATTCAGAAGACCTCAAAACTCCATGTCAATAGAGAAGATATAACCGTTTAAGAAAATTAGCATACCGAAACGGACAAGATAAGATATAAACGTATGGATTGGTATCCTTGCTTAGCATTGGCATGATAGTTTGAACAACAAGCGGAACCATGGCAGAATGAGAAGCAAGGGACGGAAGCACTCCCAAAAGCTTCGGCTGTGAGCTTACAAAGTTATGTCTCTATAAATGTGATAATTATGGGAATATAAACTGAACAATTACATATTAGACTCATTGAATGTCAAAAAGATAAGTTACCTGCACACCCTTGTTGATAGAATCCTTTCCTAGTGAATATGTTACTGTAAAATAGAACAGCTAGGACTAAAGGAACTCCGAGTTCCGGATCCATAATGCCAATAGCAGCCAAAATATCTACACCATTGCTTCCTAACGATGGATGCATCACCAAAATACCAGCAATTGCACCAAGGAACAAAGATATTTCCTGAGACTGTTTTTTTATGCCCAAAATATATCGGGAACTTTCTTTAAGTTGGGAGACCCAAGCTTTGGGTCGATTCTCGACTTCTTCAATGCAATTCACATCAGATTGAGCCAAATTTAGAAACAAAGGAGTCACTTTCTCCTACAAAAGAGAGTATAAAAACAAAATAAGAACACCACGATGATTCTAGAGTGCCTTGACTTTTATTTTTCACAAATGCTGGCATCCCATTTGCAAATCTTAGCCTCCCCTTGAATAATTCAGAAGCCTGTTTTCTTTCGTTAAATATTTTTATGAGAGCACTCTCAAAATTCAGAAGCACCAGATTTGGTCTCATTTTTTTCTGCATTGCAAGTTGCATCAATAGGCGCAAAATTTAGAGAGAATGAGTCACCTTATTCAACAAAAGTGTGGCTATACTCTATGCTACCTGGAGGACCCCTTAGCTTTCTTCCAAACAACAATCACCTTTTGCTACCAAAAGAGTGAAACGTGTACTACATTCTAAATAATTCAAACTCATTTGACCCTAGCTTGATTCATATCTGCCACCTAACTTACTCTCAGTCAACTGTTGCTCAACACTTTTGGGTTTTAGAAAAAATTTAAGGACATATCTATTTCATGTTCAGCAGAAAAATATATCAGGTGAAAGAAAACTTCATCGAAGAGATGACAGACATTGTTCTCTAGAATTAAAAACAAGTCAGAAACTTGTTTGTCCAAACAACTAATGAATTCTATCTTTCCCTCGCTTAACTCATTTCTTTAATTTCTCCCATTATTTATTTTTTAACATTTTCGAAGATCTAAACAAACCTTTAGACTAGCAGTTTGTTAGCAAGTAAGAAAGATGTAGTTTTTAATAAAACAAAATATGGGACTCGAAAGCCATAATTGTGCCAGGTAAAGTTTCTGTCATAGAAAGAACTTTTGAACAAACCTGAAACCACAGCTGTTTCAAGAGCCTGAAAACCATAGATCCCGATCTGCTCAGAAACTGGTGTTCATCTTTTATGCTCAGTTCAATTTTTGGAGCATGTAGTAGTTCTACTACAAGTTTCTCTAGAATGGCAAGTAACTCAGATGCCACTCCTTTTACGGATTTAGAAGGAGATGACATCAAGCTGATAATAGGCAATATTAACAAAAGCTCCTCACTAAGATAGCTTGCCCCTCTACTGATAGTGTTTTCTGCAGAAATGAATTACAACAGCGGATATTCATTATGTCAGTAGCAATGCAATAAAAACAGAAACATGACAATAATTACCATTCTGCATGAAGACAAATTACATATGACAATTACTCACTTTTTCAAATCAAGTGTTTCTTCCACCTAAGGTGACAGTTGATTATAGCAAAGAAGGGATATAAAGAAGTCCTACATGAATGCTGGTGATGCAAGTGGTGGGAGAAGTTCTTAAACATATAGAGACATGCTGGGCATACGAATAAAAATAAAAATGTTCTGGTAAGTACAATAAACAGCAAGACTTGCTGCACAAGTTCCTGATCAACCTCAGTTCGACACACAAGAATGTGCAACACATAAACCTCAAAAAAGCATTATAAACCAGCTCCACCAACTATTATTATTCTACATGTTAAGACACACACATACTTGACTATATATCCAAATAAAACCAAAGTTAAATCGAAGTTTCTCCGTTTACCTAGTAGACCAATGACTATATTCTAAACAAAGACAAAAATAATGTCAAAACTTTATACTGCTTGTGCAAAAGAAGACCAAGTAATTCACTCACCTTAACAAAAGGGTGATTCTCGGTCGAACTACGTCTCCACGGCCCATTATCCTTTTCAAACCCGACCCGAACTTAAAGACGGATCCAACAAAGGTACAAATTTCGGGTCACATTCCTCGAGAGCAGACTGCAACTCCAACAACCCACGAGATAGGTCCAATTTGGAGTCCAAAACAAGACGGCAAAGCTCGCGCACCGATTGATCGACGACGGCAGGAGAAGTGGAATTGAGGCACTGTGAAATGGCGTTCCTGCCGGGTTCTGATTCGGATCCTAAATGGGTGGGAGCGGATCGAAGTTTGGAGAAGATGGAGATGACGGAGAGTTTTTGGAGTGAGGGCTGTGGAACTCTAGTTCTCTCGAGTAAGGGTGCGTATGAGTCCATTTTAAATTGTTGAAATCATTTGAAGTTTCTGCGAATTTTGTTTGAGTCTTCGATGTTGACAAATACTACTTTGGTTGTTTAGAGAGAGGGTCTAGAACCTGGACTACAATACAACTCTCTGAGGGTTTATATAGGTTCTTTTTTCAGCAGTAAGTTACATGGTGGTACTGGTAGTACCTCAATAGTCCCGTTGGATACCTAATCCCACTCCAATTAGCTTCCGTTTGTCCATTTGGGAACTAAGTGAATCGGAATATATGTTTTTGGCTGGCCTAAATAGAAATCCCAATTGGCTATAATGATTTTTTATTTTATTTTTTTTTTAAGTAAATGATACGTATATTACTAAATTGAGAGTTTTACAAATTCGATTTTTAAATTGAGAATTTGGAGAAAAAGAAGGACTAAAGTATAAATCCAAAAAAAAATTAATGACTTCTTTTTATAATGAGATTTATTTTTGCTATAATAAGATCCAAAAAGGACCAATTTATTTTTGATATAAAGCTTCATTTCAGCTTAACTCTTTTATTTTCTCTCTTCTCTACACAAAAAACCTCTCAAAATCGGCCTAAAAAATCCAACATTTCTCAAATTCGAACTCACAAACGCGTCAAGATATGAATCTTATACTTATTGATGTAATTTTTTTACATTTTAGTTAGGTATTTGTAGTGATATTTAGAGTTCTAGATTTTTTTAGAAAAATCGAATTTTCATCTAAATGTTGTTATTTTTAAAAAAAACAAATTGTAGATATGTGTTAGTCTAGCGATTATCGACCTTTTGGTACCAGTTTTGTTGAATTTTGTTAGGTTTTTTTGGATTTGGGTCCGATTTGAATCTTAGGGTTCGAGTTGCTGTGTGTGCAAGATCGCGAGCAAGACACACGCGATCCTACACGATTACTCATTGTTCGCGAATCGTGCAGGATCGCGTGTGTCTTGCTCGCGATCTTGCACAATCAGCGATGGTGAAATTGCGAGATGTCCGTTCGCAATTTCACCAAAATTGAGCACTCTCCGTGCGCGATTATTTCTGATTTGCCACCTTCTCCTATTTTATTCCCCACGATTACTTGCATATTCACGGTGATTTTATTTCTCGTGTTTCAGCATGTCTCGCACACAGCATACACCTGTTCATAATTCAGGATCGGACAGTGATAGCGAGCATGAGGAGGTTGTTTCACGTTCACGGTCACGGTCACGGTCTGTAAGGCGTAGGCCTACAGCTGCCACTCCAGCACCTACTGTATCCCATACGATTAGGACGTTGGATCGGCTTTTTCGGAAGGTCAATCTGCATGTGCCTGCTATTTACCCAGACTATACACTGCACGAGGCATACACTGTCTTTAGAGCAAAGGTAAGTAATGATTGGTTTGAAGTACGACGTATGGTTTTTTATATTATGTATAAGTTATTGATGTTTTCTGTAGGCTCGTCGGCCGTCGCGGTGCTACGGGATGTACGGTACCCATCGTGCATGGGATCTTGCTGGGCAGGGAAGGGTCAGACGTCAGGTTATGATGTCTTGCTTCGGTCCCCTCACCGATGTCTTGGAGCGTTGGAGTACCAACGTACACCAGGTAGATTCGTTTCTTGAGAGGTGGCGTTCGGAGACCAACAACTTTCACTTCTCTTTTGGTGAGATGACGGTGACGTTAGACGACGTCCACGCTATTACTGGTCTGCCGGTCACAGGTGATGATTTTGTGATTTAGTCATTTCCTAGTAATGGACAACGTTTGGCATGGTATTCTAGGTCATTAGATATAACCGATGATACACTTAGGACGGACTTAGCACGTAACAGAGGGGGCAGTGGTAGATCTGTTCGTTTACAGTTTTTACGTGAGCAGTACATGCAGCCCCATTTTATGGATGATACCATGTTTGATGGTACCGTAAAGTGTGTCATTAGGGGTTATATGCTCCACATGTTGTGTTGTTGTATTCTGACAAACAAGACGGGGAATGGTATATCGTTAGATTACTTGCAGATTGTAGAGCATTATAGGACATCCGTTAGATACAACTAGGGACAACATATAGGACATCCGTTAACTTACGGTGTAGGTTTGGTTCATGCCTTACCGCAAGATACGCGAGCATTTCCCTTTCTGCGATGTGGCTTAGATTGACCATACGCTGAAGGCGTTTGAAATATTTGAGGTGTAATATCCACTTCGGGTCGCTCGGCAGCTTGGGCACATTCAGGATATACCACCGGTGTTGCGGCCTGTTTTACCAGCAGACAGGAGAAAGCGTGTCAACACGGGCTTTCTATGGGATTAGGCTACATGGAACGCATGGCGGACGCACGTTGTTGATCTGAGGATTCTTGGTGACACATATGTTATAGGCGTCCTAGTACAACCTCTTTGTACAACGTATGGATCTGTGACCACCGATGGTACATCGTGTTTGATCCTAGTCTGGTTTATCTATCTGGTGCACATGTTGCAGAGACCTCGAGTGCGATGTCATATCAGGCACGACTGTATGACATATGTGATCGTGCGATTGATGGATATTCGAGAACAAACGAGATGACTTTGGAGGAGATGCGTCATGAGATGCACGAGTGTTCGCTTTTGGTGCACCAGTACCGCGTGAGTGATTGACGGGATTTGTATTATATGACTACTATGACGATTGTTTGTTACTATCTTTTGTTTTACTTCGGTTATTGCTTTTGTTGATTTTTTTTATTTGGAGGATTATTATATGTTTTTATGTTTTTATGTTTTTATGTTTTTATGTTTTTATGTATAACAGCATCAAAGTGCACAAAATGCAACATAAACTTTCAAACATAAGCTGAAACAGAAACTCAAACATTTTTGGAAACACAAACTCCAATAGAAACTTAAACATAAACCGATTCAAAAACTCAAACATAAACCAAATCAGAAACTCAAACATAAACTCAAACATAAACCGAATCAAAAACTCAAACATAAAATAAAACACATGCTAAAACATAGTCTGAAACATAGACTTTAACATAAGGATCCACTTGTACAAATCGGAGTTTATCTATGAGGCCAGTTCCATTTATCAACTTCATTTCTTCTTTTGCATCCTGGTAGTCTCGCATTTCCTCTAGCTGGATGTCAATAATGTCATAACGGACTGAATCCAGCTGGTTCTCTGTTATAGAATCCGTGACTTGACAGCTGAACCTGTTACATGCAACACGACGTTCCAATTCGGTGAGGCCAGAAACTGGATGTACACGGAATGTGACTAGGACTGACCATCTAGCTTTCACCTCATCAACATGCCTTGAAATTCTAGGCGGCCGTACACCATCCTCTCCGTATAGGAAATACATCTGGCACATTAATGCCTCGAAGTACCTTTTACCCCCCTCTAACATGTTCGTGTTACCAACTTTTACTAATGCCCTCATCAGATATTGATCTTCCAACTCAGTCCATGAACACATTTTTGTAATTGATATATTTGCTATAATTTTTACTGCCTCAATATCTGATGCCCCCGTCTTTTTATACCACTTTTATGCGTCAGATTACGTAATCCAAGTAAACCTATCAATAAACGACACTTGTAAGATAAGGATAACGTAATCCAAGTTGACGAATGATTTTGCGACACCTAATACTTACAAAAGTACGAAAATGTTGCAGTGCAATAATAAGGGTCTCATTATGACAGAATTTCCATTATTAGGTGTCTCGTTATAATAAGACGCCTACAGAAATTGCCGCAAAAAACACCCGCCTTTAAAAATTTCCCACCCAAACAACCACGAGCCTATAAATAGATGATAAGCACTCCTCAAACATAAACAGTTTAACCAATGGAGTTCACCCCTTATGAAGACTACCATTTGCTTGAGGCGGTGAAATTTGCCCGCCGAGAGTTGGGGGAAGATACTAGTTATGCGTTTTTTGAGCTAGTCTTGTGTAAGATGTACTACAACTACGGTCGTTTAGGAATGGAAAGTTTTGTTGTGCGTAACCGTGAACAAATCAAGCAGAGGTACATTTTTTGCATACCAATGGATCGTTTGTTGTTTCTACCATTTAAAATTAAGCAAGAAGCAACCGCCGTCTGGAACATGACGGTGGTAGACTACATCCCTAGGGATATGGTAGTGTATCCTCAGAATATGATTACTAAAAGGGAAGAGGGGATTGACCCTGATGACAACTTGGGATATGACTTCGACGATTGAGCATTATGATTCATTTTAATTGTTTGCATCTTGTAGTTTCTGTATTGTTTGTTTGTTTAAGTTAATGTTTGAACTTGTTGTAGTTTCCATTTACTATGTTGTAGTTTTATTTGGTATCCATTTACCATGATTTTGGGTTGAAGTCCCAAAACAAAATTCCTTACAAATGTCTTATTTGGTACCTACAACTTGAAACAACCACTAATACGAAAATCACAACTTCAAACAACAACTAATAAGAAAAATCACAACTTAAAATAACAACCAGTAATACAAAAATCACAACTTCAAACAATAACTAATAAGAAAAATCACAACTTAAAATAACAACCGCTAAGAAAATCACAACTTCAAATAACATCAGTGGAAGGCTTAGTCGTATCTAAGTTTGTATTCCACATCATCCACTCCCCACACTTGCCAAACATATAACATTCCTAAAAATATAAAACTCGTTAACGTTTACATATGGAGTTTACAGCGGACGAAGACCTACCATATGCTTCAAGCAGTAAAGATTGCCCGCCAGATATTGAGGGAAGATACCAGCGATCAGACTTATTTTTCTTGATTTTATGTCCTATTTTATAGGGGGCGAGTCGATTTTGGTGCGCATTTAATATTTGGATAGGGTCTTATTATAGCGATATACATACCCTTTCGAATGCAGTGTTATCCTAAGCTATAATGGGATCATGCTTCTAAACCACGTGGGTTGTAATAATGATCATGGATATGTGTGTATTTTGTATATATTATGTGTCACAACATTAGTCGCATATTCAGATTACGTTATCTTTACCTTACATGTGGCATTTGATTAGAATGAAAATTTTATAATATTATTAAAAAAAATAGTTTTGGACTCAAGAACTAAAAAAATGTGAAAAATGTCAAAATTGTCACTACTTTAAGCTACTTTGAAGTTGTTTTTTTACCATTTTTAAGATTTTTTTTTTGCACAAATTTTGAATCATTCGAGTAAAATGACTAATGTATAATATTGGTAAAAAAAATCAATTGGTTTTGGACTCAAGAACTACAAAAATGTCAAAAGGTCAAAATTATCACTACTTTAAGCTACTTTGAAGTTGTATTTTTTACCATTTTAAGATTTTTTTTCGCACAAATTTCGAATTATTCGAGTAAAATGACTAATGTATAATATTGGTAAAACAAAATTGAGTTTTAGACTCGGAAAAGTTACAAAATAGGAAAATTATAAAATTTCCAGAGGTCTTTGCGAACATGGAATGCTGTAAATTGTCAAATTCGCAAACAGCGAAGGTTGTAGTTGGGCACAATCGCGAAATTCCCATGCACTCATTCGAGAAATTGTAGCGTTGGCCTTGCGCAATTTCGTCACAATCCAACATTATGTGTTCGTGAATCTTCCGCTGTGCTGATTAAGTGAATTTTTTTCCATCGTTTTTTGTTGAAATCGAAATCTGTATGTGGAAATGGTTATTTAAGATGGTTATTTATTTTACAATAATGTTATGAAATGGAATTTTTGAAATAAATAAAACGTGGAAGTATCGATTACAAACCGAGGTGAAAGTAAAATAAAGTATTCATAAGTGCGAAAGTTAAAAACAACTAATGCATAAACAAATCATGAGTCTTCGGCCAAATCGAAGACACGTGGTGGCTCTTCGCGTGCGGTCGATGCTTGGGCGGGCTTCATTTGGTTATGTTTGTTGAATCATTTGTCGAGTGGTATTGCTCAACCGGTGACGGCTTCTTCCGTGCAAAACGGAAACCAAGTAGGATAGATTTCCGGAAGTGATTTATTCAACACAACCTACACAAATAAAACTAAGATAAATATTTGGTTACAAAATAATATATAATATTAAAATATTCATTGGTATACTTACTTTCACGAAATTGTTACCGTATACAAAACCTATACCAAATTCCATGTTAGGACACGATCGAGGAGGCACATCGCGTAAAGGTAGATGTGTATATGATTGGTGGATTGATAGGTGGTATACGATACATTAGTATCTAGTGGCTATCACTAAGCCTAAGTCGGATAACGTCATCCAATACCGATTATCGTTCCCATACAATTAAAAAACGTTCAACATTCTCACTAGTTTATCTACACCTTGTGAACCATCAAACACTCTCTCCCATAGATCACGTTCATTTAGCAATTCGTTAATCAAATCCCGTCTAACTTGGTCCCATGAATCGAATTTACCGTATACCGTCAAAGTAACGGGCGGAATCCGCAATTATCGTCGGGAGACACGTCTTTGGTGCTAGAAATGTAGTCATACAAATAGTTAGGGAACCAACTCTCGTAGCCGTTAAAATATTTTCCCTTCGATGATTTTTTTGATCGAGCCACTCTCTCTTTCTTGGGTTGAGCCTTGGTTTTTGTTTTATCTTTCGCCTTGTATTTTGGTGCTAAAAATGTTTTATTAGCTACCAAGACGGCTGTGCTACCTATCATACCGGGAGTGCTAGCGCCTAGACTACTATTGTATTCCCACTCGCATGGGTTCCGTTTAGTTGATTTGTCCCAGTCGGTCTTTTTCCTACCTTTAGTGACAATCGGCTCCTTAGGTTTTAAAACATGACTTCTAGCAGGATCTAGGATTTGCATCATCCTATTTATGACGTGATCTTGGATGTGTTGCCCGTAACCGCGGATGGTGTTATCTATTAAAGGGAGTTTTCTCGTGAGCTCGTCTTCGGTACTAACCTCATCATTAGGTTTAATCTTTAACGTAATCCAATAAACATCACACTCATCTTTTCTAACCGACCTTCCTTCTTTATAAATCAAAGCCAATTCGCATGCACATGGTAATTTATGAGTTGTCCTAATAACACACCCACACATTCCGGGAGTGAATCATATTTTCAAAGCCGTTGTGAGATTTGTCTCTATTAATTCTATAGATGTACAATAGTTCACCTTTGACATCCTTGTAGATGGTTTTGTTAGGCCCCCTAGTTGAGTTTCTTGGATGATACCTACTACGCTCGAATGATTCGAAAATGTTAGAGTGTTGAGGGGTAAGCAATGCATGAAATTTTTTCTAAAATCTCTCAAACGTGCATAGACTACTACCAATTGCCCGTTTGAGGCTCGAGTGAGCACTCTCCGCCCTATAACATGAGATAAAATAAATTAGATTTCTAACACTTGATATTAAAAACTATTGTGTGTAGACGGAAATATAACTCACCGATTGCTAGTTTGGTTGCCCAAATGTTTAAATTTGCTTGTGTGAATATTAAGAAATTTGTGTCCATAATCGTCAATCCATTGCTTCATAACGTACTCGAGAACCATTGGACAAAATGCGTATGTGTGGTGCAATTCGGTAAGGTTTTTGTTATAATCTTCGAGCGTGGCCGAATAGGCAACCCTTTGGTAATATTTGACGAACTCATCGGTCATGTCCAAATTCGGTAAAACTTTCTCAGCGTAAGAGTTAATGTTCCTACCAATATGCCAATTGCATTGCATATGAGTTGCGTCCGGAAATATGAGTTGCGCCCTATCGTTGATGATAATGTTAGGTAATGCGCACTTGTTGTTCGTCAACACCTTCTTTAGAACGCTCAATCCCCAAGTGTAGTTCTCTTGTTTCGCGGAGCTCAAAAAAACAAAAGCAACACAAAATGTCTTCTTCATCGAAGTTTGACCAACTATTTCTAGTAAAGGCATCTTATACCTTGTAGTCTTATACGTGTTATCCATTATAAGAACTTGAGGAAAATTGCGCATGAAATCGATTCTTTTAGGATGTGCAAAAAACAACTCGAGGATCTCGTTCGTTGCTTCACAAGTTCGCCCCTAAACATAGTACTCGTGTTCTTTTAACTTAGAAAACAAGTATTGCATATGGGTCTTGCCTGCTTTATCAACAAATCATGTTTTTGTCGCATGTTTTATATCATGCGCATGCTTGATATATTTTGCGGGTCTTTAATCTTCAAACTGCGGTATATCTCTTTCGGTCGAGAACCGACTTCCGTTTGACTACGAACGAACAATTGTTCTTCGACTTTTAGTCTAGCGGCTCGTGAGTGACCATCCAAGTGCAAAAATGGTTCGTGGTTGTGTTTCCAATTTAGCACTATCAATTTCCAATAATCGGGTAGCTCTAAGACTAGACTCCCTCTTAAATAGAACGGACACCCGCATTTTTTCGATGAACATTCTCGGCGCTTCTTAACATACCCCAGTTTGGGGTTAGGTTTGTAAACCCTGTGCCTCTCGCACCTAAAATATATCCTAGGATTTTTCATATTTTTGCTACCGTCGTCGTTTTTACTACGTAACACAATTAATCCTAGTTTTATGATTTCGGACTCGACCCAATCGATCAAATCGGGTTTGGTGTACAAGGTGTCTGTACTAAACACTTTTGTGTAATTGGCCATCGAACATGGCGGTTGATCTGGTCCCTACAAATGTGATTGATGCAATTATATGAAAACACACTTAATTATAACCGATAATTTAATTTGCATCCGTAAAAATTAGCATAACAGGTCAAATTCCCGAACACAAACTGCGAGTATTTGGCCAAATCGCGAATACCATATACGAATATTTGGTCAAATTGCGCACACCAAATCGCGTACTGGTCGTTCTTCCATTCGACATATGTGCGATCGGGCGTCGCGCAGGTTTGGCCAAATCACGAACAAGTTTTTCGTCCATTTGGTATATCCGCGAACAGCTTGCGCGCGATTTGGCCTATATTTACATTTTCATCTGCGCACCATGGGTTCACTGAAACTAAAAAAATACAGAAATCACCTCATCTTGGGTTCCCAGATGGTCCGTCAACGGCTCATCCTCCTCCGACGCAAAATCATCGATATTGTAGCTGAAATCTTCATTCCAATTACTCAAATCCATGGATTTTTTTTTGTGTTTTTAGGATTTTTAGAGAGAAAAACCTTAAGGGAGAATTAAAAGAAAATTGATTTTTTGTTACAAACTTGGTCTTATAAATGAACGGTAAAATGAACATTTCACATTGTAGAAAAAAATTGTGATTTTGGGGTCTCATTATAGCCAAATGGGGTCTCAATATTGCCTAGCATTTCCGGTTTATTGAACGTCATCGTTACCAAAAACTTAAATTATTTACAGAAAAGTCTTCTATTATATATGTAACGTAATTACACGTAAAAATGTCTAATTATCTACAACTTTTAACTTTTAGATATATAAAAAATCTAAAACAATGACAAATAGTATAGTTCAAGATATTTACGGTTTCACTCAAACATAATCAATGATATAGCCTTTTTTGGAGTTCCATACAGAGTTAATATTCCTGAAATAAGTAAGGTTCATAAAAATGCTTGCTCTGCCCTTATCGAGTTACCTGTAACAAAAAAGTTACATAATAAGATCTGGGTAGGTTTTGGCAAAAACAACGGTTGTTGGATTACTATAAGCTAAAAAAATCTCCCTTTGTACTGTGATTTTTATTTTCATAAAAGTCACAATAACTCTGGAAAAAATAGAGAAAAAGACCTTCAAGAAAGAATGCAAGAAAATGAATAAAAAACAAAAGAGAAGATAACAGAGGATAACAGTAAAGAAGAACAACTCAGACTGATAAAAGAAAAGAAACAAATTCGAAGAACAATACAAGATCAATTCAAGAAGGTGAGAAAGTCTATTAACCCAAAATCAAATTGATAGTGATGCAGAATGATCAAATGGTCACATAAAGGAATCAAAATAACAAAACCAATGAGTATTTTCCAATACAAAACATTATTCAAACTGAAAATACTACAAATTCTTCAACTGGAGAAAGAGAAGTTATTGAAGCCTTAAAGACCCTAGATCAAGGAATTTTACATAGTGTCTCCCCTAAATTCGAAAACCCAAACTCATAAAGCAACTCTCTTGGAAAAATCACTTGTTGTTGCAGTACTCCAGGAAACCAAATATTGAAAGCATCATCCCCTGATCCACATTTTAAAGAAATTTTAGTAAAAAAACTTAATTCTGCGAGAATAGTGAAAAAACCAAGCAAGCTGGTGATCAAGTCTTTGAAATACACAGAAAACAACAAGAAACACAAATCCTCCTCCGATAATGATAAAGCTAATTAGGTGGAATCTACGAGGAATCTACAACAATCCTATGATGAGGAGGCTTAAAAACATGATAATAAAATATAGTATCAAAATTCTTGCAATTCATGAGCCAATGACTAAGACTGAGAAAATGAAAGATATAACTTTAAAGCTGGACTTCTGTAACTATATTTCCAATTTTTCCAACAATATATGGATCTTTTTGGAAGGATGATATAAGAATTGATTTACTTATCAATCATGATTAGTGTCTGCATCTCGATGTGTTTAATCATGATTCTGATATCAATTATAATCTCTCTATTATTTACATTAAATGCAATAGATTGCAAAGAATAGACTTGTGGAATCTGCTCAAAACAATTGCTAACACTAATAAAGCATGGATTATAGTAGGAGACTTTAATTTTATTACTAGTTCAGAGGAGCAGATTGGGTGCACTTCCTTGTGTCAAAATAACTTTGAGGATTTCAATGATTGCATCAGAGAATGCCTTCTGGAAGACGTTGGCTATGGAGGTTCTAGATTTACTTGGAACGGAAACACAAGGTGGAAGAGACTGGACAAGGAAATTTGTAACAACAAGTGGAACCACATCTTCAAAGAAATTCAGGTTCTTCACATGGTCATAACTTGTTCTGACCATGCTCCCCTTCTAATAACAGCTTGTACTAATAACTTACTTAACTATAACATTAAGAAAAGTTTCAATTTTTTGAATGGTGGACTAATGATGAAAGTTTCTCAGTATTGTTGAGCAGAATTGGAATAGAAACATTACATGTTATCCTAATCAGCTATTCTGGTTCAAGCTCAAGAGACCGAATCTATTCTGTTCAGAGTATTCCCAGGGGCATATTTGCAACTGATTTGTGTCTTATCCCCAAATTTATTAACCCTGCATGTTGGAACAACTATAGGCATATTGGGTTGTGCTCTATGCTCAACAGAATTCTTTCAAATCTTATTAACACTAGGCTGTATACAATTCTTCCTAACATAATCTTTAACTCCCGTGAAGCTATTGTTATTGGAAAGTCTATTTATGAGAACATTCTGGTTGTTAAAGAGATGATATATGATCTAAATAAAATGCCAAAAACTGGGAACATCATGATACAGCTAGATATGTCAAAGGCTTTTGACAGAATGTCATACTCCTTCATATCTACAACCTTGCTTAAATTTGACTTCTCGAATGACTTTGTTAATCTTATTAACAAGCTGATCAGAGATGTTAGCATCTCTATGCTGATCAATGGGGGTGTTATAGGTTACTTTAATCCCAAGAGAGGCTTGAGACACGAAGACCCCTTATCTCAAAGCCTCTTCATACTTGGGGAAGAAGTCCTTATAAGGGGCCTTCATAATTTATTTATGTCTAATAAAATAATGAAATTCAACTCCAAAACTAGCTACTTAATCCCATGTGTAACGTTTGCAGATGAAATTCTTATTTTTACTAACAGCTTACAGGGTTCCATTGACAACTTAAGCAATTTTCTAGACAAGTACCAGACTGTTTCAAGTCAATCTATTAACAAAGAAAAGACCAAACTGATCACTTCAACAAAGCTAATCCAGAGCAGACTTAAAAGAACCCTCACGACTTTGCTCTTGGGTGTACTCTCAAAAGGCCTCATACTAGTTGAGAGTTTCATTCACTTATATATTGTATATTATTTTCAGTCCTAAGCGATGTGGGACAACTGATCAAGTGAGGGAGCAAGTTTATTCTCTAACAGAATTTCAAATATGTTTTTGTTTCCATAAATGATATAAATAAAATTATTGTGGGTGTAAATGCATCTAAAACTTTATCTAGAAAGCATTCGTCTAACACATTAAACACTAGCTCTACTATTGATTGTTCTAACAATAAAAAAGTTAAACCTTTATACCTCGCTTGGAAAGCCCCTGTTTTTTGTAGAATTAAGTTAAATGTTGATGCTGTCATTTTGAGAAATGATGAAACCAGTGGTAGTGGTGTCTTTAGAAACAACCACGATGATATCATTCAGTATTTTGGGAATATTTTTGGGAAGCTTTCCCATTTGTTAGCTGAAGCTAGAGCATTGCTCGATGGGCTGCTAATTCGCAAGAGAAATCATTGGTTTAACGTTGATATTGAATCTAGCTGGCAGATGTTAATTAACTTTCTTGTTGATGGAACTCTCCTTGGTACTTGAATCATCTGCTGAAAATCTGTAGAAATCTGATTACTTCCTCAATGACTATAAAACACATCTCTAGAGTCCAAAACCAAGTTGATGATTGGCTTGTTAAGTGGACTCGAGATGCAAAGATAAACCAAATTTCTCTCATTTCCAGTTCCCAAATCATCCCCAAGCTATAATCGTGCTTGTAAGATTGGGTTTGGGATATTTCTTTCAAATTGAAGATTAAATTCTTTCAGGCATTCTGATTTTGGGTGTAGATTTCTCTTGTTTGCTCTGTTTGTTTTCTTTGTTTTTAATGGCAGGTTAAATGGTGAAGATGACTTGCTGAAACTGGTGAGGATGACTTGCTGAAACTGGTGAGGATGACTTGCTGAAAATATGAGAGAATTAAGCTTGTTTCTAGATTGAACCAGTAGGTTTTTTCATTTTGAAGATTTTATTTCCAAGAGTTTAGGTCAAACTATTGCCTATGGCGTTGAAATGGTTGAAGAAAAAGACATGTCTTTTCATTTCGTATCTGAAATTTATGGAGGGACGTTTTTGTTAGAATATTCAGTGTATTAAGTTTCCCTGTATATGCCTCTAAGTTCTCTATATATTGAGAGCCTTACTTGGGTTTGCATTATAAAAAAACAGTTCAATACAAAAAAGAACATTTTTTCTAATAAACACAAAACCCTAGCCGCTTCCTGCGGCTACTTCTCTCGTTGTTTTTTAACAATTAGATTGTATGATTTTATACATGGAATCAAATAATTGATAGTTTTTAACATAGTATCAGAGCACGTATGATTCTGGGAATTCTGAACATCCTCAACAAAGATGGCTGGCAATGAAGTCGTGGTCACTCAAATTCCTGATGAATTGACAATGCAGATTGCTGCCATTCTGAGAAATAGTCTTGGAACACAACAACAAACAACTAACCCCAAGAATTTATCCCTAGGGATTGAACTCGATGGTGACAACTATGCCATATGGGCAAACCTGATGAAGAAAGCAATTGGGGGAAGGGGGAGAGGTTCTCACATTACAGGGGAGCCGACACCTCCATCCAAAACAGATAACATATATATAAGGTGGGAACAAGATGATCAATGTGTTTTCACATGGATTATCCAGAATCTTGAATCCATCTTGGTGAATAATGTCTCGCGATATCCCACTGCAAAAGCCCTCTGGGATGGGTTAGCCACCACATACGGTTTTGGTACAGATTCGTTACAGGTGTTTAACCTTTATAAAATGGCTAATTCATTAAAGCAAGGGTCTGATACACTAGAAGACTTGTGGAACTAACTGCAGAACATCTGGATGTCTATAGATAGGCGAGATCCGAACCCTATGAAAGACTCAGAAGACATTCAAATCTACAATAAGAAGACTCAAGAACAAAGACTCTATCAATTGCTAATGGCGATTAATTACAAGCTGTAACCAGTCAAAAGCTGTAACAAGTTGAGTGTTTTGAAGTTAACGTGCTCCTACTATAATTTTTATTTGTATTTTCCAGTCAGGTGCATCAATTCTTCTTTGTGCTTTGCAGTTAGGTGGTCCTTCGTTTGCATGTCGACAATGCATCATTGAGCTTTATCTACTTGAAATACTTGGAATTAATCAATAAGATTCTGTAGAGCCACTTTAGACCACCTTTTTTGTCTACGACTTCTTTCTTCAAACGGATGATATTTTTAGCTATAACTTTGTACTGATCCTGAACAATTTTAGCTTTCTTGCTTAGTTTTTTGGCATTCATCTCAAGGGTTGCAAAAAGTCGAACCATATAGTGCAAAGTATCAGAGTATTCATCGGTGAGGTGCAAACGTAAGGTTTTTTTTAACACAAATGATGAGGAACTGTCTACTGAATGGCTTGGTGATTGGTTGTCTTGGAGGGGTATTTCTTGATTTTGGGTAAGATTATCTTCTAAATATTTGGCATGATTATCAATAGTTTTATCAGCGATATTAACAACTTGATTTTTATTATCTTGGAATTGTGGTTCTGGATCAAAGAATTGATGGTCTTGATTTTTCATTCTCATTTTTATCAGTCTCAGGTGTTGGGTTTAAAGATGAGATATCAATAGGTTATTCAGATACATCTTCACTAAAATTCTTTGTGGAGTATGTTTTTTTTTAAAGAAACTGTATTCTTTTTTGGAAGCTTTGGGGATGTATTTTTCAATACCAGCGGTGATAATTTATGCATATTCTCTTTTTTAATTCTTTTTTGGGTTGAACTTTGATTTTTACTTCGCTTTCGACGATTCAACTTGAGTATTTTTCTTCAAATTCTTCTTCGGTTAGTGACTTGAGGTCCTATTCCGAGCAGGAAAAACAAATCGAGCATGAAAGATGACAACCACCTTATTTGCACCACGTGGGAGATGAGTTTTTTATACAGAGGATATGCAAAGAGATATATTTTTTGGAATCCCTCGTTTTTATCAAGCGCAGTTGATTCTGACTGATCAAAATATTCATATTACACATTATTAAATGTAATTAAATATTCGAGAAGAATGTCTTTGAGGTTTACAGTAAGAGCGGAAGTCATTTCTACATATAATGTGACAATTTCCTTTGTTGTTATTTTTTGCCTTAGACTTTTTTTTCACAACATTCTACTCGGAATCAGGAGTGAGGGTGTTGTCAACTACTTGAATATTTAAATTACTATCTGTTTTTGATTCAGAGTCACCTATTTCCACGTATGGTTCATCTTATACTTGGGAGGTACCTTTGAACCAACAGGTCGATCTTGAATTTGCGAAGGCTCCTTCAAAGTAGTGGGATTATCTTCAGGATTGGAAGGCGCCTTTGATCCAAGATTGTTGGTGTTATTTGAAAGAATCACCTGCAATATTTTGTTTGTCTCAGTTCTTTCCTTCAAGGAATTAGGTGTTTGGTTACCTTATTGTTTGGTAGTAGTAATGTTTGTTTTATAATGTGAGTAATTAAGTTCTTTCTTTGAGATGTTTATCTTTTCAGATTCTCTCATGACAAGGAATTGACTTTTTCGAAAAGTCTTTTACGAATAAGTTGTGGGGGTTGGGAGGAAGGGTTGTGAGAAGAAGATCTAAGATTGGTAGAGGGTGAGTTTTTCTTTGTAGGTGTCCATGGACCATACGTAAATATTTAGACAAAATGAAGAGGATTATTATAGACTATCCCTGCAGTTTCTCTCTCAACGATCGTTTTTGGGATAGTAAGCCATTCTTAAGCATTTTTTGGCCAAACATAAAAAAAGATAGTATACTGAGAGTAAAAGTAGATCGGATAGAGGCACGTTAGTAAAATACGGCAATGATGGTGGACGATCTATTTGAACGAAAAGTTTTATCTCTCTACCTCTATCATTAGTTTGGGTTAAGTGTTCAGTGATATGGAAATGGATTTATAGGAAAGGTTGCGAAGATGAGCAGTGGCCTTTTTAAATGAGGAGTTGAAGAGTTAAACAAATGAATATAGGATAAAAGTAATTATTTTTACATTGGATACAATAATAGATAATTAAAGTATTAAGGAAATTTGGTGTAAAATATAAGTGTAAAGGACTAGACGTGTAATGTGTATATAATATGTTTATATTAAGGACTAAAATGGGGTGAGATATCCACGTAATAAACATTAGTTTGTTGCTTGTAAAAAATCACCTATAAATATGTGTACTTTTCATAGAATTGGAATAAGACTTCATAATTTGACACTCGATTACTTACTCTATCTAAAAAACACATTAGCTACTTTCTTCCTCTATAAATTTGTTAATCTACCCATAAAGTAGCTTAGACCAGTTTATCACTTACGAAAATATCTGAAGCGATCAAACACAATATCCACCAACGAAGTATCGATCATTAGAAGAGTTAGTTCAGTCTGCATTAGAAAGTCATTATAAATAAAGACGAGGATTCATTTTTATATGACGATCAAGTCACGCAATGCCAGATAATTACCGGAGTATTCCTTTAAAATTATGATAATGAATATTAGTATTTGTTTTTTGAAATTTACTTAGCTTATTTACTACAAATCTAATCTCATACCTTATTCATTTCCATTTTTCCAACTCATGTAACATTATAAATGAAAGTTTAATAAACAAATTTTCTTTATATATTATGAGTACATAAAATTCTCCCATTTGAAATTAAGAAGGTTGCAAACAAATATAATCCAAATCTTTATATAAACCATTTCAAAAAACATACATTACAATAATTAAAACCAAACTAAAAAAGTCTGCTATTGTAGTTTCATTAACAATATTTAAAAAAATAACATTATTGAAAACAAATAAAAAAACCTTTTTTAATAATATCATCAACAACAATTTAAAAATAGAATGGTTAGAAACATACTAAAAGAAATATTCTCCAATAGTTTTATTACCAACACTTCAACAAATATCCAAAGGATTCTTTAACACACTTATAACCTTAAGTTAATGTTTGGACGAGTTTGCGACAACATGAAACATAATCTTGATATTCTTTTTAGCCTTAATTAATATTATAATTTCAAAAACACTAGCATGTATAATCATTAATCTCACTAAATCCTTTAAATATGTTGTATTCTCTAAAGTGTAATAGTTTGACCGGTGGACATAAATTCAAGTTAGGTGTGAATACAAACAATAGAATGTTTCTTGTTCCTAAACTTATTCATCAATCCTCTAGTCTAATTTACAATATCGCTAATTTATGAGTAAAAAAACAATAAAACTGATTATTGTGACTATTATTTTTATGAAGGTAACAAATCATATAATATATTTGGGTCAATGGTTGGGAACACCTACTTAGATGTAACCTTAACCACCGATATTTTTCTCAACATGATGGAGATTTTGTAAGACATGTTTTATTAGCTTCACTTATGAAAGTTTTTATATTTTAAAATTGGTTTGTGATAAAACAACACATTCATTATTTTTTAACTATTCAAATTTTGAAAATACATATAACGACACATTCATCAATCTGTTCATTATCGAATAAAATTACTGATAATTTCTTAATACATTAAAATATAATCAAACATCTCCATCAAGTTGTAATATTTTAAACACAATTCCTCAGTCATAGGATGTTCAAACAATAATTTTGTCAGTTGATCATTAAAAATGATTAGTTGCACTAATAAAACCGTGAAGGATTGTTAGAGACAATTACACGTATTATGAAAAAAAAAGTTTGAAAAAATTTATCATATGATTAAAATTCATACATATTTTTGAGTCAAAATATTGTTTACAAAATCATATAAGCTTAGAGTTAGCTCATCGCTCTTATGTTCGATTACAAATTGAATTCACTAGTTAAGGTAAGATCAGTCATGGTTAACTAGTATTATATCAAAAATATGAAATCATTGGGGTTTCCTCATATCATATCAAGATAGTATATTCTCAATTATATGAAAAAATGATTCATGAATATTGTCTCATATAAAGATTGAGAAAACCTTCCTAATAAACTTTCATTGTTGTACAATATCATTGGTTATAAAAGTTTATCTAGTTATTGGCATCAAATCGATGATGTATATAAGTTATGGAGTCTTATAAGTAGTTAATCTTCGTAGTGACTTCAATCACAACAAGATCATACCTATAAAAATAAAGATTAAGTAAAATATTGAAAATACATATAACGACACATTCATCAATCTGTTCATTATCGAATGAAATTACTGATAATTTCTTTAATATATTAAAATATAATCAAACATCTTCATCAAGTTGTAATATTCTAAACACAATTCCTCAGTCATAGGATGTTCAAACAATAATTTTGTCAGTTGATCATTAAAAATGATTAGTTGCACTAATAAAACCGTGAAGGATTGTTAGAGGCAATTACACATATTATGAAAAAAAAAGTTTGACAAAATTTATCATATGATTAGAATTCATACATATTTTTGAGTCAAAATATTTTTTACAAAATTATATAAGCTTAGAGTTAGCTCATCGCTCTTATGTTCGATTACAAACTGAATTCACTAGTTAAGGTAAGATCAATCATGGTTAACTAGTATTATATCAAATATATGAAATCACCGGGGTTTCTTCATATCATATCAAGATAGTATACTCTCAATTATATGAAAAAATGATTCATGAATATTGTCTCATATAAATATTGAGAAAACCTTCCTAATAAACTTTCATTGTTGCGCAAGGACATTGTGATAAAATTTTCTCTAGTTATTGGCATCAAATCGATGATGTATATAAGTTACGGAGTCTTATAAATAGTTAATCTTCGTAGTGACTTCAATCACAATAAGATCATACATATAAAAATAAAAATTAAGTAAATAGCCAAGTAAAATGTATACATAAGTGCACGAACTTTGACCTAAGGGTCAAAATCAATTGAGTTATAATTACAACTGATTTTGACCCATGTTCGAAAATGTTGTAGTTGTATAAACAACTGATTTTACACTGTGGCCAAAATTCTAAACTTGCAACCCTAACATCAATAAATCCTAGTTTCACATTCCGAAGAATCTAACAAAAAAATATACAAAATTTGAATATAATAGAGTAGATCAGACTTTTATTAACTAATAAATGAAACCTAAATAATTTAAACAACTTAATTTAGATCTAAAAAACAAAACTCAATTCATTTACTTATTCTAGCTCCAATTTTGAAATTAAAATTCTTCACCATAACGAGAAAAAAACATATGGAAGGCTAAATAATTTTTTAAATAATCGAAACATGTATCTAATAAATTGGAAACATAAACAAATCCTAATAAATAATTGAAACAAAAAATTACATACTTTAACTTTATTAAAAATTAAAATAATAATTTATTTTGTCAGGTTCCTAACAATTTAAACATAAAAAACTAAATATAACATGTATCTAAGGATTTGGAATATAACTAAATGTGATATATCCAATAATAAATGTTTTAAAAAAATTGATTTATAAGTGTCATATCACATCAACATGTTTTATAATATTATTTTTAATTATTAGTTATATAATTTTATAAATATTTTAAAATGTAAACAATTTTATAAACGGTTGAGATTCTAACCACTATTACATCGGTCTTTGGATGATTGTTTAATATTTATGTTATTTTGTAAAGTTTTTTTAAAATTTGATTTTTTATTCGGATGTAAAAATATTTAATGCATAAATGCTTTTGTCTTGTTTTATACTCATTTCTATTTTACTACTGCTAGTAATATAGAAAAACGTGACTTGCACTAGGACCATAATGAGCCTACCCTAACAAAGAGTTAGGTGTGTGTGGCTTGCACTCTTGTGTTTTCTTGTCAAGCCTAATACATAGGCTTTTAATTTTATATCATAAAATCAAATTCAATAAATCAAATTTAGTGTTTTATTTAAATTTAAATGCATTAAATATTTTTTATTAAGTATACAAATATTTTTAATTATACTTTTAGTTTATAATTTTCCAATTTATATTATTTAGAATTAATATATTTTAACCTATTCTATAATATTTAGTTAAGGTACATATATTATATTATCTTAAAATAAATATTATCCTTTTCAACTAATATGAATTGTTATTTTATTTATATATATGAAGATAATATATTATATAATTATATAAAAAACAAAATTAAACTAATCTAGACCATTTTAGCAGATGAAGGAACGATAAAAGTATAAAACTAACTAATAATATTTTATTTTTATTTTTATTTTTATTTTAAAAAAAAATTAATATCATATTTGAAATATCGACTTAATAGAAATACATAATAAATACGAAGATATGATATATATTCAAGTCTTGCAACCGTAGCATTGCATAAAAGGATTCTGGATCGATGTATAAGGTTTTAAAAAGGTATAAAGTGGTTTTGGATGGATGTGCCATCTTAAGGAATATAATTAAATATCTTTTCCATTCGCTATTTATAGTTCAAATGCTATGAACAAATCCAATCATCACTCTATAATTTTAGACGCCAAAATCGCTTTAATTAATATTAATTATATATTTTCTGTATACATTCTATAAATATTTCATTGATCACGTTTTGGTTCAAATATTTATGTTTAATTAGTTCGTGGAATTATATTTTGAATAAGTACATATTCTAAATTTAGTTTATAATAAATTGTTATATAAGAACTCACAAATAAATGATATATTTTATCTAAATACATTGCTTCTGCCAAGACATTTTAACCCAAATATTAAACCTGTACGAATCTAAATTTGTGTACTAAATAATTATTATATGAAAAATTTGTAAAAGTTTTGGTTTAAAATAGTGAATTTTTAATTTATTCGATCGCAAATACATTACCCAAAACAAATGTTTTAGGGTTTTTTTCATAAGATTCGTTTTACATAATTTTAAAAAAATGTATTTTCTTTCTGTGTTGCCACGTTGGACGGTATCAATCAGATTGAGTGCGCTTACGTATTTTTTGGGTTTAGAATATTTTGAGGAGGTTATCATCGATCATGGGTTACTGGACGGTTGAGATTTGTGTCCCATTTCGTTGTGCTTGGTTTTGATTAGGCTATTTCGAAACAACAAAGGTAGCTGCAATGGTCTATGATAATGTCGTGATTAAACTCTGTGGATCAGACCATTCTTTTTAACTCATTCGACTAGAGAAGTCTGATGAAACGTACAATTCCGTTGGGCATTGGTTTGGTAAGGTAGTATGGGAAAATATTTCACCTATACTCACAATCGTTGAGTACTTGGACTCTGGAATGTACAAAGTGGTGTCATGCATGCCTAAGGATCGTTTATTTTCAGAGTAAAGTTTGAACCGTATTCATCTTCTTTTAGATATATATGATATTTTAATGGGATATTTTAGATCATAGACATTAATTTGGATGTTCATATTGCAATGAAAGATTATACTAAAGATCTATACTGTAGTATATTATTTCATGGCATGATTTTCACATGAACACTTTATATGTTCATTCTCTAGAACTGCGTGACAACCTATATACAACTACCAAAATAATTCATACTAGTGAATCGTATAAGAAAGAAGTCTATGCACTCATTGTCAAAAATCAGTAAATATGTGTAGGCTAGTTTAAAGAAAAACTATACACACATATGTCTGATGGTGAGAAAACTATTACATGATGCCGTTGTTGTCCTCATACGCCACACTCATGCATAATTGGATTTTAATATGCATTGGTCACGTTAAAGTATATTACGGGAACTTAGATCTGTCTTAGGGGAATGTCTTAGCAATGTTCAAAACGTAACTGTGAGCCAATATTGTTTCTCAAATCGTTTCGATATAGAATTAACGTATAACATGTTGACACAAAGGTTTTCGCCAAGAATGACGACGAATTGGCTCAAATAAATCACTCTTTGAACTTAAAACTTAATTATTATTCAGATAGTGACACTCAGTTGAGAAATACTATCCATGTCCCCTTCATTGGGAGGGAAGTTTTATGAATGGAAGCATGAAATCATGCTCAAGTTGGGACTACATGACAAAAACACTAGAATATAAAGAGAAAAAACCCATCTTTCTTATAGAAAATTGCGCTCATGATGAGAGGATACACTTTAATACGTGGGAACATTTCAACCGTTTTAGTCTCTATGTGTTGTGGAATGGAGTCCCACATGTGTTTTTAGGTTCTCGATTCACTAAAATGGAATATGTTTAATACGTGTTATCTTATTGTGAGAAGATCTTTGTGAAGTCACCCCGAGTTAAAACTAAAAACATGATATAAAAGCTCTGTACAATGAATTACAGTGGGCATGACAAAGTCAACAAGCATACAATGGAAATACATATATTCATAATAGGCTATATACGCTCAATGTAGAACTCACATACGTAATTTTTGTGTCATACATCTCTGTGTCGCGCACAAGGTTTTCTTATCTTTGAGATAATTTATGACTTTTGAGATGTAAAATATAACGCTAACATCCTGATTACCAATGTAAACATCAGCAAAACTAGTGGGAAGAACAAACATAAGAGGATGTCAGTTACAAATCCAAAAATACAAGTTCATGTTCCAGACCATAGGGTGTTAAGCCTAAGAAGGATAAGGAACTAACGTAAGATGACGTTAGTTATAGCTAAAAATACAAAAAGTTATTCTTCCGGATCACAAGGTGCTGACCCTGAGAAAGATATGGAAAAATAAAAGGTTAAAATATGTTTCATCAACAAGAGTTTAGATCACATGAAGAAGGACTGTGAGGCCTGGAAAGCCTATATGTCTAAGAAAGGTAAACCTACTTATGTTATAAGTTTATACGTTAATTCAGTTTCGATGTCAAATGATACTTGGTGGGTTGATTCAATAACCTTAGTTTATGTTTATGTTTCTTTGCATGATAAACTCAAAATCCAAAGTCTAAGTGACTAAGAAATTGCGCGTGGTACTGAACAAAGAGGTCTCTATTATGTTGATGAGGTAGTTCATAAGGGGCATGTCATTCTTGCTCACGGAACAACCGAAAGGCAACTTTGGTTATGGAACCGACGACTTGGGAATCCTTATTTTAGCTATCTTAGGAGTTTGTTTCCTAGTCTTTTTTTTAATAATTCCATTAATGAGAAATGTGAAACCTGCATTCTTGCAAAAAATCGTATGGTCTCATTAATTAAAGTAATACTAGAGTTGATTATACTCTTTCACTAATCCATTATGATGTTTGGGGTCCAACACCAAATTCCACTAACAATCAAATCAGATACTTTCTTTTATTTGTGGATGATTTCTCAAGAATGACTTGGATATACTTCATGAAACATAAATCGGAAGTACCATAAATATTTGTTTGTTTTTACAAAATTAGCACAATCTGGAAAAAAATACAGATTCTCCATTGTGATAATGGAACAGAGTTTGTCAACCAAACAATGCATAATTTTTTCAAAACAAATGGTCTTATCCACTAAACTACTTGTCCGAACACACCTCAACAAAACGGTACTTCAGAACGAAAAAATCATACTTTACTTGAAATAACTCGTGCTATTATGATTGAATCTAGAGTTCCTCGTTCTCTTTGGCCAGAAGCTCTTGCTACAACTACGTATCTTACAAATCGTCTACCAACCCGATGTCTAGGAAATAAAACTCTATTACAAGTGCTTGCCACCCAAGTTACAATTCCATCTGTTATGACCTTACCACCTCGTGTCTTTGGTTGTTCGTTGTTTGTTCATATCTCTAAAACTAGTCGAAACAAACATAATCCGTGTGCTGAAAAGTGTGTGTTCGTTGGGTACGGTGTTCATCAAATGGGATATCGGTGTTACAATCCGGTTACTCATCGAATCCATTTCACCATAGATTGTGACTTCTTAGAATCCGGTTATTTTTTTTACCACTAATCTCGTGCTCAGGGGGAGAAAGTAAGTGAGTCACTCGACTGGTTGCTATATGAAAGTTACTTTGAGGATGTGCCGACAGAGTCGGTAAATGGCACCACCGAACACGCCTCTTCCAACATAAAGGAGACTGACGAGGCAGTTCTTACCACCAATGATTCTCCCAAAGACAATGTCTAACAAGAAATAAATGCCATGGATAGTACCAGCGAATCAGCCGAAGAAAATGTCCATCAAGAGGTAAACAATTTACAATGTCATAATTCACAAAATGCTATTGACCATGACATTTCAGGAAGTTTATTTGTTGAAACTCAAACTCCGGTTCTTCCCCCAAGAAAAAATATAGGGGTTCCTCTTGACCGGTATTCACCGGAACACGTTCCTCGTGCTTCTACATATCCGGTAAAAATGGACAGGAAAGGAATGACAAAGATTGCAAAGGCGTTTTCAGCTACTATTCTCTCTGAGCAAAGCCTTAAAACAGCTCAATAAGCTAAGAAGATGACTGAATGGCATGTGGCAATGAATACCGAAATGGAAGCTCTAAAAATGAATGGTACATGGGAGAATTGTGTGTTACCACAAGGGAAGAAAGCAGTCGGGTGTAGATGGGTGCTTAATATAAAATATAAATCTGATGGCACCATTGAGCGACACAAGGAAAATTGGTTGCCAAAGGATATACACAAACATATGGTATATAATACTATGAAACGTTCTCTCCGGTTGGAAATATTGACACTATCAGAGTTTTACTTTCAATAGCCGCGAATAAAGATTGGCTTCTTCATCAATTTTGATGTAAAGAATGATTTCTTACATGGAGACTTAAAAGAAAAGGTATATATGGAACCCCCACCAGGGTTCTCTGATGGTAAACTGAAAAAGGCATTATATGGGCGCAAACAGTCTCCTCGTGCTTGGTTTGGGAGATTTACAATGGCAATGAAGTAGTATAGCTACAAACAGAGTAATGAGGATCATACTTTGTTTTACAAAAAGAGAGGAGAATTAGTCACTTGTCTTATAATATATGTCGACGATATGATTATAACGGGGAATGACGAAGAAGAAATTAGCTCTCTTAGGAAAAACCTCTTCAAGGAGTTCGAAATGAAAGACCTTTGGGGATTGAAGTATTTCCTAGGAATCGAGGTTCTTAGGTCAAAAGGAGGGATTTATATCTCCCAACGGAAATATATATTGGATTTATTAGCTGAAGTTGGCATGGTGGATTGCAAACCAAATGACACTCCTATGGTTGTGAATCACAAACTAAAGATAATCGAAGGGTCCAGACCAGCGAGTAAAGAAAGGTACAAAAGGTTGGTGGGGAAATTGATTTACGTGGGTCACACTCGACCCGAAATTGCATACGCGATGGGAGTAGTTAGCCAGTTCATGCATCATCCTCATGAACACCATATGGAGGCAGTAATGAGAATTATTCGATATCTCAAAGGCACACCAAGAAGAGGCATACTTTTTAAGAAAAATGGACACCTTTATGTTGAAGTATTCACAGATGCTGATTGGGGAGGGAATCCTAATGACAAGCGATCAACTGTTGGCTACTTTACTCTTCTTGGAGGTAACTCGGTGACTTGGAGGAGTAAGAAACATAAAGTAGTATCATTGTCAAGTGTTGAATCAGAATTTAGAGGAATCGTTAAGGGGATTACCGAGATACTTTGGTTAAAGAAGATAATGAAAGAAATCAGACCCCTCCCGAAGTGTCCAACTCAGTTAATGTGCGATAATAAAGCTGCGATTAAGATTTCAGAGAACCCAGTACATCACGATAGAACAAAGCACGTTGAAATAGATAGGCACTTCATAAAAGAAAAGATTGAAGATGGGACAGTCGAACTTCCGTTTGTTAGATCCGAAGACCAACTGGCAGACATCTTGACAAAAGCGATTGCTGCAAGAATATTCGAATCAGTTTTATCCAAGTTGGGTATTGGTGATCCCACTACACAACTTGAAGGGGAGTGTTAGAATATTCAGTGTATTAAGTTTCCTTGTATATGCCTCTAAGTTCTCTATATATTGAGAGCCTTACTTGGGTTTGCATTATAAAAAAAACAGTTCAATACAAAAATGAACATTTTTCTAATAAACACAAAACCCTAGCCGCTTCCTGCGGCTACTTCTCTCTTTGTTTTTTAACAATTGGATTGTATGATTTTATACATAGAAGCAAATAATTGATAGTTTTTAACAGTTTTTGACACCTCTTTATTTTTAAATAATTTCCAAATTAGTCCTTGTACTTTATTCAACCCTATCTTTGGATCTTTTCTATTAATAAAAATTCATATTCCATAAAAAAATTTACGGTTTACGAGTATTTTTATTTTTAGTACAATATATTGTTACTAAAAATCGATAATAGATTATAAGAAGAGATCAATTCTCATATACTATTTCTATATTACTTGAGTAGGTGATATATGTTAAACTAAATTGATAAAATCCATTATTATATTTTATATATACTTTAAATCTAAATATAATAATATTTAAATTTTGATTTTGGTGAATGAGTTAAACTAACATTTATTATCATAAATAAATAAAAATTATAATATATTTAAAAACATCATATTTTAAAAGTATATTGATAAAACAAATCTAAATATAGTTATAGATTAATATGATTATATTTTTTTTGTTATAAATAGTTACTAGTTTTATGCAAGACTAACCAACGGTGTTTAACCTATGTTGCTTTCATATCATTAAGGTTCTTTCATCTCAAAATAAGTCATTATTCTTTAAAAATGTTACACTTTGTGTCACTGCTGCATGATACGTGTTACCCAATCTACTACTCTTTGTTTCAAATAAAGTCACGTATTGATACCTACACAAGTAACCTTTGTTTTATTCTTTTTTACATTTTACTTTTACCATTTTTATTTTCATATTTTACTTCATATTATATATCTTTTATATTTATATATTTAATTTAAATAAACTGGTCCATATATATATATATATATATATATATATATATATATATATATATATATATATATATTCTTGACCAATTTAATATAACTTCATCGGGTTTATCGATATTTTTTACCCATTTAATATTAGTTATCAGACTCATCTATATTTTTACCTTTCAACTTAGGGATTGGCTAATTTAAGACCTATTTTTTTTAACAAGATCTTGTTATAACAAGACTCGTTTTGGCTATAACGAGCCCCAACATATTTACAAAACTGTTATTCATGTAAAAACTCAAAAGTCCTAAATTTATCATCTTTCTCTCTTTAAATCATAAATCTCTCTAACTCAAATTTTGAAAACGTTAGATTTTTGAAATCCAACAACACATACTTGTTAAGGTATGAATTCTCTACATCATGGTGATTTTTTTCAATCGTCATCTCTATTTGTAGTGATATTTATAGTTTTTTTTTCAGATAAAAAAATCAATTTTCCCTACATTTTTAGTTGTTATTTGGATCTATGATTATATGTATATGCTTAGTTAGGTTGTGGGCTTCGTTTTGATACGTGTTTCGCTCGATTTAGTATAGTATAGGTTAGGGTTGGGATTTGCATGTGGGTATTTCGGAACAAGCATTTCCACCGTGCTTGGAAATACCAAATGTACGCAAGAACATGCGTGCATCTGGTATTTTCTGGCACGAAATCATGTGTGGAAATACGATATTTGCATGCATGGATTGTGCAAAATGGTCACGAATTCGTTTGCGGATTTTCCCAATTAATGCATAAATTTGCACCATTCATGCATGTTTATGGGTAGATTTGCTTGTTTCTATATTTTGTCCTCGTATCTTTTTAAGTCGTTCGATACCCAAAATATTTTTGAATCAATTTTTTTTAAATGTAACTTTCTTTTCGTAGTGAATAAAAAAATCAAATATATTCATATGTAATGTAATTATTTTATAACCATTTTTCTTTTTTTTTCTTTTTTTAAAATGAATTATAAGGGTTTCATCTTTTATTCAATTACAAGTTTGGTATTTATTTCACGTGTAAGTTATAGAAAATTTTAAATATAATTTTTATTTTCTTAAAATCTCACAAAAATTGAATAATTACACACAATAAATAATGATGATATCAATTAAAAAAATTAAAACTTTAACAATAAACCTTAAAATATAAATTTATAAAAATATTAATGTTAATCACAATTTTTTAAAATCTATATTTTAGTTGATGAGGCCATTAAAAATATTTAATTTTAATTTAATTAATAAAATCTCATAATATGTTTATAAATACATATAATAACGAACTATTTTTTATGCATAGTTAAAAAAATAAGTTTAAAATTTACTCTATAGATTTTCATATTCAAAAAATAACGAACATTCATTTATTATAATGTTTATAATGTACAAACAAATCTACTATTTTTAAAATTAAATATATTTATGGGTTATTTCCATTATAATACCAAAATAAATCATTTTAATACCAAACATTTCAAAATACCTATTTGCCCTTACTGCTTTACTAACCATTGTTTCTAACAAAATATAAGTTTTCTTTCTTTCTTTTTTCTTCTTTTTTTATAAAGTTCGTATCTTTTGATTTATAATTCTAAAAATAAAACCAAAATTTAAAAGTGCTAATTAGCCGTTTTAAGTTTTCTAATATTGTTAATTAGTCGTTTTAACAGTTTTATATAGTTCAATAGGGTGTAATAGTTTTAATTTTTAGGAGTTTTAAAACTGCTAAACAAGGTTTTTTTAACAGTTTTAAAAAAGTTCTCATAACATATCATTTGCACACCACTTGTTTAATTCGTCTCGATAAAGGAAACACAATAGTGGGTTCCATTTTGATTCGCACTTGATTCAACTTGATTTCTTTTGTTCTTCGTTCACATCTCGAGCTCTGGTTAGTGATCACTCTAATATTTCCTATTTTTTTCTTAAAAATCACATCAGATATCTAGTGGAGTTCATGTTCTTTTTATAATGGGAAGTGGGGGTAGCTACAAACAGGAAATAATCCTTGATTTGTGGTATGAATAACCATGTTTTATAATTTTGTTACATGATAATATGTTTTATCTTTTGATTCGGCTAATCTTATATGTAAAAAAGTTATGAAGCACAAATTCTTTGGCTTGATCTTTTTCATTATATGATTTCTACAACTATGCACATATTATACTGATTATTGATCAATACAAAGAGTCTCGTGATGCAAGAGAAAAATGACACGATGCGGCATCTCGGAATCTTCCAACTAGTGCTATATTGGTTGGGTGTTCAGTTAGTGGTTTTGTTGCTAGAGCTGTTGTTATCCACTGTCACTTAAAGAAGTTAATTGTTGCAACTATTACTACATTTTCAAGCCCCCATCAGTGAGTTGTATTCCTTCATTAATCTCCACTTTCAAATTTCAAAAAAATGGATACATTCTTATGTCGTATAAATTTCATCCAGGTCACCGTCACTGCCATTGAAATCATCCATAGGTTACTATTATGCCAGAGCAAATGAGGAATGGAGAAAAGGGTACGAGGTTGTAATAACGTAGGCAGGACGTTACGTGTTTGAGCCATTATTCTCCCATGTAGTCGTGATCTCCTTTTTTGGTAGTTCGCGTGATTATCAGGTATATAAGTTGGTTTAATTTAAATATTTCTTGTAGCCAACATAAGGGATGCTTTATAATTACTAAACCAAATTCGGTTATTCCATATTAGTATTTTACTTAGGTATAGTCATTAGTCTTGCTTTGAAAAGGAATAATGTCCTGAAGGATTGTGTTCATTTTGATTATTCTGAAGTGTGAGATCAATCTTTTCCTTGTAGTGTTTCAATCTTAAGTATTTAGTACTATCAACCCATTGGTATACAATCTTTAAGATTGATGTATTACAAGTTTTTTCAAAGATTAAGAGTGATATATGTTACTTGTCTTTTTATTTTCCATTTAATAAAAATGATCTTCATTGATGACTTGAACTTTGTAAATGTTAAACAAATTTCATTATAAAATTAGGTACGATCAAAGATACAGTAATTTGACATTGTTCCTTTAACCGATAGTTTTATGATAAGTATTAGAGGCACGAAAAAACTGAGGCGTGTGCTTTGCAAATGTCATTCATACGCTAGTTGTACCGCTAGATTCAATTTTTGCGGCGCTTCCGTTTGATAGATGGGGGAGTAGACCGATACCTACGACTTATGGAGGACGACAACCTATTATTGTTGCGGTGGATTATTTTTTGAAGTGGGCAGAAGAATAACCTTTATCAGGAACAAGAGCTAAAGATGTCATCAAGTATATTTTATCATATATTTGAACCATGTGTCTTGGATAATTACCATATATAATGAACCCTAATTCAACAATAAAACGATGAGATTCTTTTGTTCTTCAAGATGAATCAAACAATTTATTTCAACACCTTTTCATCCACGAGAAAATGACCAAGTGGGGTCACTAATATACATATCTTGGATGTCATTAAGAAACATTTAGAATGAGCGACTAGAAATTTTCATAATTATCTTCAAGAGGCGTTATGAGCATATAAAATAACACCTCAAACTGCAACTCAGGAGACTCATTTTGATTAAGTATATGGGATGGATGCATTGAGCGTAGCGGAGTCTACTATTCCATCTTATATATGCCTTAACTATTACGAGGAGGATAACGAGGAGGCTGCACGAGCAGAACTCGATTTGTCAGAAGAAAAAAATGATAAGGGCACATTGAATTTGCTTCATTACAAAACTTTAATGATAAGTCGCTACACTTCCAAGGTAAGACGAATGGATTTTAAAGTAGGTGATAAAGCTTTGAGAAATGTATTTTTGCATACCAAAGAAAAAGGTTGGGTAGAATGGATCCAAACTATGAAGGACCGTATTGAGTGGTCGAAAAATGTCAAGCCATGGACATACCATCTAGAAGATAAAGAGGAGAGACCATTACAACACCCTTGGAATATTAAAAATTTGTGATTATATTATGAGTAATTTTATAAACATTCATGAGGATATTATTTTCTTATGTGTATATCGACTAGTAGCATACGCTTTCCTATTTTGGTGGCTCTGAAAGGTTTTAATGAGGTGCCTATATAGCCAGAATTATGAATATAATAGCTCTTTTGTCAATAAATTAAGTATGCAATGTCCTTATCATAGATATAAAATCAATATTATAAATATGAAATTTTTTCAACTTCAACTTCAAAAAAATTTAGTATCCAAATCTTAAAAATATTTTGTAAATTAAACAATGATTGATCACCTTTGAAATAATTTACAAAAAATATTTTTCTAAGTGTCAATGAGTGTGGCGATATTATTCAAAGTGCCAATGCGTGTGGTGATATTATTCAAAGTGTCAATGTGTGTGGAGACATTATTCGAAATGCCAATGTGTGTCGCAAAATTATTCGATGTGCTAATGTGTGTGGAGATATTGTTTTGACTACAAATGTGTGTGATGATATTATTTTAAGTGTCAATTTTTGACGAAATATTTTTTAAGTACCAATATGCGTGGTGATATTTTCCGAAGTGTCAATATTTATGGCGATATTATTCGAGGATATTTTCAAGTATTCCAAGGTGTTTGGGATACTAAGACAAATTTTTAAATTGGAACAATATCATAACATCTTATACCAAAATCCAAATAGTGACTTATGATGGTCACTTACAAAAATATAAACAGTAACATGTGATAGTCACTAACCAAAATACAAAAAAAGATAATCATAATTTCTAAACAAAATACATGATTTTTTCCTACTTACCTTCGCCACCATTCAAAGGTTCACTAGAGATGTTATTCGGGGAACTACCCTCATTTTCTGAGCTTTCGGTTCTTGACGAAGTGGATCTGCTATTTGTATTGTTTTCAGATTATAAGTCCTCTGAATCAATTAAAGCGGTTGTAAAACCATCTTCAAGAAGTTGGTTTTCTAGAACCATATACATATAATCTACCATATTTACCTTTGGAATGTTTTTGTGGAAATCAAGAATCATGGAGATTTTGGCTTCCTTTTAGTGATCATCTAAATTTTTGAGACAATCGCTAGCACATGTATTCACAACCAAAGTTATAGCAACAACCTTCTCTTTCTCAGCTTCAACTTTGAACAATGTTAAGTCTTTCAGGGCTTTCTTTATTCCTACTTCACTCTGTTCATACGGACTGTTGAGTGTTTTGAAGTTAACGTGCTCCTACTATAATTTTTATTTGTATTTTCCAGTCAGGTGCATCAATTCTTCTTTGTGCTTTTCAGTTAGGTGGTCCTTCGTTTGCATGTCGACAATGCATCATTGAGCTTTATCTACTTGAAATACTTGGAATTAATCAATAAGATTCTGTAGAGCCACTTTAGACCACCTTTTTTGTCTACGACTTCTTTCTTCAAACGGATGATATTTTTAGCTATAACTTTGTACTGATCCTGAACAATTTTAGCTTTCTTGCTTAGTTTTTTGGCATTCATCTCAAGGGTTGCAAAAAGTCGAACCATATAGTGCAAAGTAGCAGAGTATTCATCGGTGAGGTGCAAACGTAAGGTTTTTTTTTTAATACAAATGATGAGGAACTGTCTACTGAATGGCTTGGTGATTGGTTGTCTTGGAGGGGTATTTCTTGATTTTGGGTAAGATTATCTTCTAAATATTTGGCATGATTATCAATAGTTTTATCAGCGATATTAACAATTTGATTTTTATTCTCTTGGAATTGTGGTTCTGGATCAAAGAATTGATGGTCTTGATTTTTCATTCTCATTTTTATCAGTCTCAGGTGTTGGGTTTAAAGATGAGATATCAATAGGTTATTCAGATACATCTTCACTAAAATTCTTTGTGGAGTATGTTTTTTTTAAAGAAACTGTATTCTTTTTTGGAAGCTTTGGGGATGTATTTTTCAATACCAGCGGTGATAATTTATGCATATTCTCTTTTTTACTTCTTTTTTGGGTTGAACTTTGATTTTTACTTCGCTTTCGACGATTCAACTTGAGTATTTTTCTTCAAATTCTTCTTCGGTTAGTGACTTGAGGTCCTATTCCGAGCAGGAAAAACAAATCGAGCATGAAAGATGACAACCACCTTATTTGCACCACGTGGGAGATGAGTTTTTTATACAGAGGATATGCAAAGAGATATATTTTTTGGAATCCCTCGTTTTTATCAAGCGCAGTTGATTCTGACTGATCAAAATATTCATATTACACATTATTAAATGTAATTAAATATTCGAGAAGAATGTCTTTGAGGTTTACAGTAAGAGCGGAAGTCATTTCTACATATAATGTGACAATTTCCTTTGTTGTTATTTTTTGCCTTAGACTTTTTTTCACAACATTCTACTCGGAATCAGGAGTGAGGGTGTTGTCAACTACTTGAATATTTAAATTACTATCTGTTTTTGATTCAGAGTCACCTATTTCCACGTATGGTTCATCTTATACTTGGGGAGGTACCTTTGAACCAACAGGTCGATCTTGAATTTGCGAAGGCTCCTTCAAAGTAGTGGGATTATCTTCAGGATTGGAAGGCGCCTTTGATCCAAGATTGTTGGTGTTATTTGAAAGAATCACCTGCAATATTTTGTTTGTCTCAGTTCTTTCCTTCAAGGAATTAGGTGTTTGGTTACCTTATTGTTTGGTGGTAGTAATGTTTGTTTTATAATGTGAGTAATTAAGTTCTTTCTTTGAGATGTTTATCTTTTCAGATTCTCTCATGACAAGAAATTGACTTTTTCGAAAAGTCTTTTACGAATAAGTTTTGGGGGTTGGGAGGAAGGGTTGTGAGAAGAAGATCTAAGATTGGTAGAGGGTGAGTTTTTCTTTGTAGGTGTTCATGGACCATACATAAATATTTAGACAAAATGAAGAGGGTTATTATAGACTATCCCTGCAGTTTCTCTCTCAACGATCGTTTTTGGGATAGTAAGCCATTCTTAAGCATTTTTTGGCCAAACATAAAAAAAAGATAGTATACTCAGAGTAAAAGTAGATCGGATAGAGGCACGGTAGTAAAATACGGCAATGATGGTGGATGATCTATTTGAACGAAAAGTTTTATCTCTCTACCTCTATCATTAGTTTGGGTTAAGTGTTCAGTGATATGGAAATGGATTTATAGGAAAGGTTGCGAAGATGAGCAGTGGCCTTTTTAAATGAGGAGTTGAAGAGTTAAACAAATGAATATAGGATAAAAGTAATTATTTTTACATTGGATACAATAATAGATAATTAAAGTATTAAGGAAATTTGGTGTAAAATATAAGTGTAAAGGACTAGACGTGTAATGTGTATATAATATGTTTATATTAAGGACTAAAATGGGGTGAGATATCCACGTAACAAACATTAGTTTGTTGCTTGTAAAAAATCACCTATAAATATGTGTACTTTTCATAGAATTGGAATAAGACTTCATAATTTGACACTCGATTACTCTCTCTATCTAAAAAACACATTAGCTACTTTCTTCCTCTATAAATTTGTTAATCTACCCATAAGTAGCTTAGACCAGTTTATCACTTACGAAAATATCTGAAGCGATCAAACACAATATCCACCAACGAAGTATCGATCATTAGAAGAGTTAGTTCAGTCTGCATTAGAAAGTCATTATAAATAAAGACGAGGATTCATTTTTATATGACGATCAAGTCACGCAATGCCAGATAATTACCGGAGTATTCCTTTAAAATTATGATAATGAATATTAGTATTTGTTTTTTGAAATTTACTTAGCTTATTTACCACAAATCTAATCTCATACCTTATTCATTTCCATTTTTCCAACTCATGTAACATTACAAATGAAAGTTTAATAAACAACTTTTCCTTATATATTATGAGTACATAAAATTCTCCCATTTGAAATTAAGAAGGTTGCAAACAAATATAATCCAAATCTTTATATAAACCATTTCAAAAAACATACATTACAATAATTAAAACCAAACTAAAAAAGTCTGCTATTGTAGTTTCATTAACAATATTTAAAAAAATAACATTATTGAAAACAAATAAAAAAACCTTTTTTAATAATATCATCAACAACAATTAAAAAATAGAATGGTTAGAAACATACTAAAAGAAATATTCTCCAATAGTTTTATTACCAACACTTCAACAAATATCCAAAGGATTCTTTAACACCACTTATAACCTTAAGTTAATGTTTTGACGAGTTTGCGACAACATGAAACATAATCTTGATATTCTTTTTAGCCTTAATTAATATTATAATTTCAAAAACACTAGCATGTATAATCATTAATCTCACTAAATCCTTTAAATATGTTGTATTCTCTAAAGTGTAATAGTTTAACCGGTGGACATAAATTCAAGTTAGGTGTGAATACAAACAATAGAATGTTTCTTGTTCCTAAACTTATTAATCAATCCTCTAGTCTAATTTACAATATCGCTAATTTATGAGTAAAAAAACAATAAAACTGATTATTGTGACTATTATTTTTATGAAGGTAACAAATCATATAATATATATGGGTCAATGGTTGGGAACACCTACTTAGATGTAACCTTAACCACCGATATTTTTCTCAACATGATGGAGATTTTGTAAGACATGTTTTATTAGCTTCACTTATGAAAGTTTTTATATTTTAAAATTGGTTTATGATAAAACGACACATTCATTATTTTTTAACTATTCAAATTTTGAAAATACATATAACGACACATTCATCAATCTGTTCATTATCGAATAAAATTACTGATAATTTCTTAATACATTTAAATATAATCAAACATCTCCATCAAGTTGTAATATTTTAAACACAATTCCTCAGTCATAGGATGTTCAAACAATAATTTTGTCAGTTGATCATTAAAAATGATTAGTTGCACTAATAAAACCGTGAAGGATTGTTAGAGACAATTACACGTATTATGAAAAAAAAAGTTTGACAAAATTTATCATATGATTAAAATTCATACATATTTTTGAGTCAAAATATTGTTTACAAAATCATACAAGCTTAGAGTTAGCTCATCGCTCTTATGTTCGATTACAAATTGAATTCACTAGTTAAGGTAAGATCAGTCATGGTTAACTAGTATTATATCAAAAATATGAAATCATTGGGGTTTCCTCATATCATATCAAGATAGTATATTCTCAATTATATGAAAAAATGATTCATGAATATTGTCTCATATAAAGATTGAGAAAACCTTCCTAATAAACTTTCATTGTTGTACAATATCATTGGTTATAAAAGTTTATCTAGTTATTGGCATCAAATCGATGATGTATATAAGTTATGGAGTCTTATAAGTAGTTAATCTTCGTAGTGACTTCAATCACAACAAGATCATACCTATAAAAATAAAGATTAAGTAAAATATTGAAAATACATATAACGACACATTCATCAATCTGTTCATTATCGAATGAAATTACTGATAATTTCTTTAATATATTAAAATATAATCAAACATCTTCATCAAGTTGTAATATTCTAAACACAATTCCTCAGTCATAGGATGTTCAAACAATAATTTTGTCAGTTGATCATTAAAAATGATTAGTTGCACTAATAAAACCGTGAAGGATTGTTAGAGGCAATTACACATATTATGAAAAAAAAAGTTTGACAAAATTTATCATATGATTAGAATTCATACATATTTTTGAGTCAAAATATTTTTTACAAAATTATATAAGCTTAGAGTTAGCTCATCGCTCTTATGTTCGATTACAAACTGAATTCACTAGTTAAGGTAAGATCAATCATGGTTAACTAGTATTATATCAAATATATGAAATCACCGGGGTTTCTTCATATCATATCAAGATAGTATACTCTCAATTATATGAAAAAATGATTCATGAATATTGTCTCATATAAATATTGAGAAAACCTTCCTAATAAACTTTCATTGTTGCGCAAGGACATTGTGATAAAATTTTCTCTAGTTATTGGCATCAAATCGATGATGTATATAAGTTACGGAGTCTTATAAATAGTTAATCTTCGTAGTGACTTCAATCACAATAAGATCATACATATAAAAATAAAAATTAAGTAAATAGCCAAGTAAAATGTATACATAAGTGCACGAACTTTGACCTAAGGGTCAAAATCAATTGAGTTATAATTACAACTGATTTTGACCCATGTTCGAAAATGTTGTAGTTGTATAAACAACTGATTTTACACTGTGGCCAAAATTCTAAACTTGCAACCCTAACATCAATAAATCCTAGTTTCACATTCCGAAGAATCTAACAAAAAAATATACAAAATTTGAATATAATAGAGTAGATCAGACTTTTATTAACTAATAAATGAAACCTAAATAATTTAAACAACTTAATTTAGATCTAAAAAACAAAACTCAATTCATTTACTTATTCTAGCTCCAATTTTGAAATTAAAATTCTTCACCATAACGAGAAAAAAACATATGGAAGGCTAAATAATTTTTTAAATAATCGAAACATGTATCTAATAAATTGGAAACATAAACAAATCCTAATAAATAATTGAAACAAAAAATTACATACTTTAACTTTATTAAAAATTAAAATAATAATTTATTTTGTCAGGTTCCTAACAATTTAAACATAAAAAACTAAATATAACATGTATCTAAGGATTTGGAATATAACTAAATGTGATATATCCAATAATAAATGTTTTAAAAAAATTGATTTATAAGTGTCATATCACATCAACATGTTTTATAATATTATTTTTAATTATTAGTTATATAATTTTATAAATATTTTAAAATGTAAACAATTTTATAAACGGTTGAGATTCTAACCACTATTACATCGGTCTTTGGATGATTGTTTAATATTTATGTTATTTTGTAAAGTTTTTTTAAAATTTGATTTTTTATTCGGATGTAAAAATATTTAATGCATAAATGCTTTTGTCTTGTTTTATACTCATTTCTATTTTACTACTGCTAGTAATATAGAAAAACGTGACTTGCACTAGGACCATAATGAGCCTACCCTAACAAAGAGTTAGGTGTGTGTGGCTTGCACTCTTGTGTTTTCTTGTCAAGCCTAATACATAGGCTTTTAATTTTATATCATAAAATCAAATTCAATAAATCAAATTTAGTGTTTTATTTAAATTTAAATGCATTAAATATTTTTTATTAAGTATACAAATATTTTTAATTATACTTTTAGTTTATAATTTTCCAATTTATATTATTTAGAATTAATATATTTTAACCTATTCTATAATATTTAGTTAAGGTACATATATTATATTATCTTAAAATAAATATTATCCTTTTCAACTAATATGAATTGTTATTTTATTTATATATATGAAGATAATATATTATATAATTATATAAAAAACAAAATTAAACTAATCTAGACCATTTTAGCAGATGAAGGAACGATAAAAGTATAAAACTAACTAATAATATTTTATTTTTATTTTTATTTTTATTTAAAAAAAAATTAATATCATATTTGAAATATCGACTTAATAGAAATACATAATAAATACGAAGATATGATATATATTCAAGTCTTGCAACCGTAGCATTGCATAAAAGGATTCTGGATCGATGTATAAGGTTTTAAAAAGGTATAAAGTGGTTTTGGATGGATGTGCCATCTTAAGGAATATAATTAAATATCTTTTCCATTCGCTATTTATAGTTCAAATGCTATGAACAAATCCAATCATCACTCTATAATTTTAGACGCCAAAATCGCTTTAATTAATATTAATTATATATTTTCTGTATACATTCTATAAATATTTCATTGATCACGTTTTGGTTCAAATATTTATGTTTAATTAGTTCGTGGAATTATATTTTTAATAAGTACATATTCTAAATTTAGTTTATAATAAATTGTTATATAAGAACTCACAAATAAATGATATATTTTATCTAAATACATTGCTTCTGCCAAGACATTTTAACCCAAATATTAAACCTGTACGAATCTAAATTTGTGTACTAAATAATTATTATATGAAAAATTTGTAAAAGTTTTGGTTTAAAATAGTGAATTTTTAATTTATTCGATCGCAAATACATTACCCAAAACAAATGTTTTAGGGTTTTTTTCATAAGATTCGTTTTACATAATTTTAAAAAAGTGTATTTTCTTTCTGTGTTGCCACGTTGGACGGTATCAATCAGATTGAGTGCGCTTACGTATTTTTTGGGTTTAGAATATTTTGAGGAGGTTATCATCGATCATGGGTTACTGGACGGTTGAGATTTGTGTCCTATTTCGTTGTGCTTGGTTTTGATTAGGCTATTTCGAACCAACAAAGGTAGCTGCAATGGTCTATGATAATGTCGTGATTAAACTCTGTGGATCAGACCATTCTTTTTAACTCATTCGACTAGAGAAGTCTGATGAAACGTACAATTCCGTTGGGCATTGGTTTGGTAAGGTAGTATGGGAAAATATTTCACCTATACTCACAATCGTTGAGTACTTGGACTCTGGAATGTACAAAGTGGTGTCATGCATGCCTAAGGATCGTTTATTTTCAGAGTAAAGTTTGAACCGTATTCATCTTCTTTTAGATATATATGATATTTTAATGGGATATTTTAGATCATAGACATTAATTTGGATGTTCATATTGCAATGAAAGATTATACTAAAGATCTATACTGTAGTATATTATTTCATGGCATGATTTTCACATGAACACTTTATATGTTCATTCTCTAGAACTGCGTGACAACCTATATACAACTACCAAAATAATTCATACTAGTGAATCGTATAAGAAAGAAGTCTATGCACTCATTGTCAAAAATCAGTAAATATGTGTAGGCTAGTTTAAAGAAAAACTATACACACATATGTCTGATGGTGAGAAAACTATTACATGATGCCGTTGTTGTCCTCATACGCCACACTCATGCATAATTGGATTTTAATATGCATTGGTCACGTTAAAGTATATTACGGGAACTTAGATTTGTCTTAGGGGAATGTCTTAGCAATGTTCAAAACGTAACCGTGAGCCAATATTGTTTCTCAAAGCGTTTCGATATAGAATTAATGTATAGCATGCTGACGCAAAGGTCTTCGCTAAGAATGACGACGAATTGGCTCAAATAAATCACTCTTTGAACTTAAAACTTAATTATTATTCAGATATTGACACTCAGTTGAGAAATACTATCCATGTCCCCTTTATTGAGAGGAAAGTTTTATGAATGAAAGCATGATGCTCAAGTTGGGACTAGATGACAAAAACACTAGAATATAAAGAGAAAAAACCCATCTCTCTTATAGAAAATTACGCTCATGATGAGAGGATACACTTTAATATGTGGGAACATTTCAACCGTCCTAGTCTGTATGTGTTGTAGAAAGGATTCGCACATGTGTTTTTAGGTTCTCAATTCACTAAAATAGAATATGTTTAATACGTGTTATCTTATTGTGAGAAGATCTTTGTGAAGTCACCCCGAGTTGAAACTAAAAGCATGATATAGAAGCTCTGTATAATAAATTACAAAGGGCATGACAAAGTCAACGAGCATACAATGGAAATACATATATTCATAATAGGCTATATATGCTCAATGTAGAACTCCCATACGTAATCAGGATGTTAGCGTCCTATTTTACATCTCAAAAGTCATAAATTATCTCAAAGATAAGGAAACCTGAGTTGAAACTAAAAGCATGATATAGAAGCTCTGTATAATAAATTACAAAGGGCATGACAAAGTCAACGAGCATACAATGGAAATACATATATTCATAATAGGCTATATATGCTCAATGTAGAACTCCCATACGTAATTATTGTGTCATACATCTCTGTGTCACCCACAAGGTTTCCTTATCTTTGAGATAATTTATGACTTTTGAGATGTAAAATAGGACGCTAACATCCTGATTACCAATGTAAACATCAGCAAAACTAGTGGGAAGAACAAACATAAGAGGATGTCAGTTACAAATCCAAAAATACAGGTTCATGTTCCAGACCACAAGGTGCTAAGCCTAAGAAGGGTAAGGAACTAACATAAGATGACGTTAGTTATAGCTAAAAAAAACAAAAAGTTATTCTTTCGGATCACAAGGTGCTGATCCTGAGAAAGTTAGGGAAAAATAAAAGGTTAAAATATGTTTCATCTGCAAGAGTTTAGATCACACAAAGAAGGATTGTGAGGCCTGAAAATCCTATATGTCTAAGAAAGGTAAACCTACTTATGTTATAAGTTTATAAGTCAATTCAGTTTCAATGTCAAATGATACTTGGTGAGTTGATTCAATAACCTTAGTTTATGTTTATGTTTTTTTTTGCATGGTAAACTCAAAAGCCAAAGTCTAAGTGATTGAGAAATTTTAATTTTTACTACTAAGGGTTTGCGTACAATATACATGCCATTTACAGTGTTAAATGATTTTGACTAGTGGATAAAAGTAATTTTTTGATGATGTCATATGTACATTATGTTAGGGAAAAAAGTAATTTCACTTTCTTTGTTAGATTAATCTAGTTATGTTTTTTATTTAAAAATAAAGAGTTTCAATTATCTTATGGTAATCAATGCGCCGGTACAAATGTGCTTGATAGTAATGATACAATGTATAAAATTAATAATGTTATCAATTACCATATAGCAATGCACATATCTCATATAATTACTTCTAAAAATTTAACATATTTATATCATAAACATTTAAGTTATATTTATAAAAACCTAATTGAAAAACTTGTTGCTAATAGTCTTGACTACATAAAGTTTGATAAAGTTTGATACACGTGTAGGGTTTATCAGATTGAAATATACCAATCAGAGAAAATGTGAAGACTTTCATACAACCAACGTCTTAATGTTAATACATATAAACATTTACGAACCTTCTCATACAATTTTATAATTAGACCAAATATACTTCATATTATACATAGATGACCATTTTTACGATATATTAGCTTTATATATTTCATGATAAATATGATATTATTGACAAGTTCAAATATTTGAAGACCGAAGTTCACTTATAATGTTGTAAGAGAATTAAAACTTCAGATCTGACTGTGATAGTGAATACTATGGAAAGAATGATGGTTCTTGTAAACAATGACTACGCTGAATTTTCATGTTACATGATACTCTTACCACTCACATGGTTTTAAGTTTTATTCTTTTAGTATGCATTTAATTTTTGAGACGAGGCCTCTATTTTTTAGAAGATATAGATTTGTGTAGAGTGGTTCATATAAGACCATTATTTTAAAGAAATAATTGGAACCAATTCGTTTAGCCTATACATTGATGATCTGTTTATAATTAGTTTGTCGATCATCTATAACATGCTAGGAAATCCGTATTTGGGTAAATGCTACGCTCTCACCTCAAGAATAAATTTATGTTTATTATAATCAAACTCATCAACATATATAAATTGAACAACTTTATGGGGCTGCATAGCATAAATCACTAAATAAAGAAGAAGTGATATACATTTTGATTATGTGGCATTTATATATTAACACGAGGAATCTTATCAAATTTTGAAAGATAATCTAATCAGTTTCGAGGATGTTGTAAAGAGTTCAAAATCTAAGTTTTGGAGTGATGCTATGAATGAAGAATATAAATCAATGAAAGATTGTGACGTACGATATCTTGCCATCTCACATAAATAAAAGAAATAATTTGATTGCAAATATATATTTAAAACCAAGTATAACGTTTCAAAAAAATAGAAATACATAAAGCGCATTTGTAGTAAAATGTTACACTTAATGTGAAAGAATTGACTATTTTAGGATATTTTCTCTAGTTCCATCAAATGACTTATTTAGGACAGTCATCACCTTGGTTTTTCAGTTTGAGTTAAATTTTCATGAGATAGATGTTAAAACAATGTTTTTTAATGAAAGATGAATTTTTTTACATGAAACAACCATAGAAGTCTGTTTTTGAATATTCAATGTCTATGATGTGTAGGCTAAAAAATTCATCTAGGGTTAAAGCAAATGTTTCATTAATAATACCATTAATTCTTAGAAGTTATCACTTTATTTAGTTTTAATATGAACTTTGTGGAAGATTGTGTATATCACAAACTTAGTGAGAGTAAATTAATTTATCTAGTGGTGTATGTTCTTAACATACTCATTGTTGATAAGTTCGGAAACTTTAGACACAACCCACTGCTTAATCCGGACATGGGTATTTTGGACCATAACACTCCACTAAGAAATCCGAACAAGACAAATGTAAAACACATTTTGACTAACTAATCAACTTAAAAGACTGATGGGTCCTTAAACTTGACCCGGTAAGCCTATGGGTTATTTATTAATAGTATAAATATCTCAACCACTCTCATTGATAAGGGTGATCAACATTTAATACAAGCAGGTTGCTTAATTATCTCACTACTCTTCACACTAAACTCAAAATACTTTAAACTTACCAAAACACTTTACCAAACTACCCCCAACCCAAAATAAACCAAACCAAATTGGCGACCGCAGTGGAAGCACAAAGGTGCCTGAATCTTGCATTCAAAACCAGTAAAAAAAACAAGCAGAGAATGGTATAAGGGAGAAATCAGGGGTGTCAACTATTCATCATACTGAAAACTCTAGGTAGAATGATCCATCAATAAATACTCACTTCAGCTCTAAGAAGACACATCGGTCCAAACCTGTTGAAAGTTCAGATTCAAAGTCCTCCAGCAGCTCTTCGAATGAGGCTGAGCTTAAGGAATCCTTGTCCTCAAGTAGTGATGAAAGGAGATCCGGAAAGAAGATGAAGTTAATAAAAAAATATTCAAGCAAGAGGGATAGGCATGGTAGGATTAAAAGGCATCTGGGCAAAGGGTCATCCCACAGACATGCTGATCAGTTGCTGATTGATCATTTTGATTTTCAGACCGAACCAGGTATTTTGCGCAACACCTCACGAAGACACTGTTTTTAGTCGTAATAAGATCTGGAGACAGTCACATTTGTCTGCTAAAATACTGTCCAAAACCTACCCAAAATATTTGACAGCTTTAAAATGGAGAAGTATGATGGAAGTAAAGATCCGGACAACCATCTAAAGCATTTGTAGTAAAATGTTACACTTAATGTGAAGGGAAATGGAGATACCATAATCCATTGTGCCCAAGAACCAAACGAGTCCTTAAAGGATTATATAAGTTGATTCGTGAATACAAAGAATGGATTAGCAGAATACTTTGAACATGTGGCAATTGGTTCTCTAAGACAAGGGTTGGATCTTGGAAACTTGGCTGATTCAGTGACTAGGAAGAAAGCCATGACCTGGGGTGGCCTGTTGAATCAGGTGAGAAAACAGATTAATGTGGAAGAAACCAAGAAAACCAGGGTGCACTTTCGAGTGAGGTCCACCACAACAGCTCAGAACCAGTCCGGATATAAGGCTAAGGTGACCGGACAAGGGTCCAACCGGGCTAAACAAAATCAGTCCAACCGGAATCAGTCTCAGAGCCAGCAATCAAGAGGTAAAAGAGGTCTTTGGGTTCAACCGGAGTGGTTTGCAGAGCTAAGAGAGAACGTGGCCAAAATATATGACAAGACCAAGGATGAAGTCCATTTCCGGAAACTGGTGGCACTACAGTCTCCCATAGAAAGCCGAAATACTTGTTTTTGCCAATATCATAATGATATAGGCCATAATACTAAAGACTGCATAACATTGAAACAAGAAGTGTAGAATCTTATTGAAATAGGCAAGCTGGGAGCTCATGTTAAAAGAAGAAGTGGAAACATGCTTGATAGTGCTCCTCATACGGGCCCTACAAACAATGTAGGAACATCTGCTCAAGAAGGGGCAATGGTGATTCTTGAAAGATTTGATGTTGATTGTAAGTATCTGGATCCTGATCCGACTCAGAACAAAGTGGGGGTCATAACAGAGCAGACCAAAACGGTGTACGGACTGATCAGTTTCTTTGAGTCACTCACCATCTTTGGAGGAGATACTGTGACGGCACCTACTATTTCATCAAGGAAGAGACATGTACATAGTTTGGCAACTGAGTTGGAAAGGGTAATATCTTCCCATCAATGTCTAACCTCTTTTCCATATGAGGATTATTTGAGAAATATTGCTGCACCTCATGAGGATGCAGTGGTGATAGGAGCATCTCTTTGGGGGCAATGATATCTGTCAAATTTTGATAGACGCAGGCAGTTCGACAAACATCATCTTCTTAATCTCCTACAAACAGATGAGGAATCCGACCATTATTCAACACTCAAACAGAACCATAGCGGGCTTCACAGGGAGCTCTATGGATGTAATTGGGGAATTTGAGGAAGAGGTGTTGTTGGGCAAGGGGCCCTTTAAAAGATGGTGAGGGTGATATTTGTTTGGATAGATTTCCCCACATCCTACAATGCGATTTTTAGGAGGTCTTAGCTTTCCAGAATGCATGTTTTGGCCTCAACAGTCCATAGGTTTGAAGTATGCAGTTCAAGGGCAAGTAGGTATTGTCCGAAGTAATCAGAAGATAGCCAGGGAGTGCTATGCAACTGCTCTTGCTCCTAAGACTTTAGGATCATTTCAAATTAATGAAGATTAGCAGTTACTGGAGCCTTCTGAGCGAGATGGTGAGATTGATGACCCCAGAGAGGCTCCTAGTGTTATGATACCAGTTGAAGAAATTGAAACCCACTCCGTTGTAGAGGGTAGAGATATCAAGATTGGTTCCAAAATGGCGTCATAGTTAAAAAAAATTATTGTATTTTTTACAAAACAATCAGAATGTCTTCGCTTGGTGAAATATTGATGTAACCGAAGTTCCCGCAAGCGTTATCTCACACAAGTTATCAATTCGGAGTGATGTTGTACTTGTTTTGCAGAAAATGAGAGCTTTTTCCAAAGAAAAAGCTCATGTGATAATCCAAGAAGTTGATCGGCTTACCAAGATGGGACACATAAAGATGTCCAAGTATCATTTATGTACTGCCAATCCGGTATTAGTTAAGAAAAAGAATGGGAAAGAGCGTATGTGTATTGACTTCACTGACCTTAACAGAGCTTTCCTAAAATATCTTTATCCAGTCCCCCAGATAGATCAGTTGGTAGACTCAACATCTGGAAATAAGTTGATGTCCTTCATGGATGTTTTTACTGGATATAACTAGATACAGGTGGATCTGAAGGATCAAGATCATACTACCTTTATAACAGACATAGGTCTACATTGCTACAAACTGATGCCTTTGGGGTTAAAGAATGCTGGGGCTACTTATCAGAGGTTGGTGAACAAAATATTTACTAGTCAGATTGGCAGAAATATGGAGGTATACATAGATGACATGATGGTTAAAAGCCTGGAGTAGAATTTGCATATAGTTGATCTTCAAGAAACATTTACTAATTTGGCAGCTGTGAACTTGAAACTAAGTCCAGAAAAGTGTGTCTTTGGGGTTCGATCTAGAAAGTTTCTGGGTTATGTGATAAGTGAGAAAGGAATACAGCCTGATCCAGATTAGCTTAATGTCCTGTTGAAAATGGATCCTCCTCGGAATATTAAAAAAGTTCAGAGGCTTACTTGAAGGTTGGCTACCTTAAACCGTTTCATTTCAAGGTCTTCAGACAAATGTGCTCCGTTTTTTCAAACTTTGAAGAATGCCAAAGATTTTAATTGGTCTCCACAGTGTAACCAGGCTTTTGTTGAAATAAATAAACATTTATCCTCACCAAAGACTCTTTTTAAACCTATTCAAGGAGAAACACTCTATGTATACTTGGCAGTGTCAGAATGTGCTATAAGTGCAATATTAGTAAGAGAATTGGACAATTACCCTCGTTCGGTATACTACATCAGCACAATCTTGATAGATGCTGAGAAGAGGTACTTAAAGCTTGAAAAGTTGGCACTAGCCTTGGTGATTGCGGCAAGAAAGATGAGGCCGTATTTTTAATCTCATTCCATCATTTTCCAGACATTTTTCCAACTAAAGAATGTTCTTCAAAAGGCAGACATATCAAGCAGGATGACCAAGTGGTCAGTAGAATTGGGCGATTACGACATTGATTTCCCCCCGAATAGCTATCAAAGCTCCATCAGTGGCTGATTTCCTGGTAAAATTCCATTCGTCCAGGAACTCCAAACAAACTGCAGAAAATAAAACCAAGAAGGAGTGGGTAGTCCGAACTGATGGTGGTTTAAGCACAATGGGTTGTGGAGCTGGAATTTGCCTAACCTCTCCATATGGTGATAAGATGTACCAAACTATATGCTTTGGGTTCAGGGCCTCCAACAATGAATCCGAATATGAAGCAGCTAAAGCTGGTCTTAAATTGGCTTTCTTGTGTTGGGCTAAGAGATTTCGGTTGATGAGCGACTCTCAACTGCTCATCCATCATGCTTAAGGTCAGTCTAAGGCCAAGAAGGAGCAACTGGTCAATTACTTATTCATCCTGAAAGAACTGACAGCCAACTTCAAAAGTGTTTGTTATGAGCATATTCCCATATCGGAGAACACCATGGCAGATTCTTTGGTAACTATAGCATATTCTGAGTCCTACCCTTGGATTCACATACAAGAATGTCCATCTATACAGACATTTCAGATCAAGGAAGATGGGGAAAGCATGAGCATACAAGTGATTCAACCTAAATACTGGAGGTTTTCTCTCATCCAATATATTTCTGATGGGGTTTTGCCTTCAGATGAAGCTATGTCGAGAAATATTAAACACAAGGTGCGTGGTTTTATGATTATAAGGGGACTTCTCTATAAAAAATCTTTTATTAGACCTCTCCTGCGTTGTTTGGGGGTTGAAGAATCTCAAATTGTATTATCTGAACTACACGATGGAGAAGGCTCAACACATTGTGGGTATATGACATTAACCCGGAGAGTGTTTTTACTTGGGTGCTATTGGCCATCCATAATGGCAGATGCTAAAGAAATGGTAAAGAAGTGTGATCTATGTCAAATGTATGGCAATGCAATTCATGTGTCAGCAACACTTATGGATTCTATTTCTGAGCCAGTACCTTTTGCCCGATGGGGATGGACTTAGTTGGACCTCTTCTTATGGCGTCCGGGGGGTGCAGAACTATTTTAGTTGCTATTGATTACTTCTCAAAATGGATAGAGGCAGCTTCTTTAGCATGAACCACTTTGAAGGCTGCCATTAAATTTATATTATCCAATATATGCTGCAGATTTGAGATCCCTCAAAAGATTACTACAGACAATGGGCCTCAGTTTGATAACAAATATATGGAGAATTTTTGTGATTCTAGAGGTATTCAACATTGTTTTTCTTCTCCTTTCCATCCGTAAGAAAATGGCCAGGTTGAAGTTGCCAACATGACTATTTTGTCTAGATTAAAAAATAATATAGAAAGAGCTGCTGGGAAGTGGCCAAGCTATTTACAAGAAGTGTTGTGGCCATACCGAACTCCTCCTCAAGCTGCTACACAAGAGTCTCCTTTTACTTTGGTGTATGGGATGGATGCAACTACCCCCATAGAAGATACGCTACCATCATACAAAGTCCATAACTATTTTGAAAAAGCTAATGAGATAGCAATTAGAAGTCAGTTGGACTTAATAGAAGAAAGAAGGGTTAAAGCTCACTTAAGAACAACTCATTACCAAGGTTTGATGAGGAGCAGATTTGCTTCCAAGGTCAAAAGAAGATATTTTCAACTAGGAGATAAGGTGTTAAGAAAAGTTTTCTTACACACCAAAGAATAGCAGTTCGGTAAGTTGGCTCGGAACCGGGAAGGCCCCTATAAGGTCCGTTAAAAGCTTAAACTTGGGACATATAGACTTCAGGACAAAGAAGGGAGAGTTTTGAAGCACCCATGGAATATTGAACATCTCAGGTTATATTTAGAATAATTTTTTGTGTAAATATTTACTTGTTAGATATCAATGTAAATATTAGGGGGCATGATATATGATATATGGTGGCACGAAAAGGTTTTAATGAGTTGTCCGGTATTTTATAATATATGATGCATTTTTAAAACATTCGGAGTGGTTTTACTACAATTCAATTAAAGTATAAATCACTTGTTCAACACCTTGGGTTTTTAGTGGATCGAATAAACTTGGTTAAGTGATGACTATTAAACACATGTCATCAGAGATATTAAACGCTCTCACTTTAATACTTCTCAAATACTATATGATACTTAAACATTAACCATGAATAATTTAAAGAAGAATATTAAACAAAGGAAAGTTTGATAAATTAAATATGTCCAGACTTGAACCGAACAGAGAAACAAAACATGCCTTGGCCATCTATGGACTTTAGATGTTCAAATAACTTATTCGGACTTTAACCGAATAGTTATACAAAATGTGTCTTGGCCATCCAAGGACTTTGACTGTTTGGAAAAACAAAAAATAATATAAGACCTTAGGGCTTGTTCCCTTCAGACATACCTTCACCACCATCACCTTTTTAGGACTTTTGAGTTCGGCATTCGAACTCTCACCAGTTCCCTCTTCATCATCAACAGTGGAATCGATTCCGCTGGAGTAGTTGCGCTTGTCACCGTCTGCTAGAGTATGAAATGGGATTTCTTCATAATTCGCATACTTCCATAGGGGACCCAGGGTCCTCTTCGGAAAGGTCTCATGGAAGAACAACACCATGTCAGACTTGATCCCATCATCTCTCTTTTCTAAAGAGTCTATTACTTCATTGGTATATTTATCAATACTCGCCTAAATAGATTGCTCCTGCTGGATCTTTAAATCCTCATTCTCCTTGATCATCTCTCATACAGTGCTCTCCATTTTAATCTTCTCATCGGTTAAGGATTGAATGATGCCATCTTTGATCTTCACTTCCTCCTTCAATATTTTGAGGTATTTTTCTAAGCCAGAATACTTAGTCTGGAGCTCGGTTTGGGCGGCCTCCGATGTGGCTAACTTAGTTTATGAATCTTACTTGTCCTTCTTCAATGCCTCCATCTCCTTCTTCAGTTTATTTATACTTTGATTAACGTTTAGGAGGCTGGTTGACAGAGATTGATTGTCAGAGGTGAGGGAGTTGATGAGGTTGGTCTAACTTTTCACCTGCCTTTCCATATCACATATGGGCCGGATATGATCGATGAGGGAGTTTCTCAGGACGTCTTGCTCTCCGGAAATGGAGAAGAATTTAACATTGAAGGTCACCATATTGGCATAACTTGAGGGACGGTAGGGACCTACAAAATCATATTTCTCAAAATCATTGAAATACAAATCAATATCTTGAAAGGAACTGATGTCCACTTTATCATTTCCTCCCCCAACAATCTCTCTGGACTAGAGATCTGTTGGGATTTTCTCCTGCAAGGTAGAATCAGGAGGGGCTGGTGGAGTTTGAATTTTTGAAGGACGAAGAATTATTTCTTCTCTCAGGGTGACCTTCTTCTTCTTAGCAGCTTTCTCATCACTGCCGGCCCTCCTTTTCGTGTCTTTCTTAGGAGGCTTTGGTGGGTTCTGCGACTTTCCAGCCTCCCTCACTATTTCAACCTCTACTGCTTTGAGTAGGGCTGCATCAATCCCCCCTTGGTTCCCCGACCCAGTCCCTTCTATGGCTACTTGAACCAACCCTACTGCAACTTTCTTCTTTTTGTTCTTCATCTTGCTAGGAGCCTTAGATCTGGAAGGCAAGAACAATTTGCCATATTTTGCCTCCGTCATTTTAAGAATCACACCAGGAGGAGGAATAGTGGTTAGCTCTTCCCATGAGAGGTCTCTCCGGCCTGTGGTGTTCTACAAATGGGACCTCACAAGATCTCCCGATGTGAAGCAGTTGTGGAAGACATTTCCCCAGTGCTCTGCAGCCCATGCATTGAGTTTTGCACAAGTCATTTTCCCCTCCTTCAAGTGTCCGATGAACTCCTTCAGAAGCACTGAAAAAGAGTAACAAGCCAATCAGAATAGGAACACTTATGATTTAAGAAGAATTTTTTTTGAAAGACAAAGAAAAGAAAGGAAATTACCAGTGCTTTTCCACCTGCTAGTAAGCATACTAGGGTTGGTTTGGTGTTGGCCTTCATCTTCCTACCATTTTCCCACGGACAAACATGAACTGTGTCATCCAATTCCTTTCGTACTCTAACAGGTCATCCACAACTTTGAAGTCATTTCCCATGTTGTGATGGTAGAATGGAATCTGATGGTTCCTATACAAGCTTGCCACAACAACAAACTACTCCATCGGAAGTGGGATCTTCGAAAAACTTGATGCCATGATGCAAGCAAGAAGAGAGTACCAGGCATGGGGGCTTAGCTGGCTAGGGAAAAATTTAACCAAGTGAAAGTACCTGAAAATTTCTGGGTCCAATGGGAACCGGGGTCCCCAGTTTAGCAGTTCGGTGAAAATTACCACCTCATTAAGCTTGCAGTCCATGAGAGTCTCCGGAGTAATAAGTATCTTTACCTTTACAGACTCTGAAATCCCCCATTTTGTCCGGATTCGGCCCAAATCAACAGTATGGGTGTAGATGTAATTGATGTTTTGTAAGGGCAACATGTATTTGACACTAACATGTTTGAAGCAAGGGTCTACCTTGCCCTCTAAGCACTTCAAAAGCGAATCCGGATGAGACATACATATTTTTACCTTACTTTTTCCCTTCCGATCCGGAGGGTTTTGGCACTGAAGGTGTAGATTGGGTTTTGGTTTGGCGGGTCGTTCAACGAGGGGTTATCTTCTCCGGAGATTTCTCAGTGTCAGAACCCATGACAATAAAGGGAGAGGGCTTTCTGGTACTTGAAACTGCTTTTTCCTTAGGCACAAAAGGATGAGACTCTTAAACAGAAGAACCAGAAGGCAAAGGTGAAAAGTTTGGTTTGAATGAAAGTTGTTTGGGCCTAGGGTTTTTGGAAGAGGAAGACCCATGATCGGCGTCCTGGGTTGGTTGAATGGATTTTTCACTTGGAGAAACTGGGAGGCCAACGGCGATACGATTCTCTCTTTCTACTTTCTTCGCTCTTTCTAGCTCTGACAAATTTAACCAGCCGCCTTTAACTAGTGTGTTTCTAACTGTGAACATAAAACCACTCAAGAACGATTTGAGGGTAAAGATGGGAATCTCTCTAAAAAACATTTGAGTGTGGAAGACAATGAAATAGTAAAAGGGTATTTATATAACAGTAAAAAGTAAAAGTTACCTAAGAGAAGTTGAATAAGGTTTTTGCAATGATTAAAGGCTGCGCAGACGTGTGAAGAATAAAAAATCTAGGTAACTTTCTAGATTTAGTGGATGCGTCGGTCTAGGGAAAATAACGACTGGTATGTGGAACCAAATAGTGACACGTGTCTCACGATCCAAGAAGAAAACTCTTAGAATTCTGGGAGGAGAAACTAGTTCTCACAAACTTTGAATTGGGTTAGTGTTGAAAATAAACTTCTTAGTCGAGACGACACGAGCAGATCGGATAAAGTTGATACTGGCTAAGTAGATTTTTTAGTCCTACCAAAACAATTAGTGAGGTCTAAAAAATGGGCTACTGATGAGTTCGGAAACTTCAGACACATCCCACTGCTTAATCCGGACAGGGGTAATTCAGGAAATAACACTTTACTAAGAAATCCAAACAGGACAAATGTAAAATACCTTTTGACTAAGCTACTTGCTAATCAACTTAAAAGACTAATGAGTCCTTAAACTTGACCTGGTTTCACAGCTTGACCTGGTAAGCCCAAGGGTCATTTATTAAGAGTATAAATACTCCAACGACTCTCATTAATGAGGGTGATCAACATTTAATACAAGCAGACTGCTTAATTATCTCAATACTCCTCGCACTAAATACAAAATACTTTAAACTTACCAAAACACTTTACCAAACTACCCTCAACCCAAAATAAACAAAAGCCAAATGTCATAAAAAAATTAGATTCTTACACGCCACTAAGGATTTTCTATAACATATATTTATAATGAAAGATCTTGGTGAAGCGTCTTGTGTGTTAAAGAGTCAAATAATAAGGCATCTCCCCTGGAATATTATGGGCACATCACAAAATTCATAAATTGAGAGCATGCTACAATATTATGGTTTACGAAATGAGAAACCTATAAATACCTTCATAGCCATAATTATTAAGTTCTAAACAAGTTGGTGCACAAATACATATTTATACATTATTTAAATGAAGACATGCACATATGCTTTGACCGTTGGAAGTCTCACGTATGCTCATGTGTGCACCAAATCATGCATAAGATTTATAATAGAAGTAATGAGAAGATACATGAGCAATCCATGAGTTTATAATTAGTAAGCATTAAAATGGTCCTCCAGTATTCGATGAATACAAGCATTATGGTTTGATATAGAGTAAATTAGACAACTTATAAATGGTAGGCTATTCTGATATAAATTTTGTTGGTTGCATGGACACAAGATGGTCCACGTCTGGTTACATATTTATTCTAAGTGGAGGCACCACCTTGTGAAACAAAATCTTGTCACAACCGTACAATGGTGTGGGAGAATGTGTCATCTTTTACAGCATCAAACAATGCATTATAGCTCAAAACAATTATCATACAATTGTGTAAAGTGGAAGGAATTAAAAGATCATTCATGTTATATTGTGACAATAAATTAGATGGCATGTTGTCAAACAATAATAGTAGCTCGAGCAAGTCTGAACACATAGACATCAAATTCTTATATGTTAAAGAGAGAACATAAAATGGTCATATTACGATTGAGCACATCGGTACAAACTTCATGGTTGCAGATCGTTTTATTAAGTGTTAACACCTTTAGTCTTTCGCAAACATAATGATTTCGTGGGTATCCTCAGTCTATAGGGTATTTAGACTCAGTCTGAGTTATGTTTTTATTATTTCACTATAATTTTAAGTTATATTTTCAATTTATATGTATAATATATGGTCAAGTAATTTTGATTTTAGTGATCTCAAATTTAATACAGTAAGACCGATTGAAAATTTAAATGGAACAATAATAGATTTGTGTCATTTTAATGTTGCATTCATGAGAAGTCAAATTTCATTTAAGTGGTAGTTAGTAATATGATTGTTGTATAAACTATTATGCATGTATAATTCGTAGCACACATTCCTTAATTCTATATTGAAAATCATTTAAAATTATAAGAAGTGTTGGATTATCTATAAAACAATAGTGTTATACATTGTACACTTTGGTGGATACAATTGAGTACATATGATTATCGAAATGGATATTGTAAGAATATCTTAAAAATAGAATGTCTCATCTATATAGATTTCGAGTATTCAAGTTTTTGTAATAATGTCTAAGTGAGTAAATGTAACAAACTCTTAGCTTATTTAACTAACAAGTAATTATATGAGTTTTATGAAATATATAATGTGATACTAGATGGGTTGATGTGGGATCGTGAGGAGGACATGTCAATCTAATATTATGGATATTGGGCTCTAAGAGCTCAATAAATTTATGGTTATCAATGGATACGAGACAGTCAAAATGTAGTGGAAATGGTGTGGTGGGTCAAGATACCAGAGCAGAGATTATGTTACGAATTTACAAATTAATATATCCATTATTGAGTACAAGTACTTAGATATAAATATGGATTAGAGATAAAAATAATATAATTTATTTTTTTGTCACATATCTTTGTTTATAATATATATATATATATATATATATATATATATATATCTTCTTCATACATTCGTAATGATCTGAAGCAAGTCAATATGAAGCTTGCTAATCTGGAGCAATCTGATCTTAAGCAAGTTGGACTAAAGCACCAAAGCTGGATTGAAGCGCCATAACTAAACTGATGTGTATTTTTCTACTTGTTAGCTCTCATAAATTTAATTGGGTCTCCTATTTTGGTATTCATATATAAATTAGATTTCCTAATTACGAGATTATTCTATATAAATAGGTTTTATTTTATGAGGTTTCCTATATTAAGGGCTAGGAGTTTGATTAATATGTTTTAATTTGGTGTCTCTAATGAAAAATTAGGATTCATGAAACCTATAAATCAAAGATGATATACAATTGATGCGATATAATATGACGATAAGTTTTTGTGCGTATCATATTTCCTGAGTGAGAGAAATAAATAGTTCTAGGTAATGTGAGAGATAAGTGAGGTGAGAGATAAAATATAAATAGAGGGTTTTGTGAATAACGTTATCTTTTATAACAAAAAAGATTGAGTCTTTTGTGTTTGTAAGTATTTTTAAGCTTTGAACGGTAGTGACGTATAGTCCCTGGACTTTCAAAAATCTGATGGTAGTCCATGAACTATTCAATTTGGATAAAGTTAGCCAACCACATCCTTTGATTCATGTTAAGCTTCCACATGTCACCAAAATGAACAAAAATCTGTATCACAATTGGTCCTTCAATTTTAGGTACAATTTTACCATTTGACTAAATGCTTTGTTGCTACGAGGGTTACTTAGGTGGAATTTTATTCTAATATAGCACCAATTAAATAATTTTCAACGTATTCTTTAATTAAATAAATCATGTGACATTTTATAAATTCATAAGAAAAATACGTTATTCTTCTTCCTCAGTAACCTTTTACTTCACACTCTTTGCTTTCTCTTTGTTGTTGTTCTTCCTCAGTTACACTTTTCTTTCATATTTTCATAGGATAACCGTAAGAAACCATACTCTTTATCTTCCCTTCCTATTTATTACTAATGTCAAATAGTTTAACCATTTTCCCTAAAAAAAGCGAGAATCGGATTTGAGATGCTCTTGTGGAAAACCTCTAATAATGTGTACTTTGTGGATATATTATAATCAAAGGAGGATATTTTATGGGTGTATTAAATATAGATCAAGTGTCATCTAACCTTAATCTTGTTCTATTAAAATCTTAATTTATGTCTCGAACCATAGTTGTATTGTAAACTCATTTTGAGTTATGTGCATCACCACCATCAATTGACCCAAACCCAGCGGCTACCTGTGAGTTATGTGCAACATCACTCTCATTTGGCTTAGCCTCAACAATAGCTTGTGAGTTCTCTCTAGCAGGTGAGAAACTTATTTTATTGTGGCAAATTTTCTTATATGTACTACACTTGCACTTGAACTAAATAAAATTTCTAGATAATCTTTCTCATGTTGGTGGCTCAAACTCAATTATGTCAATCTCTACCATTTCGCACATTTTCGTTGTCTCAAAAGTCCATAGACTGTCTGTCATAACATGTGATAGTCCATAGACGAGTTACTGTCCAAAATCGTCTTTTTTTAACTTATTTATTTATAAAATAACATCTTTTATCCCTAAATGTATAATTATTTTCACAATCTAAATCACATCAAATCTATGTTACGCGTTTTGTTTTATTAATTCTTATTTTATTTTTTATTAATTTTTTTTAGCATGATAAATTATTATTTTGAAAAATTAATAATTATATATTAAATTTTACCTCTAATTAATGGGCTGTTTTCCTAACATTTGTGTGCTTTTTATATTCTCATCTATGATTTATATTCTTATGTATGATTGAATTCTGGATTTAAAATCCTCGAACTCGTCTCCTCAAATATGAAAACACAGTACATAAATCTGCATAACATGTTTCTAAAAGAAGCCGAAGCTTGTTGACATATGGGTCAACAAATATATCTGGGCGTGGTCACAAGTCACAAGTCACAACACAAGTTTTCTTGTTACGTCCTGTAAGTTAAAAGAAACAAATCCTTAGGTGTCCAGGTGAGGTTAAGAAATTGTGGGTCCGTCGGCCTCGTGTCCATCATTTGTTCATTTTATAAGATAGTGAGAGTTTTTGGAGGCTGATTTATTATAAATTGATATTCCAAGAACTTGTCATTTTTTCTGCTGTGTTATATTATACTACTGTTTTTAGTAGATACTCCGTTTATTCTTTTATTCTCCTATTATTTATTAAACACCAAACAAATAAAAAATGAAATGGAACCAATAATACCGATGTATCGGAATAATTCAGATAATGAGTACACGTGTCTATAAAACCACTAAATCAGCTTATTTAAATCAAATTAGCATTAAAATAAATGCATAATATTACTAAAAGATATTGTATATATATATATATGTCAGGTGAATACTTAAATATGTTTGTAAAATTCGGAAAGGTTGGTGGTGCAACAGTAATTGTTTGTCGACCAATAAAATAGTTAATCTGCTGATGCTTATTATTATTATTTTTAATTTATTTCAAAGTTATTATAACTTTCTTTAACATGGGTGAAAAGATTTTAAAGATTTATATTATGAAAATTTTACATGTGATATGCATTTTCGTCCGACTATGTTTTTATAGGACCATTTTCTTCAAAATAGGTAGCGGTTTTTAAAAATATATATTTTATGAGAATTTCTAAAATGTTTGTTATAAAAATCACTTTCATTTTCAAAATAAAGAAGAAAAAGTTCACTAGCTAAGACTATAATTTAAATTTATAAAAGCTAAAAATAAAAAAAATAAAAAAATAGGAATTGTTTTTTATAAAATGAATTTAAATTTAAATAAAATGAATTTAAATTTAAATAAAATATTAAGTTTGATTAATTTACCTTAATTTTGTGATATAAAAGTAAAACCCTACTTGCTAAGCTCTACAAGAAGAAAATATCGGTTTTTACCAATGAGTGGTTAGGGTAGACTCATTATGTATCAGTGAATAGGTTTTTCTGCTGTGTTACTACTTACTACTTATTATAGACTACAGTACTGGTTTTAGTAAATAGTTTTTTCTTTTTATGTTATTTTTCTATTATTTATTAGTGCGGTCCACGAAATTATATGCTCCGGTACATAGGGTAAAAACCGATGTTATAGCAGAGGGTGCATTAAGCGTATTCAATTTAAGTGATTTTCTTTTTAATTCACAGCATGGCTTTATATACTAACTTAATAAATTGTGTTAGTATGTTAACATGAGGGTCGATGTTCATTTGAACAAATATTTGCAAGAGTGGGTTTTGATTTATTGTTGATCCACTTCATTTCCTCCTAAAGCTTTTGTTTGGTAAAGAGGTTTCAAAGCTTAAGCGTAGCATGACCCAAACTAAAACATTTGGGTTCATAAATAAATTGTTTTTTTTTTCTTTTTAACTATATTCTCGATTTCTTTTTATTAGCATTTTTTTTTATTTTTTTTTCCTCAAATCAAACTTTAGCCGAGTTTTTTCATCTTTTCTGACGTATTTTTCTTGTTGTTTCTAACATCTCTTTAAAATAAGGATGGAGAAAGCGAATCCGAATTTGTTTCGAAAGAATAAAAATCGAAAATGAGATAAAAATTTAGTGAAGTCATTGACAGTTTGGTTGAAGACGTATCCATACTTAGTGGCTATCAGAGAACTTAGTTACGAAGGAATGTATATCCAACTGGATAGGTTTTATACAGACATATAATATTGGATTGGAGGCAAGAGAGCCAACTCTCAAATTATCACACCATAAAACGGGTGATTGTGTGTGTGATTGATGAAGCTCAAACATAACCGAACATGGCCAAAAGAGTTCGACATAGATATTGAAAATGTACCCAGAGTCGGTACTTGAGCGGACCACTACATTTTGTTTCTTAGGTGACCACGAGACAAAAATGTCCCCAAAATAAACACGGATGAGAATATAGATAAATGAAGAATAAAAATAATTATTTTTACATTAGGTAAAAAAAAAAAGTATTATGGAAATTTGGTGTAAAATATAAGTGTAAGTGACTAAATGTGTAATATGTATATAGTATGTTTATATTATGTACTAAAGTGGGGTGAGATATCCGTATAACAAGCATTAGTCGGTTGTCGGTAACAAACCACCTATAAATATTTCGACAGTTCTCTTGGAAAGGGAATAAGACTTCATGGTTTTACACTTGAATACTTTCTCTTTCTAAAAAAATACATTAATTATTTTCTCTCTATAAATTCGTCAATATACTTAGAAACTACCTTAGAACAATTTATCACCTACGAAAATATATGAAGCGATTAGTGGCGACCACAGTGCGAGGTACGCTTGGTACCTAGATTCAACATCTAAAACCAAAAATACAAACGTTCAAAGTAAGGTAGTATCATGGACCCCGAAGTTTAATTAGATCCAACAGTGTTTATCGAGGGTGAGGTGGTAGAGTCATGTGTGGGTTGAGGAGAAGCTCATAATGACCTGTAAGAGAATCATTCACATGATCAGTTAAATATAAAGGATCAGATGAATCAGTTACTAGAGTAGATAGCTAAGTTGGATGAAAGAAAAAATACATGGGATTTATCTAACGGTTCTCATGAAATTGATCGGGCAATAGATAATCATTAGAATGTACAATTTCAATTAAATTAGGGATATCATTCTTCTAATAAGGAGAAAAATGATAAACATTGGTATATTCATTCATACACTAGTGAATCCCATTTGTCTGATTATGATGGGCATTGTTAGAATCATAGAGGATATTCGAAGAGGCATGATAGTCGGCTTCCGAAATATCAAAAGGAGCACAAATCCTAAATTCCAACTGAATCTAGATTTGTGACTGAAAATCCACGCTATGAATATAATGTGGCTAACCAGTTTACCAATCCATCGGATCAAGGCTTGTACACACTCATAGGAATAGTGTATGAGGTAGCCAATATGGGGAAATAATGGATTGAAATACTTCTTCTACATCAACTGAGATAAGAACAATAACACTTCTAAAGCATTTTGACATCACTAAAGTTGAAAAAAATAAATGGTACACAAGATCTGGTGACCACATAGAGAAATCTATAATTACATGACAAATTTTGATGACGATGACAAGTTATTGTGTAGGGAATTCTCACGGAATTTTAAAGGCACATCTTTAAAGTGGTATAATAGGATTCTGATGGGATCAATAACTAATTTTAGGATTTTCTATACATCTTTCTGAAGGAAATTTGTGGGAGTAAAGAAATGCGGCCAAATAGGGATACCATAATTGAATGCAAGCAAGCAACTCGAAAAAATTTGAAAGGTTACACTAAACGGTTTGTGTTGACCAAGACTGGATTGGATGACTGTGATGAACATGTAGCATGCGCTACTTTTAGACAAGGGTTTTTTAGCATAAATTTAACAAATAAAACTACGAGGAGAATGACACTTACTTTTGGGCTCGGATGACTCAAGTTGAAGAGCAGATTAAGGTGGATGAATGAACAAGATTCTTGATAGGTCTTAGTCTGTCTCAGAGGCAATCAAGTTGAAGAAATGCTCCCACTAATCAAGGTTATTCGGGTAGCACTTCAAAGTTTCAAAATTTTTTTCAACCCAAAGTATCAACAAGTTTTCCTCATCACTCTAAATCGTCTCAAGTGTTGGCTTAATTTCCATCAACCTAAAGCTAGGTCGAACCAATGGGTGAGACTAGATTATTTTTGCAAAGTTAACCGAAAATGTAGCAACAAATTTCAAACGAGCTAAGAGCCATGTCCATTTCCAAAACCTCTACCTATAACTAGACCCAATGAGGAGTGAAGTAATTTTTTTTTAAATACCACAATGATACCATGCATGGCCCAACATTTTTTCATAGTTGAAAGTACTAATAGTTCTTGAAAAAGACATGTGGGGGGTTTAACTACTTAGTTGAAAAGAGGAATCTCCACTCATCTTTATGGAAAGAATGTTATGCCTTTTATTTTGTTTAATAAAGATGATTTAAGGAGTGTATCTGATCCACGTGAATACACAATGGTAATTGGAGCATAGATAGCAAGAACAATATTTGAATGATACTCATTAATACTGGCAGTTCAGCCAATGTATTATTTATGAGGACGTAAGAAAAGGTGCATAATCCTCTTATAATTCTCTGATCCGAGTGAATGATAGTTGAATTAATTGGGGTAACAACATAACTTATTAGAGAATTTTAATATAAGGTTTTATTATGTCGTTCTTCATTCAAAAAAAAGTGTGAGTGCTGTTTATTGTAGTTGATTGTTCGACGAGCTAAAACCATTTTGAGAATATATTGGAATAAAAAATGCATGTCATAGCTTCTACACTTCCTCAATGCTTGAAGTATGCGATTGAGGATCGTGTAAGGGTAGTTCGAAGTATTCAACAAATGGTTGGGGGAGTGTTATGCAAAAAATTTGCATGCCAAACAAGGCGTAAATATTAAATAATATTGGTAGATGAGTAGTGGAGGGGAATTTTTTGGATGTGGAAATGATGGATGATCCGAAAGAGACCCATAGTTCATTAGGTACCGATGAAAATGTGGAGGTATATATTGCTTTCTAATGGAAAAAGTTTGAGAATATGAACGTTATTGTTACTATCTATGCGTTATCAAATGCTACGATACTTGTCCAAAAATTTGAATGTGTTTGCTTGGAAAACTAAAGATGTTGTAGGGGTTTCTTTAGTATCTTAGCAGTTAACCATAGAGTCAAGCCCATTATTAAAAAACAAAGAAATTTTTCAGTGGAGAAATCTGAGGCAATAATGACAGAAATTGATCGATTATCTAAAGTAGATATGATGTGAAAGGCTCAATACCTGATGTGGACTATAAATCCCGTGCTCGTGAAAAAAAAAAGAATAGATATAGAGGGTGTGTATCGATTTACTGATCTAAATCATGTGTGTCTGAATGACCCATTTCCTGTCCCAAGAATAGACCAACTTGTTGATTCTACGTCATGTAATATGATTCTTTCATTCACTGATATTTTTGCTGGGTATAATCAGATCCAAATGAATATAAGTGATCAAGAAAGAACTACATTTATTAGTGATAAATGATTATATTGTTATCGAGTTATGCCTTTTGGTCTCAAGAATGCTGAAGCTACTTATCAAATATTAGTGAACAAAGCTTTTGAAAATAAAATTGGGAGGAATATGGAAGTATATATAGACAATATGTTGGTAAAAAGTGCAAAAGATAAGATCATTTACAAGATTTAGAGGAAACCTTTTTGAATTTGAGTGCTATTCGTTTTAAATTAAACCCCGAGTAATGTAACTTCAGAGTTTGGTCAGGAAATTATTTGGGGTACATAATAAGTGAAAATGGGATAAAAGATGATTTAGAGTAGTTGAAAGATTTGATAACCATGACTCCGCCTCGGGAAATTAGAGAAGTGCAAATTTTGACGAGCAGGTTGACAGCTCTAAATAGATTTATATATAGGTTTCAAATAAATGTGCTCCATTTTTCCAGATGTTGAGGCATGCTTAGGAATTCTCATGGACACTATAGTGTGATGTTCCCTTTTATAAAAATTAAAGAACATTTGTCTGCCCCCGAATTTTAATCTAAGCCACTTTTAGGTGAGAAGTTATTTTTGTATATCGTCATCTGAAATTACGCTGTAAGCGCAGTTTTAGTAAGGAAAATAGATTTGTATCTACGACCAGTTTACTAGGTGAGAAGTTTTTTGCTTGCTTTAGAAAAACTACATTTGTAGTTAGAAAAATTAGTCATGGTTTTGGTTGTAGCCGCTCAAAAAATATGTCCTTATTTCTAAGCTCATTCAATTATAGTTAAAACTTCTTTTCCATTAAAGAATGTATTACAAAGACGATGCGTTTCGGGGAGAATGACAAAGTAGTTTGTGGAGTTGGGAGATTATGATATTGACTTTACTCTTCAAAAAACTATTAGGCTCAAGTTTTGTCTTATTGTTTCGTTGAATTTCATTTAGAGTGGTCTCATGAAAAGGGAAAAAATATAGATAAATTAGCTTTAACAGTGGAGTGGGTAGTTAGAACTAATGAAGTGTGAAATTGGTCTTTTCCTTGTAATATTTAGGTATTAAGTATCTAGTACTTTCAACCCATTGGTATACAAACTTTAAGATTTTTGTATTATCAGTTTTTCAAAGATTTAGAGTGATATATGCTACTTTCATTGTTGGCTTGAAATTTTTACATGTTATTTTTTTTTCATTATGACATTAGGTACGATCGAATGCCATTTATATGCCAGTTGTACCTCTAGATTCATTTTTTGGGTTTCTTCCCTTTGATATATGTGAAAGAGGAGAGGTAAAATTAGTTGGACTGCTACATGTGGCTTATGGATGATAAAAAACTATTATTTTTGCGGTGGATTATTTTTCAAAGTGGGCAGAAACATAACCTTTGTTAGGAATAAGAGCTAAATGTATTATAAACTTTATTTTATCGAATATTTGTTGTAGATTTAGGGTGCCTCAGATAATTACCACATATAATGAGTCTTAGTTCAACAATAAAGAGATGAGATCCTTTTGTTCTTCGAGATGAATCAAACAATACTTTTTAACACTTTTTCATCCACAAGATAATGTCCAAGTGGAGGTCACTAATATAACTATTTTGGATGACCTTTAGAGAAATTTAGAAGGCACACCTCAAAATTTTCCTAATTGTCTTCAAGATGTGTTATGAGTCTATAAAACAATATCTCGAACTAAAAATCAGGAGACTCCTTTTGATCAAGTATATGGGATGAATGCAATGAGCCTAGCAGAGCTACTCTTCCATCTTATTGATAACTTAACTATTCTGGTGATGATAACGGGGAGGCTAGACGAGCAGAACTCAATTTTTCAAAAGAAAAAAATAATAAAGGCACATTGAATTTTCTTCATTACCAAACATTGATGATAAGCCGCTACACTTCCAAGGTAAGACGATTGTAAAGTAGGTGATAAATTTTTAAGAAAGGTATTTTTGCATACCAATAAAAAAAGGCTAGGTAAAATGGCTCCAAACTGGGAAGGACCGTATTCAATTTTCGAAAATGTCAAGTGAGCTTTCTAGAAGATAAAGAAGAGAGACCATTACAACACCCTTGGAATATTGAACATTTGTGATTATATTGTGAGTAATTTTCTGAACATCCATGAGGACATTATTTTCTTATGTGTATATCGATCGGTAGCATACTCTTTCCTATCTTGGTGTCTCATGAAGGTTCTAACGAGGTGTCTATATATCCAAAATTATGAATACAATAATATTTGTTCAAAAAATCAAGTATGTTATGTCCTATAAAATCAATCTTATAAATATGAAATTTTTTCAACTTCAAATTCAAAATTTATTATTATCCAAATCTAATAATTTTTTGTTAAATTAAACAAGGATTTATCACCTTTGAAATAATTTACAAAAAATATTTTTCTAAGTGCCAATGAGTGTGGCGATATAATTCAAAGTGCCAATGTGTGTGGCGATATTATTTGAAGTTCCAATGTGTGTGGCGATATTATTCAAAGTGCCAATGTGTGTGGAAAAATTATTCGAAGTGTCAATGTGTGTGGAGATACTGTTTTAAGTTCCAATGTGTGTAGCGATGTTATTTTAAGTGTCAATGTGCATGGCAATATATTTGTAAGTTTCAATGTGTGTGGTGATATTTTTCGAAGTTCCAATATGTATGACGATATTATTCGAGGATATTTTCAACTATTTCAAGGTGTTAGGATACTAAGACAAATTGTAAGATTGGCACAATATCATAACATTTGATATCAAAATCAAAATAGTGACTTGTGTTGGTCATTTAAAAAAACACAATAAGTGACATGTGATAGTCACTAACTATAATACATAAAGAGATAGTCATAATTTGTAAACAAAAAACATGATTTATTCCTACTTGAGTTCGCCACCATTCGAAGGTTCACTTGAGATGCTATCCGGGAAAACTGTCTTCATTTTTGAGTTGTTGGTTCTTGATGAATTGGATCTGCTATTTTTATTGTTTTTGGATTACGAGTCCTGTAAATCAATTACAACGGTTGTAAAACCATCTTCAAAAATTTGATTTTCTGGAACCATATACAAATAATCTACCATGTTTATCTTTGGAAATATTTGTTGGAAGTCAAGAATCATTGAGATTTTGGTTTCCTTTTAGTGAGTCTTAAAAGTTTTGAGACAATTGCTAGCACATGCATTCATAACCGAAGTTATAGCAACAAACTTCTCTTTCTCAGTTTCAAATTTGAACAATCCTAAGTCTTTCGTGGCTTTCTCCCTTCTTACTTCACTCTCTTCGTACAAAGTGTTGAGTGCTTTGAAGTTAACATACTCTTGCTGTAATTTTTATTTGTGCTTTCCAGTCAGGTGTTGCAATTATTCTTTGTGCTTTATAGTCATGTGGTCTTTCGTTTGCATGGCGACATTGCGTCATTCAACCTTATCAGTTTGAAATACTTGGAATTGATCAATAAGATTCTTTTGAGCCACTTCATCCCACCTTTTTTGTCTGCAAATTCTTTCTTAAAACGGATGAAAATTTTAGCCATAGTTTCGTACCGATCCCGAACGATTTTAGCTTTCGTGCCTAGTTTTTTAGCATTTTTATCAAGGGTTGTAAAAAATCCGACCATAATGTGTAAAGTAGCATATTATTCATCGGTAGGCGTACAAAGGAAAGGTTTATTTCTTACTTAGCTTATTTACTACAAATCTAATCTCATACCTTATTTGTTTCCATTTATCAACTCATGTAACATTAAAAATGAAAGTTTAATAAAAAAACTATTCTTTATAAATTATGATTACATAACATTCTCCCATTTGAAATTAAGAAGGTTGCAAACAAATATAATCCAAATCTTCATATATACCACTTCAAAAACATACATTATATTAATTGAAACGAAACCAAAAACAATATATTCTATTATAGTTTAATAAACAACACTTGAAAAAAATAAAATAACTAAAAACAAACTAAAAAAAATTCCTTAATAATTTGATTAACAACAATTCAAAAAATATAATGGTTAAAGACAAACTAAAAGAAGTATTCTCTAATAGTTTTATTACCCACACTTCAACATATATATGCTACAAATATCCAAAAGATTCTTTAACACCACTTATAACCTTAATTAAATGTTTGGAGGAGTTTGCGACAATATGAAACAAAATATTGATATTCTTTTTTAGCCCCAATTAGAATTTTAATTTCAAAAACCATAGCATATCTAATCATTAATCTTACCAAACCCTTCAAAGATGTTGAATTATCTAGAGTGTAATAGTTTGAGCGGTGGCCATAAATTCAAGTTAGGTGTTAATACAAACAAGAGAATGTTTCTTCTGCCTAAACCTATTCATCAGTCCTACTGTCTAATTCAATATCGATAATTTATGAGTAAAAAGCAATAAAATTGATTATTGTAACTATTAGTTTTATGAAAGTGAAAAATCATATCATTTATTCTGATTAATGGTTGGAAACACCTACATGGATGTAACCTTAACCATTGATAATTTTCTCAACATGATGGAGCTTTTGTAAGACATATTTTATTGCCTCCACTCATGCAAGTTCTTATATTTTTAAAATTGGTTTCTGATAAAAACGACACATTCATTAATTTTTAACTATCCGAATTTCGAAAATACATATAACTATCCAAAACTGCATAACACATTCATTAATATCTTCCTTATCGAATAAAATTATTGATGATTTCTTTAATATATTAAAGTATAATCAAACATCTCCCATCAAGTTACAACATTCTAAACATGATTCCTCAATCATAGGGTGGTCAAACAATAATGTAGTCAATTGATCATTAAATATGATTAGTCGCACTAATAAAACCTTGAGGCACTGTTAGAGGCAATTACACGTGTTATAAAAAAAAGTTTAACCCATGTTCGAAAATGTTGTAGTTGCAGAAACAACTGATTTGGCACAGTGGGTCAAAATTCTAAATTGGCAAAACCCTAACACCGATGAACCTTGGTTTTATATTCTTCAAATCTAACAGAAAAACATAAAATTCAAGTATAATACAGTGAATCGAACTTTTATTAACTCATAGATGAAACATAAATAATTTAAACAACTAAAATCTATATATAAAAATCAATTTATTTACTTATTTTATTCACAATTTTAAAATTAAAATTTTTCACTATAACAAAAAACAGATATAAGGCTAAAGAACAACTTTAAAAAACTCGTACGACATTTGAATCTAAACAACAATGTTAAAATTGATAATAAAATTGATCTTTTTAAAAATAAAATAAAATTATAACAAACTATAATAAATAATTTAAGAAAAAATCTAGATACTTTAACTTTATTAAAAGTTAAAATAGTAATTTAATTTGTCACATATCACACAATTTTAAAATAAAATATGACTTGCACTAGAACCATAACAAGCATACCCTAACTATTCATGGTAAAAACAGTTAGGTGCCACGTGCACTCTTATATTTTCTTGTCAAGTCTAATACATATACTTTCAGTTTTATATCATTAAATTAGATTCAATAAATCAAACTTACGGGTATTATTTAAATTTAAATGTATTAATATTATTTTATTAAATATATAAATATATTTAACTATACTTTTAAGTCAAACATAATTCTATATTTATATTATTTAAAATTAATATATTTTAACATATTAGTTAAGGTACAAATACTATAATATAAAAAGTGTTATCTTCTTATTCTCCAAGAACATAATTTATAGTTCTTGATCCTGAATTTTTAATGGATGAATTCAGTGACTTCTCAATGATTTGATTACTTATGCACTATGGAAGAAGGAGATATTTCACACTCAATCAACCCGATTAACACATCAAGATCTTCACCTGAAAATCTGACTTCGTTTGTTACTGAACTTCTTCTGCCCGTGAAGAAAATTCAGTCCTCATTTGATAAGTAGTTTCCTCTGCTCATGAAGTCTAACCTATATTATTCTCGTATCGATCCATCAAGTAATGGAAAATTCTCTCCTATGATTATTGAAGATAACACCAACATAAGGGTTAAACCTGCTTTTGAAGAATCAAACAAAGGGAAACTAAAATTTGGGGAACCAAAAAATTCCAGTATAATAATGTAACCGTTTCTCGCAAGAATGACCATTAAATTATCACCTTTGAGGAAAATAATAAAGATTCCCTGATCAGTCTATCAAAACATACTTTAATAAGGAAATTTGCTCCTGGCAAGCCAACGTTGGAAACTATCAGAACCTTCTTGGGGAATTTCAAGTTTCTGGCGATTTCAGTATCTCAATATGGGACTATAGGCACATCTTCATTGAATTTAACAATCTTGAAAACTTTAAGAAACTGTGGTCCAGTAATGTTTGGGGTGTTGGCAGCAAAACCATGAGGCTCTTGAAGTGGACACCTCAATTCAATCCTAACCTTGAATGTCCTTTACTCCAATTTGGGCATCTCTCCCTAACCTCCCCGAATTCATTTTCAATAAACGACAATATGTGAAATTTCTAAAATTTTAGGTAGTCCTCTCAAGATCTGGGTCCCTTCAATTAATAGAGCTAAGCAAAATTGCTGCATGTTCTGGGCTGAAATATATATATATATATATATATATTTAAACCTATGATTCGGAATATCTTGTTCAAGTTTGGTGAGAAAGAAAGTCTATGGGTTAATATTCTTTATGAAAAGCACCCTAATTACTGTAGATTATGTTCTCATATTGGTCATTCAGAAGATAACTGCAAAAAACAGCTTACCCAAACCATTCGAACTAGTGTTATCTTGAACTAAACCCCTTATAATACTAAACATGATACTGCTACCACTACAAAGTTGAAATCTATTATTATCAACAATGATGATGCAGTCAAGCACAGTGAGAACCTTAATGATAATAATTTTGTATCTGCTGAAGGAAGTTTGTCTAAGCCTTACCTAGAAAATATCAACTTTCAACTTGTTAATGAAGAAATCTTTTCAAGATCTAACGAATCAAATTCTATCTCCTTACCAAAAGAATCTGAAATTATCAAATCTTTTTGAATAATTGAAAGAAGATCTTTGTACACAGAGCAACAACCTCCTGATGATAACTCTTCCCCAAGTAGAGAGAATGTGGGTAGTCTTCCAAGTTCATCTATAAATGGTCACAAAGAAACTGAGCTTAAGAAGACTGAAACAATGAAAAATAAGTTGGTTAAAATATGGAACACTAATGGTCCTACTTCATCTAAACTGATCAAGCTAAAAAAAACCACTAAACCTCTTTCAGCTAATCAATAACAGTATTTATCCTGAGCTGGAATGAAAAAGGATTAAGTAACAAAAACACTATCAAGAGACTTAAATCCCTCATCAAGTCTACTAAACCATGTTTTGTAGCCATACATGAGCCTTTGATTCAATCTGTTAAACTTCAAATAGTTGTTCTGAAACTGAATTTAGTGGCTTCACGAGCAATATCAGCAACAAAATTTAGGTTTTGTGGCATCGGGATTTCAAAGTAGAGGTCCTTCTAAATGATGACCAGATTCTGCATTTTAATATTCTCCACCCACTCTTGACAAGGAATTCAGTGCATCAGTTATATATGCCAAGTGTAGAAGAGAGATCAGAATGCCTCTTTGGGATACTCTCATGTCAATCGATGATCCTACAAAAGAGTGGATCATCTTTGGTGACTTTAACACTACTATTAACCTTCAAGAGAAACTTTATTGCACAACTACTAACTTGAGAGGCATGGAAGACTTCAAAAACTTGATCATGGACTGCAACCTCCAAGATGCGGGCTTTAGTGGTTCTAGATTCACCTGGTCAAACGGAAGGAAGTGGAAACAGTTAGACAGAGTAATGTTCAACACTCCCTGGATGAATTACTTTGACTGCACTATTGTTAATCATCTAGCTAGAAATTTCTCAGATCACTCTCCCATTTATATATGTATATCTTCCAACCTTGAGAAAATCAGACCTTTCTCTATATTTTTAAATATTTGGATGTTACACCCTGGGTTTATGGAGACTGTTGAAAAAATTTGGGCTGAGGAAACTAATGGAAATCCCTTGCAGAGGTTCTAGTTCAAACAAAAAAGACTAAAGAGTGACTTAAGAGACTAGAACAAGGAAGTCTTTGGGAATGTGTTTGATGCTATTAAGAAATCTTAAGAAGAAATTAATTATAGAGAGACTAATTATCAAACATCCCACTTTATTGATGATAAATCTCTGTTGAGGATGCTAAGAAAACTCACATATTGTTACTTGATAGAGAAAAGTCTTATTAGAGACAAAAATCTCACTCTTCCTGGCTTAAGGACAATAATAGGAACACTGTTGCCTATCATAATTTTGTAAAAAAAAGGCTAAGAAGAACAAGATAAGCAGAATTAAAAATGGTGATCAATGGCTTACCTCATAGGATGCCATCAGTAACTCTGCCGTGAATTAATTTCGTTCTCTTTTGTCTACTAACTTATGCGATGATAATACCTTTGACTCAAGGGATCTGATTCCTAAGCTAGTCAATGATGAAGATAGTTCTAGTCTCCTGGCCATTCTTGAAAAGAATGAAATACATAGTACTATTAATTCTCTTAGCTCTGTTTGCGCAACGATTCCTGATGGTTTTTACGGTGAATTCTATACAAAAATATTGCCCCATCATCAATAGTGATCTATGCGAAGCTAGCCAAGGGTTCTTTAATGGTTATCATCTCCCCACGGGTATTCAAGCTACCACAATATGTCTGATTCCTAAGGATACTCATCCTAATACTTGGCAGGAGTTCGGGCCTATAAGCTTAACTACAATGTTAAGCTTAATAATAGGTAAAATCATCAACAACAGGCTTGCAGCTATTCTGCCTCACCTTATTTCTGAAGAGAAAGGTTCTTTTGTCAGAAGAAGAAGCATTAACAAACATATTCTAATTGCCCAGGAGCTCAACCAAGATCTCAACTCTAAAAACGGAGGAAGCAATGTGATTCTTAAGACAAACATGACCAAAGCTTTGATAAGCTTAATCACAGGTTTCTCCTAAAAATCCTTGATTATTTTGGGTTTTAATTCTGATGCTGTCTCTTTGATCAGCAAATGTATAATCAACATTCACTCCTCAATCATAATCAATGGAGAAATGAAGGGCTTCTTCAGTAATACACAAGGGTTGAGACAAGGAGACCCACTGTCTCCTAGTCTCTTTATCTTGGCTGATGAGTATCTAATCAGAGGGATCAAGAAGATATCTAATGAGAATCCAAGTTCAAGATTCAATACTAGAGGCAATCTCAACATTGCTTGTCTAGTGTTTGCTGACGATTTCATGATTTTTAGCAATGAAGTTGTCTCAACTATCCATTAAATCCAGAATTTCCTAAGCCACTATCAGAGATTTTCTGGACAGTTGATAAACAACAACAAATCAAAGATAATTCTCCCTCGCAATATGTTTGTTCAGAGAATTAATACAGTGGAAAATGTCTTGAAATTCAAACACATTAACTTACCTTTTAAATACCTTGGATCCACTATAGCTTCCTCAACCAGAATCTCTAATTATGAAGATATTATTTTCGAGATAAGAAACAAAGTTGTTGAATGAGACAAAGCTTCCCTCTCCTTTGCTGGAAGACTTACGTTGATTCAATCCATTCTGGTATGCCTACCCCATCTTCATTATTCAATATATTATTCTTCCCAAGTTTGTAATAGTAAAGATTGAAAGGCTTTACAATAAATTTTTATGGGGGAATAAAGAAAGTAAGCATACTATTACCTGGTCTAAATTGGACATGCTTTGTAAGAGTCATGAGGAATGAGGTCTCAACTTGAAGAAGCTGGAAGATGTACAGCTTATTTACTCTTTGAAACTCTAGTTTGTATTCAGAGCTCAGAAAACTTTATGGGATAAACTTACTGCCTCTATATAATGCAGCAAGATTAATCCAATCTTAGCCTTTTCCTCTTCAAAGAAATTAAAAATTTGGGCTAGGATTATCAATGTCAGAGACATAGCTGAGAAGTACATCTTCTGTAATCCTGGTTGTGGCAACATGGACTTTTGGCTTGATCGTTGGTGTTTAGATAAACCATTCATCCACTTCAAAGACACTGATGATAGAAGTTGGCTCTGGGATGTAAATAGGGACAAAATCAACAACTTTTGGGTGGATGGTGACCAGAATTTGGATAGACTAAAGGACAGTGTTACCATTACTTAAATTAACAAAATAAGAGCAATATCACTGAGAAACGCTTCTGATACGATTCAATGGTCTCTCTCTTCAGCTGGTTTTTTTAGCTCTAAAGAAACTTGGAAAGCCATTAAACAAAAGTGCAATAAATCCAACTTATTTGTCAAAACCTGGAATGTTGTCACGCCTAGAAAATGTTCGTTTCTTCTTTGGAGAACTCTTCTTAACTGGATTCCCACAGACTCTGTCCTGCAAAGGAAGCATTTTCAATTGGCTTCCAAGTGCCAATTTTATAGCAGTGAAAAAACAACGCATGACACGCTGGTCCAGTGCCGCCGATCTTGGTCTGTTTGGGTCTTCTTCAGTTCTTTTTTCAAGATTCATATCTTTCCTAACATGAATCTACCTCACCTCATAAGAACGTGATACTGGTCTACTTCAAAACAGTGTGATATCCGTACGATTCTTCGTTCAATAATCACTTGAGCAATCTGGGCAGCTTGCAACAAGAAGAAGCATCTCAATCAAAATGTCAGTTCTTCCACAATCATCACTCATGTAATTTTCATCCTCTCTGGTCTGGACACTGCTAAGTTGCTGAAAATCTCTCACTGGGGGAAGGATTTCAAAGTTTCACTTAGCTTGGGATGTGTAAATCATCTCAAAAACTTCAGAATGACATAATTCCTCAAATGGAAGAATCCAAAAGCGAACTGTTTCAAATTAAACACAGATGGTGCTTGTGACAATTCTGGAGAAACCAGCGGTGGTGGTCTTGTTAGGAATAACAAATGAACCATTCTCTTGGGCTTTGGTAGAATTTACGGGAAGAACCTTCCTATAATAGCATAATGCAGAGCCCTCTTTGACGGTTTTTGAATCTGTCGTATGCTGGATATTGTCAATATGGACATTGAAGTCGACTCTAAAATCCTAGTGAATCTCCTGCTCTATGGGAAAACAACGTGATACTTGGAACCACTAATAAGCTGTTGCAGAAAACTCATTCATCCGGCTATGAATATCTCCCATATATACCGTAAGTAGAACTACACGACCGACTGAATATCCAAGCAAACTTTAAAGGAAAGAAATAATATGAACTTCAATCAAGATGACTCTCCTAATCCATTAAGAGCGATTACTCTGCTCGAAAGCATGGAGATCAGATATTTAAGGTCTAGCACCTCAGATTAATAATGTCCAGTGATCATTCTTCCTCAGCTTAAGCTTATTGCCCCTGTATTTGCTTCAATTTTCAAACCCTGCTCCAACACAATTTCTCCAATTCTAACCTAGCTCATCTCCTTCAGTTCAACGACGGTCTTTGTTTTTCCAATTTGATTGTATTGTTTTAAATCTTTGTGGTTATCAAGTTTTTTTTTTATTTTAATCCTTATACTTTCAAAATTTTATTAATAAAGACAATCAAACTTAGATGAAAAAAAGACACAAATACTATAATATCTTAGAATAAGTATTATCTTAACGCAAATACTATCATTTGAACCACGACGATTAGTTATTTTATTTATATATAAAAATTACATATTATATAATTATATATATAAAAATAAGCTAATCTAGGCCATTTTAGCGACACATGAATGAGTGAACTATAAAAGTAATAATATTATATTATATTATTTAGTTTTTAAAAAAGTCATATTTGAAATATCTACTTAATACAAATTTATAATAAGTACGAAGATATGATATATAATCAAAATCATACACTATTGATATTCAAATGTTACAACCATACGATTGTATAAAGAGATTTTGGATTGATGTATAAGGTTTAAAAAAGGTGAGAGATATTGGACGAATGTGTAATCTTAAAATATATAATTAAATATTTTTTTTCATTCGCTATTTCTAGTTCAAATACTATGAACGAATCCAATCATGTATATATTCACCATATAAGTTTCGTAATACGTTCATTAAAAGGCCACAATCGCTTTAATTAGAGTTGTGGAGTTATTTTTTTAATAACTAAATATTCAAAATTATTACATATTTTTATAAACAAATATATAAAAAATCATAAATGATAACCTTTATCTAAATACGTTGCTTCTGCTAAAATATTTTCATTCAAATCTTAAACATAATCTATACAAATCTAATTTGTGCAGCAGATAACTATTATATAACTTAATTTGTGCAGCAGATAATTATTATATAAATATTTGTATTTGTGGAATTCTGTTTTCAATAACGAGATATTTTTAATTAATAAATATTTTAATAAAAAAATTGTTATATAAAAACTCATAAATAAATGATAAATTTTATTTAAATACGCGGCTTTTGCTAAAATATTTTAATTGAAATATTAAACATAATCTATATTAATCTAATTCGTGTAATGATAGCCATGGTATAAACTATTTGCTTTAATATGTAATTCATTCGATCGTAAGTATAATATTTAAAACGAATTTTGTTTTTGTTTTATTAATATTTTAAAGAAGCGTACTTTTTTCCTTTCGTTGCTACGTTGGATGGTGTCAAATCTATGTAAATTTTAGGATTTAGAATATTTTGAGGAGTTTATCATCAATCTAGGTTAATGAGTTTATCATCGACCTAGGTTAATGAGTTTATCATCGACCTAGGTTACTGGATGATTGAGATCTGTATCCAATTTCTTTGTTTCCTGTTTTGATTAGACTTTTTCGAACCAACAAAGATAATTGCAATGGTCTATGATAATGTCGTGATTAAACTTTGTGGATCAAACCATTTTTTTAACTCCTTCGACTAGAGAAGTCTGGTTGAATCCGGTCGTATAATTCGGCTGGACATTGGTATGGTAAGGTAATATGGAAAAATATTATACCTCTACTCACAATTATTGAACACTTAGACCCTAGAATGTACAGAGAGGTGTCATGCATGTCTAGGGATCGTTCATTTTCAAACTTAGAGTTTGAATCGTGTTCATCTCCTTTTAGATATATATGATATTTTAATGGGATATTTTAGATCATGGACATTAATTTGGATGTCCATATTGCAATAAAATATTATACAAAAGGTCCATAATGTTATATTATTATATGCCATGATTTTCACATGAATACTTGATATGTTCATTATCTAGAGCTATATGATAACCCATATACAACTACCAAAATAATCCATATTGGTGAATTGTGTAAAAAGAATTCTATGAACTCATTGTAAAAAATCTGTAAATATGCTCGTAGGCTAGTTTAAAGAAATACTATGCACACATTTGTCTGATGGTGAGAAAAGTATTACATGATGTCGTTGTTGTCCTCATACGCCATACTCACGCATGATTGGATTTCAATATGCATTGGTCACGTTAAAGTATATTACGGGAACTTAGAATATCTCTTAAGGGATGGTCTTAGCAGTGTTCAAAATGTGGTCGTGAGCCAACGTTCTTTCTCAAAGCATTTCGATATAGAATTAATTTATAGCACGCTGACGCAAAGGTCTCCGCTAAGAATGATGAAAAATTGGCTCAAATGAATAACTTTTTGAACTTAAAACTTAATTATTATTTATATATTGACATTCAGTTGAGAAATATTATCCTTGTCCCCTTAATTCAGAGGGTAGTTTTATGAGTGAAAGCGTGAAATCATGCTCAAGTTGGGACTACATGACATAAAAAACTAGAATATAAAGAGGAAAAACCCACCCTTCTTATAGAAAATTACACTCATGATGAGAGGATACACTTTGAGATGTGGGAATGTTTCAACCGTCTTACTAACAAAGTGGATCTGCTATTTTCATTGTCTTCGGATTCTAAGTCCTCTGAATCACTTACAACGATTGTAAAAGCATCTTTAGGACGTTGGTTTTATGGAACCATATACCAACAATCTACCATGTTTACCTTCAGAATTTTTTGACGGAAGTCAAGAATTATGGAGATTTTGGCTTCTTTTTTGCAAGCCTTTAAATTTTTGAGACAATCGCTAGCACATGCATTCACAACCAAATTTATAGCAGCAACCTTCTCTTTGTCAGCTTCTACTTTGAATAATGCTAAGTCTTTCAAGGCTTTCTCCTTTCTTACTTCACTATCTTCTTTGTGCTTTGCAGTCAGGTGCTGCGATTCTTCTTTGTGCTTTCTAGTCATATCATCCTTCATCTACATGACGATATTGCGCCATTCAGCTCTATCTAATTGAAATAATTCAATTTGAGAAATAAGATTCCTTTGAGAAACTTTAGCCACCATTTGTTGTTTGCGGTTTCTTTCTTAAAACAGAAGAATTTTTTAGCCATAACTTCATATTGATCCCGCGTAGTTTTAGTTTCTTTTCTCAGTTTTTTGGCATTCCTCTCAAGGGTTGTCAGAAGTTAGGCCATATTGTGCAAAGTAACAGATTGTTCATTGATGGGGTACAAATGGAAGGTTTAATTTCAAACATGGATGCTTGGGAATGGTTAACTGGAGAGTATGGTGATTGGTTGTCCTCGAGGGATATTTCTTGATTTTGGGCATGATTGTCTTCAAGATCTTCGGCATGATTATCAACAGTCTTATCTACAGTGTTAACAACTTGCCTTTCATTCTCTTGGAATTGTGGTTCGGGATCGAAGAATTGATGGTCTTGATTTTCCTCTTCATATCCATCAATATCAAGTGTGGGGTTTGAGGAGGAGATATCAATAGCTTGTTCTGGGACAAATTCAATAAACTTTTTCGAGAAATACAGTTTGTTTTTCTTTGAAGCAATTGTTTTTTTCTTTTGGGGATGGAGCTTTCAGTATCATGGGTGATAGTGTTTGCAACCTTTCTTTTCGACTTTTTTTTTGCTGACCTTTAATTTCTTCTTCGCTTTTGATGAGTCAGTTTAAGTATTTTTCTTCAAATTCTTCTTTGGTTTGTGACTTGGGGCGCTATTCCGAGTATGAAGCATAAATTTAGCATGGGAGAGGACAACCAACTCATTTGCATCATATGGTTAAGGAGTTTATCCTAAGGGTAGACAAAAATAAATGTTTTCTGGAATCCTTCATTATTTATGAAGCACAATTGATTCTAAATGATCAAAATATTAATATTGCACATTATTAAATGCAATAAGAAATTTGGAAAAAATGTCTTTGAGGTTTAAACTAAGAGTAGCAGCCCTTTCTACAAGCAATGTGACAATATCCTTTGTCTTTTTCTTCTTTTTTTCCTTAGACTTCTCTTTCACAACATTCTTCCTGGAATCAGGAGTGGATATGTTGTCAACTACTTGAATTTTTGAATAAGTATTTGTTTTCGATTCAAAGTCACCTATTTCTGTGTGTGGTTTATCTTGAAGTTGGGGAGGTACTTTTGAACCAAACAGTTGATCTTTAATCCGTGAAACCTTCAAAGTAGTGGGATTATTTTGAGGACTGGAATGTGCCTTCGAACCAAGATTATTAGTATAGTCCGAATGAGTCATCTGTGACCTATTTCTTGTCCCAGCTGTTTCCTTCGAGGGAGGAGGTTTTGGGTTACCTTGTTGTTTGATGGTACTAATTTTTGCTTTAGAATGTGAGTAATGATGGTTTTTATTTTAGATTTAGTTCTTCGAATTCTCCCATGGCAAGGAATTGACTTTTTTGAGAAATCTTTTGCGAAAAAGCTGTGGGGGGTGGGTAGTAAGGGTTGTTAGAAGAAGATCCAAAATCGGTAAAAGGTGATTGTTTCTTTGTAGGCAGCCAAGAACCGTAAGTAAATGTTTGGACAACATGAATAGGTTCATCAGAGATTAACCATGCAGGTTCTATCTCAGTGGCCCTTTTTGCGAATAATAAAGCAACCCTAAGCAATTTTAAAACCGAATATAAACAGAGAATATAGTATATTTAGAGCGAAAGTAGATGAGATAAAGACACAATGATAAAATATGGCAGCAATGGTGAATGAGCTTTTCGAACATAAAGGTTTCTCTTTCTATCTCTAGAGTTAGTTTGGGTTAAATGTTCAGTGATACGGAAATGAACTCATGGGAAATGTTGTAAGGATGGGTAATAGGATTTTTGAAGGAGAAGTTGAAGAGTTAAGTAAAATGCCCATTGGTTAGCATTGATTTGACATCTAACGGATACCTAGTGATGGTGACCTTAGTAGTTTGACAAGTGTAACATGTGTAAAAATGAATGATAAAACTTTATACCATCTTCTATGACTTTAGACATTATTCTTAAAAATAATTTTACTACATTAAAGAAATTCCAAGGGACAATAAGTTTTGAATGGTTTTAATTGCGAGAAAAAAGTATGATCAGTTTATTTCCATGGATAAGGAGGAGTCTTCTTCGAAGATATAAACTCTTCAAAAAAGTATTGTTAGTGCTACCTCATATTTCTTTGCCCACGTAATTGTTTAGGGTGTTTTCGACGAGGAAACTGACTCACATGTGATAATTTTTATCCTTCCTCAATATTTCTTCGCAAGGACTAGCAGGGCTACTGTTGAGAATATAAATAAGTGAAGGATAAAAATAATTATTTTTACATTGGGTAAAAGAATAAATAAATAAAATATTAGGTAAAATTGGTTTCAAATATAAGTGTACAGGACTAGATGTATAATGTGTATATAATATGTTTATATTAAGTACTAAAGTGAGGTGAGATATCCACGTAACAAACATTAGTTTGTTGCTTGTAACAAACATTATTCTGTTGCTTGTAACAAACCACCTATAAATAAGTGTACTTTTCTTGGAAAAACAATAAGATTTCATGATTTGACACTCGACTACTTTCTCTCTAAAAAAATATATTGACTACTTTCTTCCTCTAAAAATATATATTAGCTATTTTCTTGATCTCTCTCTATAAATTCGTCAATCTACCCATAAACTACCTTAGACCAATTGTTATTCACCTTCTAAAATACTTGAAGCGATCAAACACAATATCCATCTACGAAACGTCGATCATTAGAAAATCTAGGCATGTCTGTATTGAAGAGTCCTTGCAAATAAAGACGAGGAATCGGTTTTATATGATGATCAAACCACACACTGCAACATAAGTACCTGAGTATTCATTTTAAATTCTGCAAATGAATATTAGTATGTGTCTATTGAAACTCGTTTAGCTAATTTACTACAAATCTAATTTCATACCTTATTCATTTCCATTTTTCAACCTATGTAACATTAAAAATGAAAATTTAATAGAAAAATCTTCTTTATAAATTACCATTACATAACATTTTTCTGTTTGATATTAAGAAGACTACAAATAAATATAATCCAAATCTTCATATATACAACTTCAAAAAAGATACACTACAATAATTGAAACCAAACTAAAAGAAGTCTTCTATAATAGTTTCATTAACAACACTTCAAAAAATAAAATAATTGAAAATGAACTAAAAAAGACTTCTCGAATAGTTTCATTAATAACAGTTCAAAAAATATAATGATTGAAAACAAACTAAACGAAGTTTGCTATACTAGTTTTATTACTAACGCTTCAATAGACATATGTTACAAATATCTAAAGTATTCATTAATACCACTTATAACCTTAAGCTTAATATTTTGAGGAGTTTGCGGCACATTGAAACAAAATCTTAAATTTCTTTTTTACCCCCATTAAAATTATGATTTTAAAAAACCATGGCATGTTTAGTCATGAATCTTACTAAACCCTTCAAACATATTTTATGCTCTAAAGTGTAATAGGTTGAGCGGTGGACATAAATTCAAGTTATATGTGAATACAAACAAAAGAATGTTTCTTGTGCACAAACCTATTCAACAATCATCTTGTCTAATTTACAATGTCAATAATGTATGAGAATGAAAAAATAAAATGGATGATTGTGCTAGTAATTTTATGAAGGTAAAAAACTTATATTTATCCCTAGTTTATTTAGATCATATGACATTATTAGCACGTCTAGCTACCCATAAACGTATGTGTCACCTTTTTGTATTATTAACTATTTGTAGTGCTTTAAGAAGAAACAATACACGTCTTTGGTTTTCCATGTTGATAAAATCTTTAAGATTAAGTAATAAATAAAATCAAAGTATTCAAAATCATATCATGTATTCAAATAAATGGTTAGAAACACCTACTTTGATGTAACATTAACCAATGATATTTTTCTCAATAAGATGGAGCTTTTGCAAGACATATTTCACCGGTTCCAGTTATGCAAGTTGTTCTATTTTAAAATTTGTTTTTGATAGATACGATACATTCACTAATTTTTAACTATTCAAATTTTAAAAATATAGATTAAAATTTGAGATATAATATCCAAAACCACATTCATCATTTTGTTTCTTCCCAAACGAAATTGTTGATAATTTTAAAAAAATATTATAGTGTAATCAAACATCACCCATCAAGTTGCATTATTCTAAATATGATTCATCAATCATAGGGTGGCCAAATAATAATGTAGTCAATTGATCATTGAAAGTGATTAGTTGTACTTATAATACCTTGAGAGATGGTTAAAGGCAATTGCACGTACTAGAAAAAAAAGTTTGCCAATTTTTTTCATATGACTAGAATTCATGCATACTTTTTAGTTTAAAGTATTGTCTACAAAACCATCCAAATCATCGGTCTTATGTTTGATTGCAAATTGAATTCACTAGTTAAGGTAAGATCAGTCATGGTTAACTAATATTATACCAAAAATATGAAATCTTTGGGGTATTCTCATATCATATCCAGCAAGTATATTCCTAATGATATGAAAAAAATAATTCATGAATATCATCTAATATAAGGATTAAAACAAAATTCCAAATAAACTTTCATTGTTATACGAGAACATTGGTTATAACAGTTTTTCTAGTGATTGACATCAAATCGAGGGTTTTTATGATTTATGGAGTCTTATAAATCGTTAATCTTCGTAATGAGTTCAATCATAACAATGATCATAACTATAAAAATAAAAATTAAGTAAATAACCAAGTCAGATGTATACACAACTATATGAATTTTTACCTATGAATCAAAACAAATTGAGTTGTAATTACAACGGATTTTGACCCATGTTCGAAAATGACGTATTTGCGGAAACAACTGATTTGACATAGTGGGTCAAAATTCTTAAACTACAAAACCCTAACATCGGTGAACCCTAGTTTCATATTCCTCAAATAAAAAAAACATAAAATTTAACTATAATACTGTATATCGAACTTTTATTAACTAATAAATGAAACCTAAAGAATTTAAACAACTAAAACCTAATTTTCTATTTGGGTAATTTTTTTTGATTTTTTCACGTTAATATATATATATATATATATATATATATATATGATAGTTTTAATGAACGCATACTTCTTCTGAGTTTAAAAAACTATGTCAAAAAGTAGTAATCAGATTGATAGTTTTTGAAAATATGGTACTTTTAAAATTAAAAAAATAAAATAAAAACTATAAGAATAAATTTAAATATTTATATTTTATTAAAAATTAAAATAATAATTTGTTTTGTCACCTATCTAAAAATTTGAGAGTAAAAACTTAATATGACATCTATCTTAAAGTTTGAAAATAAAATAAAATATGACATATCCAGTAATGAAGAGACACATTATTGATTTTTACAAATATAAAATATCCATAAATCAACCAAGTACATGATATCATGGTTCTTTTACACATTCTATGGATATAGTTTGAAAAAAAATCAATTTAATTAATTAATCAATATCCGATCTAGTATTTGAATTATTCCTTTTACTTTGATAACGGAGGTCGGAAAAACACTTCCACGAATAAATTTTATTTACAACAGATTTCGCTTTACAGCTTCCAAAATTAGTTTGATTTATTTTCAATATTTTGAGAAGAGCCATGCTGAATTAAAGTACCATTCATTTTCAAACTCAATTATGGAGGTTTATAAAGAACTAGAATTTTGATTTTTTAGAGATTTCAATAGCACCATATGGTGGAATAACAAAAATGAGATAGAAGTTTGGAGGCTATAAATCATGGTTAGTCACCGCGGTTGGTCGTTTGTTTCAAAATTACCATTTATTTAATTTTTGTACGAAAACAGTCATTTTGTTTCACTAGTGGTCACTAGTGTTGGTTTTTTTTTTACATTTTTAGTCACCGCTAGTGACAATAATGTAAAGAAAACCAACAAAAATAACAATTTCGATACAAATATAACTTGAGTGGTAGTTTTGAAACAAGTAACAAACTTCAATGACTAACGAAGGTTCTTAGCCGAAGTTTCGATGTTTCACCTTTATTTTTGTTTTTTTTCCAGTCTATAACTAATTAAAAATAAATATTGAGTTATTAGTGTTATATTACCATGTTTTATAAAACGATTATTATTATTTTTAATTATTAGTTACATCATTTTATAAATATTTTTAAAAAATGTAGGAGTAACTAATAAATAGTTTTGTAAATTATCGAGATTCTAACAACTATCGTATCGGTTTTGGGATGGTTGTCAATAATGATTAATATTTTATACTTTTATATAAAACTTTTTTATTGAATCTGATTTTTTATCCATGTAATACATAAGATACAAAATATATAGTGGATAAGTGTCTCCATCTTGTTTCATTCTCATTTCCATTTTACTAGTAATACACATACAAAAGTGTGACTTGATCAATTACAATGAGCCTTTCTTAGCCACTCATGGTGAAAACGGCTAGGTGAATACTTTATTTTTAAATTTTATAAACTTTATTTATTTATAAATTTAAATTATAATCTTAGCAAGTGAAATCTTTTTATTCTTTATATATAGAAAATAAGAGTTTATATAAAAAATAAGATTGATCTTTATAACAAACGTTTTAAAAATGATTGTACAATATATATTTTTGTAAACTCGTACATGTTTTTTTGATGAAATTCGGCCAATGATCATAATAAACAAAATCTAATACAAATACATTAAATATTATTTATTTGGTATGTATAATTTTCAATTATACTTTTAAGTCAATTTTCTATTTATATTATTTAAAATTAATAGATTTTGACATATTCTATAATATTAGTTAAAGTACATAAAATAGATTTCCTTAAAATAAATATTATCCTATAAACTAACACGATTCATTATTTTCTTTATATATTAAGATAATATTTTAAAAATATTCTTTTAATGTAAATATTATCTTTTAAGGGTAAGAAATGACCATGTAACAAAGATAAAACCACTTTAAATGAATATCACAGAACATAAGGATGAATGAGAATATAAACAAACTTCAGAAATAAGTCAACGAAATATGGAATATGTAAATTCTGTCTATTTACACAGCTTATTTTCACAACCACTTAACACTTAATTACACAACCACTAAACACATAATTTTATAACCACTTTTAACAACATCTAAAAATTGTAATTTTTAACCTAATGTCACTTAATTACATAACATGAATTTGAAAAAAAAAAAATTATTTTATTTCTCAGCCAAAAGATATGGGTCAAACAGATGCCAACCCAAATATAAAAGAGAAAATAAAAATATTAAACTCACCAAACAGATTCAAAAAATGGAAGAAAAAAAACGAAGAACTCATTAAATATATCAAAGAATTTAAAAAATAAAATGATACTCTTACATAATAAGTTCAAAACTGGAAAAAGAAAAAGAATTTGCGACCAACAACATTCTTGCTTTGAATGATCAAATCATATAGGATTATTGTTGTCAATACATCCCTAATTGAGAAAATAACTACCCAAGATCGTCTAATCAGATATAAGGAATATATTCTTAAAATACTAAAAGAAGAAATTGGTATATATAGTTTATATAGCGCATTAACACTCCCTATATTACAACTTTCGTGGGTAGTTAAATAAAAGTCCTAATCCGGTTGAAACAACGAAAAATAAAAGTAAAAAATAAACCACATATTGACATAAAATTCATAAAAAACAATGAATGTTAAAAAAATACTAAAAACGACAAGGAGAAACAAAAGTTCCAAGAGTTGTAGAAGCTTCTACTGCTGCATTGAAAAAAAAGACAAAAAAATTAATATTACAAGAATATGACAAACACATGTTCATTTTGAAAAAGAAATAAGCAATTGAGTTTGTTAAAGATCCTTATGTATGGTCATTTCCATCAAGAAAACTGTATGTTCAATTCAAAAATATGTTGGAGATTACAAATTAGGATGAACTAGACTACAAGGTAATTTTGCACTCTAAAATCCTATTTACGCATCCAAGTTATTCTTATTTACATACCTATTTTACTCTTAATTTGTAACTAATTATTTTTGTACTTTCACAACCAGATTGTGCGTAATTTACACATCCAGTCAACATTTGGTATTTTCACAACTAATTAACACCTAATTTTGCACTTTTTTGTTATATATGCCATTGATGCATATATATTCATCAGATGGGAAGATCTTAATAATATGGTCAATATTTCATAATTTTATAAAATAGATCTATCAAATTGGAAAAAAATGAATCTACATATGAGGTCATGCATTGGTAATTAAATTTATTATGTTAGAAAAAAGTTTTGATTCGTTATTCTTTACTATTAATTTGATTGTCTATATCTTATTATAAACAGCACTACAAAATAGTTTTGATGTTGCCCAAATGATTGATGATATCTACAAGATGAGACATAAAGAAATATGATATATCATCGTTCAAATATGGACAAGAATAAAGTAAAATGGATCGAATAATTGGATATTATGTATATTTGATTTAGAATAATACATTATATACAACTACAACTTTACGTTGCATGGTAAAACTGACCCGACGTCGAAGCCGACTAGATAATTGGTAAGGATTATAAGAATATAACATTATTTGATTTATATTTTCTTAAACATTATAAACTAATTGTGCCAATTTTATTTTGGAGTATATATACTTTATCAATATGGAGCTTATGATAGAATATCCACCAATAAAATTTAAAAACCCGTTAGATATTCCATAACATAAACTTGATTTTGTTGTTCATGTGCGTGTGTGCGAGGTGCTTCATTGAAAATGGAAAAATATCCAAAATATTTAAACCAAATATTCTGACAGTAAAAGAGCTGAACTGTTTGCTTTATTTCTCAACCATAAAGATACAATATCATATTGGTAGATGCTTGTATGTTACATTCACAATTATGTTTTATTTGTAAAGATTATATGTCTTTAAACTATTTTTTTGTTTGAAATAGTAATTTTCTTTTATCATCTCCTTATATATTGTTATTTCATAGCTACAACTATTTGTAAGATAATTACAATTGTATTTTACATAACCATATATAACGTAATTTCGTAATCATTTTACACAACTACTTATAACATAGTTCCACAACCAATTAACACATAATTTTGCACCTAAAATTATCCTTGTATTTTTAAAAATAACTTTCCTTTTCCGTAACTTATTATAATGTAATTACGCAACATAATACCACTGTCTAATTTCATCATTTAGGATTTTAGCAACCAAACAACACATAATTACGCAAACACTATCAAAAAGTAAAAATCCAGAAGTATGGTTTTCCAAAATCACTATTTTTCATATAATTGTCAAAGAATCCTAGTTCGGAGCATCCATGACTCATCAATCAGTGGTACTTGATTGAAGTGGATAGTGGAGCTAAGGAACAGAAGCATCAGAGCGGCAGGCCCAAACGGAACGCGATGGTGGTACGCGATGGTGGTAATATTCTCGGAGGTCGAACATGATGAACCAACAGTCATGCTCAAGGTGAATGATCTACTATATACATCATAGTTCGGAGCATCCATGACTCATCAATCGATGCTCAAGGTGAATGATCTACTACATACATCATAGTTCGGAGCATCCATGACTCATCAATCGGCGGTACTTGATTGGAGTGGATAGTGGAGCTAAGGAACATGCGCATATACATCCTAGTTCTATACATCCTAGTTCGGAACATCCATGAGTCATCAAGTGGTTGCACTTGATTGGAGTGGATAGTGGAGCTAAGGAACATGCGCATGATGGTCGAGTGAGTAGATAGATCCGCTGGAAAAAGCTCTATTGCTCATGTGAAGCAACTTCTGATTAGAGTGAGCGGGTGAAAGTCAATTGAGAGGAGGCTAATGCGGTACTTTGTTCGAGAGGAGGATTTGTTAGGGTGGCGACCAAAGTCCCACATCCCACATCGGTTAAACATGGGAAGGATCAGTGGTATATAAGTAAGAACATACCTTAACTAGTATGAGGCTTTTTGGTAGTGGACCAAATGCAAAGCCGTGAGAAAAATCTTAATAATAAGGTAGATGAATTTTTTAATATTTTATAATTTTAATTAACTATTAATTTTGAATATTTTATAATTTTAATTAACTATTAATTTTGATTTCATTCAATTATAAAATATTAATTAACTATTAATTTTGATTTCATTCAATTATGTGAACAATATAAATAACACCAACAAAAATATCATTGAAAACTATATCATTATTGTGGTAATATATCGTAGGTATCCAAGATTTCATCAAACATCAATTTATATATATGAATTATTTTTATTTGAGAATGTTTTTTAATACATTATAATTTTTTTTATAAAACATTTTCATAATAATTATTTTAATTAATAAATAAAAAATAAAAAGCTTAAATTACTTAATTGAAACATTAATGTTTATTTTAGAAATTTAATTATCTTAATACAAGCTTAGATAGAATTTAATTCTCCGCAATTAATAGATTTATATAGATATAGTTAAGACATTGCTAATGATTAAAAGATTCGTGTAGTTAAAATAATTGAATAATTATTATACTCTTCTGGTCTGTGATCTCCCAAATATTTTATTAACACTATCCGAATTCATAATTCCCATAGAATTGGAGTGACAAAATTTGAGCTCATTTAATAGTAACTAAAAGATTCCGACCTCATAATTATAATTAATCGGAGTGACAAAATTTGAGCTCATTTAATAGTAACTAGAAGATTCGACTTTATAATTCAGGTAGAATTGGAGTGACAATTTGAGTTCATTTAATAGTAATTAAAAGGTTCAAATAGTAAATAGTTAATAGTTGAAAAAGTAAGATACTTTTCTAACCAGGTGTTTGTCTATTTATTTCTATTTCTGCTTCGCGCTCCTTGTCTCTTTTTTTTCTCCTTATTTCTGCGCTTAGTCTTCTCTTTTTCTCTCTGCATCGCCGATTGATCATCTTCAACTTCTTCTACTTCAGTTTCTTACTACTTCATTTTTTTTTCACTTTTCTTCTAGAGATTCCACGTAGTTAGCAGGTATGATCTTATTTCTCAGTTCATTTGTTTTTCTTTCATGCTATATTTACGTGCTATCTATAATGTGAGCTGTGATTTCTTGATAACTTAGTGTTTTACTGAAAACTTAGATTTCGTTTGTTTCGCTTTTGAGATAGTCTTTGATTTGTTTTGTTTGTATGAAGGAAGCGTAAACTTTCAAAGATTTGTGAAAAAGGCAGAATATGTGGACTTGTAAAGTTGCTCTCACTGTTGCAATCTCAGTTTTAGCTATGTTGATAGCTATTACTGCTTGGATGGATTTGCGGCACACTTTTCCAAGTGGATGCGCCATGACGACGATGTATCCCGATTATATTCCGATTCCGTTTCGAGGAGAGGAATCTAATGCGGGATATCAGCTCTATCTTTATCATGAAAATGTGACGAAGAGGCCTAACCTTAAGAGCCTTAGAGGAGTTCCTGTTCTTTTCATTCCTGGAAGCGGTGGTAGCTACAAACAGGCAATAACATAATATTTTTGTTGTTTGTAGTGATCTTGCATAGTTACTTTTTTAAATTAAAAGTAATTTATTATGTTTTTGTGACCGCAGGTTCGTTCTATAGCTGTTGAATCTGAGAAGGCATTTAAAGAAGGCCCTCTTGATGAGGAATTATCTGGTTTTGGGTTACCTAGCAGCTATAGGAACAAGCTAGAGTGGTTTACGGTGGATCTTAAAGACGAACCCTCAGCGTTTGATTCACAAATACTACTAGCGCATACCGATTTTGTTGTGAAATCTATTCACAGGGTATGCCTTATTCTTGCCACTTTTTCGTTTTACTAAACATAGAAGTCTTGTTGGTTCTCTAACTGCTTAAGGTTAGCTTCACTAACTTAAATTTGTTATCGGCCCAAGGTTTTGTAAAAATGCTCACTATTATTTATCAAATGTATCCTTGTCTTGGACCTCAGTTTGGTTAGCTTCGTTGGTTTGGACCTCATATTGGTTGGCTTCACTAACTTAAATTAGTTATCGGCCCCAGGTTTTGATTCAATTAATCGTATATATAGAAAAGTCGCAGAGCACAAATTATTTGGTTTGATCTCTTTCATTATATACAACCATGCACAAATTATACAGATTCTCGATCAATACAAAGAGTATCGTGATGCAAGAGAAAATGGAGGCGCTGCGTCATCTCGGAATCTGCCAACTAGTGTTATATTGGTTGGACATTCTGTTGGTGGTTTTGTTGCCAGAGCTGCTGTTATCCACCCTCACTTAAGGAAGTCAACTGTTGCAACTATTATTACACTTTCAAGTCCCCACCAGTGAGCTTTATACCTTCGCTAATCTCCACTTTTGAATTTCACAAAAATGGATACATTCCTATGTTATATAAATTTCATCCAGGTCACCGCCACTGCCATTGCAACCATCCATGGGTTACTTGTATTACAGAATAAATGAGGAATGGAGAAAAGGGTATGAGAATGTAACAACGCAGGCAGGACTTTACGTGGCTGATCCATTACTCTCCCGTGTAGTCGTGATCTCCATTTCTGGTGGTTCAAGTGATTACCAGGTATATACAATTTAAAGATTTTTATAGCCAACATAAGGGAGGCTTTATAATTACTAAACCAAATCCAATTATTCCATACCAGTATTTTACTGCGGTAGTCATTATCTTGCTTTGAAGACGAATAATGTCATGAAGGATTGTGTTCATTGTGATTAGTCTGAAGTGTGAGACCAGTCTTTTGTTTGTAGTGTTTCAGTCTTAAGCATTTAATACTTTCAACCCATTGTATACAATTTTTAAGATTGCTGTATTACTAGTTTTTTCAAAGATTGAGAATGATATATGCTATTTCTCTTAATCTTCTCCATTTAATAAAAAAGATCTTCAGTGTTGCCTTGAAATTTTTACATGTTAAATTTTTGTCATTTTGAACTTAGGTACGATCGAGGATACAGTCACTCGATGGTATTATACCAACAACGCATGGTTTCTTGATAGGTAGTAAAGGCATGAAAAATGTGTGGATGTCGATGGAACATACAACTATTATGTGGTGTAATCAACTTGTGAAGCAAGTAAGTCGAATATCTTTTTAGGTCCTGCCAAATTGAGCTAAATGGCACTGAAGTTATTTATCCGGTGGTGTAGGTGTCACATACGCTTCTGAGTTTGGTAGATCCAAAAACAGGTCAACCTTTTGATGCTACCCAAAAACGACTTACTGTATTTACGAAGATGTTTCGTAGTGGGGTAGCTCAGAGTTCTGATTGGGCTACACCTTCACAGCTATCTTCAGTATTTACCTTGATTTCTACTAAGGATGCTAAAGATGTTGCCGGTATCGTCCACATTCACCATTTATGAATTTTTATTGTATAAATTGTGGGATTTTGTTTCTTTGAGTATATTGGTCATGAAGTTTTTGTAATATCCAATTTTCTATTGTCTGCAAAAGTAATGGTTAAAATCAAAGCAAAATTTAATTTTTATGATTTTTTTGGATATTGGAAAACATTTTATTTTAGGCCTTTTACCAGGTTCGGGCGAACCTCCACCAGCCATTTCAGTGGGAGTTGGCGAGTTCTTTGTTCCAAAGAATGGCGAAAGAGAGTTCTCTCCTCTGTCTATGCTTTTATCTTTCTTTTCAGAGGAGGTTCTTACTTATTTCTAATATTGTTAGATAAAACGAATTTGTATGTCAGATTAGTGACTTTATTTAAATGTTGTACAGGAAGTACTCTTGAAAGAAGGCCACCCTCGAGCATTAAATCTATCTTTTGGGATGGGGTTAGGGCTTTTGCCAGTTAGTCTCTCATTGAATACCGTCCGTTGTCTTAATAAAAGTAGTAAGTATTCAAACCAGCTCATAGTATATAAATTTATGAGAACGAGGTTTAAATTAAATTGGTAAAATAAGTGATATGTAAATTAATTCGGTACGAGAAAAGTGTAGCTTTTCGACAAGGGTGTCTCAATAAAAACTAAATTTGTTCTTGTACATTCCTCATGGTCTGTGATATAAAATCTAAGAAACTACTTGATCAAGAAACATGCCCAGTTTATCTAGATTCTCACATGATAACATAACTCAATTCTTAATATAGTTTTATCTCGTACGTTGTGTCACTACATCAGCAATATTTCTATACTAAGTGCAGTTTAGCTGACATGATTATATAGCTTTCTCTACTTTGTATAGTTTGGTTTTTCTTCTGTTTTCAACTTATTAAATCCCTGCGTAAGAATAAAATGAAGTAGAGTTCTGGAATATGTAATAATGTTGGCAAGCACCAATATGTGAGCTTGGGATGATACACGGTTCATAATGGCCATAATATGAAATAACTGAGAACAATATGTTACTCTTTAACAAAGAACCCTCTTCTACTAATCTGTGCAGAAGAAGTTTCCTCTGTATTTTTGGCTGATTCTAGCCAAAACACCTCTTCGTTGTAGATCCTGACGAGGCCATGCTCTGATTAATCACTGTTATAGTTTGAAACTGTCTATTGGTTAAAGTATAAACCGCTTGTTATTGATTTTGAAGAGGAATTGCTTTGAATAATCAAATTATCCATAGTTTACGTTCATACTAGTTTCATCAGCTAACACAGCATTTACTTGTTACTATAGGGCTTTCCGAACCGCGTTTTTCTCCACCGATAGCTCTAGCGTGGGATCCAACATCAGGGCTTCATATATTCCCTAATATATATAATGGAACTCTCGTTGTTGACAGCTACCCAGCACTTTGGAGTCACACTCCAGGAACTGAGACAACCAGTGTCATACTACTCGTATAATTTCATTAACATAAGTAGTTCTCATATTTGATAGTATTAGTGGATATAAAACTCAGCAATTCCTCTTTGTGTGTTCTTTTGCAGGTTGACCCACGTTGTTCATATCAGACCAGCATTAGAGTTTCTTTCACTGCAACAGCTAGCAGATTTATGCTTCTGTATGTTTTTCAGGTGACAAGTTTGACATCTTTTATATGGTAGAATCTGTAGTTTAATTTCCTTCAACCCACCATTTCTGTGTTACCGATTAAATCACCACTTTTGTGACTTTGGGATTGTATTTATTTGATTCGAAATTATATTTTTTTTGTGGAATTCGCAGATACCTGGTTTATCTATTGCTGCTATATTTTTTGCTCTCATGCGGCAAGCGAGTGAAAGAAATCATAGAAGGAATGTACCGTCCATGTTAACTGCCTTGCAGTACAACATAAGACTAAGAGTGCCACTTCTATTGCTAATCATCGTTCTACCCATACTTGTTTCATTCTTAATGTCTCAACCAGTACCTCCAGTTCTAAGTTTCACAGGAATGTCACTGATTTGCTATGCTTTCGCAAATGGTTTGACTGTTCTGTTGATATTGATTTCCCATCTGTTCTTCTACTTGGGTGCTCGTGTGCACATATTAATTAAGGCAAGGTTGGTACTTCTTTTTTTTAATAGCCAGTTTTTGCGTTTATTTAATCCCACCAGGAAATGTGTATTTTGATTGATATTATTAAAAAGTATATAAGGAGAAAACGATAGACCTTGCTAACCAAGCGTGATTGGCTGGTTCAACTTGGAATAATATCATGTATGCATGCTATGCTCTTCAATTTTTATTTTCCAAAAATGTTGAATTGTTTCACTAATTGCTGAAAACTATGTTATTATAATAAGCAGATGGCCGTTGTGGGACTCAAATCGTCTTTCCAGAACTTTTTCCTCGAGGGTGAGCTCTTATATCTAAGACCTGGTTATCTGAATTTATTGAATTAATCATTTAGTGCTATATTGATACAAGGCATAAGTAAACTACGGAATGTGAAACCGTTGAGTTTTCTGACTCTTAATATATTTACTCACTGAGATCTAGTGTATATAGAATGTTTTGCTGGAGTTCTATTTTGGTTATTGGCGGTTAAGTTATGTTAGGTTTTCATCATCAAGATGTAGAAACTAATTGAGTAGTCCTTCAGGGATCCTTTTTTTTTTGTTTTGGTCTTCCCAACCACCAAACCAAGTCCATCTCCCACTCTAGGTAAAACATGGTGATACAAGTCCTTTATGTGGTTAGCATAGCCAATGTAATCGGTGTTTATTTGGTTCTATAAACACTGGCCAAGAGTTTATAGAGCGTCAGTATCATTATTATCACCGTTTATGGCAAGAGCCGGGATGTTTGTTGGATGCTTTCTGGAAGATGCACCAAAGCGATCCCGAGAAGCCTTTAGAATTTGAAATTCCGAGACTATAATAAGATGGGACCGAAACATCAAAGATCAAAATTGAATTTAGTTGGGTAATTGATGTTAGCCATCGACAAGCAAATTGATACACATCTACCTCTATTTTGTATGGCAAAACAGGTCACATGGATATGGAGAGACAATACATATCTCATGATAGCACTTCCAGTCTGCTTAATTCATCCAGCTTGGGGATTAGTCATTAGTCTCTTGGCTCATGTTTACCGGTGTCACAATTCTATGTGCAGGTAACATCTAACCCAGATCCTATTTCAACATTGTTTCACAATAATATTAGTTGCTTGTTTCGTTTTGTTGGGTGTCAGTATTTTGATGGTGATTTATTAGTTGCTTGTTTCTTTTTTGTCAACACCTCCAGTAATCTAAACACCCGAGAAGAATCTATTGGTGACACACAAGTGGAGACATTCCATCACAGGCATGGCATGCTTGTACTCCATCTTGCTGCAACGGCTATGCTTGTTCCCTCACTTATAGCTTCGTGGGAGGTACGAAAAAAGTATTGTTTCTCCTCTTTACTAACAAAAGATATTGATATTTTCCGTATTTTTTTGCAGAGAATAGGGGGGCCCTACAACCTTTTGCGTTGCATAGACTCTCTTGTCTGTATCGGTATAATCCTCGCCGGAGTCTTAGGCTCAAACCCCTGGTTAGGTTTACCGGCTCTTTATGCTTCAGCTGGAAGCCTTTCCTACTTCTGGGGCTTGAGTTTAGCTCCGTACTTGATATTTTACGTCATGGCGGCTACGGGATACATACTGGGTATTGTGAGGATGGTGGAGGGAAGAAAAGGAGCTCCGCGGCGTGCCCGAATTCATATTGATTAATCAGCTGTAGACTTATTCACAGATACTAATCAGCTGTAGACGTGGATCTCGAAATAGAATTCTTAAGTTTACCTACCGTAACGTTGGATCACCCATTACTAAGTTTCAACGTTCTATTGTATAGATCATTTTCTCAAGTTCACTACTTAATATGCCACCAATGATATGATTGTCCGGAAAGTGTCTTTCGATGACACCAGAGAGAGTTTAATCATCACAATATCACAAAAATAATTCAACTTTGGAATCTAGTTTCACAATATTTTTTAACAATTATTTTGTGCAACATAAACATCTGAATATTAGTTCAACCTTTATTAACCTCAATTGATAATGGGTTTATAAAAAAAAACAATTGTTAGGACGTACACATGGTTTTCATAGAAAACTATTCATCTAGTTTTATTATCCTACTTGTCGATATTTATTACAATCCGATTTGACTAAGAATGTCATATTATTTTCTCACTGTAAAACTTACAGATTAGATTTATTTCTAAATAAAACTCACCCTTCCATATGTTGAATAATGTCACTTTGATGCAAATTAATTTTTTCATTGTCACTTTGATGCAGATTTATTTCACTGTCAAATTTATAGATTAGATTTTTTCTTAGTTAGTATTGCACCCAATAATTAAAAAGTAATCACTTATCTAAATACGGTTTTAAATTATTACTTCACCAAATAATTTTAAGTCGTCAAGTCATTTTTCTTTCTAAAATTGTATTTTGTATTTATTTATCATCGCCTTTATTTCATTTCATTTCTTTTCTTTATAATTTTTTCTTGTTCTTTTATTATTATTACTATCATTATTATTCGTATCTATATATATAAAAACGTCTATCTCTTAATACTTATTTCATAACTACTTGTTTACTCATTATAACATTTAAAATTTCAAGTAGGTTTAGTTAGCATATTTATCAAGCAAATCTAGTGATTTTGTTCAATTTTATACTTCACTTCCCTGTATATAAAACTAGCGAGAATCGTGTTTAATTACATGGACAAAAAAATTAAGAACAGAATAAAAAGATTAAATGATCCGATTAAGGATAGATTGAATCTATGTTGGTTCGTATGAAGATGGTTGTCAACAGTTTAGGATGACCGAAAAATTGGACTAATAACGAGATCGGAATCGAAAACCGAGAATCAGACCGAACTCTAATTCTAACGATTCCGTATGCAGTATATTTTAAAAATCATGACGGTTAAGGAACTAAATTATCAAAATCGGTTCGGATTTAAATCGATAAAATCGATAAAACTAATTTGGAACGGAACCGATAAAATCAGTAAACCGATCGAACCAATACGAAACTGAATCGTTAAAATTGTTAAATTGGCAGAACCGATAAAAAATCAAACCAATAAAATCGGTTATTTTATTATTATTATTATTATTTATTATTATATATTTTATAGCTAATATTAATAGTTAATTATATTTCTTTATAAAAATCAAAATTAGCTTTTAAAATATAATTTTTATATAATTTATTTAAATAAAAAAATTGAAAATCAAATTATAATTAGATTTTTTTAAAAGGGACCAGACCAGACCGAACCAAGCCCAGACCGAACCAAACTAAGCCGGACCGAACTGAACCGGAACCAGAACCGAACCGTAAACTTAACGGTTCGGTCCGGTTCTGAAAAATAGAACAAAAAACTTAGCGGTTCGGTCTGTTTCTGTCAAAACCTGGACCAAACCGAACCGATAACAACCATAGTCTTGTAGAAAAAGATAAACAAAAGAAAAACGACTAAATAAACAAAAAGACGACTAGAGTTTATTATTGAGAAAGAGTACAAATTACATAGATTATAAAGCTCTTATTTATAGACAAACTATATGTGCTAATGGACCAAGAACTTATATCTATAACATCCTATCTCAAACTCGTAATGTTTATTCTTGCATTGCGAGTTTGTTCCACAAAATAAAAACCAAAATTGCAGCAAAATGAAACACCAAACTTTAAAACCATAATCGAAAGCCAAAATCAAAACAAACTCCAAAATCAAACGAATCCTAACTAAATCTATACAAAATCCGAATCCAAACGAATAACGAAATCTAAACACCAAACAAATCAAAACTAATCCAAACGACATACGTCGATCTAAGAAAGCTTCATACATAATCCAAATGTCAAACAAAATCTAAACACCAAAACAAAATCAAAAGGATAAACATTGATCAAAGCAAAAGTCAAACAAAATCATAACACCAAACAAAATCCAAACGAAATCTCAACGCCAAATACCCGAACAAAATCCAAACAAAATCTGAATGCCAAATTCAAATACCAAATCCAAATGCAAAACTAAATTCAATACTAACTCCAAATACCAAATCTAAATTCAAATTTAGTTTCCAATCAAAATCAAAATCGAATGTACGATCTTACCAACAAAAATATGCAATGTTCTAGTAGTGATGTCTCCTGAACCGTAACACATAATCATAATCCAACTGATCTTATTGAAGGATTATACACCGTTTACCTCTCAATTAAGTCTGTTGATTATGGATGCACACACCAGATCCAAAAACCAAACATTTTTATTTTTTTTCTCTTCTGGCGGACAGCTAAAACAATTGCCCGCCGAAACAAAGGAAGACACAAAACTTTAAGATTTAAACGTACACTCTGATACCATGTAAAAAACGATAAACAAAGAAAAGGACTAAAGAAGTAAAAAAGACGACTAGGGTTTATTATTTCGAAAGAGTACAAATTACATAGATGATAAAACTCTTATTAATCGAAAAATTATATGGGCTAATGGGCATAGGACTTATATCTCTAACAAGTCTTAAGGGGTTAAACAAAATTTCCTTCAATATATATATTATGGTAGTATGCCATGCTTTATTGCGAATCTCTTTGGTTAAAAGTAAAAATACATATAATTCGTTCATGGACTATCGACTTTAATAACAAATAGTTTTTGAATTTTTAAATATCCGGTGGTAGATCATGAACTATCAAGTTTACATAAAATTAATTTCCCTCATCTGTGGATCATTGTAAAGCTGCCATGTGACACCATACTCAAGAGAAACTTGTATAATCAACGGTCCTTTGACTTTAGCCTTGACTACATTTGAACTTCTACCTACCATTGGTGATACAAGTTTCTGTTGAGTATGATGTCACGTGACAACTTTACATTAATCCGTAGATGTGAGGACTAACTTTATCCAAACTAGATAGTCTAAAAACTACCATTGAACTTTCAAAAATCCAAAAACTATTTGTTACTAAAATCGATAGTCCAAAAATGAGTTACTGCGTGATCACTTGAAATTATGTTTCATATATGAAAATTATTCTATATTGATTTGTTCCTCTATATCTCACAAAGTTACATAATTTTCCTCAGCTTAGTGCACAATCATAAGTATTTTCGCATGTGAACAAGATCTTCCTCACCTTTTTAAATTACGTACATCTCTACTGAAAAAACACTATCAAATTGTTAGTATAATGCACATATGATATTAGTTTACCTTAAACCCATATATATTTATGGTTTTTTGAAACTTCACAAACTTATTTAATGTTTCTTTTATTAATATGTGTGGTCTTATCCGTTATAATTTGCATGTATGTCAAATTTTTAATTCTTTTTTTTTACATTTGTAATCTTATTTTTTGAAATCTCATTTATATGATCTTACACACTAGTATTTATGTGTTCAAATCTTATAAATGATTTTATACTTTCTAGGATTGTCATTTTTCACATCATCTACCATACACATATCTTATATCACCATCTTAATATTTATATAAAAACACATGTACTATATGATAGTTATTCGTCTTTGGAATGATATATGCCAACTTTTTACGGCTATTTTCAATTTTTTCAGCTTTCTCGTGCATTATATTAATGTTTTTAAGCTTAAGTTTCTCAAATGATTATGCTACTTGTTTTTTATATTAATCTTTATTATTATCTTTTAATTTTAAAAATTTATGCAATTACCTATGCTAGTAAGTAAAATATGCATGTATATATTTATATTTTAAGACTCATCATCAAATTCAGTGATTAAAAAAACAATGAATGTTACCTTTTACTGAAAATAAAATAAAATTCGATGTGAATTATCTGAACATAATATCTAATCTTTGGCTATTGCCGCTTAGAGCTTATGTCGATATGAAAATATCAAATGGTGGTATAATCAGATAAAAAATCAAAATTTATATCAGGAAATTACCTTTCACTATAATTGATTTAAAATTCGAAGTGAACTTTAACTCAAATTATTATAATCTCTGTCTATTACTGCTTAGAGCTTATGTCGATGTAAATCCTAGAATACCATGCCTCTTCGAGTTTTATCTTCTATTTGTGAATCTGAAATGATGACATATGAGATAAATCAAGTCGGACTCTAGATTGAAAACCTTAACATTAAAAAGAAAGTTTCAAAACAGGAAAGTTACCTTTTACTGAAATTGAAATCAAATTCAAAGTGAATCAAACTAAAGTATATCTAATATTTGTCTATTTCATGTTGATGAAATCCCTAGTGTACGCCTCTACAAGCTTCATATTCAATTATCATATTGATGAATCGTACAGATGTTTCATTAATAACACATTTAAAAAGTATATTTTATTATTTTAGTGTGGGTTAATTTTTTGTTAATAACACATTTAAAAAGTATATTTTATTATTTTTGGTTAACCTCTATGTATAGTGTTGATTAAATCGTACAGATGAGTCCGTCGTTTGTAAAATATTCATACTATGTATAGTCATATTCTGTACGATACCTCTAGTTTTCCACGTCCATAAAAAAACATATTATATACTTGCATCTATTATTATTATAACAAATGCTACGTTTGTTTGAATACTGTCAGTAATAAAACTTATATTTAACTAAATTACTAAACATTTATTTATAAATGAAACCAGTTTAATTTTTACATATAAAATAAAACATAAGAGAATTCAATAAAAATATACTGTTAAAGAGAGGTTATGAGTTACTAAAAGGACATAACACAACCGAATGTATTGTGTCATGATGGATTCTCATCTCTTCGCGTTTTGGGACGATAACAACGTCTCGTTAGCTACATTATCCTTTTATAAATTATAAGGTTTTTTTTTCAAATTTTTTTCGGTCAAAATAATGATCCAATCTGCGTCCATTTTGAACTTCTCAAGTAACGTATAATATTTTTTTGCAAATTCTAAATCTTTTACCCATAAAAAACATCATAACTCGCGATGGTTTTAACAAAATATACCAATTTCTAAATGTAGCATTTTAGAACTCACATTCCTTATATATTCCTTATATGAACATTTCTTCGAATAATTTTTGTGTATAATCAATCAACCCTATTTTGACACACACGAAAAATTCAGTTGAAAGTAACGGTACAAAGTGCTAACCCATGGTTACACATTTCCATGACCATAGTGGCAGTTTCACTCAACTTACTGATTTCTACAAACACAAACACAACTTTCTCGTGAAACTCATCTCGACTATAAGTTGGAGTCAATGTTGACCGACTAATCAAGTTTTCTTCACGCATATTATCGAACAATGTACATGCATCGTAAAAATTCAAAAGTTTGAGTACACATTTAACAAGATGTCGTTGAGAAATGTATCAGTTTCAAAAACCTGAAAATTTAGTTTCTTGTAGTAAAAAACATTTTTTTAAGACCAGCTACAACCATCAATGAGATATTACTACAAATTACTTTAGTAAATTCTCAAAAAGAATTCTTTTCACATGTATCAAACATAGATCATGAATAACATCATTAGTAAAAGCGGTATCTTTATCTACCCCATGTGGGAAATCCGATAACCGGATCGCCATTGGTTGGAACTTTGAATAAGTTCTCAGGTAACAAGGCTGATACTTTAAAAGCAACAACGTCATGACGTGTCTGGTTAAAAATCGATCTATTCTTGTCTTTAGTGACGGTCACGACGAGCTCTCTCTTTCGTAACCTCAAAAATTTTCACCAAGAAATAATCATCATCGTAATCATCGTATACTAGTTCATCAAATATGTCATTGATTGAAGGCATGATTTATCATGTATACACGTAGCAGGACAACTTGACTATAATATGAATCTGATCCAGTTTTAATAAAATAAATTGATGGATAGACGAAACCATGATCTAGGTTTTTAAGAACACACAAGTGTGTAGACAAAGAACACATAGTTTCGTAGACAAAAGTCTGATTTTCTTATTTTAATAAAATAATTATCTAACATTATGGTATGCAATTATTTATGTAGGAGACATCCATAAACCCTAAATAAATATTCTAAAAAATAAAAATAAAGATATTAACAGAAAATCTAATCAAATCTGAATGCAATCATATTTGATTTTCTAAAAATAATAACTCCTTAAGATATTAAATATTAGGCATTCACAACTATATCAATCCGTCATGCGCGCTTTGACACTAAAATTAAATTAAGTTATAAAGCTACTACATAAGAGAGTTAGTTTTTTTGCCAACTAGGCTTTGGACTTGGGAAAATATTTCTTCTAGTGATTTGTACCTTTGCAATGGAAATAAGGAAATACCTTACCTTTTACCTTATAGAGTCTCCTCGTTTCTTGTTGGATCCTGAAAGTTCCATGCATCTCCAATAAATGAGTTATTCCTCTTGTTCTGAGACTCACTTTTAATGATATTAACCATATTTCCCCCCAAAGTCCCTTGCTTTCAATATTTTTCTTCATCGTTGACTAGATTTACAATAAAAGTGGTCGTGTCTCACTTGTTTGTTAAGAAGTTATAGGTTCTCTCGAGGATTATGAATTTAATAGGGACAAACATGAAAAATAATGATCATTCCATCAGTCTTAATCAGCTTAATATTTAGTGTCTTAAGTTTCCCATTGATAAGGAAGAATAAAAGACAAGGAGAAAATTGTAAATGAGAAGTATGATAGGAGAAAATTGTAAAGAAGAAGTATGATAGGAGGAAAATGTAAAGAGGAAATTGTGTTAGGGGAAAATTGTATAAACTATCAAAGAAATAACTAGAATAAGAAGAAGATAAGATGTAGGGACCAAAAATGTAATAAATGGGAATTAAAGCGTGTGGGCCCCGTAATTGTACTATAAAAGGACCACACACACTTCACAGATCCCAAGACGAATATAATATTACTTTCTCTCTCTACTTAAGCTAAACTCCCACTTTCTCTCTTTAAACATCTCCTAAACAAAGTAATTCAACCTATATCGACACTAAGAGATTCTTGTATCACAAAATCACCCCCCGGATATTCTTTAAACTCTTTAGTGGCGCCGTCTGTGGGAAACGAAGATCGTTCTGACGATAATCGCTTCCTGGAAATAGTTCAGAGGAAAACTATGAAAGAGCAAGGGGACGATTTTGTCAACAATTGCGAGGAGAACCTAGTGGGTTATATTGCTACAAGGTTATGCCGTTTGGCTTAAAGAATGCAGGGGCAACTTATCAACGCTTGGTCAATAAAACCTTTGAGGAACAAATGGGACGGAACGTGGAAGTCTATATCGACGATATGCTAGTCAAAAGTTCGTGGGACGAAGATCATTTTGCCGACCTAGAGGAGACTTTTAACAATTTAAGCAAGGTCAACTTGAAGCTCAATCCGGACAAGTGCATTTTTGGGGTGAGGTCGGGAAAATTTCTTGGTTACATGATCAGTAAAAAAGGTATCGAGGCCGATCCAGAACAGATAAAAGCTTTGGTCACCATGACTCCCCCTCGGAATATCAAAGAAGTCCAAGTTCTGACAGGGAGATTGGCCGCTCTGAATCGATTTATTTCTCGGTCTTCGGATAAATGTGCACCCTTCTTCAACGTATTACAAAATGCAAAACAATTTAATTGGACCGAAGAATGTTCAACTGCTTTTCGCCGAATCCAAGAATGTTTGACGTCCCCTGAGGTGTTGTCTAAACCATTGGTAGGGGAGAGATTAATTGTCTATGTAGCAGTGTCAGATTGTGCGGTCAGTGCTGTTCTACTTCGCGAAGAAGAATCTCTTCTAAAACCTATCTATTATGTCAGTAAAAGTTTTCTGGATGTGGAGAAGCGATATCTTAAGTTGGAGAAGGTAGCGTTGGCTTTGGTAACGGCTGCTCGAAAGATGAGAACTTACTTCCAGGCACATCCTATAATCGTTCGGACAACTTTTCCCCTAAAGGGTTTATTACAGAGGTCTGATATCTCTGGGAGGATGACTAAATGGTCGGTAGAACTAGGAGATTTCGACATAGCATCTGAACCTTGAACGACGATAAAAGCCCAAGTTTTAGCCGATTTTTTGGTCGAATTCCATTCGGAGAGAGATGATGAAGAGGTCGTTGACCATTTTGGTGAAACAGAATGGTTGGTACAGAAAGATGGGGGGTCGAACATTTCTGGAAGTGGGGCGGGCGTCGAATTGGTTTCTCTAGAATGGATAGCTATGTTCCAAGCTATTCGGTTCGGTTTTAAGGTCACTAACAATGAGGCGGAATATGAACCTGCATTAGCGGGTTTGCGTTTAGCTCGGATATTTGTAGCTAAAAAGGTTAAATTAATCAGCGATTCACAGTTAGTAATAAACCAAGCTTTGGGAGAGCCTGAGGCCAGAAAAGATAAGCTGATACAGTATTTGAAAGCATTAAAGGGTTTAGTATCTGAGTTTCAGGAAGTTAAGTATGAACATGTTCGGAGGGAGGAAAATGTTGTCCCAGATTCTTTGGCCTCAGCCTCGCGAGCGGAGGGATACCCATGGGTTTTGATTCAGGAACGTCCCTTAATTACCATTGACGCGGAGCACACGGTGAACGTTGACGAGAAGAGCAATGTGATCACAGACGATTGGAGATCAGCCATTATTGCCTTCCTAGAAAATGATACTTTGCCTGTCGGAAAGTACGAGGCTAGGAAAATCAGGTTAAAATCTCATGGGTATATCATGTTGGGAGGCGTGCTGTATAAGAAATCTTTGAGTCGACCATTACTAAGGTGTCTAAGCAAGGATGAGTCACAAATTATCCTATCCGAATTACAAGATGGGGAAGGTTCTGCTCATTGTGGGTATAAGGCATTAATTCGCCGGGTGTTTCTGGCTAGTTATTATTGGCCGACTGTTGCTTCAGATGCAAAAGATTTGGTAAAACGATGTGACACTTGTCAGCGCTATGCCAATGTGATCCATAAGCCGGGGGTATTAATGGTAAGTATTTTGGAAGCAGTCCCATTCGACAGGTGGGGCATCGATTTAGTTGGGCCTTTACCGATGGTATCCGGTGGCAGGCAAACTATAATTGTCGCAGTGGATTATTTATCTAAGTGGGTAGAAGCAGAACCCTTAGCTGGGACAAAGGCCAAAGATGGGATCAAATTTGTGGTGTCAAATATTTGCTGTCGTTTTGGCGTGCCATTGCAAGTCACAACGGATAACGGGCCTCAGTTTGATAACAAGGAGTTTAAAAGTTTTTGCCTCTCTAGGGACATACGACAATGTTTTTCTGCCCCATTTCATCCTCAAGCTAATGGGCAAGTGGAAGTGACCAATCGCACAATTCTGGATGGTTTGAAAAAGAACTTGGAAGGAAAGGCAGGAAAATGGCCTGATTACTTACAAGAAGTATTATGGGCTTACAAGACAACTCCACGAACCGCCACGGCTGTATCTCCATTTGCCTTAGTATATAGCATGGATGCCATTGTCCCTCCAGATATTGTTTTCCCTTCATATCATGTGGCAACGTATGCAGCGGAGGTGAATGACCAAAACAGAGCGCTGGCATTAGATTTGGTTGAAGAAAAAAGACAACGAGCACAGTTGACGTCCCTTCATTATCAAACTCTTATACGGAGTCGATATGCGTCTAAAGTAAAGCATAGAGACTTCAATGTGGGAGACAAAGTACTACGAAAAGTCTTTTTGCATACTAAAGACAAGATTCTGGGCAAATTGGGACCAAATTGGGAGGGCCCTTATGAAGTCACTGAGAAAGTAAAACCAGGAACATATCGGCTAAAAGACAAGGAAGGGCGATACCTCCGTCTTCCATGGAATATTGAACATTTAAAGCTGTATCTTGAATAAGAAATTAGTTAGAGCAGTTGTCCCTTTTTGTACATGAAAGTTCCAAACATAGTGAGGGCATACTCTTTCCTACCCTGAGAGGCACAGGAAGGTTTTAACGAGGTGTCCAATGAGCTGCTTAATATGACGTACTTTTTGCCTTAAACTATTTTTCGGGTCACAATAATTTATGCCTCGAATTTGTCTCTACCTTAAACTATGATTTGGGTCACAATAATTTGTGCCTCGAATTTGTCTCTATCTTAAACTATGATTTGGGTCATAATGATTTATGCCTCGAATCTTTCTTTTCCTTAAACTATAATTTGAGTCACAATGAGTTGTGCCTCAAATTTCTCTTTATCTTAAACTATGATTTGGGTAATAATGATTTATGCCTCAAATCTTTCTTTGCTTTAAACTATAATTTGGGTCACAATGAATTGTGCTTTGAATTTTTCTTTAACTTAAACTATAATTTGGGTCAAAATGACTTGTGCCCCGAATTTTGCCCTATCTTAAACTATTATTCGGGTTATGATAATTTATGTTTCGAATTATTATTCAGATAATTCTGGTTTGTACCTCAAACTGTTTCACCCTTCGAATTATTACTTGGGTCTCTTCGAATTATTCTTTGAGACACAATATGTTGTGCCTTGAACTATTTACACTATTATGTTATTATACACGCTATGACTCTTTAATATAAAACACAGTTAGAAATAATACAACGATATAAATTGCCACACACGAAATATTGCAGGGTTAAATGTTACAAGCTGGGGCATACATAAAAATCCGAGGAGTACATCTCCTCGCATAGAATTCGAAGGAGAACAAAAATCGCCTTATAAGGTCTTATACACAAAAGCTTTGTCCATGATTACCTATTGTTGAGATTTTTCGGGGGAGTCACTTTCCTCGGAATCCGACGACTCACTTTCACTGACAACAATGTGAGGAGGACGGAGATCCGGGGACACAAGTTTCCAAAAACTGCCAAGGTCATATTCAGGGTACTCCGCATGAAGTTGAGTTATCAAACCTGCTCAAACTGTTGCATCTCGATCAGCAAGGTTGTTGGTACACTTGGCAATATAGGAATTCACAGCCTTATCCTTCTCTTCCTCTACATGCCGAGGGAAATCTTCAACACGCTTCGCCAAGTGATCTCTATTCTTGTAAACTATTTCATAATCCTTGCAACAGTCAGTAAAACCTCTGCGCGTTATTTCTTCGGCCTTCATATATTCAGCAATAAGTTTCTCCTGGCCCTCGGTCTTTTTCTGATAGAGATCCCTCTCCTCTTGACAACATCTATCTAACATAATGACATAGTTCTTCGAGGCAGATAATCTTTCATATAGTGCATCTGCTTGGCTCTCCACAATCGCATGTTATTTTTTGGCCTCTTCAAGCTGTGCAGCCAACAGGGAAGCCTTGAACTTATAATGATTTTTCATGTTCTCCAAGTGTGCCATCTTCTTTCCCTTAATAACAGAGGCATGCAGCAAGCTACGTATACTCATTGAGAATTCGTCGTCACGGGGAATTTTGAAGGAGCTGCTGGGAGAGCCAAGGCCATCAACGTCAAAGTCAGATGTCTCCCCCTCGAGAATCCCAAGCTCAATGTGTTGGAGAGGCTTACTTTGAGGCATGGGAAGTGGAGCAAGTATTGGGGGCTCCTCTGGGGGAGCTGGATGTGATGCTTGGGTCCGAGGAGTGGTGGGTGTTAAGTTGGAGTTTTATTTTGGAGAGTTATCTCCCATTTCATGATCAGACCCATCAAGAGCCTTTTGATCTTCGATCTCATGGGCCGGTTCGGGGGCGTCATTTTGAACCCTGCCGTCCTCGAACAGCTCCTGGATAGGCTCTAAGGCAGCCTTTTCTTTCCCTTTGGCTTTCAAGCTTTTCTTCTTCCGAGAGAGAATGGCTTTTTTCGGGGAAGTATCAGGACTGGGAGCTACTCTGTTGTCCGAGGAGGCTAGGTCCGGGGCGATGTGCACTTCTAGCTGTAGCTGTTGTTGCTTAGCAGGAAGTTCCTCATCGGGTGCATCTCGATGACTTTGTGCACGATCACGCCTCAGAAGATATATCACTATATCTTTCTTTGTTACTCGTTCTAGCACCTCATCTTGGGAAGGAGGGGTCATCAACTCTTTCAAAGACAGTCGGTCAAGGGGGTTTAACCTCCACAGTCTGCTCAGAGCCATCTTGTTGTCACTAAAACATAAGCGAAATCGGTTTTCCCATTTCTCTTTAGCCCATTCACTAAGCCTCGTAAAAACAGCAGTGACACTCTCCACATAATCAACATATGGCTTGGAAATGCCAGTCATAGCTACAAAAATGTTTAAGTTAAACTCTTAAACTCTCACAATTCGAAGGACTATTATGAATAAGGTGGTTCGAGGACTTATATTTATTGGTCCACAACAGAGTCAGTTTGTGAGGGTTCGAAGGGGTCGCTTCAAAGCCAGTCTCCTAGTGTCCTGAGAAGAAGATAAATTGATGTCTCCATTTCTTGTCAGCCTCTAGCAAATCTTGTAGCACTTTCTGCCTTCGGTTAAAAGTTAAGGAATAGAATGGGAAGAATGGATTCCTAGTCAACCCGGATAGTCCGATGAACTGTTCTAAGGAAAACTCTTGGCCACAAATTCTCGAGGCCATGATACATGCCATTTATGTGAACCACATATTGGGTCCACCTTGAGAGGGACAAAGGTCAATCTTAGCAAAATACTCGATGAAGAAAGGGTCTAAAGGAAATCTTAGTCCCCAATTCATGATGTCAGTGTAGACAACAAGTTCATGATCCCTAACAGATAATGGAGTCTCTCCTTCGGAGGGGAATCTGATGTTGATATACGAAGGGATGCACCAACGAGTACGAAGTAGTGTTTCTTCCGAGGGAGAAAAATACTTGTACGATATATTGTAAAGAGCAATAGCATGCTTATTTTCAATCCCTCGAATATTGTTGCCCATGATGACATCAAGTTCTAGGGCAAGAGTTACATCACCTTTTGACTTAGGGGCAATGCGTTCCGCTTGCTCGTCGGAAATTGTTAAAGGAGGAGTACGCGGCTGATTAGAGGATTCTGTTGGGATGTCGATTTGTTGGTCTAGATTTGTGGCTTGAATGGCTTGAGTGTTTGGATCAGGATTGATCGGGGCGGTAGGATGTTCACCGGACGACTCAACATGAATTTCGATGACATCATTCTTATCTGCAACATGAGTGGCTGGAATAGACGACTCTGGGTGATCCAAGGCGATAGCCTTTCCTTTAGCAGCTAGGGCTTTGTTGCGCAGCTCTTGAATTTCTGCCTCGGTAGCCACGGTCTATCCTGGAGAAAACCGAGGAGTCCTAGTTCCTGTTATGGATGGAGTAGCTGGAAGGCTTGACACAGGATCCCGGTCCTCGGAAGAGGAGGGTCAGCTGCCATAGTTCGAGGAGACTCACGGGTAGTTTCTGGTACATCTTTCAAACGCTTGCGCTCTTGTGAATGCTTGTCCTTGTGGTGTCTCTTTCTTTTTCCCGAAGAATGTTTATGGTGCTTTTCTTTCCCCATTTCTTCGAGGGTGATCTGGTTGTTGATTTGATTCTGATGAGATATTTCGAGGGGGATTATGGCTGTCGAATTTGCAGGAGGGGGCCACGAACCATAGAAAGTAGTCACAACAGGTGAAGGCTGAGGCTCAGTGTATTCACCAGCAGCGACTCGTTCTTCGAATGTTTTGCTAATAAGGAGCCACTCTGGAATCCGACGAGGTTTGTAAGCCAGTTTCTCTCTCTAGAAGTTCTGGGTGGAAAGTTTGAGCCATTAACGAAAGAAGTGAGTATTTATAGAGGCCAAATGGGTTTCTAGGAACAATCGGGCCTGGGGACATGTTTTGGTTGTTTGCCTAGGGGTATTATGGGAACCCTAGGTTAAAAGTTGTTGACAGAAGCGTGGGAGAAGGTGCAGAGGCATGATCTCTCTAAACATACGCTGACACAAAAGCATGACTGCTGATGTCATGACCATATTTTCGCAGCCAATCATTGCAATGCCTTAGCATCGAATTCTAATGGTTGTGATATGCTCACATGGCAAATTCCGATGGGCAAAGTTTTTAGGTATTGGCTTGTTCTTACTAAGTCATTGCAAGGATTGTGGGGCTACACTGGTTAATAAGAGATGTATTCGAAGAGATGTTTTCGAAGAGATGTTTTTTCGAAGAGGTGCAGTATTCGAAGAGATATTTTCGAAGAGGTGCAGCATTCGAAGAGGTGTTTTCGAAGAGATGTTTTTTCGAAAAGGTGCAGCATTCGAGGTATTTGTTTCGAAGAAGAGATGTTCGAAGAGATAATGGAGACTTTTTTACAGTCCTAGTAAAACTATTTTTACTAGGACTGGGGGGCTACTGATAAGGAAGAATAAAAGACAAGGAGAAAATTGTAAAGGAGAAGTATGATAGGAGAAAATTGTAAAAAAGAAGTATGATAGGAGTAAAATGTAAAGAGGAAATTGTGTTAGGGGAAAATTGTATAAACTATCAAAGAAATAGCTAGAATAAGAAGAAGATAAGATGTAGGGACCAAAATTATAATAAATGGGAATTAAAGCGTGTGGGGCCCACAATTGTACTATAAAAGGACCACACACGCTTCAGAGATCCCAAGACGAATATAATATTACTTTCTCTCTATACTTGAGCTAAACTACCACTTTCTCTCTCTAAACAGCTCCTAAACAAAGTAATTCAACCTATATCGACACTAAGAGATTCTTGTATCACAAAATCACCCCCCGGATATTCTTTAAACTCTTCACCCATGACACTTGTACTTCATAGTAGAGATCTTCCTAATCAAGTTCTTGAATTTAACTTGAGAGGAGTTTAAGAGAAATCTTCTTAAGGTGAGAAAAATATATCATTGGCCAGTTTCAAGTCAGTGGTCTGGGAACTAAAGAATACATGTGGGACTTAATTCTAGAAGATATTTATATTAAGGCGGTTAGAATATTCCCATCATTCAGAGAAAATCATTTCTTCATGATTTTTCTTTTCTGCAGGAGTTGGTGGTTGGTCCTCTCGAAGCGAATGATCTACTTTACTGAATCCCAAAAATAATAAAATATCTCGTTTCTACTCCGTAAACCCCTACCAAAACAGGGACATGACACGATTTTCTCAATTGGTTATCATTAGCTGAACAATAAAACAAGTTAATTAGTGAAACAATTATGAATGTTTACAAAATGTATCCAACATATACTAAATTTCACGAGGCTATGGGTTGTGATTGGTCATTCATATGTATTGCAATCGTAATAATAGTTAGCAGATACGGTAGGCGCCAACGCGCTATACATTACCTATGGAGGAAGTATGTTAAGGGTAGACAATGTTGGTTTTGTGCCATATCTAAAATCATCCAAGCCATCCGTAGGGGTTATACATGGCTTAGACGTGGTAAATAAATGCACATTTCAACACTTAAAAAACCAGTTATGCATGAGTATGATACATGTATACGCACAAACTCCACCATACAATAGATGCTCACCATTAGAAAATATGTCAGGTAGTCTTTTGTAAGGGCTGACCTACATACACAACAACCGTTCTCAAATTGTGAAGCTCCAAACTCCTTTTCGTTCATGACTCGATTAACATTAGCAATGTAGGTGGTGTACCATGTATGCCAATCAGTACCAAATAATGCACATGTGAAATGCTTGCATTGTAATTCGTACAAGCGTTACTAAATGCCTATCATTATAGATCTGACCTTAACAAGTACCTTAAATAGAACGAGCGCCTGCATTTTTTTGATGAATAATCTCGGCGCTTCTTAAAATACCTCGGATTGGGCTTAGGTTTGTAAACCCCGTTCCTCTCGCACCTAAAATACATCCTAGAAGTTTTCCCACTTTTGGTGCCGTCGTCTTCTTTACTACGTAATATAATGAATCCTAGTTTTTTGCTTTCAGATATAATACACAAGACCAAATCGGGTTTGGTGTATCCGTAGTAAACATTTCCGTGTAATCCTCCATCAAACATGACGGTTGGTCCGATCCCTACAAATGGTATGCGCTAATTATATAAAAACCTCTCTAATTTTAATTAAACAGGACACACAATTTGAATACAATTTGGCAAAATTGATTTTATTTATATATTTTCAAAATCGCGAAGATAATGTTCTCGATTTTGAAAAAGAAAAATCCAATTTGCGACTTCTGGATTCGCAATTCATCATGTTCATAACATAGTGTTTGCGAGGATTGCACAGAAAGTAGAAAAATCTCGAAAAATAGTTTCGAGATGGTCCGTCAAAGACTTCTCCTCTTCCAAAACAAAATCATCGATATTAGCGCTAAAATCATCATTTTAAATAGTTCAAGTCCATAAAATTTAATATTTTTAATTTTTTGATACTTTTAAGATAGAAAATTTTAAGGAGAAGAAAAACAAAATTGATTTTTGATATAAAAGATATTTTGCTCCTTTACCTAAGCTGAAAAAAAAGGTGATGTTAGCCAAAATAGATCCCGAAATAGCTTTCCCCTAAAATAAATAAATCATGAACCTTGTAGTAACGGTCCAGGAACCAGATACGGTGGAAGGAAACAATCTAGGTCATCTTCAATGATGAAAATAGAAAGGCAAAAGTCAGTAACGTCGGTTGGATTTGTGTAGTGAATCGAGCGTTTACTCAAAGAATCGAAGTAATTGAGTTAGAAATTCACATAAATTTAGTTCATGAATCATTAGCTTGCATTAAAAACACTTGCGGCTGAGATGGAGTAAGGTTATCAGAAAATCTAAAAGTCGATTTAAGAATCAAATCCAGGTTAGTCTAGCTTGTTCGTTGTTAATTTGTTATACGAAAATGCTATATGAAATTTGATTTGAAAATCATAGATTTGATGAAGGCCCAATTCAAATTGAGCCATGCGAGGTACGGTTTCAATTTCTTCAAGAATCCATTGAAAAGAAATCGATTCTTTGGAGAATCAAGAATTCAAAACTTAAAATCTAAATTGTTTTCATTGGGTTGTTTGGTTTGTTTAGTTTCAGTTCTTATTATTCTCTCCCATTTATGTTCGATAATCAGTTTTCAGTTTCAAGAATCAAAATCAGAATCATGTAATTGATTCTTCACAAAGTAAGATAAGTAGGTTTTGATTTATTTTAGTCAAGATCTAGTGATAATCTTATAAAGATTCATTCGCGATTATAATTAATCAAGGTTGAATTCTTAATCAAGAGAAATATGTATAGATTCTGTTTTTGATTTAGTCTTCGAATATTTGAAATGTTTTTATGCTGATTAGAATCTAAGATATAGTTACAATTTGGTTTGTGTTTCAATTTTCCATTTGATTCGAGATATTCATTAAGACGTGATTATATGATTTTAAATTATATATTTGGAGGCTCACAATCATAAGACTGTTGGTATTTTTCAATATGATAAAATGTTTTATATTGTATGCAGGTCCTGTAGTATTATTATTATTATGTAATTAGTTAGAGTTAGCTAGAGTTAATCAGTGTATTTATAAATGTGTATCATCATCTTCATTGTTATGTTGGTATTCTGATGGTATTTGAATGAAAGTTTCTTTCATTGTTCTCATATATTTATCCTGTATCTAAGTGGTATTTGCATCATAGTGGTATGGCTGATGATATTATCAGACAAAATTGCTTATAACGTTATACACCTGCGTATGAAACTGTCTGATTCATTCTTATTTCTTTTTGCATTGTTTGTTGGCTAATCTGGTTGAGCTAGATTTCGACAATGTTTAGTGTTTACATTCGTGTTATTTTTTGAACTCTATAGACTTTGATTCATTCTTAGCTCTTTATGCATTGTGTGAACTATTTTTCCTGTTACTCTAACTGTTTCGTTACTTTTTTTTGGTGACCACATTCAATATTATGTGCTAGTGAGGTGAAAGAAATTGGGTTTCTTGTGAACAAAATGTAGATGATTATGAGTGCTTATCTAATTTTGATTGTTTTTGTTGCATGCAAGTAGTATTTTTCCGGTTTGGTAATCTAGCTTTTAAAGTGCTATAACATGTGATTGATTTTTCTTTGGTTAATCAGATTCTTGAATAGTGGTTTTCTGTTTCTTTGGTTAATCAGATTCTTGAATAGTGGTCAACATGTATTTCAAATGCGATAAAGGTTTGGATGCAAGCAAAGTCTTTGATAAAATGCAGTTCTGAAATGTGTATTCTTGGAACAACATGTTATTCGGATATCTTAAATTAGGTATGGTGACGTGTGCGAGGACAATATTCGATGAAATTCCTGTTAAAGATGTTGTGCCATGGAATAGGATGCTGATTAGATAGAATGAAATTCCTGTTAAAGAGGACAATAGGATGCCTGAAGTGGGGATTACGAAGAAACTGTAAGGTTTTATAGAGACTTGAGAAGGAAGCAATTGGATTTAACTTGTTTAGCTTTTCTTAAAAAAAAAAAAAAACCAAAATACTTATTTTCAGCAAATTTGTTGTGTCTTATCTGTCTTCTTCGATTGGAAGATTGTTTGTTAAATGTTGTCCAAATGTAAATTTAAGGGTTTCTTTATAAAAAATTAGAATCGAGTCTGGAGAGATCTACAAGTGGGGTGGCTGCAGGGCTTAACTTCATTATTTTCCTCACAAATGAAGGCCATGTTTATTCTTGTGGAGCAAACACTCATGCTTTTCGCTGGATTAAAAGAAAGCCAAGAGATAAAGAAGTTTCTTCAAAGCGAGAGAAAAATTAATTCAGCGTTTTTTATGGTCATTTCTTGAAAGGGTTTTCCTCAGTTGCGGAAACCTCTGGTGGTAGTGTCGACTCAATTTATGCTGATACCGATTCAAGACTTGAATAATCGAATTGAGTATTGAATGAAAGTCGGAGAGTCTAGAGATTAAGGAACTCAAGGATCAGGTAGCTCTGAGAAATTTGGCTATAAATTGATTTGATATGGATTCTATACCATTACTAGTTGAGGATGAGTTTCAAGCTATTTAAGGAGATTTATTGTTAGTTCTGCTTCAGTATTTGGGATTAAAGGTATGAAGAGTAAGGTTTGGAGATGGGTTTTAGGTTTAACGTACATGTTTGTCGTTGCTACTATATGGATTGATGCAAGTTTCGTGGTTCAGTCGGTCGTAGATGGCGGTGTTTCACCGTTTCTTGTAACCTACATTTGTAATTTATTGTGCTTGATTTTACATTCCCATTTTTGAGATGGGCCGGTATTGAGAAGATAATTTTGGAAGTATATTCTTTTGAAAGAAAAAGATTGCGAACTGCTAGGATTAAATGAATCGAAGAAGGCTATCCTTCTTGGACAAGCAGATATAGGGGATAACACCAATAGGTTGAATCCTTCTAGGGTTTTAGACGAGAAAATTGTAGAGGAGAAAGAGAGAGGGATCGATTCGGGATTGGAGATTGTGGAAAATACTATTCATGTTAACATCAATGTCAATGAAGATGGTAGTGAGAACTGGATGCAAAAGAGCGTTAGACACGGATGAGAGTGGCAAGAGGTCTTCCAGTTTGCCCGTTTTGGTTTCTTTCTCAGCTTACTTTTAATCTTTCGCTCAAGTATACATCAGTCACTTCAAATACAATATTGAGCAGTTCACCAAGTCTTTCCACTTTTCTCATTTCTCTTACTTTTCTCGGTGATTCGTTTTCATGGTTGAAACTTGTTAGTGTTCTTATTTGTATGGCGGGAACAATTATCGTCAGCTTAGGGGATTCGGAATCCACACTAAGTGCTATTGCTTCACAACCTCTTCCTGGGGACATTCTCGCTCTCGTCTCAGCTGGACTATATTCTATTTACACAAGTCTTATTCGCAAGAAACTGCCTGGTGAAGATGATGACAAAAGTGGTACTGCTAGCATGGTGCAATTCCTTGGATTTGTTTGTTAGGTAATGTCTGAAGTGATTATTTATGGGCAAAAGAGTGGCAACAACAGGTCTTACAATTCAGATACATTTGGCCGCCATAGTACATACGATTACAGGCAAAAGAGTGGCAACAACAGGTCTTACAATTCAGATACATTTGGCCGCCATAGTAGATACGATTGCAGGTACGCTCCTAGTTTATTATTGATAATGATTTCGTCTTGGATCTCGTGATTTATTTTTAGTATATTCAATAATAAATTTTCATAAGCACGGAATAATTTTTTATTTCAATTCGCTTTCGAGTAAAGATTCAAGTTAGATATGTCAACTAATACTGTAAATTAAATGCTTGATAAAAGAATTGATTTAGTAAAGGAGCTGGTAAGTGAGATCATTTGCTAGATGGAATCTTGTACAACACCTTCATCTGTATATGCTGCAATTTTTATTAGGGAAACCTGAGAAAAATTCTGTTATATCAGGCTATAGAAATTACCAAGGTTAAGTGTAATAGGTTACCAATATTCAATAGAATAGATTTTAACCTGATTATGTAACAGCTCATTTGAAACTTATCAAATAGCGGCGATGCGAAAACTGTAAATTTTGCCATGTCGGAGGATCTCCATCTACATGCTATTAGATAAGTACATAACTTTAGAATCATATGCACATGTATGATAATAACGTGTTTGTATAAATTGGATAAATGGGTGTGTTATAAAACAGAGGTGATACAATACTGGCCGGGTACCTTATATACGTGTGAATTAATATGAAGATTGTTTTGTTCTTCTAAAATTTCTGGTATAAGTATTACAATTTGCAATGGTTATTAATATTATCTTCATTATTTGCAAGCTTTTGATAAGTTTTCGTTAAGTGAAGACAATGCACAATTTTCTTTCCAAGTTTTCGTCATCGAAAATTCTGGTCTCGTCATACTTCATTTGCTACTCAAGTAGGAGTTGATGATCTTTTAACAAGAGAAAACTAGAAGTTCCAGTGTCAGTTACCAAATCTTTGAAGAAAAATAAGAAAGGTTTTTGATGGTTTTGATCATGATTTTTATTCGGAGGATTAAGTTTTATCAGTCAAGGGTTCATCTTGGTTGAGGAGAAGCAAGGGGATACATAAACTTGATGTGACTAAAACACTTATTCTTGGGCGTAGTGCATCAGCTGCTCGATCTTATTTCGAAGGTCTATCTCGATCAAAACTTGCGGAGCCTTTGCAGTCATCTGAGGGTTATGATTTGTTGAATGTGAACACTCTCCTAATGAAAAGTATGAAAAGTGAGACTGATGATAATCCTGGCATGATCTATTAGTAATGAAAAACATTTTCCAGTCGATGGCAAGAATCAAGAGACCAAAGTACAGTATCTTCAGAAACAAAATGGAGAGAATTTGTATGTTATCCATTTCTTATTGCAGAAACTAGATTTTTTTTTATTATAACTTAGAATTTCAATACAACTTAAAAGCTATATATATATACTATACTAGTCTATTGTAATAAAATCTATAATATATTACGTTTGAATATTGACTATAATAAATTATTTAGTCAATGTATATTATTATTTCCATTAACACTCCCGTCAAGCTTGTGCGAAAGTACTTGAAAGTGTCGTAGTTTTGATAATAAAGTTTTTTTTTTAAACTTGAACTGAAACACTTGAAGTGCAAACTTGATCGAAAGACTGAAACAAAATCACACTCCCCTCAACCTGGAGCATATATGTTAATCATGCCCAACTTGTTACAAGTATAAGTAATCCGTGATCCATTGAGCCCTTGTGTAAATATATCTCCTAGTTGTTCTCCTGTTTTGACATATCTCGCATGAATGAGATTTTGTTAAATCTTTTCGCGGATAAAATGAAAATAAATTTTAATATGCTTCGTTCTTTCGTGAAAGACAGGATTAAACGCAATGTGCAGCGTCGCTTGATTATCAAACCATAACTTCGCAGGCATGATAGTCTTGATGCCAATATCATTTAACAACTGGAAAATCAAATTATCTCACAAGTAGATTGAGCCATGGCTCTATATTCAGCTTCAGCATTTGATCTCGTGACAACATTCTGTTTCTTACTCTTCCAAGATACCAAATTACCCCATACAAAAATGCAGTAACTAGTGGTCAATCTTCTATCAGCTTTAGATCCAGCCCAATCTGCATCTGCAAAACACTCTATATTTGTATGACCAATACTACCATACCACAATCCTAGTCCAGGAGCTGATTTGAGATAACACAAGATATGTTCTAGTGCTGCCTAGTGGTTAACTGTTGGAGAAGACATAAACTGACTTACAACACTGACATGATATGCAATGTATGGTCGAGTTACTGTAAGGTAATTTAGTTTTCCTACTAATCAACAATACTTTTCTGGATCACTAAAAAATTCTTAGTCATCTTTCAGTAATTGCGAATTAGGAACCATTGGTGTATTACACGGTTTTGCTCATAACTTTCCTGTTTCCATCAACAAATCTAGAACATATTTTCTCTGCGATAAAAGAATACCTTTTGTTGCTTCTTGTTATTTCAACCCCCAAAAAATACTTCTATGCTCCTAAATCTTTTGTTTGAAATCGCGAATGTAAAAATGTTTTAAGAAATGAAATGCCTTTAGTATCATTCCCAGTAAGAATGATGTCATCTACATATACAACAACGAGTATAATTTCATTTGCAGAACGTTTATAAAAGACAGAATGATCACAACTGCTCTTTTTCAACCCAAATTCATTTAGTGCATCACTAAACTTGCCGAACCAAGCACGGGGACTTTGTTTAATCCGTACAATGATTTATACAAACGACGTACCTTTCCTTTCTCCCCCTGAGCAACAAATCCAGGTGGTTGCTCCATATAGACTTCCTAATGGAGGTCTCCATGTAAAAATGAATTTTCAATATCTAACTGATGTAATGGCCAATCATTTGATGCTGCTAAAGAAATAATTAAATGAATAGAGGTAAACTCAGCTACCGAAGAAAAGGTTTCACAGTAATCAACACCATAGGTTTGAGCATATCGTTTTGCAACAAGTCGTGTTTTGAGATGAGCTAACGTCCCATCTGGATTCATTTTTTACATTAAACACCCATCTACAACCAATACCTTTCTTTCCATTGGGTAAATCAACCAACTTCCAAGTACCAGTGTCTTCTAATGCTCTTATCTCTTCAAACATTGCAGTTTGCCAGCCAGAATGACATAATGCTTCGTGAACAGTTTTTGGAATAGAAATAGAATCAAGAGATGCAATAAAAGTTTGGGTAGAAGAAGGTAATTGATCATATTTTGCGAAAGAAGAAATTGGATAAGTACATTGTCTTTTACCTTTTCGAAGAGCAATAGGAAGATCATGAGTGGACTCATTATCGTTTGTAGCAGGATCTGCAGACGAAGGAATTGGTAGTGGACATGATGGAGGAGGTGCTTTACGTCGAGAATACACATATCTAATAAGAGGTCGATATGGTGAAAGGTGGTGTACATGAGTAATTCATCATCGACAATAGTTATTTCTGGATCGACATTAGACAAACCAGGAAAAAATGGAGTATGTTCTAAAAATGTAACATCCTTAGAGACTATGTAACGATGAAGAGATGGGGAAAAACAGTTATAACCTTTTTGAAACCTAGAATATCCGAGAAAAACATATTTTTAAGGATTTGATATCTAATTTTGTACGAGTAGGACTTACATCCCTAACAAAGCAAGCACAGTAAAAAATGCGTGGTTCAACAGGAAATAAAGGTTTAAACAAGCAGTGGAAACAGCATCTGCCCAAAACAATTAATTAAAAAGCACATTATTTGAAAGGACAGTAGACGACATATGATTAATTAAAAAACAAGAAGTGGAAACAGCATCTGCCCAAAACAATTTTGGTACTTTCATTTGAAAAATAAGTGCACGAGTAACCTCTAAAAGATGTCTATTTTTTCTTTCAGCAACACCATTTTGAGATGGTGTGTCCACACACGAAGTTTGGTGAATCATTCATTTATGTCCCATAAATAATTGAAATGCATTTGAGCAATATTCTTTACCATTATCAATTCTTAAATTACGAATAGGACAATTGAATTAGGTATTTATTTTTGTAGTAAACGTGCAAAATATTGAGAATAAATCATAACGTTTTTTAATTAAATATAGCCATGTAACACAGGAATAATCATCAACAAAACTAACAAATTATTTAAAACCAGTTTTAGAAACAACTGGACAAGGATCCCAAATATCTGAATAAACAATTTCAAAAGTAAACGCAACCCGTTTATTAATACGAGGATATGATGGAAGACGATGATGTTTAGCAAATCTACAAGACTCACACTCTAATGATGTCAAATACCGAAATTTAGGATAAAGTTGTTTTAAAGAGATTAAAGAGGGATGACCCATACAACAATGTGCTTCAAATGGAGATGTAATACTAACATGCAGTAGATATATGATTGTCTTTATCAAGATAGTAGAGACCTCCACTCATATGTCCTCTACCAATTATTGTATTCTTTGTAAGATCCTGAAACAAACAATGATCAGAATAAAATGTAACAAAACAATTTAGTGTTTTAATGAGTTGGCTAATAGAAATAAGGTTGAATGAAAACCAAGGGAGATGTAAAACAGATGTCAAAGAGATACTTTTGGTGGGATTGACATTCCCTGAACCTAAAACACGAGATGATGATCCATCTGCCAATGTTACATTAGAATGATGTGTATTTGAAAGAGACGTAAAAACTTGTTTATTACCTGTCATATGTTCTGTGGCAGTAGAATCAATGACCCAATCAGAGGAAGAAGAACAAAGATATCTAGTTGAGTAACCTGACACACAAGCTGCAGGGTTTGTAAGATCTTGTGACTTTAGAGACTCTTGGTACTTGGAAAATTGAACATATTCCTCAGCGGAAAGCACATGAGGTTCCTCGTTAGTTGCCATATTAGCAAATTGTTGAGGTAGTTGAGGACAATTCCTCTTTGTACGATCACGTTCATGACAGTAAAAACATTCTACATTGTTTAGATCTCGAAAACCACGTCCTGAATAACTATTAGTATCACCATGGTTACCGTAACTGTTATGTCTATTGTATCAATCTTGACTATTGTATCCACCACGCCCTACCGCAATTATTGTACCCACCAAGATTACCACGACTACCAAAATCGTTATATCCACCACGACCACCACGAACAACAGATTGCCATGATTATTGTAACTATAAGCGTCGTGACCACCACGACCATTATGACCATCCTGATTATCAGAAAAACCAGGTTTATTGGTGCTGATTAATGCACTAGTGACAAGTTGTACTGTCTGTGAGTTTTCGGTTCGAAGAAGTCTGGCAAAAATTTCATGTAGAGATGATATCTCAGATCCAGCGAGGATTTGAGATTTTGCACTATCAAATTCTGAAGGAAGACCAACAAGAAAACTCATTACATCCATTTGTTCTCGTTGCAATTGTTGACTTTTAATATCAGTAGTGAAGGGTAACAAAACATTAAGTTCTTCGTAGATGCGTTTGAATTCCATAAAATATACCGTAAGAGATTTTATCTTTTTTTTTTCAGTACGATAAAAAGATTTACAAACATCATAGATACGCGATATATTACATTTTCCCGCATATAGAAATTCCAGATATTCCATTAACTCTTTAACATATTCACAATGATTAACAAGACTAAGTACCTCAATAGTGATTGAATTTCGTATCTGAAGAAAAAGGAGAGCATCATCACGCATCCAATTTTTGGCTGTGCCATCCGTAGGATCTTGTGTCAAATGGTCATTTTTTCTATAATTCGTAAATAAATACGAATCTTTTTACTCAAATCTAAGTAATTGGATTCGTTCAATTTTTATTCTGTGATTTTTGTCATCACATGAACCAAATTAGACATGTTTTTCCTTTCCTCCATGTAGAGAATATTATATATATATATATATATATATATATATATATATATATTTTTATAGAAACCCTAATGGCCGTGATACAATGTATAATCTAGATTTTTTTTATTATAAGTTAGAATTTCAGTACAAGTTAAAGCCATATATATATATATATATATATATATATATATATATATATATATAAAAGCTCCGAAAATATCTTATTATTATACTAATCTAATGTAATAAAATCTATAATATATTAGGTTTGAATATTGATTATAATAAATTATTTAGTCAATGTATATTATTATTTCCATTAACCCTTATAAATACTGCTAGACTTTGTGATAACGGCAGAAACTTTAAAGAAATTGTCCATCCTCTTGAGAGTGCTGTTCAAGTCGGTAAATCTGATGGGTATAGCACAAAAGACAGGGATTTAACATCTGATATTATATATGGTCATGCAAATTACGAGATTGCTGAAACAAACAGTATTGTTTCTCAAAATTCAACTCCGTAAGATCATAAGTCTCAGTCTCTAATGCACGAATTACTTACACAACTAACCTGATTTCCGTAATTTCTCTAGAAATGCCAGGCAATGATTTTTTGATCTCTTAGCTGCTCTATTTCAGTTAGTAACATCAAGATTGGGACGAAGACTTGAATTTGTTTTTATGAATTTCTTGAAGAGGAAGACGTAGTACAAACCAGGAAGTCATAATTGAACTCGTTAACTCAAAGGATAAAATGTCTTACTGGGAAATTGGAAAGTCGGTAGTAGTTATTCTTGGGGCAGGTAGGCTTCGTAATAGATTGTATATGAGAATCGCTGAGAGATTGAAGTGGAATGAACCATGGAGTCTAGTCTAAAAACATATTAATATACACCGTTTTGAGACAACAGGGATAATGCTCAAATCTCAGATATTTTTATTAGGTAATAGAGATGACTATTAAATAGTCCAAAGTTGAGTAGACAAAAAGACAGCACAAACTGAAAGGACAATGTGAAAAGAAACGGACAAACTCACTCTCCCTCTTAATGTCAACCTCGTTTACTCAAGTTTTTTACTCCCAATAGTTTCCTCATGTTTTCAAACTTGACAGTAGCTAGCCCATTTGTCAAAATATCTGCTCTTTGATCGTTGCTGCAAACATGTTTCAAGACAACTTCTCCTCGCTCTACGCATTCCCTGATAAAGTGAAACCTTATGTCGATATGCTTGCTTCTACCATGGAACATAGGATTATTAGCCAGGTCGATTGCAGATCAATAATCTATGCATAAATTCACTGGGCCAACAGCTTCATGTGTTATCTGACTAAGAGTATTTCTAAGCCAAATACCTTGGCAAGCCGCTGCGGTAGCAGCCATGAATTCAGCTTCACACGATGATAGAGCAACACACTTCTGTTTTTGTGAGACCCAAGTGATAATACTCTCATTCAAGTAATAAACTATGCCTCCTGTGCTCTTTCTATCTTCAATTTGTCCACCCAAGTCACTGTCTGAAAACCCAGTTAACACATTGTTGCCACTATTCTTTGTATACACCAACCCGTGTTGTATAGTTCCCTTAACGTACCTGAGTATTATTTTCACTGCATCCTGGTGCCTTTTTGTAGGTTTTTCCATATATCGGCTGACTATACCCACTGAGTATGCGATATCTGGTCACGTATGGACCAAGTATCGTAGACCCCCTACCATACTCTTGTAGTCTGTAGTATTGACCAACTTTCTAGTCTCGTCTCGATCAAGCTGTTCCTTTGGATCCATTGGATTACAATCTGCCATGCCTGCATTTTCCAGATTTTTTCGTGCATAACCTGCTTGTTTTAATTCGATATATCCTTCTCCTTGTTCAACTTCTATTCCCAAGTAGTAGTTGAGCTTTCCTATGTCGCTCATCTCGAACTGAAGCTTCATATGGTTCTTGAAATCCTTGATTGCTAAGATACTCGTGCCTGTTACTAGAATGTCATCTACGTATACTGCAATAACCAAACTGTTTTCTCCCTCCTTCCTTGTGTATACAGCATGCTCGTACGGACAACGAGTAAATCTAAGCTTTATAAGACATGAATTCAGTTTGGCGTACCAAGCACTAGGCGCCTGACGAAGTCCATACAAAGCTCTAGACAATTCGTACACTAGGTGCTCTTGTCCCTTTCTTTCAAATCCCTCTGGTTGGGAAACGTATACATCTTCCACTATATCTCCATTCAAGAAGGCCGTCTTTACGTCGAGATGAAGCACTTCCCATTGATTTTTAGCTGCCAAAGCTAATAGCAACCTCACTGTCTCCAACCGAGTAACTGGTGCGTATACTTCATCAAAATCAATGCCATGTTCTTGTACATAACCGTTTACTACGAGGAGTGCCTTGTATTTTACCACCTTCCCGTTGGCATCCCTTTTTAATTTATAGATCCATTTCAGACCTATGATCTTCTGTCCAGGTGGTAGAATCGTCAATTTCCATGTATTATTTGCCTCAATAGAATCCATCTCCTGCCTCATTGCTTGCCGCCAGTTGACATCTTTTGCTGCCTGTGTATAGTTGACAGGTTCGTCTACCCCCATGAGCCACAATTCTTCTTCAACAAGCTCTATTTCCTCCGTGACATTGTAAATTTCACTCAAAGGTCTGAATCTTTTTGGCTCTGTGCTATCATCGTAATTATCTCGATTGATTCTAGAAGCAGACGACTGAGAATATGGAGTGGATACTTGAGTGTTACTGTAGTTGTCATATCCAACAGAGGACTGAGAAGACTCAGAAGCCCGCGACTGTGGTGTTGACGTCTGGGTGTTATTGCCACTATAGCTATCATCACCATACTCCACGATTTCGGTCTCATCTTGAACTGTTTCATCAACCTCAGGCATACTTGCCACAATAAAACTCTCCCGTGTCTCCTCCCTATCTGCAATCACGCTCCACGGCCATTGCTTTGTTTCTTCGAAAATGACATCACGGCTTATATGTCTACGATCTTCCTTGGGATCATATAAACGGTATCCTTTAGTTCCAGGCTCTCTCCCCAGATTAACTAACTTTTTACTGCGATAATCCAGCTTTATGTTGTGCACACTTAGAGTATTCATGTGCGATAAGCACCCAAAGACCCGTACATGACTTATCTGAGGTTTCCTTGTTGTCCATGCTTCATACGGCGTCTTACCTGTCAATGCTCGCGTGGGTAGTCTATTGAGGATGTATACCGAGTTTCTGACTGGTTCAGCCCACATCTTTGATGGCAATTGCATTTCCTTGAGACTGCTTCTAGTCATCTCCACAATAGTTCGGTTTCGACGCTCTACCACTCCGTTTTGTTGCGGAGTGTAGGGTGTCGTGAGGTGTCACTCAATTCCTGCATTCTCACAGTATTCTTTAAAATCATTAGAATTGAATTCACCTCCTCTGTCAGTTCTCAGCACCTTGATTCTTTTCTCTGACCCGTTCTCAACCAATACACGAAACTTTTTGAATGCTTCGAATGCCTCATCCTTAGTTCTTAGAAAGTACACCCACATAAACCTGCTAAAGTCACCAACTAACAAAAAGAAATATCTGTATCCAGAGGTAGTAGTTGGAGATATCAGGCCGCACAGATCACCATGTATAAGTTCTAGTACCTTTTTTGCACTAAACTTGGATTTGGATGGAAATACCTTCATGGTTTGCTTTCCCATTAAGCACCCATCACACACGACATTTGGTTTTATTATCCTGGGCATTCCTTCTACCATTTGGTGCTTAGACATGGGAGCCATGGCTTGATAATTGATGTGCCCAAGACGGGCATGCCACAATCTCGTGATGTCATCCGCTTTAGTCATCAGGCATTCCTGTTTGTTAGTCTCAATAATAATTTTGTAAAGTCGATTGAAAAATCGTTTTACCTCCACCAATAATCTGTCTTTGTTGTCGTAGATCCTCATAAATTCTCCCTTGAGTTCCACATTATTGCCTTCTTCAGAAATCTGTCCCAATGATATGATGTTATTACGTAGACTAGGTATATAATACACCTCTTGCAGCATCTTTTCTTCTCCAATTTTGCACAGTAATATCACAGTGCCCTTTCCTTTTATCTCGACTTTTGAACCATCTCCAAAACGCACCACACCAGATATACTCTCATCCAGTTCTGCAAACTTTTCTTTAAAACTTGTCATATGACTGCTTGCACCATTGTCCAGGTACCAGACATTCGATTCACCTGCACATTCTCCACGCCTTGGAAATTGAGTAGATAGCAGTTTGTCCTCATTCAGGAGAAGCTTTGACGAGTCTTTATCATGTTTGGCCAAGAGTAGGGCCATTTCAGCATCTTCCATCGCAGCCAAATTCGCCTCCGCTTCTTGTGTTTCCGTGTGTTTCCTTGGTTTCTTGCATTCTGAGGCGAAGTGACCATAGATATTACAGTTAAAGCATTTGATAACACTTTTGTCAAACTTTCCACGGCCTCTCTGCCTTGTGGATCTGTCACCATTGTTTCGCCTCAGCCATTCTTCACGCGTTAATAGAAGCCTTTTGTTGGCTCCTTCTCGTTTAGCCCATTCCTCTTCTGTCAACATGAGTTGAATCTCTTTCGTTTCTGTCCTTCCTTTTACTCGTTCTTCATGTGCCTTGAGTGAACCCACAGCTTCTTCGACAGTCATGCTCTCGATGTCTCCAAATTGCTCCAGTGTTGAAGTTATCTGTAGGAATCTGGCAGGGACAACACGCAGAAGTTTCTTTATGACGTATGATTCTTCCATTGTTTCCCCCTAAGCTCGAATATTTGTAACGAGGCTATTCATTCTCATGTGAAAATCTTCAAATTTTTTATTGTCACCCATATTCAGCATTTCGAATTTCGATTTTAGGGCCTGAATCCGTGCCTTCTTTGCTTTGTCTGCACCTTGGCATAATGTTCTTATGATATCCCAGGCGTCTTTCGCTGTTCACTTGTTCGCAATTGAGAGCAATACATCTTCAGGAATTTCCGGATACACCATTGCTAGCGCTATCTTATATGTCTTCTCTCCGACATCAACATTGGGATCTTTTGGCTCTACTGCATTCCAGACCCCTTGCGCTTGCATATAAACTTTCATTTTGATAGCCCAAGCCGTATAATTACTTCTATCCAGCATTGGGTAGCTCAGGCCGTACGAACCTCCTTTTCCTTTGTTCACCTCCATCGTTAGTGAAACAAATACGTCTGCCAAGACCTTCAGGCTCTGATACCAAATCTAGTCTAAAAACAGATTAATATACACCGTTTTGAGACAACAAGGATAATGCTCAAATCTCAGATATTTTTATTAGGTAATAGAGATGACTATTAAATAGTCCAAATTTGAGTGGACAAAAAGACATCACAAACTGAAAGGACAATGTGAAAAGAAACGGACAAACTCAAAGGACACAATTAAAGTTTGAGATTAAATGCAACATGGAGTGGTTTTATTGGAAATATCTGTGAGGGTCTTAATCTTTGCAGGCTCTATGAACCTCTCCGTGAAACTTCTCAAGTTGATTCTAGAGGGGTACTTTTTCTACAAAGCATTATTTGGTTGAATGGCTTATATATCATGAAGAGAATACCGAACCAATGTCAGGTTTAATTGTCGAGGATTCACAATCGATAGGAGAGATTCTTGGTTTCATTTCAACATGAATTCGACGTTTTCTCTATAATACATGCGATAGTACTCGATGGATGGAGAACTTTGACATTACTGTTATGGACTACCATCGTATTCTATGTACAATAATTTCCGTTCTTTGTTTGCTTGCTTTCAACTCAGAATTCTTCGCAAACGCAACATGGGTTGCATCATGATGGTTAAACTCGCTATAGGAGGCACCGACGCAAGGTTTCTCCATCCCGTTCTTTAGGTGACGTCAGATGATTCTCTGCATCCAGTTCGCTTCAGATGCATGGCAGGAAAAGTAAGAAATTTGGCAGGTGTACTTTGTTGATTCGAGGTTCAAAAGAGGGTCAAATTTCAGAAACCGATTGCTTCGTTCCCTGTTGTGGGAAACGAACACTAGTATCGTGGGAAATTTGACAAGCTGGCTCCAAATTGGGAAGGTCCTTATATGGAATGTGGGAAAATTAAACAGGGAACGTACATACTGCAAGAAAAGGAGGGGAGACCTCCAAAGCACCCATGAAACTTTGAATATCTCAGGTTATACTTAAAATATAACTCTTTTCTAAATATATACTTTTTAAATGTCAATGTAAATATTAGGGGGCATAATCTTTCCTACCCTGGTGGCGCGAGGACCTTTTAACGAGGTGCCCGAATTTTTCAATTATATCTTATGCATTTTTCAAAAGTCTGGTGAAAATTTCTTCTTGACTTAACCATAGTGTGAGGTGATCGGATATTAAATACTTATTAAACACCCGGACTGTCAAACATCTTTGAGTTGATCAGATATGTTAAACACTTGGTCATATTTGTTAAACATATGTGATCAGAGTTATTTAATACCCTTACTTAACAAATCTAAAATATTGAAGGCTATTTAAACATCAATGATGAAAGTTAAACAAAATTCTCACAAAGGGGAATATGATATTAAAGTCTGATCAGAATAAACCTAATCCATGATTCACAAATTCCTTGACCATTCAAGAACTTTGATTTTTAAGAACACAAATTAAACAAATAACACAACAAAATGCCTTGGCCATCCAAGGACTTTAGTCTTTCAAAAAAAACATACAGCATAACAATATTAACTTTTCATCACCATTGCCATTCTTTGGACTTTTAAGTTCAACACTTGAACTCTCACAATCTGATATTGTGTGGAAATGAAGGTCTTCGTATTCCACAAATTTCCTCAAAGGACCAAGGTTTATTTTTAGGAAAGTTTCGTGAAACAATAAGACCATATCGCATTTAATTCCATCGCCTCTCTTCTCGAATGAATCCACTATTCCACTAGCATAATTCTCTACCATTTCAGCTATTTGTTGAGCTTGCTTACTTATTATGGAAGCATTCTCATCCGTCTTCTCTTGAACAAGTTTCTCCAAGTTGACTTTGTCTTTAGATAAAGTCTTGACAGTACTATCCCTAGCTTTTAGTTGATCTTTCAAAGCTTTGATCTCGTTGGAAGAAGAAGTTTCCACTCCGGAATACTTGGTCTGGAGATTGTTTTGAACCTCTTCCGACTTGAGCAGTTTGGCAGGTAAATCCTCCTTTTCCTTCTTCAACGATTATATGCTTTGCTGAGCGGTAGAGAGACTATTTGTTAAACTTTGGTTTGTTATGGTCAGGGAAGTTATAGTAGTTGTTTTATCCCTCACTTGACTTTCCAGGTCAACTAACGGACGAATGTAACCTAAGAGGGCATGACTCAGGGTGTCTTGTTCGCTTGATATCACATAGGTCTCACCGTTGTGAGTTACAACGTTGGCCGAATTGGCAGGACGATAAGGCCCCGTGAAGTCATCCTTGTCCAGATCATTGAAATACATGTTAACATTCTGAAATACATCAAGATTTACCTCTCTACCGGTAGTGTCTTGTTCGGAATAAAGGTTGGGTAGAATTTATTCTTGAAGAGTAGGGTCAGCAGGAACTGGTGGAAGAAGTTCAGAAGGGCGTAGAATTATCTTTGATCCTAGAGTAACTTTCTTCTTCTTTGTATATTTTTCATCACTGCTTGCCTTGCGCTTCTTATCCTTCTTTATGATTTGAAGTGGGTCATTTAATCCACCAACCTCCTTGACTCTAACTTCGATTGCCTCCAACATAGCAAAATTAATTACTCATTGATTCTCCCAACCAACTCCTTCGGTAGTTGGCTGAGGTGGGTCGGTTGTGGTTTTCTTTTTTCTCTTGTTCTTCATCTTGTCTAGATGGATAGAGGCTTTGACCCTAGAAGACATGTAGAGTTTGGCATCCTTATCTTCATTTCTCCTCAGGATGACATCTGCAGAAGGAGGAGTGGTCAGTTCGTCCCAGGTGAGGTCTCTTCTCCTTATTGTGTTCCACAAGTGGGACCTCACAAAGTTCCCTGAGGCAAAGAAGCTGTGAAAGCCATTCCCCAATTTATCTGAAGCCCATGCGTTTAACTTAGCACAAGTTCTTTGGCCAGCCTCTAGATGGTCTAAAAACTTCTTCGGAAAAACTGAAAGGAGACACAAATCAGTTCGAAATAACCACGCAGTACTTAAAAGACTAAAAGGAAACAAAAATAAAGTTACCTATGCTCTTCCAATGACTAGTCAGTTGACTTGGATTAGAGTCAATTTTATCTTTTTCCCATTCTCCCATGCCCCGTTGATGAATAGTAATTGAGGAGGGGATTTTGAGACTCTTGAACAGAAGACCCTGATTGAAGAAGAGAAAGGGTCAGGACTAAAGGTATTTTATGACCTTAATGTCTTTGATGACGATGAACCTTGGTATGTGTTTGCTTTTGGTCGATTGATTTCTTCACCAGGAGATACAGGAAGACCAGCTGCGATTCTCTCGTCTCTTGCAACCTTACTCGCTCTCTCTAATTCAGACAAATTCAGCCAACCTCCTTTTACTAGTGCATTTCTGGTTGTGAACATAAATTACCCAGACACAATTTGATAGGATTATTAAGCTTTCTCTCTCTAGAAGTATTTGAGTTCTTGGAGATAATTGAACAATAAAATTGATTTATATAAACTATGAAAATATGAGAGGTTACATAGGAGAAGACAAACCGATCAAAGCTTAAGGGCTATAAAGCATGGGAGTTACACCATAAGTAACTTTCTAGCCTAGTAGGTACGAGAATCTAGAAGAAAAACAACTGAGAGGCCGCACCAGAACCTGACACGTGTCCCACGTTAAAAAATGACTCTTGAAATTCTTAACGGTAAAGTTAGTTCCGCCAAATACCGATCGGGTTGACTCTTGAAATTTTTTAACACAAAAAGATGATCTCTTCAGTTTGGATACAGAGATAGATCGGAAGGTCACGTTGGAAGCGCATTTGTTTTCATTCATGTGGGTTAGCTCTTCCAAATATTCTTTGCAATACCTAAAGGGGCTGCTGATAAGGTCAGATATTTTTGTCACTGTCGTTTACCCCTATCCGAAGGGCAGTTTGGACTGAACCATTACTATGAGAAACCAAAAAGGATAAATTTAGTGGAATATGACTAAGCTAGGAACTGGTCATTTCATATCTTGGGCTAATGGGTTCTTAAACTTAACCCAAACCCACAATCTAACCCGGAAGGCCAATAGGTCATTAATTAAGTATAAATATCCCAACTACTTTCATTAATGAGGGTGATCAGAATTTAATACAAGCACACACCTTAGTTATCACTCTATATTCGAGGTGTTGCCATCAAGAGGAAGTTTCGAATCATATTCTCAAAAATTCTAAGCTTCTTTACATTCGTATGATGAAATTTCTTTTACCCGAAAACCATCAAAAAACTGTGACACAACAGAAAGAAAAAAACAACAGATAAATCACCATAATCAAACCATCACATATTACTTCTTGACATACGATTACGAATCAATTTAGAATTAAAAGAACGAAAAAAATTGATTTTGATTGATTTATCCGTTGTTTTTTTTCTTCTGTTGTGTCACAGTCTTTTGATGGTTTTCGGGTAAAATGAATTTCACCATTAGAGACGAATGTAAAGCTTAGAATTCTTGAGAATATAATTCGAAACTCCCTCTTGATGGTAACACCTCAAGCAATCAAAACATAAACTTATGTTCTGGTGTGACACAAGTAAAGACATTCCATAATAAGCATGGCATGGTTGTCTTCCACTATGATGCAACAACTATGTTTTTCCCTCACTTATAGTTTGTTGGAAGGTGTATATAGAAGGTGTATTTTTCATTTATATTTAAAAATTGGGCCTCGCATTACTTCTAAAATAAAGATAAATTTTTTTAGAAGTGAACATTATTTAGGAGATGCAGATATAGAAAGATACATACTTATTTAGCTTAAATTTTTTTAGAAGTGAAAATTATTTAGGAGATGCAGATATAGAAATATACTACTTATTTAGCTTAAATTTGTTTAGAAGTGAAAATTATTTATGAGATGCAGATATAGTCAGAAAGAAGCGACTGACCATGTTTGATAGCTTTGATGTAATCCCAACCTTCGGAGAGAGTTGAGAATCTCAGTGTAAACTTCATCATCAACCATCTACAGCCTCAAAAGTCAAGACGAGTGTTGAAAATCAAATAGCAAACATGCACAAATTTCAAGATATAACATATCCAATATTAAGCTACTTAAACTGAATAGTCCGATTTAACAATAACATGAAGATAGAAGTTAAATATCTCTCACCAATAGATTATTTAACCACCGAGATCCACCGTATGAACTGATTGACCCATAGACTGCAATACATTCAAGTAATGCTTATCATCGAAATTAGCAGCCGACGATCCATCACCGTACAAAGTCCCACTGTTCTCTCCCTTTTGGTCTCCCAGTGAAGAAACAAGGGAAAGTCAGTGGTGGAGCTTGTAGAGAAGGCGGTGGGTATAGGGAAGAAGATGATGGGGGTAAGGCTGTCACAGCTAGGGTTTCGATTTAGGACAAGAAGACGAGCGGCTGTGGGTTTGAGTTATGTCTGAATTGGAGGAGACTTTATACTTCGGGCCTTGGATCGGGTCAAGACAATAGAAACCTCAAGCCCAATAAATTAGTCACTTGGCTCTTCTATGTTAAACCCTGTCGTCGTACATGTATTGTTATAAAATGTGTGAATTGAAAATAGCAAGTAAATGTAAACAATATTTACATTACCTCAATTTGTATATAAATACAATCAATAACGTGAAACAGATAAAGCAAGCATAAGAATCAGATATGCATATAGTCGGATCTATTGAACTTGAAAATGATGTCTCACGTCATCGTACAAATAAAAATAACCTATAGAAAACAAAACGAAATAAATGATAAGAAACGACAACGAATACATTTTAAATATTTTTAACAACAATAAATTAAGATATACTTACATTTGTATCCAAATGATCTGAAAGAGTCTCTCGATAGAAGTACTTTGTTGCACCACCTCCAAGGTAACCAACTAGCTAGTAATCTTTGACAACGTCAGGTTACCCAAGGTTGCGAACACGGAGAATGGTCGTTAATGGAACAATCCAACGAACTGATAAAACCAATCAATTTTATTCCTTTCAAATTTAAAACTTCACCAAATATGCAGTAGAGATATGTCAATAGAGGTCCCTCAAGCGTATTTCTTTAGTCATGAAATTATTCTGCATTAACGCACTTCTGCCTACTATAGCAAAATATCATGTATCCGGAAAATAACATCAAGTATTCACGGAAAAATTGGTGGATCTAAAGTCTCATCCTATATGGGATTGAATCCATATACTTATTTTATCGAAAAAAATTCATGCAATTATTTTAGATCGAACTCTGACCCTATATGAATCTCAATCTCTTTGTGGATATCGAATGTTTCCTAACAATCGCTCAAATTCCGTATACGACTCCTACTTGTTATAACATTCAAACTTCAATAAAATACCCTCTAACAAGCGGCCAATAATTACGTAAACATTATCAAAACGTGATGGACATCTCTTCAAAACTAGATTGAAATTAAAACGTGATGGACATCTCTTCAAAACTAGATTGAAATTTGTTAGTCTCATGGTGCCACCACTCGATGAAAATCTCCGTCTATATCGGATTAGTATTAAACCAATAAAAAGGATCTATCACATAACCGAAAGGAGTCTTGACCAACAACCTCTATATAGATGTCTGATTGAACAAATATCCCGACACAAAGGAGCAGTGAGCATGGAGGAGTAAACCCGTACGAGATTATCATAAGTGTAAAAAAATAAATTTACAATTTATAAAGTATAAATATAACTTAAGTATTAAACAATTATGAGTATGCAAATAATTATCCTCTCCATAAACGTGTTAAATGTTTCATGCTCCACGTGATCTGGAAATAAATGGGTGTTGTTGGCATCCAAAAATACGAGGATATGAGTGAACCGTAGCAAGAATCTTTCCGGTGTCCACGTCTTTTGCAACTAACGCATGACACATTGGCCCTTGTCAAACCGGTATAGTATGGCACTACCAGATGCACATGTTGTATTAACTTTTATAAGAACAGGTTCTCCCGTCGACTTGATACGATGGAAAGACAGATCTTTCGATAAAACATGGGCCATCATCGTCTATGGAGTTATTCGCATTATGACACTCTTATGTTACGTACGTTCGTGTAGTTGGTCCTGACTCAACCCTTCCTATGGAATCCTAATACCGACAAAATATTTACCCGCATGTGAAGTCGCGGTGGTGTGTCAGATGAGCTGAAAATAATAAAATAAATTAATCATAAATTTTTAATATTAAAAACAAAACAACCGGAAACATGGTTCAAATGGGACAACATATGTGAATGAAGTATTTGGGGATGTGTTAGGGTTGGGTCTGTGGGTTTTACCCTTACACCCTCGGTTTGAATTTAATATACGGCAGGGGATTAAGGTATCGAAGATCCTATTGAGGCATGTATAACTTATTGGATACTATGGACATATTATTGCCCAAAATTGGCGAATTCCATCTATTGACGATAATGGATTAGAAGTTAGGATGCCGATTGTTACATATTAATATGTGAAAAGCTTAATTGTTTAATTTTTGGATTGCCAGATTAAGAAATATGAGGATATGATTGAAAGTTTGTGGGAGAAAGAAATGGACCGAAGATATTGGGAAGTAGCCATCCCAAATTTGGTTAACTGAGATCTATGGATGATAATTTTTTTCAAATCCGCAGGTATCCGATCGAGCTGATCCGATGGAATGGGTTATGGGTTTTAAAATTTTCTCTCGGATAGGATTTTGATTTGAAACTTTACTAGGGTTTAAGAAATTTCTCACGGGTACCTAACCCGAATCCAACCTACTAAATAATACCTGACTGGTACCCGTTAAATTAATATTAGGGAAATTACAGCTAAGGTATCCACTCAACTATTTTATTGTCATCTAGTACCCAAGGTTTGATCTATTATCTCTTAATACTCATCTCAACTACTTAATTACCACATAATACCTAACATTATTTTAATACCCTAACTACCCTCACCCTTCATCAACAACCACGTAACCAAAATTTCTCTTTCTTATTTTTTATTTTTATTTTATTTTTAAAAAATCCATATCTTTCAAACCAGAGCTCGAAAAAAATAATAAAATACCATCGCTTTTGTTTTTTTAAAATGAACTTATGATTAGAAATGGGCTTTGAAATTGGTAGATCAGAAGATGGATCCAAGCATGGGATCGCTCGAGAAGTACTAGTTTAGTCGATAAAAGCATGTACAATGGTTGTTTTAAGGTTATGTGTCATTGTTTAGTTTTATTTTAGTTAACAAAATTAATTTCACTCTAATGATATTTTTTAAATTCACATGTTACATTTGACACGTATGATGAGAAATATATTTTTTGTTAATATTTTTTATTTTATTTTATATATCTTTTAAACTGTTATTTAATTCCATTATCATATAAGATTTTAAGTATTTTGTCAAAAGCTTTTTTCAGATATTAAAAAAGACAAAAAAGAGAAGGAGTACAAAAAGATAGAATAAAAATATATATCAGAAAAAGTATTAGATAGTTGGGGACATATCTTTTTAAGAAAGCATATCTTTTACAAGATACTAAACATGCTCGGGAGGACTAATCATGCATATTTCTTAAAAATAAGGGATCACTCGGAGACAAAAGTAAAGATAAGGGAGTAGTTTGATACTAACGTAAAACATTGGGGACAGATGGTGATTTTAGCTAAATTTGCATTATTATTCCCCCGCACATGTGACAGCTCAAACATCAATATTTTATCTCAATTTTGGTCCAAAAAAATTTAAGAATGTGGTTTTTAAAGTAAGAACTTAGGAGGAAGACTATGTACCTCTCGAATTAGGGTTTTAGATTTTTAAGGGACCAATAGTGAGACTGAGACAAAATGTTAATGTTTGTGCTTCCACATGTCAGCTTGTTAGTACTCACATGTGAGGGACGGACTAATAATACATATATCTAAAATATAAGGGGCCAATGTGAGACAAAAAAGAACATAAGAGACTAGTTTGATACAAACGCGAAACATGGGGGACTAATGGTGATTTTTAACCCTAAAAATCTAATATAGCATAAGTCATTCAACTATATTTTGGAGGGAAATTACATTGAAACATGGATTTTAGCTGCGAGATGTCAAATTTTCTACCATAAAAAAAAGAAAACATCAATGGAATAAGAAGAAACATCAATGGAGTAAGAGGAAATAACAACGGAGGCACATTTTCATTATTCAAATATGTTAAGCTTTTTGTTACGCAATGTGTTTGACAAACCTCTATTTAGTCCCACCAAGAGTGCAACATACTATGTATTAATAAAATCAAATGTACAAAGAAAAGGGAAACATTTTGCGAGGTGTCAAATTTTCTACCAAAGAAAAGGGAAACATCAATGGAGTAAGAGGAAACAATAGTAGAGGTACATTTCCATTATTCAAATATGTTAAGCTTTTCATCACGCGATCTGTTTGAGAAACCTCTATTTAGTCCCATCCAGAATGCGACATACTACGTATTAATAAAATCAAATGTATGAAAATACATGGAATCATCAAACTTGTAGTACGACATGTCAAAGGTTCACCGCACGGTGCGACATAATGTGCACCTGTCATATCATTGGCATGGTATATGTTGTGTGTTAAAATCTAGGTTCAAAATATTATATTTTTTATTTTAGAATGACACACGATTGTATGTTTTAAAAACTGGCAAAAACAACATATAATATGGTCGATTACACACACTTATTTAGGAATTATAGGTATTATACTTGATAGTTCCAAGATTTCCGAAAGGGATTATGAGTCTAAGATATTTTCGAGAGTGATGCTTTATAGAGAGAAACACGAGAAAAGTATATAGAGAAGTTGACAAAAGTGTGAATAAAGTAATAATTGGTCATCTTTTCCCATAAATGGGGTCCTTTTGTATAATAGTAATGGTGGGGCCAAATGTCACATTAATGGTCTATTTAAGGCTATTACCTTCTTTTATTTTACAAGACTTGCATGAAGCCAAATTAACCCTCTGTTTCACCGACTTGACCCATATCAGTAGCCCCCAAGTTCTTACGAGGATATCTGAATGAGGACTAACTTTGTGGGCGCGTCAGACATTTCCAGCCTTATTTATCATATGGTCCTTGATAAGGATATATAATGTTGATGGCTTAAATGTAATGAATAAAAAGTCTTATATTATCAATTGTAAAGATATATGATAGATTTTAGACTATTTGTAAAGATGGAGGACTAAAGTGCAATTAACCCATTTATGTAACTAATTATGTTACTCTAAGTCTCAACGCCTATAAATAAAGGCTCAAGGTGTTAATACAAGGATCGACATTTTCTAAAGTGTTATCTACTTTTTACTATTACTTTCTTTCTAAAAAATCAATATCTCTCTTATACTTTCAAGAACAAAATTTACATTTAACAGCCTTTATCACACCGGTAACTTCACCATAAGGATTGCTGACATGCCAATCATGTGTTGCTCGTCTGCTTTTTATACTCGTATCCCTCAATATCAGAAATTGGCACATGGGCTTTCAAAAAAACTTATGGGTGATTTGGTGTGTCAAAAAAACTCTTCCACTTCTCTATACGCATGATTTTCAAATTGCGAGAGAAGAGTTATGGGACTCTTCATCTCCCTTTTTGTCTTCCTGGGCTTTCATGATCGTTAGAGGCCCAAATGTTTGCCTATAAATAAACTCAAACCCTTCATAATTTGCAGTTGCTTGTTCCCTTTTTTAGAAAGAAAGAGTGAAGCTTTATAGAGAGAGAAAGTGTTGCGCGTTAGTTCACAAAAAAATCCTCTAAGGTTTTTCTTTCATCACTTTTACTCCTGGGGTACCTTTCGTTCATGCCAAAAAATTACCGCTAAAAATTGGTTTTCCATAAACAAAAAAACCAAAGAAACAAAGACAATTTGACTAGAAGACGAAGAGGCAAGACCACTGATTATCAGTCAAACCATATGATGTGGTATGTTGGCTCCGACCAAAAAACAATTTAAAGCGGTAGTTACTTCAAATAATAGAAGCACATTCACCCCTCCTAGCACTCAGTCCCTCGTCAAACTTATCTATCGCACAAAAAGGGTGACCTTAGTAATTCAAGCAAAGCTTCCCTTGAAGCCGCTTATATTCTGATGGGTGATAAGTCTAAAAGGACAGAGAAATCGAAAGATAAAGCTCCAAAGATAAAGAGGTCTCTGCGGCCCAAAGAGAAAATGTAAGTAAATATCAAAGTTGTTCTAGAGTTTACTACTCCCAAAAGTACTTCCATCCGTACTTCGTAACGAGGCTCAGATATCCCTTGGGTAGTCTGTTTAGATTACAAAGGCCTATAGTTGTGCCCATAGAAACACGATCCCTCGAGCCAGTGAGAGAACGTCGGCAAAGACAATTGGTCAATGAACCCGATGGAAATAATATCTAGATTGTTGCTCGGGCTTACTAAAATGAAGGCCAAACTGCTGCCTAAACTGATCAAGACGAAAGCCAGACTACGACCCATACTGATCAAGACGAGGGCCAAAATACTATATGGACTCACCGAGACGAAGTTGTTGCTTGAACCGAGACGTGAGACCTACAAGAGATAAATTATATTGGAGATGATGAGTTGGTCATATTCTCGGAGATACTAGATTGAGGTCTTTGATTCCCCTTGGTCCCTGCCATGGTTTGATTTTTTGAGTTGGTGAACATGTTCCCCAGTCAAGCGGGGCCAAACTTATGGTTTATACTGATAGTCTGCATCATGACCTCAAGGATCTCCGGGGTTGAGTTCTACATGTAACAATTTGTCGAGTTGACCAATGTCTCGAAGAACCCTTACCTCCTCTTTTATTCGCTTACTTTAAGGAATAAAATTTAAGTTGGTCAACGACCTGTTGGAGGTGGATAGGGATGTTATCGGTCCGGTTCGGTCCGGGTTTTGAAGGAACCGGACCGGACCGCTAAGCTTATCGGTTCGGACCGGACCAGACCGCTAAGCTTTCGGTTCCTATTTTTGGAACCGGACCGAACCGTAAAGCTTTCGGTTCGGTCCGAGTTCGGTCCGGTCCCGTTTCGGTCCGGTTCGGTCCACTTAAAAAAAATAAAATCAATTAAAAAATGATTTTTAATTATTTTTTTTATTAAAATAAATGATATAAAAACTAAAATTTATAAGTTGATCTTCTATTTTCTTAAAAATTTGATAATTAACTATTAATTTTGGTACTATAATTTATAAAAGAATATATAATAATAATAAATAATCAATTTTAACGGTTTTATTGGTCCGATTTCTTATCGGTTTTACCGGTTTATCGGTTTCATCGGTTCGATTTCGTATTGGTTCTTTCGGTCCTATCGGTTTCATCAGTTCGATTCCTTATCGGTTCTATCGGTTCGGTTCCTAACCGGTTTTTTGTTTCGGTTCCTTATTGTTTTTCGGTTTTTAGAATAGAACCGCGAACCGGACCGTTAAGGTTCGGTCCAGTTCTCGGTCTGGTCCTTATCGGTTCGGTCCCGGCCCGGTTCTCGGTTCCGGAGAACCGTTCACAGCCCTAGAGGTGGACAATGAATGGAAGCATGTTTTTTTGGGGCTTTTGGAGACAGGGTTCGAAGTGTTGGCTGAAAATCCGGATCGGCTTTCCCTGAAGTGGATGAACAAAGGTAAACTTTTATCTGAACGGATTTATCCCTGTATATACTTCATTTATGCGTACTTTTACAAGTCTTTCTTTTGTGTTGGAGAGAAAAGGGATGATATGAGTGGCATAGGCTTCTGAAGAGCATCGAGAGGATGCACAAGGGATATTTACTCGATTAAGAGAGTGATAAAGAACTTCCTGGTCCAACGAATTCAATTGTTGCTTCACCCCGACCAATCTAGCTAAGAGCCACATTTGGAGGGCTAACATGTCAAAAAATCTCTCTTTGGCGAAACTCATGGAGTCTTTCTCGAATGCTGATTTGTTGAAGCGGTTGGAAGAAAATTCCATATTCATCTTTTTACCATCAAGATCTAGATCTCCGAGCCATCGAGTCCCCAAGAAAAGGGAAAGTAACCTAGAGAAGAAGAAAGACAACAGGGTTGAAGTTGCCTCCAAAAAGAAGCATAAGCGCCCAATTGACAATGAGGGCGATAGAGAAGATAAGGAGAATATGGCTTCATTTTATCATGATGATGCAGGGCTCGACCCTCTATATTCTTAAAGGGTAGTTATTATTGATTCGGACTCACCTCGGGATTTGAATGAAGAAGTTACTACGTCTGATGACTCTACAGAAACATCTCAGGAAGATCAATGAGATAATGCTCAATCTTCTGAGCACCGCGTGGATAATCCTCCGGCCGTGTCTCCCAAATTGATCGAGGAGACTTTCAATCTCTATATTAACATTGTGCTAGCCCTTCAAATCAATGACCTCATTGCTCCCGCAATACTTTTTGAATGGAAATCCAAAATGCTAGTGAACAGAATCCCTTCTATAGGGGGGTCGAAGGTTAATTAACAAGGTAAAAAGATTTGAAAATGAGGTTACCCAACTTAAGGGGACTGCCAAAGAGCGGCTCGAGCACGCTGAAAAAATTGAGAATCATTTCAAAACGGAGGAAGAAATATTTGATAGTGAGCGAGAGCATGACATGTTGTTGTATGCGCAGAGCATGTCATGCTGTTGAATGTTGAGAAAAATGTCCTTATTTGTACCCTTACCAAAGGGTATGAGAAAACCAAGAGTTCCTTTCTGCGGGAAGTCAATGACCTAGGTTTGGTGAAAAAATATGTTAAGACCGATAAGAAGGCCGCTATCAACACTTATTTTGCAGAGTGTACTGCCAAACTAAAAGCTCGGGATGTTAAGGTGAAATCCATTATGGTATTGGATTTGCATAAACGCTTCTCGGACTTCAAGTTGGGAAGATATTAGGAGCTTGTGCCAGAGAATTATCACCCCAGGTCTTTGTTGGAAGATAGTAACAAGTCGTCTAAAAGCTATGGGTCAGGGACCTCCTCGTCTGACTCGTTGGAAGATAGATCCGAAGACACTCCTACAATATATGAAATACTTGTGTAATTTTTGTGTTTCCCCTTTTTGTGGAACTTGTTATGTTCGTGTGTTTTGTGTAAAGTCCTTGCGTTGTCGGGGCAATTTTTACTTCGTATTTTATCAATGATTTTTTTGGATCATGAAAGGTAATCTAATTTTGACCAACTTTAGACCCATCGAATCTAAGAAAAATTGTAAGTCATTTGTTGACCAACTCTTGTTGGAAGACACCTCATATCTAATAAAAAGATTAAATATTGTTGACCAACTTTTGTTGAAAGACCTCTCGGATCCAAACAAGAGATTAAATTATTTTTTCCTAATTTTTGTAGGTAAACCCCTCGTATCCAAGAAAATTAAATGATTGTTGACCAACTTTCGTTGGAATATCCCTCGAATCCCAGAGTAAATAACAATTGAATCGACAACAAACATTGGCATGGTACCCTATAAGAGAGATTAAAATGGAAAAAAGGATTCATATTCATAAATTGGCTACGCGGGCACCTCGCTAAAACCTTCCTGCCCTCCAGGGTGGGAAAGAGTATGCCACCGACCTTTACAAAAGTTAGAAAGTGTATATATATATATATATATATATATAATTTTTACATACATTCCAAATAAAATTTAAGGTGCTCGTTATTCTATTGATATCAAAACTATCTCATTTCTTTATCTTCAAGTTCGATATGTTGTCGATTTTACCTTTTCAGTTACCATGTGTGGGCCTTCCCAATTAGATCTCTACCATCGATCTGTTTGTCTTTGGTATTTTCATGAGGACCCTATACCATATGCTGAACTCTCGTCACCTGACCATGGACACATATCTGCTCCTCATTACCGTTTGGCAGTACAGAGAATTTAACTATGTCTACCCTTTTTTTCCTCAATCATGTCTAGCTCAGCACGTCTTCCCTCATATTTACCTTCTTTAAAATATTCGTGTTAACTCGATACGAAGATAATAATTCATCGGATGGTGTCTCACCATCCATCTCATAGATTAATACGAAAGAGGATTCTTGCGTTGATGTTCGGAGAGTGGTTCAGTAAGCTTATAGTACCTATTGCAGATAGTCCGACTTTTCAAGCCTTGGTCTCTAGATTTTTCTTGAGCCCAGCGAGGATCGTTCTGTTAGTTATTTCAACTTGACCATTTTCCCGTGGGTGAAAGGTGCCGAGAAAAATTCTCGTATACCTCGGGAAAAGAAAAGGGCTTTCATGTATTTGTCAACCTCATCGGGAAAAGAAAAGGGCTTCCACTGTGAAAACATGTAAAAGTTACACAAAATAATATGTATATTTCGTCATTTGTGGCGTCTACGAAATACAATTGTCTTTAATACGTAAATTCCACTGTGAAAACATGTAAAAGTTGCACAAAATAATATTTATATTTCGTCATTTGTGGTGTCTACGAAATACAATTATCTTTATCTCACATTTGGGTTTGATGAACAATCTGATTTGTCGAGCCCATTGTTCAACGAACATTGCATTTACTCGCGTGACACGCGCGATAAACATGTGATTTGACGTTCATTGAGCGACTAAACTATAGAATACCATGATCACTCTAAGAATTCAAATCACTCTAATCAACATCATATTCGACAAAAAAACATTGAAAACGTGTATCTATAACTACACTAAATAATACAACTTCTTAACCATCTAACAAACAACTATTAAATAAAAAAATAAATTTTTATTAATTCAAACTTAAACCTTCACCCATATAAATATAAAGATTGAAATAGAAAAGTTTATATCATACAATTTAAAATAATAAATAAATAAATAATTTATTATTTTAGAGATGAATAGAACGTTTGGTGTGTTCTTATGGAGATAGGATATCATAGCGAAAGACATTACAAAAACAAGTTTATATATCGAAAGTTAAAAGTATCCATAAATATAAACTATAACAAAACCATTATAAAAACTAATGGGGAAATAACAAAACGGATATAGAAGAAAAAGAAATTCTCTGAATAATCATTTCTTATATAGTTATACAGTTAATTCCTTCACAAATATAGAAGACAAAAAAAATTCTCTAAATAAACGATTCTTATATTGTTATACACTTAATTGCTTCACTTCAAAATTAATAGGGACAACTTCATCTTTTAAAAATTTAGAATGTATATTATAATGGGATTGTCAGCTCAACAAAACATTATTATAATTATATTCATCTTACAATAAAACAACACTATTACAATAATATTCATCTTACCACAAAATTAATGACGCGGCGGAAAAAGAAAAAGAATCAACGATAGATGAAATTATAATTCAAGGGCAACATGATGAAACTCTAATCCAGAAGTTAATAAAGAGTGAAATTTTCAGAAATAAAAATATATTATTTCAAAAACTTAAAATAACTTAAGGCATATGAAGCTTTATATAAGAGGTTCTCAAAACCCTAAATTATAATACAAAAAAATAAAGTAAATATTTAAAATAAAATAAAATCTCAATATAATTAGATTTGATTTAAATACATAAGATATTTGAATAAAATAAAATAAAATTTAAAAAGTTTTTGTTTGGACTTTCTGAACTACATAAAAAACAACCTAATGCTAACCCGATTACGTTGTTTAACTCTATTTAATCACATGGTAAACAACCTAATGTTTAGCCTGATTACGTTGTCTAGCTCGATTTAATCATGTGGTAAACAGCTCGATTTAACTCACTCTCACTCCATCAAAACACGACTTTATATTATTCCAAAAATTTAAAATATATTATTCTAAAAACGTACCACATCTCGATTTAACTCACTCTCACTCCATCGAAACAAGGTTTTATATTATTCCAAAAACTTAAAATATATTATTCTAAAAACTTAAAATAACTTAAGGCATATGAAGCTTTATATAAGAGGTTCTCAAAACCCTAAATTATAATACAAAGAAATAAAGTAAATATTTTAAAATAAAATAAAATAAAATCTTAATAGAATTAGATTTGATTTAAATACATAAGATATTTGAATAAAATAAAATAAAATTAAAAAAACTTTTGTTTGGACTTTCTGGACTACATAAAAAACAACCTAATGCTATCCCGATTACGTTGTTTAACTCTATTTAATCACATGGTAAACAACCTAATGTTTAACCTGATTACGTTGTCTAGCTCGATTTAACTCACTCTCACTCCATCGAAACACGGCTTTGTTAGTTCCCTCTTTATGGCTTGGTAGCATTATAGACATTGTATTTTTTATACACTAATAGTTATTCAAAATTAGGCAATGAATGGAAATTCATTAGTTTACTATAAAATTTAATTAAGATCAAAATTGAAGGTGAGAAAATTTATCACAATAAAAAAATAAAAATCAATAGCTAAAATCATATGTACTCCTTGTTCTTTTTTTCCTTTTTCTTTAACCTCTTGGTTTTTTTCTTTTCTTTTTTACGTCGAAACTAAATAACAATTGCTTTTGTTTCAAGCCGTTGAACTAACTGACAACTAAATCAATGAATGATTTGATAAAAGTATTACTCAAGAGGATATGGAGACAATAACTTAGTAATACTAATGATAACAAAAAAAGTAAGGGGTATTGTTTCTCACTTTTCGACTAAAAATCAATATTAATATATTTCGTTTTTTTGCAGACAATAGGCACGCTATACAACGTTTTGTGATTCCTAGACGCTTTCGTTTTAACACAAAAGTGGATACTTTCTCCTTCTATCATTGCAATCAGAAATGCTTAGTATTTGTGTTGTGATTAATGCTTTTAATTCGAAAACACAAAACTCATATCGTTCTCTTCAATACCTTTAAAAACAATCACAGCGTACACTATAATCCTAAAATACTAGGTACGGAGCTAAGAGAAGGCCAGACAAGTAGAAAAAACATTGAGTTGAAGACACCGACTTGCTCTTCACTCTTCGACTAAAGAAACTTCTAAACTTACTCGGGATTTGAGTTAAAGACTCCGACTTGCTCTTTACTCTATACCAAATGTATTACGTCATTGCGACTATAGGATACGTGTCGTACACTAAAAACCTTAGACACATACACTAAACATTTCTTCTTTAAAAAAAAAAAAAATAAATAAAATTTTGTTGTAAGAGGAAAAAGCTCTAGCAAACACAAAAAATTGTAAAACCTGTTTGTCTCTTAAAAAAGAAAAATATCAATATTTTCTTATTAGTTCAAAGAAGAAAAACAATACATTTATTCTTTTGTTATCAAATATTAACTACATGTCAACTTGAGTGATATTTATATCAAATATTAGCTTTGATGTAATCCCAACTTTCGGAGAGAGTTGAGAATCTCAGTGTAAACTTCATCATCAACCATCTACAGCCTCAAAAGTCAAGACGAGTGTTGAAAATCAAATAGCAAACATGCACAAATTTCAAGATATAGCATATCCAATATTAAGCTACTTAAACTGAATAGTCCGATTTAACAATAACATGAAGATAGAAGTTAAATATCTCTCACCAATAGATTATTTGACCACCGAGATCCACTGTATGAATTGATTGACCCATAGCCTGCAATACATTCAAGTAATGCTTATCGTCGAAATTAGCAGCCGACGATCCATCACCGTACAAAGTCCCGCTGTTCTCTCCCTTTTGGTCTCCCAGTGAAGAAACAAGGGAAAGTCAGTGGTGGAGCTTGTAGAGAAGGCGGTGGGTATAGGGAAGAAGATGATGGGGGTAAGGCTGTCACAGCTAGGGTTTCGATTTAGGACAAGAAGACGAGCGGCTGTGGGTTTGAGTTATGTCTGAATTGGAGGAGACTTTATACTTCGGGCCTTGGATCGGGTCAAGACAATAGAAACCTCAAACCCAATAAATTAGTCACTAGGCTCTTCTATGTTAAACCCTGTCGTCGTACATGTATTGTTATAAAATGTGTGAATTGAAAATAGCAAGTAAATGTAAACAATATTTACATTACCTCAATTTGTATATAAATACAATCAATAACGTGAAACAGATAAAGCAAGCATAAGAATCAGATATGCATATAGTCGGATCTATTGAACTTGAAAATGATGTCTCACGTCATCGTACAAATAAAAATAACCTATAGAAAACAAAACGAAATAAATGATAAGAAACGACAACGAATACATTTTAAATATTATTAACAACAATAAATTAAGATATACTTACATTTGTATCCAAATGATCTGAAAGAGTCTCTCGATAGAAGTACTTTGTTGCACCACCTCCAAGGTAACCAACTAGCTAGTAATCTTTGACAACGTTAGGTTACCCAAGGTTGCGAACACGGAGAATGGTCGTTAGTGGAACAATCCAACGAACTGATAAAACCAATCAATTTTATTCCTTTCAAATTTAAAACTTCACCAAATATGCAGTAGAGATATGTCAATAGAGGTCGCTCAAGCGTATTTCTTTAGTCATGAAATTATTCTGCATTAACGCACTTCTGCCTATTATAGCAAAATATCATGCATCCGGAAAATAACATCAAGTATTCACGGAAACATTGGTGGATCTAAAGTCTCATCCTATATGGGATTGAATCCATATACTTATTTTATCGAAAAAAATTCATGCAATTATTTTAGATCGAACTCCGACCCTATATGAATCTCAATCTCTTTGTGGATATCGAATGTTTCCTAACAATCGCTCAAATTCCGTATACGACTCCTACTTGTTATAACATTCAAACTTCAATAAAATACCCTCTAACAAGCGGCCAATAATTACGTAAACATTATCAAAACGTGATGGACATCTCTTCAAAACTAGATTGAAATTAAAACGTGATGGACATCTCTTCAAAACTAGATTGAAATTAAAACGTGATGGACATCTCTTCAAAACTAGATTGAAATTTGTTAGTCTCATGGTTCCACCACTCGATGAAAATCTCTGTCTATATCGGATTAGTATTAAACCAATAAAAAGGATCTATCACATAACCGAAAGGAGTCTTGACCAACAACCTCTATATAGAAGTCTGATTGAACAAATATCCCGACACGAAGGAGCAGTGAGCATGGAGGAGTAAACCCGTACGAGATTATCATAAGTGTAAAAAAATAAATTTATAATTTATAAAGTATAAATACAACTTAAGTATTAAACAATTACGAGTATGCAAATAATCATCCTCTCCATAAACGTGTTAAATATTTCATGCTCCACGTGTCCACGTCTTTTGCAACTAACGCATGGCACATTGGCCCTTGTCAAACCGGTATAGTATGGCACTACCAGATGCACATGTTGTATTAACTTTTATAAGAACAGGTTCTCCCGTCGACTTGATACGATGGAAAGACAGATCGTTCGATAAAACATGGGCCATCATCGTCTATGGAGCTATTCGCATTATGACACTCTTATGTTACGTACGTTCGTGTAGTTGGTCCTGACTCAACCCTTCCTATGGAATCCTAATACCGACAAAATATTTGCCCGCGTGTGAAGTCGCGGTGGTGTGTCAGATGAGCTGAAAATAATAAAATAAATTAATCATAAATTTTTAATATTAAAACAAAACAACCGGAAACATGGTTCAAATGGGACAACATATGTGAATGAAGTATTTGGGGATGTGTTAGGGTTGGGTCTGTGGGTTTTACCCTTACACCCTCAGCTTGAATTTAATATACGGCAGAGGATTAAGGTATCGAAGATCCTATTGAGGCATGTATAACTTATTGGATACTATGGACATATTGTTGTCCAAAATTGGCGAATTCCATCTATTGACGATAATGGATTAGAAGTTAGGATGCCGATTGTTACATATTAATATGTGAAAAGCTTAATTGTTTAATTTTTGGATTGCCTGATTAAGAAATGTGAGGATATGATTGAAAGTTTGTGGGAGAAAGAAATGGACCGAAGATATTGGGAAGTAGCCATCCCAAATTTGGTTAACTGAGATCTATGGATGATAATTTTTTTCAAATCCGCAGGTATCCGATCGAGCTGATCCGATGGAATGGGTTATGGGTTTTAAAATTTTCTCTCGGATAGGATTTTGATTTGAAACTTTACTAGGGTTTAAGAAATTTCTCACGGGTACCTAACCCGAATTCAACCTACTGAATAATACCTGACTGGTACCCGCTAAATTAATATTAGGGAAATGTCAGCTAAGGTATCCACTCAACTATTTTATTGTCATCTAGTACCCAAGGTTTGATCTATTATCTCTTAATACTCATCTCAACTACTTAATTACCACATAATACCTAACATTATTTTAATACTCTAACTACCCTCACCCTTCATCAACAACCACGTAACCAAAATTTCTCTTTCTTATTTTTTATTTTTATTTTATTTTTAAAAAATCCATATCTTTCAAACCGGAGCTTGAAAAAAATAATAAAGTACCATCGCTTTTGTTTTTTTAAAATGAACTTATGATTAGAAATGGGCTTTGAAATTGGTAGATCAGAAGATGGATCCAACCATGGGATCGCTCGAGAAGTACTAGTTTAGTCGATAAAAGCATGTACAATGGTTGTTTTAAGGTTATGCGTCACTGTTTAGTTTTATTTTAGTTAACAAAATTAATTTCAGTCTAATGATATTTTTTAAATTCACATGTTACATTTGACACGTATGATGAGAAATATATTTTTTGTTAATATTTTTTATTTTATTTTATATATCTTTTAAACTGTTATTTAATTCCATTATCATATAAGATTTTAAGTTTTTTGTCAAAGTTTTTTTTCAGATATTAAAAAAGACAAAAAAGAGAAGGAGTACAAAAAGATAGAATAAAAATATATATCAGAAAAAGTATTAGATATTTGGGGACATATCTTTTTAAGGAAGCATATCTTTTACAAGATACTAAACATGCTCGAGAGGACTAATCATGCATATTTCTTAAAAATAAGGGATCACTCGGAGACAAAAGTAAAGATAAGGGACTAGTTTGATACTAACGTAAAACATTGGGGACAGATGGTGATTTTAGCTAAATTTTCATTATTATTCCCCCGCACATGTGACAGCTCAAACATCAATATTTTATCTCAATGTTGGTCCAAAAAAATTGAAGAATGTGGTTTTTAAAGTAAGGACTTAGGAGGAAGACTATGTACCTCTCGAATTAGGGTTTTAGATTTTTAAGGGACCAATAGTGAGACTGAGACAAAATGTTAATGTTTGTGCTTCCACATGTCAGCTTGTTAGTACTCACATGTGAGGGACGGACTAATAATACATATATCTAAAATATAAGGGGCCAATGTGAGACAAAAAAGAACATAAGAGACTAGTTTGATACAAACGCGAAACATGGGGGACTAATGGTGATTTTTAACCCTAAAAATCTAATATAGCATAAGTCATTCAACTATATTTTAGAGGGAAATTACATTGAAACATGGATTTTAGCTGTGAGATGTCAAATTTTCTACCATAAAAAAAAACATCAATGGAATAAGAAGAAACATCAATGGAGTAAGAGGAAATAACAACGGAGGCACATTTTCATTATTCAAATATGTTAAGCTTTTTGTTACGCAATGTGTTTGACAAACCTCTATTTAGTCCCAGCAAGAGTGCAACATACTATGTATTAATAAAATCAAATGTACAAAGAAAAGGGAAACATTTTGCGAGGTGTCAAATTTTCTACCAAAGAAAAGGGAAACATCAATGGAGTAAGAGGAAACAATAGTAGAGGTACATTTCCATTATTCAAATATGTTAAGCTTTTCATCACGCGATCTGTTTGAGAAACCTCTATTTAGTCCCATCCAGAATGCGACATACTACGTATTAATAAAATCAAATGTATGAAAATACATGGAATCATCAAACTTGTAGTACGACATGTCAAAGGTTCACCGCACGGTGCGACATAATGTGCACCTGTCATATCATTGGCACGGTATATGTTGTGTGTTAAAATCTAGGTTCAAAATATTATATTTTTTATTTTAGAATGACACACGATTGTATGTTTTCAAAACTGGCAAAAACAACATATAATATGGTCGATTACACACACTTATTTAGGAATTATAGGTATTATACTTGATAGTTCCAAGATTTCCGAAAGGGATTATGAGTCTAAGATATTTTCGAGAGTGATGCTTTATAGAGAGAAACACGAGAAAAGTAGATAGAGAAGTTGACAAAAGTGTGAATAAAGTAATAATTGGTCATCTTTTCCCATAAATGGGGTCCTTTTGTATAATAGTAATGGTGGGGCCAAATGTCACATTAATGGTCTATTTAAGGCTATTACCTTTTTTTATTTTACAAGACATGCATGAAGCCAAATTAACCCTCTGTTTCACCGACTTGACCCATATCAGTAGCCCCCAAGTTCTTACGAGGATATCTGAATGAGAACTAACTTTGTGGGCGCGTCAGACATTTCCAGCCTTATTTATCATATGGTCCTTGATAAGGATATATAATGTTGATGGCTTAAATGTAATGAATAAAAAGTCTTATATTATCAATTGTAAAGATATATGATAGATTTTAGACTATTTGTAAAGATGGGGGACTAAAGTGCAATTAACCCATTTATGTAACTAATTATGTTACTCTAAGTCTCAACGCCTATAAATAAAGGCTCAAGGTGTTAATACAAGGATCGACATTTTCTAAAGTGTTATCTACTTTTTACTATTACTTTCTTTCTAAAAAATCAATATCTCTCTTATACTTTCAAGAACAAAATTTACATTTAATAGCCTTTATCACACCGGTAACTTCACCATAAGGATTGCTGACATGCCAATCATGTGTTGCTCGTCTGCTTTTTATACTCGTATCCCTCAATATCAGAAATTGGCACATGGGCTTTCAAAAAAACTTATGGGTGATTTGGTGTGTCAAAAAAACTCTTCCACTTCTCTATACGCATGATTTTCAAATTGCGAGAGAAGAGTTATGGGACTCTTCATCTCCCTTTTTGTCTTCCTGGGCTTTCATGATCGTTAGAGGCCCAAATGTTTGCCTATAAATAAACTCAAACCCTTCATAATTTGCAGTTGCAAGAGTGAAGCTTTATAGAGAGAGAAAGTGTTGCGCGTTAGTTCACAAAAAAATCCTCTAAGGTTTTTCTTTCATCACTTTTACTCTTGGGGTACCTTTCGTTCATGCCAAAAAAATTACCGCTAAAAATTGGTTTTCCATAAACAAAAAAACCAAAGAAACAAAGACAATTTGACTAGAAGACGAAGAGGCAAGACCACTGATTATCAGTCAAACCATATGATATGGTATGTTGGCTCCGACCAAAAAACAATTTAAAGCGGTAGTTACTTCAAATAATAGAAGCACATTCACCCCTCCTAGCACTCAGTCCCTCGTCAAACTTATCTATCGCACAAAAAGGGTGACCTTAGTAATTCAAGCAAAGCTTCCCTTGAAGCCGCTTATATTCTAATGGGTGATAAGTCTAAAAGGACAGAGAAATCGAAAGATAAAGCTCCAAAGATAAAGAGGTCTCTGCGGCCCAAAGAGAAAATGTAAGTAAATATCAAAGTTGTTCTAGAGAATACTACTCCCAAAAGTACTTTCATCCGTACTTCGTAACGAGGCTCAGATATCCCTTGGGTAGTCTGTGTAGATTACAAAGGCCTATAGTTATGCCCATAGAAACACGATCCCTCGAGCCAGTGAGAGAACGTCGGCAAAGACAATTGGTCAATGAACCCGATGGAAATAATATCTAGATTGTTGCTCGAGCTTACTAAAATGAAGGCCAAACTGCTGCCTAAACTGATCAAGACGAAAGCCAGACTACGGCCCAGACTGATCAAGACGAGGGCCAAAATACTATATGGACTCACCGAGACGAAGTTGTTGCTTGAACCGAGACGTGAGACCTACAAGATATAAATTATATTGGAGATGATGAGTTGGTCATATTCTCGGAGATACTAGATTTGGGTCTTTGATTCCCCTTGGTCCCTGCCATGGTTTGATTTTTTGAGTTGGTGAACATGTTCCCCAGTCAAGCGGGGCCAAACTTATGGTTTATACTGATAGTCTGCATCACGACCTCAAGGATCTCCGGGGTTGAGTTCTCCATGTAACAATTTGTCGAGTTGACCAATGTCTCGAAGAACCCTTACCTCCTCTTTTATTCGCTTACTTTAAGGAATAAAATTTAAGTTGGTCAACGACCTGTTGGAGGTGGATAGGGATGTTATCGGTCCGGTTTGGTCCGGGTTTTGAAGGAACCGGACCGGACCGCTAAGCTTATCGGTTCGGACCGGACCGGACCGCTAAGCTTTCGGTTCCTATTTTTTGAACCGAACCGAACCGTTAAGCTTTCGGTTCGGTCCGGTTCGGTTCGGCCCGGTTCGGTTCGGTTCCGGTTTCGGTTTGGTCCGAGTTCGGTTCGGTCCGAGTTCGGTCCGGTCCCGTTTCGGTCCGGTTTCGGTCCGGTTCGGTCCACTTAAAAAAAATAAAATCAATTAAAAATTGATTTATAATTATTTTTTTTATTAAAATAAATGATATAAAAACTAAAATTTATAAATTGATCTTCTATTTTCTTAAAAATTTGATAATTAACTATTAATATTGGTACTATAATTTATAAAAGAATATATAATAATAATAAATAATCAATTTTAACGGTTTTATTGGTCCGATTTCTTATCGGTTTTACCGGTTTATCGGTTTCATCGGTTCGATTTCGTATTGGTTCTTTCGGTCCTATCGGTTTCATCGGTTCGATTCCTTATCGGTTCTATCGGTTTATCGGTTCTATCGGTTCGGTTCCTAACCAGTTTTTTGTTTCAGTTCCTTATTGGTTTTCGGTTTTTAGAATAGAACCGCGAACCAGACCGTTAAGGTTCGGTCCAGTTCTCGGTCTGGTCCTTATCGGTTCGGTCCCGGCCCGGTTCTCGGTTCCGGAGAACCGTTGACAGCCCTAGAGGTGGACAATGAATGGAAGCATGTTTTTTTGGGGCTTTTGGAGACAGGGTTCGAAGTGTTGGCTGAAAATCCGGATCGGCTTTCCCTGAAGTGGATGAACAAAGGTAAACTTTTATCTGAACGGATTTATCCCTGTATATACTTCATTTATGCATACTTTTACAAGTCTTTCTTTTGTGTTGGAGAGAAAAGGGATGATATGAGTGGCATAGGCTTCTGAAGAGCATCGAGAGGATGCACAAGGGATATTTACTCGATTAAGAGAGTGAGCCAGAACTTCCTGGTCCAACGAATTCAATTGTTGCTTCACCCCGACCAATCTAGCTAAGAGCCACATTTGGAGGGCCAACATGTCAAAAAATCTCTCTTTGGCGGAACTCATGGAGTCTTTCTCGAATGCTGATTTGTTGAAGCGGTTGGAAGAAAATTCCATATTCATCTTTTTACCATCAAGATCTAGATCTCCGAGCCATTGAGTCCCCAAGAAAAGGGAAAGTAACCTAGAGAAGAAGAAAGACAACAGGGTTGAAGTTGCCTCCAAAAAGAAGCATAAGCGCCCAATTGACAATGAGGGCGATAGAGAAGATAAGGAGAATATGGCTTCATTTTATCATGATGATGCAGGGCTCGACCCTCTATATTCTTAAAATGTAGTTATTATTGATTCGGACTCACCTCGGGATTTGAATGAAGAAGTTACTACGTCTGATGACTCTACAGAAACATCCCAGGAAGATCAATGAGATAATGCTCAATCTTCTGAGCACCGCGTGACTAATCCTCCGGCAGTGTCTCCCAAATTGATCGAGGAGACTTTCGATCTCTATATTAACATTGTGCTAGCCCTTCAAATCAATGACCTCATTGCTCCCGCAATACTTTTTGAATGGAAATCCAAAATGCTAGTGAACAGAATCCCTTCTATAGGGGGGGGGGGTCGAAGGTTAATTAACAAGGTAAAAATATTTGAAAATGAGGTTACCCAACTTAAGGGGACTGCCAAAGAGCGGCTCGAGCACGCTGAAAAAATTGAGAATCATTTCAAAACGGAAGAAGAAATATTTGATTGTGAGCGAGAGCATGACATGTTGTTGTATGCGCAGAGCATGTCATGCTGTTGAATGTTGAGAAAAATGTCCTTATTTGTACCCTTACCGAAGGGTATGAGAAAACCAAGAGTTCCTTTCTGCGGGAAGTCAATGACCTAGGTTTGGTGAAAAAATATGTTAAGACCGATAAGAAGGCCGCTATCAACACTTATTTTGCAGAGTGCACTGCCAAACTAAAAGCTCGGGATGTTAAGGTGAAATCCATTATGGTATTGGATTTGCATAAACGCTTCTCGGACTTCAAGTTGGGAAGATATTAGGAGCTTGTGCCAGAGAATTATCACCCCAGGGGTTTGTTGGAAGATAGTAACAAGTCGTCTAAAAGCTATGGGTCAGGGACCTCCTCGTCTGACTCGTTGGAAGATAGATCCGAAGACACTCCTACAATATATGAAATACTTGTGTAATTTTTTTGTTTCCCTTTTTTGTGGAACTTGTTATGTTCGTGTGTTTTGTGTAAAGTCCTTGCGTTGTCGGGGCAATTTTTACTTCGTATTTTATCAATGATTTTTTTGGATCATGAAAGGTAATCTAATTTTGACCAAGTTTAGACCCATCGAATCTAAGAAAAATTATAAGTCATTTGTTGACCAACTCTTGTTGGAAGACACCTCATATCTAATAAAAAGATTAAATATTGTTGACCAACTTTTGTTGAAAGACCTCTCGGATCCAAACAAGAGATTAAATTATTTTTTCCTAATTTTTGTAGGTAAACCCCTCGTATCCAAGAAAATTAAATGATTGTTGACCAACTTTCGTTGGAATATCCCTCAGATCTGAGAGTAAATAACAATTGAATCGACAACAAACATTGGCATGGTACCCTATAAGAGAGATTAAAATGGAAAAAAGGATTCATATTCATAAATTGGCTACGCGGGCACCTCGCTAAAACCTTCCTGCCCTCCAGGGTAGGAAAGAGTATGCCACCGACCTTTACAAAAGTTAGAAAGTGTATTTATATATATATAATTTTTACATACATTCCAAATAAAATTTAAGGTGCTCGTTATTCTATTGATATCAAAACTATCTCCTTTCTTTATCTTCAAGTCGATATGTTGTCGATTTTACCTTTTCAGTTACCATGTGTGGGCCTTCCCAATTAGATCTCTACCATCGATCTGTTTGTCTTTGGTATTTTCATGAGGACCCTATACCATATGCTGAACTCTCGTCACCTGACCATGGACACATATCTGCTCCTCATTACCGTTTGGCAGTACAGAGAATTTAACTATGTCTACCCTTTTTTTCCTCAATCATGTCTAGCTCAGCACGTCCTCCCTCATATTTACCTTATTTAGAATATTCGTGTTAACTCGATACGAAGAGAATAATTCATTGGATGGTGTCTCACCATCCATCTCATAGATTAATACGAAAGAGGATTCTTGCGTTGATGTTCGGAGAGTGGTTCAGTAAGCTCATAGTACCTATTGCAGATAGTCCGACTTTTCAAGTCTTGCTCTCTAGATTTTTCTTGAGCCCAGCGAGGATCGTTCTGTTAGTTATTTCAACTTGACCATTTTCCCGTGGGTGAAAGGTGCCGAGAAAAGTTCTCGTATACCTCGGGAAAAGAAAAGGGCTTTCATGTATTTGTCAACCTCATCGGGACACCATAACGACAACATATGTTAAATATAATGAACTTGATCACATCCTTCGATTTTGTCCTGGATAGTGGTTCGGGTTTTACCCACTTGGAAATATAGTCCATTGCGACAATCATTGTCTATCGCCCTCCGAAAGCCATCGGTAATGGTCTAACCAAATCAATACCACATCGGTCAAAAAACAACGACTCACATACAGACTCAAAAAGCACCCCTTGCATATGAATAGTGTTAGTAAACCTTTAGCAAGTGTCACACCTTCTGACCTATTCTTTAACATCATCAATAATCGTGGGCCAGTAATAACCCACTAGTAAAACTCTTCGCGTCAAGGTTTTATACCCATATAGTTTTGATCCATCTTTGTCGTGTAATTTGGATAATATCATTTGCGATTCATTTTCATAGAGGTATCAAAGAAAAGGATTCGTTAAAGATTTATTATACAAGATATCTTTGAGTATCGTATAACTATGCGATTTTAATCGTATCCTTTTGGCCACTGCATTGTCAATGGGTAAGACTTTGTTGGCTAGAAACTTCTTGATATCATACCTCCAATCATTTTCAACACTTGTTGAAATCTGGAAAGCCTCATCCGAACCCGCAATCAGCTCAGAGTTTTTCACTATCGAGGGACTTTCCTACATGAGTATACAAGGGTATATTTCCTAATATACAGTATTAACCAAAGATTTATACATAGAATTTTTGGCTCTGCATACATGTTCTTACTTTACACTTTCAAAAACGGGTACCAAAACCTTCAAATTTTTCAAATACTTCACTAAGTCATCTTTTCTAGCTTCAGACTGGTTGGAGGCATGATTTATGAGGAGCTGCGAGTCGCATACCAATCGAATCTTTTTAGCTTCGTAGATGTGGACGAGTCTTAGTCCTATAAGATCAACCTCGTATTCCGCTTCATTAGTTGATGCTTGAAACCGAAGTGTATAGCATGGTATATCCATATCCCAATCGATGAGATCAAGTGGATCCTCACCCCACATCCTGAAGTGTTTGACCCTTTATCTGTTTGAATAGTCCATTCGACATCTACTTCTTCCTTGTCTATTTCCATATCTGGTTGTTTGGAGTGGAACTAGACCAAACAATCTTCCAAATCCTGAGCTTTGATTGTCGTTCAGGGCTTAAAGCCAATTTGAAAATCACCAAATTCCACAGACCATTTAGTAATTTGATCCGACACATCGGGCCTCAGTAACACGTTCTTCAAAGGAAAATATGTTCAGAATACAATTGAATGTGCCTGGAAATATGGTCTCACTTTTTTAGTCGCGGTTACCAAAGAAATGGCTATCTTCTCCAAACTTCAAATATTTATTTTCCGCGTCAAGAAGACTTTTGCTAACATAATACACCGACCAAGGGAAATTATCCACTTCTCTGATCAATACAATGCTTATAGCATAACAGATACCGCTATTTAAATGAACAACCTTTCCCTCAAACTGGTTTTCTTCAAGATCTCAGGGGAATAAAGATGCTCTCGTTCTTCAAACCAAAATGTTTTAGTGTATAAAGTACTTTCTTTCTCTCCTCGAACATCTAGGTTCAGTGAGATGTTCGACAATTGTTTTTACATCTTTTCGAAATATTTTTTTTATTGTTCTTCTCGCGTCGTTCGTCCCTCTCGAGGGACGAGGATTCGTCCGAAATAGTAGACAGAGTAATCACTGGATTTGGTATAATCATATCGACGCCTGGATTTTATTTCTTTCCTCGATGAGTAACGACCTCGTTGCATATGCACTTCGTACTTGTCATCAGTCGGAAGAGCATCATCAATTTCACTTTCCTTAGATAACTAGTCTCTTCGAACCTCTAATCTAAGCCTCTTTGCAAACACTGTTGCATCTTTCTCCGAGTTTAGATTTGCAATGCCATCCAATAGTGCTTTTTGTCGAGCTACCAAGGCAAACTGTTTGAGTTGCTCCTCGCAAACTGATCGTTGTAATGTCGTTCCTCAATCTGTTGTTCTTCAAGACGGTGATCCTCGGATATTGGTATAGTCATCAGGCCCTATATCCCAACATTAGGCTTCATTAGTGTTTCCATATTCATCTCTCTCAAAAGACTTGATAACAAAATAATAGTTTTGTATAAATAATTTTGGTTACCAATCGTTTCCTACATACGAAACCAATGATAGTTCCAAAGATTTATGTGGGGAATTATGAGTCTTAAAATATTTTCGGGAGTGATAATCTAGAGAGAGAAACATGGCAAAACTATAGAGAAAAGCTGACAAAAGTATAAGTAAAGTAATAAATGTTCATCTTTTCCATAAAGGGGTGTTTCCTTTATATAATAGTGATGATGGGTCTAAAGACCACATTAATGGTTCATTTAAGGCTATTTCGCTCCATTATTTCACTACTCTCAACCATAGTTACTACTTATTACACAAAATACCCTCAATGTTATACCTTTTTTATGCATGTTTTACAAGACTTATATGAAGCCAAATTGGCCTTATATTTAACCCAACCGACCCATAGTCCGGATAATTCTCACCCTTATCAACACTAAAACTAATTTGGGTGCATGGGTTATGGTTGAATCCTTAAAGATTGGCTTTATTAATTACCCTCTACGTTAGTGGTAAGTGGGGAGAAATTTAAAGATATACAATAGATGCGAGAGCTTCGGGCTGGTTAAGGGCATATCTAGTTAAATGGTAACTTGGTTATTGGAAATTAACTGTGTTAGACAAGAAACACAATATAAAAAGAACCTTACATTTGAAAGTGCATTCCCAAGTAGGCAGACTTAAAATGGACAAAAAGTAGTTAGTATGTAAGTTAATTTTAATTAGGTCTCATCATAGGGAAATATATATATGTGGGTTTGAAGTGCCATAAAGCTGAGAATGTACCCAACATGTGCACCATTTACAACATTCATTAAAATATCGTTCAGTTAAAAAGCGGGCCAAACACATATGCAATACATGTTAACAAAAATGAAGGAACACAATTATTATGTGTGGCATCTAACAACCGAGTTAATAGAGATAATCATTAAATTGTTTTTGTGCATCCTACAAGTATTGAGTTGTCATGCACACTCTCGCGAGTTCTTATCATCGACAGTACTTACAAAACGATGAGGTACAAAATATCGTTGCTCAAAATTGTTGGTGTAACATCAACCCACCAAACATTTTGCATTGGTTTTGTCCTTATGAGCTCGGAGAAATTTGTGAGCTACACGTAGCTTTTGAGTGTTCTGCGGAAGGTGATTATGGACATATGTGTGCAGATGAGATCTATTGGAGACATATTTTTGGATGCAATCCACATGTTATGCAAATGGCATATAACTAAAAACATTAATACACACACGAAAATTTGATGACCAAAATGGACGATGCAGATAAGTTTATGAAATTTTATAATGTTGTTGTCGAAGCTAACACGAAGGAAAAGTACAACACAAAACCAACAACATTAAATGAAGTATTCACTTTTTATTAAAAGGTTGTAGACTATGTTATGGTCTCACGTATAACACCGTAAAATAAAACAAATTTTATCACTTCAGCGGAATTCAACACTTGGGTAGTTGAACAACTAATCGGAAAGTGAGGTTTTTATTTTGAAACTTAAAACTTATAATTCAAAAATATAATGTTTTAATTCAATGGATTTGAAGTACTTTCAGCATCGTCGTCCACTGATATAAGTTCATGCGCAATACGTTGGCGACGATTAAAATTACAATGTCGCATAGTACAAGCAATCTCATGTCATACTATTATCTATCTAGTCTCAGGCTACTGAGTCTCAAGCATGCGAGATCTAGTATGTCTACTACTTCGAGAAGTCATCATAATATTATAAAAAAAAATTACAAAAAATATATCATCAAAAATCAACCAAATTAATCTAAAAGCGAAAACTATCATTTTGCATATAATTACTGTAAAACTATGTAAATTCCACTGTGAAAACATGTAAAAGTTACACAAAATAATATGTATATTTCGTCATTTGTGGCGTCTACGAAATACAATTGTCTTTAATACGTAAATTCCACTGTGAAAACATGTAAAAGTTGCACAAAATAATATGTATATTTCGTCATTTGTGGCGTCTACGAAATACAATTATCTTTATCTCACATTTGGGTTTGATGAACAATCTGATTTGTCGAGCCCATTGTTCAACGAACATTGCATTTACTCGCGTGACACGCGCGATAAACATGTGATTTGACGTTCATTGAGCGACTAAACTATAGAATACCATGATCACTCTAAGAATTCAAATCACTCTAATCAACATCATATTCGACAAAAAAACATTGAAAACGTGTATCTATAACTACACTAAATAATACAACTTATTAACCATCTAACAAACAACTATTAAATAAAAAAATAAATTTTTATTAATTCAAACTTAAACCTTCACCCATATAAATATAAAGATTGAAATAGAAAAGTTTATATCATACAATTTAAAATAATAAATAAATAAATAATTTATTATTTTAGAGATGAATAGAACGTTTGGTGTGTTCTTATGGAGATAGGATATCATAGCGAATGACATTACAAAAACAAGTTTATATATCAAAAGTTAAAAGTATCCATAAATATAAACTATAACAAAACCATTATAAAAACTAATGGGGAAATAACAAAACGGATATAGAAGAAAAAGAAATTCTCTGAATAATCATTTCTTATATAGTTATACAGTTAATTCCTTCACAAATATAGAAGACAAAAAAAATTCTCTAAATAATCGATTCTTATATTGTTATACACTTAATTGCTTCACTATTAATAGGGACAACTTCATCTTTTAAAAATTTACAATGTATATTATAATGGGATTGTCAGCTCAACAAAACACTATTATAATTATATTCATCTTACAATAAAACAACACTATTACAATAATATTCATCTTACCACAAAATTAATGACGCGGCGGAAATAGAAAAAGAATCAACGATAGATGAAATTATAATTCAAGGGCAACATGATGAAACTCTAATCCAGAAGTTAACAAAGAGTGAAATTTTCAGAAATAAAAATATATTATTTCAAAAACTTAAAATAACTTAAGGCATATGAAGCTTTATATAAGAGGTTCTCAAAACCCTAAATTATAATACAAAAAAATAAAGTAAATATTTAAAATAAAATAAAATCTCAATATAATTAGATTTGATTTAAATACATAAGATATTTGAATAAAATAAAATAAAATTAAAAAAGTTTTTGTTTGGACTTTCTGAACTACATCAAAAACAACCTAATGCTAACCCGATTACGTTGTTTAACTCTATTTAATCACATGGTAAACAACCTAATGTTTAGCCTGATTACGTTGTCTAGCTCGATTTAATCATGTGGTAAACAGCTCGATTTAACTCACTCTCACTCCATCGAAACACGACTTTATATTATTCCAAAAATTTAAAATATATTATTCTAAAAACGTACCACATCTCGATTTAACTCACTCTCACTCCATCGAAACACGGTTTTATATTATTCCAAAAACTTAAAATATATTATTCTAAAAACTTAAAATAACTTAAGGCATATGAAGCTTTATATAAGAGGTTCTCAAAACCCTAAATTATAATACAAAGAAATAAAGTAAATATTTTAAAATAAAATAAAATAAAATCTTAATAGAATTAGATTTGATTTAAATACATAAAATATTTGAATAAAATAAAATAAAATTAAAAAAACTTTTGTTTGGACTTTCTGGACTACATAAAAAACAACCTAATGCTATCCCGATTACGTTGTTTAACTCTATTTAATCACATGGTAAACAACCTAATGTTTAACCTGATTACGTTGTCTAGCTCGATTTAACTCACTCTCACTCCATCGAAACACGGCTTTGTTAGTTCCCTCTTTATGGCTTGGTAGCATTATAGACATTGTATTTTTTATACACTAATAGTTATTCAAAATTAGGCAATGAATGGAAATTCATTAGTTTACTATAAAATTTAATTAAGATCAAAATTGAAGGTGAGAAAATTTATCACAATAAAAAAATAAAAATCAATAGCTAAAATCATATGTACTCCTTGTTCTTTTTTTCCTTTTTCTTTAACCTCTTGGTTTTTTTCTTTTCTTTTTTACGTCGAAACTAAATAACAATTGCTTTTGTTTCAAGCCGTTGAACTAACTGACAACTAAATCAATGAATGATTTGATAAAAGTATTACTCAAGAGGATATGGAGACAATAACTTAGTAATACTAATGATAACAAAAAAAGTAAGGGGTATTGTTTCTCACTTTTCGACTAAAAATCAATATTAATATATTTCGTTTTTTTGCAGACAATAGGCACGCTATACAACGTTTTGTGATTCCTAGACGCTTTCGTTTTAACACAAAAGTGGATACTTTCTCCTTCTATCATTGCAATCAGAAATGCTTAGTATTTGTGTTGTGATTAATGCTTTTAATTCGAAAACACAAAACTCATATCGTTCTCTTCAATACCTTTAAAAACAATCACAGCGTACACTATAATCCTAAAATACTAGGTACGGAGCTAAGAGAAGGCCAGACAAGTAGAAAAAACATTGAGTTGAAGACACCGACTTGCTCTTCACTCTTCGACTAAAGAAACTTCTAAACTTACTCGGGATTTGAGTTAAAGACTCCGACTTGCTCTTTACTCTATACCAAATGTATTACGTCATTGCGACTATAGGATACGTGTCGTACACTAAAAACCTTAGACACATACACTAAACATTTCTTCTTTAAAAAAAAAAAAATAAAATAAAATTTTGTTGTAAGAGGAAAAAGCTCTAGCAAACACAAAAAATTGTAAAACCTGTTTGTCTCTTAAAAAAGAAAAATATCAATATTTTCTTATTAGTTCAAAGAAGAAAAACAATACATTTATTCTTTTGTTATCAAATATTAACTACATGTCAACTTGAGTGATATTTATATCAAATATTAGCTTTGATGTAATCCCAACTTTCGGAGAGAGTTGAGAATCTCAGTGTAAACTTCATCATCAACCATCTACAGCCTCAAAAGTCAAGACGAGTGTTGAAAATCAAATAGCAAACATGCACAAATTTCAAGATATAGCATATCCAATATTAAGCTACTTAAACTGAATAGTCCGATTTAACAATAACATGAAGATAGAAGTTAAATATCTCTCACCAATAGATTATTTGACCACCGAGATCCACTGTATGAATTGATTGACCCATAGCCTGCAATACATTCAAGTAATGCTTATCGTCGAAATTAGCAGCCGACGATCCATCACCGTACAAAGTCCCGCTGTTCTCTCCCTTTTGGTCTCCCAGTGAAGAAACAAGGGAAAGTCAGTGGTGGAGCTTGTAGAGAAGGCGGTGGGTATAGGGAAGAAGATGATGGGGGTAAGGCTGTCACAGCTAGGGTTTCGATTTAGGACAAGAAGACGAGCGGCTGTGGGTTTGAGTTATGTCTGAATTGGAGGAGACTTTATACTTCGGGCCTTGGATCGGGTCAAGACAATAGAAACCTCAAGCCCAATAAATTAGTCACTAGGTTCTTTTATGTTAAACCCTGTCGTCGTACATGTATTGTTATAAATTGTGTGAATTGAAAATAGCAAGTAAATGTAAACAATATTTACATTACCTCAATTTGTATATAAATACAATCAATAACGTGAAACAGATAAAGCAAGTGAAAATACAAAAAAAAATTATACCCAAAAACAATTCATTCTTTTATTATTATTATTATGTGGTATTAGAACAAGTTTATTTCAATGGTAAATGCAAATTCATCGATGTTTAGTTTAGAGTATGAGTCCTAGCTATTTTTCAAATGATAGTTTCATGAGTAACAAAAACCTGCAAATCAATCGGATCAATACTTTTAACAGCTTGAGGTTAGATCCAAATAACTTTTTATTTTGGAAACAATGGCTTTACCTATCATAAGAGGGAATAAGCTGGGGGATTTTATCGGTGGTGAAAAATCATGTCCTCCCAAGCTGATTACTGGACCAGATGGATTCATTACTGAAAATATTGAGTATGATGACTTGATTGTTAAGGATCAGCTACTTTTGGGATGGTTTTACACCACATTGACCCCTGAAGTAGCACTCCAACTAATGGAGGAAAAAACCTACAAAGGACTGTTGGAAGTTATAATCAGATAATCTGATTATCAAACCAAATCCAGAGTTATATTCCTTGAATCATAATTTCAGAGAACCACGAAGCACAGCTCCACAATGGAGGAATACTTAGGGAAAATGAAACATATAGCAAACAGACTAACTCTTGTTGGATCTCATATTACTCTAGATGATTTGGTCTATCGTGTCTTGGCTGACTTGGATACTAAGTACACACTTATAACATTTTATATGGCTGACAAAAAGGTAAAGAACTGGTTGGATCTTCAAGATACTCTCTCAACATTTGAGAGTAGACTTGATCCACTTAGCAAGTTATATGTATTTATGGCTAATTTAACTCTGACCTCGGTAAACAAGTCAAATCCAAGGTCATTTAACAATATTAACTATATAAAATGGACAACGGATCAGAACAGAGGACAAGATAGAGGATTCCAATGAAGGAACTTTAACAGCTACCCTTATAACTATAAGGGTAGAGGTAATTTCATAGACATATGAGGTGGGTTTAACGATAACAAACCTACTTTCCAGATTTGTGGCAAATATGGGCACCGTGGTGCCTACTGTTATTTCAGGGACGATCCTAATGTGATGGGACAAGTTTATAATGACCAACACAATAATGAACATGATCAAGATGTTCTTGTGGCTTCACAAGATCTTGGAGGTGGTGAAAACAACTGGTGCATAGACAGTGGTGCTAACCACCATGTCACTAAGTCATCAGGACTGATGACTCGGAAAACATACTGCACAGGTAATAAGTCTATAACAATAGAAAATAGCGACAAACTGAGTATAAAACAGTTAGGGAAATCAATCATACCAACCAAAACAAACAGACAGATCAACCTAAATAATGGTTTACATGTACCACAAATTAATAAAAATCTTTCATTTGTTTATCAGCTAACCCTACATAGTGATATTTTTCTTGAATTTCAGAGTTTTAGGTGTTTTATGAAGGACAAGGTAACATGGAGTACATTACTTAAAAGGAGAACGAAGAATGGATTGTGCAAATTGGAGGAACCACTTATTTCTAGTATGCCTAAAGATAAAAAATTTAGATGTCAGCCTAATGTATCTAATGTTCAAAGATGCCCAGTATGTCAAATTTTCTAAAGATACGGTGGTACTGGGAAACTGTGTCATCATTCTAGTAGAGTCTTATCCATTGTTCTAAAGCATTGTAATCTTTATGTTTTGTCTATTAATGAAAAAGTATAATATGATGGCTACTAGTTGGGCAAATCACATTCACTGCCTTAACCTAACTATTCTCCTCACTCAGTTAGTGTGTTAGATCTAATTCACTAAGATCTATGGGGACCAACAACCTTAGTATCCCAATCAAGCTAATATATATATATATATTTGAAAGACCACACAAGGTACATTTGGTTGTACCCTTTGGAAAAAAAAGTGACTCTTTAATTGTGCTTAAAGAATTGAAAACATTAGTTGAAAATCAATTTGATAGGGAAAAAAATTAGTATGATTGGAGAGGTGAGTTTAAGTATTATTTGAAATAGCTAAAGAATCAGGTATACAGCTCAAGATATCATTTCCTCACACTTATGCTCAAAATAAAATTGCATTTCTTAAGATATAAGAAAGATTACATTCTTCTAACACAACAGTTAGTATTCTATTTGAAGAATGGCCAAGTCTCATGTACCATCCTTCTTTTAGGGAAACAGGAGAACTAGACATAAATTGTCTCTGACTTAAGCTAGAAACAGTGAAAACCTTTGGAGACAGACTGGAACAATTAACATTAGTCTTGCTATTACTGGTGAGTGTCTCCAACTGATATAAGCTTTTCTTAGTTGTCGTTGTAAGCAGAACCGTCCTTGTTCTCTTGTCCTTGATAAAACAACAGTTCTTATGAAATTCCAAATAAATAGGATTATGTAAGGCAAGGTGATGAACATATATAAGATTCTTTTAATTTTAGGAACATATAGGATATTTTGTAGTGAAAGTGGTCTGTTTGTGGATGTTTTTAGATCAGTTGTATCTATATGTTGTATTCTAAGTCTTTCTCCATTACCTACAACAATAGATTTCTTACCAGAGTAATCAATTTTTTGAGTCATGAGGTTAGGAGACCTTGTCACATGATGACTTGCCCCACTGTCCAAGAACCATGTGTTTTTTTCAGGTGAGTCTTGGTGACCACATAAGCTTCTTGGTCTTGTGTTTGTTTGTCTTGAGTTGCAAGAATAGTCCCCATTACACTGTGGTCATCTCTATAATAGCAATAAAGACATGAGTGCTCATAGCAACCACATATTTGGAATGTTTGTCTGTTTATGTGGTGTACCTACCACTTCTACCACCATTGTAGGTAGATCAGCCTCGTTGATAGTTGTTTCTCCCTCTGCTCAGCCTGCCTTGTCCTTTGTATGAGTTCTGGCCTCTGTAATTGTGGAAGTTGTTGTTGTGTTTGTTATCTTATCTGAATGTTGTTGCTGCTATGTTTAGGCTTGCTATGTTCTGAGTAACCTTGTTCAACTGGATCAGTCTATTCTCAAACATTACGAGAGTAGACTGTAGGTCAAGCCAGTTGTACACTTCCCTTTCTGCCAAACTGATAGAAATGGGAGTGTATTTTGAGTCTAACCCAGCCAATATATGAGAGCCAAGATGATCAATAGGGAGAGGTGACCCTGCTAAAGCAAGGTTATCAACAAGATTCTTCATCTTGTTGAGGTAGTCTTCCATGAAACTGCCTTCTTTTTTAGTTTTATGAAACTCAGATCTGAGGAGCATTATTTTAGAACTTGTTTGTGAGCTAGTTAGTCTCACTACAGCATCCCATAAGCCCTTTGCATTCTCCTCTTTCATCAGGTGGGATGTAATTTCTAGGCTCATGGTGTTAAACAACCAGCCCATAAGAAGTTGATCTTTGCTTATCCATGCCTTATAGGCAGGATTTCTAACAGTGTTACCATCTTCATCAGTAACATGTTTTGGAGGACATGGCTCTTCTCCAGTGATAAAATCACCTAGATCATTTCCTCTTATCACTGGTAAGACCATAGTCTTCCCCAGCATGAAGTTTTTTCTATCTAACCTGATAGAGGTGAAAGTTGACATTCTGTTCATTTTCAGGTGGTTGCTTCCATCACTAAGGATGTCACCAGAGTAAGGAGTTGTGGCATATGCTTCAGAGGATAAAGATGAGTCACTGTTTGCCATTTCTCAGGAGGGTTGGCTCTGATACCAAGTGAAAACTTGGAGTATTTTGGTGAAAGAAATGAGAGTAATGTTTAGAGTGATAAGTAAAATTTGTGTTTAATTCTCACTACTTTTCATTCTGTTTGCGAGTGTATATATATAAGATTACAATATGAAGAATTCAAAGATAGGTTGTTATGCATTGGGAGAGTCACCTAGCAATGAATTTTTTTTAGTACACATGTAATAGCTGTGAATCTGTTTTTGTATAACAGACATGAGATAGAGAGGTAGGAGATGAGATGTAATCGAACCATGATTTTAAGGCCTTTAATTTCACTATGGGCATAATTTGAAAAACTTCTTGATCTGGTCTTATTTTGTTGGGCTAGAGTCTGCTAATGAAGACCCATGGTATAAAATACTTAGGAAAGTAACCATAAATTTTTTATCTTAGTTGGAGACTTTGTCTCTTCACCTTCTCTTTCACGATTCTGTGAATCAAAGCTCCGAACATTTTCAAACATTTTTCTTCTGCCAGAAACCATTAAAGGAGTTTCTTGTGCTTTCAATCGATTCTCAATTCTCATAAAAAGCACGAAAAGAATGCAAATCGAGACTCTAATCCGGAAAGACCCGAAAATAGAGAGAGACAAGCAATCTTCAAAAAATAAACTAAATACCATTTAGAAAGGTTAACTATAGAGATAAAAAAAATGATTTATATTAAAAAAATTGGTTTACTATCCCACTATTGATCTGAAAAGACCTAGATACCTAGAGTTGCTTCGGTTTCATCCCCTCAACTTGTTCTAAAATTGAAAACAATAACAAGAGACGAGATGAAGTGTGATTCATCACCCACTTTGGATACAGAGACACAACATAAAAATCAGGTTTCATCAAACTTCTTTAGTCAAAGAATTAAAAAATGGTATGGTCGACAAAATTTAACCATGACATTATCATAGACGATTGCAGCTACCTTTGCTCGTTGGAAAGAGCCTAATCAAAATCGGACCCAAAAAATTGGGACACGGATCTCAACCGTTCAGTAACTGCGAGACCGATTATAGACTCCTCCAAATATTTTAAACTTCGAAAAGGACATATGCGTCGTGGATCCGATTGACACCTTTCAACATGGCAACTGAAAGAGCAAGAAAAAAATAGCACATTCCTTTAAAATTTATGGTGAGAAACCCTAAAATAATTTATTTTGTGTAATATATTCGCTGTCAAATAAATTAAAAATTCACTAGTTTTAACCAATTTTAATAAAAATATATATAATAGTTATCTATTACATGAACTAGATTGGTAAAGATTATGTCTAATATTTGGATTATATATGTTTTTAGCAGAAACAAAATATTTAGATAAAATATATCATTTTGTTTATGATTTTTTATATAAAAATTTATTAATCCAAAGTCCTTCTATGTTTCTTTCCAAATAAAATCCAAATCCAAATCCGTGGCCTCCACATAGTATATTAATCTCTAATATACATATGTTTTATGTTATGTTATTTTCGGTTAGATATGATTGTGTGCTGTAATATACATTCTAGAGGTTATCATTTTTCAAATCGTATTAATTAATTTATTATAATCAATTTACAATATTATGGTTCTAATATTGAAGTATAGAATGTATATATATATATATATATACAAATCGTATTAATTAATTTATTATAATCAATTTACAATATTATGGTTCTAATATTTGAATATAAATATTATATATATATATATATATATATATATTCTATACTTCAAATATGGTATTAATTTTTTTATATTAAAAAAATAATATTGTTCGTTAATTTTATACTTTTATAATTAATCCATTTGAGTGGTGCTAAAATGGCTTAGATTAGATTAGTTTTTTTTTTTTTCATGTATACACTTATATAAAATATCATTTATATATATATATATATGTTTAGATCACATTTTTATTAAGATAATATGGTTTAAGTACCTTAACTAATATTATAGAATGGGTTAAAATATATTGATTTTATAGAAATACTAAATAAAGAATATTTATTGCATTTGCAATAGACCATGTCCATATGACAATTCTTATCGAACAGGTATCAGTTTACAAAAATATATATTGTATGAGAATTTTTAAAATGCTTGTTATAAAGACCATATTTTTTCAAATAAAAAGGGAATTTTTTCACCAAGCTAAAATTATAATTTAAATTTATAAATAAATAAAATTCAAAAAATTCAAAATAAAATAAAATAGGAACTCTCTTTGATAATATAAAAAAAGTTAATAAGATAAATATAAATTTAAATTTAATTTATTGAATTTAATTTTATAATATAAAACTGAAAACCTTGGAAATTCTTCGCGGGTTCTCTTGGCTCTTTTTTGAGCCTGAATTTTGGTTGTATTTTGGGTTCTTGTTCAAAGCTTTGTTATAATGATCTATTATAAATCAATTCTTAATTCAATAAAACTCAACGTTTAACAAAAAAAGCAAATAGACTTTAGAAGACAAACAGACATAAGAGTTACGGTGTATTAGTAAAATGGAGATGAGAAGAAAACTAGACAAAGACAATTATGCACTAATTTATAAGATACTTACGAATGAGTAATCTTTATGTACAACCATCCCATAATCGATGGGATAGTTGTTAGAATCTCGATAATTTATAGAATCTCGATAATTTACAAAACTACTGTCTACATTTAAATTAGGGAAATTGTATTTAAAGTATCCACTCAACTATTTAATTGTCATCTAGTATCTAAGGTTTGATCAATTGTTATTCAATATCCAACTCAACTACCTAATTGTCACTTACTACCTAATATTATTTTAATACCCTAACTACCCTTAACCCACTATATAAGCATAATTTTCTGTTTTCTTTCTATTTTTTCTAGCTTTTTGAAGATTTGAATTTGTTAGCCGCTTTAACCACCTAACCCTACGAACCACCACGAAGTACGATTGAAAGCACAACTCCGGTGATCGGAGTGTTAGAAGGTCTGTTTATTTATGTAGTTTGTGGTGTAAAACCTATCTAACCACTGTCTTCTACGTACAAGAACTGATCGTGCTTTTTGGAATCTGTTGTTTTACAAGTAATCGTGTTGCTACTTCCAGGTAATCCTAATTACCTACTGATATCGAAGTTATATGTTGGTTTTCTCAGTTGGAATAGGTTTTATTTTACTGTTTTTAGACGCATAGTCTGATTTCTAGCTTTTCTCTGTTTTTTTTGTTTTTGTTCCAGTGATCTGTTCTTGTTTTGTTAATATTTGTCGTTATATACTCATGTCCTTGTTTTCTGATGTTATATACTAATTTTTTAGTGCACTAGATTTTTATTTCGGACGTTAAACATGTGTAGACTACGAGTTTTAGTTGTCCAGGCGTTCCACGCAAGATGCGAATTGTTTGATGTATTCAATGAGGAAGATGCTAATTGTGTACCAATTCGCAGGGTTACGTGCGAATTACATGAAAGAATTTCAAGATTTGCTTACAAATATGCTGCCAATTGTATGGATGTTCAAACATATATAAGGACTCTTAGTTGTTTACAAAACTCAGGATGGGTTGCGAACTGTGTGGAATTCTAAAATATTGTATTTTCAAACAAATACCATGACTTTTTTAGTTACTTTTTACGTTTCGCATGTTATGATGCGAAATGTGTAGAACTCTAAAGTATTGCATTTTTAAACAAATATCAGAACTTTTTTAGTTACTTTTACGTTTTGCATGCTAGGATGTGGACTGTGTAGAACTCTAAAGTATTACATTTTCAAACCAATATCAGGACTTTTTTAGTTACTTTACGTTTCGCATGCTAGGATGCGAACTGTATGAAACTCTAAATTATTGCTTTTTCAAACGAATACCAGGACTGTTAGTTACTTTTACGTTTCGCATGATATGATGCGAACTATGTGGACTATAAGTATTGCATTTTCAAATAAATACCACGACTTTTTTAGTTACTTTTACAATTTGCATGCTAGGATGCGAACTGTGTAGAACTTTTTGAGTATTATATTTCAAAACAAATATCATGACTTTTTTTTAGTTGATTTACAAACAACTCTCAGGAGAGGATGCGAATTGTACACAGTTCGCAGCTTATACATATACACAAATCGCAAGATAGGATGCGATATGTTTGATGCAGTAATAAATAATTTGCACTTTATTTTTATTAATAACTAATAGCTTGTTCGGTGCAGGGTAGGGCTGTTATCAGTCCGGTTCGGTCCGGATTTTGAAGGAACCGGACCAGACCGCTAAGCTTATCGGTTCGGACCGGACCGGACCGCTAAGCTTTCGGTTCTAATTTTTGGAACTGGACCGAACCGCTAAGTTTTCGGTTCGGTTCGGTTCGGTTCCGGTTCGGTTCGGTTCCGGTTCGGTTCGGTTCCGGTTTCGGTTCGGTCCGAGTTCGGTCCTGTCCCGTTTCGGTCCGGTTTCGGTCCGGTTCGGTCCACTTAAAAAAAATAAAATAAATAAAAAATTGATTTTTAATTTTTTTATTATTAAAATAATGAAATAAAAACTAAAGTTTATAAGTTGATCTTTCATTTTTTTTTAAAAATTGGTAATTAACTATTAATTTTGGTACTATAATTTATAAAAGAATATATAATAATAATAAATAATCGGTTTTAACGGTTTTATTGGTCCGATTTCTTATCGGTTCTACCGGTTTATCGGTTTCATCGGTTCAATTCCGTATCGGTTCCTTTGGTCCTATCGGTTTTATCGGTTCGATTCCTTATCGGTTCTATCGGTTTATCGATTTTATCGGTTCGGTTCCTAACCGATTTTTTGTTTCGGTTCCTTATCGGTTTTCGGTTTTTAGAATGGAACCGCGAACCGGACCGTTAAGGTTCGGTCCAGTTCTTGGTCCGGTCCTTATCGGTTCGGTCCCGGTCCGGTTCTCGGTTCCGGAGAACCGTCGACAGCCCCAGTGCAGGGTAAGGTATGTCCAAATCACGAGTTTGTATTTTTAAATATGGTCACCAAACCACAATTGTGCCTTTCACGGAGTTTGAAAGCTTTCAAAGTATCCAAGCTTATGTGGAGAACACATGAGAGGAGTTTGTCACAAATGAATACCTAATTACCTACTCCTTCACGGATCACAATAATTGTTTCTTTAATAACGAGAAGGATTTTGTTAGGTTGGTGTTATATCTTGATTTGGAGCGTTTAAAACGGGTTAGTTTTCTCATGGAACAACACGTCTTCGATAAGGATTCTGGTCATAAGTGTTCTGGTGAAAAAAATTCTGGTGATAAGAGCTCTGGTGGTAAGGATTGTGGTGTAAAGCGTAAAGAGCGTAGCTTGAGTTTGGGAGAACCATCTCGTGATCAACTAGTTAGCGGGGAGAGTAGTAACGGTTTAGTTAATTCTGATCAGAGAAAAAAACAACTTGTTACTGCTGGTTGGGCTGATGCTATTACAGGAGTGGGTTAAGCTTTTGAAGAAGGTGTTGCAGGTCTCAGGTTATCTTTGTGCAAGTTTTCTTTAGAGCATGGGTTTGCTTTCAAATACCTGCACAACGCAGTAACCAAGATCACTGCTTATTGTGAAAATAAGTTCCCAAGCGGGTGAAAATGGAGGCTTTGTGCATCTATTGATTCCAGCATCGGCTTGATGACGATCAAGAAGTATGTTCCGCACCATATTTGCAGTCCTGTTTTCTCCCAGAAGCATAAACGGCACAGGCATTTGACATCAGATTTGATTGTAGAGTAAATTCAGGATTCTCTTTGGACCTGCCATTCGTTGACAGCCAAAACCATACAATCGACTGTCAAACAAGATTACGGTCTTGACATCTTTTACCGTTTGTCATGGAATGCTTTAGAGAAGGCTAGGAGCGGAGTTTTCGGAGATAGTTCAAGTTCTTTTAGTTTACTAGGCGGATACTTCAAATGATTGAAGAGCCGGGATATTACTTCAGACTGCAAGTTGGAGTTATCAGCTGGAAACCGATTCAAGCGTTATTTTGTAGCATTCGGTTCATCCCTTCAGGGTTTTCATTCATATCGTCCAATGTTGTTTGTCGATGAAACCCACTTATATGGAAAGTATAAGGGTACCTTGCTTACTGCCATAGCAAAGGACGACAACAACGGTTAGTTACATTTAACTAGTTAATCTGAATATGTTATAACGTTTTGTTTGAAATTTTTGTGCAACAATTCGCATCCTATATTTGCATACCATTGTGATGGAATCCTGATATTTGAGAATGATTCGTATCCGAGGCTGCAAATTAGTCAGTGTTGTTTAGGTGATGACATTTCGCAATAGAGGATGCGAATTAAGCGATAAAATTTTGGGCAACAGTTCGTATCCTATATATGCACACCATTGTTGTTGGAATCTTGATATTTTAGAACGATTCGCATTCGAGGCTGCGAATTAATCAGTGTTTGAAACTTTGATTAATCCGCAGCGTGCATTTTGAGAACAACTCTCAGCACAGCATGCGAACTGTTTACATTTTTTAAACGTTTGAGTATTGTTATAGTGTTTATTTGATCTGCTTTTTTCCAGGATTATTCCCTGTTGCTGTTGGTATAGTTAGCATTGAAGATTGGGACAATTGGATGTGGTTTTTGAGGTGTTAAAAACCACATTTGTTGGATCGCCAGCTCACATTTATTTCAGACCGTCATTCTGGTATCGTTAATGCTGTTTCTGTCTTGTATCCAAACTGCTATCATGCGTATTTCCATCTCATGCAGAATTTGAAAGCAAAACTGGAACATACTAACAGAGACTATAAAAAAGGATGTTGAGTTTCTTCCATCGTCTTGCTTATGCTCCCAGTCGATAGCTTTTTAAACATATACTAACAGTTTTTCTATGTGAAGGTGGTGACAGAATGAGTGATTTTCTTGCAAATTTACCCCCGGAAAATTATGCGCAGGCTTACGTAAAAGGGAAACGATACGGCTCTATAGCTTCTACTACAGAATCGTTTAACAATCAGATCAAAAAATATTGCGGCCTACCGATTGTTGAGTTTATTGACTGGATTAGAGTCTTACTTATGACTAAAGTTTCACGAAGATACGAAGAGGGTCTTAGCTGAAGTACTATTTTAGTCCCCGAGTATGAGAAGAAGCTAAAGCAGAATGTTGACATGGCGAACTTGGGTAGTAAGTAAGTCGCCATCCGTCATGTTCGAAGCCTTTTCAAATCCTGTGGTTGTTGTTAATCTGTTCGATTTCAAATGTTCTTGCAGATCATGGCAACAAGATTGTTTTCCATGTCCTCACACTTTAGCCGCAATACATTATACGGACCAAGATCCTTTTACCGTAATAGAGCCCTTCTTTACGGTTAAGAATTACAGGGAAAGTTACTCTTTCAGCATACGAGCTATAACGGATTTCGGGGAAGGGTCCAGCGCTAACGATCCTTCGTTTATTGAAGTTCTGCCTCCGAACGTTAAGAGACGCTCCGGAAGTCCTAATAAAAAGAAAATCCCATCTAGAGGAGAAATCTCAACCAAGAAGTTGAGGTGTGGCCGTTGTTTGAAATCAGGCCATAACAGAGGGACTTGTTATGTTCCAGTTTAAGCACAGTTTAAGCACAATTTTTTACAGTTGTTTGTTCATGTACACATTTTTTTGTTTTGTTTTTATTACAGTAAAGGAATGCTAAGTGTTTTGAGTTACATGAAATTCGCATCCAGTATTGCGAATTGTGTACAATATATTGATATCATGTTGCAAACATCTATCAGGTTTCCATGTGATTTGTGTGAAATTTCACCAGGATGCATATCGTTAGTAAAATCATATCAAACAACTATCAGTATTTTATGCTGCGAATTGTGTTGAGCTCTAACGTAGTGTTTGGTGAGGATCTTTTTATTAAGATATACGAGGGATTGGTGGAAATTGTTCGAATACTAACTAACCCTTATATATCAGGTTATCATGCAAACTGTTTGATAAGAAATATGTCCTACATATATCTGGGAATTGCACATTTCTGAAATTTTAAAAATTCTATGTACAACAAAAAATTGTGAATGTATGCACACCAAAAAATTACAATTAATGTATTTACACCAAAAAACCATAATGTTTTACTTCGAATCACCCGTACTTCACGGTGTCTCTGTCGTTTAAGAAAAAATCAAACATTTCTACTCTGAAGGCAGTGACCATATCTTCATCATATTTTGTCTGCACATATCCATGCTGGATAATATCTCTGGCGTATTTGCAGACAAAAATACCACAGTCCAGGGTGCCACATTTTTGTTGTGGTATTTTTATTTCATTTTTTACCTTCCACCCTGTCTTTGAAGTAGGTAGGAATCCTTTGTCCACCAAATATTTGATCTGGTTATAATAATTAGTGTTAGGAATCAACACAAAAACTTAAAAAGTTGTTGTCACACAATTCGCATCGTAGGCTGCGAATTGTGGGACAACCAATCCAACATGTACATGTCAAGAAATTCGCAGCATAGGGTGTGAATTGTTTGGTATCCAATCCATTTTGTCTGCAATCATTTTACAGCCTATTTTTCAAAATGTGCATCATCCAAAATGATTCGCGTTATAGGCTATGAATTCTTTTATGGATACGCTGCAAATTGCAACTGATTTGCTCACATTTTGCAGCATATCTTGATCACAGTTTGCAGCATGTATTGATCATGCATAATTTAAAATTTGTTTAAAAGTAAGTAAAAGTTGGGAATGTTACCAGATTGATAGGTGTCCTTGTGGTGTGGTCTATCATTTTCAGTTTAGGCAGAAGTGGGTTGTAGTTTGTTATCAACGTGCCGTCGACGTCAATGACGAGCAACGTCCAATGGTTTATCTGGTCCTTTGTCTAGGTGCATATTGGAATGATGATAATGTTGGGGTTTTCGGGCGCTTTGCTAAAAGCTGCGTCCACCAAATTTGTTACTTCCCAACCTGATTCCATTTGATGCTGCATCCAAGTGACAATACATTACGATGAGAACATTTTCTGAAACTTTGAAATTTACCTTAGCTAAACTTACCGTAGTCATGCCCGAAATCATTACACTGTCATGTAACACTCCTTCAACATTTTGGCATGGAACTTTGAAGTCTGCATCTTCAAGCATCTTTCGAATCCAAGCGTCCACAACCTAAGAAAGAAGTTGTTTATTTATGTTAAATATACAAGACATGTTTGAAACATTAAAAAGATAATTGGTTGACAATTGGATACCTTTACGTCCTCCAATTCTAAAGGTAGCACCATCGCATCACTCGCTTGAACTCTAATTCCGTATGTAAATTTGGACTCTGGTAACTGCCATACTACTGGATCAGGGGTGTCACTCTCGTAGGATTTAACTAACTGTATTTTATGGTATTCTCCAACATCGATAAGGTCAGTTACTTTTGTTTTCTTCGGCCAACCGTTGTATATTACTTTTGGCGGTTCCCGTTCTGTTATAATGATCTCTTCCTCTTCCTCGGCCACTGCCACTGGAGGTTGTGTTTGTGTTAGTAGATTAAAACTAGGCTCCTCTGTCTCTTTACTTGGCTCGAGCTTAGTAAATAAAAAAAAATCAAAAGAGTGTGTCAGTCATTATAATGTTAACGACCCCAAACAGTTCGCATGCTAACATGCAGATTGTTTGGTTCTAGCTGAATACATTTCAGGGTATCTATCAAGATAGCATGCGAATTGATCAAGGTTCCACTGAACAGTTCGCATGCTATCCTGATATTCGTTTGTAAAATTTAAAATAGATCCACACAACTCTCATGGTATGCTGCGAAATCATTTAAAATAGCTCTTACCGCAGGGTCAGCGACAACCAATACCGTTGACTTGTTCGGCATAAGATCTGGATCGTATCGGCAGAAATCACTAAAGTCATCCTCCGACATGTTCTCCAAAGACCGTTGTATTATAGAATCGTAATATACATTATCAATTTCATTTAAAAATGTATGTGAAACTTGAGTGTAAATACCATCAACAGAAGCATCGGGTAAACCTACTATGTTATCGTTTGACTCTGAAGCTTCCAGTTGATTTGTTATTGGTGCTACAATTTCATGTTGGCTTAGCAATTCTGACTTTGCGTACACCACCGTTGGTCTTTGAGTTGCATCTCCATATGTGGTGTTGTCTTCTAAGGATGGTCCTTCCTGGCTGAGTAGTTCCATCTTCTCACAGGGATGGACATGTTCTGACTCTTGCGGCGCTATCTCTTGTGTTAGCCTTTCTCTCTTTGCCAAGGCTATGTGTTGCTGCTGTTGTTATTCTTGTTGTTCTTGTTGCTGTTGTTGTTGAACTTGTTGCTGTTGCTGTTGCTGTTGTTGGTGTTGTTGTTGTTATTGAACTTGTTGTTGGTTTTGAACTTGTTGTTGTTGCTGTTGTTCGTGTTGAACTTGTTGTTGCTGCTGTTGTTGGTGGTGGTATTGTTGTTGTTGTTGTTGGTGTTGAACTTGTTGTTGTTGTTGTCTGTGTGGTTGTCTGTCGGTCTCCTGTTTCACTGAAATTCCAAAATAAAAAGGTGGAAGGGTTAAACATACTATAATCATAGTTGCGAACGATTCGCATGCTGACCTGATATTTGTTTGGTCCATCTCAAACAAATCGCATCTCAGCATGCGAATTCTAAAATAACCAACCAACTATAGCAAAACACAATTCGCAATATACAATGCAAATTGTTTGGCTAGGACTACGCAACAGTCCTGATATTTGTTTGATATCATCATATCATATGATGCATTGTTTGAATATGTATTCAACTAGAAAACCCTGCTGACTGTTTTAAATAGATACACTTACTTTGTTTGAATATTTATACAACATTTAATATTATTATAGAAACAATTTCATCACAATAAATAAATAAGATATTTGAATCTTAGTGAACTTTTGATCCACTTACATCTTCTAGGCTATCTGGTTCTGCTACTTCTTTCTCATGATCTTCTATCTCCTTTGCCTTGTGAAGTACGAGTTGTTGGTCATTCGGAAGAGACTCGTGTCTTTCTTTCTCCGTCTGTGTCTCCATGGCGTCCATCTCTATGGACACCAACAACTCTTGTTGATTCCTTCCAGATGGTACCGGTATGGGTGAATGGTTCCCATCATCATCCCTCTCTTCTGGAAGTACTCCATCAGCATCGTGCTGATCAGCATCAGGCACAGATGCCTGCAATTCAGTGGACGCTGCTCTATCTGGAAATGCGGGTACCTTCTCAACTACTGGTTTCCAATCTGGCAAATTAGCTGAGAGATAGCATTGTGGAGTTGTTGTGCTTCAAGATCCGCTATCTTCCATTTCAATTCTTCCAGCTAAAAAAATGATAGCATACGTTTTATAAACATATTAAGTGCTGATTATAACGATTATTTAAGGCTCAGCATCATACTTACTTCTCTAGCCTGTTTTTCTATCTTTCTCTCGTACTTGTTCTTATCGGCATATGTCTTCAAATGCTTTGATTCAGCAACAGTTGCAGACTTATTTAGAGTAGGTGCTCTGCGTTTGAGGACAAAATTACCGATTGTTTCACTCATACCGGGTTGTGCCCTCGTCGTCGGGCTCCTGCCTGGATATGCCGATCGGTTGTGGTGGAATCATTTGCTTGGGGAGTCTTGGTGGTGGAATCGTTGGCTCAGGGATTCTTGGTTGTTCGGATTTGGGAGATATCACCTGATTCGTTTCTTTCTGTTTCTGTGATGCTCGTCTCCTTGGTTTTGGGGTTGTGCTTTTCTTCCTCTTCCTTGGTCTTTCTTCCGGTGAAATAGATTCCTCATCTGCATCTCCACTATCTACTGGTTCTCCGAAGGATTTGCTTTCAGCCTCAGTAAGACGTAGTGGACCTTCGAAAACCTACCAACAGAGGCACATGTAAGTAAATAGATGCAAGCGGGTTGTTTTGAAAGTATGAGGGTGTAGACAGACAAATTGTTTTTTACAAACAGTTCGCATTATATGCTGCGAATTGTATGAAATTCTATCCATGTTAAAGTTGCAAAAAACTCGCATGCTGAGCTGCGTATTGTGTGTAAACAATATGCTGCAAATTGTATGGAAACTGTGAACTCAGTACGCATCTCAGGCTGCGAAATGATTGATACATTATTCTAATATAACACCAATCAAAACGCATGATATGCTGCGAACTGTTTGCAACCCCAATTCAATACCTATATAAAGCTCATATCTGATCATCTTTCAGGTTGGGTATTTTAATAAGCAGCGCCACGGTTGCTGCTTGGCACTCTAATCCCAACCATTTGAAAAACCTTGGTATCAAGGTCGGCTTCGCTACCTCAAGGCCGATTGTTGTGTGCTCCATGAAGAGGGGTTGCATGGGGACAAGTTTTATCATCAAGATGCTCTGTACATAACTAATTTTTATACTGAATAGATCAATCTTACAATTAGAAGGGCGACGCATCCGACAACTCTATCAGGTTTTTCGATTGCTAAGCAACTCCTGATAGACTGTCGAAGCTTGTACAGTATTGATCCGGACCAGTCGTAATTGTTTCTTTTACTGAGGTCTTCAACATAATAAATCGTGCTCCAACCCAGGATATCTCCAGATACGGAGTAGAATAGGGTGGAGCACAAAAACAGTATCAACAGCCTCGCAACATCTTCCAACTCATGCTCCCCCCTTCGTTTATGGCTTTTTCTATACCTTCCTGTAAAACCAACGACAACATGCTATGTTAGAAAAGTACAGCATCCTGCTTTATAAGATGAAGTTAATTTCACACGTACCTTTATAATGGCATTCGTTATTGTTTTAGTATTTGTCGGTCCTACTTTCCTAGCAGTTTTACCCATGAAGTATTTCTTCATCATCCTCGATTCGTCCTCCTCGCCGGGCGCGTATTTATTGTGAAATGCTCCCATTTTCGTTAACCGCATTTTCTCCGTGCCATGCTTCATCCCGAATATGACCTTCACATCGTCTTCAGTTAGCTTTACAAACTTTGAGCCAATATGGAAGGCGTCTTTATCAACAGAGAACCTCTCGACGAGATACTGAATTATCGAGTAGAATTTCTTCTTTGGCAGCTCTGCCTTATTACGGATGTCGAAAGCCGTTTTCAAAAGCATGTAGAAGGGTGTGTTTCTTGAAGCTTCAATGTGGGCACGGGTAATACGGTTCTCTTTAAGAAGCTTCAGAAGGCTCACCAACCCTGATCTGTAATAGCTTGGTTTTTTTGTCATACTTCCTGCACAAACACAAATCAATTTGAGTGTCACACACCTCGCATCACAAGCTGCGAAGTTCATATGCATCAGTTAAAGTGTCACACGATTCGCATGACAAGCTGCGAATTGCTATGAAATATAAACAGATATGAAGCTGCGAATTGTTTGCATCTTGGGTGATGAAGATGCGAACTGTACTACAACGCACACGTACGACTTGACGGTAACTTTGTAGAACAGAAGGTAGTTACTCGTTGAACTGAGTAAAAGACGGTAACCGGTGCGATTCCGTTGAAGGTGCGAACGGCGACTGATTTCGAACGGTGAGAAACTGTAGGAATTTCGGGTTTGAGAGAGAGAGAATCACTAAGTCGAACGGTTTCTGGTGGTTTCTAAAATTAGACGTGTTTGGGTTTGTTTAGGGTGATGGGAAGGGGAAAAAGTGGGTTTGAAGTGAAAAATGAGTATATATAATCGAGGGGTAATTTTATCCAACTTTTTACTCGAGGTACTAAGTAACACTATCCAAAATTTGGATACTACCGGGTAATTAGATACTTGAGTGGGTATTTACCGATACTTTTCTCTTTAAAATATTTATAAAATAATATAACTAATAATTAAAAATAATAATATTTCTTTTATAAAACATTCGTAACATGAAATTTATAAATCAATATTTATTTTTAATTTATTATAAATTGAAAAGGATAGAGGTAGAACCTAGTTTAAAAATGAATTGTACCCTAATTTGGAGCATGTTTCCCCTCAAAACTCAATTTGATATTGAATGTCGAAAATAAACCAAACAAATTTTCGAGACTATAATTGGTAGTCGGTTGGAAATAAAATTTATTAGTGGCATTGTTTGTTTCTTTGGTCTAATAATGGCATTGTTTATTCGAACTCCATTATCAAAGTTAAGGGAAAACTCAAACACTAGTTCGGAGATCGACTGATTAATTAAGTTGATTTTCTTTTTTCAAACTCTATCCATAGAATGTGGAGTAGAATCATGAAACCACGTAGTTCGTCTATTTATTTACAATTTTATATATGTAAAAAAAATCGATAATGTGTTTTTTCATTTTTGGATATGTCACATTTGATTTTATTTTCAAATGGTTAGATACATGCCATATTTAGTTTATATTTTCAAATTGTTAATAATAAATTATTATTTTAATTTTTAATACAATAACAATGTTTAATTTTTTAAAATTATTTATTTTATTTTAATTTTATTTTAAAAGTTTTATATTTTCAAAAACATCAATTTGATTACCAATTTTAACACTCTTGTCTAGATAAAAAAATATAGTATGAGTTTTTTCTACTTGTTCTTTAGCCTTATATTTCTTTTGTTTTTTCCGTTAGGGTGGAACATTTTAATTTCAAAATTGTGCCTAAAATAAGTAAATATATTGAGTTTTTTTAGGTTTTTAGTTGTTTAAATTGATTATATTTCATTTATTAGTTAATAAAAGTTCAATCTACCTGTATTATACTTGAATTTATGTCTTTTTGTTAGATTTGAGGAATATGAAATTAAGGTTTATCGGTGTTAGAGTTTTCTAGTTTAAGAATTTTGATCCACTATGCCAAATCAGTTGTTTCAGCAATTACACTATTTTCGAACATGGGTCAAAATCAATTGTAATTACAACTCAATTGATTTTGATCTCTAGGTCAAAATTATTGTACCTATCTATACATTTGACTTGGTTATTTACTTTTTTTTATAGGTATGATCTTGTTATGATTGAAGTCACCACGAAGATTAACTTATAAGACTCCATAACTTATACACGTCTTCGATTTGATGTTAATCACTAGAGAAACTGTTATAACCAATGTTATTATACAACAATGAAAGTTTATTTGGAAATTTGTCTCAATCCTTATATTAGACAATATTCGTGAATTATTTTTTCATATCATTTAGAATAACTAGCTTGATATGATATGAGGGAAATCTAATAATTTCTTCTTTTTTATATAATATTAATTAACCATGATTGGTCTTACCTTAACCAATGAATTCAATTTTCAATCAAACATAAGACCGATGAGCTAACTCTAAGCTTTGATAATTTTATACACAATATTTTGACTCAAAACGTATGCATAAATTCTAATCATATGGAATTTTTTTTCAAACTCTTTTCCTAATACACGTAATTGCCTCTAGCCATCCCTCAAGGTTTTATCAGTGCAACTAATCATTTTTAATGATCAACTGACTACATTATTGTTTGAACACCCTATGATTAGTGAATTATGTTTAGAATATTGCAACTTGATGGGTGATGTTTGATTATATTCTAATATTTTAGGAAATATTATCAATAATCTCATTCGATAAGGAACATATTATTGATTGTGTTATGCAGTTTTGGATATTATATCTCAAATCATTATCTGTATTTTCAAAAATCGAAGAGTTAAAAATTAATGAATGTGTTATCTTTATCAGAAACCAATTTTAAAATAAAAGAACTTGAATAAGTGAAGCCAATGAAAAATATCTTACAGAAACTCCATCGTGTTGAGAAAATTATTAGTGCTTAATGTTACATCCAAGTAGGTGTTTCCAACCATTAATCTGAATACATGATACAATTTTTTACCTTTAAAAATATTAGTCACAATAATCAATTTTATTTTTTTTTACTCATAAATTATTAACATTATAAATTAGACGAGGATTTATGAATAAGTAGAGGCAGAAGAAACATTCTCTTGTTTGTATTCACACCTAACTTGAATTTACGTGCACCGCTCAATATATTACACTTTAGAGCATACAACACATGTGAAGGGTTTAGTAATATTAATGATTAGATATGCTAGGGTTTTTGAAATGATAAGTTTAATTTAGGCTAAAAAATAATATCAAGACTTTGTTTCAAGTTGTCGCAAACTTCTCCAAACATTAAACTTACGGTTATAAGTGTTGTTAAAGAATCATTTGGATATTTATAACATATATTTATTGAAGTGTTGGTAATAAAACTATTAGAGAAAAATTCTTTTAGTTTGTTGTCAACCATTATATTTTTTGAACTTTAATTAATGAAATTATAAAGAGAAGTCCTTTTTAGTTCATTTTCAATTATTTTATTTTTTAAAAGTGTTGTTAATGAAACTATTATAGAAGACCTCTATTAGTTTGGTTTCAATTATTGTAATGTATGTTTTTTGAAGTGGTATATATGAAGCTTTGGATCATATTTGTTTGCAACATTCTTAATATCAAATGGGAGAATGTTATGTAATCAGAGTTTATAGAGAAAAGTAATCTATTAAATTTTCATTTTTAATGTTACATGGGTTGAAACAATGGAAATGGATAAGTTATGAGATTAGATTTGTAGTAAATAAGCTAAGCGGGTTCCAATATACACATACTAATATTTATTGGTAGGATTTAAAACTAATATTGAGTTACTTATTTAGCATTGTGTGGCAGGATCGTCATATAAAAATGAGTCCTCATCTGTATTTGTAAGGAATCTCTAACGCGGACTAAACTAGCTCTCCTAATGATCGATGCTTTGTGGGTAGATATTGTGTTTGATCGCTTCATATATTTTTGTAGGTGATAAATTGGTCTAAGGTAGTTTTTAGGTAGATTGACGAATTTATAGAGAGAGAAAGTAGCTAATGTATGTTTTTAAACAAAGAAAGTAGTCAAGTGTCAAATCATGAAGTCTTATTTCATGATTTGTTACAAGCCACAAACTAATGTTTGTTACATGAATATCTCACTCCAATTTAGTACTTAATATAAACATACTATATACACATTACACATCTACTCCTTTACACCTATATTTTACACAAAATTCCTCTAATACTTTATTTATTTATTCTTTTATATAATTTAAGTATAATTACTTGTATCTTATATTTATTTATCGCATATGAGTCAGTTTCCTCGTCAGAAACACCCTAAATAATTACTTGGGTAAAGAAATTTTAGGTAACATTGACAATACTTTTCTTGAATAGCTTATATATCCGAGGAAGACTCCTCATCTCAATGGAAATAAAATGATCATACTATTTTTTTCGTAATTAAAACCATTCAAAACTTATAGTCCATTGGAATTTCTTTGATGTAGTAAATTTGATTCCAAGAATAATGTAGAAAGTCATAAGAGATGGTAGAAAGTTGTATCATTCATTGTGGCACATCTTACACTTGTCAAACTACTCAGGTCATCATTACTAGGTATCTGTTAGACGCCAACTCAATGCTAATCAATGATGATTTGTTTAACTCTTCAACTCCTCTTTTTAAAAAATACCATCACCCATCTTCACAATGTTTCCTGTAAATTTATATCTATATCATTGAACACTTAACCCAGAGTAATTCTAGAGATAGAGAGACAAATCTTTCCGTTCAAATAGCTCATCCACCATCGCTGCCATATTTTATCACTGTGTCTTTATCCAATCCGTCTTCACTCTCAATCTACTATCTTTGATGTTTATGTTTGGTCTAAAAAATGCTTGGGATTGGCTTACAATCATAAAAAGGCCGCTGAGAGAGAAGCTGCATGGATAGTCTCTGATAAAACTCTTCATGTTGTCCATATATTTACTAACAGTCATTGGCCACCTACAAAGAAACAATAACCCTCTATCGACCTCAGATATTCTTCTAACAACCCTTCCTACCTAACCCCCACAGCATGTTCGCAAAAGCCTCCTCAAAAAAGTCAATTTATTGTCATGTGAAAATCCGAAAAACTAAATATATCAAAAGAAAAAATATCATTCCTCACATTCGAAAACAACAATTACTACCACCTAACAACAAAGTAACCAAAAACCTCCTCCCTCGAATGAAGCAATTAGGACAAGAAAAAGTTCGCATGTGATTCTTTCGAACAACACAAATAATTTTGGTTTGAAGGCACTTTTTAGTCCCATTGATTTGAAAGTGTATTTGCAAATTCAAGATCAACTTGTTGGTTCAAAGGTACCTCCCCAACTTCAAGATGAACCATCCGTGGAAGTAAGTGACTCTGAATCAAAAACAGATTGTGATTTAAAAATTCAAGTAGTTGACAACACATCCACTCCTAATTTTGAGGAGAATACTGTGAAAAATAAGTCTAAGGGAAAAAAACAAAAGAAATTGTCACATTACCTATAGAAATGGTTTTCACTCTTAGTAAAAACCTCATAGACGTTCTACCTGAATATCTTATTGCACTTAATAATGTGTAATATGGATAATTTGATCAGTCAGAATCAACTACGCTTCGTAAATAATAGGGGTTTCATTAAATATTTATCTTTTCCTACCCTCTGTAAGAGAAACTAATCTCCCATGTGGTACAAATGAGTTGGTTATCATCTCTGAGGCTCGAGTTGTGATTTCTTCTTGGAATAAGAAAGTCACAAATCGAAGAAGAATTTAAAGAATAATACTCAAGTAGAGTCATCGAAAGCAAAAATAAATCAAATGTCATCCCAAAAAAGAAGTAAAAAAGAAAGGATGCAGAAATTATCACCCTTGGTACTGAAAACTACATCCTCAAAGCTTCCAAAAAAAGAAAATAAGTGCTTCAAATAAAAAGAAACCTTGCTCCTTGAAGAATTATATTGAAGTTGTCCTTGAACAAGCTATTGATATCTCATCCCCAAACCCAGCACCTGAGATTGATAAAAATGAGAATGAGAATCAAGACCATCAATTCTTTTACCCCAAACCACATTTCCAAGAGAATGAAAATCAAGTTTTTAACTCCACAGGACAACCAATCACCAAGCCCTTCAGTGAATAATTCCCCAGCATATGCGTTAGAAAAAAAAAACCTTCCCTTTGTACACCACCGATGAACAGTCTGCTACTTTGCACAACATGGTCTAAATTTTTGCAACCCTTGAGAGCAATGCCAAAAAAGTAAGCAAGGAAGCTAAAATTCTTCGGGATCAGTATGAAGTTATGGCTAAAAATATTATCCATTTCAATAAACAAACCACAGATAAAAAAAGGTGGGTTGAAGTAGCTCAAAGGAATCTTATTAATTAATTTCATGTATTTCAAGTAGATAAAGCTGAATGACGCAATGTTGCCATGCAAATGAAGGACCGCCTGATCGCAAAGCACAAAGAAGAATTGCAGCAAGAGCACGTTAACTTCGAAATGCTCAACTCTATGTACAAAGAGAGTGAAGTAGGAAGGGATAAAGCCCTAAAATATTTAGCATTGTTCAAACTTGAAGCTCAGAAAGAAAAAGATGGTGCTATAACTTTGGTTGTGAATGAATTTGTTAGTGATTATCTTAAGACTTTAAAGGCTCATTAAAAAGAAGCCAAAATCTACATGACTCTTGACTTCCATCAAAAATTTCTAAAGGTAAACATGGTAGATTATTAGTATATGGTTCCATAAAACCAATGTCTTAAAAATGCTTTTAAAATTGTTCTAGTTGATTCAGAGGACTTGGAATCTGAAGATAATAAAAATAGGAGATCCACTTCGTCAAGAAGCGAAAACTCGTAAAATAAGGGAAGTTCCCCGAATAGCAGCTCAAGTGAACCTACGAATGGTGGCAAAGGCAAGTAGGAAGAAATCATATGTTTTGTTTATAAATTATGTGTTTAACTATCCCTTCATGTATTTTGGTTAATGACTATCACATGTCACTGTTTGTGTTTTTATAAGTGATCATCACAAGTCTTTGTTTGATATTGTGTCAATCTTACAATTTATCTTAGTATTCCAAACACCATGAAATACTTGAAAATACACTCGAATAATATCGCCACACACATTGGCACTTCGAAAAATATCACCAAACACATTGGCACTTCGAGAAATATTGCCACACACATTGACACTTAAAATAATATTGTCACACGTATTGGCACTTAGAAAAATATCTCCACACACATTGGCACTTCGAATAATGTCAGAACACACATTTTCACTTGGAATAATATCGGCATACGCGTTGGCACTTCCAATAAAATCGCCACACACAGTGGCATTTCGAATAATATCGCCACACTCATTGGTACTTAGAAAAATATTTTTTGTAGATTATTTCAATGGTGATCCATTTTTGTATAATTTACAAAATATTTCTTAGATTTGGATGATAATAAATTTTGAATTTGAAGTTGAAAAACGTTCATATTTATAAGATTGATTTTCTCTGTATGATAAAGACACCGCATACTTGATTTATTAGCAATATAATTATTGTATTCATAATTCTGGTTATATAAGCACCTTATTTAAAACTTCCGGACCACTAGGACATGAAAGAGTAAGCTATCGGTCGATATACACATAAGAAAATGATGTCCTCATGGATGTTGATAAGATTACTCACAATATAATAGCAAATGTTCAATATTCCAAGGATATTGTAATGGTCTCTCCTCTTTATCTTCTAGATGATATGTCTATCGCTTAACCTTTTCGACCACTGAATACGTTCCTTCCCAATTTGGAGCCATTTTACCCAACATTTTTCTTTGGTATGCAAACATACATTTCTCAAAACTTTATCACCTACTTTAAAATCCCTTCATCTTACCTTGGAAGTGTAGCGGCTTCTCATTAAAGTTTGGTAATTAAGCGAATTCAAATGTGCCCTTATCCATTTTTTCTTCTGACAAATCGAGTTCTGCTCGTCTAGACATCTCGTTATCTTCTTCGGAATAGTTAAGTACTCTATAAGATTGAAGATTATGCTCTTATATGCTCACTACATCCATCCCATATAGTTGAGCAAAAATAGACTCATGAGTTGCAGTTTGAGGTGTTAGTTTATAGGCCCGTAACACCTCTCGAAAATAATTAGGTAACTTTCCAGCTGCGCCTTCCAAATATTTTTTAAGGTTATCCAAGATGGTTCTATTAGTTACCTCCACTTGGTCATTTGTTTGTGAATGAAAAAATTTTGAAAACATTATTTGATTCATCTCGAAGAACAAAAGGATATCATCTTTTTATTGTTGAACTTAGATCCATTATTTGTGGTAATTATCCGAGGCACCTCAATTCTACAACAAATATTTGATAAAATAAACTTGATAACATCCTTAGCTCTTGTTCCTGTTCAAGGTTATGATTTTGCTCACTTCGAAAAATAATCCACCGTAACAATAGGATTTCGTCCTCCAGAAGCCATAAATAGCGGTCCAACTAAATCTACCCTCATCTACCAAACAGAAGTGCCTCAGAAATTAAAACTAGCGGTACAACTGGCATATGAATGGAATTTGCACCTCAGGTTTTTCATGCATCTACTACTTATCATGAAATCATGCGTTAGAGGAACCATACCATCAAGTGACTATATCTTTGATCGTACCTAATGTCATAATAAAAAATATAACATGTAAAAAGTTCAAGCCAATAATGAAGATCTTTTTTATTAAATAAAAAATAAAACTGCAAGCAACATATACCACTTTCAATCTTTGAAAAAAGTAGTTATACAACAATCTTAAAAATTGCATATCAATGGCTTGAAAGTACTAAATACATAAGACTGAAAAGTACAAGAAATATACTGATCTCACACTTCAGACTAATCACAATATACACCATCCTTTAGGATATTATTCCTCTTCAAATCAAGACTAATGACTATACCGGAGTAAAATATTAGTATGGAATAACCGGATTTGGTTTAGTAATTATAAAGCCTCTCTTATGGTGGCTACAAGAAATCGTTAAATTGAACCAACTTATATACATGATAATCACTCAAACCACCAGAAATGTAGATCACGACTACATGGATGAGTAATGGATCAGACATGTAATGTTACGTTGTTACAACCTCATACATTTTTCTACATTTCTCATTTATAATAACATAATAGTAATCCAAAGATGGTTGCAATGGCAGTGGTGGTGACCTAGATGAAATTTATCTAACATAAGAGTATGTCCATTTTTATGAAATTCGAAAATAGAGATTAGCTAAGGTATAAAACTCATACCACAGATCCAAGATTATTGCATGTTTGTAACTACGGCCACTTCCCCGAATGAAAATAACATGAACTCTTAAGACTCTGGAGGTGTTTTTCTAGTAACAGTTTAGAGTGGTCACTAACCATATCTCGAGATCTGAACGAAAAACAAGAGAAACCAAACCGAGTCAACCACGAATCAGAACGGAACCCACCGAGTAAAATGTAAATTAGTAAGTTAATGCAAAGAGACAAAAAGAAATGGTCCGAATCAATTAATTGAGTTCCTGATCCAAGCTACTTTTCTCTCCAATAGAAGATATTTCTCTTACTTTCTTTCTCAAACTCTCTCGATCTCCTTAGGCAATTTAAATCAATTGAATATAACCGGGGGTTAAAAGATCAATCATGTTAATGATAACCCCAAATATTATATAGCCTTTCTTTGGTTAAGACGTTATTTTATTTGTCTCAAAATCACCGTCTATGGCAGTCAGTGGTCCGGATCTAATATCATTTCTGGTTAAATTCGTCACCAACATATAGCCCTTTGTCACATTGATTAAAACGTACGGAGCAGTGTAAAGTTCATGTTAATTAATAGATTTTGGTGAAATTTTATTAAAATTTGGATTCAAAATCTTGATTAAAATACTATAGTTGATATTTATATTTGGTTTGTTGAAATTGATTTAATTGTTTTAATTATCTTATTTAATAATTAGACGAATTAATATTTTAGACGTTACATCAATTAGTATTTTAGACTTTACTATTCTGGTCAATAAAATCTATTTGACTGGAATATATAACGCTTATTGTAGGCTATTTAAAGTTATTTTGTGCAGTATAATAATACATTGAGTCTTATTTTCTCTGCATATTACTCTTTGATATTCTAACATGGTATAGTAAAACAATTTGAGTGAGAGGTATGTGTGTTTGAGTAAAACAATTTGAGTGAGAGGTATGTGTGTCTAAGTAAAACAATTTGAGTGAGAGGTATGCGTGTTTGAGTAAAACAATTTGAGTGAGAGGTATGTGTGTCTGAGTAAATTAATTTGAGTTAGAGTGCGGTATGTGTGTCTTAGTGAAACACAAAAAGAGTGAGCTATGTGTGTCTAAGTGAAACACAAAAAGAGTGAAGTATGTGTGTCCGAGTGAAACACAAAAATAGTGAAGTATATGTGTTTGAGTAAAATACAAAATGTGAGTAAGTAAAACACAAAATGTGAGTGAGGTATGTGTGTCTGAGTAAAACAAAGAGTGTTGAGTAAAAAAATGAAGAAAGTGTGAAACAAGAGTGAAGAAAGTGTGGAAAAAAATGGCATCTCACTCGAACAATTTCAGTGCCCCATGTGTGCCCAAATTTGATGGAGATTACGATCATTGGAGTTTACTCATGGAGAATCTCTGACGTTTAAAAGAGTATTGATGGGTGATTCAAACAGGTCACCGAGAACCTAGAGAAGGTGAAGTGTTGATGGCAGTGTAGCAAAAGATGTTGGATTAATCAAAGCTTAAAGATTTGAAGGCAAAGAATTATTTGTTTCGGTCCATCGACAAGACTATTTTGACTATTTTGAAGACCATTACTCAAAATCAGATATCCAAATAACTTTGGGAAGCAGTGAAGACCAAGTATCATGGCAATGAAAGAATGAAGCGTGCTCAACTCTAGAGGCTTCGAAGATTGTTTGAAATAGAGGAGATTGGTGAGGTTTATTTTCGTTTGAGGGTAATTTTGTCCAGAGTTTTGTGGTATTTTAAAGGTATTTAATGTTTGGATAGAGTGTAGAGGGAGAATTGAGCTGCATGGTTCTATTTAATTTTCATTACCCCCGGTGGTTGGGTATTTATACCCTTATCTTTGGGCCACATGGGCTTTCGGGTTGTGTTAATGGATTCGGGTCGAGTTTAAAGACCCATTAGTTTTAAGTAAGCAAGTAATTAGCTTAGTCATGAAGTGATTAAGTTTTTAATACTTTAGTCCCGTTCGGACAGTTCAGTAAGTGGAGGTTGTCTGAATTTCCCCTGTCCGGTTAGGTGGATGTTGTCCGAAGTTCCCCTGTCCGGTTCTCATAAAGAGTGGTGACAAGATCCGGACTCATCAGTAGCCCTTTTTTTAGGTTGTGTTCGAAGGCCTTTGGCAAGACCTAAAAAATAGCCTGTATCTGGTCATAGCCACGTCCGGACAGATTTTCAAACTGTGTAATGGCTTTATCCGGACTGAAAACGTTCTCCTAAACTAAACGGTTTTTGCCAGACATCATGGGACACGTGTCTTTCTCTGATTCGCCACATCAGCTGTTTTTTCACTAGAACAGCGCTCCCACTTACTCCAAAAATCAACCTCTTCATTTAATGTGGGTGACATCAGCGCCGTTTTTAATCATCACAACCCTTTCGAATTCTCCTAGGTATCAAAGCATCTTTTGTACCTTTACTATAAATTAGTCCCTTTTCTACTGTTTTACCATCTTCATCATCCTTGCTCTGTTTAAACTTCAAAGCTTTCATCTCTTAACAACAAAAATTTCTTTTGGTGTGAGTTTATGTTCACAACAAGAAACGCTTTAATAAAAGGTGGGTGGCTCAATTTGTCAGAGTTGGAAAAAGCACAAAAGGTCGAACGAGAAAGGTGCATTGCTGTATGCCTCCCAGTTTCCCCTGTTGATAAATCGGAAACACCAAGCTCAGAGCCTGACCGGGGTTCTTCTTCAACTAAGAGTGTTAAACCAAGGATGTTGTTCCAACCCAACCTTTCACCAATTGTTTCGGGCTCATCGGTTCATGAATCAGAGCCTACTGTTGAACCAGGACAGGCAGTCACCAGTTTTAAGAAACCTTCCCCGTTCATTGCCATGGGATCGGATGCTGACGCCTCTCCAGAGAAGTTAGTAGATCGGATAAGAGGTCGCTTGGTGAAAGGGCAAGCTCCAAAAGCTACACCTTCCAAATCGGGGGCTAAAAATAGCAATACCGGGTCAGAAGCACCCATTAAGACTCCTAAGGACAAGCTGTCCGGCCCGGAGGCATCTAGTTCAAGTCTCCGGAAAGAAACCACTGCATCTGAGCCCCAGCCGGAGTCCAGACTACAAGAAGCCAGTAATTCCCAACCATCCGGAGGGCCTGCTAAGGCAACCACTAGCTCCCCCCCCCTAAAAAAAACTGATAACCCTTCCATGATAATGGAAGAAGTGTTGGAGGATTTTGTTGAAGAAGCTCCTTTTGAGTCCAAAGTCTCCGGGAAAACAAGTGAGGCTGCTGCTGCCAAGAAGGACAAAGGCAAGGAGAAGCTATGCTTAAAGCATCCGGATTTGCCAGAGAGTCTTGTGGGAAAAGTGGGACCTTGCTTCCACAAGGTAAGTGTCAAATACCTGCTAGCTTTGCAAAAACTTAATTATGCTTTCATCGACACAGCCAAACTGGGTCGGATGCGAACAAAATGGGGGATCCCGGAGAATGTCAAGGTAAGGATTCCGGTGGATCTAGAGACACCGATGGACTGCAAGCTCAGTGAAATAGTTTTCTTCACTGGGCTCTTCAACTGGGGACTAAGGTTTCCCCTAGACCCAGAGATAGTCAAATACTTTCACCTCATCAAACTCTTCCCAAGCCAATTGAGCCCCAATGCATGGTACACTCTCATGGCCTGTATTATGGCCTCTAGGCTCTCAGGAATTCCTCTTCCAATGGAGCAGTTTGCAGCTGTGGCCAGCCTCTGCAGAAACCACCTTATTCCCTTCTATCACTTCAACATGGGTGATAATTACAAAGTAGTGGACGACATGCTTGAGTCGGAAAGGAATTAAAAAACTCAATTCTTGTTTGTTAGTGGCGCCTGGGAGAATGGGAGGAAGATTAAAACCGGTGTCAACCGGAGTCTGCTTACAACCAAATGGCGAAGCGATGGTAAGAATCTCATCTCACATTTTCATCTTTATTTATCACAAATTTGTTTATCTAACTTGTCTTTTTTTTTTGGTAGTGATGCCTAAGGATTTTAGTAACCACTTGAAGGCTGGGCAGACACTTGCTCCAAGCTAAATGCTTGGACTACTGAGTAGTGGGGAAATCGCTTCCACAATGCTTTTACTGGAGGCAATATAACAAGGTCCTACCTTTGGAATACAACTGACCTGAGGGACTTATCCTGGGAGGAACTAACCACCCCACCCCCTCCGGAAGTAACCCTCACGAGAACAGATGCACCGGATGGGTCGTTGTATCTACCTGGTAGAGCTAAAGCTCCAAGCAAGATGAAGGGGAAAAAAGGTAAAGGCAAGCAGATTACGGTTGAAGCCATTCCTACCGAAGTAGCGGAAGCTGCCCCAACAAACCAAGAGGGGCCAGATCAAGGAGAGATTGATGTCGCTCTTCTACAAGTAGTGGAGCATGAAAGTACTAGAGAAGTGGTTATATCTCCAAAATCCTCAAAGGCTCCTAAGAAAGACAGGAAACGAGGAGTAGAAGGCAAAGACAAGGATGCCAAGAAGAAGAAAACTTCCAAGGGGGATGAAATTTCCCTCCGGCCTCCGGAGCCTCTTCCCCCTGTTGACCCTACTGACCCAACTCAAGCAGAAGGCATCCCTGTTAACTTTCAAACCGGAGGGGGTGCATGAGGGGATATCAGCATTGATGGTGTTGATATTAGTGGTCTTGAAGAAATTGTTCTTTACTTCGAAAACCCCCCTAAGGATGATTTTGATGGGCCTTACCTCCCCCCGAGTTCTTCGAACATCGTTACCTTCAATGGTAAGTCTTTCTCTGTCTCAAGTAAAAGAGATGTCATAACTCACTCTATATTTAGTAATATTCAGCCAGTGCTTAATTTGGAGAAACAAGTACGAGGTCAGTCAGCCATCATTAATGCCGTTAATTCTGACAAAGAGAAATTGTGTGGCGACCTCCTCACTTCCAATCAAAATGCTGATGTTTTGAAGAGGGAAAATGAGGAGTTGAAGAAGAACCAGGAGGATTGGGCCACAAAGGTAGCCACTTTGGAAGTTACTATCAAAGAACTCCGAACAAAGCAAACCGAGTTGGAGAGAGATCTCTCTTCTTCCACAGAAGAGGTGAGGGTTAGGGACAAGGTCATTCATACTTTAACCAATGACAAGATCTCGCTCGAGGACTCGGTGTCCAAGGCTGCATAAGAAAAAGCTGATTTACTAAAGGAGCAAGAGGCAAAAATCCAAGCTAGGATTGATGCTTATACCAACCAAGTGATAGACACTTAGGAAGAAAATTTTGCCAAAGTGAAGTCGGACATGGTCTTGCTCTTTCATGAGAAATTCCCGAAGAGGACACTGGGAAACTTATGGAATTTTGTAGAGTATGAAGACCTTCCCTTCCACACGATGGCTGATGGTGCCAAACATGACTACTCTAGTGGTTTGGATGACACAACTGATGAAGAAGAGAACACCGGGGAGAGTCCGGATAAGGAAAATGACGACCCCAAGAGAAGAAAACTAGTGAGGCTGGGCCATCTAAGAAAGCTCAACCTTGAAGTATTAACTATCTTTGTTTTTAAATTTTTTTGCAATCGAACCAAAGTCCTTGGATGGCAAAGGCATTTTTTATAATCGTGTCCGGCTCCTGTTCGGATAAACCTTTTCGTTTGAAAAATCAAAGTCATTGGGTGGACAAGGCACTTCGTATGTTTTAATGGGTAGTTTTATTTTGCACAACTCTTGCATTCTTTCATATTTTTTCAATTTTGGTGGCTAATGTTTAAACAGCCCTTAGCTATTTCACAAATATTCTAAAGTGAGAGTGTTTAAATTCTCTGATGACAAATGTTTAAGTAGTCATCACTCCTCCAATTTAATCCGGTCTGTTCAAATAAAAATTTCACCAAAAACTATAAAGTGAAAACACTCCGGATTTTTAAGAAGGCATCAAATTTTATAAAAAAATCCCAGACACCTCATTAAAACCTCCCCGCAGCACCAGGGTAGGAAAGAGTATGCCCGCAAATATTTACATCAACTTTTAAACAAGTAAATATTTACATAATTTCTATTTCAAGTACAACCGAAGGTGTTCAATATTCCATGGGTGATTCAAAATCCTTCCATCTTTTTCTTGGAGCCGGTATGTCCCAGGCTTAAGCTTTTCAATGACCACATAGGGTCCTTCCCAAGTTGGAGCCAACTTACCGAACTGCTTCTCTTTAGTATGTAGGAAAATGTTTCTCAATACCTTATCCCCCGGTTGAAAATCCCTTCTCTTAATTTTAGAAGCGAACCTACTTCTCATCAATCCTTGATAGTGTACAGCTCTAAGGTGAGCCTTAACTCTTCTTTATTCTATTAAGTCAAGCTGGCCTCTGATTGCCACTTTGTTAGCGTGTTCGGAAAAGTTATGAACTCGAAATGAAGGGATAGTAGCTTCTATAGGAGCAATGGCATCCATCCCATATAGTAAGGCAAAAGGAGACTCTTGTGTTGCAGCCCCGGGAGTGGTCTGGTAATCCCACAAAACTTCTTGCAAATAACTTGGCCATTTCCCAGCAGTCCCTTCTAAATTCTTCTTCAGACCGGAAAGTATTGTCCTGTTGGAAACTTCGACCTGACCATTTTCTCATGGGTGGAAAGGGGAAGAGAAGCAATGTTGTATGCCTCTAGAGGTACAGAAACTCTCAATTTCTTTGTTGTCGAACTGTGGCCCACTGTCTGTTGTTATCTTTTGTGGAATTCTAAATCTGCAACACATATTGGATAAAATGAATTTTATAACATCTTTTGATGTTGTACCTGCCAATGGAGTTGCTTCGATCCACTTCAAAAAGTAATCAATAGCAACGATTATAGTTCTGCCCCCCCCCCCCCCCCCCCCGGATGCCATGGGTAGAGGTCCCACTAAATCCAACCCCCATCGAGCAAAAGGTATTGGCTCAGAAATTGACTCTAAAAGGATGGCTGGGATATGAATTTCATTGATATATCTCTGGCATGGGTCAGACTTTCTTACCAACTCCCTAGCATCTTGCATTATGGAGGGCCAATAGTACCCAGCTAATAAAACTCTTCTTGTTAGACCCCTGAATCCACAGTGAGCTGATCCCTCACCATCATGTAACTCGGAGAGCACTATTTGTGACTCATTGACCCCCAAACATCGTAAGAGGGGTTTACTATAAGACTTCTTATAAAGAATATCTCTTAGGATGACAAAACCACGAGCCTTGTACTTTACTTTTCTTGCTACTGATTTTTCCGGAGGTAAGATGCCATCTGAGAGATATTGAAGAAGAGGAAATCTCCAATCTTGAGGCTGCTTTATCTGTATATTGAAACTTTATTCTTCCTTATCCGGATTGATTTGAATGGATGGGCACTCCAGCATGTGAATCCAAGGGTAGGACTCAGTATATGCTATGGTTGCCAAGGAGTCTGCCAGTATATTTTCTGTTCGGGGTATGTGCTCATAAATGATGCTCTTGAAATTAAGTGTCACTTCTTTAAGAAGAAGTAAGTATTTAACCAGCTGCTTCTTTTTTGCTTCGGATTGACCTTATGCATGATGGATAAGAAGCTGAGAATCGCTCATCAACTTGACCCTTTTGGCTCCACAAATAAGAGCTAATTTTAAACCAGCTACAGCAGCTTCATATTCAGACTCATTATTAGAAGCCCTGAAAGCAAAACATATAGCTCGGTAAATTCTGTCACCGTACGGAGAGGTCAAACATACCCCAGCACCACATCCCATGGTACTTGATCCACCATCAGTCCGGACGACCCAGACTTTTTTGTCTTCCACATCAGTTGTTTGCTTAGTATCCCTATCTGAGTGAAATTCAACTAAGAAATCTGCCACCGCTTGGGCTTTGATTGCTGTCCGAGGGGAAAAATCAATATCGAAGTCTCCCAATTCCACTGACCACTTAGTCATTCTACTTGAAATGTCAACCTTTTGGAGAACGTTTTTAAGGGTAAAGACGTCCGGACAATAATGGGATGAGCCTGAAAATAAAGTCTCATCTTCCTCGCAGCAATCACTAGGGCTAGTGCTAATTTCTCAAGCTTCAAATAGTGATTTTCTGCATCAATCAAAATCTTGCTAATGTAATACACCGGACGGGGATAATTATCTACCTCCCTTACCAATACTGCACTTATGGCACAACTAGAGACTGCCAAGTATATGAAAAGAATCTCTCCATCAACGGGTTTAAACATAGTCTTGGGAGAGGACAAATACTTTTTGATTTCATCGAAGGACTCATCACATTGTGAGGACCAATCAAAATCCTTTGCACCTTTCAAAGTTTGAAAAAACGGGGCACACCTGTCGGAAGACCTTGAAATGAATCGATTTAATGCAGCCAACCTCCCAGTCAATCGTTGTACTTCTTTAACATTCTGAGGAGGCTCCATTTGTAGTAAAGCATTAAGTTGGTCCGGATCAGGCTGTATCCCTTGCTCACTTATTACATACCCCAAGAATTTCCCGGACTGCACTCCAAACACACACTTTTCCGGGTTTAATTTCAAATTTACTTTCACTAAGTTAGAAAACGTTTCTTGGAGATCTGCCAAGTGTAGTTCTTCGTCCACACTTTTCACCATCATGTCATCGATGTAAACTTCCATGTTTCTTCCAACTTGATCAGCAAAATCCTTGTTTACCAACCTCTGATAAGTAGCCCCAGCATTTTTTAACCCAAATGGCATCACCTTGTAACAATGAAGGCCCCTATCAGTAAAAAATATAGTATGTTCCTGATCCTTCGGATCCACTTAGATCTGATTATACCCGGAGAAGGAATCCATAAAAGATAGCAGCTTGTTTCCAGATGTGGAGTCCACCAACTGATCAATCCAGGGGACTGGGTATAAATCCTTTGGGCAAGCTCTGTTGAGATATGTAAAATCGATACACATACGCCACTTGCCATTTTTCTTTTTTACCAATACCGGATTGGCTGTCTATAAAGGGTACTGAGACTCCTTTATGTGCCCCATTTTAGTAAGCCGGTCGACCTCCTGAACTATGACATCAACCTTTTCCTTAGAAAAAACTCTTATTTTTTGTATCACAGGTGCTATGTCCCTTCGGATGGATAGTTGGTGTGATATAATATCTGTTGGTACTCCGGTAACATCAGCATTGCACCAAGCAAAAACATGTTGATGGTCTTTCAAGAATTTTAACATTTACCCTTTAATTCCAATGTCATCTTGGATCCTATCTTGACATTTTTTCCTTCAGCCAAAGAATGTGTTTCAACCTCTTCAATCGGTATTAAAACTCCAGGGGTCTCTCTGGGGTCATCAATTTTACCCTCTCCCCCAGAAAGCACCTCAAACTGATATTCCTCATTGATCCGACCTGCCCCCAACGTCCGAGGAGCCAGTGCTGTTGCATAACACTCTCTTGATACTTTTTGGCTGCTCTGAACAACTACCACTTGTCCTTGCACAGCATATTTCAAACATTGGTGGACTGTTGAGGCCACGACATGCATCCTAGAGAGCCAAGACCTCCCCAGAATAGCATTATAACAAGTGGGACAATCCACCACGACGAAAATTATTCTAACCATCTTTTTAAAAGGGCCTTTGCCCAATAAAACCTCCTCATCGAATTCTCCGATCACGTCTTCTGAGCTTCCTGTGAAACCCACAATCGACCTGTTCGAACGTTGAATTACAGCTGGATTTTTCATCTTTTTGTAGGAAGTTAAAAAGATAATATTGGTCGAACTTCCGGTATTCACCAAAATTCGCCTTATATCATTGCCTCCAATGGATGCTCCTATAACCATATCATCTTCATATGGACCGGCAATATCCCTTAGATCATCCTCGTCAAAAACAATAAAAGCTAAAGGAATTTGCGATTGATAGGAGGTCATGCCTCATTCAAGCTGGGTAGCTAAAGTATGAACGTGCATCTTTCTTGATGAAGCAGTTGGTGCAGTCATGGTGTCCCCTCCGAATATTGTAAGTGATTCAAAAATGTTAATAAACCCGGACACCGTCTTGCAACGTTCCACAATAACACCCACTCTATTTCGGGTCGGATCAGGGTCCAAGTATTCTGACTCTACATCGAACCTCTCGATTATCACCATAGCCCCTTCCGGAGCCGATGTGCCTGCATTGTTTGGACCAGCCCGATGAGCGTTATCAGGCATATTTCCACCTCTTCTTTTAACATATGCTCCCAAATTTCCTCTCTCAATCAAATTCTGGACTTCTTGCTTCAAAGAAATAAAATCCCCAGTGGTATGGCCAGTATCATTGTGATACTGGCAGAAACAATTATTGTGGCTCTCCCTAGGAGACTGTAATGCAGCCGGCCTCCTATAGTGTACTTTGTCTTTTGTTTTGTCATAAATGGTGGCTATGTTTTCTTTCAACTCAGTAAACCACTCCGGTTGAACCCAAGGCCCTCTTTTATTTCTAGATTGTTGACTCTGGGCTGGTGCAGCTGGCTGAGACTGAGCTTTGGCTCTATTATGACTCTATCCGGCCTCCCTAGCCTTGTTTCCGGACTGGTTTTGTTTTGGATTTGGTGCAGCCGGAGCAGACCTTACCTGCCTGTGCACCCTAGTTTTCTTTGTTTCATCTACATTAATCTGCTTTCCAACCTAATTCAGCAGACCTCCCCATGTCATGGCCTTTTTTCTGGTTACTGAATCAGCCAAGTTTCCAGGGTTTAAGCCCTGTCTCAGAGAAGCTATTGCTACTTATAACTCCCCGTGCTAGTGCAAAGAAAATTGGGGATTATAGCAATGAAATGTGAAATAGATGTCATTAAGAAAAACATCACATCGGGGATTATTGGTTGTTGCTGCACATAAAAGTTGGAAAGTATTAGATGTAAAAAATGATTTCTTATATGGAGAATTGAAAGAAGTGGTGTATGTGGATCAACCAGTGGTTTTTGTCAAAAAAGGTGAAGAAGATAAAGTATATCGACTCAAGAAATCTTTGTATGGTTTGAAGCAAGCTCCCCGAGCTTGGTTTTGTCGGGTAGAGAGGTATTTCAAGCAAGAAGGATTCGACAGAAGTAGTCATGATCACACATTATTCATTAAGAGGCAATGAGTGAATTATATCATTGTAAGTCTTTATGTACATGAGGTACTTACTTTGTCTACAATCGAAGCAGAGTACATTGCTGCAACATCTTGTGCTTGTCATTGTGTATGACTCAATGAAATTATGGAACAAATCACATCTGAATAATCTGAGTGTCTGGAAATCTATTGTGACAACACTTCTTCAATTAAACTCTCAAAGAATCCGGTGATGCATAAGCACATGAAGCATATCGATGTAAGGTATCATTACCTACGAGATCTTACAAATCAAGAAGTTGTGAAGCTTGTTTATTGTGGAACAGAAGAACAAGTTGCAGATATAATGACCAAGCCAGTGAAGTTGGAGACGTTTGTTAAGTGTCGAAGATCACTTGGAGTGCAAGTACAACAAGATTAAACTGGTTGCTTTTCAAGTATATACAGTTTAAGGGAGAGATTTGTTGGAATTTATTTAATTACTTTAATTATCTTATTTAATAATTTGATGTTATATCAATTAGTATTTTAGACGTCACTATTCTGGTCAATGAAATCTATCATTTATTGACTGGAATATGTAACGCTTTTTGTAGTCTATTTAAAGCCATTTGTGCGGTACATTGAATCTTATTTTCTCTATGATATTCTAACATGGTTATTATAATTTAAAAACACTTAATATTGTGTAAATCTAATGATAGTTATTATATATATATATAGATAATATCTTAAATAGTTAAATTTATGATGAAATAAAATATATCATTTTAAAATTGATTATAAGGTTACAGTGGGTTTAAATTTTAATGAAAAATACACGTTGGACCCCCTATTTGGATTTACTTAAATGTTGTAGCAGTTTCCAAGAGTTTAGTGGATTTGTTTTTCATTATTGAAGTAGTTCCCAATTTTTTTAGTTTAAAAATTTGGTCCTTTAATGTTTAATGTAGTGAATTGGTGGCTAAATCTTTTCAATTTAAACATTTGGTCCCCAGTTTATTACAAAAACTTTAGATTTAAATTTAATTTTAAATTATACTATTATTTTTTTTAAAAATGTTTTATTTAATGCATCAATCTTCTTTTGTTTCACTGTTAACATTACTATCTCTTCAAAGGTAACCGAATGATACTCGGTTCTAGATGAAAATAGAGTCATGACCATTCCAAATGTAAAAAATGATAGGATTCTTCATTTTACTCGTTGTATTTACATAGCATAGTAAAAAAAAGTTATCTTCTCCAAGGTTGATCGCATCCTAGTCAACAACGATTGAGATGTGTCTTCTACGAATTTCTCCGCTCTTCTGACCACACTGATGTCACTTTTAACCTTGGCACCGTGCGTAAGCGCCAACATAAATCTTTCGATTTTTTAATATGTAGAAATCTCACCTTAATTTCAAATAAATTGTCTCCTCTAGTTGGAACGTTTCCAGCCTCGTGCGGGAACGAACCTGGTCTCCCTAAAACTTATCCACCTTCAATTCACTCTTAGAGAACTCAATTGTAAAGAATATGCCAACATTATCGCTCGACTTTCTGCTACTCTGAAGGAACGTTTCAATGCCCAGACCATTCTTACCCAAAATCCTACCAAATATTCTCTTGTTTCTAGAGAAATTGAAGTTTTCTCTAATTTTATCTTCCTCAGTGTAGCCGAAAATAATTTCTCAAACAAAATCCAAAGAAAATTGGCTCGAACTTGGGGATAAATAAATTATTTCACAACAATATCAAAATCACAATCTTACGCAACAAAACTGTATAAATTTCTAACACTCGTAGTTATTTGATCACCAATCCTTATGGGTTACCAACATCCTCGTTCGTTATTTTAAAGATCTGTTTGGTACTATGCATCCTCTAGTGACCCGGCTGTGGATAGAGTTTTATCTCTTATATCTTATATGGATAACTCTTCGAAAAATATCTTAATTACTCGATTGGTATCATAAGATGAGATTAAAGATGCTTTATTCAGTATCGATAGCATAAATCCCTAAACCTGATGGGTTCAACTCTAGTTTCTTTAAGAATTCTTGGAGAATCGTGGGCAACGATATATGCAATAATGTCTTCGAATTTTTTAATTCTGATTGTATGGAGCCTTATGAAATTCCATATTTGTCGCCCTTATCCCCTAAAGGGAATCTCCCACATTTGCATCCGATTTCATATCGATTTTTTTTATACAATATCGTATATAAAATTATCTCTAAAATTCTTGGTTAATGACATAAAGATTCTTATCTTTATCTGATTGACAACTCTCAATTGGCATCTATGAGCGGTAGAAACAACTCCGACAACATTTTACTCTCCTAATAACATTTTAGGAGTACCACCTTAACACCAAAGGCAATACCACCTTAACACCAAAGGCAAATTGGTTGTCTGTCTTAAAGTACACCCTCATTAAAGGTTTTGATAATGTTCACTAGCACTTCGTTCTCTATGTTAATGTCTTTGTATCGTCACTCCATCTTATAATATTAACATTAATGATGACCCTTTCGCTAATTTTTAAGGGAGGAAATTCCTTAAGCAAGATGATCCCCTCTCTTCATTCTCTTTCTTGCTTGTTATGCAAATCTTATCTTTCATTCTTAAAGAGAAAAACAATGACATAAATTTTGACTTCCACTAGAATTGTCATAAGCTCAAAATAGTAAACTTCTATCATGGATATAATAAATCTCTAATGCTTATCAAAGATGGTCTTAATATTAAATTGCCCATGTTGGAAGGGGAACTTGAGATTCTTGTTCTAAAAATATGGAATTAAATGACCGTCCTTAAACTCTTGTGGTCTTAAATTAGTAATAACTCAAACTATATCTTGTGCGATATCTATAATCGTTAACTCAAGTTCTTTTTATGTATCTACAGTTTGCAGTTATCCTCTCTTGCTGGTTTGATGATTTGCTCACATGTTTTTCGACTACCTAGTTTTGTCACGTTGACTATGTCACACTTTCCTTAATTCTCTCTTATTTCGATTTTAGCAATATTAAGACCTACTTACCTTCTTACTACATTTTTAAGGCTCTTAATGTCACTCTTCGGCACATGCCTCATGAACTTATAAGAACCATTTATATTTTTATTTAATTGGACTAATACCTTATGAAAATGTCCAAATATATATTTAGTATACTGATCCATAATTATTCCAACATATGTATCAAAATCGATACAACTGATGTTGAATACACCTGAGTATAAAAAAAAATAGATTGAAAATTATATATGATTTAAAAAAAATAACTTAACAAATTTTAAAGTAAGAAAACTATTTGAGATTTTAAAATTCTTGATTTCAAAAAGTAAAATAAACAGAATAACTCAGTAAATTTTAAATTTTGAAATAAACTATTTCAGACTTTAAAATTCTCAACTTTAAAAAGTAAAAGTAATTATCAAAAGTAAAGATACACATAAACCTCATATGTAAATTTAGAAACACTTACAATAATATATAAGCTAAATTTACAATTAACATAAAAGAATAATAGTCACCAAAGACTTGATATTTATATATTAACTTTAGGGTCTCACTAAATTCACCTAATTCTCATCTAATCCCATCCAAAATAACTTTCGACTCATGTTTAACTTTTTTAATAACAGAATTACCACCCAAGTTTAATTTATTGACGAAACTCCCATTAATAAAAAAACACTAAATATACTCTAATTTCACCCAACATAAAGTACAGCCTAAATAGCTAACCCCGTCCAACATATTTCAAATATTCTTCATCATCTTCAACTTGTTCTTCAAGGGGTACCATCTAATTTCATCATTTTATTGCGAACCATAAAATTTCAAACATCATTACTGATGGGCTCTGGAACTGGCCAACTCATATTAGATCGGCAAGTGCTAGAAATTCCAACAATCTTCAAAAGATCCACAACAGCATACTCTTCTTTCATTCCTCTAACGGTATCTTCAATGATGTCTACTTTTGGATCGTTAAGAAAAGATCCTCCAAATTCACAATCAAGAATACATATAACGTCATTCGTGACGAGGATATAAATAAATAAAGAATAAAAATAATTATTTTACATTGGATAAACGAATGAATAAATAATGCATTAGGGGAATTTTGTGTAAAATATAAATGTAAAATACTAAATGTGTCATGTGTATGTCTTATGTTTATATTATGTACTTAAGTGGGGGTGAGATATTCCTGTAACAAACACTAGTCTGTTGCTTGCAACAAAGTACATATAAATAGGTGTACTTTTCTTAGAAAGGAAATAAGACTTCATGATTTGACACACTACTTTCTCTTTTTAAAATATTTTCTAGCAACTTTATCTCTCTAGAAACTCCTTAAATCAAACTATAAACATTTTTAGAGCTCATTTCTACTTACAAAAATATATAGAGCGATCAGTAACGACCACAGTGGGAGGTACGCTTGGTACCCAAATTTAATATATAAAACTGAAAATAAGGACGTTCGAAGTAAGGTAGTATCATGGATCCTGAAGATCAAGTCGATCCAATAGTATTTATCGAATGGGAGGTAGTAAAGTCAGGTTTGGGTCGAGATAAGACCAGGATGATCTGCAGGCGAATGATCAACATGATTAATCGAATATAGAAGATCGGAGAAATCAGTTACTATAGCAGATAACTGAGTTGGATGACCAGTTAGTGCATAGGGAACATGTGGTTAGACCATTTAGGGTACAATATGAGGTGTAGAGAGTGAACGAAAGAATAAATAGATGGATTGTTCTAAAGAGACTCGTGCAACTTTTGAGAAATGGATAATTATGGGGAGGTATAATTTCAATTGAATCAGGGATATCATTCTTCTAAAAGTGTCTGAAGGAATATACCGATGCTTAATTTTTGTTATTCTAAAAGAAAAAATATATATAAGCATCGGTATATTCCTTCAGACACTAATGAATCTCATTAGTCTGATTTCGATGGGTATTCTCATAATCTTAGACGAGGTGATACTTACGGGAAGAAAAAAGACAGACATTATTAAAAGAGATATTGAAATGAACATAAGTCCAAAAAGTCGACTGAATGTAGATTTATGATTGAAAATTTAACAATTAAATATAGTATGGCTAATCTATTTACCAGTCCTTCTGAAGGAGGAGTGTATATTCTTATGGTTAATTATGGATGAGGTAGCCAGTAGAGGCAAGGTATAGATTGGAGGACTTTCTCTTTAGTAGGTGATGTAAGATCAACAAAACCTCTGAAGGGCTTTGACATTTCTAAAATGGAAAATTTTGATGGGACGCAGGATCGTGATGTTCACATAGAACAATTTAAATTGATGATGATGATGATCAGTTATTATGTTGGGCCTTCTGACAAACTTTCAAATGCACAACATTAAAATGATACAATAGGATTCTGATGGGATCGTTAACTAATTTTGGGATGTTCTACACTACTTTCCTAACTCATCTCTATGGAAAAGTGTTATGCATATTATTATGTTTGATGATGATGATTTAAGGAGTGTAGATGGTCAACATGAAGACGCAATGGTAATTGGAGTGGATATAACAAATAATGAGATTTGAAGGATATATACTGATACTGGCAGTTCAATAAATGTATTATTTCTGACAACGTATGAAAAGATGCATAACTATAGTTGGTTTTACTAGGCTAACAATATAGGTTATTGAAGAATTTCAAGGTGAAGTTTTTTTAAGTCGTGGTCCATTCAAGAAAAATGTGTGAGTGTTGTTTATGGTAGTTGATTGTTAGACGAGTTATAACACCATCTTGGGAATATTTTGGTTATAAAAAAATGCATGCCATAACTTCTAAAGTTCATCAGTGTTTGAAGTATGTGATCAGGGGTTGTATGTGCATAGTTAGGAGTAGTTAACAAATAGCTCGAGAATGTTATGTAACAGTTATGCATAATAAGCAAGGTATGAATGTTAAGAGAATGGCTGAATAGCAGTTTGAGACTTCCTCGGATGTGGAATGGATGGATGATCGGAGGGAGAACCCTGGTTCATTGGTTATCGATAAGAATATAGAGGTCTATGTTAATTTAATGGAAAAATATTGATAATGGAAACATTATTATCACCATCACTACGTTATCAAATGCTAAAATACTTGTCTAAAACTTTAGAGATGTTTGCTTGGAAAATTGAAGATGTTGTCAGGGTTCCTTCCAATGTGATTTGTCATAGCCTAGTAGTTAACCCAAAGGTCACGCCTAATATTAAAAATTGAAGGACTTTTCAGTAGAAAAATCTGAGGCAATAATGGTAGGGTTGTATAAAGTGAGTCATATTCGAGAGACACAGTACCCAATGTGGACTTCAAATCCTCTGCTTGTGAAAAAGAAGAGTGGAAAGTGAATGATATATGTTGATTTTATTGAACTAAATCATGCGTGTCTGAATGACCCATTTCGAGTCGCAAGAATAGATCAGCTTGTTGGTTCAGCATCAAGTAATAAGCTCCTTTCATTTATGGATGCTTTCACTGGGTATAATCATATCCAATGGATAAAAAACGCACTACATTTACTATTGATAAATGATTACATTTTTATCGATTTATGCTTTTTGGTCTAAAGAACGTTCGAGCCACTTATCAAATATTAGTGAATAATGCTTTTACAAATAAAATTGGCAGAGATGTGGAGGTGTACATAGACAATATGTTGGTAAAAAATACAAAGGATGAAGATCACTTACGAGATTTAGAGGAATTGTTTTTGAATTAAAGAGATATCCGCTTAAAATTAAACCCTGAAAAGTGTACCTTTGGAGTTTGGTTAGGAATATTTTTAGGGTATATAATAGGTGAAAAGGGATATAAGCTGATCTAGAGCAGTTGGAAGCTTTGATAACCATGAATCCACCTCATACATTTAAAGAAGTGTAAATTTTAACGAGAAGGTTGGCAGCTTTAAACATATTTACTTCTAGATTTTTAGATAGATGTGCCATATTTTTCCAGGTTTTGAGGCATGCTAAGGAATTTTCTTGGACACCCAAGTATGACTTAGTATTTTTAAAAATTAAATAACATTTATCATCTCCAGAAGTGTTGTCTAAACCAATCTTGGGTGAGAAGTTTTTTTATGTATGTTGCGATCTCGGACTATGCGGTAAGTGATGTTTTAGTAAGAGACGTAGAAAGGTATCCACGCCCTATGTATTATATGAGAAAAAGTTAACTTGCTTCTAGAAAAAATATTTAAAGTTAAAAAAAATTAGCTTTGGATTTGGATGTGGGTGCTCGAAAAATGCACCGTTATTTTCAAGCACATTCGATTATAGTTGAAACTTTGTTCCCATTCAAGAATGTGTTATAAAAACCAGAAATTTTTGGGAGAATAAAAAAGTGGTATGTAGAGCTGGGAGATTATGACATTGAATTTACTCATCGGAAAACAATCAAGGCCCAAGCTTTGGCAGGATTTTTGTCAAAATTCATTCAAATTAATCTGATGAAGAAGCAAACAATACAAATGAATTAGCTGCAATGGACAAATTGGTAGTTAGAACTGATAGAAGTTAGAGTCTTTTAGGATCGGGAGCATGAATATAGTTGGTAGCTCCATCAAATGAGGTCATGTATCAAGTTGTACGGTTCGGTTTTAGGGCATCAAATGACAAAGTTGAATATGAGGCAACATTGGTTAGGTTGAGGCTTACAAATATTTGTGGAGCTAAGAAGAAAGTGCGTTCGGAAACTGATTCACAACTTGTTGTGGACCATATAGTATAAACCTCTGAGGCTAAGAAAGATCAACTCATCAAATATTTGTGAGAATTGAGAGAGTCGAATAAATCTTACCCTTGTCACACATGAGAAGTTAAAAAATTTAAGGATGGGATATGCTAAATCTCGTACCTATTTTATTGGATCTTGCATCCTATAATTGTTGCTTAACGTTAAAAAATCCCGAAAATACTCCAAACTAGCCTAATTATTTACTTTAAGCCATTCCACCAAAATTTATATAAACCTTCAAAACCTATAAAATTCTATTATAACATATGTCATTCAACTATAATTTAGAGTAAAATTACATAAAAACATGGATTTTGGCAATTAAAACGTGGATTTTAGCTGTGACATGCCAAACTTTCTATTAGAGAACGAAGAAACATCAATGGAATAAGAGGAAAATCAATAGATATATATTTACATTGTCTGAATATGTTAAGATATTTATCACACGATCTGTTTGATGAACCTTCGTTTAGTCCCACCCAGAGTGCGATATATCATGTAGTAATAAAATCAAATGTACGAAAATACAAAATTATCAAACTTGTAGTACGACATGTCGAAGGTTCACCGCCGACCAGTGCGACATAATGTGAAACTGTTATATCATGGGTGCGGTTAATGTTGTGTGTCAAAACTTACGTAAAATTATTACGTTTTGATAATTTTGAATGACACGCGATTGTATGTTGTTGAAACCGGTGAAGTCTCATAACCTGAAGATGTATCCAACATGTGCACCATGAAGTCTCATAACCACAAGGATGTATCCAACATCTTTCAGTCAAAAAATTCATCCAAACTCAAATGCAATACTTGTTAACGAAAATGAAAGAACAATATTACTACGTATGATATTGAACAGTCGAGTTAATAGACATGATCATCAAATTATTTTCACACATCCTACAAATATTGAGTTGTTGCACACACTCTCACGAGTTCGTATTATGAATAGTACTTACAAGACAATGAGGTACAAAATTTCATTGCTTGAAATTATTGGTATAACATCAACCCATCAAACATTTTTTATTGGCTTCATCTTTATGAACTCGGAGAAACTTGCTTATGAACGGTGATGGTCGATAATATGTATGCATCTACAAGTATTAGTGTGATATGTCGGGAGTTAGCGTATATACGACCTATTGGAGACATATTTTGGGATGCAATCATATATATATATTATTTTATTTTATAGAAAAAAAGGACTGTGTATAAGTTTATTAAATTTTATAGTATCAATGCTATAATTTAATGGGTTTGGAGTACTTTCATCGTCGTCCACTAACATAGGTTCATGCATAGTACGTTGGTGTCGATTAAAATTACAATGTCGCACAGTAGGGGAAGGCTCAGGTATATTATTATCTCTCTTGTCTTAGGCTGCTCATTCTCACGCATGCGAAATCGAGTATGTCTCCTATTTCGGGAAGTCGTCCTAAAAAAGATAGGAAACTAAGTAAAAACAACCAACTTGACAATATATCTAAATATAATATAATTAAAGTAAAGCTACCACTCAACTTGTGATTTCTCAAACCTATGCGACTAAACCCGATATGAAAACTATGTAGGGCCTGTTCAATTCTCTCTTTCACATTTATTAGTGTGGGCCCTACCTTTTGGTTTCTTACAAGAAACAACTAAGCATTAAATGAAGGGTGACTTACAAACAACCTCCTTTCATTTAATGTAAATGGGTTTCTTGCAAGTAACCATTAGCTTCATTTGGAAGCATAAGTGGCTTCCTTTGTAAGCTTTGTTTTGCTATAAATAGGACCATGAGTTGGTCTTGGATAGCATCACTTGAATCACTTGAAACACTTCACTAGAGTGTAACATTTATGTAAGATTGTGTGTGACACATTTTAGAGAGAAACACTTTCAGTGAGAGAGAAATACGGGTAGTGTTTAGGAGAATTTGTTTGAGTAATCTCTGAGATTACTATTCTCTTTGGGTATAACATTTGGGGTGAGAAAAGTGAGTGTATAACTCTTGAGTGTATGGAGTGAGACTCCAATCCTTGTAATATTTTTGAGTTATAGTGATTCTTATTTTCCTCCCGTGGACGTAGGCAAATTAGCCGAACCACGTTAAATACTTTTTGTCTTGTTTGTTCTTATTTCCGCATTCGTGGGATTATTTTTCCCTACAACTGGTATTAGAGCCAACTTGCAGTTCCATATCCTTCTTCTTCGTACAAAAATGGAGGAACGTACGAATATTGGTGGCAATTCCATGATGACACTCACGGAAACAAATTATTCTATTTGGAAAACCATGATGGAAGATTTGTTGTACTGTAAAGACTTGTTTGATCCTATTGAACTAAAAGGGGTCAAACAAGGTGCAACAAGTGAATCAGATTGGAAGAAACTCAACCGTAAAGCTGTTAGTGTGATTCGACAGTGGGTTGAAACAAGGGCGATTCGTGACACCGCAAAAGAAACTGATGCTTTCAAATTGTGGAAGCATTTAGAAGAAATGTATGAGCCGAAAAATGCTCAAAATAAATCTTTCATCATAAGGAGACTTGTGAACCTGAAACTTTATGATGGGCAAAGTGTATCTGACCACTTGGCAAAATTTGACGAGATTCTCGACAATTTGACGAACATTGAGCTGGCCCTAGCTGAAGAAATTCAAGGGCTGATTTTGTTAAGTTCTTTGCCGGATAGCTGGGAAACACTTGTGGTAGCTCTTAGCAATTCAGCACCACAAGGAAAGGTGACGTTAAGCATGGTAAAGGAAAGTATCAACAGAGAAGGCAAAAGAAGAGCGGAGCAAAGCTCTTTCAGCCACCCTCAACGACAAGCACTAGTCACGGAGAGAGGAAGAACTAGAAACAAACATTTCTCCAGAGACATGAGAAACAAAAGCAAGTTCAGAGGCAGATCAAAGTCAAGAGGCGACTTCACTTGTAACTACTGTCATAAACCTGGACATTTCAAAAAGGATTGTTGGAAGCTGAGAGAAAAGGAGGCTAAGGAAAATAATGAAGACAATAGAGGAAATGCAGCTGTCATATCCAACGATGGTGAAACATACCTGATTTTTGACGATGGACGTGTCAACCTCGCATGCCAAGACACATGGATGATTGATTCTAGAGCATCATTCCATGTAACAACCGATAGAAGCCTTTTGACCACTTACACAAGTGGTGAGTTTGGTTTTGTCAAGATGGGAAATGAGGCAAGATGTGAAATTGTTGGTCGAGGTGATGAAACACTGGAAACTAGCAGCGGTTGCAAGCTGTTATTAAAAGCTGTTCGACATGTTCCAAACATCAGTATCAACTTGATCTCTACTGGTCAGCTTGATGACATGGGATACGAAAACACATTTGGAAATGGAGTTTGGAAGCTTAAGAAAGGGAATCTGGTCGTGGCCAGAGGTAAGAAGATTCATCGTTTGTATTATATGCAAACAAAACAATCAAGTGGAGTAGAAGCGAATGCGATCAAGTATGAAGACTCGGTGAATTTATGGCATGCCAGACTTGGTCATATGAGTGAGAAGGGACTTAAAATTCTCACGAAAGAAAATCTTCTACCGAATCTTCCAAATATTCATTTAAAGCAATGAACTCATTGTTTGGCAGGAAAACAACACATAGTCGCATTTCGAGCAGGACGACCACATAGAAAGAATAATATTCTTGATCTAATACATACAGATGTATGTTCTATGGGTGACAGAAGTATCGGCGGATCATTATACTTTGTCACATTCATTGACTATATTGTTTGGCAGGAAAACAACACATAGTCGCATTTCGAGCAGGACGACCACATAGAAAGAATAATATTCTTGATCTAATACATACAGATGTATGTTCTATGGGTGACAGAAGTATCAGCGGATCATTATACTTTGTCACATTCATTGACGATCATTCCAGAAAGGTGTGGGCTTATCCTTTGAAGACCAAAGATCAAGTGTTAGAAGTATTCAAGAAGTTTCATGCCAACGTTGAAAGGAAAACTGGAAAACTTTTGAAATGTATTCGCTCCGACAATGGTGGTGAATACATTGGACCATTTGAAGAATATTGCAGAGTTCATGGTATCAGGCTTGAGAGATCGGTGCCCAAGACCCCGCAACATAATGGTGTTGCACAAAGAATGAATAGAACTATTTGTAATAAGATCGTGTGCATGCTCTCCCATTCAAGATTGTCAAAGTCCTTCTGGGGTGAAGCATTGATGACGGTGGTAGATCTTGTCAACTTATCCCCTTCGGTTCCTTTAGATGGTGCAATTCCCGAAAGAATATGGACCGGGAAAGAAATAAGTTACAAACACTTGAAGGTGTTTGGTTGTAAGGCGTTCGTACATGTCCCTCGAGATGAAAGATCCAAGCTGGATGAGAAAACCAAAGAATGCATATTTCTTGGTTACGGACATGATGAGTTTGGTTATAGACTTTGGAATCCAAGAAGCAGAAAATTCGTTCGAAGTAGAGATGTTGTGCTCTTCGAAGACCAAACTCTTGGAGATATGAAGAACGACGAGAATACAAAATCAGATGTCAATACTAAAATTGACTTAGTTCCGGATGCACCATTTCCAATTAAGTATGAGGATCATGGCGAGGCTCCCGACCATGAAGAAACAGTTGACGTTGAAGGAGATCATACTGAAGAACCCCATTTGAGAAGATCCATTAGAGATCGCCGACCTTCGACTAGATAACCAACTAATGAGTACGTGTTGCTTACTGACGGGGGAGAACCTGAATGTTTTGAAGAAGTTGTGCTGCACATTCAAAAGAAGGAGTGGTGGAAATCCATGAAAGAAGAGATGAAGTCATTGTATGAGAACCACACATACAATTTGGTAGAGTTACCAAACGGGAAGAAAGCACTTAACAATAAATGCGTGTTTAAGCTGAAAACTGAAGAAGGAAATCCACAACCAAGATACAAGGCGCGACTGGTTGTCAAAGGATTTGGTCAGAGAAAAGGTATTGATTTTGAAGAAATATTTTCACATGTAGTAAAAATGTCATCTATTCGTGTTGTTCTTGGAATAGCTGCTAGCTTGAATTTGGAAGTTGAACAACTTGATATGAAAACTGCCTTTCTCCATGGTGATTTGGAAGAAGAAATTTACATAAAGCAACCTGAAGGGTTTGAGACTAAAGATAGAGAGAATTTGGTCTGCAAACTAAAGAAGAGTTTGTACGGTCTCAAACAAGCCCCACGAAAGTGGTACAAAAGGTTCGATTCCTTCATGGTGGAACACGGGTATGATAAGACTTCATCTGACCATTGTGTTTTCATTAAGATATTTTCTGAAAATAATTTTATCATCCTTATGCTCTACGTGGATGATATTTTGATTGTTGGTCGTGATATTGGAAAGATAGAGAAGTTGAAGATGGAGCTCAGCAAATCTTTCGCAATGAAGAATTTGGGTCCCGCAAAGCAAATTCTTGGGATACAAATCACTCGAGATAGGGTTACAACAAATTATGGTTGTCCGAGGAAAAATATATTGAGAAGGTTTTAGAAAGATTCAGCATGAGCAAAGCGAAACCTGTTACTTCTCCACCTGCAGGTCATTTTAAACTTTCTTCCAAGCAATCACCTACAAAAGAAACTGAGATGGAAGAAATGAATAAAATACCTTACTCTTCAGCTGTTGGCAGTTTGATGTATGTCATGGTTTGTACAAGACCTGATATTGCTCATGCCGTTGGAGTAGTCAGCCGATTTTTATCTAATCCTGGAAAAGAGCATTGGGAAGCTGTAAAATGGATATTCAGGTATCTTCGAGGAACATCTCAATTATGTTTATGTTTTGGCAATGGTAAACCTATTCTTGAAGGCTACACGGATTCAGATATGGCTGGTGAAATTGATAGTAGGAAATCTATTTCGGGATATTTGATGACGTTTTCAGGGGGAGCAATTTCGTGGCAATCAAGATTACAAAAATGCGTTGCATTATCCACTACCGAGGCTGAATATATTGCCATTACTGAAGCTAGTAAAGAAGTTTTATGGTTAAAGAAGTTTCTTATAGAGTTGGGCCTCAATCAAGAAAACTATACTCTCCACTGCGATAGTCAAAGCGCCATTCATCTTAGTAAAAATCCAAGTTTGCATTCGAGATTGAAACATATTGATGTTCGATACCATTGGATTCGTGAAACCTTAGAGTCAAAGAAGCTGAATATTGAGAAGATTCATACTGATGATAATGGATCAGATATGATGACAAAGTCACTGCCGAAACAAAAGCTTGATATGTGCATAGAGGTTGCCGGACTGGTAACACTCTCCTCCTGAGCAGGCGGGGGAGATTTGTAGGGCCTGCTCAATTCTCTTTCTCTCACATTTATTAGTGTGGGCCCTACCTTTTGGTTTCTTACAAGAAACAACTAAGCATTATATGAAGGGTGACTTACAAGCAACCTCCTTTCATTTAATGCAAATGGGTTTCTTGCAAGTAACCATTAGCTTTGTTTTGTTATAAATAGGACCATGAGTTGGTCTTGGATAGCATCACTTGAATCACTTGAAACACTTCACTAGAGTGTAACATTTATGTAATATTGTGTGTGACACAATTTAGAGAGAAACACTTTCAGTGAGAGAGAAATACGGGTAGTGTTTAGGAGAATTTGTTTGAGTAATCTCTGAGATTACTATTCTCTTTGGGTATAATATTTGGGGTGAGAAAAGTGAGTGTATAACTCTTGAGTGTATGGAGTGAGACTCCAATCCTTGTAATATTTTTGAGTTATAGTGATTCTTATTTTCCTCCTGTGGACGTAGGCAAATTAGCCGAACCACGTTAAATTCTTTTTCTCTTATTTGTTCTTATTTCCGCATTCGTGGGATTATTTTTCCCTACAAACTAACCCAACGGATTTTGTTTGAAATTGGATTCCTAAATATAGAAGACATGAAACCTCTATAAAATATAGACAACTTGTTGATGCATTTAACGAACATAACCAAATACATGTTTGTTTTTGTAAGTTTTAAGTGAATATAGACAACTTCAATCTTCTAAAACTATAATATATATAAAGGAACATAATGCCGTATTATTATGGCATTGTCAGCTAAAAGAGACATTCATGTTTGAGTTCCAGTTCTGGAAAGGTTACAACTTTAAAATAGTTCGCAACAAAACTTTTACTCTTTTAAGTAGGAAGGACTTTGCCAATTCATTTTAGCGTAGTGTTTTGTTCGAATATTCTGACTTTTACTCTTTTAAAGAGGAAGGACTATAAGAAATTCAAGAGTATAGAGAGAGAGTTTTTCAGGATTATGTATTTTTCATTAATGAATCAAGTGCTGTGTAATACATTTTATAGGTAGTTCACTAACAATAAGTTGTTAGTTAGTTAGACATGGAATTCTGTTATTTATATTCTTGTTACATTTATTTAATCTTGTAGCACTTAGACCATTAGACTATTTTCGTGTGATAAATCTTGGACCAGCAACAAACCCAAAAGGCCACACTCAAAAGCTTCTGTTGGGCTTCGAAACACAACCTGGCCCAACACCAATCAAAGACCATCAGACCCATAGCAAGAGACCCATGTCGACTTAGGGTTCAGACAGTAACCCTAAGTCATTTTCCCTTTCTTCTTTCTCTTTCTCAGTAGCCACCCTTCTCTTCTTCTTCTCTTCTTTCTCCACCACCGAAACCTTCATCGAAGCAGTCCTTGAAGCTTCACCATTTCCATGCTTCAAGGACCTGCTATCTTTCACATCCCCCCTCAAACGAAGGGGCGACAATTGGAGTCCGAGTTTGTCTCTCAGAAATTGAAATCGATGATGCGTGAGTGGCTTTGTGAGGCAATCGGCTAACTGGTCGTGAGACGGAACAAATCTGACTTGAAGAAGACCCTTCAAAACCTGATCTCGAACAAAGTGCACATCAATCTCTATGTGCTTTGTTCGGGCATGGAAAACAGGGTTGGAGGCGAGTGAGCTCGCTCCCAAGTTATCACACCAGATAACAGAGGGAGTCTCGATTGGAAATCTAATTTCAGTCAGAAGCGATCGCAACCACATCAATTCTGCTGAAAGGTTTGCCAAAGCTCGATACTCTAACTCAGTGGAGGATCGAGCCACAACATTTTGCTTCTTCGAAGACCAGGAAATGAGGGAGTCTCCAAAATACACACAATAGGCACCAACGCTCCTTCGATCATCAGAAGACAAAGCCCAGTCAGCATCTGAGAACCCTTGCAGCTGAAAGTTGAAGGTTGGCTTCAGATGTAACCCTATCCAGCAAGACCCAGATAAGTACCTTAGTACTCTTTTTAAATTTTGCCAATATATAGTTGTTGGGGCTTGCTGATATTGGCTGAGCTTATTAACAGCAAAGGAAATATCAGGCCTCGTATGTGTTAGATATTATAACGAGCCTAACAAACTGCGATATTGTGTAGGGTCAGCAAGAAGGGTGCCAGATTCACTGGAAATATGAACACCAGCAGCCATTGGTGTAGGACACGGCTTGGCTAGCAAGAGGCCCTGAGAGCTCAGTAAGTTTTTAATGTATTGTTGCTGTGTTAAGTAGAAACCAGTTGGATCACGATGAACTTCTATTCCAAGGAATAGATGGAGTGGTCCAATGTCTTTGAGAGAAAAGACAGTGTTGAGTTTATGAATGAACTCCTTCAAACACTCTGTTTGATTACCTGTCACAATAATGTCGTCTACATAGACCAGAATTAGTAAGACTGTAGTTTTAGAAACCAGATAGAACAAAGAACAATCAGACTTAGAGTTGGTAAATCCCCAGTGAATAAGTTTTTCCTTCAGTCTAGAATACCATGCCCTTGGGGCTTGTTTAAGACCATACAAGGCCTTATGGAGCTTACACATGTGTAGGCTTCTGAGGATCTTGAAACCCTTGTGGTTGAACCATGTAAACATCTTCAGTTAAATACCCGTTGAGAAAGACATTATTTATGTCCAATTGCCTAACTTCCCAGTCTTTAGAAACTGCTAAGGTTAGAACCAGTCTAACAGTAGAAGGCTTTACCACAGGACTAGAAGTTTCAGAATAGTCAATGCCAGGGGTTTGATGAAACCCCTTGGCTACAAGTCTTGCCTTATACCGTTGAACAGAACCATCTCTATTATATTTAACTTTGTAAACTCATTTACAGCCCACCATATTTAGATTAGGAGTCCAGGGAACCAAGGATCAAGTCTTGTTGACCATTAGGGCTTTATACTCTGTTTCCATAGCAGTTACCCAATGGGAACACATCACAGCTTTAGAATAGGTGCTAGGTTCAATAGCATCCAGGTTAGTTTTGATCACAGAGCCAATATAAGGATTTTTAGGTACCCTAGTTCCATCCTGATTTCTGGTTATCATAGGGTGAGAAGTAGGTTTAGAAGTTAAAACAACTGACGTATCAGTAGACTCAAAGGGCAGACAAATAGAAATTCTAGGACTAGATTGGTTCAAATGACTTAGGTGTTTATCAGTAGGGTTTACTTGATCTGGAGAATGACTAGAGACTTGAGTATACCTAGGATTAGAGGTAGATGACTCAGAATTTGTTTGAGAAGAAGTAGAAATGTTAGGTATAGTATGAGCAGAATTATTAAAAGAGGGTAGAGTTGTACCTTGTGGAGGCATAGGTTGCAGGGCAGTACCATCTTGAGGAACCCTGAGAGTTGTAGTAGGTGATAAAGAATGTTCATAGTTCACAAGAGCCTGAGGTAGATTAGGTAGCCAAGACTCTAAGAAAATTTTAGTAGAAGACTCAGGGACTGTAGTATGAAGAAACTGATTTTTAAAAGGAAAATCAGTTTCATTAAAAATGACATTTTTAGAGATATAGACCCTGCCTTTAGGACTAAGACACACATAGCCCTTGTGGAATTGACTAACCCCCAAGAAAACAAACTTGATTGTATGAAACTAAAACTTGTGTGATTGATAAGATCTGAGGCATGGAAAGCAGGCACACCCAAATGTTTTCAAGGCTAGATAACTAGGTTTCTTGTGAAACAAGGCTTCAAAAGGTGAACTATTTGATAGGACAGGTGTAGGTAGCCTATTGATAAGATAGACAGATGTTTCAAAGGCTTGAACCCAAAATCTGTAGGGTAAACTAGCTTGAGACAAAAGAGTTAGGCCAGTCTCAACTATGTGCCTGTGTTTACGTTCAGCTCTACCATTCTGAGTTGAAGTGTGAGGGCAGGATTTCCTCACAATAAACCCTTGTTCCTTAGCCATAGTAGATATAGGCAGAAACTCTCCTCCACCATCACATTGAATGACTTTAATATTTCTTTCAAATTGTTTTTCAACAAGGCTTTTGAATTGCTTAAACATACTAATCACTTGACTCTTGTGTTTGATAGGGTACAACCAGGTATACCTGGTGTGGTAATATTCAAAGATCACATAATATTTGTGACCTTGAGTGGAAGCCACAGGAGAGGGACCCCATACATCTGTATGTATGAGATCCAAGACATTGATGGCATGAGAATGAGACAAAGAGGATGACAACACATGGGATTTCCCAAACTGACAGGCTTCACAAAAGGTAACTTTTTCTTTCATAACAGAAGTAAGGTTACACTGTTTTAGAACTGAATTAAGAACATGTAAGGATGGATGGCCAAGCTTCCTATGCCATCCATCTTTTAGGGAATTAGACAAACAAACAGACATGACTTTAGGTAGTAAAGTACTGGAAACTAGAGAGTTGTGTTTGACACTGATAGACGAACCCCCAGTAGCTTGTGACCTAGAAACATCCTTCAACCTGTATAGTCCTCCCTCAGTAGTCCCTTTGAGAAGCACTGTCCATGTTAACTTGTCATTCACAAGACAGAAACCATGGTGAAACTCAATAAAAACATTGTTATGACTAGTAAGTTGAGAGACAGATAGGAGATTCTTATTAATCAAGGGCACATGTAGTATATTTTTGAGAGAAATAGGAGTGTGATTGAGAGATTGTAAACTAGAGTACCCTACATTATGGATAGGCAACCCGTGACCATTCCCAACAAGTATACTTTTGTTACCTGTGTATTCTGCCTTTTGAGTTAACATGTTAGGATTGCCTGTGACATGATGGCTAGCACCACTGTCTGCATACCAGGCAGAATCACCAGTAGAATCTTGAGTAGCCACATAGGCTGCATGATCACTGTCCCCCTTAGGTTGTTCAGAAGAAGACGACCCCATAACAGATGGATCATCCCTGTAGCAGCACACTGGTGCAGCATGTCCATATCTGTTACAGATCTGACATGTAGGTTTGTTTTGAGAGAAGTGTCCACCTCTCCCTCTATAGAAGTTGTTTCTTCCCCTTGAATAGTTTGACGAATTGTTCCTTCCTCTGTTGCTCTTGTATGAACCTTTGTACTGACCATAGTAGTTTTTCTGATTCCCATTGTTGTTTTGTGTCTTGTAGTCTGCTTTCTGAGTGAGATTTGCTGTAGCTAGAGTTAGGTTTGACACATTGTTTTGAATGCTAACTAGCTGATCCAGCCTACTCTCAAAAGTGAGTAAACTAGTTTGAAGATCTAGCCATCCCATAGAGTCCTTGTCAGTTAGACTAACCACAATAGGAGTATATTCTGAGTCCATACCAGCAAGTACCTGAGTGATTAGGTCATCTATTGATACTCCACAACCAGCTAACACAAGATTATCAGCAATGTTCTTCATTTTGCTTAGATATTCAGTCATAGTCGAGTTACCTTTCCTTGTTCTTTGGAATTCTGACTTGTAGTATGTTATTCTGGCTCTTGTGTGTGAGCCAGAAAGTTTACTAGCTGCATCCCACAGCTCTTTTGAGGTGCTCTCTTCCATCAACTGAGCAGCAACCTATGTACTCATGGTAGAGTACAACCAGCCAAGGAGTAACTGATCCTTGGCAGTCCAATCCTCATACTCAGGATTGTCATTAGTATTACCTTCAGAATCAATGACAAGCTTAGGAGGACAGGACTTATCCCCTGTAACAAAGCCTCCTAGCTTATTGCCTTTGATAATAGGCAGCACCATAGTCTTCCACAGCAAGTAGTTGGTTCTATCAAGTCTTATCTGACTACTATTGTTAATTGTTTGCAGGTGTACAGTCTTGGTAGCACCAGAGAGATTGCTGGGAAATACAGAGCCAAGGGACTCATTGCTATGGGTAGGATATTCTGAGTTCACCATTGAAGGCCTCCGAGAAGCTCTGATACCAAGAAGAAATTCAAGAGTATAGAGAGAGAGTTTTTCAAGATTATGTATTTTTCATTAATGAATCAAGTGCTGTGTAATACATTTTATAGGTAGTTCACTAACAATAAGTTGTTAGTTAGTTAGACATGGAATTCTGTTATTTATATTCTTGTTATATTTATTTAATCTTGTAGCACTTAGACCATTAGACTATTTTCGTGTGATAAATCTTGGACCAGCAACAAACCCAAAAGGCCACACTCAAAAGCTTCTGTTGGGCTTCGAAACACAACCTGGCCCAACACCAATCAAAGACCATCAGACCCATAGCAAGAGACCCATGTCGACTTAGGGTTCAGACAGTAACCCTAAGTCATTTTCCCTTTCTTCTTTCTCTTTCTCAGTAGCCACCCTTCTCTTCTTCTTCTCTTCTTTCTCCACCACCGAAACCTTCATCGAAGCAGTCCTTGAAGCTTCACCATTGCCATGCTTCAAGGACCTGCTATCTTTCACATGACTTTTGCCAATTCATTTTACGTAGTGTTTTGTTGGAATATTCTGTATGGTACGTAGGTACAGAGTTTCGTTGCGACTTAGACAAAAAAATTACAACAAATATCGATATATTATCTTTGTGTATAACGAGAGATGTTTAGTGTATGTGGATAAAGTTTTTGTTCGAATACACGAATTCAATTCGTTCTCTATGATATTTCTAAGATAACCAACATGCATCCTATAGCCGACATGACGTAAAAAGTAGGAAGCAAAGAGCAGGCCGGACAAGTAGCAAAAACATCCCACTAGAGCGTCCATATGCTTCGACTGAACTAAGGAAACCCATAAACTTGACTCAGAATTACTTAGTTCATACGATGCATATTTACGTCATAGCGGGGTGCTTTTCCTACTCATCCAACTTACTTTTAACTTCATGCCTAGTGTTTTACATCATGACGATTATAAATATATTTCGGCTGTCTTAAAGATATTTGAGAAACCGAACTCGTGTCCAAGTTAAAAACCTTAATCACAAATACTCAGCACTTCTGGTTACAATGGCACAATGGGAAGATACTGAATTTTGTTATAAGATTTTGTTAGATGCAGCGAAACCCTATACTTACTTAGTACACAATATATTTGAGCTAAACATTAACCATTACGTTGTTTTGTTGTAAAATGATGTAAGGTTACTGATCTCTAACTTAAACATCGTGTTTTTTAGATAAAACCATTATACTATTTCATTGTGTTTCTTTTATATATGTATATATATATATACAATAGAAGATGAAGTTGACAGACTACTAGCATTTAATATGTTCTCGTAAATGCTTTTATGATATAAGATCTAAAAAAACTATTTGATCAAGAAACAAACCTAGTTTATTCAGATTCTCACATGATAACTGGCCCAATTCTTAATGTATTTTTATCTTGCATGATGCATCACTACATCAGCAACGTTCTTATATTAAGTGTAGTTTAACTAACATGATCATATAGCTTTCTTTACTTTGTATAGTTTGGTCCACTTCTGTATTCAACTATTAAATCTCTAAAATAATCTTCGCAAGTTTGGTCCACTACTGAAGTTGAGTTTTGGAATATGCAATAATCTTCGCAAGTACCAATAAATGAGCTTGGGATGGTAAACTATTCATAATGGCCATAATATGAAATAAATAACAACATAATATTATTCTTTAACCAGGAACCCTCTTCTACTCATCAGTGCAGAACTTAATCTCTTAGTTTTATATCCTAAAAAGGGAATGCTTGACTAATCACCTTTATAGTTTAAACGGTATATTGGCTAAAGTATAAAGCATTTGTTATATATTTAGAAATCGTAACACTTCGAATAATCAAGTTATCTTTCGTTTATAAGAAAATAAAAATTAAAAACTTGTCTTTGGTTTATGCTCATACTATGAAAGTGTTGAATACTTAAGACCGACACACTACAAGTAAAAGACTCATCTCACATTTCACATTTCAGAATAATCATAATGAACACAATCCTTCAAAATATTATTCAAGCCGACAATGAAGATCTCTTTATCAAATTGAAAAGAAAATGGCAAGTAGCATATATCGACTCTCATATTTGTAAAAACTAGTGATACAACTATCTTAAAAATTGCCTACCAATTAGTTGAAATAGTTGAATACTTAAGACCGAAACACTACAAGTAAAAGACTAATCTCACATTTCTGACTAATCATAATGAACACAATCCTTCAAAATATTATTCCTCTTTAAATTGAACCAACTTATATACAAGATAATCACCCAAACCACCAGAAATGGAGATCACGATTACATGGGAAAGTAATGGATCAGACACGAAATTTCCTGCCTGTGTTGTTACAGCCTCATACCCATTTCTCCATCCCATATTTATTCTGGCATAAAAGGGCCTTCTTTTTGGATCTACCAGACTAAGCATAGTATGTGACACCTGCACCAGATAAATAACTTCAGCACCATCTACCACAATTTGGCAGGTCCTAAAAAGATATTCTACTTGCTTAACTAGCTGATTACACCACACAATAGCTTTATGTTCCATCAACAGGCTCAGTTTTTCATGTCTGAAACTATTTATCTTGAAACCATGCTTTGGAGGAACAATTCCATCAAGTGACTATAACTTTGATTGTATCTAATGTCATAATGACAAAATTTTAACATGCCGATAATGAAGATCTTTCTCATCAGATGGAGAAGAAAAAGGCAAGTAGCATATATGGCACTCACATCTTTGAAAAAACTAGTAATACAACAAGCTTGAAAAGTGTCTACCAATTAGTTGACTAACGGGTAAGCAAATTTTAAGATTGATTATCACTAGTTTTTACAAATAGGAGAGTTGATATATGCTACTTGTCTTTTTCTTCTCAATTTGATAAAGAGATCTTCATTGTCGGCTTGAACTTGTTACATGTTAAAGTTTTGATAAAAATTTGATAAAAAAACATGATCATATAGCTTTCTTTACTTTGTATAGTTTGGTCCACTTCTGTATTCAACTATTAAATCTCTAAAATAATCTTCGCAAGTTTGGTCGACTTCTGAAGTTGAGTTTTGGAATATGCAATAATCTTCGCAAGTACCAATAAATGAGCTTGGGATGGTAAACTATTCATAATGGCCATAATATGAAATAAATAACAACATAATGTTATTCTTTAACCAGGAACCCTCTTCTACTCATCAGTGCAGAACTTAATCTCTTAGTTTTATATCCTAAAAAGGGAATGCTTGACTAATCACCTTTATAGTTTGAAAGGTATATTGGCTAAAGTATGAAGCATTTGCTATAGATTTAGAAATCGTAACACTTCGAATAATCAAGTTATCTTTCGTTTATAAGAAAATAAAAATTAAAAACTTGTCTTTGGTTTATGGTCATACTATGAAAGTGTTGAATACTTAAGACCGAAACACTACAAGCAAAAGACTCATCTCACATTTCACATTTCAGACTAATCATAATGAACACAATCCTTCAAAATATTATTCAAGCTGACAATGAAGATCTCTTTATTAAATTGAAAAGAAAATGGCAAGTAGCATATATCGACTCTCATATTTGTAAAAACTAGTGATACAACTATCTTAAAAATTGCCTACCAATTAGTTGAAATAGTTGAATACTTAAGACCGAAACACTACAAGTAAAAGACTAATCTCACATTTCTGACTAATCATAATGAACACAATCCTTCAAAATATTATTCCTCTTTAAATTGAACCAACTTATATACAAGATAATCACCCAAACCACCAGAAATGGAGATCACGATTACATGGGAAAGTAATGGATCCGACACGAAATTTCCTGCCTGTGTTGTTACAGCCTCATACCCATTTCTCCATCCCATATTTATTCTGGCATAAAAGGGCCTTCTTTTTGGATCTACCAGACTAAGCATAGTATGTGACACCTGCACCAGATAAATAACTTCAGCACCATCTACCACAATTTGGCAGGTCCTAAAAAGATATTCTACTTGCTTAACTAGCTGATTACACCACACAATAGCTTTATGTTCCATCAACAGGCTCAGTTTTTCATGTCTGAAACTATTTATCTTGAAACCATGCTTTGGAGGAACAATTCCATCAAGTGACTATAACTTTGATTGTATCTAATGTCATAATGACAAAATTTTAACATGCCGATAATGAAGATCTTTCTCATCAGATGGAGAAGAAAAAGGCAAGTAGCATATATGGCACTCACATCTTTGAAAAAACTAGTAATACAACAAGCTTGAAAAGTGTCTACCAATTAGTTGACTAACGGGTAAGCAAATTTTAAGATTGATTATCACTAGTTTTTACAAATAGGAGAGTTGATATATGCTACTTGTCTTTTTCTTCTCAATTTGATAAAGAGATCTTCATTGTCGGCTTGAACTTGTTACATGTTAAAGTTTTGATAAAAATTTGATAAAAAAACATGATCATATAGCTTTCTTTACTTTGTATAGTTTGGTCCACTTCTGTATTCAACTATTAAATCTCTAAAACAATCTTCGCAAGTTTGGTCCACTTCTGAAGTTGAGTTTTGGAATATGCAATAATCTTCGCAAGTACCAATAAATGAGCTTGGGATGGTAAACTATTCATAATGGCCATAATATGAAATAAATAACAACATAATGTTATTCTTTAACCAGGAACCCTCTTCTACTCATCAGTGCAGAACTTAATCTCTTAGTTTTATATCCTAAAAAAGGAATGCTTGACTAATCACCTTTATAGTTTGAATGGTATATTGGCTAAACTATAAAGCATTTGCTATAGATTTAGAAATCGTAACACTTCGAATAATCAAGTTATCTTTCGTTTATAAGAAAATAAAAATTAAAAACTTGTCTTTGGTTTATGGTCATACTATGAAAGTGTTGAATACTTAAGACCGAAACACTACAAGCAAAAGACTCATCTCACATTTCACATTTCAGACTAATCATAATGAACACAATCCTTCAAAATATTATTCAAGCCGACAATGAAGATCTCTTTATCAAATTGAAAAGAAAATGGCAAGTAGCATATATCGACTCTCATATTTGTAAAAACTAGTGATACAACTATCTTAAAAATTGCCTACCAATTAGTTGAAATAGTTGAATACTTAAGACCGAAACACTACAAGTAAAAGAGTAATCTCACATTTCTGACTAATCATAATGAACACAATCCTTCAAAATATTATTCCTCTTTAAATTGAACCAACTTATATACAAGATAATCACCCAAACCACCAGAAATGGAGATCACGATTACATGGGAAAGTAATGGATCAGACATGAAATGTCCTGCCTGTGTTGTTACAGCCTCATACCCATTTCTCCATCCCATATTTATTCTGGCATAAAAGGGCCTTCTTTTTGGATCTAGCAGACTAAGCATAGTATGTGACACCTGCACCAGATAAATAACTTCAGCACCATCTACCACAATTTGGCAGGTCCTAAAAAGATATTCTACTTGCTTAACTAGCTGATTACACCACACAATAGCTTTATGTTCCATCAACAGGCTCAGTTTTTCATGTCTGAAACTATTTATCTTGAAACCATGCTTTGGAGGAACAATTCCATCAAGTGACTATAACTTTGATTGTATCTAATGTCATAATGACAAAATTTTAACATGCCGATAATGAAGATCTTTCTCATCAGATGGAGAAGAAAAAGGCAAGTAGCATATATGGCACTCACATCTTTGAAAAAACTAGTAATACAACAAGCTTGAAAAGTGTCTACCAATTAGTTGACTAACGGGTAAGCAAATTTTAAGATTGATTATCACTAGTTTTTACAAATAGGAGAGTTGATATATGCTACTTGTCTTTTTCTTCTCAATTTGATAAAGAGATCTTCATTGTCGGCTTGAACTTGTTACATGTTAAAGTTTTGATAAAAATTTGATAAAAAAACATGATCATATAGCTTTCTTTACTTTGTATAGTTTGGTCCACTTCTGTATTCAACTATTAAATCTCTAAAATAATCTTCGCAAGTTTGGTCCACTTCTGAAGTTGAGTTTTGGAATATGCAATAATCTTCGCAAGTACCAATAAATGAGCTTGGGATGGTAAACTATTCATAATGGCCATAATATGAAATAAATAACAACATAATGTTATTCTTTAACCAGGAACCCTCTTCTACTCATCAGTGCAGAACTTAATCTCTTAGTTTTATATCCTAAAAAGGGAATGCTTGACTAATCACCTTTATAGTTTGAATGGTATATTGGCTAAAGTATAAAGCATTTGCTATAGATTTAGAAATCGTAACACTTCGAATAATCAAGTTATCTTTCGTTTATAAGAAAATAAAAATTAAAAACTTGTCTTTGGTTTATGGTCATACTATGAAAGTGTTGAATACTTAAGACCGAAACACTACAAGCAAAAGACTCATCTCACATTTCACATTTCAGACTAATCATAATGAACACAATCCTTCAAAATATTATTCAAGCCGACAATGAAGATCTCTTTATCAAATTGAAAAGAAAATGGCAAGTAGCATATATCGACTCTCATATTTGTAAAAACTAGTGATACAACTATCTTAAAAATTGCCTACCAATTAGTTGAAATAGTTGAATACTTAAGACCGAAACACTACAAGTAAAAGACTAATCTCACATTTCTGACTAATCATAATGAACACAATCCTTCAAAATATTATTCCTCTTTAAATTGAACCAACTTATATACAAGATAATCACCCAAACCACCAGAAATGGAGATCACGATTACATGGGAAAGTAATGGATCAGACACGAAATGTCCTGCCTGTGTTGTTACAGCCTCATACCCATTTCTCCATCCCATATTTATTCTGGCATAAAAGGGCCTTCTTTTTGGATCTAGCAGACTAAGCATAGTATGTGACACCTGCACCAGATAAATAACTTCAGCACCATCTACCACAATTTGGCAGGTCCTAAAAAGATATTCTACTTGCTTAACTAGCTGATTACACCACACAATAGCTTTATGTTCCATCAACAGGCTCAGTTTTTCATGTCTGAAACTATTTATCTTGAAACCATGCTTTGGAGGAATAATTCCATCAAGTGACTATAACTTTGATTGTATATAATGTCATAATGACAAAATTTTAACATGCCGATAATGAAGATCTTTCTCATCAGATGGAGAAGAAAAAGGCAAGTAGCATATATGGCACTCACATCTTTGAAAAAACTAGTAATACAACAAGCTTGAAAAGTGTCTACCAATTAGTTGACTAACGGGTAAGCAAATTTTAAGATTGATTATCACTAGTTTTTACAAATAGGAGAGTTGATATATGCTACTTGTCTTTTTCTTCTCAATTTGATAAAGAGATCTTCATTGTCGGCTTGAACTTGTTACATGTTAAAGTTTTGATAAAAATTTGATAAAAAAACATGATCATATAGCTTTCTTTACTTTGTATAGTTTGGTCCACTTCTGTATTCAACTATTAAATCTCTAAAATCATCTTCGCAAGTTTGGTCCACTTCTGAAGTTGAGTTTTGGAATATGCAATAATCTTCGCAAGTACCAATAAATGAGCTTGGGATGGTAAACTATTCATAATGGCCATAATATGAAATAAATAACAACATAATGTTATTCTTTAACCAGGAACCCTCTTCTACTCATCAGTGCAGAACTTAATCTCTTAGTTTTATATCCTAAAAAAGGAATGATTGACTAATCACCTTTATAGTTTGAATGGTATATTGGCTAAAGTATAAAGCATTTGCTATAGATTTAGAAATCGTAACACTTCGAATAATCAAGTTATCTTTCGTTTATAAGAAAATAAAAATTAAAAACTTGTCTTTGGTTTATGGTCATACTATGAAAGTGTTGAATACTTAAGACCGAAACACTACAAGCAAAAGACTCATCTCACATTTCACATTTCAGACTAATCATAATGAACACAATCCTTCAAAATATTATTCAAGCCGACAATGAAGATCTCTTTATCAAATTGAAAAGAAAATGGCAAGTAGCATATATCGACTCTCATATTTGTAAAAACTAGTGATAGAACTATCTTAAAAATTGCCTACCAATTAGTTGAAATAGTTGAATACTTAAGACCGAAACACTACAAGTAAAAGACTAATCTCACATTTCTGACTAATCATAATGAACACAATCCTTCAAAATATTATTCCTCTTTAAATTGAACCAACTTATATACAAGATAATCACCCAAACCACCAGAAATGGAGATCACGACTACATGGGAAAGTAATGGATCAGACACGAAATGTCCTGCCTGTGTTGTTACAGCCTCATACCCATTTCTCCATCCCATATTTATTCTGGCATAAAAGGGCCTTCTTTTTGGATCTACCAGACTAAGCATAGTATGTGACACCTGCACCAGATAAATAACTTCAGCACCATCTACCACAATTTGGCAGGTCCTAAAAAGATATTCTACTTGCTTAACTAGCTGATTACACCACACAATAGCTTTATGTTCCATCAACAAGCTCAGTTTTTCATGTCTGAAACTATTTATCTTGAAACCATGCTTTGGAGGAACAATTCCATCAAGTGACTATAACTTTGATTGTATCTAATGTCATAATGACAAAATTTTAACATGCCGATAATGAAGATCTTTCTCATCAGATGGAGAAGAAAAAGGCAAGTAGCATATATGGCACTCACATCTTTGAAAAAACTATTAATACAACAAGCTTGAAAAGTGTCTACCAATTAGTTGACTAACGGGTAAGCAAATTTTAAGATTGATTATCACTAGTTTTTACAAATAGGAGAGTTGATATATGCTACTTGTCTTTTTCTTCTCAATTTGATAAAGAGATCTTCATTGTCGGCTTGAACTTGTTACATGTTAAAGTTTTGATAAAAATTTGATAAAAAAACATGATCATATAGCTTTCTTTACTTTGTATAGTTTGGTCCACTTCTGTATTCAACTATTAAATCTCTAAAATAATCTTCGCAAGTTTGGTCCACTTCTGAAGTTGAGTTTTGGAATATGCAATAATCTTCGCAAGTACCAATAAATGAGCTTGGGATGGTAAACTATTCATAATGGCCATAATATGAAATAAATAACAACATAATGTTATTCTTTAACCAGGAACCCTCTTCTACTCATCAGTGCAGAACTTAATCTCTTAGTTTTATATCCTAAAAAGGGAATGCTTGACTAATCACCTTTATAGTTTGAATGGTATATTGGCTAAAGTATAAAGCATTTGCTATAGATTTAGAAATCGTAACACTTCGAATAATCAAGTTATCTTTCGTTTATAAGAAAATAAAAATTAAAAACTTGTCTTTGGTTTATGGTCATACTATGAAAGTGTTGAATACTTAAGACCGAAACACTACAAGCAAAAGACTCATCTCACATTTCACATTTCAGACTAATCATAATGAACACAATCCTTCAAAATATTATTCAAGCCGACAATGAAGATCTCTTTATCAAATTGAAAAGAAAATGGCAAGTAGCATATATCGACTCTCATATTTGTAAAAACTAGTGATACAACTATCTTAAAAATTGCCTACCAATTAGTTGAAATAGTTGAATACTTAAGACCGAAACACTACAAGTAAAAGACTAATCTCACATTTCTGACTAATCATAATGAACACAATCCTTCAAAATATTATTCCTCTTTAAATTGAACCAACTTATATACAAGATAATCACCCAAACCACCAGAAATGGAGATCACGACTACATGGGAAAGTAATGGATCAGACACGAAATGTCCTGCCTGTGTTGTTATAGCCTCATACCCATTTCTCCATCCCATATTTATTCATGCATAAAAGGGCCTTCTTTTTGGATCTAGCAGACTAAGCATAGTATGTGACACTTGCAGCAGATAAATAACTTTAGCACCATCTACCACAATTTGGCAGGTCCTAAAAAGATATTCTACTTGCTTAACTAGTTGATTACACCACACAATAGCTTTATGTTCCATCAACAGGCTCAGTTGACATGAGGTGATAGATTATCATGCATAACAAATACCCGCGTGACAGACTGACATACATGACAGTCTAAACAAGATAGATGCACACTGCATGACATGACAGATGCATTGACAGAGTCTCTGCATATCATGACGTGATAGATTGTCATGCATGACAGATACCCACGTGTGACATACATGCCATTCTAAACGTGATAAACATGATAGTTGTGCACTGCAAGACATGCCAGATGCATGATAGCTGTAATATCCCACACATGATAGGTGGGATGTGTCACGTATTTAAGGTATTTTTTACATACCCATAGCCGAGCTACTCAACGAGCGCGAACACGATAAACCCTCAATCTGATGCAATAGTCTGCAAACCAATGCCAGAAGGTAAACCATACAAGGTGACATGCTCAAACCAGGGGCGGATCCAGGACAAAAATTTAGGGTATGCCGAAAAAATATTATTAAAAAAATCCATAAAAGATAAATATCTTACTATCGCATATTGAAAATATGTATATATTTTGATTACAACTCAAAATGAAAATATAGTCTAGGCCAAGCGTAAATGCATTCTCCTCTTACTCATACCTTGAAAGCGTTTGATAATATCTGAATCATCAACGGTAGAAAATACTTCTCTCTCCACAAATGTCACTAAACAATCATTAAACCATGGATTCACCATTCTATTTCTCAACTAATTCTTCACATATTTCATACCATAAAATACTCTTCTAATTGGAAAAATTAGACAAATATCTTGTGTTTCTTTGTACGAACAAGAGTCTTACATAGATCCGAGATACTTTTCTAATTGGAAAAATTATCATCCATTTTGACACATGCAATATAAGTCACAAATTGGCTAGATAACTCGTTATCACTAATATTCTCGAAGTCATTTGGATAGAATCTTGCCAACCTCATAAGTTTTAGTTTAAAAGTATTCAAATAAAGAATATGGATTCAAACATGCTACACAATTCAACAACTCAACATTTTCCGGTGTAAATCGATCACCCAACTCTTTCATTACAAAGTCTATGACATGTAAATAAGAATTATTCTTGAACTAATTGTGAGTTGCAAAAACCGGAGCAAGTCTTTTGGATTTATTATCTTTTACATACCTTGAATCCAAGAGTACCAAATAGTTAATAACCATAAATTATATATCAGTTAATATAAAATATTATAAATACATTGAGTACAATAATATTCATTGAGAAAAACAATGAGTACAATAATTTGATTAAATACATTTAAGACATTAATTTGCTTAAAAAGAATGAGTAGAATAATTTTCTTAAATAAAAAACAGTAATTTTATCAATCAAATCTTTTAAATGAGTCTAGTAAAATAATATTACCTGTTTGGAAATTTGCTTAGTCTTTTGTACAAATATGTACCTGACAGAATCCAATTAGGCTGAGAAAAGTCCCTAATCCAATTAGGTTGAGAAAAGTCCCTAATTTTTAGTTTTCCTTTGCTAGTTTGATGTTGCTTTTCTTTTCGAACGCATAACATTTTGGTCACGAGCTCATCTATTCCACCAACTCGGCTACCCATTTCGGGGCTTATAATAGATGATTTGTATATAATACTCCTATATTTTTTATAATTATATTTAGATATTATAGATAGTTTATCTCAATTATTCAAAAAAGTTTTAAAATATATAACTATTAGATATTTGATATTTTTTGTATTTATATTTAGATATATTTTATATTTTTATTAAAAAGTAATTTGTATGTCCGTATTATAATCGAATGTCAATAATTACGATATGTATATCATAATTGGAATACTTGTAGTTATAGGTAGTTTATTTAAAATATTGTAAAAAAAAGTATTTAGAATATCTAACTATTAGATATTTGATATTTTTTATTTATATTTAGATATGTTTTATATGTTTATTAAAAATTAAATTGTATGGGCTAGTTTATTTGAAAGTCAATCCACTCAGATATAAACATTAATTTATTCTAATTTCAATCATTAAGATATATCATTAATGAAATACTTGTAATATTATTTCATATTTTTCTGTAATTATATATAGATATTATAAATAGTTTATTTAAAATATTTCGATAAAATCAAACAAATAATTCAACCTATAAATTAAACACATTTAAAACGATCAATTAAACAAACTCAAACAAATTAATGAAACATATTTTAAAAACAATTAAACATTTTTTTAGAAAAAATCAATTAAAAAAAATCAAATAAATTGAATCAATTTATACAAGTTGTATAATCAAACAAATAATTCAAACAAATTTAAGTTCATTCACTCAAACAAAACAAATCAATTAAACATATTCAAACGCGTAAATTAAAAATGTAACAATTTGAACAGATAAGAAGTTTGATTTTATTACTTTTAGAATGAAACAAACAAGTTCAATACTTGTAGAAAAATATGATTCCCACTAATCCATTAACATCATTAGTAATTGGGGACTTTCGGACTTCTAGTATAATTCTCACTACTCCAGTAGCGTCATTTAATAGTTGGGAACTATTTGGGAACTGTCTACTTATTTGGGAACTATTCGGAAACTGTCTGTCTGTCTATCTGCTTCGTATAACTAAGATTACATGAGTAAAGAGTGCACTAACTTGTGATTTTTCCTTAGTTCATTCTTTCGATCAACTAGACCGAGATCTCCTCTGAACTCTTTAAACTTCGATTTGGGAAGAGCCTTATTAAGGCCATCAACAACCTGCTCATTTGTCCGTATAAGTTTCAACTCAATTTCTTGATTTAGTACCTTCTTCCGAATAAATGATGGTGAGTATCAATGTGTTTTATGCGAGCACGAAGCACAATATTTCCAGCAAGTTTAATAGCACTTCTATTGTCACAAAAAATAGAAAATGAAGATGTAGCACCTGATTAATATCTCTAAGAAGTTTTGCAAGCCAAATACTCTCGTGGGAAGTTAATGTGGCTGCAACATATTCAGCTTCAGTAGTTGATAATGCCATTGTGTCTTGCTTCTTGCTACACCAAGAGATAGTTGTTGAACCAGTATTGAAATAATAGCCTGAAGTGGACCATCTGTCATTCACATTGACTGCCCAATCAGCATCAACAAACCCACGTAAACGGAACTTTGTTTGATATGTCAACCCATACTTTAAAGTTCCTTTCACATATCGAATAATTTGTTTTGCAGCAGCCATATGACCAACACATGGTTGATTTATAAATTGAGATACTATTCCAACAGAAAGAATAATATCCTGACGAGTTACTGTTAAGTATAAAAGGCAGCCCGCAAGTTTGCGATACTCAATCACATCATCTAATAATTCACCTTCATTCTTGTGTAATTTTAGACCCAAATCCATTTGAGTGGTTGTATAGTTGGCATTTTCCATACTAAACCGTTCTAAAAGCTTAGTAACATAGCTTCTTTATGACAAAAAATAGCCGTCTGCTTCTTCAACTTCTAAACCAAGGAAAGAGTGAGCTTTCTCCAAGTTTTTCATCTCAAAACAAGTAGATTAATACTTCTTTAGTCGTTTGATTTCAGTTGAATTATTTCCAGTAATAACCATATCATCATCGTAAAGAAGAATCATAGTATTTAAAATTCCATCAACTTTCACAAAGAGGCTTGGGTCTGGATCGGAAGGATTATATAACCACCGAATAAGAAATATTCAGCAATCTTACCATACCACGCACGAGGTGCTTTTTTTAGACCGTAGAGTGCTATCTTAAGTTTACAGATGTATTCTGGAAATTCTTATGAAATAAAACCGAGTGGTTGTTCCATATATATATATCCCAATCCGATTTTTCGTACAGGAAAGCAATCTTTACATCGAATTGCCAAAGATTCCAACCTTTGTTTGTTGCCAAAGAAATAATAGTACGAATTGTTACCATCTTTGCAACTAAACGAGCAACTAAACGAGCAACTAAACGAGCTTTGTGTCTAGAAACGCCTCCTTATGTTTCCTTCTTAACTTGTAAACCCATTTGCATGTAACAAGTTAAATATCTTTCGATCTCGGTACAAGAACCCAAGTAGAATTTATGTCCAAGGCTGCAATTTCATCTTTCATTTCATTCTCCCTTTCCGACTTCCCTTGAGCTTCAATATAGGATGGAGGCTCATTTTCCAGCATGTCTTCTAATATAAAGTAAGAAGTGATAGTATATTGGTTTTCTTGAACTTCATAATATTTTAAATAAATAGGTGGCTTCCTAGGTCTTGTAGTTCTTCGCAGTGCGATTTCTCCTTGTGGTGAATTATTATGACCATAAAATTTTGAACTCCCCATTTCGATGAGATTGGCTCAGGATCAGTTTCAACAAATGGCATAAATACAGAGGTTTCTTCCGGACCAGCAGTTGGGTAAAAATTAGAAACCTCATAAGAAACAACATCACGAGAAGTCACAATCTTTTTAGTGATATAATCTATACATCTCCACTTTTTCCTGTTCACGTCATAATCAACAAACACACACTTCCTTGCTTTCAGATCAAGCTTAGTTCGATTTTTCTTAGGTATATGAATATAGAAAAGAGACCCAAAGACTTTAAAGTAACTCACATTAGGTTTGATAGTATAAAAGCAGCTCAAAAGGAGATATTGATATACTTGGCCATGAAGGCAATCGGTTTATCACAAGACAAGCACACTGCATAGTTGCTGCCCACAATTCTCGAGGCAGGTTCTTATCGTGCATCCAAGATAAATTCATTGTTGTAAGATGTGCTAACTTACGTTCGGTGACTTCATTCTGTTGTGAGGTATCTGGACATGTTAGTTGTCGATCAATGCCATGTTTGCGACAGAATTCAGAAAATTCGTGTGATTGGAATTCACCCCCATCATTAGTTCACAAACACTTAAACCAGACCTGAATTGCTTATCTACCATTTGTTTGAATTCAACAAAGTGTGTGAAAGATTCGCCTTTGTTTTTCAAAAGATACACCCAACTATAACGAGAACAATCATCAACAATAACCATCATATAATGGAAACCACTAAAACTTGGTGTTCTTGTAGGCCCTATAAGATCAGAATGTACAAGATCAAACATCGACGATGCACAATTCAAAGATTTTTGAAAAGAGAGTCGATGTGACTTACCATATTGACAGCCACCACAAATAACATCTTGATGTGTTGATTTGAAGAAAGGAACTTCTTCAAGAAATATTTTAGTTGATATTTACAGCAACAGTTGATTACCAACAAGTCAGAGTCGAGCATGCCAAAGTGAAATTGTTGTATTTTGACTTGTTTATTCTACATACGTCTCACTTGCAAATAAAACATATAAAGAGTTTGCCTTTCTTCCGGTGAATAAGACATTAGCATCAAAAAATTTATAATCATCAAGAATCTGAACATCATTTGGCCCGAATAAAACATACTTACCGGAATTAGTGATTTGAGAAAAAGAAGCAAGGTTCTTCTTTAAACCCGGTACTTGGTATACGTTTTCAAGTGTAAGACTTTCATAATCTGAATTGGTACCTTTCACACTGAAATCACCCTCTTTCACTACTGGATGTAATGAGTTGTCCGCTCTCACAATTACTTGTTTGCTCAAATACAGATGAATATCATAAAGTATAGAAGTATTACCGGTAGCATGATGTGAGCAACCTGAATCAACGATCCACTCATTCTTGTAGTCAATACATCTAGTATTAACTTCTGATTTCTTTTCAGATCGATGTGTAGCAGAAGCCATATTGTCCGGTTGATTAATAACCTCAATTAAGAGACAACTTTCCCAATGTAGCTTATTGTTATCTTCAGCATCATGTGCAATATTTGTATCTAATTTGATGCTTTTCGAATAAGTTTTCCACACTTCTTACAAACAAGATTTTTCACGACAATCCGACTTCATGTGTCCAGTCCTTCCACATCTAAAACATGTCCATTTAGAGTGGTTTGCTGACTCCCCCTCATTTATTTATGCTTACCACCATTTTAAAAATAACTTTGTGTGTTTTTCCACCTTGCTTGTCTTTAGTAAAGAGTGTATCTTCTGGTGTGGTTTATTTCAGTCTGAGGGTAATTTTGTAAAATGTTTTGGGTGTTTTATGGAATTTGATGTTTAAGTTAGTGAGTAGTGAGATAATTAAGCCGTGTGCTAGTAGTAAATTTTGATTACCCTGATTAATGAAAGTGGTTGGGGTATTTATACTTAATTACTGACACATGGGCTTATTGGGTCAGATTGTGAAGTCGGGTCAATTAAAATACCCATTAGTAATCTGGTTTGAAGTGACCAGCAACTAGCTTAGTCAACATTTATTACATTTGTCATCAGTAGCCGAAATATCTGATCTCATCAGTAGCCTCTTTAGGTTTTGCAAAGAATCTTTGGAAGAGCTAACTCGTAAAAATCAATACCAACATTCTCTGATCTGCTGTTTCGTTTGAACTTGTAAATTTTTTCCTTCAGTAGTGACCTTGGTCGAATTTTGGTGGAATGGACTTCTCAATTCAGAATTCTAAGAGTCTTTTTCCAATTGTGGGACACGTGTCAGGCTCTGGTTCGACCTCTTAGCCGTTTTCCTCTTAGATTCTCGTACCTACTAGGCTAGAAAGTTACCTAGGCTTTAACTCTCATACCTTGCAGCTTTGAATCATTACCCAAATCGATTACCTTCTCCTAGGTAACTGCCATTTTTCACTGTTATATATAAACCTTCTTACTGTTTCATTGTCTTCAAAAATCACAAACATTCCTAGTGAGAAAAAGCTTACTTCATCTTCAAATTCATACTTGAATCATATATGTTCAGAGTCAGAAACGTCTTATAAAAAGGAGGTTGGTTGAACTTATTTGAGTTAGAGAAAGCAAAAAAATTGCAAGAGATGAGTGTGTTGCTGCTGGCCTTCCTGTTTCTCCTAGTGAAGGAAATAATCAACCACAAGTGAATACAGACCATGGTTCATCATCTTCAAAAACTTCCACGGTTAGAAAATTGCCTTTTGTTACAAGCCTTTCACCTATTTTATCAGGTCCTCTATTCAGGAGTCCCAAAATCCTCTCCATAAGGAGAAAGCGGTATCTAGCGTTAAAAAAAACCTCTCCTTTTATTGCAATGGGGTCAGAATCCACGCCAAATAACCCGTCAATCCAAGTCAAAATCCACCCTTAATTCTTCAAAGCCCTCCAGTTCGGAGGCAATAAAACATGTGCCAAAAGCTAAACCATCTGGACATCAGCCCCTAGCAAAAACCAGACTATCCGAACAACCATCTGTACAGCCATCCGAACAGCCTTCCACAGTAATAGATGAAAACATGGAGGTCAGTTTAGATGAAGCCCCTTTTGAGGCCTCTGGTCAAATAGGAAACACAACTGTAGATCGGAAGGGCAAGACAAAAGTTGGTATGACTCATCCAGACGCACTTCCGGAGAGTTTGGAGGGTAGAATAGGGCCAAACTTCAAGAAGGTCAGTGTGAAGTATTTGTTGTCCCTTCAAAATATAGCCTACGTATACACACACACACACTGCTGAGTTAGGTCGAATTCGTACTAAGTGGGGAATTCCAAATTCTGTGAAAGTGAGAATTCCGGTCACCCCAGAAACCCCGATGGACTGCAAGCCCAATGAACTGGTGGTCTATACGAAAATGCTGAACTGGGGACTTCGGTTTTCTTTGGATCCGGAGATAGTCAGATACTTCCATCAGACCAAGCTATGTCCCAACCAACTGAGCCCAAATTCTTGGTATACTCTACTGGCATGCATCATGGCATCCAGGCTGTCTAAGATTCCACTACCGATGGAACAGTTTGCTGCTGTGGCAAACTTGTGTAAAAATTATCACATCCCCTTCTACCACTACAACATGAGGAATGACTACAAGGCAGTGAATGATCTTCAGGAGTCAGAAAAGCAGTGAACAATCATCAGTGGGACTTGGAAAAATGGAAAACAGATCATGGTTGACTCAAACCCAAGCCAGCTGACCAGTCGCTGGAAGATCATTGGTGAGTTTCTCTTATTTCTTCTTTAATCTTTTAATCTGAACTGACTCATACTTCTTCCCAGTGTTTCCAAAGGATTTTTTGAACTATGTCAATGTAGGTCAAGATACTTGTGCCAAGCTAAATGTTTGGGCTTTAGAGAAGTGGAACAATGCCTTCCATAACTGTTTCACATCGTAGAACTACGTGAGGTCTCATCTGTGGAAAACCACGGGAAAAAAAGACCCCGCTTTGGAAGAGCTGACCACTCCTCCTCCTGTAAATGTCATCCTAAGGAGGACAGAGGCCAAAGATGCTAAACGTTATCTGCCTGCCAGAGCCAAAACCCCCCAGTCACCTGAACAAGAGAAAGAAGAAAGCCTCAACAGAGCCAAGTCAAACCAACACTGAAGGGACTGGTTTGGAGAACCAATGAGGCATTAATGTTGCTTTACTGGAAGTAGTGGAAGTCACAGTGAAGGAGGCTGGTGGGTCAGACAACCCACCAAAACTTTCGAAGAAGAATAAGAAACGTAAGGCTAACAGTGGTGAGAAAGCTGCCAAGAAGAAGAAAGTTACTCTGGGATCAGAGATACTTCTTCTTTCTTCTGAAATCCCTCATCCAGTTCCTGCCGATCCTACATTGCAAGAGGAAATTCCAGTCAATCTTCATTCCGAACAGGTTGTTGGTGATGGTAATGAATAGGTAGACCTTGACAGTTTTCAAAAAATTAATATATATTTTAATGATTTAGAAAAAGATGAATTCGCGGGCCTTACCTTCCTCCCAACACGTCCAATGTTATGACCCACAATGGTACGACTTATGCAATATCTAGCAAGCAAGATACCTTGAGCCATGCCCTCTTTGGTTACATTCGTCCAGTGCTTGATCTAGAGAGACAAGTGAGAGATCAAACTGTTACCATCAACACCCTGATTATAGAAAAACAAATCTTGACAAACGATCTTAACAATGCTTAGGAAATTATAGAATTATTGAAGAAGGAAAAAGAGGATCTAACTGCCAAAATGAATGAGTCAGAAAAGGCCAACAAAGATCTTCAAACCAAGTACTTTGATATGGAGACTTCTTCCTCAAATGATATCACAACTTTGAAGAAGCAATTAGAAACTAAGGATAATATTATCCAGACTTTGTCCGATGACAAAGTCAAGTTGGAGAATATTGTTCAAGAGAAGACCGAAGAGAAAGCTTCCTTGGAACGTTAACAAGCTCAAGCAATAGCTGCGGGGATAGAGAAATATGCTAATGGAGTAGTGGATTCTCTGGAGAAAAGGGATGATAGATTTAAGTCCGATATGGTCTTACTGTTCCATGAAGCCTTTCCTAAGAGGACTCTTGGTCCTTTGTGGAAATATGTGGACTATGATGACATCACATTCCATACCTTGGCAGATGGTGGCAAACGCAACTACTCGAGTGGGATAGACTCCGATGACGATGAACAAATGGGTGAGAGTCAAAGTGCTGAACTCAAAAGTCCGAACAAAGATGGTGGTGAAGAAAAGACCAAAGGGAACAAGCCCTAAGGTTATATTATGTACTGTTTGTTTGAAAAAGTAAAGTCTTTGGATGACCAAGGCATTTTTGTGTATTAGAGATCGGTTTTAGTCCGATCAAGTTCTAATTATTTTATTCCTCTTTGTTTAAATTTTTCTTAACTCTTGTATGATCAATGTTTAAATAGCCTTTAACATTTCAGATATGTTAAATACAAGTATCCAACATCTTCAACCATATGTGTTTAATAAATGCGATCAAGTGCTTAATATATATCCGATCAACTCAAAAATACTTGAGATCCGGGGTGTTGAATAAGTATTAAATATCCGAATTAAAATAAAATTGCACCAGACTTTTGAAGAAGGCATCATATATCATTGAAAAACCTGGACACCTCATTAAAACCTCCCCGCGCCACCAGGGTAGGAAATAGTATGGCCCCTAATATTTACATTAATATTTAAAAAGTAAATATTTACAAAAGATTTTTATTCTAAGTATAACCTGAGATGCTCAATGTTCCATGGGTGCTTTAGAGCTCTCCTTTCTTTGTCTTGGAGCTTGTATGTTCCTGGTTTAACCTTTTCACAGACTACATAAGGGCCTTCCCAGTTCGGAGCCAACTTACCGAACTAATTTTCCTTGGTGTGTAAAAAGACTTCTCTTAAAACTTTGTCACATGTTCGAAAATATCTTCTTTTAACTTTGGAAGAAAATCTGCTCCCCATTAAGCCTTGGTAATGTAGCGTTCTCAGATGCGTTTAACTATTTTTTCTTCTATCAAATCCAACTGATTCCTAACTACTATATCATTAGCCTGTTCGGAATAGTTCTGGACTCTATAAGATGGTAAAGTAGCTTCTATGAGAGTAATTGCAACCATCCCATATACCAGAGAAAAAGGAGATTCTTGTGTGACAGCCCGAGGAGTAGTTCAATAGACCCATAATACTTCTTGTAGATAACTTGGCCACTTTCCTGCAGCTCCTTCTAAATTTTTATTTAATCAGATATAATGGTTCTATTATCAACCTCAACCTAATCATTTTCCTGACGGCGGAGAGAAGAAGAAAAACAATGTTGAATTCCTTTAGAGGTACAAAAATATTCCATGTCTTTGTTATCAAACTGTGGCTCGTTATCTGGAGTAATCTTCTGGGGAACCCCAAATCTGCAACATATGTTAGATAAGATAAATTTAATAACTGCCTTCGAAGTGGTTCTAGGTAAAGAAGCTGCCTCTATCCACTTAGAAAAATAGTCAATAACGACTATGATTGTTCTACATCCACCTGATGCCATAGGAAGAGGCCCAACTAGATCTATAACCCATGTGGCAAAAGGTACTCGTTCAGATATGGAATCCATAGGAACAGTTGGGACATGAATTTAATTCCTATATTTTTGGCGAGGATCACACTTTTTCACTATTTCTTTTGCATCATCCATTATTGTTGGCCAGTAGTATCCTACTAATAGGACCTTTCTAGTTAAGGCCCTATAGACACAATGTTGAGATACTTCTCCATGATGTAGTTCAGATAATACAACTTGGGATTTTTCAAATCCCAAAAATCGTAAGAGGGGTCTACTGAAAGATTTTTTGTAAAGAACATCTCTTAGTATCAAGAAACTATGAGCCTTGTACTTGATCTTTTTTGCAACAGCTTTATACGGAGGTAAAATCCCACCGGAGATGTATTGGAGAAGAGCATATCTCCAATATTTAGGTTGAATAACAAGTATATTCATATTTTCTTCACTCTCTTTTTCCCGATCTATCTGTACGGATGGATATTCCTGCACAAGAATCTATTGGTAGGATTCAGAATAGGCTATAATTGCCAAAGAGTCTACCAGAGTATTTTCCGATCTAGGAATATGCTCATTGTAGATAATTTTAAAGTTTGCGGAAACTTCTTTCAACATAAGAAAGTATCTAATAAACGGTTCTTTCTTTGCTTCAGATTATCCCGGAGCATGACGAATCAGCAATTGGGAATCACTCATTAACCGGACTCTTTTTGCCCCACATATGAGAGCCAGCTTAAGACCAACTATGGCTGCTTCATATTCAGACTCATTGTTAGTAGCTCTGAACCCAAAACATATGGCCTGATACATATTGTCACCATATGGAGAAGTTAAACAGATCCTAGCTCCACAGTCTATAGTACTTAATCCACCATCAGTTTGAACAATCCATTATTTCTTAGACCGGTTTCCCACTATTGAAGCCCCTATTACCACTGCATCTTCATTGTCTTGCAATATCCCTCAGGTCATCCTCATCAAAAACTATAAATGAGCATGGGGATTGACACTGGTAGGTGGACATTCCACCATCCTGATTTTGACTCGGATCTGGAACCAGATACTCAGAGTCTATATCAAATCTTTCAACAATCACAATTTCCCCCTCTTGTGTAGATGTCCCACGATTATTTGAAGGACCTGTTTGGGGAGTATTAGTTTACGCATTATCCGGTCTGCTTCCCCTTGATTTTTGACATAGGCCACCAACTTTACCCTTTTGATGAGGTTCTGGACCTCTTGCTTCAAAGCTATACAATTGTGAGTATCATGACTTATGTCATTATGGTATTGGCAGAAGCGTGTGCTCCGGTTTTCTATGGGGGATTGTAATGCTGCTGGTTTTCTAAAATACACCTCATTCTTAGTGTTGTCATAAATTGTAGCCACACTCTCCCCCAACTCAGCAAACCACTCAGGCTGAACCCAGGGCCCCCTCTTACTTCTGGTTTTTTGGCTCTAAGTTTGGTTGGACTGATTCTGCTTTGACCGGTTGGACCCTTGTCCAGTCACCTTTGCCCTATAAAACGGATTGGTTAGTACTTGTAGGAGTTTTTATTGTAGTAGTAGTATCTCTTACTTGACGGTGTACCCTAGTTTTCTTAGTCTCTTCGACATTGATTTGCATTCCCACTTGATTCAACAAACCATCCAAAGTCGTAGCCTTTTTCCAAGTCACTGAATCGGCAAGATTCCTTGGATTTAAAGCTTGCCTAAGGGGAAGCAATTGAAACTTGTCCAAAGTAATTTGCTAGCCCATTTTTTGTATTCACAAATCGATTAATGTACTCCTTCAAGGACTCGTTTGGTTCTTGACCACAATGGATAATCGTGTCCCCATTACACTTGAGTTCCTTACTTCCAACAAATTTCCTCCGGAAGGCAACCCAGAACGTATCAAAATTTCTTATACACCCATAAGGGAGAATTTTGTACCATTTGAGGGAACTCCCTATGAAAGTTTGGGAGAAGGCCCTACACAGTACCTTGTCATCGTCGTCAAAATTCATCATGAAGTTCTTGTACTGTTGCAGATGGTTGTCCGGATCTCGACTCACATCGTATTTCTCCATCTTGGAGCTATCAAACCTCTTAAGAAGATGTCCGGAGAGTATTTTTACGGATAAATGAGATTGCCTCCAATTTTTTCTACGGTTGAAAATAGTATCTTCATTGGGAGTTGCAAAAATACTCGGTTCAGACTGAAAGGCAAATTGATCAATCAACAACTGATCAATATTCTTATTGGCTGACCCATTTCCCTTACCATGGTGCTTCTTAAGCCTGACATACCTATCCATCTTTCTTGAATGTTTTTTAGTCAGCCTCATTTTCTTTTTAGATCTTCTCTCGTCACTACTTGAAGATAATAATTTTTCAAGTTATGCATCATTTAATGAACTGCTGGAGAACTCAGATGCAAAACTCTCAACAGGCTTGGATCGGTGTGTCTTCTTGGAGCTGAGATGAGTTTTCAAAGATTGCTCGCTGTCTCCAGGATTGCCAGTGTGGTGAAGTACTGTCGCTCTGGATTTTTCGTTAACTCTTTTTTTCCAGGTCTCTCCCTTTGATGATATATTCCTTGTTTTCCCTTAGCAAAGTAGTTCAGATCGATCCTAACTACTTTGCTTGCTGGTTTCGAATTGTGAAATTCAGGCACCATCGTGCTCCCACTGTGGTCGCCAATTTTGTGTGGTTTATTTCAGTCTGAGGGTAATTTTGTAAAGTGTTTTGGGTGTTTTGTGGAATTTAATGTTTAAGATAGTGAGTAGTCAGATAATTAAGTTGTGTGCTAGCAGTAAATTCTGATTACCCTCATTAATGAAAGTGGTTGGGGTGTATTTATACTTAATTACCTGACCCATGGGCTTATTGGGTCAGATCGTGAAGTCGGGTCAATTTAAAGACTCATTAGTAACCTGGTTTGAAGTGACCAACAACTATTTTAGTCAACATTTATTACATTTGTCCTATTCAGAGTTTTATAATAGTGGTCATGGTCCGAACTGCCCATCGGATTAAGTCAAGACACAGTATCCTAAATATCTGATCTCATCATCTTCAACATTAACATAATACTTATCTAGCATTTGTTTAACCAATGCTTCCTCGTTAGAGAGTGGGTTCTCTAACTCAACAATAGATTGTCGCTAACCCATCCTTGTATTGATGATATAAACGGCATGAAGTCGGGTCGTAATCCACGAATCAAATAACGTCTTAGCCTTGTATCACTAATAGGTTCATCACTATCCAAACCTGAAATTTCCAAACATACATTCTTGACTTCAAGAAAGTAATCAGAGATTGACATATTACCTTGGGTTAAAGAAGACAGCTCATTCTCAAGGTTTTGAAGATGCATAGTATTTCCTGGGTAAATAACATGTCAAGAGTATCTCACATATCCTTTGGAGAATCCAATGCACGAACTTGGTCGATAAACTATTTACCAATCGAAGTTCTCAACACGAATAAAGCTTCTCCACACCTTACTTTTCATTCCCTCCTTAAATTAGCATTTTCTGGAGTATCACTAGGAAGTGTCTCGGTTTCTGAAAAAAAGATCTCATAAATCTTGTCCTTAAAGGAAAGCCTCAATGCATAACCGCCAATATTGGTAATATTGGTAATTGGTTCCAATAAGCTTCTCTGTAGACATAAGAGACGCTGAATTACTTCCATTCATATTAATTTAAAGTAATAACACTTGACAATATTTTTATTTAACTAGGTACTAGAATCAAATACTTGATATGCTGAAACATTGCCATGTAACAATTTGAACATATAAGAAGTTTAATTTTATTACTTTTAGAATGAAACAAATGAGTTCAATACTTATAGAAAAATATGATTCCCACTTCTCAACTAACATCATTTAGTAATTGGGAAACTATTTGGGAATTGTTTGCTTCTTTGGAAACTGTCTGCCTGTTTGCTTCTTATAACTGAGATTACATAGTAAAGAGTGCACTAACTTGTGACAAAAAATACTTAAAGAAATCAATTAAAAACAATTAAACAAATCAATTAAATACATTCAAACAAATAAATTTTAAAATCAAACAAATCAAGTAACAAATTAAAACTTATCAATTTATATAATTATGGTTTAGTCGACGATGAAACATATCGAAGATTGAATAAGAAGACTATTGTAGAATGATTTGAGACATTATATAATTATTTTTTGAGAGATTTTGTAAGAAATTTATTGTTTGAGAGATGTTTTGAGAGGTGATGAGTTTGAACAATACTAATAGAGCAAAGATTGTTGAAAAAAAAATTAGACTCAAACCGGAAGTTTAATACCGCCAATCGGATGTCCGATTCCAGAAATTGGACGTCCAATATGGCTACCGCTATTTTTTCAAATAGGTGACCAAATCGAATGTCTTATTTTCTAGTAAAAATAGTCATTGGGACAAATCGGACGTTTGATTTTGGCCCAATTTATTTTTAAAAACATTGGGATAAAATATTTAGCATATATGTGATACATTTTTTACATTATTTTTAATTTTCTTTTCAGTAATTTGAGATATTGTTTAATATTAGTTTTTAATGCTATTAATTTTGATGGTTTTTATTTCTTTTTTTCAAATTATTTATAATCAAATAATAATAATAATAATAATAATCAATGTCTAATAACAAGATTATAATTATATTAAAATTATAACATATAATATATATAATATATATATATATAATAATGACAACAATATAACTAGTAAATAATATTAAAATATAACAATACGGTAGTAATTACAATCAAACCACGATAATAATAAAAATCTAATAATAAAATAATAACAACCTTATACTACTTTATAAATTATAATATACAATTTATATATCAAATTTTTTTAGGGTCAGGCTATATATACCCAAAACGAGTTTAAGTATACCCAATTTTGGGTAAAACGAGTTTAAGTATACCCAATTTTGAGTATACCCAAAGATGATCTAAGTATACCCAATTTTTTCCAAAAATGCCCTTTTGTGGGTATGATGACGCGGCGGAAAGAGAAGAAGAAGCAACGATAGATGAAACCCTAATTCAAGGGTAACATTATGCAACCCTAATCTAAGGGTAACAAAAAGTGAAATTTTCACTAATAAAAATATATTATTCTCAAGACTTCAAATAACTTAAGGCAGAAGAGGCTTTATATAATAGCTTTCCAAAACCCTAAATTAGAATACAAGGAAATAAAATAAATATTCTAAAATAAAATAAAATAAAAATCAAATCAAATCAAATCTTAATATAATTAAATTTGATTTAAATACATAAGATATTTGAATAAAATAAAATAAAATAAAAAGGCTTTTGTTTGGACTTTCTGGGCTACATCATCCTCTCCTGGTTGACAAGAATTCGTCCTCGAATTCACAGCACCATCACCATCAAGAATCCAAAATATTTATTTTATTTTATTCAATAGTTACATTGGGAATTATAATTGTTGACCTTATCGGAATACGATAAATTCTTTTCGAGTGTTCCTTATTCAAAGTAACATTGAAACCATCAAGTTGAAGGAAAAAATAGTTTCAAAAACCTTTTCATAGCCTGAAGACAACATCCCCATGTCCAGTTGATGAAAAAAAAATGGTTTTGAAAACCTCTTCATAGCCTGAGACAGCATCTCGATAAGAAATTTTTTACCTTGATTCGACGATTGGTAGCCAATTTAAACTCCTTCAGTAACCGGTCAATACGATCGTCATTGAAACGGTTGGTATGGCCCCTCATACTCAAACGATCTTCCCGATCTTCATGACCATGTGTGCTGTTCTCTTCTTTAAACCTTGAATCAGATGAAATCAGGATTCAGAAACATGCTTGACCCGTAGCAGGAACTTCGGCTCTGATACCAAACTGATGACGCGGCGGAAAGAGAAGAAGAAGCAACGATAGATGAAACCCTAATTCAAGGGTAACATTATGCAACCCTAATCTAAGGGTAACAAAAGTGAAATTTTCACTAATAAAAATATATTATTCTCAAGACTTCAAATAACTTAAGGCAGAAGAGGCTTTATATAATAGCTTCTCAAAACCCTAAATTAGAATACAAGGAAATAAAATAAATATTCTAAAATAAAATAAAATAAAAATCAAATCAAATCAAATCTTAATATAATTAAATTTGATTTAAATACATAAGATATTTGAATAAAATAAAATAAAATAAAAGGCTTTTGTTTGGACTTTCTGGGCTACATCAGGGTATATAAGCCATTTTTTTTACTAACTTCATCCACTCCACTTTCTCTCACTTCACTCATACCTCTCACTTCTCTCTAGAATTTCACCTCACTTATCTCTTATTTTTTCCGGCGAACCACCACCACCACCACCACTCCTCCTCATCCTCCTTCATTATGGTCAAGAACAAAAACCCTCCGCCGCCTCCTACGTAAGTCCTCAAATTAATTTTGTTACTTAATTTTGTTAGTTTTAAGTATGAATTTTAGTTTTTTGTTAGATTTAGGGTTCAATTTTGAGTTTAGGGTAGAATTAGGTAGAGAATTAGGGTTTAGGGTAGGATTAGGATGACTTTTGGGGCCATTTTCCAGCCAACTCGCCGGCTGGAAAATGGCCGGCGCCGCACCGGTGGTGCGCGATGGCCAGCACCATCGGTGCGTATGCCCAGTACCGAGCGTACTGGGCATACGCACCGATGGTGCTGCCCATCGCGCACCATCTGTGTGCCGAGCGGCACAATAACCTGTGTCGCTCGGCACACAGTGCCGAAACCGAGCGGCACTCGCACCCGTGCCGCTCGGTTCGTCCTCTTTGGTACCTATGGTACCCGAATTTTTTTTAAAAAAAACTCTAATTTTTGGGTTTCAAAAGTTCTGGTATGGTATTTTTTTTAATAAAAAAACTTCAAATTTCACCATACGTATAGGAGTTTTGTTGATTTAAATTATATATGTTAGTGTTATTAATTTCTTTCTTTGTTTTGTATTTTTGTAGGTCAGACGCAGTGGAGGAGCGACGTCTTCCAGGATCCAGGGCGTACCCCCCTGGGTCACGTCCACCACCGCCAGGCAAGAGTATTAAGACTGTTCGCGCGGTTGAGGATGAGCGGGTCCGCGATGCCAAGCGCGGACGAGATACTTCTGATGACTCTGAGACTATTCGTCTTAGGGAGGAAGAGGAACGGATACAGACTGATCGGTCTTTGCGCTGAATCAAGCATGGCCAGAGGAAGGAAAAGGCCATAGCGACTGAGGCGATTGATATCAGATGTGGAGGGTCCTCACGACGAGAGACGTCGTCATCGCATACACATAGATCACCACCTCCCACTACTAGTGATCCACCACCTCCCTCGCCTTCTCGCAGAGCTGCGTCCCTTGCGCATACTATTACACATCCACCACCTGTTAGCGACAGGGTGGATGCCACTGGGGACCCTGAGCAGGACACGATTGACGAGGAGCACATAGATGCCATCCACACCGAGGAGCAGCGAAAGACGTTTGCATTTCTGAAATGCAACAAGATCCCTCTATTTCCTGACTACAAGGAGCATGAGGCGTACCACGTCTTCATCGGACAGGTAAGTACCTAATTATTAAACGTCTAATCTAAGGTTTTACTATTATTATGTTCTGACTTTGTTTTTAATTTATAGGGTCGCACTACACTGGGCGTACAGGCACATTATAATGTGCTACGTATGTGGGACTTGACTGCTCAGCCAGATGTGCAGCGATTTTTGGCGCGGACTCCTTTTGGTCCTCTTATAGCCCACCTGCCTCAGTACTTCACACATTCCATCTTAGACGAGGTTTTTGTTGAGCGTTGGCATCAGGAGACCAACACTTTCCATTTCTCATTTGGAGAGATGACGATTACGCTCGATGATGTCAGCTGCATTACAGGTCTCCCTGTAGTTGGTCGGACACTTGATGTAGTCACGGCTCCACGTGACGAGGCATACAGCTACTACGCTAGTATGTTAGGTCTGACAGTGGATGAGGTCCGCACAGAGATACAGTCCACCAGAGGCGTTGGCTTCAAGATAAAGTGGCTGAGGGAGACTTTCACCAGGGGGCGCTACATCGAGCAGACTGATGATGAGACTATCCGCCAGGTATCACGAGCATACCTTATGTTCTTATTTGGTTGCACTATTTTTGCGGATACTAGTCAGAAGAGTGTGAAGGCTGACTACTTGTACGGGTTAGCCAATATGGACTCTGGGTTGTGGGATATAGCGTGGGGTACGAGTGCATTGGCATTCCTGTTCCGTGGTTTGGGTGATGCTTCGAAAGCATCGAAGCATAACCTTTATGGTTTTGTAGCTATGCTTGATTGTTGGATCTATGACCACTTCCCAGCGTTTAGTGCCTCAGAGAATGCTGACCACGTATCGAGGCAGCCTAGGATTGTGAAGTGGCTGCCGAAGCGGATTGTTGGGCAAAACATCCGCCCCAAATCGGTCATTCGTACTCTCCTTGCTGATCAGAAGGAGTCAGATGTAAGTTGGTAAATATTTGTTTTCGATTACAATATTGATATTAAGTGTTAGGATTTCAATTCAATCTATTTTTTTAAATGTTTTGAAACAGGTGCTATTTGAGCCATACGAGGACATTAGAGTCCAGTTTCCAGTCCAGGAGATCCGCACTATTGTTTATCCTTTGCGGATGATGAGCACGGTCGAGGGCTACATGCCTGATCGGGTTATGCGCCAGTTCGGACGGGTTCAGGATGAGCCCCAACTCCCACTTGTACTACGACCTGGTTACAGGAAAGGAGATCTGGCCAGGTACACGTGGCGAGAGAGCGCATGGCTAGATTGGCGTCAGCACTTGCTTGCTGAGGATCGTTTGACAGTTACCATTGCCACATATAGACAGTCAGCGACGAATACCTACTAGAGGTACCTGGCTGACTATGGTTGGCATACTATCACTCCCCCACCGCGTACCACGGACGATAGACTTTTAGACGCCGTTCGCTCCATTGTTACTATGCCTGTCGAGCGTGGGGAGGCGGGTGCGCTGAGGTGGAGAGATCAGGTCCTGCAGCTATTCTCTCCATGGTTGTTCGTCCTCATCATCGGACTTGTTCTAGCGTTGTTATGATCTTTCATTCATGTGGACTTCTTAGTTGTTTCAGTATCTTGTTTTGTATTATGACTTATGACATCTACTTTGTAATACGACTTATGACTTCTACTGTCTACTGCTTCTACTGTTCTTATTGAGTTTTTGTACTTAACTTGATCTAACATAAGTCATACCATAACACTATACTAGTAATTCTTTATTTTTTGTACTTCACTTCATATTAAATTCGTCAAAAACTAAAATTATTATAGTAATTAATTCACTTAAAATCCATAACACCATAACAGAATAACATTCGGGTATAAACTTGTCAAAAAAACCCCATAACACCGAAAACATATTTTTTTTAAAAATACAAGTTAAATTGCACCATGGGTACGCAGTCAGTGGTACCTATGGTGCACACTACTGCGTACCCATGGTACAGTAGCCCGTGCACCGTGGGTACACAGGAGGGAGTACCGATGGTACATGGTACCATCGGTACACGTTGTGGTGTACCGGCGGTACACTAGACTGTGTACCGATGGTACCAAGCACCGGTCGGAACGTTACGTACCGACCGGTGCATGGGACCATCGGTACACAGTCTAGTGTACCGATGGTGCACGCAGTTTGCAGCATAGGTACACAGTGTGGTGTACCATCGGTACACCAGACTGTGCACCATAGGTACACAGAAGACAGTACCTATGGTGCGCAATTTTGTCTTGGAATTTTTTTCCCGGTTTTTTTTCCCGCGTTTTCTTTTTTCGCGCTCTAGAATTCCCGCCAATGTAAACTCTCATTCTTCTATATAAGGAAGCATACCTTACAACACCACACACACAAAACTCTCCTTTTAACATAGTTGAAGTCTATCTTAATGGGTTGGAGTGTGTTTGATGATGCTCATCTGCTCAAGGCTGCGAAAGCTGTGAAGTTCAAACGTCCGGACGATAATACCGATGAGTTCTTTGATGAAGTTTTGTGTATGATGTATTTCATGTACGGCTAAATGTCTACATCTATACAAATGCCTCGATCCCGTACTCGTCAAGAGGTAGCCACTAGGTACAAGGCTATAACTAGTGGACCGATGTTCTTGGTGTTTAACGAGCCCCCAGAAGTCAGGAATGAAGCGTTCGACTCCTTTGGTCTAATGATCACAGACTATATGTCGTTCGAAATGGCACAATACGTTCATTCTCAAACTGCCATGAAGGAGGAAACAGTGCGTATTCTCAGCGACAATGGAGGCTATGATTTCGACTAATTGTCTGTTATATATCAAGTTATGTACTAATGTTTAGAATATGTTGTTCTTGCTTGTTTGTGATGTTTTATTTTAGTTATGAAATGATTATTGGCTTATCGTTATTAGTCGGTAATTTGAATGAATAAATGCAATAATAGAGAAAATACCAAAACAACCAAAACGATGTAGTAAAACAAAGTTCTAAACAACATAAATCCTTACAAATGACGTAAAGCGACCAAAAGACACAGAAGAGTTTGAAACAATAAACCCGACCGAAACACATAAACCTACTAAACAAACTCGTCAAGATTAGTTACTTCTGGGAATGAACTAACTTGCTTTCTACCTTCGAGTTCCGTATATTTTTTGCAGCGACCAACTAATGGTAGCTCCCAATGCGTAGCCTCTTCGCTCTTCAACTTCTGCCACGTAGGATGTATGCGTGCGCAAGGGCAAAGGGGCTTGATTGATAACTGTTTCATAGGTACTTAAATTAGAATCAACAATTGAGTTATATAGTGGTGAGAAAAAACATAACCATATATCGAATGACTTACATTGACAAAGTCGTTAGTATCGACGAATCCAAACCCAATCTCACGTCTTTGGGCCATAATGGGAGGCTTACCGCGCAGAGGTAAAAAAGTATGACTACAGTTGTGATTCCCTACGAGTGACACAAAATGAACAATGCATTCGAACTTGGTTGCAATCGCAATACCCATCTCAGGCATTGTCATCCAATATTTGGGTGATGCTGGTGCCTCGTAGTAGTTTATACTTTCTGCAACCTTCAGGTAATCCTCTTTACCGTTATAAATCTTGCTGTATGTGTCGTAGTTTTCCATTAGCTCATCGTATATTGCCTTCCGAACACCTCGCCATCTTTCTTCATGACCATACAACCCGAATGAAACTGCTCTGTATCCACAATGTCCATCTGGCTTAACATCATTAATACCCGATATAAAGGGGTTGAAGTGAATCGGAAACCAACGCAAAAAACCTTTCGGGTCATGTACTAGTTCTGTGACTCGATCAATGGACGGTTGTACGATGTTGCTACCTAGCGAGGCAATGGAAGAGGTACGAGTACGAGTACGAGGTACTCTAGGCACATCTGCCCGAATCGTTGATTCACTACCAACTGCTTTACTCTTTTTAACTTTTGTTGGTTTTAAAGACTGCATGACTGTGTCATGACTAGCTTCATCCTCTTTCAGCGGGTACTCCCATCCGCTCATGTCCCGTTTAGTGGATGATGTATCAACCACTAACTTTCTTTTCACCTGTGGGCGGCCTCGGTGTTTCTACTTCTCCAATGGCTCTAGCAATGACGATGTTTCAGGGTAAACAACTTCAAACCATTTCTTGTAAATATGTTTGATACGGCTTTCATCTTTCGTATCCATAACATCGTTAACTAGCTTTAGCAGATCATCTTTGAGAATTTCCATGGTCGTACGAAAAGTACGAGGCATTATTTCTAACCTTGTCCAGTGGATGTGAAAAGCATCTAGAGAGGCAGACATTTTACCTTTACGCCACTTGCGGACCTGGTGATAGCAAGGTATACCATGGGTAGATTTTACAGCGCATATACACTCGCCAGTGTCTTTAACATCCGGCCCATCTTCAATAGCGACCATCTTGGTATCTTCGGCCTTCTCTACTTCAGAGAAAAATAGTTCTAACGCCACGTGGGAAACCTTGCCTCGAATCTCATCAAACAGTTTATCCGCGAACTTATGCAGTGCTATGTAACGACTTTTCTCGAACGACGACCTAATGGCAGCATGTTGGATTTCAACAAGCGAATGAAGCCTCCCCCAAAACAACTCGAAGTTTAATTTGCTCGTACGTATGTAACGCTTTAGGTTAGAATGAGCACTCTCGACGCGGTTTGTTGTGCAATGTCCCAAATGCATGTTTTTGTTCGTCTTCCAAACAACAAATTTGTCCATGTACTTATCGAGCCAAGATTCTTCAGTGTATTCAATTGCTTTAGGGTAAGCTTTGTACTTCAATAGCATCTCCCGTCTGGCGTGATCGAATTCAATCTCTGATTTACTATACGCAATCTTCTGCCAAGCACTAACAAATTCTTTATGATCACTTTTCTCGCGGAAGTGCTTTCTTGTTTGCCCTAGAACATTTTGGTTAATGTGCCAGCGACATAACATATGCGTTGTCTCTGGGAATACCACTTCTATAGCATTCATCAATGCTAAATCTCTGTCGGTTAGGATGACCCGCGGTTCTTTAATTCCATGAACGGAAATCAACGATTTCAAACACTCTAATACCCATTTGAAGTTGTTTAACTTCTCACCCGACATGAAGGCAAATGCCGCGCAGAAAGTCAATCCAGTACACGTCACACCCACTATCTCGAAAAATAGCATACCATATCGTATCACTTTATATGTACTATCCATAATCAAAACTATCGGAAATGTGCGCAAAAGGTCAACACTGACAGGATGGGCAAAAAACAAATCTGTAATGATTTGTCCATCGTCTTCACCAGATTTATGCCATTCATAATAATTGTGTGACTTAAGCTCACCCCACAAGAACTGAAGTTGTGACCTACCCGCCTTCTTTAGAACCCGATTTTTTTGTCGTGCATTGTAGATCGTCCGCATGGTAGAAACATTATCTTCGTTCAATTTCTTCACACCATTCAGTATATCTCTGGGGTTAGTACCAATGAAGGTCGCTCGTTCAACATACTCCATCTCTTCATTATTCAAACGGCCAGCAAAAGAATGACCATCTAGATGTATAGAAGTGTCATGGTTATGAGTACCACATTTTACTTCTAACTTCCATTGATCTGGGGCAACCATTGACCCGAGAAGCTCAAATGGGCAGCCAATCTTTTTCGTTCCTGTAGACTTCCGTTTGCGGTCTTTTTCTGCAACCCTTGGAATATATTTCCCCCCCCCCCCCTCTCACACTGGAAATAAACTCTCGGATTTTTTCTGCTGTTTACTTTGTCGCGCCGACTTATGTTGATAACCATACCGTAAAGTTTTCCGATCTTCGTAACCGATTTCACCAACGCGTCGTGTGTGTAGAACTCGGTAGTGAAGAACAAATGACTATAATCGGTAGCGGAAGGTGCATCAGTCCCACTTGCGACATCCGTCCCCTGTTACACAACAAAAAAGCACAATAAACATTCAAGTATAGTTAACAACATAAAAAAATCAGGCTTTTTTTCGAAAAAAAATGCGCAAATCCAAGGTTCTGAGGCCTAAAACCGGTGGTTCTAGGCCTCAGAACCGGCCGGACACGGCAACCAGCACCACCGGTGCTGAGGCCATGAACCGGTGGTGCTGGAGCCTCAGAACCGAGCGGACTGAGGCCCCAGGTCCACCGGTTCTTGGCCTCAGCACCGGTGGTGCTGGGGCTGTGGAACCGACCGGCTGCGTGGCCATGCACCATCGGTTCCAGCACATGGAACCGATGGTGCATGGTTCGCCGGGTTCTTCAATACCTTCGCCGGCGACGGTGGTGGCGGTTCCGGCGACCATGGCTCCTTCTCCGGCGACTCAATCTCTTTTTCCGGCGAAAATTCATCATTCCTTCTCTCCAGCGACATCAACTCCTCCACGCTGATCCCTAGTTCTGCTTCCGACATGATCGATTTTGTGTTTTAGTTTGAATGTTCTTGATTTTCTTAAGAAGTTTGAATTAGGTTTCAAAATTTTTAAGAAACTATACTATTTGGATAGTAAATTCAGCAAAGAAGAGTGTTTGTTTGGGTATACATAGCGAAATAGGACTTTTGGTGAATTGGGTATACTCAGGATAAACTTAGTAGTTTTTTTACTTAATGGCAGTTTTGATATTAATTTTCTGATGGAAGGTAAAAATGTCAAAAAAAAGTCAATCCAAAGTCAACTGTTGTTTTTGGGTATACTTAAACTCGTTTTGGGTATATATAGCCATACTTTTTTTTTATCAAACAATAACATCCGTTTTATAAATAAATAATACAAGATATAACAAAAATGCTAGTATTTATAATCAAACCATAATAATAATAATCAAACTCTAATAATAAAATTATAATAATAAAATTCTATTTTAAATTACAATATATAATTTATATAGTCATTTGTTTATGAAAATATAACAATATTTGTAACAAATAAATAATATCAAAACATAACCATAATAAACTAATAATAATAATTATAAAAATATAATAAATTCATTATATTAATTTTAAATTATAATACATAATTTATATGACAATTTTGTTGATCAAACAATAACAACATAATAATAGTCAAAGCCTAATTATAAAAATATAATAACTTTATTTAATTATTATAAATTATGATATATAATTTATATAACAATTATTATTTTGTTATTGTTTTCAATACTATATATATATATTATTATATATATATAATAATAATAATTTGATTATAAATAATACTGTTCATTATTAAATATAATACAAAAACTGATTTGCGTGACAAACGTATCATTTAATCTAAATGTAATAAACGCGTTTAAGTCACATAAATGTGACTAGCATGTACCTGATAGATGTGCGTGTGACTTAAATGTATACGTAACTGACGTGTATACTATGACCAAATCCCATTTGCCATGTTATTATTAACTAGTGTCTCCCAAATATTTATTAACACCACGGACTTCATAATTTCCATAGAATTGGAGTGAAAAAATTTGAGTTCATTTAATATCATTAATATAATACATTTGATTAATTAACGTCTTAAGCTCCACTAATTAAATACATTCGGTTTGTTAAAGACAATTATATTTTTGTGTCTTTCTATTTTTGTTTTTCGCGTTTCTGTCACCTTCGTCTCCTTTTTTTTTGTGTTTCACCGATCGAATTGATGTTTTTATAAATATAAAACTTTTAAAATTAAAATCATAACTGATGAACAGTTTTGTACATTGTGGAGATTATAACAACTATCACATTGGTTATGTGATGGTTGTTCAATATTCATAAAGATTAATATTTTATATTTGTTTGTGAAGTTCTTTTTTTAAATTGAATTTTTATTGAGATACATAAGAAGCATATAGGGCATAACTCTTTTCGGTTTTATTTTATTCTCATTTCCATTTTACTAATACACGTACAAAACAAGCCTATCCTAGCTACTCATGGTGGAAACAGTTAGGTGGCTGTGTTTTCTTGTCGAATTTAATACATAGGCTTTCAGTTTTATACAAAATTAATTTAATAAATCAAACTCAAAAACTTTTGTCGGTCAGTAGTTTTGATGTTTGAAGATTATTATTGAATTATCCTATTTTAAAATATAAATAACAAATAAAAAAATTCAACTATTAATACTTCATAATTTCAGTTAATAATTACATTCTATTTTATCTAATTATGTGAAAAAATATAAATAAAACAAACAAAAAAATCATAAAAACTATTATTATTATTGTTCGTATGTATCTAACCGAATTCATGCAACATCAATGGTTCTTACAAATATATTATTTAATAGAAAACGTTTTTGTTTGATAATGTTTTTTTAAATACATTAAAAAAACAAAATTGTAATGATTATTTTAATTAATAAATAAAAACCTGAGAAAACTTACTTTATACATTTTCAGTTGTTTATGATATTATTGTGATATTTTATATCAGCAATAATAAATAGATTTATATACCGACAATGTTAAAAAAAATAATTAAAAAGTTTATATACTTAAAATAGTTTAAAATTTTATTATTAGTTGTGGAAAACGTGTCGGTCCTCATGAGAATAAGATACAGACTTTGAAAGAGAAAATAGAACTAGTGTTTTAGAAAAAAAACAAGAATTTTTCATTTGTGTAAATATTTGCTTTAACCATTATTTATAAACATTTACAAAATTAGTTATAAATTTGGAGTAATTATACATTAGGTCCTTATTTCCATATAAGATCTTAAATTTGCCCCTGAATTTATATAAAACATCATACAGACCCATCTATTACATATAAGTCTTTCTATTTCGTACATTATATGTCCTCGAATAATCACCCAAGAAGGGTCAACCTTGAAAACAATTAACCCTTTAATCACACCTCGAATTGTTTCAAATGAACATTTTGAGTCAGTTTTCTTCCAACAGTCAATAAACTAGGTAATAGGTCTGCCTCTAGGTTTGGCATACAACAGGTGTCAAGTTTTTTTTTTCTAAGCAACCACTAAATATTCCAACCAATTTACTCCGCCACCTCTTCCACTTCTCAACGTTCCTTTTTCCAGCTTATAAATACCTCTGTTAACCATTGTTTAGTTCACAAACTTAACTTCTAGAGAGAGAAATCGTAAACCCCAAGAATTTTTAGATACCTTTATCTGATTCTTCAATCTATTGGCTACCTTCACCGGAAAACTCAAATGTTTTGTTCATTCTTCAACCTAGCTTATGAGAAAGCATTCAAAAACTAGAAGATCCAAATCCAGAATTCCTAGAAAACCCAGTTGTCCAAAATCTAACAACAAGGTTTTCGGTGCATACGATTATTTCTGTATCAGTGAAAGAGCTGAGGAGTACAAAGTTGTTGGTAAAATAAGCAACGCTCCTCAGTTTTCTTTTTAGACAATCAATTACGGTAATTTCGGTCATTGTCTCATTTCTCCAGTTCTTTCACAATCATCCAACCTAGAACAAAGCAAAACCCTTAGCTCGCTTCGAATTATATCACCTCGAATTTCGTCTCAACGCCCAACCTTCAAGCTCATCGAAAAATAACCAGACCACTTCTCCTAAAGAAGGTCAGAAGAGAGAACTCCTCTTAGCTCTGAACCTCTTCGAGAATTACACTAAGAGACTCCTCATGTAGTACAATCCACAAATTTCCTCCCCACAAAAAGAATATTTCTAGCCATGGGAGACGACGTTGAAAACACTTCATCTTCTACCACAAATAATCCTTCAACCAATCCAATACCATATCCTCCTCCCCTGAGGGAAGTGGTTGAGACAACGACTGTGGTGGCTCAATAAAATCCCTTACAAAGGAAACCTCCCTCAACATCAAACCCACCCCAAATGCGAGATGAAGTTTCCGATGATGAAGCTGATTCAGAAGCCAGACAATTTAATGCCGAGGCTGAGAGTGAAGGTGAGGCCACTGAAGCTGATGCTAAGGATGAAGACTTGAAAATCAACGAAACTGAAAAAGATAAAGGTGTTCCAACAACAAAAACAAAAAGAGAAAAATAGAGAAAAAAAATCTACTATGAAACCTCCCGAAGAGTTTGCCGCCTCAGTCAGCGAAAACTTAAAGCCTCTTGATACACAATATATCATGGCTCTAAAAAAGTTTCTTACACATACTATCCAGAGAGCCAAGCAGATGAGCTCAAAAAAGCAATGGGGAATGGGGGACAATATTACACTGCATCTTCCTAGAGAAGGAGAAACCATCTGGACTATAAAAAATGTGAACTTGTGGTCTACCCAGAGATCATCAGTTAGGGTCTTCGATTCCCTCTGGACCCCATGATTGTGGAATACTTTGATATTTTAGATTTGTGCCCCACACAAGTGACACACAATCAGTATTTCACCTTGCTATATCTAATTATGGCTTCTTGATTGGCCCAAATTCCCCTATGTGTCGAAGACTTCATCTCCCTGAAAATATTGTCGAAGGGACCAATATTCCCATTTTATTATCTGACATTGGATGATGACCTGAAGATCATCGATGACCTGTTGGAGGCAGATAAATTTTGGAAACAAAAATTTGTCTTCTTCGCAAGAGCTTGGTAAAATGGCAAAGAGATTTTATGAAGTCAACCCATTAAAGTTGAACCTCGTCTGGAGGAATAACAGTAAGTCTATTATCTTATTATTTGAATTGTATATCTAATTAATTTTGTGCTTATTTCTCATGAAGTTTTGTGTTGTGTCCAAAACTTTCCAGGCGATACAAGATACGTTGAAAAGACGCCAAAGATATTTTTATCAAACTTGTTGCATGAGACTGAAAAGGGTGGGGTAATAGATTTTACTAAGCCTTCCAACCTATCAAATTTCTCAACAGCCATTTGTGGAGAATTAATATGGGAGATTACCGCCCCAAGAATCTGATGGAGCCACCCAATCCTCTACTAGTTGTCAAATGGATGGTTGCCCTGACTATAAAGTGTTTCTACCTGTTCGAAATAGATCAGATAGCCACCTTCCCCAGAAGAAAAAGAGGAAAAAGAATAAAAAGGAAGCTAGCCCCTCAAGCAATCTGGTGCCAGAGTCAAAAGCGAAGAGGAAGACATAAAAAAAACATTCCCACTATTAAAGAGGGAGAAGAAGTTGAGCCTTCACCGAAGAGAAATAAATAGCTGCCTCGAAAAGGAAAAAGAACGCATCCTAAATGCCTCCACCAAGAAAAAAAAGAAAAGAAAAATGTTGAAGTCATGCAAGAAGTGTTGTCATCCGATGCGGATGAAGTTGTTATGTTGGAGAATCAACAAGGTGAAATGGCAGCAGATGCTGATCAAGGGGGCCATCAGCAAGAAGATACTGTAGCAGATAATGACTGAAGTGACGATCACTTCGATCTTGATAGCTTTATCAACCTCGGTCAATATCAAGAGCTTGACAGAGATGCAGATCCATATATCCAAGGGATTCAAGACTAACATCAACATTATGGTGAAAGATCTTCCCTACACTACCCGAAGTAGTTGAGGCAAAAATTCTGCTACCATGGTGTTCCTCCGCTCTGATTCCCTACACATATCCTGTATTCATACCTCTTGAAGAGGCATACAAAGAAGTATAACTGGCTCTCCAACCATTTTCCAATCTAGGCACTGCAGCCCAAAAAATGTACCAAGAAGTATCATCTTCCTGAATCCATTTAGAGGTTATGGTGAAGGAGATGGTTCGTCAAAGGAAAATTCCTGCAGTTGAGAAGAAAATGAGAGACATCTTTGGTGCCTTGTTGAGGATAAATTTTACGAATTTCAAGTTTCTAGAGAAGAATTCCTCAGGGGGATTATTCACATAAAAAGTATCTTACATTTATGCATACAAAAGAAATGGAAGAACTGAACACATCCCAAAAAAATAGAATATATTAGCTCAAATTGAAACATGCTCAGGAGCTGGCTGATGAGAAACAAAGATATTCAACACTTCAACTCTCTTTAAATAAAAGTGAGGATGAAAAGAAAAGGTTGTCAGAAGACATGGATGCTCTCAAGATTCAGTTCAAGGAAGAGATAAAACTTGTTGTGAAGGCTGCTGAAAATGACTGTGGAAAGGACATGTTAGCAGCTATAAAGAATGCCGAGGAATTAAAGACTGTGAACCTTCTTCGAGAAATTCATGCCTCATTTCCAAAAGCTAACCTTTCAAAATTCTGGAGCAGATTCCCATTAAAATCGCCATAGCGAAGCTTTTGATCCTGTACCTAGCTCATCAGCCGAGGAAGAAAAGGAAATAGAATAAACTGCTTCAGAACAAGAGGAGTCCTCTGAGTAGTATTCCAAGGATAAATAACTTCACCCTTTTTTTGTCTGATTTTTGGGTATTTTTCATCCGATTGTTATAGGATGAATAAAGTATGATGAATGATATTTTACTTAACATGTTACAAACTTATTTTGTGAGTCATCGGTTTATTATGAATGAAACGGTATATTGTGTATTTGTATTTAAAATTCATAAAACAAGGCAAATTTACTTCGAAATAATACATCCTTAAAATAAATAAGTCACGTCGAAAACGTATCACTTCGAATATTATAGTGCATTTAAAGAACGTAGCATTTCGAATATCATAGTGCGTTTAAAGTAAGTAGCACTTCGAATGTCATATTGCGTTTAAAAAACGTAGAATTTAGAATATCATAGTGCATTTAAAGAACGTATCACTTCGAATATCATAGGGCATTTAAAGAACGCAACACTTTGAATATGGTTGTTTCTTTGAAAAGTGTAAAAACAAACAACACTTCATAAATTACTCTTAGTCAATTTCAAAGATGACCAGTCTTTGACTAATTACCAAAATAATTTAAGTAGTTATAGCTAAACAACCATTGGCCAAAAAGGAATTTTACTCATAACATCGAATACTTACATAACACCTCATTAAAACCTCAATTGGCCAACAGGGTAGGAAAGAGTGTGCCAAATATTTAAGAAGTTCTGAAAACAAAAGATTACTCCAAATATAATTGGGATCTTGTATATTCCAAGAGTGCTGAAGCATTCTCCCCTACAAATCACAAAGGCGATAAGAACCTGGTTTTATTCTTTTCACAACCATATATTCACCCTCCCAATTTGGGGGCATCTTTTCGAGGCGTGTTCCCTTAGTATGTAGGAATAATTTCCTTAACACTTTATCAACAACTTTGAAATCCCTCCTTTTTACCTTCGAATTATATCTACTCCTCATTTGAGTTTGATAATGAACCATATTCAAATGGGCCCTAGTTTTTTTTTGTTCGACCAGGTCCAACTCTGTTCTTTTTGCTTTGTCATTCAAGTCCTCAGAATATTGAAGTACTCTATAAGAGGTTAATGTAGACTCTGCAGGAGTAATAGCATCCATTCCATACACAAAAGTAAAATGAGTCTCTTTAGTGGTCTCTAGGAGTTGTCCGAGAAGCCCATAATACCTCTTGCTCATAGTTAGGCCATTTTCTACAACGCCTGTCAAATTATTTTTTAAGCCTTCTAAAATAGACCTATTTGTCACTTTACTTGACCATTCGCTTGAGGATGAAAAGATGTAGAAAAACATTGTATAATTCCCCGAAGTAAAAAAATAAGTCATTTCCCTGTTATTAAATTGTGGACCGTTGTCTGTAGTAATCTTCCGAGGTACTACAAAATGAAAACAAATATTGTTTATAATAAATTTAATAACATCTTTGGCCTTTGTTCCAGACAATGATTCAGCCTCTGCCCACTTCGAAAAATAGTATACCCCGACGATAATCATTTGGCGTCCTTGTGGAGCCATAAGCAACAGTTCTCCTAAATCTATTCCCCATCTGCAAAAAGGATAGATTCGGTAATAGACATGAGTGGAAATGTGGGCTTGTGAATGGAACTAGAAAATTGTTGACAAATATCACAACCTCGTACTAAACTTTCGGCATCGTTTATAATCGAATGCCAATAATATCTTGTCAACAAAATATGACATCTTAATGACTTGAACCCAAAATGTGCCGATCCTTCACCATCATATAATTTTGATAGAATTTCATGAGACTCTTGTTTGTTTAGACAATGTAATAACAACATAATATAACCATGAGCTTTATACTTTAATTTTTTGGCTGATTTTATATCTTGAGACAGTGTTCCTCACAACAAGAAGTTCAAAGTTTCACTTCTCCAGTCATTTCGAGCTACGTGTGGCGTAAAAACAATTATTTTTAATATTTACATTGCTCTGACCTAGCTAAAATAGAAGGAGACTCTTCCAATAAAATCTATGAGGAATTATTCAGTGTAAGTAATAGTTGCCAAAAGATCATCAATTTTATTGTCTCCTCGACTAATGTGTTCTACTGTAATGGCTCAAAAGGAAGAATCAAATTTCAAAGTTATTGAAGATACAAAATCAAGTGATCCTTTTTAGTTTCAGATATACCGGCCATCTGATTTGCTATTAATTGGAAATCTGTTTCCAGACGAGTTGATGTTGCCCCACAAATGCGTGCAAGCCTTAAACCAGCCAATACATCTTCATATTCAGCTTTATGATTCGATGCTTGAAAACCAAACTTAATAGCTTGAAACATTTCCTCCCCAAAAGGAGAAATCAACTTGACTCATGCACTGCACCCTTGAATACTCGATCCTCTATCAGTTCGAACTATCCATATCAAACTCATTAGGTAGTTTTCCTTTTCTATCTCTTCATTTGATCTTCTTGAATGAAACTCAACAAGAAAATCAGCCAAAGCTTGGGCCTTGATAGCACTTTGATGAGAAAATATGATATCAAAATCTCCCAGGTCTACTGACCATTTGGTCATCCTTCCTGAAATGTCAGGGTATTGTAAAACATTTTCAATGGAAACAAAGTTCGTACCACAATAGTGTGTGCTTAAAAATAGGGACGCATCTTCCTTGCAACCACCACTGGAGCTAGAGCCAATTTTAAGAGGTTCAAATATCCTTTTCTACAGCTACCAAACTCTTACTAACACTTGAAGTTCCCAAATTTTCACTTATTAACACGACACTTACGGCGAAATCCGACAGCACAATGTTAAAAAAAGAGTTTCTCTCCAATCCAAAGCTTGGACAATATCTTTGGGGATGATAATAATTCCTTAATGCTTAGAAATACTGCTTCACATTCCAAGGTCCAGTAAAAGTGCTTTGGTCTTCGTAATACTTTGAAAAAAAGGAAACATTTATCAGAAAACCTAGAAATAAATTTGTTAAGAGCAGCTAACCTTCTTGTTAAAATCTGCACTTCTTTGACAATTATAGATGATGTCATTGATACCAAAGCCTTTAATTGTTCTGGATCACTTTCTATCCCTTTTTCACTGATCACATACCCCAAAACATTTCATGATTGGGGTCCAAACGTGCACTTCTCAAAATTTAACTTCGATATGATAGTTATTAAATTAAAAAAGGTCTCTTCTAAATTCTCCACATGCGCCTCATCTGCTAGACTTTTAATCAACATGTCATCAATATATACCTCATGTTTCTTCTGATCTAAGAAGCGAAGGCTTTATTCATTATAATCTAGTATGTTGCTCCGACGTTCTTTAACCCAAAAGGCATAACTTTGTAACAATGCAAGCCTTGGTCTGTAATAAAGGTAATACTCTCTTGATCCTTTGGATCCATTTGAAGTTGAGTATACCCTCCGAATGCATCCATGAAAGTAAAATTTTATTTCCTGAAGTAGAATCAAACAGCTGATCTATTTGAGGAACATGAAATGGATATTTAGAAAAATCTCGATTCAGATCTGTGAAGTCAACACACAACCTTCACTTCTCAACTTTCTTCTTAACCACCACTGGGTTTGCTGTCCATAAAAGATATTGTGCTTCCCTTATGTGTCCGGCCTTAGACAATCGATCTACCTCAGCTACGATGGCTTCTGATTTTCAACAATAAAAGAACATTATTTTTTGAATAACAAGTTTAATATTTTGATCAATTGCTAAGCTATGGCATATTATCTCGATTGGAACTCCCACCACCTCTTTTGTATTCCAAGCAAAAATATCTAAATTTTGGAAAAAAATTGTAACAATTGATGACGTAAAACTGCAGTCAGTAACATTCCTATTTGAATTACCTTGCCCTCTGGAAAAATATACTCTTATATGTTTCACTTACTGTCAGAGAACCCAGGGTTTTGCTCAGATCATCAACTCTTTCTTCTACTTCCGAGGTCAACCCCCTTGATTGATATTTGGTCCTTTTGTCACCACTACTTGATCCTCGGATTCGAAGAGCTGTGGCATAACATTCCCTAGCTACTTTTTGATCACTTTGAACGATTCCAACTGGATCACAAATGACATACTTCAAACACTGATGGATTGTGGATACAAATGCATACATCCTCGAAAGCCATGATCTCTCAAAAATGACATTATAGCTCGTCGGAAAATCCACCACTATGAATTAACCTTTTTTCTAAAATGTCCATTTACCTAACACACTTCCCCCTCGAATTTTTCAATCACAGGTGCCATCACACTTGCCAATCCGATAATAGTTTGATCTGATTGGGAAATTCAAGGAGGATTGCGCATTATGTCATATATTGCTTTGAAAAGAACATTTGTAGAGCTCCATGTATCTATCATCACATGTGAGATTTCAATTCTAGTTTTATTTGATCCAATCACCACTGCATCCTCACGAGGACCAGCAATGCCTCTCAAATCATCTACATCAAAAAGAATAAAAGGAACATCTCTCTTACCATACAAATGAGTGGGAATTCCTCATTCTATTTGAGTAGTTAAGCTCACTACATGTCTTTTCCTTGAGCTATCAGTATTACTAGTCATAGTATCTCCTCCAAAGATCGCTAACGACTCAAAATAATCACATAAGCTTCGAACTCGGCCTTGGTTAACTTGTTCATCCACTGCCATCAGAATTAATCGATCCGAATCTGTATCTAAATATTCTGATGCAGGATCAAAATCATCAATCTTAGAATCCAGAATAATTAAATTTTCTGCCTACGAATTTGGATTCACCGTTTGTGAAGTAGAAGCAATAGAATATTTTGATACATTGTTTTGCCCCTTAACATAAGCTAACAATTTACCATTTTCAATCAATGCTTGCACATCCTTCTTCAAAGCTATACAGTCTATTATATCATGTCTGATGTCATTATAATATTTAAAAAATCTGTTATTTTGCTCTTTCATTGGCCTTTTAATCGGAGTGAGATTTTTACAACTCACATATCATTTTGCCTTCTCATAAAATTCAGCAACGTTTTCAGTTAGATCGGCATAATATTCTGGCCTAACCCACTGATTAGGACTTGGTTTCTGAATTTGATACCCGATAGCCTGATTAGGGTACCCTCCATTCCGAGGAGGATAATTGTTATTATTCCTCGGACGAGATGGTTAGGTTGAATTCAAAAATTGTCCTTGATTGTTTGTCATATGCCCCGAACGTTTTTGACTAGTTCCAACGGTTACTCGAACTCTAGCCTCTTCCAATTTGATTTGATCTCCAACCTGGGCTATAAGAGCTACAAAGGTTAAATTTCTTCTCTTTGTTATTTCATTAGACAAATCACATGGCAATAAACCTTGTCGAAATGCAGCAATAACCACCCGTTTTTAACAATTATCTAAACCAGCTTTTGTTAACACAAATCACTTAGTATTATACTTCAATTTATCTCCCACATCTTGCCTACATTGTATTATTGTATCTTCATTTACTCGCATCTCCTTACTTCCTACAAATTTTCGTCAGAAGGTTGTATAAAAGTCTCTAAAATTGGAAATAGACTCCCTCAGAAGTGTATTGTACCACTTTAGAGCTGTTCGTTTGAATGTTTGAGAAAAATCTATGCGTACTAATCTATCATCGTCCTTGAATTTCATCATGTAATTTTTAAACTGTTCGATGTGGTCATCACGATCTTGCATCATATCGAATTTTTAGCTGTAGAAATATTAAATCGCTTTGGAAGAGTGATGGACCTTATCTCACTTGTCTAAGGATAATTCCTTCAGTCAAGTCGTTGCACATATTGATTATCATCTCTTATCTTCATCATAGCATACAAGTTTCGATTATTCATCCATGTATACAGATTCAATGTGTTTCTATCACACCATTCTTCTTCTCTCAAACAACGAGGCACATTATCATTTCTTGCTTTGTATTCTTTTCGTGATTTCTGAGGACAGTTCTTTTCCTCTTTTAAAGGTCTTCGGTTTCTTCTAAACTAAAAAACTATTTAATACATCGTCACTAGATGTAACATATATTTGCTTATCATTTTTCTCTTTTCGTAAAGTATAACGCTCTTTGTTAGATTCAAAGTGTGTCTTCTTTTGTTCCCTTCGATCCTAATAGGTTGTACAAGATCGACCAGATTGACTATCAACATCATTTGCATCATCCAACCGCCTTACCTTTGATTTCAATCTTGTCGATCGAATATCTTGCTCCCTTCGATCCTACTTCTCATTTAAATCTGTAATTTTATCTAGTAACTGGTTCATTCGCGCTTCGATATCCGATTGAGTCTGTTTACCTGTAACTGACTCATTTTTTTTCCCTTATCTTCCTTGCAAGTCCAATTTCAGCATTTTTACCGCTTTTCGAACCAGATTGTTATTTTTAATTTGTTCTAATATCGATTGAATTAGCTCCGAATAATTGAATAAGATTAAACAAAATGAAAAATAAAAAGAAATCGTTTATGGTTTTTTATTAAGAAAATCAAGGTTCCAATTAAACTCTCATTGTGGTCAGAATAAGATTATGACTTGGAAAGATAAAATAAAACTAATCTTTTAGAGAGAAAACAAAAATTCAAGAAAAGTATTTGTCTATTGAAATTGTCATTCGCGTAAATATTTGCATTAGCCTTTATTTATAGGCGCTCAGGACTTTAATATAATTAGTTACGGGTTTGGGGTAATTACACATTAGGTCCTTATTTTCATATAGATCTTAAATTTGTCCCTGAATTTATATAAAACATTATACAAACCCAATTATTACATATAAGTCCTTCTATTTCCTATATCCCTACTAGGCCCAACTCATCTCACATCCATTTAACAACTTCTGGCATGACATGGCGTGACAGATTATCATGCATGACAGATTTCCTACGTGACAGACTGATATACATGACAATCTAAACGTGATAAATAGGATAGTCGTGCACCGCATGACATGACATGACAGATTATCGTGCATGACAGATTTCCCACGTGACAGACTATTATACATGATAGTCTAAACGTGATAAATAGGATAGTTGTGCAACACATGACATTACGTGACAGATTATCGTACATGACAGATTTCCTACGTGACAGACTAATATACATGACAGTCTAAACGTGATAAATATGATAGTTGTGCACCACATGACATGACAGATGCATGATAGTTGTGATATCTCCTGCATGATAGGTGGGATGTGTTACACATTTAGGTTATTATTTACATATTATTTATCCATTTATTTAAAATTAATTTGTATGCGTTAATTTATTCTAATTTCAATAATTAAGATATTATAAATAATTTACATGACGTCTGATTTGGAAAAAAAAAATTCATTTTTTTTATAAAATCCTCTTTCTATTTATGATATTACATTAGTTTTAATTTTCCTTTCCGCGTGTTTAGTATTAGTTTTTATTGCTATTAGTTCTGATTAGTTGTTTTTCATATTTTTATAAATCAAAATTGTAAATTATTTATAATCACTTGTAACATCTGTAATCAAATCATAATAATAATCAATGTCTAATAATAAAATTATAATCACCTTAAAATTATAATATATAATTTATATAAAAAACGATTAATTATTATTTGTTAAAAGAAATGGAGTAAATTATAAATAATTAATTAATCTATAGGATATTGAAGGGTTAAAACGGTAAATTACAAAATTTAAATTTGTTAGTTTCTTTTTTATCTTAAATGTTAATGAATTTATTTTCATTATTAGCAATTCAATTCATATAAGAATGAATCAAGGAAAAACTTATTTATATACCTTTCAATACATGGTGTTTTTTTTGTCAATTTGGGACCTCACCACCCATCAATACATGATATTTTTTGTCTAATCATTACTCTTAAACGGTGAAGATATTATTGATTGTGAACCAATATTGGGTTATTTGCACACAGGAATGGAAAATATTTCAGAAAACCGAACAATTATACAATATCTGCCTTATCTAACACGGTGGGACTATTTAGCTACTATGTTCACAAAAGCAATAACTGTAAATGGACCAGAACAATTGAGAAATATTCAAGTCCCTAAAAGAGCCAGTTATATTAAAACAATTATGTTGGAATTGAGTCGAGCCAGTTATATCAAAACAATTAAGTTGGAATTGAGTCATATAGCTTCTCATCTGTTATAATTTGGCCCGCCTATGGCAGATACTAGTGCGTAAACTCTTTTTTTCTATATTTTCAGAGAACAAGAATTAGTATATGATCTACTTGAAGCTGGCACTGGTATGAGAATGATGCATAATTATTTTTGTATTAGAGGAATAACGGTTGATCTACCTCATGGTTGGATAGATAAATGCTTGGATATTGTGATTTTTTTAACAGGGTTGATGAATATGAAAAAAGTATTACACGAAATCCTATTTTCTAGAACGAGTTGAAGACGTAGGTATTATTAGTGCAGATGAAACAATCACCAATGCTATGTGCATCTAAAATAAAATAGGATATGCATAAAGTTGATCGTTATGAGTGTTATGACAAATTTGATTGGGAAGTTCAGTGGAAAACAGAGGGAGACTCATTAGCTCGTTATTTCCTATAAATTAGTAAAATGACAGAATCTATAAAAAAAACTATTTAGCATGTTGTGCAATGAATTCTTGGGGGTCCCTATGAAAAAATAGAAATACGGTATTTGGATAGAAAAAAGGAATCGATAATGGAATGGTTTTGCATATTGATTTATTAGTAAAAAACCTTATCCTGCTTTTGAATTGCCCAAAAATGAACTTTACGTGAGAGTTGAAGCCCCAAAAGGGGAATTGGTAATTTTCTGATAAGAGATCAAAATGGATTTCCTTGGAGATGTAAAATTAACCCGTCGGGTTTTATTAATTTGTAAATTCTTCATGTGCTGGTTAAAATAATGAAATTGGCTGATATTATGACGATACTCAGTAGCATAGATATCGTTATGGGAGAAGTTGATCGTTTAAAATGCTAATATATACAACAGAAGTAAAGCTATCAATTATTTTTCTAAACTGGAATTTTTAAGGGAATATAAACTCATATAACCAGACCACTTCTCCTAAAGAAGGTCAGAAGAGAGAACTCCTCTTAGCTCTGAACCTCTTCGAGAAGTACACTAAGAGACTCCTCCTGTAGTACAATCCACAAATTTCCTCCCCACAATAAGAACATTTCTAGCCATGGGAGACGACGTTGAAAACACTTCATCTTCTACCACAAATAATCCTTCAACCAATCCAATACCATATCCTCCTCCCCTGAGGGAAGTGGTTGAGACAACGAATGTGGTGGCTCAATAAAATCCCTTACAAAGGAAACCTCCCTCAACATCAAACCAACCCCAAATGCGAGATGAAGTTTCCGATGATGAAGCTGATTCAGAAGCCAGTCAATTTAATGCCGAGGCTGAGAGTGAAGGTGAGGCCACTGAAGCTGATGCTAAGGATGAAGACTTGAAAATCAACGAAACTGAAAAAGATAAAGGTGTTCCAACAACAAAAACAAAAATAGAAAAATAGAGAAAAAAAATCTACTATGAAACTTCCCGAAGAGTTTGTCGCCTCAGTCAACGAAAACTTAAAGCCTCTTGATACACAATATATCATGGCTCTAAAAAAGTTTCTTACACATACTATCCAGAGAGCCAAGCAGATGAGCTCAAAAAAGCAATGGGGAATGGGGGACAATATTACACTGCATCTTCCTAGAGAAGGAGAAACCATCTGGACTATAAAAAATGTGAACTTGTGGTCTACCCAGAGATCATCAGTTAGGGTCTTCGATTCCCTCTGGACCCCATGATTGTGGAATACTTTGATATTTTAGATTTGTGCCCCACACAAGTGACACACAATCAGTATTTCACCTTGCTATATCTAATTATGGGTTCTTGATTGGCCCAAATTCCCCTATGTGTCGAAGACTTCATCTCCCTGAAAATATTGTCGAATGGACCAATATTCCCATTTTATTATCTGACATTGGATGATGACCTGAAGATCATCGATGACATGTTGGAGGCAGATAAATTTTGGAAACAAAAATTTGTCTTCTTCGCAAGAGCTTGGTAAAATGGCAAAGAGATTTTATGAAGTCAACCCATTAAAGTTGAACCTCGTCTGGAGGAATAACAGTAAGTCTATTATCTTATTATTTGAATTGTATATCTAATTAATTTTGTACTTATTTTTCATGAAGTTTTGTGTTGGGTCCAAAACTTTCGAGGCGATACAAGATACGTTGAAAAGACGCCAAAGATATTTTTATCAAACTTGTTGCATGAGACTGAAAAGGGTGGGGTAATAGATTTTACTAAGCCTTCCAACCCATCAAATTTCTCAACAGCCATTTGTGGAGAATTAATATGGGAGATTACCGCCCCAAGAATCTGATGGAGCCACCCAATCCTCTACTAGTTGTCAAAAGGATGGTTGCCCTGACTATAAAGTGTTTCTACCTGTTCGAAATAGATCAGATAGCCACCTTCCCCAGAAGAAAAAGAGGAAAAAGAATAAAAAGGAAGCTAGCCCCTCAAGCAATCTGGTGCCAGAGTCAAAGGCGAAGAGGAAGACATAAAAAAAAACATTCCCACTATTAAAGAGGGAGAAGAAGTTGAGCCTTCACCGAAGAGAAATAAATAGCTGCCTCGAAAAGGAAAAAGAACGCATCCTAAATGCCTCCACCAAGAAAGAAAAGAAAAGAAAAGTGTTGAAGTCATGCAAGAAGTGTTGTCATCCGATGCGGATGAAGTTGTTATGTTGGAGAATCAACAAGGTGAAATGGCAGCAGATGCTGATCAAGGGGGCCATCAGCAAGAAGATACTATAGCAGATAATGACTGAAGTGACGATCACTTCGATCTTGATAGCTTTATCAACCTCGATCAATATCAAGAGCTTGACAGAGATGCAGATCCATATATCCAAGGGATTCAAGACTAACTTCAACATTATGGTGAAAGATCTTCCCTACACTACCCGAAGTAGTTGAGGCAAAAATTCCGCTACCATGGTCTTCCTCCGCTCTGATTCCCTACACATATCCTGTATTCATACCTCCTGAAGAGCCATACAAAGAAGTATAACTGGCTCTCCAACCATTTTCCAATCTAAGCACTGCAGCCCAAAAACTGTACCAAGAAGTATCATCTTCCTGAATCCATTTAGAGGTTATGGTGAAGGAGATGGTTCGTCAAAGGAAAATTCCTGCAGTTGAGAAGAAAATGAGAGACATCTTTGGTGCCTTGTTGAGGATAAATTTTACGAATTTCAAGTTTATAGAGAAGAATTCCTCAGGGGGATTATTCACATAAAAAGCATCTTACATTTATGCATACAAAAGAAATCGAAGAACTGAACACATCCCAAAAAAATAGAATATATTAGCTCAAATTGAAACATGCTTAGGAGCTGGCTGATGAGAAACAAAGATATTCAACACTTCAACTCTCTTTAAATAAAAGTGAGGATGAAAAGAAAAGGTTGTCAGAAGACATGGATGCTCTCAAGATTCAGTTCGAGGAAGAGATAAAACTTGTTGTGAAGGCTGCTGAAAATGACTGTGGAAAGGACATGTTAGCAGCTATAAAGAATGCCGAGGAATTAAAGACTCTGAACCTTCTTCGAGAAATTCATGCCTCATTTCCAAAAGCTAACCTTTCAAAATTCTGGAGCAGATTCCCATTAAAATCGCCCTAGCGAAGCTTTTGATCCTGTACCTAGCTCATCAGCCGAGGAAGAAAAAGAAATAGAATAAACTGCTTCAGAACAAGAGGAATCCTCTGAGTAGTATTCCAAGGATAAATAACTTCACCCTTTTTTGTCTGATTTTTGGGTATTTTTCATCCGATTGTTATAGGATGAATTGAGTATGATGAATGATATTTTACTTAACATGTTACAAACTTATTTTTTGAGTCATCGGTTTATTATGAATGAAACGGTATATTGTGTATTTGTATTTAAAATTCATAAAACAAGGAAAATTTACTTCGAAATAATACATCCTTAAAATAAATAAGTCACGTAAAAAACGTATCACTTCGAATATTATAGTGCATTTAAAGAACGTAGCATTTCGAATATCATAGTGCGTTTAAAGAAAGTAGCACTTCGAATGTCATATTGCGTTTAAAAAACGTAGAATTTAGAATATCATAGTGCATTTAAAGAACGTATCACTTCGAATATCATAGGGCATTTAAAGAACGCAACACTTCGAATATGGTTGTTTCTTTGAAAAGTGTAAAAATAAACAACACTTCATAAATTACTCTTAGTCAATTTCAAAGATGACCATTTCTTTGACTAATTACCAAAATAATTTAAGTAGTTATAGCTAAACAACCATTGGCCAAAAAGGAATTTTACTCATAACATCGAATACTTACATAACACCTCATTAAAACCTCAATTGGCCAACAGGGTAGGAAAGAGTGTGCCAAATATTTAAGAAGTTCTGAAAACAAAAGATTACTCCAAATATAATTGGGATCTTGTATATTCCAAGGGTGCTGAAGCATTCTCCCCTACAAATCACAAAGGCGATAAGAACCTGGTTTTATTCTTTTCACAACCATATATTGACCCTCCCAATTTGGGGGCATCTTTTCGAGGCGTGTTCCCTTAGTATGTAGGAATAATTTCCTTAACACTTTATCAACAACTTTGAAATCCCTCCTTTTTACCTTCGAATTATATCTACTCCTCATTTGAGTTTGATAATGAACCATATTCAAATGGGCCCTAGTTTGTTTTTCTTCGACCAGGTCCAACTCTGTTCTTTTTGCTTTGTCATTCAAGTCCTCAGAATATTGAAGTACTCTATAAGAGGTTAATGTAGACTCTGCAGGAGTAATAGCATCCATTCCATACACAAAAGTAAAATGAGTCTCTTTAGTGGTCTCTAGGAGTTGTCCGAGAAGCCCATAATACCTCTTGCTCATAGTTAGGCCATTTCCTACAACGCCTGTCAAATTATTTTTTAAGCCTTCTAAAATAGACCTATTTGTCACTTTACTTGACCATTCGCTTGAGGATGAAAAGCTGTAGAAAAACATTGTATAATTCCCCGAAGTAAAAAAATAAGTCATTTCCCTGTTATTAAATTGTGGACCGTTGTCTGTAGTAATCTTCCGAGGTACTACAAAATGACAAAAAATATTGTTTATAATAAATTTAATAACATCTTTGGCCTTTGTTCCAGACAATGATTCAGCCTCTGCCCACTTCGAAAAATAGTATACCCCGACGATAATCATTTGGCGTCCTCGTGGAGCCATAAGCAACAGTCCTCCTAAATCTATTCCCCATCTGCAAAAATGATAGCTTCGGTAATAGACATGAGTGGAAATGTGGGCTTGTGAATGGAACTAGAAAATTGTTGACAAATATCACAATCTCGTACTAAACTTTGGGCATCGTTTATAATCGAATGCCAATAATATATTGTCAACAAAATATGACGTCTTAATGACTTGAACCCAAAATGTGTCGATCCTTCACCATCATATAATTTTGATAGAATTTCATGAGACTCTTGTTTGTTTAGACAATGTAATAACAACATAATATAACCATGAGCTTTATACTTTAATTTTTTAGCTGATTTTATATCTTGAGACAGTGTTCCTCACAACAAGAAGTTCAAAGTTTCACTTCTCCAATCATTTCGAACTACGTGTGGCGTAAAAAACAATTATTTTTAATATTTACATTGCTCTGACCTAGCTAAAATAGAAGGAGACTCTTCCAATAAAATCTATGAGGAATTATTCAGTGTAAGTAATAGTTGCCAAAAGATCATCAATTTTATTGTCTCCTCGACTAATGTGTTCTACTGTAATGGCTCAAAAGGAAGAATCAAATTTCAAAGTTATTGAAGATACAAAATCAAGTGATCCTTTTTAGTTTCAGATATACCGGCCACCTGATTTGCTATTAATTGGAAATCTGTTTCCAGACGAGTTGATGTTGCCCCACAAATGCGTGCAAGCCTTAAACCAGCCAATACATCTTCATATTCAGCTTTATGATTCGATGCTTGAAAACCAAACTTAATAGCTTGAAACATTTCCTCCCCAAAAGGAGAAATCAACTTGACTCATGCACTGCACCCTTGAATACTCGATCCTCTATCAGTTCGAACTATCCATATCAAACTCATTAGGTAGTTTTCCTTTTCTATCTCTTCATTTGATCTTCTTGAATGAAACTCAACAAGAAAATCAGCCAAAGCTTGGGCCTTGATAGCACTTTGATGAGAAAATATGATATCAAAATCTCCCAGCTCTACTGACCATTTGGTCATCCTTCCTGAAATGTCAGGGTATTGTAAAACATTTTCAATGGAAACAAAGTTCGTACCACAATAGTGTGTGCTTGAAAATAGGGACGCATCTTCCTTGCAACCACCACTGGAGCTAGAGCCAATTTTAAGAGGTTCAAATATCCTTTTCTACAGCTACCAAACTCTTACTAACACTTGAAGTTCCCAAATTTTCACTTATTAACACGACACTTACGGCGAAATCAGACAGCACAATGTTAAAAAAAGAGTTTCTCTCCAATCCAAAGCTTGGACAATATCTTTGGGGATGATAATAATTCCTTAATGCTTAGAAATGCTGCTTCACATTCCAAAGTCCAGTAAAAGTGCTTTGGTCTTCGTAATACTTTGAAAAAAAGGAAACATTTATCAGAAAACCTAGAAATAAATTTGTTAAGAGCAGCTAACCTTCTTGTTAAAATCTGCACTTCTTTGACAATTATAGGTGATGTCATTGATACCAAAGCCTTTAATTGTTCTGGATCACTTTCTATCCCTTTTTCACTGATCACATACCCCAAAACATTTCTTGATTGGGGTCCAAACGTGCACTTCTCAAAATTTAACTTCGATATGATAGTTATTAAATTAAAAAAAGGTCTCTTCTAAATTCTCCACATGCGCCTCATCTGCTAGACTTTTAATCAACATGTCATCAATATATACCTCATGTTTCTTCTGATCTAAGAAGCGAAGGCTTTATTCATTATAATCTAGTATGTTGCTCCGACGTTCTTTAACCCAAAATGCATAACTTTGTAACAATGCAAGCCTTGGTCTGTAATAAAGGTAATACTCTCTTGATCCTTTGGATCCATTTGAAGTTGAGTATACCCTCCGAATGCATCCATGAAAGTAAAATTTTATTTCCTGAAGTAGAATCAACCAGCTGATCTATTTGAGGAACATGAAATGGATATTTAGAAAAATCTCGATTCAGATCTGTGAAGTCAACACACAACCTTCACTTCTCAACTTTCTTCTTAACCACCACTGGTTTTGCTGTCCATAAAAGATATTGTGCTTCCCTTATGTGTCCGGCCTTAGACAATCGATCTACCTCAGCTACGATGGCTTCTGATTTTCAACAAAAAAAGAACATTCTTTTTTGAATAACAAGTTTAATATTTTGATCAATTGCTAAGCTATGACATATTATCTCGATTGGAACTCCCACCACCTCTTTTGTATTCCAAGCAAAAATATCTAAATTTTGGAAAAAATTGTAACAATTGATGACGTAAAACTGCAGTCAGTAACATTCCTATTTGAATTACCTTGCCCTCTGGAAAAATATACTCTTATATGTTTCACTTACTGTCAGAGAACCCAGGGTTTTGCTCAGATCATCAACTCTTTCTTCTACTTCCGAGGTCAACCCCTTGATTGATATTTGGTCCTTTTGTCACCACTACTTGATCCTCGGATTCGAAGAGCTGTGGCATAACATTCCATAGCTACTTTTTGATCACTTTGAACGATTCCAACTGGATCACAAATGACATACTTCAAACACTGATGGATTGTGGATACAAATGCATACATCCTCGAAAGCCATGATCTCCCAAAAATGACATTATAGCTCGTCGGAAAATCCACCACTATGAATTAACCTTTTTTCTAAAATATCCATTTACCAAACACACTTCCCCCTCAAATTTTTCAATCACAGGTGCCATCACACTTGCCAATCCGATAATAGTTTGATCTGATTGGGAAATTCAAGGAGGATTGCGCATTATGTCATATATTGTTTTGAAAAGAACATTTGTAGAGCTCCATGTATCTATCATCACATGTGAGATTTCAATTCTAGTTTTATTTGATCCAATCACCACTGCATCCTCATGAGGACCAGCAATGCCTCTCAAATCATCTTTATAAAAAAGAATAAAAGGAACATCTCTCTTACCATACAAATGAGTGGGAATTCCTCATTCTATTTGAGTAGTTAAGCTCACTACATGTCTTTTCCTTGAGCTATCAGTATTACTAGTCATAGTATCTCCTCCAAAGATCGCTAACGACTCAAAATAATCACATAAGCTTCGAACTCGGCCTTGGTTAACTTGTTCATCCACTGCCATCAGAATTAATCGATCCGAATCTGTATCTAAATATTCTGATGCAGGATCAAAATCATCAATCTTAGAATCCAGAATAATTAAATTTTCTGCCTACGAATTTGGATTCACCGTTTGTGAAGTAGAAGCAATAGAAGATTTTGATACATTGTTTTGCCCCTTAACATAAGCTAACAATTTACCATTTTCAATCAATGCTTGCACATCGTTCTTCAAAGCTATACAGTCTATTATATCATGTATGATGTCATTATAATATTTAAAAAATCTGTTATTTTGCTCTTTCATTGGCCTTTTAATCGGAGTGAGATTTTTAACACAAATCGCTTAGTATTATACTTCAATTTATCTCCCACAGCTTGCCTACATTGTATTATTGTATCTTCATTTGCTCGCATCTCTTTACTTCCTACAAATTTTCGTCAGAAGGTTGTATAAAAGTCTCTAAAATTGGAAATAGACTCTCTCAGAAGTCTATTGTACCACTTTAGAGTTGTTCGTTTGAATGTTTGAGAAAAATCTATGCGTACTAATCTATCATCGTCCTTGAATTTCATCATGTAATTTTTAAACTGTTCGATGTGGTCATCACGATCTTGCATCCTATCCAATTTTTAACTGTAGAAATATTAAATAGCTTTGGAAGAGTGATGGACCTTATCTCACTTGTCTAAGGATAATTCATTCAGTCAACTCGTTGCACATATTGATTATCATCTCTTATCTTCATCATAGCATACAAGTTTCGATCATTCATCCATGTATACAGATTCAATGTGTTTCTATCACACCATTCTTCTTCTCTCAAACAACGAGGCACATTATCATTTCTTGCTTTGTATTCTTTTCGTGATTTCTGAGGACAGTTCTTTTCCTCTTTTAAAGGTCTTCGGTTTCTTTTAAACTAAAAAACTATTTAATACATCGTCACTAGATGTAACATATATTTGCTTATCATTTTTCTCTTTTCGTAAAGTATAACGCTCTTTGTTAGATTCAAAGTGTGTCTTCTTTTGCTCCATTCGATCCTAATAGGTTGTACAAGATCGACCAGATTGACTATCAACATCATTTGCATCATCCAACCGCCTTACCTTTGATTTCAATCTTGTCGATCGAATATCTTGCTCCCTTCGATCCTACTTCTCATTTAAATCTGTAATTTTATCTAGTAACTGGTTCATTCGCGCTTCGATATCCGATTGAGTCTGTTTAGCTGTAACTGACTCATTTTTTCCCCTTCTCTTCCTTGCAAGTCCAATTTCAGCATTTTTACCGCTTTTCGAACCAGATTGTTATTTTTAATTTGTTCTATTATCGATTGAATTAGCTCCGAATAATTGAATAAGATTAAACAAAATGAAAAATAAAAAGAAATCGTTTATGGTTTTTTATTAAGAAAATCAAGGTTCCAATTAAACTCTCATTATGGTCAGAATAAGATTATGACTTGGAAAGATAAAATAAAACTAATCTTTTAGAGAGAAAACAAAAATTCAAGAAAAGTATTTGTCTATTGAAATTGTCATTCGCGTAAATATTTGCATTAGCCTTTATTTATAGGCGCTCATGACTTTAATATAATTAGTTACGGGTTTGGGGTAATTACACATTAGGTCCTTATTTTCATATAGATCTTAAATTTGTCCCTGAATTTATATAAAACATTATACAAACCCAATTATTACATATAAGTCCTTCTATTTCCTATATCCCTACTAGGCCCAACTCATCTCACATCCATTTAACAACTTCTGGCATGACATGGCGTGACAGATTATCATGCATGACAGATTTCCTACGTGATAGACTGATATACATGACAATCTAAACGTGATAAATAGGATAGTCGTGCACCGCATGACATGACATGATGTGACAGATTATCGTGCATGACAGATTTCCCACGTGACAGACTATTATACATGATAGTCTAAACGTGATAAATAGGATAGTTGTGCAACACATGACATTACGTGACAGATTATCGTACATGACAGATTTCCTACGTGACAGACTAATATACATGATAGTCTAAACGTGATAAATATGATAGTTGTGCACCACATGACATGACAGATGCATGATAGTTGTGATATCTCCTGCATGATAGGTGGGATGTGTTACACATTTAGGTTATTATTTACATATTATTTATCCATTTATTTAAAATTAATTTGTATGCGTTAATTTATTCTAATTTCAATAATTAAGATATTATAAATAGTTTACATGACGTCCGATTTGGAAAAAAAATAAATTCATTTTTTTTTTATAAAATCCTCTTTCTATTTATGATATTACATTAGTTTTAATTTTCCTTTCGGTAATTTGCGTGTTTAGTATTAGTTTTTATTGCTATTAGTTCTGATTAGTTGTTTTTCATATTTTTAAAAATCAAAATTGTAAATTATTTTTAATCACTTGTAAAATCTGTAATCAAATCATAATAATAATCAATGTCTAATAATAAAATTATAATCACCTTAAAATTATAATATATAATTTATATAAAAAACGATTAATTATTATTTGTTAAAAGAAATGGAGTAAATTATAAAGAATTAATTAATTTGTAGGATATTGAAGGGTTAAAAATGGTAAATTACAAAATTTAAATTTGTTAGTTTCTTTTTTATTTTAAATGTTAATGAATTTATTTTCATTATTAGAAATTCAATTCATATAAGAATGAATCAAGGAAAAACTTATTTATATACCTTTCAATACATGGTGTTTTTTTTTGTCAATTTGAGACCTCACCACCCATCAGTACATGGTATTTTTTGTCTAATCATTACTCTTAAATGGTGAAGATATTATTGATTGTGAACCAATATTGGGTTATTTGCACACAGGAATGGAAAATATTTCAGAAAACCGAACAATTATACAATATCTGCCTTATCTAACACGGTGGGACTATTTTAGCTACTATGTTCACAAAAGCAATAACTGTAAATGGACCAGAACAATTGAGAAATATTAAAGTCCCTAAAAGAGCCAGTTATATTAAAACAATTATGTTGGAATTGAGTCGAGCCAGTTATATCAAAACAATTAAGTTGGAATTGAGTCGTATAGCTTCTCATCTGTTATAATTTGGCCTGCATATGGCAGATACTAGTGCGTAAACTCTTTTTTTCTATATTTTCAGAGAACAAGAATTAGTATATGATCTACTTGAAGCTGGCACTGGTATGAGAATGATGCATAATTATTTTTGTATTAGAGGAATAACGGTTGATCTACCTCATGGTTGGATAGATAAATGCTTGGATATTGTGATTTTTTTAACAGGGTTGATGAATATGAAAAAAGTATTACACGAAATCCTATTTTCTAGAACGAGTTGAAGACGTAGGTATTATTAGTGCAGATGAAGCAATAAGTTAGGGTTTATCTAGACCAATGCTACGTGCATCTAAAATAAAATAGGATATGCATAAAGTTGATCGTTATGAGTGTTATGACAAATTTGATTGGGAAGTTCAGTGGAAACCAGAGGGAGACTCATTAGCTCGTTATTTCATATAAATTAGTAAAATGATAGAATCTATAAAAAAAACTATTTAGCATGTTGTGCAATGAATTCTTGGGGGTCCCTATGAAAAATAGAAATACGGTATTTGGATAGAAAAAAGGAATCGATAATGGAATGGTTTTGTATATTGATTTATTAGTAAAAAACCTTATCCTGCTTTTGAATTGCCCAAAAATGAACTTTACGTGAGAGTTGAAGCCCCAAAAGGGGAATTGGTAATTTTCTGATAAGAGATCAAAATGGATTTCCTTGGAGATGGAAAATTAACCCGTCGGGTTTTATTAATTTGTAAATTCTTCATGTGCTGGTTAAAATAATGAAATTGGCTGATATTATGACGATACTCAGTAGCATAGATATCGTTATGGGAGAAGTTGATCGTTTAAAATGCTAATATATACAACAGAAGTAAAGTTATCAATTATTTTTCTAAACTGGAATTTTTAAGGGAATATAAACTCATATAAATGTTTGTCCCTATTTTAACTCTTGTATTAGGGATCAAAACAGGTGTACTAGTAATTGTATGGTTATAAAGCAAAATATCTACAATGATACAACAACGTATTGGGCCTGAATACACTGGTCCTTTAGGGATTTTGTAAGCTTTTACAGATAGGACTAAATTACTTTTTAAAGATAATCTTCTACCATCTAGAGGAAATACTAGTTTATTCAGTATTGGACTGTCGATCGCAAATATATCAATTTTGCTAAGTTAATCAGTAATTTCTTTGATCAATTGCCTAGTTTTAGGTGATCTCAATATTGGTATTTTTATATAGATTGCTATTTCAAGTATTTTATTAGTCATCCTGGCTTGAAACGGGTTCAAAAGATCGACTGTATGGAATCATTTGTATGGTTTACCATACATATGTTACCAAGCGTGGGATTCAACAAAAAAGAGTGGATGATTAGGAACACAAAAAATACAAAAAATATTTGTAATATAGATTCACAAATATTTAAATTGAAAGGAGTATTTCTACATATAAAAGGAATACTGATTAGGGCTTTAAATTGGTACAAATGATCAGACAGTATTCCCCACGATTCTGATCCAGAGTATGCCTCTATCCAACGATTCAAGCAATGGCTATCATGAAAGACAAAAATCCTTTATTATTTTTTAAGCCCATTAGAATAGGGACAATATATCTAGTTTGTCTTTCATATATTTTCCGAAAAAAAAAATTGTGTCTGAACGAATGGAATAATGGACTATATAATTCTTTGTCGTAATTAAAAATGATGGACTGAAATCTCTATTTCATATTTTCATATTTATACAAAGAGTATTTGATTGAAGGATTAATTTATTACTCCCATCTTAATTATTAATGGATGAGATGACTTCTGAAACACTTTTTTATTATATTTGTTTTAAAGTTGTAGCATACATAATTCATTTGGTATCATTTTGGACCTTCTGAAAAAAAAATAGATATCATTTATTCTACAATATAAGCATATCAAGATATTTTATTCTTTTAAAAATAACTATATCAAGATAATATGTATGCTACTAATCTAGTCCTTAGATTTTTTCGTGACCCTTGAGGAGCTGTATGAAGAAACAATTCATGTACGGTTTTGTAATAGCGGTGGGAATAGTGATATTATCGCCGACTCTAATTATCTAATAGTTCAAGTATAGCTGATATAATTGAGGCACAATCAAAATATGGTTTTGAGGTTGGAATTTGTGGCGTCAAACTATAATATTTATCAATTTTTTAATTTCTTTTCTCGCATATTGTGAAATATTACGTTTGATTTACCAAATGCGGAAGAATAATTAGTTGCGGGTTATCAAAATGTATATTGAGGTATTAAATTTGGTTTTTTTTATCTTCCTTCATATTTAAATTTATCAGTTTCTTTGTTATTTGTGACAATTCTATAGTTAGGCGGTTGTAATTTTTCTATTCCATAAATATGCGTTCCCGGGATATTTAAAATAAATAAAGGGGATGAAATCTTAGGAACAACAAATATGATCTTTATTACATTAGCTGAAAATTATTTGTTCTTGTTCATTTTTATCACAACAAGATGGATTTTACCTGGCTACGAATGGACCAACTATTAAACCTTGGTTGTAAATTTCTTTTACCAATTTCTCTAGGAAATCTATTATTAAAAATTAATTCTTAACTCCTTTCACTATAAGGAATACATAATCTTTTAAACAAGAGAAAAAAGTATTCATAGCTATTTATGATATATATGTTCCATATTGTAACTAGGTTCATTAATTATAGTGAACAAACAGTACGAGCAACAAGGTACGTTGGTCAAAGTTTCATGATTATTTTATCCCACGTAAATCGTTTACCTATAACTATTCAATATCCTTATGAAAAAATAATAACATCAGAGCGTTTAGCCCCAAGGGGGTAGCCGAGTTGGCTGAGTATGGCATTCTTATGACCAAAAGGTCATGAGTTCGAGTCCCTCTACATACGCTTTCTCGGCTGAGCCTGTCACTTTGTGTGGTTTACCTTCTGGCGTTGGTTTGCAGGCTATCGCGTCAGACTGAGGGTTTACCCTGTGCGCACTCATTGCACTCTGAGTAGCGGCTGCGGGTTCCCTCCGAAAAAAGAAAAAAAAACATCAGAGCGTTTCCGCGGTTGAATTCCTTTCACATTTGATAAATGCATTGCTTGTGAAGTATGTGTTCGGGTATGCCCTATAGACCTACCTATTGTTGATTAGAAATTTGAAACTGATATTGGAAATAAACAATTGCTTGATTACAATATTGATTTTGGAATTTGTATATTTTGGGGTAACTGCGTTGAGTATTGTCCAACAAATTGTTTATAATCAAATTACTTTAAGTAGTTTACCAATATCGATTATACAATTCCAACTATTTTTAATGCATCTCAAACAAAAAGGGGTAAAATTAGTAAGGTTTCTTTTCTATTTAAAGAAAAAATATTTTTCTTTTTGTTAGTTCAATAATTCCAAATGGTTACTCTAAATTTCAACATTGGTCAATGAAACTTAAAAACTTTATTTGTATTATAAATATATTTTATTCATTTAAGTATTAATCTAATATAGCCATAAGATTAATGTAATCTATCCATAATAAGAACAAAATTGTTCAATAACTCTAATAAATTTACCTATACATACATCAATTTATAACCATTCAGATTCAAATTTAGTTCAATTAATAATATATCATAAAACATTTCATGGTCCCATAAATAACGTCATGGAAAACAGTTCTTTTTTTAAATATAGTGGATTTTCCTGGAGCAATACATGATTTTATTTTAGTTTTTATATGGTGAGGTCTTATATTAAGAGGGTTGAGTGGTATTATTTATCAACACAATCTATTGTGTTTTTCTTTGGGATTTTATAGCTAATGCACAACCCTTTATTTACTTCAATAATTGCTCTGATGTTCATAAATGGATCAGAATATTACAAAGATTTCAATTTATCGACTGGGGATTCGATTACTTCGTTGGTTTGCAAAAGTTTTTTTTTTCCTTTTTTACTATTATTTCGGATACATCGTGGTATGGGCTGAATTGTGATAAGGAAATAATATTCGGGATCAATTATAATAAATATGAAATGAGAACGACAACATCAAAACGTCTTGTACACCTCTTATAAATAGGATCTCAGTTCGACGTAAAACATCTCAAATTCTATAGAGTAATACAATTACATATCCTTCTTATTTTTTCTATATATTTCTTTCTCTCTTTTTATATAGAATGATTAGGTAATTTGTTAAGGAATGTATCCTTATCAAATTTGGCGCCTTCGGTGGGAAATAAAAATTTTCAGTTAAAAAAAAAACCTAAATCATTCCATTTTTTCCAAATAGTACGTTGGTGTTTTCCTTAAACTATATGTTTATTTGCAGTTCCTCCACTAAGTCCACTGCGTCTGAAAAAATCTTTACAATTTTTCTTAAAATAAATGTTATTATTTCACTCTTTTATTAATATTATTTTTTCAATTGATATATTTAGTAACTCAAATACAAAAAATTAAATAAATATTGTAATTTGTAAATTAATTTTAAAATATAAACCGAATATAAATACATCTATTAGTGAATAAATGTTTATCTCTGAACAAATCAATCTAATATTTAGACGCTTTTAATATATATATATATATATATATATATATATATATATATATATATATATATATATATATATAGCAAAAAGAATACGTTTTTAAAGAAAAATTATATATGAATATTTTCGAGTTTGACTGCATCAAATTATTCTTTTATTATAGCACAAATATTAGTGAAAAAAAAATTACTTTTAAAAACAAGATTCATTAATTATAATGCACTACATATTATAGTGATATTATTAATAAATGTTATTAATAGATATACACTACATATTATAGTGATATTATTAACAAATGTTATTAATAAATATACGCATATTATATTATTTGTTGGTCAATATATACGGATCAAATATCATCACTAATCATTCAACCTCCCGTTGAATCAGAGCACCTGAGGTATCATCTCCCGCACCTAGAGCCGCTGCTTTTATAAACTGCACATAATAACCGAGGAGTTGTCCACATCCTAGCCGAGGTATCATCTATTTCCTAGCCGTCTGCTACCTACCACCTGCCTCCTATCCGAGGGCCGTGAACACCTCCTTGATGCGAAATGTCCTAAGCGGAGCAGTACTACTAGAATCGTCCAATGGTTTAGCCCACAGGTCGGCATCGTCCAACTAAATCAGCACTACCTTTCCACTGCCTCAACTAGGGTCCACCTCCTCCTGGTTTACTCCTAAGCTGGCTCCAATACCAGTACGGACGACACCTAATGACACAAACCCAACAGTCCCCTCAACTTGACAAGCACGGACAAGCACTTACGTCGCAGCAGTCTCCTATGATGTCGCATGGTACAGATAAAGGCCACAAATGATGCATCATGCAAGGCATCAGATGCTACAACAACCTGTGACAGAAATCGGCAACACAGTCATGACAATTAGAAGATGCAAGCAATATGCAATAAGTACATGTACATGGCACCCTCAGTCAACAACATATATAAGAGAACTTCAACAGATCAGCCACCGCTGCCGCCACCACCACCTGCTCCTCCTCTAGCTTGAGTGGCCAACAAACACGTCAACAAAGATGAACAAGTTAGCAAAAGACTAAGTCAGAGCTGGAAAAATGTCAGCGTTATTCTACCGCCTATTCGAAATCCATTTTCCTTCGTCCGAAAAATATTATCCAGATATCCAACTGATAGGAAGCAGAACTATAGTCCGCGGCACCCTCGCCATCATCACAGCCACCGGAGAATCACCACCACTCAATCATTAAATTCGACACCACTACTATAATCAATTCACAATTTTTGTGTCAAACGGCTTCTTAATCATTAAATTCGACACCACTACTATAATCAATCCACAATTTTTGTGTCAAACGGCTTGGACAAAGAAACAAACGGGAACCGTGTGGAGCTTCTGTAAGAAGGTATATTCTTATCTTTTTTGATGTATAAATTATACTTTTATTCACAGGCAGAGGATGCAAAATACTACCCACACCAAGAGACAATGCTAAAAAATCAGTACCTCAGAGCAGCCTCAATCCATCGATTTGTTCCTTTCCAAGCCAAAGCTGGAAACTAGTTACAGCCGAAGTTCACATCTAAAGACGTTGCCAAAACCAAATTTGATTGCGTAATCACAACAGAAACAAGATGAAATCTCGAGCAACGGAGCTTCTAGATTTTGGATGCTCTACACAATCAATTCACTAGATGAATCCATACTCTCTACAACATTCAATGGATCCACAACAATTGATCATCGTGAAGGAACCCACAATGAATTTACTTTGGCAGTGGTTGTACTACGTTTATTCCTTATATGCCTATTACTAATGCAAACTTGTACTACGTTCATTCTCCCTTTCTGACTTCCCTTGAGCTTCAATATAGGATGGAGGCTCATTTTCCAGCATGTCTTCTAATATAGGATGGAGACTCATTTTCCTTCTTATGTCATATTAATTTCATCAGATCAATGCCACTGGCATTGCAACCATCCTTGGGTTACTATTATGAAAACCAAGGCAGGATATTACGTGTCTGATCCATTACTCTCCCGGTTCGAGTGATTATCAGGTATATAAGTTGGTTCAATTAAAGATTTCTTGTACATAATTGAGGCTTTATAATTACTCAACCGAATCCGGTTATTCCATACCAATATTTTACTTCTGTATAGTCATTAGTCTTGCTTTTAAGAGGATAATATTTTGAAGGACTGTGTTCATTCCGATTAGCCTGAAATGTGAGATAAGTCTTTTGCTTGTAGTGTTTTAATACTTTGCAGATTGATCCATATTGTTTATATATAAAACCTGCATAAAAGTTTTTGTCACTCCAACCATAACAAAATTTATGTTTTTTTTTTATGTTTATCGAGCGAAGATTTTGACTTCTTAAATATGGTGGAATCGGTAGTGATTTGAAAGAAATTAAATTACCGATTCCACCTTATTTAAAAGACAAAACTTATCACTTGAGTAACATATAAAAACATAAATGTGATGGTTGTTACAGTAACATAAACTACTATGTTGGTCATATATGAATAACGTGGGTCGACCTGCAAAAGGAAAACTGCTAGTTTTTATCCGATAATACTATCATATATGAGAAACTATTTATATAAACAAAAAAATTCCAAATAGCATCACACTCGTTTTCTTCAAATCATGAAATGTGATTCCAAATAGCATCACACTGGTTATCTTGGTAGTTGGCTTGTTTCTTTCTGGATCGACCAAACTAAGTATGGTATGTGACATTTGCACCAGATAAATAAATTATGTACCATCTACCACTAGGGATGGCAATGGGCCGTCCGCGGGCCGGGTTCGGGTCGGCCCGCTTGAACCTGTTTTTTTTACACTTGAGCCCGAACCCGGTCCGATCCGCTCACAGGTTCATATTTTCAAACCCGAGTCCGCCCGCTAATGTCCGCCGGTCAACCCGGCCCGACCCGCGGACATTAATTTTAATATTTTTTAAATACTTTTAAATTTATTTTTTAAATACTTTTAAATTTATTTTTTAAATTTATTATTTTTATTATATATAGAAATATTATTTTTATATATATTTTATGATTTTCGGACCGGAACAGGCCGGACAAATTTGAAACCCGAACCCGCCCCGACCCGGTTGTTGGTTACAATTTCTGAACCCGAACCCGACCCGTTCTAAGTTCGGGCCGGACAAAACCCGACCGGGCCGGGCCGGGTCGGGCCGGACAACACCCGAATTGCCACCCCTATCTACCACAATTTGGTAGGGCTTAATAAGAGATTCTACTTACTTGTTTAACTAGTTGATTACACCACACCATAGTGTTATGTTCGATCGACAAACTCAAGTTTTTCATGTCTGTACTACACTTATCATGAAACCATGCGTTGAAGGAACACTACCATCGAGTGATTGTAACTTCGATCGTACCTAATGTCATAATGACAAAACTTTAACATGTAACAAGTTCAAGCCGACAATGAAGATCTCTATATCAAATTGAGAAGAAAAAGACAAGTAGCATATATCAACTCTCATATTTGCAAAAACTAGTGATAATCAATCTTAAAAATTGCTTACCCATTAGTCAACTAATTGGTAGACACTTTTCAAGCTTGTTGTATTACTAGTTTTTTCAAAGATGTGAGTGCAATATATGCTACTTGCCTTTTTCTTCTTCATCTGATGAGAAAGATCTTCATTGTCGGCATGTTAAAATTTTGTCATTATGACATTAGATACAATCAAAGTTATAGTCACTTGATGGAATTGTTCCTCCAAAGCATGGTTTCAAGATAAATAGTTTCAGACATGAAAAACTGAGCTTGTTGATGGAACATAAAGCTATTGTGTGGTGTAATCAGCTAGTTAAGCAAGTAGAATATCTTTTTGACCTACCAAATTGTGGTAGATGGTGCTGAAGTTATTTATCTGGTGCAGGGTCGAGCATCCTTTATATCAATGGCTTGAAAGTACTAAATACATAAGACTGAAACAATACAAGAAATATATTGATCTCACACTTCAGACTAATCACAATATACACCATCCTTTAGGATATTATTCCTCTTCAAATCAAGACTAATGACTATACCGGAGTAAAATATTAGTATGGAATAACTGGATTTAGTTTAGTAATTATAAAGCCTCACTTATGGTGGCTACAAGAAATCGTTAAATTGAACCAACTTATATACTTGATAATCACTCAAACCACCAGAAATGGAGATCACGACTACATGAATGAGTAATGGATCAGACATGTAATGTTACGTTGTTACAGCCTCATACATTTTTCTACATTCCTCATTTATAATAACATAATAGTAACCCAAAGATGGTTGCAATGGCAGTGGTGGTGACCTAGATGAAATTTATCTGACATAAGAGTATGTCCATTTTTATGAAATTCGAAAGTGGAGATTAGCTAAGGTATAAAACTCATACCACAGATCCAAAATTATTGCATGTTTGTAACTACGGCCACGTCCCCGAATGAAAATAACATGAACTCTTAAGACTCTGGAGGTGTTTTTCTAGTAACAGTTTAGAGTGGTCACTAACCATATCTCGAGATCTGAACGAAAAACAAGAGAAACCAAACTGAGTCAACCACGAATCAGAACGGAACCCCACCGAGTCAAATGTAAATTAGTAAGTTAATGCAAAAAGACAAAAATAAATGGTCCGAATCAATTAATTGAGTTCCTGATCCAAGCCACTTTTCTCTCCAATGGAAGATATTTCTCTTACTTTCTTTCTCAAAATCTCTCGATCTCCCTAGGCGATTTAAATCAATTGAATATAACCGGGGGTTAAAAGATCAACCATGTTAATGATAACCCCAAATATTATATATCTTTTCTTTGGTTAAGAAGTTATTTTATTTGTCTCAAAATCACCGTCTATGGCAGTCAGTGGTCCGGATCTAATATCATTTCTGGTTAAATTTGTCACCAACATATAACCCTTTGTCACATTGACTAAATCGTACGGAGCAGTGTAAAGTTCATGTTAATTAATAGATTTTGGTGAAATTTTATTAAAAATTGGATTCAAAATCTTGATTAAAATACTGTAGTTGATATTTATATTTGGTTTGTTGAAATTGATTTAATTGTTTTAATTATCTTATTTAATAATTAGACGAATTAATATTTTAGACGTTATATCAATTAGTATTTTAGACTTTACTATTTTGGTTAGTAAAATCTATTTGACTGGAATATGTAACGCTTATTGTAGGCTATTTAAAGTTATTTTGTGCAGTATAATAATACATTGAGTCTTATTTTCTCTGCATATTACTCTTTGATATTCTAACATGGTATAGTAAAACAATTTGAGTGAGAGGTATGTATGTTTGAGTAAAATAATTTGAGTGAGAGGTATGTGTGTCTAAGTAAAACAATTTGAGTGATAGGTATGTGTGTTTGAGTAAAACAATTTGAGTGAGAGGTATGTGTGTCTGAGTAAATTAATTTGAGTGAGAATGCCGTATGTGTATCTTAGTGAAACAAAAAAAGAGTGAGCTATGTGTGTCTGAGTGAAACACAAAAAGAGTGAGGTATGTGTGTCTGAGTGAAACACAAAAAGAGTGAAGTATGTGTGTCCGAGTGAAACACAAAAATAGTGAAGTATATGTGTTTGAGTAAAATAAAAAATGTGAGTGAGTAAAACACAAAATGTGAGTGAGGTATGTGTTTCTGAGTAAAACAAAGAGTGTTGAGTAAAAATAATGAAGAAAGTGTGAAACAAGAGTGAAGAAAGTGTGGAAACAAAATGGCATTTGACTCGAACAATTTCAGTGCCCCATGTGTGCCCAAATTTGATGGAGATTACGGTCATTGGAGTTTACTCATGGAGAATCTCTGACGTTCAAAATAGTACTGGTGTATGATTCAAACAGGTCAACGGGAACCTAGAGAAGGTGAAGTGTTGACAGCAGTGCAGCAAAAGATGTTGGATTAATCAAAGGTTAAAGATTTGAAGGCAAATAATTATTTGTTTCGGTCCATCGACAAGACTATTTTGACTATTTTGAAGACCATTACACAAAAGCAGATATCCAAACAAATTTGGGAAGCAAAGAAGACCAAGTATCATTGCAATGAAAGAGTGAAGCGTGCTCAACTCCAGAGGCTTCGAAGATTGTTTGAAATAGAGGAGATTGGTGAGGTTTATTTTCGTTTGAGGGTAATTTTGTCTAGAGTTTTGTGGTATTTCAAAGGTATTTAATGTTTGGATAGAGTGTAGAGGGAGAATTGAGCTGCCTGGTTCTATTTAATTTTTATTGCCCCCGGTGGTTGGGTATTTATACCCTTATCTTTGGGCCACATGGGCTTTCGGGTTGTGTTAATGGATTCGGGTCGAGTTTAAAGACCCATTAGTTTTAAGTAAGCAAGTAATCAGCTTAGTCATGAAGTGATTAAGTTTTTAATACTTTAGTCCCGTTCGGACAATTCAGTAAGTGGAGGTTGTTCGAACTGCCCCTGTCCGGTTAGGTGAATGTTGTCCGAATTGCCCCTGTCCGGTTCTCATAAAGAGTGGTGACAAGATCCAGACTCATGAGTAGCCCCTTTTTTAGGTTGTGATCAAAGGCCCTTGGCAAGACCTAAAAAATAGCCTGTATCTGGTCATAGCCATGTCCATACAAATTTTCAAACTGTGTAATGGATTTATCCGGACTGAAAACGTTCTTAGAAACTAAACGTTTTTTTGCCAGAGATCGTGGGACACGTGTCTTTCTCTGATTCGCCACATCAGCCGTTTTTACCCTAGAACAGCGCTCCCACTTACTCCAAAAAGAAACCTCTTCATTTAATGTGGGTGACATCAGCGCCGTTTTTAATCATTACAACCCTTTCGAATTCTCCTAGGTATCAAAGCATCTTTTGTACCTTTACTATAAATTTGTACCTTTTCTACTGTTTTACCATCTTCATCATCCTTGATCTGTTTATACTTCAAAGCTTTCATCTCTCAACAACAAAAATTTCTTTTGGTGTGAGTTTATGTTCACAGCAAGAAACGCTTTAATAAAAGGTGGGTGGCTCGATTTGTCAGAGTTGGAAAAAGCTCAAAAGGTCGAACGAGAAAGGCGCATTGTTGCAGGCCTCCCTGTTTCCCCTATTGATAAATCGGAAACACCAAGCTCAGAGCCTGATCGGGGTTCTTCTTCAACTAAGAGTGTTAAACCAAGGAGGTTGTTCCAACCCAACCTTTCACCAATTGTTTCGGGCTCATCGGTTCATGAATCAGAGCCTACTGTTGAACCAGGACGGGCAATCACCAGTTTTAAGAAACCTTCCCCATTCATTACCATGGGATCGGATGCTGACGCATCTCCAGAGAAGTTAGTAGATCGGAGAAGAGGTCGCTTGGTGAAAGGGCAAGCTCCAAAAGCTACACCTTCCAAATCGGGGGCTAAAAATAGCAATACCGGGTCAGAAGCACCCATTAAGACTCCTAAGGACAAGCCGTCCGGCCCGGAGGCATCTAGTTCAAGTGTCCGGAAAGAAACCACTGCATCTGAGCCCCAGCCGGAGTCCAGACTACAAGAAGCCAGTAATGCCCAACCATCCGGAGGGCCTGCTAAGCCAACCACTAGCTCCCCCCACCCAAAAACAACTGATAACCCTTCCATGATAATGGAAGAAGTGTTGGAGGATTCTGTTAAAGAAGCTCCTTTTGAGTCCGAAGTCTCCGGGCAAACAAGTGAGGCTGCTGCTGCCAAGAAGGACAAAGGCAAGGAGAAGCTATGCTTAAAGCATCAGGATTTGCCAGAGAGTCTTGTGGGAAAAGTGGGACCTTGCTTCCACAAGGTAAGTGTCAAATACCTGCTAGCTTTGCAAAAACTTAATTATGCTTTCATCTACACAGATAAACTGGGTCGGATGCGAACAAAATGGGGGATCCCGAAGAATGTCAAGGTAAGGATTCCAGTGGATCCGGAGACACCGATGGACTGCAAGCTCAGTAAAATAGTTTTTTTTCACTGAGCTCTTCAACTGGGGACTAAGGTTTCCCCTAGACCCAGAGATAGTCAAATACTTTCACCTCATCAAACTCTTCCCAAGCCAATTGAGCCCCAATGCATGGTACACTCTCATGGCCTGTATTATGGCCTCTAGGCTCTCCAGAATTCCTCTTCCAATGGAGCAGTTTGCAGCTGTGGCCAACCTCTACAGAAACCACCTTATTCCCTTCTATCACTTCAACATGGATTATAATACAAAGTAGTGGACGACATGCTTGAGTCGGAAAGGAATTGGAAAACTCAATTCTTGTTTGTTAGTGGCGTCTGGGAGAATGAGAGGATGATTAAAACCGATGTCAACCTGAGTCTGCTTACCAGCAGATGGCGAAGCGATGGTAAGAATCTCATCTCACATTTCCATCTTTATTTATCACAAATTTATTTATCTAACTTGTTTTTTTGGTAGTGATGCCTAAGGATTTTAGTAACTACTTGAAGGATGGGCAGACGACTTGCTCCAAGCTAAATGCTTGGGCTACTGAGAAGTGGGGAAATCACTTCCACAATGCTTTTATTGGAGGCAATCTAACAAGGTCCTACCTTTGGAATACAACTGACCAGAGGGACTTATCTTGGGAGGAACTAACCACCCCACCCCCTCCGGAAGTAACCCTCAGGAGAACAGATGCACCGGATGGGTCGTTGTATCTACCTGGTAGAGCTAAAGCCCCAAGCAAGATGAAGGGCAAAAAAGGTAAAGGCAAACAGATTACGGTTGAAGCCATTCCTACCGAAGTAGAGGAAGCTGCCCCAACAAACCAAGAGGGGCCAGATCAAGGACAAATTGATGTCGCTCTTCTACAAGTAGTGGAGCATGAAAGTACTAGAGAAGTGGTAGAATCTCCAAAATCCTCAAAGGCTCCTAAGAAAGACAGGAAACAAGGAGTAGAAGGCAAAGACAGGGAGGCCAAGAAGAAGAAAACCTTCAAGGGTGATGAAATTTCCCTCCGGCCTCAGGAGCCTCTTCCCCATGTTGACCCTACTGACCCAACTCAAGCAGAAGGCATCCATGTTGACTTTCAAACCGGAGGGGGTGCAAGAGGAGATATCAGCATTGATGGTGTTGATATTAGTGGTCTTGAAGAAATTGGTCTTTACTTCGAAAACCTCCCTAAGGATGATTTTGCTGGGCCTTACCTCCCCCCGAGTTCTTCGAACATCATTACCTTCAATGGTAAGTCTTTCTCTGTCTCAAGTGAAAGAGATGTCATAACTCACTCTATATTAAGTAATATTCAGCCAATGCTTAATTTGGAGAAGCAAGTACGAGGTCAGTCAGCCATCATTAATGCCCTTAATTCTGACAAAGAGAAATTGTCTGGCGACCTCCTCACTGCCAATCAAAATGCTGATGTTTTGAAGAGGGAAAATGAGGAGTTGGAGAAGAACCAGGAGGATTGGGCCACAAAGGTAGCCACTTTGGAAGATACTATCAAAGAACTCCGAACAAAGCAAACCGAGTTGGAGAGAGATCTCTCTTCTTCCAGAGAAGAGGTGAGGGCTAGGGACAAGGTCATTCATACTTTAACCAATGACAAGATCTCACTCGAGGACTCGGTGTCCAAGGCTGCACAAGAAAAAGCTGATTTACTAAAGAAGCAAGAGGCAAAAATCCAAGCTAGGATTGATGTTTATACCAGCCAAGTGATAGACACTCGGGAAGAAAAGTTTGCCAAAGTGAAGTCGGACATGGTCTTGCTCTTTCATGAGAAATTCCCGAAGAGGACACTGGGAGACTTATGGACTTTTGTAGAGTATAAAGACCTCTCCTTCCACACGATGGCTGATGGTGACAAGCATGACTACTCTAGTGGTTTGGATGACACAACCGATGAAGAAGAAAACACCGGGGAGAGTCTGAATGAGGAAAATGACGACCCCAAGAAGAAGAAAACTAGTGAGGCTGGGCCATGTAAGAAAGCTCAGCCTTGAAGTATTAACTATCTTTTTTTATAAATTTTTTGCAATCGAACCAAAGTCCTTGGATGGCCAAGGCATTTTTTATAATCGTGTCCGTCTCCTGTTTGGATAAACCTTTTCGTTTGAAAACTCAAAGTCCTTGGGTGGACAAGGCACTTCTTAAGTTTTAATGGGTAGTTTTATTTTGCACAACTCTTGCATTCTTTCATAGTTTTTCAATTTTGGTGGCTAATGTTTAAACAACCCTTAGTTATTTCACAAGTATTCTAAAGTGAGAGTGTTTAAATTCTCTGATGACAAATGTTTAAGTAGTCATCACTCCTCCAATTTAATCCGGTCTGTTCAAATAAAAATTTCACCAAAAACTATAAAGTGAAAACACTCCAGATTTTTAAGAAGGCATCAAATTTTATAAAAAAATCCCAAACACCTCATTAAAACCTCCCCGCACCACCAGGGTAGGAAAGAGTATGCCCCCAAATATTTACATGAACTTTTAAACAAGTAAATATTTACATAATTTCTATTCCAAGTACAACCGGAGGTGTTCAATATTCCAGGGGTGATTCAAAATCCTTCCATCTTTGTCTTGGAGCCGGTATGTCCTAGGCTTAAGTTTTTCAATGACCACATAGGGTCCTTCCCAAGTTGGAGCCAACTTACCGAACTGCTTCTCTTTAGTATGTAGGAAAACGTTTCTCAATACCTTATCCCCCGGTTGAAAATCCCTTCTCTTAATTTTAGAAGCGAACCTGCTTCTCATCAATCCTTGATAGTGTACATCTCTAAGGTGAGCCTTAACTCTTCTTTCTTCTATTAAGTCAAGCTGGCCTCTGATTGCCACTTTGTTAGCGTGTTCGGAAAAGTTATGAACTCGAAATGAAGGGAGAGTAGCTTCTATGGGAGCAATGGCATCCATCCCATATACTAAGGCGAAAGGAGACTCTTGTGTTGCAGACCCGGGAGTGGTCTGGTAATCCCACAAAACTTCTTGCAAATAACTTGGCCATTTCCCAGCAGCCCCTTCTAAATTCTTCTTCAGACCGGAAAGTATTGTCCTGTTGGCCACTTCAACCTGACCATTTTCTCGTGGGTGGAAAGGGGAAGAGAAGTAATGTTGTATGCCTTTAAAGGCATAGAAACTCTCCATTTCTTTGTTGTCGAACTGTGGCCCATTGTCTGTTGTTATCTTTTGTGGAATTCCAAATCTGTAACATATATTGGATAAAATGAATTTTATAACAGCTTTTGATGTTGTACCTGCCAATGGAGCTGCTTTGATCCACTTCGAAAAGTAATCAATAGCAACGATTATAGTTCTGCCCCCCGGATGCCATGGGTAGAGGTCCCACTAAATCCAACCCCCATCGAGCAAAAGGTATTGGCTCAGAAATTGACTCTAAAGGGATGGCTGGGATATGAATTTCATTGCTATATCTCTGGCATGGGTCACACTTTCTTACCAACTCACTAGCATCTTGCATTATGGAGGGCCAATAGTACCCAACTAACAAAACTCTTCTTGTTAGAACCCTGAGTCCACAGTGAGCTGATCCCTCACCATCATGTAACTCGGAGAGCACTATTTGTGACTCGTTGACCCCCAAACATCGTAAGAGGGGTTTACTATAAGACTTCTTATAAAGAATATCTCTTAGGATGACAAAACCACGAGCCTTGTACTTTACTTTTCTTGCTACCGATTTTTCCGGAGGTAAGATGCCATCTGAGAGATATTGAAGAAGAGGAAATCTCCAATCTTGAGGCTGTTTTATCTGTATATTAAAACTTTTTTCTTCCTTATCCGGATTGATTTGAATAGATGGGCACTCGAGCACATGAATCGAAGGGTAGGACTCAGTATATGCTATGGTTGCCAAGGAGTCTGCCAGTATATTTTCTGTTCGGGGTATGTGCTCATAAATGATGCTCTTGAAATTAAGTGCCACTTCTTTAAGAAGATGTAAGTATTTAACCAACTCCTTCTTTTTGGCTTCGGATTGACCTTGTGCATAATGGATAAGAAGCTGAGAATCGCTCATCAACTTGACCCTTTTGGCTCCACAAATAAGAGCTAATTTCAAACCAGCTATATCAACTTCATATTCGGACTCATGATTAGAAGCCCTGAAAGCAAAACATATAGCTTGGTACATTCTGTCACCGTACGGAGAGGTCAAACATACCCCAACACCACATCCCATGGTACTTGATCCACCATCAGTCCGGACGACCCAGACTTTTTTGTCTTTCACATCAGTTGTTTGCTTAGTATCCCTATCTGAGTGAAATTCAACTAATAAATCTGCCACCGCTTGGGCTTTGATTGCTGTCCGAGGGGAAAAATCAATATCGAAGTCTCCCAATTCCACTGACCACTTAGTCATTCTACTTGAAATGTCGACCCTTTGGAGAACGTTTTTTAAGGGAAAAGACGTCCGGACCATAATAGGATGAGCCTGAAAATAAAGTCCCATCTTCCTCGCAGCAATCACCAGGGCTAGTGCTAATTTCTCAAGCTTCAAATAGTGCTTTTCTGCATCAATCAAACTCTTGCTAATGTAATACACCGGACGGGGATAATTATCTACCTCCCTTACCAATACTGCACTTATGACACAACTAGAGACTGCCAAGTATATGAAAAGAATATCTCCATTAACGGGTTTAAACAAAGTCTTGAGGGAGGACATGATTTCATCGAAGGCCTCATCACACTGTGAGGACCAATCAAAATCCTTTTCACCTTTCAAAGTTTGAAAAAACGGGGCACACCTGTCGGAAGACCTTGAAATGAATCGATTTAATGCAGCCAACCTCCCAGTCAATCGTTGTACTTCTTTAACATTCCGAGGAGGCTCCATTTGTAGTAAAACATTAAGTTGGTCCGGATCAGGCTGTATCCCTTGCTCACTTATTATATACCCCAAGAATTTCCCGGACTGCACTCCAAACACACACTTTTCCGGGTTTAATTTCAAATTTACTTTCACTAAGTTAGCAAAAGTTTCTTGGAGATCTGCCAAGTGTAGTTCTTCGTCCACATATAATATTTAAAAAAAGAACTCAATCAACACACATTAATCAAACCATAAAAAATCTATATTTTGAACTCAATATACAAGAGCTCGATTAAACGACGAACAAGTTTTTGTTCTGCATATAGAGTTCCTATAACTCATTATGCAAAAAAATCATAGATTTAGAAAGAGATTTTTATTCGATACGCCAACCCATATATTTAAAATAAAAATAAGATTAACGATAGATTTTTATCTTTGGAACTCCAGAAACTGCTTCAAAATTGTTTGGTGGCTATGGTTTTTTAGGGTTAGAAGAGAAGAGGTGAAGGTGGATAGTTACGGTAGAAATTTGGGTTGTTAGTGTAAAATTAAAACAAGGATAAATTAGGATTCTCCTTTATGGAGAAAATAACAATATGAATTTTTTTTATGAATGATAGAGGAAATAATAAATTTTATGGAGGATATAGCTTCACCCTAAATTATATTATTATAATATTTGATCTTAGAAGCTAAAAACTATATAAAAAAAAGACACATGTTTTTATAAAAAATTAATGACAACTATCATTACTATTTTTAAAATTAAACAAACCATTAAAAAAACACATATTTAACGCTCGCTTACCCATTTCCATAGGCACCCGGTAGCCCAACCCTAAATATAAACCTATTATATTATTCATCGAATTAGCCAAATTAGAGTTTACGATAAGGGTGGAGGTTTAAGATGTTTAACTGTATTGGATACAAAAAATGAATATAATTCTTATATTTTGTTGTGGCTTTAAATTTCTCTTTCGTTCCTCGATATATATATCTTTTATTTCAATATAATATGTTTTTATTAATATTATTGGTAATCTTATAATTACTTTTACTTTGTCCTTCCAAACAAAAGATATTTATAATTTTGTCCTGATTTAAAACAATTATGCATTGTTGAGGGACTAATATGCATAACACTAGTATCATTCTCATACACTTTCTTTCCCGCCTTCAAAGATAGTCTCCTCTCTCTATCTTTCTCTTCCCCGTTTGAACTTTCAAAAACGTCTCTCTCTTTCTCTCTCCCTTTCTCTTATCTCGAGGGCTATAAAGTAACATCTCTATCTATGGATCTTTCTCTCTCTCATCTTCGTCTTTAATGCTCGCCTTTCTGTCGCACATACACTCCTGTTTGCTTCCGTTTCTTGACAGTACTTCTACTCTATCTCTCTATAATTTCACTTTATTTTATTCGCAGGAATTATTCAGTGAAGACAAACTAACAAGATTACCATATTCTTCATCTTCTACCATTCTGTCCTACTGCCTTCTTCCCATAATTTCCGATCTACTTTTCTTTCTTCCCTTCTTTGTGTTCTACTTTTCCTTCGATGGGACGTAATGAGAGAAAATCGAGAGATTTCTGTCACGCACCTCTAATATCACCGATAATCTTTTAATATATTTTACCTAATGGTAATTAAAAAAAGATACATTTCCAAATCTTCCAAAAACAATCTTATGGGTAATAAATATATAATTGTTTTTACTAAAATTTATTATTTGAAATATCATTTGTAATATAGAAGTAGCATAAACTTCTCCTATCTCAGTGGAAAAACATGAAGTAGGAACCCAGTGGTCTCGGGTTCGAACCTCAGATGTTAATTTGAAGATCTCAAACAAATAATTTAGTCAAGAAAATGTGCCAGTACAATGTTACAAAATTCATGTGTTTTTTGCGACAACCAAATATCACGCAATTTAGGGTCTAGAATCTAGATGATAGTGAATCAGCACATTTGCCATATTTTATGGTATATACTGTTCTAATCGACCCATTAAAAACTTATTCAAATAAGCCTGACCCAATCTGAATACCAAAACAACCAAAAATTAGAATGAAAAAAAATATCTATCTTATATTGATATCTAGAACGCTATCTTATAGAGAAGTACTAGAAAAAAAAAATTTATAATTTCGTAGTATTATTTTATTTTATTTTATACCATATTTTATTTTATACCATATTTATTTTATATTATTTTTATACACGGTGAAGGTGGGAGTTACAATATTTATCCTCACTTGCCCAGCATCCGGTAAAGTTGCAATATTAATGGTTACTAAAATCGGTGCCACCCTTTGACCGGTTCTCATGGTTTGTGTATTAATGCATTTGGCCAGTTTATATTAACTTTGAACAAGGTTATATTGGAATTGGTTGAGACCTCAAAATAAAAAAAAAACATTCTGTTTTACCTTCATATATAAAACCAAACCAAAAACCAACTTTTCTTCTTCCTCTTAAAACTTTCTCTCTAATTTTTTGCCATTCGACTTCTCGGTACTTTACTCAAAGTCGAATTCTGCTTTCTCGTTAAAAATCTCCCCAAAAATTGTTTGTGTTATACTGACAATACTATTTAAGAGAGTACAAATTATTTGAATATACCATTGCTTTTAAATTAATTGAACCAAAAGATAAAAAATAAAACCAAACTGCAGCGCGATTTTTATTATGGAGCCAACCCAAATTTCCTTTTAACAATCATCTTTATCATGTCGCCCTTTTTTGCGTAAGTTAGAAAAGGTTGCATGGGTTGGACAATAGTTGTTCCTAGGATGGTGGTGATTCAACTGTCTAGCTAATCTGACTTCCTTGACTCTTCAGAGTTTAGGCTATTTTGCAAAATAAATTCCTTCCTATTAACACTATGTAGTCATTGGGTTTGAATTTCCACAAATTTTTCATTTTTCTCGGATTATCCTGGTAAATATTATTGCAGGTCTGATTGATATGTGTTTTGTATGTCTACAACCTTTTAAAGTTCGCCATTTTTTTTATGGTATTCTGCTTCCAGACCCCGTAATAGAATGCAACTGAAATTTCAAAATCAAGAACCCTAATCTCTAAAAACTCACTCAAAATCAACAAACAATATACCAAAATGTCGACAATCACTAGATTTACTTTCCAAAAAACAACAACATTTAGATGAAAATTTGACTTTTTCGAAAAAACCTATAACTCTAAATATCACTAAAAATACATAACTAAAATGCAAAAAAATTATATCAATAAGTATAAGATTCATACCTTAACGTGTTTGTGAGTTCAGATTTAAGAAATCTTGAGTTTGTTTTGGCCGATTTTGAGAGTTTTTGTGTGGAGAAGAGAGAAAAGAGAAGTTTGGTTTCACCAAAAAAAAAAGAAAAGAGAAGTTTGGGCTAAAAAAAGATTTTATATAAAGGGTAAATTAGTCATTCTGGGGTCTCATTATAGCCAAAAGAGGTCTCATTAAAAAAGGGTCTCATTATAGCCAAAAGAGGTCTCATTATAAAAGTGTCTCATTATAGCCAAAAGGGGTCTCAAAATAGCCTTGCCCATTAACTTTGGGCAAGGCTATATCTAGACCCCATTTGGCTATAATGAGACCTTAAATCAAACTTTTTATTTTACTTTATGTAAAATGACCATTTTACCTATCATATAAAACCAAGTTTTCGACAAAAATCTAAACAATTTTCTTCCTCTTCTCCAACCAAACTTCTCTCTAAAAACTAATCTAATACCCACAAATGAATTACATTAAAATCTAACTATTTTCTTCCTCTTCTTTAACAAAACTTCTTTATACTTTTTAATTATATTTTAATATCGCCTTGTGGAACTTTCCGACTTTTCATTAGCGTAAAAAGAATGAATCACACTAGTCGAAGAGCCAATTTCTTGTAGGTCTCGACGCTTTTCTTGGATCGTTTATTCTTTTTATCAGATCCAACGCCAACTTTTTTTGGTAACTTCTTTTTGGCCTTTGGTTTCTTCTCAGCTGCTACGACGACCAATTAAAATTTCTCGGCGACCTTCTTCTCAGTCGGCTTCTTTTCTATTTGGGGTGCTATTGTTGATTTTGATTAGGAAATGAGTTCTCTAGAGAGAGAAATCAATTGTAGAAGAGAAATAATTTTCTAATTTCTATTGGTGAGATGCGAGTTGTGACTTGAATTTGATAAAAAAGAAAAAAAAGGGAAAGGAGAAAAAAGAGAAGAGAGAAGAGAGGAGACACAGTCAACTGGAAAAGGTTTATATATTAAGAGTATTTTAGTAAAATTTGGGGTCTCATTATAACTAAAGAAGGTCTCATTATAATAGGGTCTCATTATAACCAAAACGGGTCTCGGTTTAGCGTTGCCCATTAACTTTTTACACTTTTTCTAAAATATTTTTATTGTTTTTATATCTTTAAGAAATTCCTTAGCCCATTTTCTTTAATCAATTATTTCACAAAAAGAATCGAATCAACTTTAATAAAAAGTAAGAAAACTTTCCACCTATTATTTTTGCTATCAGAGCTAAAACAAATGCGTAGATAGATTTTGGTCTAAACTTAGTTCGCTCCGACAATAAAAATGAGTGTAACGGTAATCACGCTAAAATTAAGTAATTTTATATTATGTTTATATTATTTGATAAATAGAAATTAAGGAGTTTTATTTTAAGTAGAATTGTTAATAACCAAGAAACTGTTTTTTGGAGATGAAAAAATCTTCGACTTTTCAGCTTGATTGTTTTTTTCATGTGCCTCATTGCCTCTTCTAGTAGACACTCGTGGCCTTAATCCCCGTCACATGTCTTCTTTCTTTTTTAGAATTGTTTGAATGGATGAATATTCAGCACTGAACTCTTCAAACCTGCAAAACAGTGTTAAAAATAGTGAGTCTTTCAGTTGCCAAGTGATATATGCTCAAGCTGTCCACCAACATTATCCAAATAAAGACAATGAAATTAAGCCTTCAAGCATTCAACACAAAATGGACCACATATCTATACAATTTGAAGATCAAGTCTATGAAGACCTAGTGTGGGATACATCATTCACATTGATTGACAAATTTTGAAAAGGTTTGCCGAAAAAATCTGATCTTGACAGATTATTTAAACTTCGAAAGTTCAATAGTAACTTCTCATACACCAATTGGGATTCAAGACATTTATTTCTTGAATTCTCACTAAAAGATGATATAGGTAATATATGGTCTCGTGGAGTTTAGTCATTTTGTGAATACTCCATTGGAATTTTGAAGTGGTTGCCCTCTTTTAATGTTAGAAAGCAATGTCCTCTGGTTCCTATATGGACTGGAATGGAAAGGTTACTTGAGCAGCTGTATAATGAAGGAATCATCAACTCCATTGCTTCTCCAATTGGCACTCCCCTTAAGATCTGGATACCCCTAAGAATAAGGAAATGTACAATGCGTGCTACGCAATGGTGGAGATTGATATCGCCAAAAAGCTTCAGAATCATGTATGGGTGGGATTTGGCAGCAACCAGGGAGCTTGAATCACTCTGAGCTATAAGGATGTACCAAAGTATTGTGCCTCTTGTTTTCATGTAGGTCATGATACTTCCACCTGCAAAAGAAACCAAACTATCAAAGTCGATACAAATAAAACAACACAAATTCCACCTTCTGAAGACAACACTAAGTATCTTAAAGAAAATCATTATGAAGATGTGACAGTTCTCTTAGGGAAAGAACCTCATAAAAGAAGTATAATTGCTGAAAATCAACACAAATTGAGTTAAATCAAGAACCAATTGATACTATTGATGAAAATCAAAATATGCATGTTGTATACCAGAACCCTGATATAAGTAAATCACTTGTGAAAGATCAAGATAATGGAGCTATATTGAGCACAGTTGGAGAGATTACTAGTATACCTGAAAATAATGATAAATTACCTGAAGAGTATCAAGAAGCCATAAAAACTTTTGATGATCCCCTACAAATTGAAGGTTTGAATAACAATGTTTTTTTATGATACTAATTAGTAGGATGAGGAAATCATTGATGCTAACAAATCACTTGATAACATTTTAGATTTTACTCATCTACCTCATGAAGGCACTCCTCTTGCTGCTAAAACTCCTTCTAAAGATAACATTGGAAGCCTTCCCTCTACTCCTGCAAGAAGAATAAAAAACGTTGAACCAAGTTTTTTGAAAATTCTTGATAAAAAATTAAAAAAAACAAGAAGAAGCAAAAGAAATAAACCCCTTGTCATTAAATCTCTTCAAATAGAAGAGACAAAATAACCTCACTAAAAATTCCTAAATGATCAAGCTCTTATGCTGGAACATTCAGGGAGTTAGTAATTAATCTTGTGTCAGAATGCTGAAATCTTTAATAAGAAAAGAAGGTATTAAAGTATTGTTTCTACAAGAACCTATGATTAGTTGTGATCAAATAAACAATCTATCTACTAAACTCAAACTTACTAATTCTTTTGCTAATATTTCTAATAAAATTTTGGTGTTTTGGCATGAGGATTTGGATATAAAAATCATGGAGGACAGAATCCAATGTTGCCACATATAAGTCAAACATTCTCTCATTGATAAAGTGATTAAATGTCAAAGAAATACTAGAAAAGAGCTTTGGAATGATATAAGATCTTTTGAGCCTATTGTTAAAGACTGGCTTCTCCTAGGTGATTTCAACTCTATCACCTCTCCCTATGAACAATCTGGTTGTTCAACTTTCTGCCAACAAAGTGAAAATGACTTCCTAGACATGATTAAAGACTGCCACCTAGAGGATGTTGGGTACCTTGGCACTAGATTTACGTGAACTAAGAAGATTAGGTGGAGAAGACTTAATAGGGTTTTGTTTAATCAGGAACGGTCTGAATGTTTTGTTATCACTAAAGTATCCCACCTTTCCCGTACATGTTTAGACCACACTCCACTCTGTATCACCATAACTAAAGATATTAAGAAGCTTAGCAGATTCTTTAAGTTTCTTAATATTTGGACTATGGACAAATAATTCTTGGGTTTTGTGAAAGACAATTGGTCTATACCTATGATGGGCTATCCTCAACATGTATTATGGAATAAGTTAAAAAGGCTGAAGACTGCCTTAAAAAATTGGAATAAAGAACATTTTGGTAACTTGTTTGATAAAATTAAGCAAGCTGAAGAAAACTTACAGATTTGTGAAGAAAAATACAGAATATTTAACATCCCTCAAGATAAAAATTGCCTCTCTAAGACTATTGTTGAACATTTTCTTGTCCTATCCATGGAAGAGAACTACTGGAGACAAAAGACACATGCAAGCTGGTTAATGGACGGTGAGAGGAACACTAGTCTTTATCACATTTATGTAATGAAGAAAATGAGGCAAAGAACTATTAAAGGCATCAAAATCAACAATATTTGGAATGATTATGAGGATGCTATTAGTTCATCTGTAGAATCCTACTTCTCAGATATGCTCTCTTCCCCCTCTTACTTAAATAAACATGCTGAATCTAAATGCTTGAGTAATAATCTTTTTAAAATCATCCCTAAGCTAGTGACTAAATTTGATAATAAAATAATGATTGTTGAGCCAACTGAATCAAACATTTGGTCTTCTATTCAGAGTCTAAATCCCTCTGGAGTTGTTGGGATTGATGATTTTAACAAGTGTTTCTACACAACTTGTTGGCTCATTATAAAAGATGACTTTTGTAAATCCATTAAAGCCTTTATCCTTGGCGAGACTATACTTAAAGGGATACTAGCTACTGATATATGTCTTATACCTAAGAGTGTTAACCCCTATAACTGGAGTCAATATAGACCATAAACCTTATGCACTATAACCCATAGAATAATGTCTAAATTAGTTAACAACACACTATCCATGATTCTCCCTAAGCTTATATCCGAGGTTCAAGGAGTCTATGTGCTAGATAGATCAATTCACGATAATGTGCTTATTGCTAAAGAATTGATTCATGATATATGCAAGATAACTAAGGCTGGTAATATGGTAATTAAACTAAACATGTCCAAAGCCTTTGATAACTTATTTCACAGCTTTGTTATCAGGGTGCTCAAGGGTTTTGGCTTCAACTATCAAGTCACTAAGCTAATAAACAACAGTATTAGATCAATTAATAATTTTCTACTTATAAATGGTAGGTCTATTAGTTACTTCAAAGCTAATAGAGGTGTGAGAAAAGGTGATTCCTTGTCTATAAGCCTCTTTGTATTAGCTGATGAAGTGCTGATAAGAGGGATCAACCATTTATTTGAAGCAAATAAAAGTATGAAATACTCAATTAGATGGAGTATGATTATACCTATATTAGCATTTGCTAATGGTGTATTAGTCTTAATTAATGGCTCTCAAGTTTCCTTTGAGAAGATTGCTCATTTCTTGCAGGTTTACCAAGTCAATCAATAAAAGGAAAAAAAAGATAATTACTGCAACAAGCATGACAATTGATAGAAGAAACAGTCTAACTATACAAACTAGCTACAATACTACATTTCTCCCTACAACATACTTGGGGGTAGAACTTAGTCCCCATAATAAAGCTTAAAATTTGAATCCTTTATTAGAAAAAATCAAAGAAATGATTTCTAATTGGGAAGGAAAAATGCTATCTTTTGGGGGGCATCTTACTTTGATTAAATCTGTTCTTATGTCTATCATTCTCCACTAGTTACAGAGATGCTGGCTCCCCTCAAAAATCATATCAAAAATTGAAAGATTGATGAATAGATTCATGTGGGGATCCAGCAGTGATGCTAATAAAACTCATTGATCTTCTTGGCCCTCTATTTGTAAATCTTTTGAAGATGTTTTTTTTAATGTTAATAGCCTACTGAATATCCAGAAGGCTTGTTCTTGTAAACTATGGCTAATATTTAGAGATAATACTTCTCTATGGGCTAAATGCTTAATAATATCTATTGTTTAGAGAAACACCATTTGCAGGTTGATTGCAAATATGGTTCACAAACTTGGAAGAGGCTGGTCAAAATCAGGGAGTTTGCTAAATCTAATATGAAATGAATTCTGGGCTGTGGTAATATGGATATATGGTTGGATAGTTGGTTTGGTAGACCACCTCTTATTAAATTTAACCCTAATCAAAACAATAACTGGTTTAAGGGTAAAAAGGTAAGGTCATTGTGGGAAGCTAATAGTTGGAACAATACTAAGCTTAAGGAAATCCTAAATGACTATAACATGAACTTAGTTTCTAATCTTAAAGTAAACTGTTTTACTAATGACACTATACAATGGACTTTAGTTAAGGATAATTTCTTTAATATAAAAGAAACTATCAAAGGCCTAAATCCTTCCCACAATAGCTTTACTCTATTGGTAATCTTTGGAACCAAATTTATCCAAGGAAGTGATCATTCCTTGCCTGAAGACTTATCCTTAATAAAGTACCTACTATCTTCATCCTTCAATCTAAGCATATTACCCTAACTTCTAAATGCCAATTTTGCTTTAATATTGAAACTACAAATCATCTATTTATCTACTGTAATTTTATTTGGGACATCTGGTCTTATTTTGCAGGAGTGTTAAGGATAGACATTCAAATATTTTGACAATCAATCATATGTTGTTGACTTGGTTTCAGTCTGCTAATAATAAAACCCATGTCAAAACTATTTTACCTACCATAATAATCTGGGTTATTTGGCAACAGAGAAACAAAAGGAAAATAAACTATGTTCACTTTTCTTCCTCAGCTGCTATTAATAACATTACAAATATGTTGAATAATCTAGACTTCTCAAACTTGCTTAAAACTAAGAACTGGAAAGGATGTGAGGATGCAACCTTCCACCTTGGCTGTACCAACCACCTTCGTATCAAAAGGAAACTTTCTTACCTCACTTGGAGTCCTCCTGTTGCAGGTTCCTACAAACTCAACTCGGATGGCAGTTGCTCTACTAATGGGGAAGCGAGTGGAGCAGTCATCATAAGAGACCACCAAGGCAAACAATGTTAGGCTATGGAAACAATTATGGTCTGCTAACTCCTCTACAAGCTGAATCTCGAGCCCTCTTGGATGGGCTCCTCCTGTATAAAATCAAATGATATAAAGAAGTTTATGTTGAGACAGTTTCTAAAATAATTATCTCACTTCTATCTAAAGGAAAATTTCCATTGAATTTAAGTTTTATACTCAACAATATCAAATCCTTAATCACTTGTAAAATAACAATTCATCACATCTTCCGAGAACAGAATCGAGCATCCAATTGGCTCGCTCGATGGACTCAAAGATGTAAGATGAAATTCGATTACAAGAATTTTAAAACACCAGCAATGCTGGATGCTATTTTATTACTGGAAAGTTTAAATATAGGTTATATTCGAATCGAAGACTAACTTACTTTTATTTTCGAAGTGATTTTAGGATGTGAACACCTTTGGAAGTACCATCTGAAGGTTATCCTGGGAATCAACCTCCACCGAAAGTAGTGATTTTGTGTCAGAAGCTGGCTCTTCTTAAAGGAAACCACCATCGAAATTTTCTCTTTGAAGTGATTTCAGGAAGTATTCTCAATGGTACTTCAGATACTTGCTCTACTCATACAAATCTCCATCACTGTATATCATCGGTGGCTCATTTTTGGCTAAATCGTCTTCTTCCGAAAGATGAGACTACTTGTTCTTTAAGGATTTGCGACTCCGATACATATATAGAGATAATTTGCCATGGTATTTACCTTGAAGAATAAAAAAAATTGAAAATTTGTAGCTGAGTAAGACTGAATATGTAATGGCGGGTTGAAATAGATTGAGACAGTATTTCGATCCAAAATTAGGGTTTGATGTCAATCTGGGAATGTTTTCTCCTTTAAATTAGTCTATTCAGCCTAAAAAATATTATTTGATAAATAAAATGATATATAAATGATATATTTAAATTTAAAAATAGTATAAAATATTATAATATTATTATCAAAATTCATTTAGTAGTATAGTTTTATTATAAATATTAAAACAAATTATGGATACAAGATATGTTGATATATTACTTAGGGTTATTTCCAGTAAGATATATAGAATAATTAAAAATTCTTGTTTAGTGGGTTTTAGTTTGGTTAATTCTAATAAGTGTATCTAGAATATTAGATATAGTGTTAATATCAAAAATATTATACACTTATTGGAATTATGAAAATAATTTGTATGTAACAAGAATTTTGATATATTTGATGTACCTCTTAAGAACTCACCCTATTACTTATATCTACAAAAATATGATTTTATTTACCCGTACTCCAAATTTAAACTTTTAATACAATTTTACTCCTAATTGAGTTTGATAAGATGATTTCAAAATTTAGCTGAGTATTTGGTTTTAGAGGTAGTTTGATATTTTACTAAGTGGGTTGGATCTGCTCGTAAATTAGATCTTTACTTGTATGAATATGTATATACAGACTATTTTCAGACCCAATACGAAAGTAGTCCATATATATGTTAAATTTTATTTCTTTATTTTTAATACATATTCTCTCAAAATATTTATTAATTTTTTTTTCTATTTTTTAGAATTAAAATTTACTAGATTTTTGTAAATTTAAAAATACGTTCTTAACAAACAAAGCAAATCCAAAATCCTCAAAATCTAAATCGACTACTTTTAATTTTTAATTAAATAATAGTAAACCTAAATATCTAAACTTTCTTTCAATATATTTTTAATTACAATAAAGTTTAAATAACATTATCTTCTTAAAATTTTGGAGGGTGTATTTTTTAAAACTTTATATTATTTTATTTAATATATTTCTCGTAAAACAATTCCCAAAATTTATGTTATTATTTCTATTTTTAGCATTTTAGTTTACAATATTTTTAACTAAAAGACTTTAATATTAATAAATTATCTAAATTTATAGAATGAGTTTTTCCTTTTTATTTTTTTATCAAACGAGATATCTAATTTGGTTCATATATATATATATATATATATATATATATATATATATATATATATATAATCGAATCAAGGTGATATGTCGTAGCATAAGCAATTATTCTGAAGGTTACACATTGTGATACACAAAAGACGTGTTTTCTCTTCTCAGAAAGTAGAGAAGAGAAAGCAAAGGCTATTGTTACTGAAGTGTGTCGTTTGTCAAGGGTACTCGTTATCCTTATTGTTCTCTCTGCTTAACTCCTCCTATTGCTCTAGCCATAAGTTATGGAAGCTCCGGCTCGCAATCACAGGGGCCCGTCCTGCGAGACCAGACTGGGCTCATCAATCAGCCTCCATTCGAATTACGTTAGAGGGTCTTTCACTTTTACTAGATCTAGAGAGATATTATGAGTCCTCCATCCCCATCGGCACAACAATCTGCTTCACGGGTACTACCAAAAAGTCTGTTTAAGGCTGAAACATGACATTCAAGACCTTCTCAATTTAGTAGGGAAAATTGAGGAACCAAGGGCAAATCATCCCAATATTACTACCAATCTTCTATCTACTTATGCTTGTACCTCCTCGTGCAAATAGAAACATGATCGAGTCGATATTCCTTCCTAATCTCTCAATAAGTTGCTTAGTTTAGTTGCTCTTCGCCTTTATAAAAAATGGAATTCAAGAAGTCAACCACGATACCGGTAAAAGAAATGGAAGCGTTAACTGATGTGCATGGAGATATCTGTATATTATAGCCCGATGGGTTACCTTTTAAATTCAGTAGATAGATAAGGAGTAGATAAGTGAGTCCTCACTAACTGAGAAATTTCGAATGAGCGTGTTCTTGGGCCAACATGGAAACGTAGATAGGGTCGAAGACGGAACGAATAACAAAACTTACGACAACTTTTTGGTACACGTTCCCTTGCATCACATACACAAGTGCTCTCTGAACCGTGCATTAAGGTTATCCATAACACGACTCTCCCACTTGAGCTACTGTATCCGCATGCAATGTTATTCAATGATATTGGAAAAACAAATGGCAGCGTAACGTAAGAACTAGTACTGAAAGCTACTCGACTTTTGAGGGAGGGAAAACGTTTTAATAGGAGTCCTCACTCCCTCTTTGTGACCTCATCACTTCAATTTAAGCGCAAACCTATTTCTTTCTTAGTCACCGGGCTGGGCGCGCCTTTATTACTTTGCTTATAACTTTTTTAGGTCCCTACACATATTAATGAGGCTCACTACAATGCATCTATCTCCTATCGTGGGCCAATGAGGTCCGCATCCACTTCTTTCGGTTTTGAGTTAGCAGCCTCATTCACGGTGGAACCAAACTGCATCTCCTAAAAGCTATGGCTATGATTCGGGGTGGGTTCAAATGTGAGCTCAGCTAAAAATGTTAGGCCTTTAAGTGCCCTAAGATTTGTGACAGTGTTGATGGTGAGCCAAAATGGAGGTGACCCATTGCCAATGATAATCAAAGTATAAGGGAACCACAATATCCCTTATGGACAAGAAACCCAGTAGTGGTATAAAAGAAGAATAGAAACTTGAGGATGTGCGTCGACTTTAATATTCATTTGTTTTTTACAAAATCTCTGAAATACAGTTGTTTTTTATTTATTTTAATATTAAACTTTTAATTTATTTTATTGTTAATTAAATAGATTTTTTAGTGATAAAGATATCAAGTTTAATGATAAAGATCGTTTAATTAGAAAATATATAATGATATAGATTGATTTGTTTTATTTTTGTTTATTTTTTTCAGACACAAGGTAACAGGCTCAGCCGAGAAAGATATAGAGGGACTCGAAAGATATAGAGGGACTCGAACTCATGACCTTTGATCACAAGCATGTCTTACTCAACCAACTCGACTACCCCTTTGTGGGAGATTGATTTGTTTAATTGTTAATTTATTTGTTTGAATTTATCTAATTGTTGCTAATTAATTAATATTTAATTGTTTTTAATTGACGCAATTGAATTTGTTTAAGAATTTGTTTAGTTTGAATGAACTTGAAGTTGTTTGATTTTTTCATTTGATAAAGCATAACTCCATCGGCCATAACTTCGGCTATGAAGCGGTAGTCAAAAGATATATGAAGTGGTAGTCAAAGGATTTCTGCTAATGCATAACCATACAACAGATTATAAACAGAGATCAGGACGAGATGTGGATTATACATTGAGATCAAAACGAGATACCCTCGATTGCATAACATAATAGGAAGGATATCAGCAGAATATCCATACCTCAACGAGAAGCGGTTATTACGAGAAACAACTTAATAGAAAATGGAGAGTTATTAAAAGATAGTGGAGTGATGTATTATGAATGTAGTATATAAAAGTATTGAGACCCTAAAGTGATGTAAGATTTTCCAACTTAAGCAATATGATAATAACACATTTATTTTTCTATTTTTCATAGCAAATTACCGTGATATGTTTGATTTAGTTTAATTAAGTTGTTTGAAAAATGTGTAATTGATTTTTTTAATTATTTTAATTTGTTTATTGATTTGTTCAATTGGTTTGTTTTAATTTATTTATGTGATTTATTTAAAAATTTAATTTGATTTTGTTTCTTCATTTGAATCGATTCAATTGTTTGAGTTTGTTTAATTTATTTGTATTGATTTGTTTGCTTAATTGAATTTGTTTAGTTTTTGTTTGATTTCTTTGAATTTATTTAGTTTATTTGTTTGAATTATTTAAATTTGTTTAATTGATTGTTTTTAATATGTTTAATTGATTTGTTTGAATTGATTTGTTTAATTTATTTGAATTTTAATTATTTATTTGATTTGTTTATAAAATTTAATAAACTATTTATAATATAGAAATATAATTAAAAAACATGAACTAAATATTACAAACTTTTAAATAAACGTCACAAACTTATCATAATCTATTGAAATTTAAAAAAAGTTATTGCATACAAATTAAACCTTTTATAACGTGTCATGTTTAATAGTGTAACGAGTAAGATTAGATAAGATGATAGCAGAAATATCATGCAAAATCATGCAGACGTCTGGCATTCATGTTTACAATTAAGTCATATACGCCACTATACCATTAAGTCATAGGCATGTTTATCGCATTTAATTTAATAACCCGAAATAATTTAAAAATAATAGAATAAAGTTATTATATTTTTATAATTAGAGGTTTCAATACGGTTTGTTATATTTTGATATTGTTTACTTGTAGTAGGGTTTGTGTTTTAATGATTAACTGAACAATTGTTATAGAAATTGTATATTATAATTTAAAAATAATAGAATAAAATTATTATTATTATTATGTTTAGTAGATTTCGATCATTATTGTGGTTTAATTATAAATACTATAAGTCTTTAGATCTTGATATTATTTAGACACTATAAGTATTGTTATTGTTTGATAAACAAATTGCTATATAAATTCTATATTATCATCTAAAAGTAATTGAAGAAGATTATTATATTTTTATAATTAGACTTTGATTATTATTTTGGTTTGTTTTTTATATTTATAAACAAGTTTTGTTATTATTTATAAACTAATTATTATACAAATCACATATTATAATTTTTATATATTATAAAGCTACCATAATTATATTATTAGATTTTGATAATTATTATGTTTTGATAATAAATATTATAAATTTTGATATTATTTGCTAGTAGTATTAGTGTTGTTATTATTAATAAACTAATCTTTATATAAATTATATATTATTATTTTAAAATATTATTAAGGTGATTATAATTTTATAATTATACATTGATTATTATTATTATGATTTTATTTTATATATTACAAGTTTTTTTATATTTTGATTATAAATAAGTTAAAAAATTAATTTAAAAAAAGGGTAGAGTTATTTCCTCCATAAGATCTATTATTTCCTCCATTTTAAATTTTTAATAAAACGCTGAACACTTGTTTTTACCTTCTTGTCCTTTATTTACTTTCTAATTTATATTTTGATGTCATTATAAATTATTAAACTCTTATTACAACAAACACATCATTAAGATAAATTTCATCCAACATATATGATTTAACTTCTAAAATTAAACCCTAAAAAAATAAAATTTCAATTATTTTTAAGATTAGTCACAAAATTACATGTTTTTTAAAAAGAAAACATGTAGTTCTGAGACAACCACTCCGAATAACATGTTTTTATTATAAAAAGCATGTGATTCCAAGTTAGGAACTCAAAATCACATGTAATATTAAAAAAAAGAACTCAATCAACATACACTAATCAAACCACAAAAAAAATTATATTTTGAACTCAATATACAGGAAAGAAACAATTAAACCAGAAATTGATATTAAAAAACGATTAAACTAGTAACTCGATATGCAGGAACTCAATTAAACGATGAACAAGTTTTTTTTTCTTCATATAGAGTTCCTATAACTCATTATTAAAAAAAATCATAGATTTAAAAAGAGATTTTATTCAATATGTAAACCCATATATTGAAAATAAAAATAAGATTAACGATAGATTTTTATTTTTGAAACTCTAGAAACTGCTTCAAAATTGTTTGGTGGCTAGGGTTTTTTAGGGTTGATTAGAAGAGGTCAAGGTCAAATAGTTACTGGAGAAATTTAGGTTTTTGATGTAAAATTAAAACAGGGATAAATTAGGATTTTCCTTTATGGAGGAAATAACAAGATGGGGAAATACTATTTGATAAATTAGGATTTTCCTTTATGGAGGAAAATTTTGATATCATAAGTTAAAATACCAAATAATCTACCAAAAACATGCATTATGTAGACCTGTTCAATTTTTAAGATAAAGCATCCACTAGACTCACCATTGTGTAAACATGATCCAATAGTTTTTTTCTTCATTTTATTGGTTTTAAGAAGATACTATTTGATATATGAAACTATGTTAGACTTAGATTGATTGAAACAACCAATAACATTTGTTGTTTTCAAGTCACTAGGCCAATGCGTTTGTTTTAACAGTCTAGCACAATCAAGATTAGTTATAATAATTATAACTTTTTATTTTATCTTTCCAACTTTGCTAAAAAGGTTTTAAGAAACTTTTGTGGAGGATCCGCATGCTTTGAAATTTGAATGGTGGTTTAGGTTTATTGGTGACAAAATGACAATGAGATACTAAAAGGTGAATGATATGAGCTAATTATGGCCAGACACTTTACTTTAGTAATATTAAATGCATACCTCCACTTGGCATTGTGTAAAGTGTAAAGAAAAGAACAAAAGGAACAAACCGCTAGACGGCTAGGGTTTTTGTATTATTCAGAATTGTATAAATTAGTACAACATATGCTCTTATTTATAATAAAAGAAAGCTAACGGGCTTGGGCTTTATATGGGCTTTATATTCTTAACACCCTCCCTCAAACTTATAATGCAACAGTAATAGGCATTGAGAGTTTGTCACAAAGACGAAACCGCGCTGTGGACTGAGCCTTTGTGAAAATATCAACAATCTGCAAAGCTGATGGAACATACGGAAGCGAGATGGTGCCGATCTGAAGATGATGTCGAGTGAAATGACAATCTATTTCAATGTGCTTCGTCCTCTCATGAAAAACTGAATTCTTTGCTATCTGCATGGCGCTTTTGTTATCACAATGTAGGGAAGTTGGTTTAGTAACATTAACCCCTATATCTGCATGGCGCTTTTGTTATCACAATGTAGGGAAGTTGGTTTAGTAACATTAACCCCTATATCTGCAAGAAGCCATCGTAACCAAACAATCTCACATGTGGTGACAGTCATAGCACGATACTCAGCTTCAGTAGACGATCTAGAGACAATATCTTGTTTCTTGCTTTTCCATGATATTAATGAATCTCCAAGGAAAATACAGAAACCGCTAGTAGATTTTCGGTCATGAGGATCACTATCACAATCAGCATCGCTATAGGCACGCAGTTCAAGTGAAGAGGTCGAGGGAAATAAAAGGCTCTGGAACTGAGTGCCACGAAGATATCTCAATATTCGAAGAACAACTCCCCAATGAACAGATGTAGGAGCAGTAACAAACTGACTGACCACATGAACATCATAAGCTATATCTGGTCGAGTAACTGTAAGATAGACCAAGCTCCCTACAAGAGTTCGATATAGACTTGGATCTGACAAAGGAACGCCATCAGTCGGAGAATACCGAGCATTGGTTTCAAGAGGAGTATCTACCGTTCTGTTATCAGAAAGTCGCGCTTGTTCGAATAAATCAGATATATATTTTGTCTGAGAGAGAATATAACCTTTTGGAGAGTGAGCCACCTCAATACCTAAAAAATATCGTAATAGTCCCAAGTCTTTCATCGCAAAACACTGAGCCAAATCATGTTTTAGTGCTGCAATGCCATCAATATCATCACCTGTAATGATCATATCATCTACATATAGGGATAAAATAATTCGTCCTACACTTGTACATTTGATAAACAAGTCCGAATCGTGATTACTAGCAAGGAAACCAAGTGAAGTTATAACCGTAGAGAATTTTTCAAACCAGGCACGAAGAGCTTGTTTGAGTCCATATAATGCTTTCCTAAGTCGACAAACTTCACCTGGTTGGTGAGCAACACCTGGAGGAGGAGTCATGTAAACCTCCTCATGAAGATCACCATTCAAAAATGCATTTTTGACATCGAGTTGGAAGATTTTCCACTGGCGAACAGAAGCAACCGCAATAAGAGTACGAACAGTCGTCATTTTTGCCACTGGGGCAAATGTTTCATCATAATCCATACCATACTTCTGTGAATACCATTTTGCTACAAGACGAGCCTTATATCTTTCAACAGATCCATCAGATTTTGTTTTAATTTTAAAAACCCATTGAGAACCGATTATATGCTTACCGGATGGAGGCTTAACTATATCCCATGTATGAGTTTGGTAAAGAGAAGTGAGCTCTTCGACTATTGCATTTTACCAACGAGGATCAGAAACAACTTCTTTAAACGACTGAGGTTCATATAAATCATGTATTTTTGCTATGAAAGAGGCAAAATGAGCTGAGTGAGAAGCATACACAAAATCTGGTAGTTTGGTAGACTTACTTGTACGAGTAGATCTTCTAAGGGGTGGAGCTGGTGGTTCACTAAAAGAAGAAGCTGAATCAGGACTTGATGGAGCAGAAGTAGTATCAGTTGTAGTTGATGTCTCAGGAGCTGGCACATCAATATCAATGGGTATGTCGCTATTATTTTCAAAGGGATCAATAGTCTGAAGTTTGGTACTTGTTATATCATGTGATTTCGTTGGAATCGAATAAAACGGGATATGCTCAAGAAAAGTAACATGTCGAGAGACATAAAGTTTCTGACTAGTGGAATCAAAACAACGATAACCTTTCTGTCTAACACCATAACCCAAGAAAACACATATTGCGGATTTAGGGCCCAATTTGTTGCGTTCTACATGAGGACGAAGGACAAAACATGTACATCCAAACACTCGTAAAGAAGAATAATTTGAAAGTTGTCCATATAACTTCTAAAAAGGAGACATCCCTGCATTATGAGCAGTGGGAATTCGATTAATCACATATACAGCAGTATGAATTGCTTCTCCCCAAAAAATAGTAGGAACCTCAGCAGATAAAAGTAAAGAACGAGCAGTCTCAATAAGATGACGATGTTTTCTTTCTGCAACACCATTCTGCTGTGGGGTGTCAGTGCAAGAAGACTGATGTATGGTACCATCATATGCAAGTAACTGAGTAAAATCATTGGATGTATATTCACCCCCCAAGTCACACCTGAAACATTTTATTACAGCAGAATGTTGAGTCTTAACAAGTGCCCGAAATTCTCTATAAATTCCAAGGAAATCTGATCTCCGTTTCATAAGGTCATCCCAAGTATATCGAGTATAATCATCGATGAAAGAAACATAGTAGGATGAACCACCCTTTGTGGAGACAGGAGTTGGACCCCAGACATCAGAATAAAAAATATCAAACAGAGCAATAGAGGAAGAAATACTTTCATTAAACGGTAACGCCGAAAATTTTGCAAGTTTACAACCACTGCAATCCGAGATATTACAAGTGTTTAGCTGACCTAAAGCACCTGTAGAGACTAAAAACTTTAAACACGATGTAGATACATGTCCAAGACGAGAATGCCAAAGATAAAACTTAGACGATGAAGGATTCAAACAAAACGAAGACAAATCAACACCAGAGGCAGCAATATCAGTCAAGTATGTTTTTTCACTATCAACACCATAGACATCCATATCTGTTACTTCGAGTTTCTCCAAAACATAGAGTTCCCTTATTTTACGACCTGTCCCAATCACTCTTTGGGGCTGTTGATTTTGTATAGCACAAACAGAATCGGAAAATAAGACACAATAACCAGATTTACACAATTGACTAACCGAAACAAGATTCAAAGCAAGGGTTGGAACGTAGTAAACATTAGATAACGATATATGAGGGGTACAAACAGAGCCAATACCCTCTACTGACATTGGTGTAGCACTAGCAGACAAAACAGATATGGGTGAACAAAACTGCTATCATATTCGCCATACCCTCTACTGACATTGGTGTAGCACTGAAGTGGAAGACGAGGACATACCCGAGTGGTATGCAGATGTAACAAAGTTCTTCTTATCATCTTTTCCTATCATGTTCACAATAAGATCCACAATCTCAACAAAACTGCTCGACTGTTCCAGTTGCAATTTCTCCCAAACTATAGCAACGAATCAAAATCCGACCGGTCATATTGAAGGGCCGGATGTCCTAAACATGCTCTCCAAAATTCAGCAAAAACAGACTTCGTTTTCCTTTCGAGCGGACCGTTTTATTGGAGCTGCACACAGCAGATCCGAAAACCGAAAACTATATCTATTTATTAGAAATTTTACTAATAATTCAATAATAACTCTTCTGCAATTTCATCGGACTTTTGTGCAATTTTACCATTACTTCAATAAACCAAATTTATCGGAGAAAACTTTTCTTTGCCGAACAATACTTTTGTGCAATTTTACCTGAAATTTATCCAGTACAATTTTACCAAAACACAATAATCTCAGACGCTACTCTTCTTGCCGAACAATGCTTTTATGAAATTTTACCAATAATTTACACAGTGCAATTTTCCCAATCTTTCTTAATTCAATTCTGATGGTTCCCGGAGACGCAACTTTACCAATAAGTTAACAATGTAATTTTACCAAAAAAATATTCTTAACCAATACTTTTGCAATTTTGATTCCTTCTAAGCCCCAATTTCACCGATAAATTCCACTTACAATTTTATCAATCGGATCTAATACGAAATCAAATACGTGATAATTTTATCAATCGGATCTAATACGAAATCAAATACCTGATAAATCTGATTGTTACATTTACGCGATCAGTTTACTTCTGGCTCTGATACCATGTAAAGAAAAGAACAAAAGGAACAAACCGCTAGACGGCTATGGTTTTTGTATTATTCAGAAGTGTATAAATTAGTACAGCATATGCTCTTATTTATAATAAAAGAAAGCTAACGGGCATGGGCTTTATATGGGCTTTATATACTTTAGTAATATTAAATGCAGACCTCCACTTGGCATTGTGTAAAGCTCTATCAAGACACTTCCACTTATGATTGTTAGACCAAGTAAAATTGGAACCAGAATATCTAAGATCCTTCATATTACAATCTTTGATCATATTGTTAAATTCATCCAATCCTATCAAATTTAAAGAAGAACAAGAAAGTTGTTCATTTGCATTAGTAATTTAATTAAAATGTCATACAAACAATCAAGGTTCATTAATAGAAGATATATCCCTTAAATGATCTAAAAGAACGATTTTTCGGGATCTAATACATTAAGCATAGATGATGGTTATAAGAACTTCAATATTAATTGAAGTGTGGTTCACCATCAAGTGAAGATATTGGTCATTATCAATGAGAATTTGAGTATTGTAGCAACCCTTCCAAATTGTCAAGGTTTTATTATTATGTTAGCAAAACTAGAGTTAAAACCAAGTTTCTTAATAATTCTTTCAAGATTGGAGTTTGAGATCATTGGATCCTGAAGAGAAATGAAATCAATACGTTCTGTTTTAATTATGGACTTGATTCTTATAAGGGTGCTAGTGTTACTAATACCCCTAACATTCCAATTAAACGATCTTATGGACTTTATAGTCATTTTAATAAAGATTTAGAGGATTTGAGGGATCCTTTGTAATTGAATGACTTATTACTTACATTTTTGTTTGATTTGTTTACTAATAATCATTTTTTCACCTTTAGAGTGTTTGGGAGACTACCATCCTTTAAAATTTCAGGATTTTACTATGTGTTAGAGTTTTCCAAGTCTTTGATTAAATTGAAATAATTACTAATTTCTCAGTTTTACGAAGGGCTTCCATGATGGCATTCCCATGATGTCATTTTCAGAAACTTATTTATTTTCAGTGATCTCTAAATATTTCAGAGAGTTGTCTGTCAAAATGAGGTTATGGTTGTTTGTGTTATCATGTATCTTAACTTTAGCTATTACGTTCTGGTGGTTTAGATCTGAGTTAAATGAGGTGAGTTTATCATGATGAATATTAATATTATCAACATTCACAAATGATTTATGTTCATCATTTAATTTGAGAGTAGCCAAGAGAATTGGTTTGAGTTGTTATAGATATTAATTTTATTTTTGAGACTAATCTCTCAATTGAAACAAGGTTATGTTGAGTTGTTTTGTCTTTGGTCTCAAGAGGAAGATTGCTTTTAACTTTAGATTTTTTTTTATTTTTTAAGTATTTATTACATGTTTCTTCTTTATCACATACATGATATCCTGGCAAAATCCCTCATTTTTCTCAAAACTAATCCATACTTTTTAGAGAAATGAGGTTGAAGCATCTAAGACCAACCAAGCTTTACAATAGTTAAAGCTTGCTTGTTTTTTAAGGGACCCAAATTGCTAAGGATAACCAATTACCTTATCAATTTGGGCAATGATGCTTTTGTTATAAAGAAAATCAGGTATCGTGGGAAAATGTACCCAAACAAAAGTCATCTTAGAAGAGGAGAGTATATTTTCCTTATCTGTTTCTTGGAATATGATGGCTTTTTAGCATCATTTTTTTATACTTTTGTGTGGAATAATCCCTTCATTTGATTGACAAAGATATTTGCATACGATCTGGAATGAACTGTGTATTGTTGAATCGATAAAAATGAACCGAATAGAAGATTGCTTTCGATTTGAACATCTTCTGAAACCCCAGGGGTTTGCTTGGTTGTAAGGAGAGCTGGAAAATCTTCAACAACATCTTTTTCCTTTTTTTAGTAATGGATCTTCGAGGTTTGATTGAATCTTACGTCTAATTAGATTGTATTCTAAAAACCGAAAACCGATAAGGAACCGAAACAAAAAACCGGTTAGGAACCGAACCGATAAAACAGAAAAGACCAATATGGAATCGAACCGATAAAACCGATAAAGCGATAGAAACTGATACGAAATCGAACCGATAAAACCGGTAGAATCGATAAGAAATCGGATCAATAAAAGGGTTAGAATAGATTATTTATTATTATATATTCTTTTATAAATTATAGTACCAAAATTAATAGTTAATTACTATTTTTTTTAAGAAAATTAAAGATTAATTTATAAACTTTATTTTTTATATTAATTATTTCAATAAAAAAAATTAAATCAAATTTAAATTTTCTAATCTTCTAAGACATTACTCAAATCAACCTTGAGGTGAGATTGATTTGTGGAATCTCTCATAAGTTTCATTTGAAATAATTTTTGGGTTTGTCAATTGGGCTTTTGTGATATTATTCCTGACAAGGATGATAATTAGACGAATCAACTATTAATCTTATGGAGAAACTTTTCTTTACTTTTAATGATGCGTTTTTGAGGTTTTCTAGATAAAATTTTTTTATTATTCTTGTGGTTTCTTGAAATGTATAGAAAGGATGATAAAATACTAGGTTAATAAGAGTTTCAACTGGATAAAGAGCTGATTTATGTGGTATACGTCATGGATGAGAAAGGAGGAGGTTATATGTAAGTCGTTTTGGTGGAATAGTCCAATAGAAGAGAGAAGACTTTCTTGGATAAGCACCATCTTTCGAAAACTCTTTCATAAATAAAAATATTAGCTTAGTAAATTTAGAGATTTTAGTTGAACCAGAGAGTTTAAGACAATATTTGAGAAGTGAGCGAAATAAAAAAAATGACAAAAATCATACGTCGGATTTGATTACAGATATTTTTTCAAATTTGTTTGAATATATTTATGGAAGGAAAATAGTTGAGATTTAGAAAGTCTTTAAGTTTGTCATCCTTAAGTTGGGAATACTACCAAACACTCCTTTGCTCTTCTGCTTCATGTTTCTCTGTTATTTGGGTCTTACAGGTATTATCTTACACCCCTTCAACTAAATTGTTTCAACATTTTTAAAATAAGGATCAATTTTTAGGTTTCAAACTTAATTTATTTCTCTTCTTTTTTTTCAGGTGTAAATCAAGAACAACTTCTTCAGCCACTTAATCTCTACACCACAAGCCACTTCAGCCAGACTTGGGCAGTATGTTAATTATTAAAATTAGAATAAATTAACATTTATATAAGATTGTATCATAATTATTTAAATTTGAATAAATTAGCGTATACAAATTATTTTTTAATAAACATATATAATATATCTAAATATAAATACAAAAAATATCAAATATTAATATTATAGATATTTTTTTTTGAATTATTGTAAATAAATTTTTATAAGAGAAAAGTACCAGTAAATACCTTCTCAACTATGTAATTACCCGGTGGTACCCGTTTTTTGGATAGTGTCACTTGGTACCTCGAACTGAAATTTGGACAAAAATACCCCCCACCAAATAATAGCGCGCTCGTAAAAAAAAACTGGTACAATTCTCAAGATGCGAATTGCTTGCAAATTCTCAGGATGCGAATTGCTCGCAAACTCTCAGGATTTCTGAACGATTCTCATGATAAGATGTGAATTGCTTGCAACTCTCAAGATTTCTGAACGATTCTCATGATAAGATGCGAATTGCTTGCAACTCTCGGGATTTCTGAACGATTTTCATGATAAGATTCGAATTACTTGCAAAAAAAAAAAACCTGGTACAATTCTGAGGATGCGAATTGCTTGCAAACTCTCAAGATTTCTGAACGATTCTCATGATAAGATGCGAATTGCTTGCAACTCTCAGGATTTTTGAACGATTCTCATGATAAGATGCGAATTGCTTGCAACTCTCAGGATTTCTGAACGATTCTCATGATAAGATGCGAATTGCTTGCAAAACAAAAACTGGTACAATTCTTAGGATGCGAATTGCTTGCAAACTTTTAGGATTTCTGAACGATTCTCATGATAAGATGCGAATTGCTTGCAACTCTCAGGATTTCTGAACGATTCTCATGATAAGATGCGAATTGTTACTGGTGAAATTTTATTTTTAAAAAAAATCAAAAAATATCATCAAGTTTTGTTCATTTTTAAAAACAAAAGTGATGGTACTTTCATTTATTTTTTTCGAGCTCCGGTTCGAAAGATACAGATCTTTTAAAAATAAAATTAAAGGAAAAGTATGAAAGAGAAGGAAAGATAAATTTTGGTTACGTCGCTGTTCATGAATGGTGAGGGTAGTTAGGGTATTAAAATAAAGTTAGGTACTATGTGATAATTAGGTAGTTGAGTTGGGTATTAAATGACAATTGATCAAACCTTGGGTACTAGATGACAATAAATAATTGAGTAGGTACCTTTGGTATAATTTCCCTTTTTTTAATATCTAAATATAATTAAAAAATATCAAATAGATATTAAAAATACTTACATATCTTAATTATAAAAATTAGAATTAGTTTACGCATTCAAATTAATTTTTAATGTATAAAAAATATGGTAAATAATAAATTAATTGTGACACGTTACAACTATCATGTATGAGATACATAACTAACTATCATGCATCTCTCATGTCATGCACTGCACAACTATGTTGTTTATCATGTCTAGGGTGTCATGAATGACAATCTATCGCGTGGGACTCTGTCATTCATGATAATATGTCACGTCACGGCACGTTATGTCGTGCATAAACATTTTCATTCATGATAATCTATCACATTATGTCATGTAAAAGCTGTTAAATAGAACGTGGGATGAGATGTGATGGTGTTCGCCACCTCCACGTATGATAGTCTGTCACGCATGACAATGTAACGCATGAATTTGTCATGTCATGCGATGCAACGCCAAAACAATTATAAAGTATGAAATGTGTAACATCACACTACAACGCCAATATGTGATAAATATGCTATGGAAAGAGATGTTTTGTCACTTTTGACACCGTACCAACATTAGATAATGATTTTAAATAAAAAATAAAAACTATACTTTTTTTTGTTATTCTTTTTGTTTTTTCATTTTACTTTTATTTTAATTGAATATGAAAACCGATATAATTCTAAATTTTATTTATATAAAACAACCCTCAGCAATATAAGAAAATAATGGTTACAGCTCCGAAAGGGGTACCCGAGTTGGTGGGATAAGGCATGTTTGTGACCAAACGTCATGAGTTCGAGTCTCTCTATAAACACTTTCTTGGCTGATTCTGTCACCTTATGTGGTTTACCTTCTTACCGTTGGTTTGTAGGCTATTACGGCATATCGAGGGTTTACCCTGTACGCACTTGTTAAGTAGAAATTGCAGGTTCTTAAAAAAATAATACTACACCATTTATAGCATAATGATTTAGCCACAAAATTGGACTCATCGAAATAATTATTACTATTTAATGTATAATTATTGATTAACTGTTATATTTTTGCTATGTCCCGTATAAATTTTAATTATTTTTTTAATATTTTTCATTTTCGAATATTAAAAAAGTTTGACTATTTTATCTTTACCACTATTTGGATGTTAACATCGATAGAAGAATATGAACCGCAAAAATGTCGGATTTCAAAAATATTATCTCTTTTAATTTTAGAAAAGTTTGACATAAAGTATATTTGCTTCCAATATCTTATCAAATTTATTTTACAATTATTCACACTTTACTAATTTAATTTAGAAATAATTCAATACAAATAATTTTGAGAATAGTAAAACTAGAACATGGTCAAAGTGGAAGACTGTTTGTAAGTCTTATAAGAAAAGGGTTTAAACCTAATCATTCTATTTATTATAAATTTACGTCGTAAACTATTGTTTAAATTTAAAAAAAAACAAATCCTCATGGTCAAGATACATTCATTCTATTTATTATAAACTATTGCATCATCTTCAAGTTCAAGACCCAATCAAATGCTCCAAAATACGGAAAAACGTTTTCGAATATTAGAGAAATTTTTAAGGAGTTTATCTTCTCGAAAATAGGCAGAGGGGAAAAAGAGTTTTGTCTAAACAAACTCTTTTAATCCTTTTATTATGTTAAACAAAGATGATAGTAAAACATGGTACACCCAGGAAAACATCAATAATTTATGGAAGGAAAATAGTTGAGATTTAGACAAACTTAAGGATGTTATATTACCTTCAGACATGGTTAAAAACTTTCCATCAAAGAAGCTGAGGAAGACAGGATTATACGGAGCATCTTAACTACAGGTGAGGTTAATACCAAAACAACTTGGAACAAATTAAGCGAGAAAGACCCTAAATCAAATATTTACAAAAGAATTTTAAATAACATCACTCCAAACAAGTATTCATCCATTCTCTGTACGCTTCTAAGTGTCATTTAAAAAAAAAAGGAATCTATTAACCATTTATTTATACAATGCAAGATAGCATGGAGTGTCTCAAAATATTTTACTTATTTGGCATAACTATTGGAAAACATGTCATTGAATCACTTAATTAGGATATGGTATTGGTCTACAAACAAAAGAGTACACATACATACTATTTTATCTCCTATACCAATGTTAGGTGATCTGGTTCAGTAGGAATATGATGAAACAAGAGGATAAGAACTCTACCTCTAATGATATTATCATACATATAAACAATATCATCTTAAGACTAGATCTTGCAAATTTATTAAGAAGAAAGCACCAGAACAATGACCTTAATATAGGTATTGAGCTTACACTCCAAGGAAAATGTTAGCAATTAAATAGAATCCTCCTTTGAAAATTGTTTGAAATTGAACACCGATGGTCAAATTCTTATACTGATGGAGGTTTGATAAAAAAACAACACGGGTGATATCTTGATGGAATATGGAAAGCTAAACCCAACCACTGCAGAATGCATGACATTGTCCGATCATCTAATGCTTTGCAATAAGATGAAAATATCAACTTAGACATAGAAACAAGACTCAACTATATTGATCTCAATGTTAATGCATGGAAAATCTCCATGGTATTTGACTTCTATTTTACAATGTTGAAGAAAACTAATATCCTAGAATGTATTTAGTGTATATTTACAGGGAACATAATTTAGCAGTGGACTGGTTAGCTAAATGGACACATAAATGCAGAATGAAGTTTGACTTTAATGTTAACCAAATCCTTGGTCAAAATAAGTAAGTCTTTAGCATATTTTTTGTTTAGTTTCAAAATACTAAGTATATCCGAGTCTTGAAAAAATAAAAGATAATCAGATTAAATTAATATTAACTAATAGTCTTCAAGCAGGTATATATATCTTACTTTCAAATTTTTGTACCTTTTATTTTGAAAGCGGAAGACACAAGAAAAATAAGACGATTCTAAACAACTAGTTTTAAGAAGCTTAAGCTGATAAAGAGGCTTAAATCGGTGCTTCGTCCCTCGACTATCACGTTTTGTGTCATTTAGTCCCTCGACAAAAAAATCACGGTTGAGGATCCCTCGTCTATCAAAAATCTATAAATTATGTCCATGCGCGTGGTTTTTGCTATAATGCTGCCACGTGTCGCTATAGTTAAATGGTTTTTGTTTCATAGATAGTCCTTCGACTTTTAATTCCATTTTTATCCTTTGAATTTAATATTTTAAATATATATATATTTTTTATTTTTTTATTTCCTTTTTGTTATTCTCAAAACAGAGTATAGCAAATTGCTATACTCTGTTTTTCCTTTTTTTTTTGTTTTCCTCTACCGTGGTCTACTTGCTCTTCTATATCCTCTTCCTCACGAACCTTAAAGCTACTCTTTGATCAGCACATTATCCCAATTCCTTTAGGGCTCTCACATGTATAATATAATTACATAACAATAACTTTTATGATAAAACCGACTTCGGAAAAAAAACAAATTTAGACTTTATTCATGTCACCAATACCACAATGCAAAACATAGCCAAGATCAACAATGGCTACACCAAATACATCTAAATTGATAATACAAACGCCCGCACAAGCGATGGCATTCTGGCGTTTAGGCCAACTACATCCATTCGTTTTGACTAGCTGGATGATCTCGCCGAGCAACTCGAGAAGCAAAGTGGACCACGAATAGGTCTCGACTCGGTCCGAATTGGACGACGGTGAGTCGCCCATTCCGCAACCGTGTCGGGAAGGTAAAGTAGTTTTCTCCTCTTTTATCGACGATCCTGAGATCCTGCGGAGGAGAGACGGTTTTCTCATAGGCATTTGCGTTCTCTCCTTTTGTTTGGTGGGAGAGAGAAAGGGTGAGTTTTCAGAGAGACAGAAAGTGGTCGATAAACAAGAAGACGAGTTTGACAATGATTATGTAAAAAAATATAAGTAACAAAGGGTATTAACGTGTCTGTGACAGAAAATAGTGACTGACCAATCAAAATGGATGTTGTGAGCCTAAGACCAGTTTGGCTTTGACTCGGCTTTATAGTGACGATCGGAAGCAAACTGACCAATCAAAATGGATAGTGTGAGTGTAAGGCCAGTTTGGCTTTGACTCCGCTCTATACTGGGAAGAAGATCGGAAGAAAACGGACTCTTACTTTTTTCCGGTTCAAGAAAAATAGTAAAGATCGGAAACAAGCGGTGAAGATGAATTGGATAATGCACAAGTACTGTTTGATGTCTGTTTCCTTGGAAGAGTGGTGCGTCTGCAGATTTCGGTATAACCGAAAGAAAACTCGCGGTGCAGTTGCTTCGTCTCTTTCTTCCGGACGACGAAGATGACATAGAAGAACCTTGTGAGGCTGTGCGGAAGACGATATAGAAGAGCAAGTAGATGACGATAGAGGAAGAAGATATAAAAGTCCAGAAGAAGGGATCAACCCAACTAAAGTACTCCGAAAAAAAAGAAAAAAAACAGAGTATAGTAAATTTTGCTATACTTTGTTTTGAGAAAAACTAAAAAATAAAAATAAAAATAAATATTTAAAAAATATTAAATTTGAAGGGTAAAAATGAAATTAAAAGTCGAAGGACTATCTGTGGAACGCAAACCATTTAACTATAGTGACACGTGGCAGCATTATAGCAAAAACCATGCGCGGGGACTGCATTTATAGATTTTTGATAGACGAGGGACCCTCAACCGTGATTTTTTTGTCGAGGGACTAAATGACACAAAACGTGATAGTCGAGGGACGAAGCAGCGATTTAAGCCTCATAAAGATGAGGAAGGATTATAAACCTAGAAAACTCAATCCAAAATGAAATAACGATTTGAATGGATGGAATAAATTGTACTTCCTCCTTTCTAAAATGTTTGCCGTTCTAGAAAATATTTTTTGTCCCATAATATATGTCGTTCTCGTTTATCGATGCAAATTTAAATATTATTTATAATCAACTACCAATTAGATTTCTTCATTTTTCTACTTTTTATGGAAAAGAGAAGTAATTATTACATCCCTTCATATTTATTGATAACCTTAAAATGACATATATTTTGGAATGAAGGAGTAAGAAATAAAAACCTTACATTGATTGATGTAAGTCCGAAGAAGATTCTGCTGGTACTGCTCGAAGTCTTGAATATTTCTTCATTATTATCGTTAGGGGTGGCAAATGGTCTGAACCGCGAACCATCCGAACCGTTTAAATCAGAACCACGGGTTACGGTCCTGCCAGTTTGCTCCTTATGCGGTCCTGGCGGGTTGCGGTCCTGCCAGTTTGCAGTCCTAATGGGGTTTCGCAGTTAAACCGCCAGTTCAAACCACAACACAAACCATTAAGAACCGTTTATCAGTTCAAACCACCAGCCAAACCATTTAAGAACCGTTTATCAGAATATTTTATAATGTTATTTAAAATTAATTTGTAAGTGTTAATTGAATCTAATTTCAATAATTGAGATATGTACCATAGACACGAGTTAATTATTATATTTGATGTATTTTAATTTAAATATGTTATTATTTTAATTGAAATTTTATAATCAATCAGTTACATTCTAAAAAAGTAATTGTGATTTGATTTTGATACGTTTGATTATATATTTATATTTATGTATTTAAGATATTTTATTTAATATGATGTAGATATTAAATAAAATAACTACATCTACTTGTATTTCGATTACAACATTTAAAGTATAAATTTAATATTTGAAGTATAAATTTAAAGTTTTAAAAATTGTATAAATTTAGATTATGTTCCAATTGCATAAACCCGTGTAATTTGGTTGTCAAATAAATTCAAAAATACCAACTGTGTTTCAATTAACTATGTGTAATTTGGTTCCTAAAAATGAATTATATTCTAATGGCATAATTAAATATAATTAATTAAATATATTTATTTAGGAGATTAACATCATCAACAATATAAACTATCTATTATGTACCATTATGTGAAAATAACGGCGCTCCGGGCATCCGGACAAATGTCCAAATTAACTTGTTAATAATATAAAATTTCTTTCAATAAACTAGAAAAAAAGGAAGGGTTAATAATATAAAATTTCTTTCAATAATCTAGAGAATTTAATATATTTTTTTTTCATAAAAGTACTAAAATTATTTAAAAACTAATAGTTCGAAAAATCTATTTATAGATTTTTATTTTTCTTAAATAATAGTTCGAATTTCCTATTTATATAATTGTTTTTTTTTATTTTTTTTAAAAATATTAGTGCGCAATCCTATATATAGAGTTTTGATTTTTTTAAATAATTTAAAGTGCATAACTTTAAAAAAAATTAATTTTTTTATAAAAAATATATTTTTATGAAACTAGCCGTTGCGCTTTTCGTCCGGATGCCCCGGACCGCCTGTCCGGATGGTCCGGACGGATGCCTTTTTTCGGAATTTTCAAATTTTTTTTTGGGTCTCCCCTATAAATAGAGGAGACCCCAACTCCAACCTCTCACACTCTCTAAATCTACTATAAACTCTCTAAATCTCTCAACTTGTTCTAGATCTTTTATTAAGCTTAACTTTTGTATTTTACATATCATACTTCTGTTTTCGAAATAGTTAGATTTTTTTTTCAAAAAAAATTGTTATTAGTTTGTATTAGTTCTTATTTGTGCTTATTTCAAATTTCCAATGCCGTTTTGTGGCTTCAACAATAGGTTAGGACAAGCAACTCCGAAAACTGATTTTTTAGAATTTTTTTCTTTTATGATGTCTCCTCCACCCGAGAGGGATCCGATCACACGACGCATCAAATGTGCCACTGAACCTACGAATATGAGTAAGACCCTCAAACAAAATTTTAGTTTGAAAATTTCTGATAAGGAGAGGCGAAGCGTCAAACTTGTTAGTACTACACATACGAATTTGAGTAAGACCGCCAAACCAAATTTTAGTTCTAAAATGGTCGACACGGTGACACGAAGTGTCAAACACCCAACTATAACTAAGAGTAAGACCGTTGTTCCTAAACAAAGTCTTAGTACGAAGACAAAGATGGTCGATTTGATTGCTGCTGCTTCGTTAAGTAAGGTTAATCGTGAGACTCGAGGACAAGTTTTGGGAGATCCATTACAGATTGCAGTTACTGTTGAGAAAGTTTTGCGACTTAAAAAAGTGGTTAGCGACAAGAGACTAAAAAATGTATTTTAGCAATTGTAATATTAAATATTTTAATATAACTTGTAATATTTTAGCATTTGTAATATTAAATGTTTTAATATGACTTGTAATATTTTAGCATTTGTACTATTAAATATTTTAATATAACTTGTAATATTTTAGCATGATAAAATATGATTTTGGTTTAAAAAATAATAAATAACATTTGTAATATTTAAAACCAAATCACAATAATAAAATTCAAAATGTAATATTAAAATTATAACAATATAACTTAAAAATAATAAATAACACTTTTTATATTTAAAACCAAATCACAATAATAAAATTCAAAATGTAATATTAAAATTATAACAATATAACTTAAAAATACTAAATAACACTTGTAATATTTAAAACCTAATCACAATAATAAAATTCAAAATCTCATATTAAAAATAATAAATATAACTTGTAATATTTTTACATGATAAAATATGATTTTGGTTTAAAAAATAATAGCAAACACTTGTAATATTTAAAACCAAATCATAGTAATAAAATTCAAAGTGTAATATTAAAATTATAACCATAGAATTTGTAATATTTTAACATGATAAGATATAGTTTTGGTTTGTAATATTAAAATCAACACTACTAATATTAGATCTAAAATCATAATAATAATATTCAAAATGTGATAATAAGTAATAACATAAGTAAGATTTAAAATTTTGGACTATACAATAATTACAACACTTAAAATATTAATAACCAAAACAAATTAATATTAACAAAAATGTAATAATAATACTATAATATAAAATGCAATATCTCAATATTTTTAAAATATGAAATTTTGGTTATAAAATAAATAAAACATTTATAATATTTACCAATAAACCGCGGTTTTTTACAAATAAACCGTGGTTTCGCAGTTCTGCCAGTTTGCAGTCCTGGCGGGTTGCGGTCCTGGCAGGTTGCGGTCCTGGCAGGTTACTCCTTATGCAGTCCTGGCGGTCCTAGTAGTTTGCGGTCCTGGCGGATTGTGGTCCTGCCGGTTTGCAGTCCTAATGGACCAGTTTCGCAGGTAAACCGCCAGGACATAAACATATTGTTAGCTTTGAACCGTGGTTCCAGAACCATTTGCAACCCCTAATTATCGTAATGGATCACTAAATGAAATCAAGTTATTTACCCAGAACTCGAAAGGCTCAAATAAAGTTTTACATGGATTTCATGAAAGAAATCTAAAGATCGATCCTTGCTGGACTAGTTGAGAAGAAAAAAGTCATTTTACTCAATTTCGGTATTTAAGTAGCCAAGATAACTAATTTTGGCGTGCTTTCTATGACGCTGCACTAAAATGAAAGAACTTTTTGTTCTATGGAATGCAAGGGTCTAATCTTTATCAAGCCTAATTAATTTTGGGCTTCATGTGTAAAACACTATCATTTTAATAAGATTTGTTTGCCTTTAAATAAAACAAAAATAATTCACTACAACTAAAAAATGGTTACAATTTTAATATTTGTTTTTTATTTAAATACTAATTAGCAGTCCCTAAGACTGCTCCTCTCAAGTTTATATTGGTTCAAGATGCAAATATTCGACCACCAAAAAATTCAGATCCAAATTTAACTTTAAATATGATGAAAATTTTGATCACGCCAAAGGTCGGTCTACAAATCATAAAAAACGGTTTAAACCAATGAATAGTCTTTTGACTATCTTATTTTTTTTATTTAGTCCATCGATTTCAATAATCCGATGAAGATGATGCCAAAGAAACAACAACTAGGATAGTGAGGAATCTAAACCACTCATCTCCTTAGGTTCCGGTCTAAGTACAGTATGCGACACTTGCATCAGATAAATAAACTCATTACCATCTACCACAATTTACCAAGTCCTAAGTAAGATTTACTTCCTTAACTAGCTGATTACAATACACAATAGTTTTATGTCCTATCGAGAGGCTCGTATTTTTCATGCATAACTACTTAGCATGAAACCATGCGTCGGAGGAACATACCATCAAGTGATTGTAACTTCGATCGTTCCAAATGTCACAATGACTAGAATTTAACACCTAAAAAGTTCAAACCTACAATGAAGATATTTCTCTTCAAATTTAGAAGAAAAAGAAAATAGCATACTACTTAGCATGAAACCATGCGTCGGAGGAACATACCATCATGTGATTGTAACTTCGATCGTTCCAAATGTCACAATGACTAAAATTTAACACCTAAAAAGTTCAAACCTACAATGAAGATATTTCTCTTCAAATTTAGAATAAAAAGAAAGTAGCATATACCGACTCTCGTACTTGTAAAAACTAGTAATACAACAACCTTAAAATTTGTCTGCCAATTAGTTGAAAATATTAAATACTTAACACCGAAACACTACACACAAATGAATTATCTCACATTATACCTAAGACATAAACACTACAAGCAAAAGACTTATCTCACATCTCAGACTAATGAGAATGTGCTTCTAGTAACATGTTTGACATCTCAGAATTTCACGCGCATCTCAACCACCACATCGCATTCCGTTTGGATCTGGATCTCTCATATCATTTATTGGTAATATAACTGCCGCATATTCCGTATCTGTATATAAGTAAGAACAACCCGGTCGCAACACTAGTATCATATTGTCCGCTTTGGCACCAGAAGGCCCGCACATCTTTTATTTTGGTCCATTTTAAAAATGCCTCATACTAATAGAGATATATTCTTTACTTATATACTGTTTATCGTTCCCATGTTTAACAGACGTAGGATGTGAGACTTTGGTTGCTATCTAGTCCCTCGACTATCATGTTTTCTGTCATTTAGTCCATCGACTAAAAAACACTGGTGAGGGTCCCTCGACTATCCCATTTTCTTTCATATAGTCCTTCGACTTTAAAATCACCGGTGAGGGTCCCTGGACTTGAAAAATCTATAAATTTAGTCCTTGAATCTAAGAATAAAACCCCAAATCAGGGACTAAATTTATAGATTTTTGCAAAGTCCAGAGACCCTCACCGGTGATTTTAAAGTTGAAGGACTAAATAAAAGAAAATTGGATAGTTGAGGGACCCTCACCGGTGATTTTTTAGTCGAGGGACTAAATGAAAGAAAACGTGATAGTCGAGGGACTATTTCCTGATTTAAGCCACTTTTGCACTATCTCAATTGACTTCCATCCGGCTACTCTAGTCAAGTCCTCTAGAGCACTATCAGATGACACTATACTTCTCCGTGATCAAATCTCATGCTTGATGAGCCATGGGGCACTCCATCTATAGATCATATTGTGTCGCTCCTTGATCAAGCCTCATATTTGATAAGCCATCAAGTACTCTATCTATAGACGACACTAGGCCGCTTCTTTATCAATCCTCATGCTTGATGAGCTATCAGACACTTCATCCATATGTATATCAGTCGCATGAAGTATGGCTCCCGGGTTTTGATACATCTTGTTTGGCATATGAGGATTTCACCCACATTACTCACCACATTGCGTTCCGTCTGGGCATGGTGCTCTTGATACCAATAAAAAATATGGGTACCACATATTCCACCTCCTATATAAGTAAGAACAACTCATCTCTACACTAGTATGATATTGTCTGCTTTGGCGTCCGAAAGCCCGCACGATTTTGATTTTGGTTCACTTCCAAAAGGCCTCACACTAATGAAGATTTATTCTTTACTTATATACTGTCGATATTTCCCATGTTTAACTGATGTGAGATGTGAGACTTTGGCCACATCTAACAATCCTCATCTCGAACAAAGTACCACACTCAAGCCTCCTCTCAATTGAATTTCATCCAGCTACTTTAGTCAAGTCCTCTAAAGCACTATCAGATGACATTGGCCGCTCCTTAACCAAGCCTTTTTTGCTTGATGAGCCATCATGCACTTCATCTATAGATGACACTGTATAGCTCTTTGATCAAGCCTCCTAGTTAATGATCCATCAGACACTTTATCTATAGATGACACTGTACCACTCCTTGATCAAGCCTCTAGTGTGATGAGTCATTATGCACTCCATCTATATATGACACTACACGGCTGACATCAATTCGTTCTCCGCCGACACAACTGAATATTCTTCTTTTGTCCCATTGGCTCTGATATCAATTGTAGAAAATAAAAAATATACGAAGAGAGATATGAGAAAAATAATTTTTTATTCAATATTTTTTCTGTTGTTGTTTGATGCACTGTAAATGTCCTATATATATTAGTATATTATTCTGTTTTAATGACAAAATAATTTATTTGACTAATATAATATCTTCTATAAAATACAAAATCAAATCACTAATAAAATATGAACAATATTCTTACATTAAGAATATATTATCCAAATATTTGACCAATATTTTTAGTGATTCTCAACTCTTAATTAATCAGGCTTCAGGAGCGTCGGAAGCAAGGAAAGAGCATCTGGTGCAATACTTAGCAGGCTTGCGAGTGTTGGCTGCATCATTCGCCAAAGTAACATATGAGCACGTACCTAGGACCGAAAATGTGATTGTCGACTCTCTGGCATCGACATCCTGCTTAAGCAGTTACCCCTGGATAACCGAACTAGAACACCCGTCGGTTATAAAGAGGGCAGAGCTGGACAATCGACCTGAAATCGCATGTCAGATATCCTCGGTAGCGATATCAGATTAGAGGAGAAAAATTATAGCATTCCTGGCTGAAGGACTATTACCGGATGATAGCGCCACCGCTCAGAAGATACAGAATAAGGCCCAGGGCTACGTTTTGTTGGGAGAGATACTATACAAAAAATCTTTCAGCATGCCTCTATTACGGTGCCTGGGGGCTAATGAGTCACAAATAATTGTCTACGAGTTGCACTACGGAGAAGGCGCGGCCCACTGGGGTTATAAAGCACTCATAAGGAGAATCTTCATTGCCGGGTTTTATTTACCGATGGTAACCGCCGATGCGCAGCAGATAGTAAAAACATGCGATACCTGTCAAAGATTTGCAAATGCGATCAATATGCCCACGACTCCGTTAGAATCAATCTCCGAAGGCCTACGTTTGACAGATGGGGAATCGATCTGGTGGGGCCATTACCGATGGCATCCGGTGGTAGACAAATGATTGTGGTGGCAGTAGATTACTTTTCCAAGTGGGTAGAAGCAGAACCATTATCGGGAACGAGGACTAAGGATATCACCAAGTTTATTTTTTCGAACATCTGCTGTAGGTTCGGGAAACCTCAGAAGCTTACCATGGACAATACACCTCAGTTTGACAGCAGCAAGATGAAATCTTTTTGTACGACCCATAGAATTCAGCAGTGCTTTTCCGCCCCTTTCCATCCCCAAGAAAACGGACAGGTTGAAGTCACGAACCGAACTATCTTGGATGGGCTCAAAAAGAACCTAGAAGGAGAAGCTTGCAAGTGGCCGGATTACTTACAAGAAGTATTATGGGCTTACCAAACTACAGCGCGGACGACGACTAAGGAATCAAGTTACGCCTTGGTGTATGGAATGGATGCGGTCACCCCAGCAGAATCAATCTTCCCATCTTTTAGGGTCGTTAATTATGATGAGAAGGAAAACGGGGATGGCAGACGGCTAGTCTTAGACCTAACCGAAGAGAAAAGAGGCCGAGCCCAGCTAAACGCTTTACATTATCAGACTTTAATGAGGAGTCGATATGCGTCAAAAGTGCGCCGGCGGGAGTTCAAAGTCGGAGACAGGGTTTTGAGAAGAATTTTTCTGCATACAAAAGACAAAAGCCTCGGCAAGCTAGCCCTGAACTGGGAAGGACTGTACAAAGTAATAGAAAGAATAAAGAGTGGAACCTACCGATTGCAGGACAAGCACTAACGCGTATTAAGGTTCCCCTGGAACAATGAACACCTGAGGATATATTTGGAATAATTTTATATATCTTTGTATATTCTTTGTAATCATTCTTGTTTATGTACGAACCTTTCGTCGGGGATGTAATCTTTCCTACCTCGGTGGCGCGAGAAGGTTTTAACGAGGCATCCAGAGAAACTGATATTTTCAATTCAACTTTTTTGCCTTTAAAATTCAGATGTATTAGAAGGGGGTCCATCAGCTGACAAGCTGATAGAAAACTTTTGGCAATATCAATCAATTAACAGAACCTTAAATGGGTTTTTTGGTGTTTAACCGATCCATATTTTATTTCCGACCCTACGGGAATTTTTCAATTAGACATTGATCAACAGAACCTTGAATGAGTTTTTCGGTGTTTAATCGATCTACATATTATTTCCGACCCTACGTTAATTTTTCAGTTAGACATTGATCAACAGAACCTTGAATGGGTTTTTCGGTGTTTAACCGATCTACATATTATTTCCGACCCTATAGGAATTTTTCAATTAGTCATTGATCAACAGAACCTTGAATGCGTTTTCGGTGTTTAACCCAAGGGGAAGGTCGGGGAAACAATGATGAAATGTCAGCACATAAGCGGCCTTAGCCTCGACCGTCTCCTTGACCATCCACTTATGGCACTTATCAGCAAAAAGGGCATTAACATTCTTCATGTCGGCAATTTCCTTCACCAACTGCCCAGCATGGTCGTCCTGGTCTTTTCTGACTTGGGCCAAGGTTTTTTCGACCGTATTCAGCTTCTCTTCCAAGAGATTCTGTGCTGCCTTTCCTTTCTTCACTTACTCTTCAACGGCAGCAACTTTCCCCTCCGTGTCCGTCAGCTTCTAGCTTAGCTCCCCTGCCCGCCGCTCTTTCATCGCCAACGGCACAATCATATTATAAAAAGACAAGGACAACCCATCTGTTATCCGCAAAAGAAAGGTATGAGGACTCTCAGGCACAGATAACACGGGCAGCTTAGTACTGCTCGATCACGCCACGATATTTTTTGATGCCTTTGAGGGACAAGCATCGTCATCGTCGGGGACCACCACTACGGGATCGGCTACAGTCACACCCTTAACCGCCTATATTCCTCAAAAGGCTCCGGGACGGTTGCATTATCAACAAAAGCAGACGCAGCTGCAGATCCGCCCTCCTTCTTCGAGCGTTTCAACTTTTTGGCCTGAGCACCATCTGCTTCAGCCTTTCCCTTCTGCTTCTTGGCCAGCTCCTCGGACCGATGGCCCTCGCCATCCTCAGTGGCAGCTTCATCTTTTTGTCCCACCGCGTCGACCCCTTCAGCCTCGGCATTTGCCTGCTCGGCCTCTTCATCCTATTTGGGGCGCTTGGTGGGAGCCTTATTGCGCTTCGGAAGGAACAGGTGTACGTCGGGCGCGTCCGTCTTCGCGACCAAATCCACCAAGCTGGGTGGTTGGCATAGTTGCTCAATAGTGAGCGATTCAGACGAGCAACACCAGAGGTTACTCGTGATCAGGTTCGTATTCTTGAAGGCGCGATGGAACACCCGACCCCAGTGCTTCCTGGCATAGTCCTTCAAAATTTGGAAGACCACTTTGCCAGGTTTGAAGTAATCCTTCTTCAACTCCTGGATAAACTCCTTCGACACTGTACAAAGGATCGGTCCATTACGTAAATATATATATATATATATATATATATATATATATATATATATACCATCAGGAACCCAGGTCCGCAACAATTGCCTCGGGTTCTCCATGCTATATGGGCAGCCATTTTCCCAGCAGCCACTGAGGAAGACGAACCGATGCTTCAAACCTTTGTCGCCTTCGAGGAAGTCATTCACAATCTTCGAAGTATTGGACAAGGAAGAATAGAAGAATGGTGACTTGAGAGATTTCGAGATCCCTGACATGGCTATGTACTCAATCATCAGCATAACCCGACCAGATAGGCATGAGGCCATTATGCATGATATCAGCATATACCACGCGTTGGGCGTTAGTTGTAAGGGGAAGATTTAAAGAGTCTTGAAATACAGAGCAATCTCAGGATCCAGAGGAAACCTGAGGCCCTAGTTGAAGAGCTCTGTGAAAATGACGATCTCCCGTGACCGAACATGCACTGGCGTCTCCCCAGGAGCGGGGAATCGGACAGTGACGCACTCCGAGATACCCCACCGGATCACCAGATCTGCCTGTTCCACGGCAGAGAAGTAAAGGTATTTTCCCTCAAAGAGGGAAATGACGTTGTCCAAGGGCAACCGACGAAGGTAGGTTGTAGTTATGACCGCCTCAATCTCCTCGAGAAGAGGATCTTCGGGAGGAGCAGCAGTGTTGTCAACAGCGGCAATACCTTCCCCAGTAGCCAAAATGTTCGCTTCTGAATCGTTGGTATTTTTTGCCGGGACCGCATTAGGTCTAGGGGGGCTGGCCGCAGGAGGGTCGGCATGTTGAGCAAGAGGTTCTGTAAAACTAGAGCTACTTCCGGTACGGGCGAGTTGTGATTCTTTTCGCTGTTGACAAGCACGCTCGATCTCCAGTTATTGACAGTCCAGATCTTGTTGGGTAACTCCCAAATGGGTATGCACGGTATTGACACCGGTCCGGTACCTTTGTATGTTGGGTGTAAGCTGGACTATTTTGGGAGAATTACCCCCTGCTGGCGAAGTCGAAGTATTTAAGTCTCCCATGGAAAGAAACCTAGCTTTGCCTTGACTTCGAGGAGGAAAAGGGGTCGGAACAGTATAGGAATTCACCGACGAAGGCGTTAGGCGGTTGAGCTGAGTAACCGGGGAGTGTGGAGAGCTGCTGCTAGAGGGAATAACAATGGCTTCGGGGGTTTGAGCGCTAGACAGTTCGGGTATAATAAAGGATTTAGCAGGGATTGGATTAGGAAGGACAAGGTCGTGGGGAAGCGGCACGGGCGTAAAGGGCTTTGTGTCAGAACTCTATATTAGTCCCGCAGCTCGGAACTCTTCAGCACGGTCACCAATACCGGCCCAGTCGACAAATCCAAACCCATGCTCTTTTTTTCTTCGCTTTTTGTTTTAGCTTCGGGTTCCTACTTTTCATAAACCTTGCTCTCTCTCTCTCTAGAATAGTCCGGACATCACTTTCTCTCTCTAGAATTCCTTTGAGAGTGATTCTTGCGAATGAGGTATTTATAGGCACCCTTACTTAACCGCTTCACGTATGGGGGAGTCCAAACGACGAAAAGGAGTGGGAAGTCGAAGGGCCTTTTGGAAAGATGTGCAGACGAGCACGCTTCGAATACTCGGATGACACGTGTAGCTTTTGCTCAGGCTAGCATCATAGGTCTACACCGACTAGCTCTGATGGATATGCTATTTGGGCTTCATATACCCGGTTTGTCTGCTAAAAAGTCTGATTACCCGTTTGAGCCCATGGGGAATCTGTCAATCAGGGTCGGTAGCAGACCCGTGATAAGGGTTTGAGCATCAGGACGATTCGCAGCCATCACAAGAGAGAGCAGAAAATTGGGGAACCCCGGGGCAATTGATACCGAGGCTGCCCGGTCGTTCGGTACCGGGGCGTAGGGGACAGAGGTGTTTTGAACCAACTTATTTTACGAGTCTTCATTCCCGACGCTCTAGAAGACTGGAGGGCTACTGATAAGGAAGTAATTCGCCGATCATATTAGAAAATGAGTTAATTGTAAACAGGAGAAAGAAAATATGCCAATTATTGTATTTATTGTTTATTGGGAAACTATTTGTAAACAAAGTAATTTGTAAAGGACTAATAGCGAAATAATACCAAACCACTAAAGATTTAAACGGGACCCACCTTCCCAACTATAAAAGGGAGCCCATTTATTCTTGGTAGGTGGACAATTGAATATTATATTCTCTTTATACTTTCTCTCTCTACACTTTGAGCTCTAGTCACATCAGGTCCAAGATCCTTTATCCTAGTTATTCATTCACTCATCAGGTCTAAAGTTATCCAAAAAATGTGAATGAAAACTTATCAATTCTACCATGTTCAAAAGTCTGGTTAGAAATCTGATGAATCTGACTTCGACAAGGCCTGGCATTGTGTATGTTGTTAGTTTGATAAGTAGATTCATGGAGAAACCTTATTATAATCACTGGGAGGCTGCCAAAAGAATATTAAAATATGTGAAGGGAACAATTGACTATAAAATCCTTTATAAAACTAATACAAAAGTTAATCTAATTGGTTATACGAATAATGATTTAGCAAAAATGCATGAATGATAGGAAAAGCAACTCTAAGTATGTATTCCACCTTGGTAGCGGTGCAATTTCATGGAGCTAAAAAAAACAATCAGTTGTGGTGCTTTCGAGTACGGAAGCATAATATATTGTTGCATCGTATGCATGATGTCAATTGATTTGACTACGTGGAATTTTAGAGAGTCTAAAAAGAAAACAGACCAAGTTAACCATTTTATTTTATGACAATAGTTCTACTATTTCAGTCATAAATGATCCAATTCTTCATCGGAGAACAAAACATATCCGGATTCGATATTATTTTCTGAGCAAAGTGCACAAGTCTTCAAAATGAATGTTGAAAGTTTGGAAATCAAGAGAAACCTTAATTTAAGGATGACATTTTTAGGAAAAAAGTAATTAATCTTGAAATAAATTAGTTAATTAATTCATTGAATTAATTAATTGGTCAAAAGACTTAAACAAAATATTAATGTGATTTTGAATAATATATATTATTCAAGTGAGAATATTATTATATTTAAGAAGAATATGCTTAGTGATTTGATTTTGTATTGCGAAGAAACTATTATATTAGTAAAATATATTATTCTCTCATTAAATCACTATAATATAATTATTTTTATTCTCTCCAAATTTTTTCTTAAATTCTAAAAAAATCCTATTATTTCGTACATTAACTCTTAAATTCAACCCGATTTTATGCCTTTTCACATATAGACCAAATTCATATTTAATTATAACGGTTTATGACATAGGTCAAATATATATTTAGTCTTGTCCACCAGCACCCCTACCCGATTCCGACTTGGATCCGGATCAAAGTACTCATAATTCACATCAAATGTTTCAATAATCACCATAGTATCCTCTTAGATGTTCTTAAAAAGTTGCAAATGCATTAAAGTCACCTGTTACAGCACATGAGGTATAATGATATGTATTATTTTTTCATCTATCCTATAATTCCATTTTATGGTCTTTAGTCCTTTTGGTTTAAACAATAGTAACTAAAAATACTCTGTTGAAAGTGCAATGACTAACTTTCAAATGAAAGAATTGATCATGATTCGTGACTATTTCAATATTGTATATTTTATGCCAAAATATCTAGATTTGTTTGCTTAAATTTGATTGAGTTTTGGGTTAGCCAAGTTGTTTGGTGACGTTTTCAATTTTCTCAACAAAAAACATGAATTCTTGAATAAAACATTAAAAAAATATATTTTTAATTGCTCCAAGTCTAAAGATTGTATCTTTATTATCCATTCACCTCACATTCCAATTAAGGATTGTGAGTATAATAATAATTGAGCATAGAAGGATCTATTAGAACATTAAAGAGTTACTGTTTTATGTTGACATGTGTTCATTGTAGCTCTGTTTTTTTTGCATCCTTTTTTATTACTTATATGAACTCATGTGATCGTTTCATGATTCTAAGTATAGGAGAAGATCAAAGACTGTAAATTTTAAGTTTGTTAGGAGATGACTAAAGAATGTCTGTAATTTTGTATCCATCTAATAGTATAGGTGGATCATTTGCATCTAACGAGGTAAGAGAATCAATTATTTTGTTTCCTTCTTTCTTTTCCTAGCTAATATTATTTTTGAGATGTACTTTGGATCTTTATTACTATTAATCAATGTATTGGATGTTGTGGCTTGTTTTGTGAGAAAACTGTTACTTTTTTATTGTTTATGATTATGGATTTTAGTTTAGGGTTCCAAGTATTTATTACTGAACACTTGTCTTGTGGGGGAAGAATAGTTCTTGTTATATTTGTGCGTTGAAGGTGATTTAGTTATGAATTGATATCCTTGTGATTGAGTTCATGTGTTTGTTTGGTTTTGTCAGTAGCCATCTTCTGATGACAGAGTATATCGCTTTCTAAAGCCAACACAGAATTTTGGGATCAGATCCTTAGAGACATCGAAGTCTATCTAAAATCTCGTAGACATTAAACCTTGCTCTCTTCTTAGGTGGAATCCAAATTTTAAAGATTCACCAATAAGATTAACTATATAAAAGATAACTTCTTTATGATACATACATTCAGAAAAATGTATATGATATATCCAAATAATAAAGATTAGAGATTCTGAAATATGATTAAAGCATGGAGTCCATTTTAAAATTCTCATGGTATGTTGACCTACAAACCATACTAATCTTTTTCATAATTTGGCATAGTCTTCTAACATATCAAATTCTAGGAGAACATGGCATTGATATCATATGGATAGGTTATATTCACCAGTAAATCCAATGGAAGATATGAAGTTTTGTATGATATTAATCATAGGTATGTCATATGAAAATTTACCCACCAAAGTGTTTTTTGATGAGTTTACAAGTGTTGATTTGTCTGTTTTTGAGAATTGGATAACTAAGCAATTATCTTTTTATTCGTGATTGTGTTTTATATAGGGTAATTTGGTTGACGGTTTAGACATAACATCTATAAAATATCTAATGTGTGTGGTTTGTGGTGGCTTATGATGCAGGTTAGGTTATCAGAAATATGATGAGGTGATGAGATTTGATTTTGTGAACCTAGTGAGATATTTAATTGATCAGGTGTGGCTTTGATGTATTCTTGATTATTTTTTTAGTCTTTCACTGATTGAATCATAGTTGAAACGTTTGAGAGTTCTTATGAATAATGGAGATTGGATCTAAGATCATGAATGATGGCTTTAAAGCAGTATTGATTGTTATTGTGTTGGTGATTAATCAGGGAATTGAGATGATGGATAGAGATGCGGTCTACCACCACCAATCATGACGGAGGCGACACCATGGCGTGGTAGTGATATGGCTACCGATGGTGGTTTGGTTATGTGGATATTGAATATATATTGGATATTATAAAACAGTATGCTTGGTTTTTTAATTTAATTTATATTATATCGTATTATATGAGAAAAATAAAATAGATGGGTTGAATTTGAAATTCGTCAAGATTTGGGTTTTTTTTATTTATTACAAAATCTTATTATATGAAAGAAAACAATATCTGCCACTATCTTGTTTATGACGACTTGAGAGCAGATGGAGAATCCTTTGGTCATCCTCCGATATGAGAGGATGATTGTGGGTTTGACCAGCATAACTGCAGAAGTTGTATGAGAGTTTGAAAGAATGGTAGAGTTGGGTAACAATATAGTATATAATATCTTATTTCCGTTTCCAAAATTTGATAGATATATAAAAAGTTGATTCTCATTTTTCTTTAATTTCATTTTCTCTCTGCCCCAAACCCTAAATGTTTAGGAAAATCAACGACAAATCAATAATTTGTTTTATTTTTTTCACAACAAGAAACATAAAAATAACTATTTGATACAACAATTTTGTTTTTGTGTTTTTTTCTAAAGAGAAAAGTAACCATAAATACACACTCAACTATCTTATTACTAGATAATACCTAAAAATTGTATACTACTAATAGATACCGCCATCACATTGAAAACCCACAATTAACCATTTTTCTTTCTACAAACCAAATTTCTCTTTTTTTACTTTTATTTTATTTTAAAAATTATGTAATTTTCAAATCATAGTTCGGAAAATAAATATGAAAGTACCACCGACTTTGTTTCTTTAAGACGAATAATAATACTTTTTTGACTTTTTTAACTGTTGTTTAAACAACTCGCATGATTGATTTTCCAAAGAATTTTTGTTGATTTTAAAAAACAAACTCGCATGTTTAATTTTTCATAGAAGTAGCATGGTTGATTTTTCAAAAAACTTTTATGTCTAATTTTTTAAAGAACTCACATGGTTGATTTTCTAAAGAACTCGCATGGTTGATTTTACAAAAAAAATAGCATGGTTCATTTTTCAAATAAATAGCATTGCTAATTTTTTAAAGAACTCACATAGTTAAAAATGTACAGAAATTTCATGGTTGAACTCAAATGTTATTGTTGAATTTAAAAAAAAAAACAAATAAAAAAATATATCAATGAATCTAGTTTTGATGTTCTTAAAAAATAAAGTGGATGATACTTTCATAATTTTGTTCCAAGATCCGGTTTGAAAGATTTGAACATTTTAAAAAATAAACTTAAAAAAAGAAGAGAATTTTTTTTATTCAAAAATTAGAAATGGTTACGTGGTGGCTGGTGATGAATCATGGTATTTGAAAAATTATAAAAAAAGTTTGATATTGAATGAAAGTTATTTAGTTGAGATGGGTACTAAATAAAGATAAATGATAGTTTGGGTATTAAATGACAATATAGTCTATAAATAACATTTTCCTTTTCTAATTATTTTCCTTTAAGAAAGAACCGTCGATGCTCTTTATTGTGGTAGATGTTTCGACATCATACAATGCTTCGGCGGTCCACAAATGGTTGAAATTTGTGGTGGGGAATAATGTGGGGACCGTGCGAAGCAGTAAAGTACAACAAATGAATGTTACCAATCAACCTTAGCTTCAAAGCCCGGTAAAGCGATTGAGTCTAAGAATTATTAGCAATTATCGGGGTTGAATTTTGGGTATGATCCCGTAGATGATCTGGGGGAGGCCCCTAGTTTTTTTATTTATGACAAAAATTATGAGAACCATACCTTTCTTGGAGGATATGTATTGAAAATTTCTAATATTTTGTCTCCAAATGTGCGGGAGAAATTGATTTATTTTTTGTATACAAGGTTACATATGTTTTCTTGGTGCAAGGGGGCGTTATAGGAGATCTTGAAGATATATTTTGTAATACCCTCTCGAACCAGCGAAATGTTCGACAAATTATTCAGAAAAGAAGGCCTTTCTCTCACGAGAAGTCTGAAACCATCATTACTGAGCTGGATAGGTTGTCAAAGGTAGTGCACATCGACAAGTCTTAGGATCCCTTGTCGTAACTAACCTAATCTAAGCAAAGAAGAAAAATGACTAGTGGAGGACGTGTGTGGTTTTTTACCGATCTCAATAGGGCATTCCTTAACGATCCGTTCCTAATTCCTCGAATTGATCAACTAGTGGACTCCACATTGGGAAACAAATTGCATCGTTCATGCACATATATGCAGGGTATAACATAATTAGGTTAGAGCCTAAAGACCATGATATCACTTCGTTTATAATAAGAAAAAATTTACACTATTATAACTTCATGAATTTTAGGTTGAAGAATGCAGGTGCAACTTACGAAAGGCTGGTTAACAAAGAATGCATGTGCAACCCAGTACCGTTGAATGCTTTAAACACAATGGATTAACCTTAGACTATTAAGAACGTATAAATCTAGACCAGAAGATTGGTAACTCTGAGCAAGTTCATATCAAAATCGTTGGACAAATCTGCCCATTTTTCCAAGTCCGTAGACAAACCAAAGTATTCAACTGGACCCTAGAATTCAGCCTGGAGTTTCTTGGATTGAAAGAATATGTGTCCTCTGCCGTAGTTTTAACCAAGACGAGCCCAAGAGAGATTATTCATTTACATTGTGGTATCAGACTACGCGGTAAGCTTGCTCTGGCATCGGTAACCAAGGCACGGAAAATGTGAATCTATTTCCATTTATATTCTATAGTGCTTCAGCCATCATTTTAATTTAAGAATGTGCTGCGAAGAACTGACCTCCCGGGTCAAATAACTAAGAGGTTTGTGGATTTGGATGATTTTGATATTGATTTTAAACCCCAAAACGCGATTAAAGACCAGGCGTTGGCTGGTGTTTTGGTTGAATTTCAGTCTGAGCGACCGGATATGAATGTAGATCAATGGAGGAACTAATAAAATGGGTGATTCGAGCCAATTGAGGGTCGAATATTTCCGGGTGCGGGATATGAGTTCAAATAACTACTCCAACGGGGGTAGCAATGCATCAAGCCATACACTTAGGTTTCCTAGCCTCTGAATAATGAAGAAAAGTACGATACGATACCAACATGATTACGACTGGCACATATTTTTGGCGTTAAGCTAGTTTAAATGATAAACGACTCTCACCTGTTGGTCAATCACGCAACAGAACAATATAAAGCGAATATATATAATTTGGTAACGTATTTGATAAAGTTAAAATCTTTGAAAGTGGGGTTTAAGAGTCTCGAATACAAACATGTTGACATAACAGAAAATATTGTACCTCATTCTTTAGCAACCACGACATATATGGTGATTACCCGTAAAACTTAATATAGGAGAGCCCTTTGATAATAAAGATCTTGGAATATATCATCTATTAAGAGCGTGGCCTACCATATATTAATGGATAACGATAAGGATTGAAAGCACGATATCATAGAATTTCTAGTTAATAAGATTGCTCCCACGGACAAGACAATTGCTAAAAGGGTACGTCTCAAATCCCACGACTTCAAGGGCCTTACCAGAATACTTTATAAGAAATACTTAAGTAGACCTTTGTTGCGTCACCTTGGGAACAATCAATCACAAATGGTGTTTTCTGAACTTCATGATGGGGAGTGGTCGATACATTTTTTATTAAAAGATTTCAATAGAAGAGTATGGTTGACAGGATTTTATTAGCACACTATTGTAACCGATACGAGAATGCTAGTCAAAAGATATGATACATGTCATTGGTTTGCTAGAAAATCCTCGAGAAATTGGTGCCGAATAAGAAAGGTCTGTACGTGATGAAAGAAAAGGTAAAGGCAAAGATATACCAATTAAGAGATAAAAGAATAGATCACTTCGACACCCTTGGAATATCAAGCATATTAAGTTTTATTTAGAATAAATATGAATATGTTATATATCCTTTCCCATATTGTACATGTATTAATAGGTGACACACTCTTTTCCATCCTGGTGGCGCAAAAAGGTTTTAATGAGGTGCTTATATAAGTTGATTAATCAATACAACTATTCGCCTTTATAATATGTCTTGCAAGATTCGAGGTCAACATTTTATTTTTTTAATAAGTTTGTACATGTGAGGTCTTCCAACTTTGATTTGTCAACATATAATTTTTTAAAAAATGAGACTAGCAGGGTCTTCCAACTTCGGTTGGTCAACATTTATGTTTTCAAAATCTTTTGGACATGTGGGGTCTTCCAACTTTGGTTGGTAAACATTTAATTTTTAAAACAAGTTTGGACCTGTAGGGTCTTCCAACTTCAGTTGGTAAATATTTACTTTTTCACCAGTTTTGACATGTGAGGTCTTCCAACCTCAGTTGGCCAAAGTTAATGTTTATTAGTTCGGTTAACCAACTTGACTTACATTTATTTCCGAAACCGGTCAATTTTGATTAAAGATTAAGACTGGTTCGTAAGAAAAGAAAACTGAAGCGTCATACTAATATAATGACCATAATGATATTAAAATAGGGTGGGCACGGTTACAAAACCTACATGGTCTGAATGCCCAGAAATTCCTAACAAAACAAAGTTAAAACAACAACAGTGTCTCGAGGTGATCATGTCGATGATACGTTTTTCACAAGCAACTCCCGTGCGACGGTTTTTCTAGAGAACCAGCAGCTAGTGAGACCTAAAATTCATGTCCATGAACCTTTCGTGAATCTCCAAAACCAATGTCACTTTAGCATTGGATTCTTCTGTTGCCATAGTCTGAAGACATTCCGAGGAAAAAGTGTTGAATTTGGCTTTGTTCTTGATAAGAGAATTGTGAATGTGTGTGGGACAAAAACAGTACACAGTTTGAGTTGAGCGGGTAGGATCAAGAACTGTGTTAATCCAAAATCCTCCATCCTTTAATTGCAATAATAGTATATATATATATATATATATAGTGTGGCAGAAAATAAACCCTAGAAACCCTAGCCCATATACAAAGTAATATTAAATAGCCCACAATAGCCCACATACATTTTAACACTGCGCATATATTATTGATTCTAACGTTGACACTCTAACACCCTCCTTCAAGTTGGAGCATAAAGATTATGAATGCCCAACTTGCCAAGAAAAAACTCAAACTGCTGCTTGCCTAGTGCTTTGGTAAAAATATCTGCAAGTTGGAACTTGGTGGGCACATGAGATGTGCAAATAACCCCATCAAGTCTCACATCTCGTAGAAAGTGACAATCTACTTTTATATGCTTTGAACGGTCATGGAACACAGGATTGTGGGCAAGATGTAAAGCCGATTGACTATCACAGAAAACTTGCATAGCCCCTGAGTGTGAGACCCCAAAATCTTTGAGCAAGTCGTGCAACCACTTCAACTCACATGTCAATCCTGCCATAGACCGGTACTTTGCTTCAGCGGAAGATAATGCAACAACACCTTGTTTCTTAGTCTTCCATGAAACAGGAGAATCACCCAAGAACACCATCCAACCACTCACATATGCGAGTCTTAGGACAGCCAGCCCAATCAGAGTCACACCATCCTGTCAGAGTGAGATTACAACTACTTGGCAGAAGAATTCCCTGACCCGGGCTTCCTTTTAGATAACGAACAACTCGCAATGTAGCCTGCCAGTGATCTTCCTGTGGTTTCTGAAGAAACTGAGATAACATATGTACCGAAAACAGATATCTAGACGCGTAAATGCCAAATAAATCAGTCTTCCCATCAACCTGCGGTACGCAGACCGGTCAATTAGTACCGCCGACTAGCTTTTGCCGAGCTGCTAATTTTGCTCCAAGGGAAACTGTGCAGGCTTGCTGCCAAGTAAACCTGTCTCAGTTAATAATATCCAGAGTATATTTACGTTGGTAGAGAAAAATACCCGTGGGACTCCGTGCTATTTCAACTCCAAGAAAATATTTGAGACGACCTAAATCCTTCATATGAAAGCAAGTGCTCAAGTATTTCTTAAACTCCACCAATGCACCAGGGTCATTCGCGGATAGAATGAAATCATCGAAGTAAACCAAAACATGCATACGACAACGACTCGTGGAATACGAGAATAAAGAATAATCTGAATAGGACTGAACAAACCCATACCTCTTCAGTGCAGCCACTAACTTGGCTGACCAACACCGAGGTGCCTGCTTCAGCCCATACAACGATTTGCGAAGGCGACAGATCTGTCCTTCATGCCCTCTATCAAAGCCTGGAGGAATTTTCATGTAAACCTCCTCATCTAGATCACCATGCAGAAAAGCATTATGTACATCCATCTGATGTAGTTCCCAATTCTGAGCTGCTGCAAAAGTCTCTGTATAATCAACCCCTTCTACTTGATGATTATCCAACCCGACCAAACGAGCTTTGAGGCGCTCTACTCTCCCATCCGCATGATATTTAATTTTATAAATCCACTAACTCCCCAAAGCTTTCTTCCTTGGAGGTACATGTGCCAAGGTCCAAGCATGATTATCCTCTAGTGCCTGAATCTCTTGTTGCATTGCCTCTCTCCAACCAGGATGTCGCATAGCCTCTCGGAATGACTTAGGTTCATCCCTAGATATAATAGCAGCTAGAAAAGATCGGTGTGCCAAAGAAAAACGAGAACTATCTATATAATGAGTGAGAGGATAAGGCATACCGTGATCAGGAGATGGACTAGGACTAGGAGTAGGAGAAGTAGATGGTGCTGAATGTACTACTGTAGTCATCACAAAATCCTCCAAACGAGTAGAAGGAATTTTACTACGCTTTCCCCGTCTAAGGTCTGAAGAAATACCCGAACTATCTGAAATAACATTAGAAACTATTGGCGAATCTGAGACACCGCTGTCACCAAGCTAAGGCGGAGGTTGCACATCACCAACCTCGACAACCTCTGCGAGTGGTGCTACCAAAAGGACGCCGCTATCTGGTGATACTTCATCGTCAATCGTCGAGGTCTTCTCAACCTTCTCCCAAAACGCAAAAGCAGTAGGAGGAGGTGCAGCGACTTCAGTCTCATGACAACCCAACTCAGAGAACACAGGAGTAGATGCAAATGGAAATATATGTTCAAAAAATTTCACATCTCGGGAAACAAAATAATCTTGACTCTCCATATCATATACTTTCTAGCCTTTCTTTCCATATAGGTAGCCCACAAAAACACATCCACGACTATGACTCGAAAACTTGTCACCCTTAGACCTCTGATCATGCACATAACATAGAGACCCAAACACACGAAGCTCAGAGAAGACGGGAGGCCCACCAAAAAATATCTCAAATGGAGTCTTGAAACCTAAAAATTGAGAAGGATTTCTATTAATCAAATAACCGGCAGTCAAAATACACTCCCCCCAAAATATTTAAAATATGTCTATGTTTCCGTTCGAACCTACCATTCTGCTGAGGAGTACCCACGCATGAAGATTGAAAAATAATACCCAACTCATCAAAAGTACGACGTACAGAGAAAAATTCAGTTCCATTGTCACTGCGTACTGTCTTAACAACTCCATTAAATTGTTTCTTAGCCATTGCAAGAAAATGTAAAAACATGGAAGTTACTTCTAATTTCTCAGCCAACAAATAAATCCATACAGCACGGGAGTAATCATCAAAAATAGTGAGAAAATATCGCGCACCACAAGAAGACAAAGTATGATAAGGACCCCACAAATCACAATGAATTAATTCAAAACAAGCAGCCGCTTTAGAATCACTAACTGAAAAACATTCACGAGTCTGTTTAGCTCGAAAACAAATATCACACGGGTGAGCTACACTCATATAACGAGTACTAGAAACAAAAGGTAAAGATTGAACTATCTTAGTTGAGGGATGTCCTAACCTACGATGCCACAACTCAGCATCACTATCAACCACTACAACACTACAAACTTTGGTCTTCACAACACTGCTGAAATAGTACATTCCACCTCTCCGCTCACCCAGTCCAATCACCATCCCTGATCATCGATCCTTAATAAGACAACCAAACTTAACACAGTAAACAATACAGTCTAGATCATCAGTCAGGTGGGATACTGAAAACAGATTACATGTAAGCTTGGGAACCAAAAATACATTCTCCAAAGACAACTGACAAGACAAACGCACACTACCACAATGTGTAGCAGTAACTTGAGAACCATAACACAAAGATACTACACAGGCTGGCATAAAAGTAACATTGTGCAATAAAGAGAGGCTTAAATCGTTGCTTCGTCCCTCGACTATCACGTTTTGTGTCATTTAGTCCCTCGACTATCAAAAATCTATAAATTCAGTCCCCGCGCGTGGTATTCTTCCTGGTTCTGCCACGTGTCACCATAGTTAAATGGTTCTTGTCTCACAAATAGTCCCTCGACTTTTAATTCCATTTTTACCCTCAGAATTTAATATTTTTTTATTTTATTTTTTTATTTTGAAAACAGAGTATCGCAAAATTTACGATACTCTGTTTAAAGAAAATACGCAAATTCGATTGTTCACGAGCATCGACTTCAGTATATAATATTCCTAACTCTGCATTAATATCTTCACTTGACATTGCTTGGGCAATTGAGCAGTCAGAGAAAGCTTTGTCTGAATTGTACATACAGATCCAATGACAATTCCCACCAAGTGAGTCTACGAGTGCCGCTGGAATCCGCCGCCATTTTTGACAGTCATCGCAGTGAACCCAAGCATTATCCTCAAGAATATTCTGTATACTTACACCATCTAATATCATACCTTGATGGGCTGCATCGGTTACAGTAGCACCGGCGTTATCACTTTTTGCTTTATCCTCTACCACTTGATAGTCTTTCTCTGGCTGGCGCTTCACCATGTCCATAGCTTGATCACTGGCCTCCTTGGCTTTACTCTTGTTACCTGGTTTCGATTCACTTACCCTCTGCTTAGAAGTGTTTCCTTTTTTGCTCATTACAGAATCAGAGGATTCAAGACTCAGTTTCTTTCCTCAGTTGGATTTTTATCTTTTAAGAAATTTACGCCACTTAGGTTCTAGAGAGGAAAGCCCTTTCAACTTATTTGGAGTGTAGTCCTTCGATCATAGTGATTCTACAGATTGTACGTCAACACGTGGACTGTAACATGATTTAACGTCCAATTCCAAAGACTCATTCAAGTGTGGTCTGTCCAGACAATGTTAAAGGCTCACCAGAAAGTTTTAGGCTACTAGACATGTTGCTTGAGCTCTTTGCAAGGGAAGAAAAGACAACATCAATGGAGTAACAACTTTTGTCCTTTTTCCCGCTGCCAGCACAATTCTTCATTTGTTTAGGGTTCTTAAGGGAGACAGTACCTAGTAGTCTATCATCAAGACAAGAAATCTCCATACAAAACAACTTCTCTTTCTTCTGTCCTTCTTCTCAGTCATATAATATATTTACGAGCAACCGATGCCGTGGGAGCAGAGACAACAACATTATGCAAGACATCTGCTTGCGCATCTAGCACTGAATCCAGTGACGTGCCTGAATCCAATAGCCATTTGCATATTTTCTTTAAACAGAGTATCGCAAATTTTGCGATACTCTGTTTTCAAAATATAAAAAATAAAATAAAAAATAAAAAAATATTAAATTCTGAGGGTAAAAATGGAATTAAAAGTCGAGGGACTATTTGCGAGACAAGAACCATTTAACTATGATGACACGTGGCAGAACCAGGAAGAATACCACGAGCGGGGACTGAATTTATAGATTTTTTATAGTCAAGGGACCCTCACCCGTGATTTCTTTGTCGAGGGACTAAATGACACACAACGTGATAGTCGAGGGACGAAGCAACGATTTAAGCCAATAAAGAGATGTCACCTGTCATGTGATTAGAAGCCCCAGTATCAATAATCCAAGGGGTACTGAACAACTCACCACTTAGAAGCTCATCAGTCTGGGAAACTTTGTCTGTTGAAAAAAGGGAAAGCAACTGCTCCAACTGACTAGAAAGACGAGAAGCCTCACCAATATGCAACTTGGCAATAGTTGAAGCCGATGGACCCACGGTGTCTGTCTGTGCTGTTGCTGTTTATGAAGTCTATAACGAATCTCGCCAACAGATATCTACTACACTAGCTTACGGCCGTGGAGAAGGGGTCCGCGCGGCCCCCTTCTCCACGACCGTAAGCTAGTGTAGTACCCGGACGTAAGGCGGTGGTCTGCTTTCCAGGATACCTATGTTTGGTGTAGCAATTGGATTCTTCATGACCATTTTTGTGACAATAGGTACAAAAACGATGAGAATAACGTGGGGCAGACAAAAAAGTACCTCGAGGAGTAAACTGAACTACAAATGCCATCAGAGCCTCTGAGATAGGCTTCTCCACAGGTGCACTAGCCTGTAACCGCTCCTCACCACGCACCTTGTTGAATGCTCCATCCAGAGTGGGAGTCTGATCCTGAGCAAGTAATTGAGAGCGAATAGCACCAAAGCGCTCCCGATGGAGACCAGAAAGAAACGCATGTAGTTTTTCTTCATCCTGAATCTGCTGATATGCTTCAGCCATCCCACCACAAACACAAGTAGGAGTAAACGAATATTTACTCAACTCATCCCAGATTTTCTCGAGTTTCCCAAAGTATTCAGAAACAGACATAGTAGAGGTCTGTTTACAAGCAGCCAACTCCTCTTTCAACTCATGTTTGCACTGAATATTGCTAACAGCAAAATGATGCTGCAAAACATCCCACAGAGGTTTAACCTCCTCAAAATACGGAACATATTTGTGCTGCGACTCATCAATAGTGTTCAAAATCCACTGAACAAGTGTGTCTTGAACAACATCCCAATCTTCCAGAGACTTCGGATCTACTGGTTTCACAATACTTCCATCCAAAAAACCAAGCTTTCTCCTACCTTTCATAGATAAACGTAGAGAACGAGACCAAGCCTGATAATTAGTGCTCTCAAATTTAACATTGGAAATAATATTACCAGGATTATCATTGGAACCAAGATAATAGGGAGAAGTCGGATCAATCTTCCGGAACCCCACTACCGCATCACGTGACGTATGAGAGGTTATCTGGTCCATTGTAGAATATGATTCGTCTGCCATAAAAACTACAGAAAACACCCCGGCTGACGGAGGATACGCCGGAAACACACCTGCTGGTGGAGGGTACGCCGGAAATACGCCGGAAATACGACGGCTGATGAAGGGTACGCCGGAAACACACCGGTTGATGGAGGGTACGCCGGAAACACACCGGCTGATGGAGGGTACGCCGGAAACACATCGGCTGATCGAGGGTACGTTGGAAACACGCCGGCTGATAAAGGCTACGTCGGAAACACACCGGCTGATGGAGGGTACACCGGAAACACGCCGGCGGATAAAGGCTACGCTGGAAACACACCGGCTAATGAAGGCTAGGGTTTTGAAGGCTATGGCTCTGATACCATGATAAGAGAATTGTGAATGTGCATGAGACAGAAACAGTACACAGCTTGAGTTGAGCGGGTAGGATCAAGAACTGTGTTAATCCAAAATCCCCCATCCTATAATTACAATAATAGTATATATATATATATAGTGTGGTAGAAAGTAAACCCTAGAAACCCTAGCCCATATACAGACTAATATTAAATAGCCCATAATAGCCCATATACATTTTAACACTGCCCATATATTATTGATTTTAACGTTGACACTCTAACAGTTCTCTTTCTCTAATTCAGCCCAGAGAGTTTCAAGAGCCTTCGTCTCGCCCTTCTAGGCTTGAATATTAAACGCACCCTCCTCTTGGATAGCCCAATATCTTGTCTCCTACATGTTTTTTACTACCCTGCAAGGCATTGATATGCTTTTCTTGCTTTACCGTTATTTTTTTTGCCAAGTTTTATCTTTTTTTGGAGCTCGTTGGAAGCAGAATTTTGCCACACGGTAGCACGGTCAACCCGCTCGTGCATGTAAACTTCCCGCTCTCTCACGTAGAGATCCTTTTGCTTATGCTGGTCTTCCACTTCAGATATCAGAAGTTTCAACTCTGATAAATCCCTCTTTAATATTTTTGTTTTCCTCATTGTCCCGATAATGTGGGCCAACGCATGGTACAAGGTACTAGAATAGGTGTTTTATTATCACAGTTGAAATTACCTAATATGTGAAGAATCATCCAATAAGTCTCAGTTGCTTGGGCTAGCACCTTCCGGATGAGAAGCATGGGAAGTGGATTATCTGATACCACGAGAGGTTCCAAAGGTGGCACTTCAGTTGTGTGCTAAGGGAAATCACTCGGGCCTTTGGTGTTGCTCTTTTTCTTGGAACAGTCATTTTCCTCTTTTCCTCTCGGCATTCGTCCTTATTGCTAGCCTCTCTCGCTATCGAACCCCCAACTTCTACAATATCAACATTAGTAGTTGTTGTTCCACGACCGACAGTTTTGACCACCACATCTGCCGTTTTAGGATACTTTGTGGGTTTTTTTTAAGTGGGCGATTGTGCTCTCTTTTCCACTTAGGAAGCACAACTCACTCATCGGAAGCGTGAAATCTCGTAATCAAAACGACAGGTTCGGAAGTAACCACTAGCTGCTCTTCATCATCCGAGGAGCGCCAAAGATGGTTATTGGTGATGTTCATAGGAATAAAGCACCGATGAGATTCATTCCTCAAATTCTGCCAAACCAATTCACTTAAGCAAGCAAAGGTTTGTTCCGCGACTGTTAGATGTTTCTTCCTTAGAGATTACAACTTCAATTTGGGAATTGTTAATAATGGAGAGTCGTGGTTGACTATTGAAGTTTAAAGTGTAAATGGTGAAGTGTAAAGTGTAAAGTACATTCTCATGTCCACTTTAGGAAGAGCCGCCTTGAATTGCTATTTTTCTTCGTATGAGCTCGACCATTCTCCTAAGCCTCAAAAATGAAAATGAAATGGTGTTTTTCGAACGGCTATGTTTATAAATAAGTAAAAATGATTGTGCCTGGGGAAGGCAATGGTCATTTTTCGAACGTTTAAGTGAGTTGCACCGAATAATCAAAAGACATGTGTAAGGTTGAGAGACGCCTAGTATAGAGCTGCTAGTCTGAGGCTAACCAACAATCCGGTTAGGCCCAAAAATTTCTTGCCCCAAGTAGTGCACGCAACACCTTGAACCGTTCAATATGTGATGACATTTTGGGTTGAGATTATTAGAACATCCTTAATTAAGAATATCAACCAAAGACTGACACCTTCCGAGCCAAGATAAAAAATTTAGTCCTCGTTTGACTTTCTCGCAAGGACTAAGAGGGCTACTAATAAGTGTGTAATTTATCTGGACCTAAGTGGGTCGAGCAAATTAAGGGCATTTTAGCTTTCAAATTGAAGTTTGTAATAGAAAATAATAAGGTAAGAAATGTTGAAGGCTTATCTTGTAATAATGAATATATGAGTAGGTTTAGTGCAATAAAAATGTCTAATATACTAAAATGGGTCATGCATGTGGGCTTGGGCCCATAATCTTTACTATATAGAGTAAGATTTCATTTTCGGGAAAATGGGAACAATTAATATATTGCAACTACTTTTCAGAACTTTCTCTCTCTATTTCCAGTGTTTGTCTCTCTAGACGCAGTTTTACCGATAAATGGTAGCATAATCGGGTTTGGATATTTCAATAACTAAACCCACATCTATTGTACTGGTTATGTCTAGTATCGCATCTATCGTATTGTTTATGCCCAGTTTCGCATCTATCACATTTATTATTCCTAGTATCGCATCTATCATCTGTTTTGTATCATATTTTTCAACTTACATAAGAAATAATATGTGTTGAAATAAAAAAAATAAAAATAGAACTCATCATTGTTACGATAATAAGTTATCACATATAACAATACTCTTTTATGTTTTCTTGTAAATAACATTCTATCAGTATATTTACTGACTGATGATAATGGAAACCTTAGAGACAATAACCAAATGTTATGAAATAACGCTGTAAGACATTAGATTGTGAACTATAGTCCACTAAGAACTCAATTGTACTATCAAGAATCTTCAATATTTTAAAGTAATTCTTAAGTAGTTTATAATGTGGATTATTTCTTGATTGAGGGTAATTTAGTAAAGTGTTTTGAAAATTTAAGGTTTATGATGAAATGTAGAGAGATAATTAAGGTGCGTGCTTGTATTAAATTGTGATCACCCTCATTTTCATTAATGACCCATGGGCCTTTCGGGTCGGATTGTAGGTTTGAGTTAAGTTTAAGAACCCATTAGCCCAAGATATGAAATGATCAGCACCTTATTAGTCATTTTCCACTAACATTACCCTGTTTTGTTTCTCATGGTAATGGTTCAGTCTGAACAACCCTTTAGATAGGGGTAAGCAGTAGTGCCAAAATTATCCGACCTCATCAGTAGCCCCTTTAGGTCTTGCAAAGAATCTTTGGAAGAGCTAACCCACAAGAATAAAATTCAACGCATTTCCAATGTGACCTTCTGATTTGTCTCTGTATCCGAACCAAAGAGATCAACTTTTTCTGGTAAGAATTTTAAGAGTCCGTCCGATCGGAATTTGGTGGGACTAATTTTACCGTTAAGAGTTTCAAGAGTCATTTTTCGACGTGGGACACATATCAGGTTCTGGTTCGACCTCTCAACCTTTTTTCCTATATTCTTGTACCTACTATGCTAAAAGGTTACTTAGAGTGTAACCCCCATACTTTATAGCTCTTAATCATCACTTTGATCGGTTTGTCTTCTCCTAGGTAAACTTTAATGTTTTCATAGTTATATAAATCGATTTTACTCTTCTATTGTCTCCAAGAACACAAATACTTATAGAGAGAGAAATCTTGGTAATATTTTCAAAATGTGTCTGGGTAATTTATTTTCACAGCCTTAAACGCATTGGTAAAAGGAGGTTGGCTGAATTTGTCTGATTTGGAGAAAGCAAGAAACATTGCAATAGACGCAAGAGTTGATGTTGGTCTTCCTCCCTCTCTTGGTGAAGAAATCGATCGACCAAAAGCAATCACAGACCAAGGTTCATCATCATCGAAGATATCAAAGGTCATAAATTACCTTTTGTCCCAACCTTGATCCTCTTCAATCCGGGCCTTCTTTTCATGAGTCTCAGAACCCCCTCCCTAAAGAAAAAAAAGTTTCCAGTGTTAGGAAACCTTCGCCTTTCATATCCATGGGTTCAGATGCTGAGAAGTCTACTGAAAAGAACACCCCTTTCCGAATAAATTGCCAATCCAAAGCTAATCCACCCTTAAATCTTTGAAACCTGCTAGTTCGGAGACGATAAAGCCAATGGTAGAAACTAAGTCATCCGAACAACAGTCAGCGTAATGGAAGAAACCATCTAGGATAGTATAGGAGATACTCTTTTTGAGGCATCCGGAAAGACGGAGGACACTGCAGAAGATTGGAAGGGCAAGGTTACGGTGGGCTTTCCCAATACTGAGGCGCTTCCTGGGTGTCTGAAATAAAAAGTGGGGCCAAACTTCCAGAAGGTTAGCGTGAAGTACTTGAGAGCCTCCTAGAATATTGCTTACGTGTACACCCATACTGCTGAGTTGGGTCGTATCCGAACAAAGTGGGGCTTCCCCGATTCTGTTAAGGTGAGAATCCCAATCACCCCGTAGACTCCAATGGACTGCAAGTCCCACGAGCTAGTAGTATACACCGAGGTGCTGAATTGGGGACTCCGGTTTCCTTTGGGTCAAAAAACACTCAAGTATTTTCACCTGATAAAGTTATGCCCAAGCCAGCTGAGTCCGAATGTATGGTACACTGTGATGGCTAGCATAATGGCTTCAAGATTGTCAAACATGCCACTACCGATGGAGAAATTCGTTGCTGTGGTGAGCCTATGCAAGAACCACCACATCTTTTTTTACCCCTACAATATGGGGAACGACTATAAGGTAGTAAATGACTTACTAGAAACCGAAAAACTATGGAGGACCCAATTCATGTTCATCAGTGGAGCATGAGAGAACGAGAAAAAAATAAAAACTAACTATAATCCAAGCCAACTAACTAGTCGCTCGAAGAGTATTGGTAACCTTTATTTATGTTTCCCTTAGTTTTTTAAATACTGTGTGGTTATTTCGAACAGACTTGTGTTTTCTTTCAATTTTTTCGAAGAATTTTTTTGACCATCTAAAGGCAGGCCAAATCACATATGCTAAGTTAAACGCATGGGCTTTGGAGAAATGGAGGAATGGTTTCCACAACTTTTTTACCCCAGGGAACTTCGTGAGGTCTCACCTTTGGAATACTACAGGGAGAAGAGACCTCACTTGGGAAAAACTTACCACTCCTCCTCATGCAGATGTCATCCTGAAGAGAACTGAGGCTAAGGATGCCAAACTCTATCTTCCTTCCAGGGTCAAAGTCCTTAGCCATCTGGACAAGATAAAGAATAAGAGAAAGAAGAAAACCACATCAGACCCATCTCAGCCAATTACGCTGCTTTACCGGAGGCAGTCGAAGTTACAATAAAAGAGGCTAGTGTATTAGATTACCCACCACAGATCACAATGAAGGATAAGAAGCGCAAGGCAAGCAGTGATGAAAAAGCTGCAAAGAAGAAGAAAGTTACTCAAGGATCAGAGATAATTTTGCGTCCTTCTGAACTTCTTCCTCATGTTCCTGCATTCCCTACTCCACAAGAAGCAATTTCACCCAACTTTTATTCGGAATAGACCATTACCGGTGGAGAGGTAAATCCTAATGCATTTTAGAACATTAATATGTATTTTAATTATCTGGACAAGGATGACTTTGCAGGGCCTTATCGTCCTGCCAATACCGCCAATGCTATAACCCATAATGGTGAGACATATGTGATATCATGGGAACAAGACACTCATATTCATTCCCTCTTAGGTTACATCCGTCAATATGTTAACCTATAAAGGCAAGTGAGAGATCAAACAACTACCATAACTTCCCTAACTACAAAGTACCAAGGCTTGACGATTAGTCTCTCTACCGCTCAGCAAAGCATAGAATCCTTGAAGAAGGAAAAAGAGGATTTAACTACCAAACTGCGCAAGTCAGAAGATGCTCAGAAAGATCTTCCGACTAAGTATTTTGAACTGAAAACTTCTTCCTCCGACGAGATAAAAGCTCTGAAGGAGCAATTGGAAGCTAGAAACAAAACTGTCAAGAGTTTATCCAAAGACAAAGTCAACTTGGAGGATCTTCTTAAGAAGAAGACAGATGAGAATACATATTTGGTATAAAGAAAACCGAAAAGATAGTTGCGGGAATAGAGAAGTATGCCTCTGGAGTGGTGGACTCTTTGGAGAAAATAGATTATGAAATTAAATCCGATAAAGTATTACTGTTTTACGAGACTTTTCCTAAGAGGACTCTTGGTCCTTTGTGGAGATTTGTGGAATATGATAACCTTCCTTTTCATACGATGGTTGATGATGATAAGCATGACTACTCAAGTAGAGAAGCTTCCGAAGATAAACGAAGGAGTTGGTGAGAGTTCAAGTACTGAACTCAACTCCGAAAAAAGGAGATGGTGATGAAAAACCCGAAGGGAACAAGCCCCAAGGTTGTATTGTTATGATGTGTGTTTTTTGCTAAAAAAACTAAAGCCCTTGGATGGCCAAGGCATTTTGTTGTGTTGTTTTTTTAATTTATGTTCTTAAAACTCAAAGTCCTTGAATGGTCAAGGTATTTGTGAACCATGGAGCAGGTCTATTCCGATCAAAATTCAATATCATATTTCCCTTTGTGTGAATTTTGTTTAACTCTTTATTGCCAATGTTTAGATAACTTTCAATATTTCAGATCTGTTAAGTAAGTGTATTAAATGATTCCAATCACATATATTTAATAAATGTGATCAAATGTTTAACATATCGGATCAACTCAAAGATGGTTGAGAGTCGGGGTGTTTAATAAGTATTTAATATCCCACCACCTCACAATATGGTCAAATCAAGAAGAATTTTGCACTAGAATTTTGAAGAAGGCATAAGATATTATTGAAAAACTCGGACACCTCGTTTAAACCTCCTTGTGCCACACGGTAGGAAAGAGTATCCATCCCTCTAAAATTTACATTGACATTCAAAAAGTAAATATTTACGAGAGAGTTCTATTCTAAGTATAACCTGAAATGGTTAACCTTCCATGGGTGCTTTAGTATTCTCCCCTCCTTGTCTTGAAGTCTATATGTTCCTGGTTTGACTTTCTCACATACCATATAAGGACCTTCCCGATTTGGAGCAAGCTTGCCAAACTCTTTTTTCTTGGTGTGTAAAAATACTTTTCTTAAGACTTTGTCCCCCAATTAAAAATCTCTTCTTTTAACTTTGGAGGTAAATTTGCTCCTCATCAAACCCTGGTAATGTGCCGTTCTTATATACGCTTTAACTTTTTTTTCTTCAATCAAATCCAACTGATACCTAACTGCCATATCATTTGCCTGTTCGGAATAGTTTTGGCTTCTGTAAGATGGTAAACTAGCTTCTATGAGAGTGATTTCATCCATCCCATAAACGAGGGCAAAAAGAGATTCTTGTGTAGCAGCACGAGGAGTAGTTCGATAAGCCCATAAAAATTCTTGTAGATAACTTGGCCATTTTCCTACAGCTCCCTCTAGATTGTTCTTCAGCCCGAACAAGATTACCCGATTAGCAACTTCAACTTGTCCATTTTCCCGAGGGTGAAAATGAGAAGAAAAGCAATGTTGAATTCCTATGGAGGTGCAAAATTTTCATGTCTTTATTATCGAACTGTGTCCCATTATCTGTGATGATCTTTTGGGGAACCCCAAATCTGCAAAATATATTAGATAAAATGAATTTAACAATTGCCTTAAAGTGGTTCCAACTAAGGGAATTGCCTTTATCCACTTAGAGAAATAGTCAATAGCAACTATAATTGTTCGACATCCACCGTATGCCATGGGAAGAGGCCCAACTAGATCCAACCCCCATCTATCAAAGGGTATCGATTCAGATATGGATTCCATATCTCTGGCAAGGATCACACTTCTTTACCATATCTCTGTCATCTGCCATTATGGTTGGCCACTAGTACCCTGCTAATAAGACTCTCTTGGTTAGAGAACCTTTACCATTATACAGTTCAGACACCACAATTTGGGATTCTTCAATTCCTAAGCACCGCAAGAGGGGTCTGTTGAAAGATTTCATGTAAAGAATTTCCTTTAATACTAAAAAAACACGAGCCTTATACTTAATTTTCTTAGCCATGGCTTTGTATGAAGGCAAAACCATCGGAAATAAACTGAAGAATATCATACCTCCAGTCTTTGAGTTGAATGGTTACTATGCTCATACTTTCTTCATTCTCTTCACCTTTTTCTTGGTCTGTCTGTATTGATGGACATTTTATGTTAACTTTTAAATGTTTCTTAAAATTAGTTTTACTGTTTTTATGTTTTTAAAAAACATTCTAAAAAATTCACTTTTAGTGAGAAAAAAACGATAAAAGATCTTTCTCATATTATTTTTTATACCGAAACTAAAAAAAAACCTTAAATAGAAGAGGATGAATCTGAATAAACTAATAAACTCAGTTTAAGTCTTCATTTAAAATCGTTTTTTAATATATTATTTGATTGAATGTTACGCTTTATATAATTGGAAATTTTATTTATATAATATAAACCTAAAAAATATTAGACAATTATGACATAAAAAAAATTAGCCTTAACTTTTTACTTATCCAAATAACTACAATATTTTAGCATATAGTTATTGGTCCAATTGATACATCTTGTCTACGTAGTGTTTAAATTTAAAAATTATTTTCCGATGTTTCCAATTTTGTATTTGAAATCTAAGAAAAGGTTATTTAGTTCATCTTAACACTTAACACGGCTAGTAAATAATTATTACTATTCAATATATAATCATTGATTCATTTGTATTTAAAAAACGAATGCTAAAAACAGCCACATTCACAACTTCTATTATTTCCTACAGTTTGTGCCAGTCATTTCTAAATGAATGTAGTCTTCTCGTTTTTACTTTTGTCTATAAAAAGACGATTTACCATTTTATCACATAGATATTGATCCCATTGATACATCTTGCCTAGGTCGTGTTTAAATTTTAAAAGTACTTTTCTCGATGTTTCCAATTTTCTATTTCAAATCTAACAAAATCATTTAGTTTAATTTTTAACACGGCTAGTAAATAATTATTCAGTATATAGTTATTGATTCATTTGTATTTAAAAAAACTGATTCATTTGTTTTTAAAAAAAACGAACCCTAAAGACAGCCACATTCCCAACTTCTATCTTCTCCTATATTTTGTACTACTCATTTCTAAATGGATGTAATCTTTTTTATGTTTTTGGTTTTGTCCAGCAAAAGACGATTTAACATTTTAGCATATAGTTATTGTTCCAATTGATACATCTTGCCTATGTCATGTTTAGAATTTAAAATTATTTTTCAATATTTCCAATATTTTATTTGAAATCTAAAATAAAATCTATTTAGTTTATCTTTAACACTGCTAGTAAATAATTATTACTATTTAATATATAATCATTGATTCATTTGTATTTAAAAAACCTAACGCTAATGACGACCACATTCATAACTTCTATCTTTTCCTACATTTTTCTCTCGCGGAAGAAGCTGAATGAAGATAAGCCAACACCAGTTGTGAAGAAGGCGAAAGAAGTGCGTGCTATGATCTTGAAATAAACTGTTTTACGTAGCCAATCGTCCGGTCAATCTTTGAACTTCTTTGGTGTTCCGAGGAGGATCCATAGCTAATCGAGCATTGAGCTGATCCGGATCAGGTTGAATTCTTTTTTCACTCAATATATAACCTAAGAATTTTCCACACTGGACCCGAAATACACACTTTTCAGGGTTTAACTTCAAGTTCACAGCCTCTAAGTTGGAAAACATTTTTTGAAGGTCAAATATATGCGCATCTTCCTCAAAGCTTTTTATCATGTGCTCATCTATATAAACTTCCATATTTCTACCAATCTGATTAGCAAACGATTTATTTACTAACCTTTGATACGTCGCCCCAACATTTTTCAATCCGGAACGACATTATAACAATGAAGACCTTTGTCCGTAATAAAAATGGTGTGGTCTTGATCCTTCAGATCTACTTGTATCTAGTTGTACCCCGAAAATGCATCCATGTAAGACAACAGTTTATTCCCAGAACTAGAATCCACCAATTGATCTATCCGAGGAACAAGATAAGGATCCTTGGGGCATGCCCTATTCAGATCAGTAAAATCGATACACATGTGCCATTTGCCATTCTTTTTCTTAACCAGAACATGGTTGACAATCCATAAAGGGTACTCAGACTCTTTTATATGGCCCATCTTGGTCAAATAATTAACTTCTTGAACAATCACATCCGTTTTTTCTTTAGAGAAAGACCTTATTCTTTGTACAACCAGTACAACATCAGTTGGTATGGACAACTTATGAAAAATTATATCAGATGCCACTCCGGTAACATCATCATTGCACCATGAAAATACATCTTGATTACTCATTAAAAAAGATAATAGCCCATGTTTCAAACTTGGGGCCAACTTGGTACCAATTTTAATATTTTTTCCCTCAGCTAAGTAATCCATTTCAACCTCCTCTACGGGTATTATGACAATGGGAGCCTCCCTGGGATCATCAATTTCATTCTCATTGGTGGAAGGCTCCAATAGCTGTTAATATCTGTTAATCTTGACTGCCTCTACAAACTTAGAGGCAAGGGCCGTTTTATAAGATTTCATGGCTAATTTCTGACTGGTCCGGACAACACCTACTTCTCCATGGACATCGTATTTTAAACATTGATGGACTGTAGATGCCACAACATGCATTCTGGAGAGCCAAGACCTTCCAAATATTGCATTATAAGATGCTGGGCAATCCACCACAACAAACAATACTCTCACCATTTTCTTAAAAGGTCCTTTGCCCAATGATAGTTATTCTTCAAATTCCCCAATCGCATCTGCGGAACTCCTTGTGAATCCCACGATAATTTTATTCGAACGTTGTATAACCGAAGGGTTTCTCATCTGTTTGAAATAGCTTAACAACAAGATGTTTTTTGAACTACCTGTGTTAATCAGGATTCTGCGTATACCATTTCCCCATATTGATGCCCATATTACCACAACGTCTTCATGAGGCTCTGCAATGTCTCTTATGTCATCCTCATGGAAAATTATCACATGAGCTGGAGTTTGATACAAATCTGTGGACATTCTTCCATCCAACTAGGTGGTCAAACTGTGGACATGCCTCTTTCTTGAAGAACTAAAAGGTGCAGTCACAGTGTCCCCTTCAAAGATAGTTAAAGATTCAAAGTATTTAATCAAACCAGAGACAATAGTAGTCTTCTCTGTTATTACCCCCACCCGATTCTGACTAAGATCCGGATGAACGTACTCAGAGTCTACATCAAACCTTTCAGTAATCACCATATCATCTTCCTGTATAGACGTTCCAGGATTTCTTGAAGGAGCAGTTTGAGAGGTGTTGGCATTGGATTGTGTATTATCCGGTCTAATCCCCCTTGTTTTTTGACATAGGCCCTCAACTAACCCTTCTCAATGAGGTTCTAGACCTCTTGCTTCAAGGCTACGTAATAATGGGTATCATGCCCTTTGTCATTATGGTAATTGCATAAACGGGCACTCCGGTTTTCCCTGGGGGATTGCAATGTTGCTGCTTTTCTAAAGTATACTTCGTTTTTAGTTTTATCATATATTGTAGCCACAGTTTCCCCCAATTCAGAAAACCACTCAGCTTGAACCCATGGTCCCCTCTTGTTTCTGACCTGTTGCTTCCGATTCTGGTTGGACTGATTTTGCTTTGATCGGTTAGATCCCTATCCAGTCTTCTTCGATCTGTAACCGGACTGATTAGCAGCTTGGGGTGTTAATGCTGGAGTAGTAGACCTGATCTGGCAAGGCAGTCTGGATTTCTTTGTTTCCTCGACATTAATCTATTTTCCAACCTGATTCAGCAACCCTCCCCAGGTCATAGCCTTCTTCCGAGTCACTGAATCGGCTAAATTGCTCGGATTTAAAGCTTGTCTAAGGGAAGCAATTGCAAATTATTCAAAGTAATCTGCTAGCCCATTCTTTGTATTCACAAACCGACTGATGTACTCTTTCAAAGACTCATTTGGATCCTGAGAACAATGGATGATGGTATCCCCATTACCCTTAAGCTCTTTTCTTCCTACGAATTTCCTCCTAAAGAAAACCCAGAATATGTCAAAAATATTTATAGATCCTTGAGGGAGACTATTATACTACTTGAGGTCACTTCCTCTGAAGGTTTGGGAGAAGGCCTTACACAACAATCGATCGTCGTCATCGAAGTTCTTCATAAAGTTCTTAAAGTGCTCCAGATGGTTGTATGGATCTTTGTTCCCATCATATTTCTCCATATAAGAGCTGTCAAACATCTTAGGAAGATGTCCAGAGAGTATTTTCGCAGATAAAGGCGATTCCCTCCAGTTCTTATTACTGCTAAAAATAGTATCCTCATTTGGAGTATAAAAAATACCAGGTTCGGACTGGAAAGCAAAGGGATCAATCAACAAATGGTCAATATGTTGATCAATTCAATCATTTATCTTCCCATGATGTTTCTTAAGCCTGCAATGCCTATCCCTTTTGCTTGAATGTTTTTTAGTCAGTCTTATTTTATTTTTCGACCGTCCTTCATCACTGGTACATGAAAATGACTCTTCAAGTTCTGCCCCATTAGATGAGCTGCTCGAGGATTGCGATGTAGAGCTCTCCACACGTTTAGATCGATGCATTTGGTGAACTACCCATGCACCAAATTTTTGTTTAACCCGTTTCTATGCTTGTTTTAGCGCTCTCAACTCCTCTATCTCACCCGTCAATTGATCTCGCTCCTCAATAGTGTATTCATTGTTTTCTTTGAAACTTCCACCTCATGAGGTGGAACATTCTGCGCATTCTAATCCATCTGAACTACCTCGTATGCTGGTTTTGAATATGAAATTAAGGTACCGTCGTGCTCCCACTATGGTCGCCAGTTTAATGTGGATTATTTCTTGATTTAGGGTAATTTAGTAAAATGTTTTGATAATTTAAGGTTTAGGATAAAATGTAGAGAGATAATTAAGGTGCGTGCTTGTATTAAGTTCTGATCACCCTCATTAATGTGAGTATTTGGGGTATTTATACTTAATTTATGACCCATGGGCCTTTTGTGGTCGGATTGTGGGCTTGGGTTAAGTTTAATAACCCATTAGCCCAAGATATCAAATGACCAGCATCTAGCTTAGTCACATTCCACTAACATTAACTTGTTCGTTTCTCATGGCAATGGTTCCGTCCGAACTGCCTTTTGGATAAGGGTAAGCAGCAGTGTCAAAATTATCCGACCTCATCAACCTCAAATATTATCATCACGTGAAATTATGCTCTTAATGAATGTTAGCACATCGAATATTATTCTCGCTTTAAACAATGTTCTGAATGACGTTAACACCTTGAATATTATCATCACTTTAAATAGTGCTCTTAATGAACGTTATCACCTCAAATATTTTCACACTCAAATTACTTTGTTAACTACCTCATATATGATCAATTTTTGTGTAACTCCCATAATAACTTATTGTCTTATCAAACATAAACATTGGTGAATAAAAACAATTTAGTGATATTTATGTGTAAATGGGCCACCTCATCAAAACCTTCTCCCACAATTAAGAGATGAAAGAGTATACCACTTATACAATCAACAAAAGTGTATTATCATAGAAATTAAAAAAATAAAAAATTACTCCCAATATAATTTCAAATGATCTTCTATGGGTGTTGTAGAAGTCTCCCCTCTTTATCATGAAGGGGATATGTACATGGTTTAATTCGTTCTACTAATGTATAAAGACTTTCCCAATTGGGGGCCATTTTCCTAAACCTTGTATCTTTTATGTGCAAAACCCTTTGCTCAAAACCATGTCACCCAGTTTAAAATATTTTTGCTTTACCACTGAATTATAACGAATCCTCATCAAAGTTTGATAAGGATTCAAATTCATATGCGTTATGACCCTCTTTTAGTCTAATAGATCAATGTATGCACTCATTGCTTCTTCATTGTAATCCTCGAAATAATAAAGTATTATATAAGAATGTAAGATTTATTCTGAAAGACTCAAACATTCATCCTATATACTAAGGAAAACTGAGTTTCCTTAGTAGCTTTTATGGTGTTGTTCTATAAGCCCAAACACTTCTTATAAATAATTTTACCATTTCCGAGCCGCACATGTCAAATTCTCCATTAAGCATTCTAAAATAGATTTATTACACTTGCCCATTTGATTGAGGATAAAAATGCGTTCAAAAATATAGTATAATCTATTTTAGAAAGATTAAAGAAGAATTTTACAGGTGCTGCTGGAAAATGGCCAAATTATTTGTAAGAAGTGATGTGGACTTATAAAACAACACTAGAGAAGCTACTAAAGGAACTCAGTTTTCCTTAGTATATAGCATGAATGTTATGAGTCTTTCAGAATCAATGTTACCTTCATATATAAAACTTCATTATTTCGAGAAATTACAATGAAGAAGCAATGAGTGCATACCTTGATCTAATAGAATAAAAGAGGGTCATAACGCATATGAACTTGACTCATTATCAAACTTTGATGATGAGTCGTTATAATTCAAGGGTAAAGCGAACAGATCTTAAATTGGGTGACATAGTTTTGAGGAAAGGTTTTCTGCACACAAAATATAAAAGGCTTGGGAAAATGGCCCCCAAATTGGGAATGTCCTTATATAGTAGTAGAACAAATTAGCCTCATATTCCGAGTTAAAATATTCACTATCACTAGATGTAATATATCAATGCTTATCTTTCTTTTCCTTCCGCGAAAAACAATATTTTTTTATCATTCTGGTGCTTTTTGGCATATTGAAAATCCATTTTTTTATCACTTCGAATTCGATCAGCTGTATAAAACTCATCAGATCGATTTTCCAACTCTTTTTTCTCCTCAATTTGGAACGTAATGATGAAGAAATTCAAGTGTAATTTCTAGAAAGATAAAAAGAATAGAAATATAATAGAGAGAAACAGTTAACAAGTAGATGATCTCCAAAAGTAAAATGTCGTCCTCTTTATTTCATTATCTCTCTTCCTATTTATAGGCCAAGATAATATAATAACAAAAGTCGTTACACTATTGGGTTTATTGTACATTAGCCTTTTACATATGTATTTATTGTGAATGTTATCTTTACAACTTTATAAAACAATTTACAGTAACATTTTCCTATAATTTCTTTAAGCTATTGAAGATTTACATCTTTATCAGTCCTTAAGACAAGGAGCCTGGTCAATAACAAAGACATTTTTCTTCTTGAACACTACGACCTCATCGTTTTTCAACGTTCAAACTTTCTTCTTTTGAGGAACCTTTGCTCGCTAAGTGTCATTTTGTTTTTTTTCTACATTTTCAATTGGGTGAAAGGGTTTGACAATGGCGTTACTTTTCTTCTTCGTCTTAATAACGAGGTTATCCTACGGATCTTCATGGCCATCATCCTAGTGTGATGGAGAAACTTCATGCACATATAGTTGTTTTTACCAGCATTTCTGCTCGGACATGCTTCGTCTATTTTATTTGACACCTTATTCTTAGGCACACTTAGTTGAAGGAGAAATTTATTACTTTCCTGCAAGGACTGCAGCTGGAGGCCTTGCAGTTTTTTTGGATCAGCTTCTTCTCCGGCTATAGCCAACAATATCTTACAATCGTCGCTTATGATGAGTTATGGGATGGGCCACAGACCCACCAAAAACATGGACCACGCCAAATAAAATGCAGTAGATAATGTTGTCAACGGATTTATCTCATTACCCTCGTAAACCTTCCTAAAGAGTTGGTGGTATTTTCTTAAACCTTTCAAAATATCACAACACACAATAAGAGAATTAGAAAATCAATATCAACTCTTAAGTGAATTCCTCCACCTCAATTTAACCTATCCATATTCTGGTGCAACTCTCACTTCCATATTATGAAAATAAATGAATTCTTCCAATTATGATCAGAGGTTGGTAAGTTGGCAAAAATAAGAATTTAAGAATTTTGACACATCGAAATTAGTAAGAAAATCCTTTGAGTTCACCTGAATTTTTAGAATCATTGAGCTAAACGTTACTCTAAGTATGACGCGTACCTATTAACAGTTAGATGGGTAGTCTTTATGCGCATGTTTCTAAAGAACTCTTTGACAAATCTAGAGAAAATAAACGGCAGCCCCTAATGGAACACGGTTGTAAAAAAACATATCTCATCCTTTCTAGTTTGGTGAGGTAATTCACCAGTATCAAGAATACCAGTTAAGAAATTAACCAAAATACCATATTCCAACCTAAATTGCAGATTGCTGATGTTTCTCTTCGATCAGGTGGTCATGAGAACCAACTAATTGACAAAAGTACATTTTTAAGAATTATTATTTTTATTCAAACTCAATAGTAGGAAGATTTCTATTGCTAAGACTTGAGCCTCTCCTTCTCGTGGTAACCATGTTTGGGTAAAGAGAAGAAAACTTACCCATCATAATTCTATAATAATCTATATCGTCATCTTTCTCGCTTAACCACACTAAAGAAAACACATCTAGGTTTCAAAATATGATTCTTACCATACGATAAGATGGATGCACAAGAGACGAGGATGGTAAGTAATATATGATGAGACTTATACAAAACAGATAAGATGAGGGCTAAGAAGACAATATGATGCAATTAAAGGATGATTAGAAAGTATAAGAACCAAGGGTGATAAGTGGGAATAGATGAGGATCATGTAGTACAAATCAACGAAAGGACAAAGCTGATACGCATGAGCCAAAAGCGATAAAAAATACCATATAAGAATAATGACGAGGACATAAGAGGAGCATATAAATTATTTAAACAGTCACGGTGGAATAAAAAATGTCATCATATTATAAGTTACCAAGAATTATATCTTTGCATTTATTGTAAAACTTGACTAGCATTTAAGGTCTTTTAAACTTTCAAACGTGTGATGAGTAAAGATTAAATATAGAAAGAGAAAATTATCGGTAAATAGTTTAAAGAGTAGTAGAACACTCAATGTAAATCTTGATTACAATTTGAATCAAAAAATTATTATAAAATTCTAACTCTTTTATCGATTTTACTTTCATCATTTTAACTTTATGTTTATGAAGGAAATTTATTATCACTCGACTATATACAAATAAAGATCTTTGTGAGGGGTAATAATGCCTCTCAAATAATAAACATTGAACATCAGCTCAGCTACTAGTTTCCTATAACGGTGGTATCAGGACTCATTTACCAGTGTAACTTCTAAATATGTTTTGTCCTTTTTATGGAGTCAGGTGTTGGCCCTAATAGCGTGTCTCCACTTGAAATAGCATGTAGCAACTAGGATTTTCCCCCCTCTGGCCTCTTGTCCAACCCTTCAGCCACTAGCTTCTCAGTATTCTTCTCTTCGCGTCGTTCTCATTTCTTACGCTTGAATAATTGAACTACCATCCCCGATGTCGATTAACCTCTGAATCTCTTCTTGTAATTTCCAGGAGTGGATAGTTGAATGGTCGTGCTCGTTATGGTATGCACAAAAGTACTTACAATATTTTTTTTGTTTTTAGGGGACAACATGTAACGAGGGTATTGTTCTCCCTTTATTGTTTTTATGTATGGAGGAGATTTTTCACTCAATGGTGTGAATCATCATATTAAATTATCTTAATACGCGACTTATTTACTGAAGCTCGTTCGGTCTCATCGCATCAAGCCTCATCACTTGTCTTGTATTCCAGTGTTGATACCCTTGATGTTTAAGCTTTAGGATGAGTACGGGCTCCTTTCTTGGTCCTCAAATCTGATAAATTGGTCTGATCTTACCAAGATGTCTCTCATAGTGTGAACAAGAAATCTAACAAAGTTATCGTACAACGGTCTTTTCGTATATCACCCTCTGGGGAATGATGCCACAACCGCATCCTCTTTGCATGTAAATAAAGTGTTAATCTAGTGATAAAATCTGTGAACGTAAAAAAATATATTTCTTCCTTTCTCAGATTCATATTCATAATGGATGCCCCTTTTTTGTGCTATTTGTTTCCCACAAACTGATTCTTGAAAGCCCTCCACAAGCTTTTGAAATACTGAATCGTCCATTTTAGAAAGTTATTGAACCAATCTAGAGTGTTTCCTTTAAATTTCATATAAAATTTTAAGCACAACAGAACATCATGTGGGATAGTCAGCTGATTGCCTCGACTTCGAAGGGCTTCTAGGGTTGCCCTTTTGATTTATGATCTAGTCATCATCATTGATTTTTTAATTCTCAGATCCTTAAATAAGAGAAAAGATTACCATAGACGACGTCAAATTTGTTAAGTTATTTCCTTCTCAAATGTAGAGCCACGATAATTAAAGCAAAAGATAGAAATATAATAATTTCTCTTGTTCAAAATTGTGATGAAACCTTACAATAAGAGTTCTACTTTTATTTGTATTGTTTAAATAATATCTTCTCTCTCAGGATTTAATATTTATTCGTTAGATAGTTTAACATGTTTAAATGCGTTGAATGTTAGTCACATTTAGCATACACGTTTCTTGGTAACTTACAATGACTATATGTGTCACTTTGCCGCGACTGTTCGGATGCTGGGATGCTCTATACGTTCGTATTGTGTCTCGTCATGATCCTCGTCCGATATTGCTCATTACTCTCATCTCGTGTGTATTTGTTAGTTTTTCAGTTGGTTTGTACTGCCTCCTTCATGATCCTGGTGTACCACTTATCACCCTCACCTCGTATATATTTGCCTCATCCTTTACTTGCCTTGAACTATCGTCGTGTGTCTCGTCTTGTTCGTTTTGCGTAACTCTCGTCATATATTGCTCATCAGCGTTGTCTCCTATGTGTCCACCATATCCTTTGATCACCTCGTATTACCTGCCATTTACATTTTTTATAATATTTTGTATAAGCTTACTTCATCATTTTAAAAAGTATATACTAATCGGAGGATATATCCTTATCAATTCACTTGGGGGACACTTCTTGTATATCTGGGACGGAAGTGAATAATTTGGAAAGACCAGGTTTAGTACAAGGGAGAAACGGAAAAGGTTAAAGTGTGTAGTAGGGTCTTGGTGGGTTCACATGAAAAAGAATCGTAGGTGTTGGTGTATTTTTTATGTAAAAAATGCGGAAACCTCACGGACTAGCAAAATATTGTCCGAAAAAGGCCTCTTGCTAGTTGAGGTGGAGTCATAACTATATACACTCAATATTTTTTGTTCTTACTAATGTAGGATTGGGGGTCCTCTATGTGATGAATTTTATACTTCAACACTCCCCTTTAAACTTTATCCTATCAATCACAACGAATTCGACGTTTAAGCCTATGGTGGGGCTCTAAACTTTCGCTAGAAATTCGGCATTTAAACCATTTGTGGCTCCGAAGTTTTTCGGCGGTTAAGCCATTTTTTGGCTCTGATACTAATTGTTGGTGTATTTTTTAAGTGAAAATTGCAGAAACCTCACGTACTAGCAAGATATTGTCCGCTTTGGGCCTCTCAGACCCACACGGATTTGCTCTTTGGGATGACACTCTCAAAAGGTCTCTTACTAGTTGAGGTGGAGCTACAATTATGTACCTTCAAAAAGTTGAATTGGGGTCCTCTATGGATGAAGTTCAACAGCAGGTGCTTTTTTTACGGAATAAATAAATTGACTAATGAAACATATAAATTAACAAGTTTTATGTGGGCGAACGAAGTCATCATACTTCTGGAAAAATCCAATAGGAGTCGTGTGACTGCTTGAACCAAAGTAGTGGAGGATGTGAAAGAGAGCAGGTCCTTGAAGTATGAAAATGGTGAAGCTTCAAGGACTGCTTCGTTAAGGGTTTCGATGGTGGAGAAAGAAAAGAAGAAGAAGAGAAGAGAGACTACTGAGGAAGAGAAAGAAGAGAAGGGAAAGTGACTTAGGGTTTCTGTCTGAACCCTAAGTCGACATGGGTCTATTGGCTTGGATTGGTGTTGGGCCAGATTGTGTTTCGAAGCCCAACAGAAGCTTTTGAGTGTGGCCTTTTGGGTTTGTTGCTGGTCCAAAATTTGTCACACGAAAATAGTTTGATTGGCCTAAGTGTTACAAGTTTAAATAAATGTAACGAGAATATAAATAACATAATTGCATGACTAACTAACTAACAAATTATTGTTAGTGAACTACCTATAAAATGTAACAGATGGTACTTGGTTCATTAATGAAAATAATTCAATCCTAAAACTCTCTCTCTTTCTATACTCTTGAAATTTAACTTGGTATCAGAGCTCCTTGCAGGCCTTCAATGGCGAATTCTGATTCTCCTACCCATAGCAATGAGTCTCTTGGCTCTGTATTTCCCAGCAATCTCTCTGGTTCTACCAAGAGTGTACACCTGCAAACAATTAACAACAATAGTCAGATAAGGCTTGATAGAAGCAACTACTTGCTGTGGAAGACTATGGTGCTGCCTATCATCAAAGGCAATAAGCTAGGAGGCTTTGTTACAGGGGATAAGCTTTGTCCTCCTAAGCTTGTCAATGAATCTGAAGGTAATACTGTCGACAATCCTGATTATGAGGATTGGACTGCCAAGGATCAACTACTCCTTGGCTGGTTGTACTCTACCATGAGTACATAGGTTGCTGCTCAGTTTATGGAAGAGAGCACCTCAAAAGAGCTGTGGGATGCAACTAGTAAACTTTCTGGCTCACACACAAGAGCCAGAATAACATACTACAAGTCAGAATTCCAAAGAACAAGGAAAGGTAACTTGACTATGACTGAATATCTAAGCAAAATGAAGAATATTGCTGACAATCTTGTGTTAGCTGGCTGTGGAGTATCAATAGATGACCTAATCACTCAGGTTCTTGCTGGTTTGGACTCAGAATATACTTCTATTGTGGTCAGTCTAAATGACAAGGATTCTATGGGGTGGCTAGATCTTCAAACTAGTCTACTCACTTTTGAGAGTAGGCTAGATCAGCTAGTAAGCATTCAAAACAATTTATCAAACCTAAGTCTAGCTACAACAAATCTCACTCAGAAAACAGACTACAAAACACAAAGCAACAATGGGAATCAGAAGAACTACTCTGGTCAGTACAAAGGTTCATACAAGAGCAACAGAGGAAGGAACAATTCATCAAACTATTCAAGGGGAAGAAACAACTTCTATAGAGGGAGAGGTGGACGCTTCTCTCAAAACAAATCTACATGTCAGATCTGTAACAGATACGGACATGCTGCACCAGTGTGCTACTACAGGGATGATCCATCTGTTATGGGGTCATCTTCTTCTGAACAACCTAAGGGGGACAGTGATCATGCAGCCTATGTAGCTACTCAAGATTCTACTGGTGATTCTGCCTGGTATGCTGACAGTGGTGCTAGCCACCATGTCATATGCAATTCTAACATGTTAACTCAGAAGGCATAGTACACAGGTAACAAAAGTATACTTGTTGGGAATGGTCACAGGCTGCCTATACATAATGTAGGGTACTCTAGTTTACAATCTCTCAATCATACTCCTATTTCTCTCAAAAATATTCTACATGTACCCTTGATTAATAAGAACCTACTATCTGTCTCTCAGCTTACCAGTCATAACAATGTTTTTATTGAGTTTCACCATGGCTTTTGTCTTGTGAAGGACAAGTTAACAGGGACAGTGCTTCTCAAAGGGACTACTGAGGGAGGACTATACAGGTTGAAGGATGTTTCTAGGCCACAAGCTACTGGAGGTTCTCCTATCAGTGTCAAACACAACTCTCTAGTTTCTAGTATTTCACTACCTAAAGTCATGTTTGTTTGTTTGTCTAATTCCTTAAAAGATAGATGGCATAAGAAGCTTGGCCATCCATCCTTACATGTTCTTAATTCAATTCTAAAACAGTGTAATCTTACTTTTGTTATAAAAGAAAAAGTTACCTTTTGTGATGCCTGTCAGTTTGGGAAATCCCATGTGTTGCCATCTTCCTTGTCTCATTCTCATGCCAGCAATGTCTTGGATCTCATACATACAGATTTATGGGGTCCCTCTCCTGTGGCTTCCACTCAAGGTCACAAATATTATGTGATCTTTGTGGATGACCATACCAGGTATACCTGGCTGTATCCTGTCAAACACAAGAGTCAAGTGATTAGTATGTTTAAACAATTCAAAAATCTTGTTGAAAAACAATTTGAAAGAAATATTAAAGCAATTCAATGTGATGGTGGAGGAGAGTTTCTGCCTATATCTACTATGGCTAAGGAACAAGGGTTTATTGTGAGGAAATCCTGCCCTCACACTTCAACTCAAAATGGTAGAGCTGAACGTAAACACAGGCACATAGTTGAGACTGGTTTGACTCTCTTGTCTCAAGCTAGTTTACCCTACAGATTTTGGATTCAAGCATTTGAAATGTCTGTCTATCTTATCAATAGGTTACCTACACCTGTTCTATCAAACAGTTCACCTTTTGAAGCCTTGTTTCACAAGAAACCTAATTACCTAGCCTTGTAAACATTTGGGTGTGCCTGCTTTCCATGCCTCAGGTCTTATCAATCACACAAGTTTCAATTTCATACAATTAAGTGTGTTTTCTTGGGGATAAGTCAGTTCCACAAGGGCTATGTGTGTCTTAGTCCTAAAGGCAGGGTCTATATTTCTAAAAATGTCATTTTTAATGAAACTGATTTCCCTTTTAAACATCAGTTTCTTCACACTACAGTTCCCGAGTCTTCTACTAAAGTGTTCTTATAGGCTTGGCTACCTAATTTACCCCAGTATCTTGTGAACTATGAACACTCCTTGTCACCTACTACAACTCTCAGGGTCTCTCAAGATGACACTGCCCTGCAAACTATGCCTCCACAAGGTACAACTCTACCCTCTTTTGATAATTCTGCTCATACTATACCTAATCTTTCTACTTCTTCTCAAACACATTCTGATTCATCTACTTCTAGCCCTAGACATACTCAAGTCTCTAATCATTCTCTAGATCAACCTACTGATACACACCCAAGTCATTTGAATCAATCAAGTCCTAAAATTTCTATTTATCTTCCCTTTGAGTCTACTACTAAGTCAGTTGTTTTAGCTTCTAAAACTACTTCTCACCCTATGGTAACCAGAAATCAGGATGGAACTAGGGTACCTAAAAATCCTTATATTGGCTCTGTGATCAAAACTAACCTGGATACTATTGAGCCTAGCACCTATTCTAAAGCTGTGATGTGTTCTCATTGGGTAACTGCTATGGAAACAGAGTATAAAGCTCTAATGGTCAACAAGACTTGGTCTTTGGTTCCCTGGAATCCTAACCTAAATGTTGTGGGCTGTAAATGGGTTTACAAAGTTAAACATAATAGAGATGGGTCTGTTCAACGGTATTAGACAAGACTTGTAGCCAAGGGGTTTCATAAAATCACTTGCCACTAGTTAATTTCATGTTAACAAGTATTTTAATAAAAAAAGAATTTTTTTATGAGTGTTCCTTCTTTCATAAATACTTTTTAATTTCCTCCAAAGATCATACGGGCGAGACTTTTGAGAAATAAGGTTTAAGATGCAAAGATCAACCCATTGTCGAATAGTTCTCAAATCCTTTGTTATCAATTTCTCCCAATCTTTTTCTTGCTTGTTTTGAAGTTTTAAATATAGCAAAGTTACAACAACCCTCTTTAATTGGCTTAATCGAATCAAACGAATCTTTATAATATAACAGATGTGTTAGGAATATGGGTGTTATGAATTAGGGGTCCGGTCCGTATATTCCGCCTCCGTATATAAGTAAGAACAACACGATCTCAACACTAGTATGATATTGTCCGCTTTGGCACCCGAAGGCCCTCACGGCTTTGCATTTGGTCCACTACCAAACTGCCTCATACTAGTTGAGATATGTTCTTACTTATATACCACCGATCATTCCCAAGTTTAACCTGTGCGTGATGTGGGACTTTGGTCGCCACCCTAAGAAATCCTCCTCTCGAACAAAGTACCACCTTAGCCTTCTCTCAATTGACTTTCATCCGCCCACTCTAATCAAGTTGGAAGATTACCTGACCATAGAGGCACTACGGATGTTACTGGTCACCTCCTATTAGACGACTCTATCTTGTTCTTTAGCGCCACTCCAATCAATTCATACTACTTGATGAGCCACAGACACTCCGAACTAGGAACTCTAGAGTAGATCACCTTGAGCATGTCTACTTGTTCATTATGTTCGACCTCCGAGAATATTTCGGATCTCTAGAGAAGATCACCTTGAACATGGCTAACCATGTGCTGGGAATATGGGTGTTATGAATTAGGCGTTCCGTCTAGGCTTGAAGCTCTGATACCACGTGTTGGAAATATGGGTGTTATGAATTAGGGGTCCGGTCTGCATATTCCGCCTCCGTATATAAGTACGGACAACATGATCTCAACACTAGTATGATATTGTCCGCTTTGGCACCCGAAGGCCCTCACGGCTTTGCATTTGGTCCACTCCCAAAATGACTCATACTAGTTGAGATATGTTCTTACTTATATACGACTGTGATCCTTCCCATGTTTAACCGATGTGGGATGAGGGACTTTGGTATCAAACGAATCTTTCTAATATAACAAATGCTCCATTGTTGGCCTTTAAATATAATAGTTTGTTGATGCTAACTTCATCATGGAGTTATCATGACTAAAATTCATATTCTATATACAAACCACTAGCTTTTATACCAAGTGAAATTGTCAAAGAACAGTAAATTAGCGGGAAAACAACATCACACAAAGATTTATGCATGGAAAACCCCTTCAATATGAAGAGTAAAAAACCACATAAATCTAAGGAGTTTACCCTCAACACTTCCATTATTATAATAAATATATAGTACAAGTAAATTTGAATTAATCTCACAAAAATTTACAAATTCATCAATAAACACAAAAATAATAGGTAAACAAGAATATAAATAAATAAATATCACGAAAGACTAGAATGTTCTAAAAGTGATTTCTCATAAACCCTAGTTCTAAATCAAAATCCAAACTGTCGACCAAACTGTCTAAGTATCACCAAAAATATATATGGTTTACTCCTCTATCCAACCGTTTTACTATGGTTTCATTCGACAGATCTGAAAAAAATCGCAAATCACCTGTGTTGTGTTTAACTTCTCTTTATCTTACTGTCTCGTAACATATCTTGTGTTTAACGTCTCTTCATCTTAATCTCTCGTAACAGTACGCGAATGCAAATGCTAGGTGGCTTTTAGATAATATCTCTTATATATAACTATAATGTAATAATACTACCGTATAAATTGAATCCTAATTGGAATGTACCACAACACTGCAGTATATAAAATATCAATTATAACACAATAAACCACCAAAACTCTCGATTCTAATTATTAGGAATATCTCAAGATGGATAAGATTTAGAAGTATATATGGTCACGACTACATTAATACATAATTTCCTAATATTGGACTGAACCCTTGCATCAATATCTGTTGTGTTGTAATCATTGTCTACCCGGGTCTTTATTTTAGAATGTAAAGTTTTCTGAAACTAATTCTCTTATTTTTGGCAGACCGTATGGATTTATGAGTGGTTAGCTTTAAATAATATTTACAAGTTGTCTCAACTTTTTTTCTATGTTTATAAATTTATATGGTGATGAAAATAATTTTTATTCAGAAATATTTCATTATATAATTTGGTTTTAGGAGTTATTTAAAAATAGTCTCCGGATTTTTTATAACCACTAGTCTTTTGAGTTTAGTTACTCGTAATATTCTACGTTTTGGGTTTTCCTAAACTCAAGAGACTAGTGGTGATACAAAAATCTGGGGATTATGGTGACAGGTGTCAGCTTCTAATGGATCAGAGAATTTGGTTGACTAACTTTATTAAAACACGATAGTCCATGGATTTTCAACTCACATTTGAAAGTCAAGGGGCTCTCTGCCACCAAACGCGATAGTCGATGGATAATTTACTATTCAACGCCTCACATAACAAATAAGATGATGCAAATCCTAGATCCCGCTAGAAGTCAAGTTTTGGAACCTAAGGAGTCGGTTGTCAGGTCTGAAAAAAGCCGGTCCCGACAAGTCAACTAAACGAACCCATCCAAGTGGGAATACAGTGATAGTATAGGCACTAGTACTCCGGGTACGATAGGTCCCATGGCCGCCTCGGCATTTAAGGCATTTTTAGTACTCAAAGCCAAGTCCAAATCTAAAGCCCAACCGAAAAAGGAGAAAGTGACTCAATCTAGAAAATCAAATAAGGAAAAAAGATTTAGCGCGCACGAGAATTGTTTTCACGAGTACTTGCACAACTACATAACTAGTATTGAAGACGTTGCTCATGACGGTAATTGGGGATTTAGGGTTGTAGCTTTAATGATTAAGGATAATGTTATTCATGGGATGAAGTAGGAAGGGATTTGATGTACGAACTATCGATTCAACGTGATCTATGAGAGAGGGTTTTTGATGGTGCACAACGTGTTGATAACCTATTACGGAGATTGGATTGTTTTAAAATGTACGAGAGCGGTTGTAAGCACTGATGACATTACCCGACTTCGAGTTGGTGATAGCTACTCGGTATCAATGTATAGTATACCATGTATCTCTCCAACTATCATACATGTATCTCCCTTCGCATGGTGTGCCTCCAAGATCGTGTCCTATAGTAGAAGTTTGCATCGGTTTCGTGCACGGTAATAATTTTGTGAAAGCAAGTAAACAAATATATTCTACTTATGCTTCTTTGTTATTTTGTCATTAATTTCGTTAGTTATTTAATTCTTCAATTTTTTAGAAATTTATAGATTGTCTTAGATGGACCGTTGCCGGATATATACCCTTGCTGGTTTGCGTTTCGCACTAGTGATGACATTACAAATTGGGTCATCCTACTAGGCGAACGTTTCAACAAATATCGCCAAATTAAACCACCAACATTAAACGATGGGGATGATTAGTTCTATGATTTGTCCAGGGATACATAATTCGATGTAGTATTTTTATTATTTTGTGTGTTTGCTTTCTTGTTTGATCCATTTCACTTCCATTCTGCTACTTTCGACTTTATTGTGTTGGTTTGTATTAATTAAGAATATTTTTATCCTTACATAATTTATGCTTAGAAGTTTGATTTTAAAAAAATAGTGCAAATTGGTAGAAAATAATTTATTTCACAATTTACGGTGGACTATCTCGCACTGCTCTGCGTGCATATGTACATATCCACGCGCATCCCTGTGAAGACGTGTACATCGGCATGCATAGCTGTGCGTGGATATGTACATACGAACGCATGGGAGAGCGAGTTAATGCATTGTAATTTTTTTTAAAAACATTTAGGCTTACTTATGGATTGTTAAATGATACTCAATTATAAGTAATGGTTAAATCACGTAGTTTAAACATCTTTTGGAATAAAATAACTTAAAAAAGACGAAAGTTTTTTTAGACTTCGACACTACATCATAGGTGATGGTTACCAAATAAGACACTTGAACGAAATACATAAAAACTAAAACAACAAGTAAAACCTTAACTTAAACAAGCAACAACAATTCGAAACATGCAGAATAAAAATATAACCAAAGAAATTAGAATGCTCAATCGTCGAAATTGTATCCAAAGTTGTCGTCAGAATCAATCCCTTCCTTTTTTTCCGCAATCCTATCCTCAAGATACGCTACCATACCCCTAGTGATGTATTCTACCACCGTCATGTTCTAGACGGTGGCCGCTTCTTGCTTAATTTTAAATGGCAAGAACAACAAACAATCGATCGGTTTGACAAAAAGGTACATGCGCTTGATTTGTTCACGGTTGCGCACAAGTAGACCTCTCGTTCCTAAACGGTCGTAGCTGTAGTACATCTTATAGAGGACACGCTCAAAAAATGCATTGCTAGTATCTTTCCCCATCTCTCACCATGCAAGCTTCACCACCTGAAGCAAATGGTAGTCTTCATTAGCCGTAAACTCTATTTATTAAAATATTTATATTTTTAGTGTTTAAGAATGTTTGATGGTTGTCATGTTGCACGATATTACGTATCTTTTTGTAGGGGTTTGGAAATTTGGACGAGAGTTTTTATTTAGGCGGGAGTTTTTAATAAAGTGGAGTCAATTTTGCGGGAATTGATGTTAGGTCTTGTTATAGCGAGAACCCTAATAATATAACTTACGTTTTAGCGAGACCCCTAATAATGCTCCACTAGATATCTGTACTTTTGTGCGTATTAGGTGTCACACAATTATTAATCTATTTGGATTGTGTTTTTCTTATCTTACAAGTGTCGTTTTAATTACGATGTATTAAAGGGACAAGAATCCCAATCTAGTAGTTAATCCAACAAACGTTAGGACACTTTAAAAAAAAGGTGGAAGCCATTGATGGATTTTAGAGTGGCTGAAGACTACCAATTGGTTCAAGCGGTGAAGGGTGTCCTTCGAGAGATGTCGGAAGACGCGAGTGATGTTTTCTTCGATTTCTTCTTGTGTATGATGTGTTTTAATAACGGTGTATCTGGGGAAAGTAATTAAAGAACGCGGAACCGTGGCGAATTGAAAAACAGGTACTTGGTTGTCCAACCGCTTGCACGATTGATGTTCCTCCCATTCAAAATTATGAAAGAAGTAAAACATGTGTGGAATATGACAGTCGGTGATTTCATTACTACAGAGATGATACTATATATGGAGGATAGGATTGCATGTAGGGATGATTATATTGCCAATGGCGTCAATGTTGAAGACAACACAGATTATGATTCCGACTTCTACAATCTTTGTTGATAGTTCTTGTGTTATGGTTTTTATGTTATCCATGTTTTAAATTTTATGCTTTAATTTTTTTGATCATGTAATTGACGAATATCATATGTATTCCTAGATGTCACATAATTAGTTGTCAACTTGGATTACATACATCATATGATATTAGGTCTCGTTATATCTAGACCCCTAATAATGGAACTTACACTATAATTAGACCTCTATTAATGCACAACTTTGTGTGCGTACTTTTGTAAGTATTAGGTGTCATATAATCATTCGTCAACTTGTATTGTGTTATCCCTATTTTACAAATGTCATTTATTGATTCTTATACTTAGATTACGTTATCTGAATCCTAAAATGCCTTTATGTAGACACTCTTTGAGGCAGTAACAAATATACCAAATATAAAATTGCAAAAAATATGTCTCTTTGGACTGAGTTGGAAGATGAATATTTAATGAAACCATCTTTCGAAGTAGGAAAAACTTACATGCAAGAACGGGGAAAACCATACTGGGAGGCAATGTTATGCCAGATGCATTTCCTATACGGTATAGATGGGGTGCAACCACTAAATATTTCAAGGCGTTGGAGGAGGTAAAATATCGGTGGTACGTGATAAAAGAATTTCGTGTACATCTCGTTTCCAACCTCAACGACTTGGAACGTCACATCGCATTTAAACTGTTTAACTGCCAACTCACGGATTCTATAAAAGAGGTTTAGCTGGAATGTGTCCAGTTCGACTTTGTTACCATCAAGGAAGAGGAAATACGTCTTGCTGTAGAGGAGTACCATAATGCGAAAGAAGAAAGGAAGTTGATGAAATGCAACTGGCCTGATAGGTAAACTACGTTTACTAGGAGTTCCTAGAAATAAATTTCTTAGTTATTGTATGGGTTAACGTTTTCTTAAGTTCATGTTTAAGTAAGTTCATGTTTCCGTTTCATTTTTTGTCAATGGTTTTTTTTATGATTTTTGATGTACTTTTACCCTGTTTAATGCTACTTTGATGTTGTTTTTAGATCTGATTTTGAACAAGTTTTTTTTTTCCATGTTATAAAATGATTATATTATAAAATGGGCTCTCTTAAAATTCAGGATTAAAACTTGCGAACAAATTAAAATTAAAATACGGTAACATAATTAAATTGTAACAAAATACCATAACACATAATTTAAACTAGTCGTTCAGTACATAAAAATAAATAGTCTTAAATTGTCAACCATGAAAACAGAAAATAATAAAACCTAAGAATCAATCTATGTACTCGTGAGCAAGACGATAACACGCGTCCAAAGATGTAAGAAGGTCCACCAAACTAATTCCACAGTGACTCTGCTCATATTCTCATTGGTAGTAGGATACTCAAATGTCTCACAGTTCACACCAACCATTGGTAGCCCCGTGATGATGTAGTCATCATCAAGTGTGACAGTCATCTCCCCGAAACATAAATGAAATGTGTTCGTCTCTGGATGTCATATCTCTAAAAAAACGCCTCTATCAGATGGACGATTGTAACCCATCGAGTGAGAGCATCAACAATGGGTCCAAAACACGTGCCCATCACCTCATCACATACTCGTGTCTGGTGCAGTTTCAAATCCCAACCACGGTGTGTTTGGTACAAGGTAACAGTGCATATGTACCCTCGGTTGCTAAACAAAATACAATATAAACATATATGCAATATAAACTTAAAACGTTACATTACAATCTACACAAACCATTAACCGATACCAATGCATTCAAACCTAAACGAATCAATTCAACAACAAATATAACATATAAGATAAACCAATAACCAATAAATTCAATAATAAATAAATTCGACATTAAATTCAATCAAACCTAAACTAATAAATTCAATAACAAATATAAGTTATAACACAAACCAATACCCAATCCAATACAATAGAGAATGTTTTAAACACAAACCTATAACTATAACATAAACCACATTGCATCTAATAATTAAAACCTTAGATAATAAATTAAAACTAAAAAACTTACGGTATTTTTGAAGATGCTATAAGCCTCGTGCTCTATATAGGAGTGAAAGGTCGAATATAGGTCAATGACGTATCAGTTATATCTACGGAATCGCTGGTCCGTAGTTCGACGCCTATGAACAGGGGTGAAATTTAAGTCCCTTCTAGCACGGTGACGTACGCTCCGAGTTGTATCGCCTACTAACATCTCCTCGGGATCATCAACGGTATCTAGCTCCAACATATTGGGAGAACGGGGGCGTGGAGGCATCCTACAATCACGCAAACCAAACAATTTAATCAATATCTTCCGTTAAACAAGCATAATTTACTAAAACCGAATTAAAATGAATAAAACAAATTGTGAAATCGTAGATGTTGAATAAGAAATGCATTGTAACTCGCAACACAGTTCAACGGAATACAAATTGGGGCTAAAAATCAGAAATTACATATCTACGCACTCGATTGCATGGATTGGGGAAATCCAGGTTATGTGGATTTTCCCAATCCACACATCGTGGATTCGGTAAATCCACACACGATTTTATCGGTGGATTTCCCGAATCCATGATGCGTGGATTTGGTATTTCTGGCAGTGTTTTATGCCACTAAATACGGGATGCATGCATGTTCTTGCGTGCATCTGGTATTTCCAAGCACGAAACAGTGCTTGGAAATAAAAAGAATCAAAATGTTTCCCCAAATTCCTAAATCTACCCTAAACTACCCCAAATCAAACAAAAAACACCCCAATCGACCCTATTTGTCTAACTAAACACCTACATGCATTCAAACATCAAGAAAACAACTACAAGTATATGAAAATTTAATTTTTTTTCTCTGAAACCTAAACTCTAAATATCTCTAAAATCACACATGGAAAGAAAATACACAAAGATGTAGAGAATGCTTACCTTAACAAGCATTATGTGTTGGATTTGAAAAAAAATCAAAATTGTAGGTTTAGAGGGTTTCGTAGGAGAGAAAATTATGAAATTTGGGATTTTATCCATTTATATGGGTGGCAATTTTGTAATTAACATGGGTCTGGTTATAGCCAAACTGGATCTCACTATAACCGGTTCTCGTTATAGAAAAAAAAGGTCTTGAATTAGCCTAGACAATGAGGAAGTTACAATATTTATTTTTAATAATTGGGGAAATAAAGATATTGCCGTTTACAAAGTGGTTTTGGGGGTTACGCTATGACCAGTTTAGATGACTCGTATACCACTGGATGTGCTCGTGGTTTGGATAATAATCGTGTAATTAATAACAAAAAAATTTAGTTGAATATTGGGCTTTTTATTAACAGTTTAACCATTACACTCTGTAAGACAGCTTTGAATCAAAACACATACCTGAAGAGTTTAAAGGTGGTCCAGGGGTGATTTTGCGATACGGAGATTGTTAATAGAGGATTTCGAGATACAAAAATGTCTCAGTGTTAGATTTAGAGAGAGAAAGTTTAGATTGCTAAGTAATGTAGAGAGAGAAAGTCTCGTACTATTCATCTCGGGATTTGTGAAGCGTGTGTGGTCCTTTTATAGTACAATTGCGGACCCCACACGCTTTAACTTGGACTAATTACATCTTTTGGTCCCTACATTTTGCTTTCTTCCTATTTTGACTACCTCTTTATAATTAATACAATTCAGCCCTTATACACTTATATCTATATATTTTCCTCATATCATACTTTTCCTTTGCTATTTTCTCCTGTCAAGTTTCTTCTTTGCACTTTTCTCCTTCTCTTTTTATTCTTCCTTATGAGTAGCCCCCCAGTCTTAGTAAAAGTTATTTTACTAGGATTGAATAATTCTCCTGACAGGCAAAACCCATTTCCTCTTCGAATTTCAACAACGCTCCTCGAACTATCGAGGCCAGAATCAATTCTTCGAATTTCAACAACACTTCCTCGAACTATCAAGGCCAGAATCAATTTTTCGAATTTCAACAACGCTTCCTCGAACCACTGTGGCCATAAATCAACTCTTCGAAAAGTCTCCCCTCGAATTGCTCCTGTAATCCGAGTAGCCCCCCAATCCTTGTACCACTTTGGATAAAGCAGCCCCCGAATAATTGCATACTCAGGCGAAAAAAGTAGTGCCAGGATTGATCGTGGTCATGACGTTACTTAACGAGCACCTGTGTCATCATAATTCTTTGGGAAACGTTACCAATTCTTCTAACATTTGTGTCAGAAAACTCTTCCTCATCTCCTGACGTTGTCTGATATAAAAAACCCTTCACCTTCCTCCGCGGCTAGTGTCAGAACAATTCCCACCTATATGGACCATTATGTCCCTAGGAAAACATCATAAAAAGGTCCCCAGGCCTGATCTGTCAGGAAAGCCCATATGTGTCTATAAATACCAACCTTCTCACTTCATTAACTCAACTTCTGTTCAATTACTTCTAGAGAGATAAAGCTGGCGAATAAGCCCCGTCGAATTCCTGAGTGGTTGTTAATTAGTAAGCGGTTCGAAGAGAGGATTGTTGCCGGTGAAGATGTGAGGCCTCATCCTCCACGATAGAATACTACCTTCTTCGGTCCTTGGCCTCCCTCGGACAATTCGACCGCAATTATCCCCCGCGATATCGCTCGACAAAGCTTGCATAGTGAATCTTCCCCCCTCGGAGAGATGGGTAAAGATAGACAACACAAGCACTCGTCTGGGAAGAGAAAGAAGTCCCACAAAGATAGAAAAGGCTCCCACGAGCGAAAACGGGCCAGGGAAGCTCCCCTAGTTATTCGAGAACCAACTTTGCCAACAGACGTTGAGAATCTCCCTCAGAGATCTGCGAGTCCTCGAAGGACTTCAAACAGCCCTCCTCAAACCTCTGGCAGTCCTCCTCGAATCTCTGGCAGTCCTCGACGTACTTCGAGCAGCCCTCCTCGAAGAAACGTAGCAGATGCGTCGAGTCTGCCTTCCACTCCATCCATGACCATTCATGGAACTCAATTTTCCCCCTCGAGAACAATTATTACCGAGGAGGATATGCGCATTAGACATGAGGAAACTCAAGATGCCAAAGGGAAAAAACCTCTTAAAAAACCCCTCGAACCAAAAGTGCCCATCATCCCTTCCTTGGGTCATGCGAACTTTGCAACATCCTCATCCACAACAATATCCGAAGAGCAAGCTCGTCGGATTGCTCCAAAATCTAAAGGGGACATTGTACTGCCCTTGGAGTTGGACAGCATTGCCGGCAATAATATTTGGGGCATCGAAAATAAACATATGGTGGCCCTTGCCAATATCAGGTACAAATATTTTTCGAAGGAGGAGGAGACGATGCTAAGGACTCGATGGTGCATCCCCTCTTTTGTTAACATCAGATTTCCTTCCGAAGGAGAGACACCCTTATCTGTGAGGGACAATGAGGTGGTGGTATACACATAAATCATGAATTGGGGGTTCTTCATTGAGTATTTGTCGAAGATAGACCTTTGCCCCTCACAGGTTGGGCCCAATATGTGGTTTACGTTAATGGCCTGCATCATGGCTTCAAGGCTCTCAGGTCAAGAATTTTTACTAGAGCAACTCATTGGCCTAGCTGGTTTGGCCCGAAATCCTTACTTTCCCTTTTACTCGCTGACGTTCAATCGAGGGCAAAAAGTATTGAAAGATTTAATAGAGGCTGATAAAAAATGGAGGCAGCAATTTCTCTTCTTCTCTGGTTGCTGGGAGACCGGATTAGAAGCCACTCCTTCAAATCCTCACAAGCTTTCTCTAAAGTGGACTATGAAGTGTAAGTACTTCCTCAATTTGTTTTGCTCCGCGAATTTTATATTTCCCGAATATTTATACTCCCTCGAATTTTAAGCTTTCTTGAAAACTTATATGCCTTCGAATAATTACGCTCCTTCGAAAACTTAAATGCCTTCGAATAATTATGCTCCTTCGAAAACTTACATGCCTTCGAATAGTATGCTCCCTCGAAAACTTACATGCCTTCGAATAGTATGCTCCCTCGAACTTGTACTTGCAATTGATTTTGAAGTTAGTTACTTGTTGCAGCTATGACTGGTATATCCAAACCTTATACTGACTACGTCGAGGGCGCTACAACTGTGTTTACCAATCTTCGCCTGTGGGCGAAAGATCAATGGGACAACCGATTTCGTCTCTGCTTCACCGGCAATAATTTGGCCATGAGTCGACTATGGAGGATCAATCCCCTCGATCGTATTAGCATGAGAGGATTAATGACTCCGCCCTCAGAGCGAGAAGTGATGGAGCGGTGCAGCCAAAAGGATGTGGTAATATACTTGACGAAGCGTTCCCGTTCGCAGAGCCACCTGGGGGAACCTCCAGAAGATGAAGTACTGTCAACCCAACCATTGAATCCCGAAGGGCCCATTAATACTCAAAGGCCTCCCTCCTCGAATGATGACGGGGCGTCGAACTCTCAACTCCCTCCACCAATTATTGCTGCTTCAACAACCCCGTTCCTCCCCCCTGCTCCCATCCTTCCTTCGAGGAAGGATGCCAAGAAAAAAGATAGGAAGGGTAAGGGTATCCTCCTCGAGCCCATCGAAGAGCAATCCGAGGGAGGAGAAACTCCTGTCAATAATGAAGAGGCTAGTCTTGAAAAAGAAGTCCATGGGAGTGCAAGTGAGCCTAAGAACAGGGGTGGCCAATCTCCCAGGGAAACTTCTCATCAATCCGTGCACTCGGCTCTTACTGAGGCTTCTCATTTCGTGTACATCTCGTTTCCAACCTCAACGACTTGGAACGTCACATCGCATTTAAACTGTTTAACTGCCAACTCACGGATTCTATAAAAGAGGTTTAGCTGGAATGTGTCCAGTTCGACTTTGTTACCATCAAGGAAGAGGAAATACGTCTTGCTGTAGAGGAGTACCATAATGCGAAAGAAGAAAGGAAGTTGATGAAATGCAACTGGCCTGATAGGTAAACTACGTTTACTAGGAGTTCCTAGAAATAAATTTCTTAGTTATTGTATGGGTTAACGTTTTCTTAAGTTCATGTTTAAGTAAGTTCATGTTTCCGTTTCATTTTTTGTCAATGGTTTTTTTTATGATTTTTGATGTACTTTTACCCTGTTTAATGCTACTTTGATGTTGTTTTTAGATCTGATTTTGAACAAGTTTTTTTTTTCCATGTTATAAAATGATTATATTATAAAATGGGCTCTCTTAAAATTCAGGATTAAAACTTGCGAACAAATTAAAATTAAAATACGGTAACATAATTAAATTGTAACAAAATACCATAACACATAATTTAAACTAGTCGTTCAGTACATAAAAATAAATAGTCTTAAATTGTCAACCATGAAAACAGAAAATAATAAAACCTAAGAATCAATCTATGTACTCGTGAGCAAGACGATAACACGCGTCCAAAGATGTAAGAAGGTCCACCAAACTAATTCCACAGTGACTCTGCTCATATTCTCATTGGTAGTAGGATACTCAAATGTCTCACAGTTCACACCAACCATTGGTAGCCCCGTGATGATGTAGTCATCATCAAGTGTGACAGTCATCTCCCCGAAACATAAATGAAATGTGTTCGTCTCTGGATGTCATATCTCTAAAAAAACGCCTCTATCAGATGGACGATTGTAACCCATCGAGTGAGAGCATCAACAATGGGTCCAAAACACGTGCCCATCACCTCATCACATACTCGTGTCTGGTGCAGTTTCAAATCCCAACCACGGTGTGTTTGGTACAAGGTAACAGTGCATATGTACCCTCGGTTGCTAAACAAAATACAATATAAACATATATGCAATATAAACTTAAAACGTTACATTACAATCTACACAAACCATTAACCGATACCAATGCATTCAAACCTAAACGAATCAATTCAACAACAAATATAACATATAAGATAAACCAATAACCAATAAATTCAATAATAAATAAATTCGACATTAAATTCAATCAAACCTAAACTAATAAATTCAATAACAAATATAAGTTATAACACAAACCAATACCCAATCCAATACAATAGAGAATGTTTTAAACACAAACCTATAACTATAACATAAACCACATTGCATCTAATAATTAAAACCTTAGATAATAAATTAAAACTAAAAAACTTACGGTATTTTTGAAGATGCTATAAGCCTCGTGCTCTATATAGGAGTGAAAGGTCGAATATAGGTCAATGACGTATCAGTTATATCTACGGAATCGCTGGTCCGTAGTTCGACGCCTATGAACAGGGGTGAAATTTAAGTCCCTTCTAGCACGGTGACGTACGCTCCGAGTTGTATCGCCTACTAACATCTCCTCGGGATCATCAACGGTATCTAGCTCCAACATATTGGGAGAACGGGGGCGTGGAGGCATCCTACAATCACGCAAACCAAACAATTTAATCAATATCTTCCGTTAAACAAGCATAATTTACTAAAACCGAATTAAAATGAATAAAACAAATTGTGAAATCGTAGATGTTGAATAAGAAATGCATTGTAACTCGCAACACAGTTCAACGGAATACAAATTGGGGCTAAAAATCAGAAATTACATATCTACGCACTCGATTGCATGGATTGGGGAAATCCAGGTTATGTGGATTTTCCCAATCCACACATCGTGGATTCGGTAAATCCACACACGATTTTATCGGTGGATTTCCCGAATCCATGATGCGTGGATTTGGTATTTCTGGCAGTGTTTTATGCCACTAAATACGGGATGCATGCATGTTCTTGCGTGCATCTGGTATTTCCAAGCACGAAACAGTGCTTGGAAATAAAAAGAATCAAAATGTTTCCCCAAATTCCTAAATCTACCCTAAACTACCCCAAATCAAACAAAAAACACCCCAATCGACCCTATTTGTCTAACTAAACACCTACATGCATTCAAACATCAAGAAAACAACTACAAGTATATGAAAATTTAATTTTTTTTCTCTGAAACCTAAACTCTAAATATCTCTAAAATCACACATGGAAAGAAAATACACAAAGATGTAGAGAATGCTTACCTTAACAAGCATTATGTGTTGGATTTGAAAAAAAATCAAAATTGTAGGTTTAGAGGGTTTCGTAGGAGAGAAAATTATGAAATTTGGGATTTTATCCATTTATATGGGTGGCAATTTTGTAATTAACATGGGTCTGGTTATAGCCAAACTGGATCTCACTATAACCGGTTCTCGTTATAGAAAAAAAAGGTCTTGAATTAGCCTAGACAATGAGGAAGTTACAATATTTATTTTTAATAATTGGGGAAATAAAGATATTGCCGTTTACAAAGTGGTTTTGGGGGTTACGCTATGACCAGTTTAGATGACTCGTATACCACTGGATGTGCTCGTGGTTTGGATAATAATCGTGTAATTAATAACAAAAAAATTTAGTTGAATATTGGGCTTTTTATTAACAGTTTAACCATTACACTCTGTAAGACAGCTTTGAATCAAAACACATACCTGAAGAGTTTAAAGGTGGTCCAGGGGTGATTTTGCGATACGGAGATTGTTAATAGAGGATTTCGAGATACAAAAATGTCTCAGTGTTAGATTTAGAGAGAGAAAGTTTAGATTGCTAAGTAATGTAGAGAGAGAAAGTCTCGTACTATTCATCTCGGGATTTGTGAAGCGTGTGTGGTCCTTTTATAGTACAATTGCGGACCCCACACGCTTTAACTTGGACTAATTACATCTTTTGGTCCCTACATTTTGCTTTCTTCCTATTTTGACTACCTCTTTATAATTAATACAATTCAGCCCTTATACACTTATATCTATATATTTTCCTCATATCATACTTTTCCTTTGCTATTTTCTCCTGTCAAGTTTCTTCTTTGCACTTTTCTCCTTCTCTTTTTATTCTTCCTTATGAGTAGCCCCCCAGTCTTAGTAAAAGTTATTTTACTAGGATTGAATAATTCTCCTGACAGGCAAAACCCATTTCCTCTTCGAATTTCAACAACGCTCCTCGAACTATCGAGGCCAGAATCAATTCTTCGAATTTCAACAACACTTCCTCGAACTATCAAGGCCAGAATCAATTTTTCGAATTTCAACAACGCTTCCTCGAACCACTGTGGCCATAAATCAACTCTTCGAAAAGTCTCCCCTCGAATTGCTCCTGTAATCCGAGTAGCCCCCCAATCCTTGTACCACTTTGGATAAAGCAGCCCCCGAATAATTGCATACTCAGGCGAAAAAAGTAGTGCCAGGATTGATCGTGGTCATGACGTTACTTAACGAGCACCTGTGTCATCATAATTCTTTGGGAAACGTTACCAATTCTTCTAACATTTGTGTCAGAAAACTCTTCCTCATCTCCTGACGTTGTCTGATATAAAAAACCCTTCACCTTCCTCCGCGGCTAGTGTCAGAACAATTCCCACCTATATGGACCATTATGTCCCTAGGCAAACATCATAAAAAGGTCCCCAGGCCTGATCTGTCAGGAAAGCCCATATGTGTCTATAAATACCAACCTTCTCACTTCATTAACTCAACTTCTGTTCAATTACTTCTAGAGAGATAAAGCTGGCGAATAAGCCCCGTCGAATTCCTGAGTGGTTGTTAATTAGTAAGCGGTTCGAAGAGAGGATTGTTGCCGGTGAAGATGTGAGGCCTCATCCTCCACGATAGAATACTACCTTCTTCGGTCCTTGGCCTCCCTCGGACAATTCGACCGCAATTATCCCCCGCGATATCGCTCGACAAAGCTTGCATAGTGAATCTTCCCCCCTCGGAGAGATGGGTAAAGATAGACAACACAAGCACTCGTCTGGGAAGAGAAAGAAGTCCCACAAAGATAGAAAAGGCTCCCACGAGCGAAAACGGGCCAGGGAAGCTCCCCTAGTTATTCGAGAACCAACTTTGCCAACAGACGTTGAGAATCTCCCTCAGAGATCTGCGAGTCCTCGAAGGACTTCAAACAGCCCTCCTCAAACCTCTGGCAGTCCTCCTCGAATCTCTGGCAGTCCTCGACGTACTTCGAGCAGCCCTCCTCGAAGAAACGTAGCAGATGCGTCGAGTCTGCCTTCCACTCCATCCATGACCATTCATGGAACTCAATTTTCCCCCTCGAGAACAATTATTACCGAGGAGGATATGCGCATTAGACATGAGGAAACTCAAGATGCCAAAGGGAAAAAACCTCTTAAAAAACCCCTCGAACCAAAAGTGCCCATCATCCCTTCCTTGGGTCATGCGAACTTTGCAACATCCTCATCCACAACAATATCCGAAGAGCAAGCTCGTCGGATTGCTCCAAAATCTAAAGGGGACATTGTACTGCCCTTGGAGTTGGACAGCATTGCCGGCAATAATATTTGGGGCATCGAAAATAAACATATGGTGGCCCTTGCCAATATCAGGTACAAATATTTTTCGAAGGAGGAGGAGACGATGCTAAGGACTCGATGGTGCATCCCCTCTTTTGTTAACATCAGATTTCCTTCCGAAGGAGAGACACCCTTATCTGTGAGGGACAATGAGGTGGTGGTATACACATAAATCATGAATTGGGGGTTCTTCATTGAGTATTTGTCGAAGATAGACCTTTGCCCCTCACAGGTTGGGCCCAATATGTGGTTTACGTTAATGGCCTGCATCATGGCTTCAAGGCTCTCAGGTCAAGAATTTTTACTAGAGCAACTCATTGGCCTAGCTGGTTTGGCCCGAAATCCTTACTTTCCCTTTTACTCGCTGACGTTCAATCGAGGGCAAAAAGTATTGAAAGATTTAATAGAGGCTGATAAAAAATGGAGGCAGCAATTTCTCTTCTTCTCTGGTTGCTGGGAGACCGGATTAGAAGCCACTCCTTCAAATCCTCACAAGCTTTCTCTAAAGTGGACTATGAAGTGTAAGTACTTCCTCAATTTGTTTTGCTCCGCGAATTTTATATTTCCCGAATATTTATACTCCCTCGAATTTTAAGCTTTCTTGAAAACTTATATGCCTTCGAATAATTACGCTCCTTCGAAAACTTAAATGCCTTCGAATAATTATGCTCCTTCGAAAACTTACATGCCTTCGAATAGTATGCTCCCTCGAAAACTTACATGCCTTCGAATAGTATGCTCCCTCGAACTTGTACTTGCAATTGATTTTGAAGTTAGTTACTTGTTGCAGCTATGACTGGTATATCCAAACCTTATACTGACTACGTCGAGGGCGCTACAACTGTGTTTACCAATCTTCGCCTGTGGGCGAAAGATCAATGGGACAACCGATTTCGTCTCTGCTTCACCGGCAATAATTTGGCCATGAGTCGACTATGGAGGATCAATCCCCTCGATCGTATTAGCATGAGAGGATTAATGACTCCGCCCTCAGAGCGAGAAGTGATGGAGCGGTGCAGCCAAAAGGATGTGGTAATATACTTGACGAAGCGTTCCCGTTCGCAGAGCCACCTGGGGGAACCTCCAGAAGATGAAGTACTGTCAACCCAACCATTGAATCCCGAAGGGCCCATTAATACTCAAAGGCCTCCCTCCTCGAATGATGACGGGGCGTCGAACTCTCAACTCCCTCCACCAATTATTGCTGCTTCAACAACCCCGTTCCTCCCCCCTGCTCCCATCCTTCCTTCGAGGAAGGATGCCAAGAAAAAAGATAGGAAGGGTAAGGGTATCCTCCTCGAGCCCATCGAAGAGCAATCCGAGGGAGGAGAAACTCCTGTCAATAATGAAGAGGCTAGTCTTGAAAAAGAAGTCCATGGGAGTGCAAGTGAGCCTAAGAACAGGGGTGGCCAATCTCCCAGGGAAACTTCTCATCAATCCGTGCACTCGGCTCTTACTGAGGCTTCTCATCCAGCCCCCCTCGAAGACAGCCCAAGACTAGCTCATATCCCTCTTCCTCGAAGCAACCCTCCTCAACTCATTGATCCAGAGTTTGCTTGTGGTGGGTTCTCCGAATTTGACTCTACAGCATTAGGGTCTCCCTCGAGCTCGTTGGAGGTCCATTTGGATGATGAGTTCTCATTGAACCTTCGGAGATTGTTGCACACTTCAGTGAACAGAGGAAAGAAGATGCGTCATCTTGAAAAACGCAAAAATCATTACAAGTTCAAGTCATTGTTGGCTGCGTCTCAGCTCGAGGAGGCCAAGAAGCAATATGCGGTGATCGAGGGTCAAACTGATGCCTTGTACGAGCGTCTTTCTGCCTCTGAAAATTATGAAGAGTAAAAAACCACGTAAATAATAAGGAGTTTACCCTCAACACTTCCATTATTATAATAAATATATAGTACAAGTAAATTTGAATTAATCTCACAAAAATTTACAAATTCATCAATAAACACAAAAATAATAGGTAAACAAAAATATAAATAAATAAATATCACGAAAGACTAGAATGTTCTAAAAGTGATTTCTCATAAACCCTAGTTCTAAATCAAAATCCAAACTGTCGACCAAACTGTCTAAGTATCACCAAAAATATATATGGTTTACTCCTCTATCCAACCGTTTTACTATGGTTTCATTCGACAGATCTGAAAAAAATCGCAAATCACCTGTGTTGTGTTTAACTTCTCTTTATCTTACTGTCTCGTAACATATCTTGTGTTTAACGTCTCTTCATCTTAATCTCTCGTAACAGTACGCGAATGCAAATGCTAGGTGGCTTTTAGATAATATCTCTTATATATAACTATAATGTAATAATACTACCGTATAAATTGAATCCTAATTGGAATGTACCACAACACTGCAGTATATAAAATATCAATTATAACACAATAAACCACCAAAACTCTCGATTCTAATTATTAGGAATATCTCAAGATGGATAAGATTTAGAAGTATATATGGTCACGACTACATTAATACATAATTTCCTAATATTGGACTGAACCCTTGCATCAATATCTGTTGTGTTGTAATCATTGTCTACCCGGGTCTTTATTTTAGAATGTAAAGTTTTCTGAAACTAATTCTCTTATTTTTGGCAGACCGTATGGATTTATGAGTGGTTAGCTTTAAATAATATTTACAAGTTGTCTCAACTTTTTTTCTATGTTTATAAATTTATATGGTGATGAAAATAATTTTTATTCAGAAATATTTCATTATATAATTTGGTTTTAGGAGTTATTTAAAAATAGTCTCCGGATTTTTTATAACCACTAGTCTTTTGAGTTTAGTTACTCGTAATATTCTACGTTTTGGGTTTTCCTAAACTCAAGAGACTAGTGGTGATAGAAAAATCTGGGGATTATGGTGACAGGTGTCAGCTTCTAATGGATCAGAGAATTTGGTGGACTAACTTTATTAAAACACGATAGTCCATGGATTTTCAACTCACATTTGAAAGTCAAGGGGCTCTCTGCCACCAAACGCGATAGTCGAGGGATAATTTACTATTCAACGTCTCACATAATAAATAAGATGATGCAAATCCTAGATCCCGCTAGAAGTCAAGTTTTGGAACCTAAGGAGTCGGTTGTCAGGTCTGAAAAAAGCCGGTCCGTACAAGTCAACTAAACGAACCCATCCAAGTGGGAATACAGTGATAGTATAGGCACTAGTACTCCGGGTACGATTGGTCCCATGGCCGCCTCGGCATTTAAGGCATTTTTAGTACTCAAAGCCAAGTCCAAATCTAAAGCCGAACCGAAAAAGGAGAAAGTGACTCAATCTAGAAAATCAAATAAGGAAAAAAGATTTAGCGCGTACGAGAATTGTTTTCACGAGTACTTGCACAACTACATAACTGGTATTGAAGACGTTGCTCATGACGGTAATTGGGGATTTAGGGTTGTAGCTTTAATGATTAAGGATAATGTTATTCATGGGATGAAGTAGGAAGGGATTTGATGTACGAACTATCGATTCAACGTGATCTATGAGAGAGGGTTTTTGATGGTGCACAACGTGTTGATAACCTATTACGGAGATTGGATTGTTTTAAAATGTACGAGAGCGGTTGTAAGCACTGATGACATTACCCGACTTCGAGTTGGTGATAGCTACTCGGTATCAATGTATAGTATACCATGTATCTCTCCAACTATCATACATGTATCTCCCTTCGCATGGTGTGCCTCCAAGATCGTGTCCTATAGTAGAAGTTTGCATCGGTTTCGTGCACGGTAATAATTTGGTGAAAGCAAGTAAACAAATATATTCTACTTATGCTTCTTTGTTATTTTGTCATTAATTTCGTTAGTTATTTAATTCTTCAATTTTTTAGAAATTTATAGATTGTCTTAGATGGACCGTTGCCGGATATATACCCTTGCTGGTTTGCGTTTCGCACTAGTGATGACATTACAAATTGGGTCATCCTACTAGGCGAACGTTTCAACAAATATCGCCAAATTAAACCACCAACATTAAACGATGGGGATGATTAGTTCTATGATTTGTCCAGGGATACATAATTCGATGTAGTATTTTTATTATTTTGTGTGTTTGCTTTCTTGTTTGATCAATTTCACTTCCATTCTGCTACTTTCGACTTTATTGTGTTGGTTTGTATTAATTAAGAATATTTTTATCCTTACATAATTTATGCTTAGAAGTTTGATTTTAAAAAAATAGTGCAAATCGGTAGAAAATAATTTATTTCACAATTTACGGTGGACTATCTCGCACTTCTCTGCGTGCATATGTACATATCCACGCGCATCCCTGTGAAGACGTGTATATCGGCATGCATAGCTGTGCGTGGATATGTACATACGAACGCATGGGAGAGCGAGTTAATGCATTGTAATTTTTTTAAAAAACATTTAGGCTTACTTATGGATTGTTAAATGATACTCAATTATAAGTAATAGTTAAATCACGTAGTTTAAACAGCTTTTGGAATAAAATAAGTTAAAAAAGACGAAAGTTTTTTTTAGACTTCGACACTACATCATAGGTGATGGTTACCAAATAAGACACTTGAACGAAATACATAAAAACTAAAACAACAAGTAAAACCTTAACTTAAACAAGCAACAACAATTCGAAACATGCAGAATAAAAATATAACCAAAGAAATTAGAATGCTCAATCGTCGAAATTGTATCCAAAGTTGTCGTCAGAATCAATCCCTTCCTTCCTTTCCGCAATCCTATCCTCAAGATACGCTACCATACCCCTAGTGATGTATTCTACCACCGTCATGTTCTAGACGGTGGCCGCTTCTTGCTTAATTTTAAATGGCAAGAACAACAAACAATCCATCGGTTTGACAAAAAGGTACATGCGCTTGATTTGTTCACGGTTGCACACAAGTAGACCTCTCGTTCCTAAACGGTCGTAGCTGTAGTACATCTTATAGAGGACACGCTCAAAAAATGCATTGCTAGTATCTTTCCCCATCTCTCACCATGCAAGCTTCACCACCTGAAGCAAATGGTAGTCTTCATTAGCCGTAAACTCTATTTATTAAAATATTTATATTTTTAGTGTTTAAGAATGTTTGATGGTTGTCATGTTGCACGATATTACGTATCTTTTTGTAGGGGTTTGGAAATTTGGACGAGAGTTTTTATTTAGGCGGGAGTTTTTAATAAAGTGGAGTCAATTTTGCGGGAATTGATGTTAGGTCTTGTTATAGCGAGAACCCTAATAATATAACTTACGTTTTAGTGAGACCCCTAATAATGCTCCACTAGATATCTGTACTTTTGTACGTATTAGGTGTCACACAATTATTAATCTATTTGGATTGTGTTTTTCTTATCTTACAAGTGTCGTTTTAATTACGATGTTTTAAAGGGACAAGAATCCCAATCTAGTAGTTAATCCAACAAACGTTAGGACACTTTAAAAAAAAGGTGGAAGCCATTGATGGATTTTAGAGTGGCTGAAGACTACCAATTGGTTCAAGCGGTGAAGGGTGTCCTTCGAGAGATGTCGGAAGACGCGAGTGATGTTTTCTTCGATTTCTTCTTGTGTAGGATGTGTTTTAATAACAGTGTATCTGGGGAAAGTAATTACAGAACGCGGAACCGTGGCGAAGTGAAAACCAGGTACTTGGTTGTCCAACCGCTTGAACGATCGATGTTCCTCCCATTCAAAATTATGAAAGAGGTAAAACATGTGTGGAATATGACAGTCGGTGATTTCATTACTACAGAGATGATACTGTATATGGAGGATAGGATTGCATGTAGGGATGATTATATTGCCAATGGCGTCAATGTTGAAGACAACACAGATTATGATTCCGACTTCTACAATCTTTGTTGATAGTTCTTGTGTTATGGTTTTTATGTTATCCATGTTCTAAATTTTATGCTTTAATTTTTTTGATCATGTAATTGACGAATATCATATGTATTCCTAGATGTCACATAATTAGTTGTCAACTTGGATTACATACATCATATGATATTAAGTCTCGTTATATCTAGACCCCTAATAATGGAACTTACACTATAATTAGACCTCTATTAATGCACAACTTTGTGTGCGTACTTTTGTAAGTATTAGGTGTCATATAATCATTCGTCAACTTGTATTGTGTTATCCCTATTTTACAAATGTCATTTATTGATTCGTGTACTTGGATTACGTTATCTGAATCCTAAAATGCCTTTAAGTAGACACTCTTTGAGGCAGTAACAAATATACCAAATATAAAATTGCAAAAAATATGTCTCTTTGGACTGAGTTGGAAGATGAATATTTAATGAAACCATCTTTCGAAGTAGGAAAAACTTACATGCAAGAACGGGGAAAACCATACTGGGAGGCAATGTTATGCCAGATGCATTTCCTATACGGTATAGATGGGGTGCAACCACTAAATATTTCAAGGCGTTGGAGGAGGTAAAATATCGATGGTACGTGATAAAAGAATTTCGTGTACATCTCGTTTCCAACCTCAACCACTTGGAACGTCACATCGCATTTAAACTGTTTAACTGCCAACTCACGGATTCTATAAAAGAGGTTTAGCTGGAATGTGTCCAGTTCGACTTTGTTACCATCAAGGAAGAGGAAATACGTCTTGCTGTGGAGGAGTACCATAATGCGAAAGAAGAAAGGAAGTTGATGAAATGCAACTGGCCTGATAGGTAAACTACGTTTACTAGGAGTTCCTAGAAATAAATTTCTTAGTTATTGTATGGGTTAACGTTTTCTTAAGTTCATGTTTAAGTAAGTTCATGTTTCCGTTTCATTTTTTGTCAATGGTTTTTTTTATGATTTTTGATGTACTTTTACCCTGTTTAATGCTACTTTGATGTTGTTTTTAGATCTGATTTTGAACAAGTTTTTTTTTCCATGTTATAAAATGATTATATTATAAAATGGGCTCTCTTAAATTCAGGATTAAAACTTGCGAACAAATTAAAATTAAAATACGGTAACATAATTAAACTAGTCGTTCAATACATAAAAATAAATAGTCTTAAATTGTCAACCATGAAAACAGAAAATAATAAAACCTAAGAATCAATCTATGTACTCGTGAGCAAGACGATAACACGCGTCCAAAGATGTAAGAAGGTCCACCAAACTAATTCCACAGTGACTCTGCTCATATTCTCATTGGCAGTAGGATACTCAAATGTCTCACAGTTCACACCAACCATTGGTAGCCCCGTGATGATGTAGTGATCATCAAGTGTGACAGTCATCTCCCCGAAACATAAATGAAATGTGTTCGTCTCTGGATGTCATATCTCTAAAAAAACGCCTCTATCAGATGGACGTTTGTAACCCATCGAGTGAGAGCATCAACAATGGGTCCAAAACACGTGCCCATCACCTCATCACATACTCGTGTCTGGTGCAGTTTCAAATCCCAACCACGGTGTGTTTGGTACAAGGTAACAGTGCATATGTACCCTCGGTTGCTAAACAAAATACAATATAAACATATATGCAATATAAACTTAAAACGTTACATTACAATCTACATAAACCATTAACCGATACCAATGCATTCAAACCTAAACGAATCAATTCAACAACAAATATAACATATAAGATAAACCAATAACCAATAAATTCAATAATAAATAAATTCGACAATAAATTCAATCAAACCTAAACTAATAAATTCAATAACAAATATAAGTTATAACACAAACCAATACCCAATCCAATACAATAGAGAATGTTTTAAACACAAACCTATAACTATAACATAAACCACATTGCATCTAATAATTAAAACCTTAGATAATAAATTAAAACTAAAAAACTTACGGTATTTTTGAAGATGCTATAAGCCTCGTGCTCTATATAGGAGTGAAAGGTCGAATATAGGTCAATGACGTGTCAGTTATATCTACGGAATCGCTGGTCCGTAGTTCGACGCCTATGAACAGGGGTGAAATTTAAGTCCCTTCTAGCACGGTGACGTACGCTCCGAGATGTATCGCCTACTAACATCTCCTCGGGATCATCAACGGTATCTAGCTCCAACATATTGGGAGAACGGGGGCGTGGAGGCATCCTACAATCACGCAAACCAAACAATTTAATCAATATCTTCCGTTAAACAAGCATAATTTACTAAAACCGAATTAAAATGAATAAAACAAATTGTGAAATCTTAGATGTTGAATAAGAAATGCATTGTAACTCGCAACACAGTTCAACGGAATACAAATTGGGGCTAAAAATCAGAAATTACATATCTACGCACTCGATTGCATGGATTGGGGAAATCCAGGTTATGTGGATTTTCCCAATCCACACATCGTGGATTCGGGAAATCCACACACGATTTTATCGGTGGATTTCCCGAATCCATGATGTGTGGATTTGGTATTTCTGGCAGTGTTCTATGCCACTAAATACTGGATGCATGCATGTTCTTGCGTGCATCTGGTATTTCCAAGCACGAAACAGTGCTTGGAAATAACAAGAATCAAAATGTTTCCCCAAATTCCTAAATCTACCCTAAACTACCCCAAATCAAACAAAAAACACCCCAATCGACCCTATTTGTCTAACTAAACACCTACATGCATTCAAACATCAAGAAAACAACTACAAGTATATGAAAATTTAATTTTTTTTCTCTGAAACCTAAACTCTAAATATCTCTAAAATCACACATGGAAAGAAAATACACAAAGATGTAGAGAATGCTTACCTTAACAAGCATTATGTGTTGGATTTGAAAAAAAATCAAAATTGTAGGTTTAGAGGGTTTCGAAGGAGAGAAAATTGTGAAATTTGGGATTTTATCCATTTATATGGGTGGAAATTTTGTAATTAACATGGGTCTGGTTATAGCCAAACTGGATCTCACTATAACCGGTTCTCGTTATAGAAAAAAAAAGGTCTTGAATTAGCCTAGACAATGAGGAAGTTACAATATTTATTTTTAATAATTGGGGAAATAAAGATATTGCCGTTTACAAAGTGGTTTTGGGGGTTACGCTATGACCAGTTTAGATGACTCGTATACCACTGGATGTGCTCGTGGTTTGGATAATAATCGTGTAATTAATAACAAAAAATTTTAGTTGAATATTGGGCTTTTTATTAACAGTTTAACCATTACACTCTGTAAGACAGCTTTGAATCAAAACACATACCTGAAGAGTTTAAAGGTGGTCCAGGGGTGATTTTGCGATACGGAGATTGTTAATAGAGGATTTTGCGATACAGAAATGTCTCAGTGTTAGATTTAGAGAGAGAAAGTTTAGATTGCTAAGTAATGTAGAGAGAGAAAGTCTCGTACTATTCATCTCGGGATTTGTGAAGCGTGTGTGGTCCTTTTATAGTACAATTGCGGACCCCACACGCTTTAACTTGGACTAATTACATCTTTTGGTCCCTACATTTTGCTTTCTTCCTATTTTGACTACCTCTTTATAATTAATACAATTCAGCCCTTATACACTTATTTCTATATATTTTCCTCCTATCATACTTTTCCTTTGCTATTTTCTCTTGTCAAGTTTCTTCTTTATGAGTAGCCCCCCAGTCTTAGTAAAAGTTATTTTACTAGAATTGAATAATTCTCCTGACAGGCAAAACCCATTTCCTCTTCGAATTTCAACAACGCTCCTCGAACTATCGAGGCCAGAATCAATTCTTCGAATTTGAACAACGCTTCCTCGAACTATCAAGGCCAGAATCAATTTTTCGAATTTCAACAACGCTTCCTCGAACCACTGTGGCCATAAATCAACTCTTCGAAAAGTCTCCCCTCGAATTGCTCCTATAATCCGAGTAGCCCCCCAATCCTTGTACCACTTTGGATAAAGCAGCCCCCGAATAATTGCATACTCAGGCGAAAAAAGTGGTGCCAGGATTGATCGTGGTCATGACGTTACTTAACGAGCACCTGTGTCATCATAATTCTTTGGGAAACGTTACCAATTCTTCTAACATTTGTGTCAGAAAACTCTTCCTCATCTCCTGACGTTGTCTGATATAAAAAACCCTTCACCTTCCTCCACGGCTAGTGTCAGAACAATTCCCACCTATATGGACCACTATGTCCCTAGGCAAACATCATAAGAAGGTCCCCAGGCCTGATCTGTCAGGAAAGCCCATATGTGTCTATAAATACCAACCTTCTCACTTCATTAACTCAACTTCTGTTCAATTACTTCTAGAGAGATAAAGCTGGCGAATAAGCCCCGTCGAATTCCTGAGTGGTTGTTAATTAGTAAGCGGTTCGAAGAGAGGATTGTTGTCGGTGAAGATGTGAGGCCTCATCCTCCACCATCGACTACTACCTTCTTTGGTCCTTGGCCTCCCTCGGAAAATTCGACCGTAATTATCCCCCGCGATATCGCTCGACAAAGCTTGCATAGTGAATCGTCCCCCCTCGGAGAGATGGGTAAAGATAGACAACACAAGCACTCGTCTGGGAAGAGAAAGAAGTCCCACAAAGATAGAAAAGGCTCTCACGAGCGAAAACGGGCCAGAGAAGCTCCCCTAGTTATTCGAGAACCAACTTTGCCAACAGACGTTGAGAATCTCCCTCAGAGATCTGCGAGTCCTCGAAGGACTTCAAACAGCCCTCCTCGAACCTCTGGCAGTCCTCCTCGAATCTCTGGCCGTCCTCGACGTACTTCGAGCAGCCCTCCTCGAAGAAACGTAGCAGATGCGTCGAGTCTGCCTTCCACTCCATCCATGACCATTCATGGAACTCAATTTTCCCCCTCGAGAACAATTATTACCGAGGAGGATATGCGCATTAGACATGAGGAAACTCAAGATGCCAAAGGGAAAAAACCTCTTAAAAAACCCCTCGAACCAAAAGTGCCCATCATCCCTTCCTTGGGTCCTGCGAACTTTGCAACATCTTCATCCACAACAATATCCGAAGAGCAAGTTCGTCGGATTGCTCCAAAATCTAAAGGGGACATTGTACTGCCCTTGGAGTTGGACAGCATTGCCGGCAATAATATTTGGGGCATCGAAAATAAACATATGGTGGCCCTTGCCAATATCAGGTACAAATATTTTTCGAAGGAGGAGGAGACGATGCTAAGGACTCGATGGTGCATCCCCTCTTATGTTAACATCAGATTTCCTTCCGAAGGAGAGACACCCTTATCTGTGAGGGACAATGAGGTGGTGGTATACACATAAATCATGAATTGGGGGTTAAGGTATCCCTTAGACCCCTTCTTCATTGAGTATTTGTCGAAGATAGACCTTTGCCCCTCACAGGTTGGGCCCAATATGTGGTTTACGTTAATGGCCTGCATCATGGCTTCAAGGCTCTCAGGTCAAGAATTTTTACTAGAGCAACTCATTGGCCTAGCTGGTTTGGCCTGAAATCCTTACTTTCCCTTTTACTCGCTGACGTTCAATCGAGGGCAAAAAGTATTGAAAGATTTACTAGAGGCTGATAAAAAATGGAGGCAGCAATTTCTCTTCTTCTTTGGTTGCTGGGAGACCGGATTAGAAGCCACTCCTTCAAATCCTCACAAGCTTTCTCTAAAGTGGACTATGAAGTGTAAGTACTTCCTCAATTTTTTTTGCTCCGCGAATTTTATATTCCCCGAATATTTATACTCCCTCGAATTTTAAGCTTTCTTGAAAACTTATATGCCTTCGAATAATTACGCTCCTTCGAAAACTTATATGCCTTCGAATAATTATGCTCCTTCGAAAACTTACATGCCTTCGAATAGTATGCTCCCTCGAAAACTTACATGCCTTCGAATAGTATGCTCCCTCGAACTTGTACTTGCAATTGATTTTGAAGTTAGTTACTTGTTGCAGCTATGACTGGTATATCCAAACCTTATACTGACCACGTCGAGGGCGCTACAACTTTGTTTACCAATCTTCGCCTGTGGGCGAAAGATCAATGGGACAACCGATTTCGTCTCTGCTTCACCGACAATAATTTGGCCATGAGTCGACTATGGAGGATCAATCCCCTCGATCGTATTAGCATGAGAGGATTAATGACTCCGCCCTCAGAGCGAGAAGTGATGGAGCGGTGCAGCCAAAAGGATGTGGTAATATACTTGCCGAAGCGTTCCCGTTCGCAGAGCCACCTAGGGGAACCTCCAGAAGATGAAGTACTGTCAACCCAACCACTGAATCCCGAAGGGCCCATTAATACTCAAAGGCCTCCCTCCTCGAATGATGACGGGGCGTCGAACTCTCAACTCCCTCCACCAATTATTGCTGCTTCAACAAACCCCGTTCCTCCCCCCTGCTCCCATCCTTCCTTCGAGGAAGGATGCCAAGAAAAAAGATAGGAAGGGTAAGGGTATCCTCCTCGAGCCCATCGAAGAGCAATCCGAGGGAGGAGAAACTCCTGTCAATAATGAAGAGGCTAGTCTTGAAAAAGAAGTCCATGGGAGTGCAAGTAAGCCTAAGAACAGGGGTGGCCAATCTCCCAGAGAAACTTCTCATCAATCCGTGCACTCGGCTCTTACTGAGGCTTCTCATCCAGCCCCCCTCGAAGACAGCCCAAGACTAGCTCATATCCCTCTTCCTCGAAGCAACCCTCCTCAACTCATTGATCCAGAGGTTGCTTGTGGTGGGTTCTCCGAATTTGACTCTACAGCATTAGGGTCTTCCTCGAGCTCGTTGGAGGTCCATTTGGATGATGAGTTCTCATTGAACCTTCGGAGATTGTTGCACACTTCAGTGAACAGAGGAAAGAAGACGCGTCATCTTGAAAAACGCAAAAATCATTACAAGTTCAAGTCATTGTTGGCTGCGTCTCAGCTCGAGGAGGCCAAGAAGCAATATGCGGTGATCGAGGGCCAAGCTGATGCCTTGTACGAGCGTCTTTCTGCCTCTGAGAATTATGAAGAGTAAAAAACCACATAAATAATAAGGAGTTTACCCTCAACACTTCCATTATTATAATAAATATATAGTACAAGTAAATTTGAATTAATCTCACAAAAAATTACAAATTCATCAATAAACACAAAAATAATAGGTAAACAAAAATATAAATAAATAAATATCACGAAAGACTAGAATGTTCTAAAAGTGATTTCTCATAAACCATAGTTCTAAATCAAAATCCAAACTGTCGACCAAACTGTCTAAGTATCACCAAAAATATATATGGTTTACTCCTCTATCCAACCGTTTTACTATGGTTTCATTCGACAGATCTGAAAAAAATCGCAAATCACCTGTGTTGTGTTTAACTTCTCTTTATCTTACTGTCTCGTAACATATCTTGTGTTTAACGTCTCTTCATCTTAATCTCTCGTAACAGTACGCGCGAATGCAAATGCTAGGTGGCTTTTAGATAATATCTCTTATATATAACTATAATGTAATAATACTACCGTATAAATTGAATCCTAATTGGAATGTACCACAACACTGCAGTATATAAAATATCAATTATAACACAATAAACCACCAAAACTCTCGATTCTAATTATTAGGAATATCTCAAGATGGATAAGATTTAGAAGTATATATGGTCACGACTACATTAATACATAATTTCCTAATATTGGACTGAACCCTTGCATCAACATGTACAAGTAAATTGCAGGCCCGACATGCTACTACTCGAGCTGGTTTGTTGACCCAAATTCATGCTGAACATCCTGAATATAACCTGGGACCTTTTTGGAAGCTTGTCCCTTCGGAACTTCGCCCCCCCCCCCCCCCCCATATAATTGTTAGTGAAAGTGAAGACTCAGAGGCTGAGGGGAGTGACTCCTCAAAAAATTCAGACTGAGTAAAGGTGCTGAAAGAGTCAGTTTTTTGTGCATGGCCCAATAGGGCCTCTTTTTTGTAATGACTTGAACATATTGTACTGTTCTAATTGTGTGAGACAGGTCAATTTTTGTGAGAACAATGAACACTTATCACTTTTATATATATTATGTTTGCAACAAGTCTTTCGAACGTCCAATTATTTTGTCCTTCGAACAATTATTACTTGGATAAATTTACATGTATTATGTTTTCAATAAGGCCTTCGAACTCCCCATTATATTTTCCTTCGAACACTTATTACTTGGATAAATTCACAAGTATGATGTTTGCAATAAAGCCTTCGAACTCCCCATTATATTTTCCTTCGAACAATTATTACTTGAATAAATTCACAAGTATGATGTTTGCAATAAGGCCTTCGAACTCCCCATTATATTTTCCTTCGAACAATTATTACTTGGATAAATTTACACGTATTATGTTTTCAATAAGGCCTTCGAACTACCATTATATTTTCCTTCGAACAATTATTGTGATCTACTTAAATTTTTTAAGGAGATGATATCTTGAGTCGTATTATTGTGATCAAATAATGACAAAGTGAGACTGGATTCGAGGCACACCATAGTGTGACCCAAATATGGATAAAGTAAGCATGAAACTTGAGACACATGTGAGTGTGGTTCGAAGAATAGTTCGAAGGTCCCAAAACTTTGAGGCACACCCTAGTGTGACCCGAAGAATAGTTCGAAGGTCCCAAAACTTTGAGGCACACCTTAGTGTGACCCGAAGAATATTTCGAAGGTCCCAAAAATTGGTGGCACGCCTTAATGTGACCCAAGTATGAATAAAGTAACAAAAAACTGGAGGCATATATTAGTATGATCCGATAGAATAATTCGAAGGGACAACTAATCGAGGCACATTTTACTGTGACCCAAAAAATAGTGCGAGGGGACAACAATTCGAGGCACATGTTACTGTGACCCGAAAAATAGTTCGAGGGGACAACGATTCGAGGCACATGTTACTGTGACCCAAAAAATAGTTAAGGCAAAGAAATCTTTGTATTTATGGGGCTCATCGGAACACCTCATTAAAACCTTCCTGTGCCTAACAGGGTAGGAAAGAGTGTGTCCTCACCAAAATTTGTTCCAGGGGATACATAGAGAAGAAAAAGAAATACAATGTCAGCCGACTCTGCTAATCAAGATACAATTTTAAATGCTCAATATTCCAAGGTAAGCGGAGGTATCGCCCTTCTTTATCTTTTAACCGATATGTGCCTGGTTTTATCCTTTCGGTGACCTCGTAGGGGCCTTCCCAGTTATGTCCCAACTTCCCCAAGCTCTTGTCTTTAGTGTGCACGAAAACTTTGCGTAAAACCTTGTCTCCCACCTGAAAATCTCTATGCTTTACTTTGGACGCATAGCGACTCCTCATAAGAGTTTGATAATGAAGGGAAGTCAGCTGTGCTCGATATCTCTTTTCCTCAACCAAGTCTAAAGCTAATGCTCTACTCTGGTCATTTGTGTCTGAGTCATACGTTGCTATTCGATGTGAGGGGAAAAGGATCTCCGGAGGGACCACGACATCCATCCCGTAAACTAAGGCAAATGGGGACACAACAGTGGCCGTTCGGGGAGTCGTTCGGTACGCCTACAATACCTCTTGTAAATAATCGGTCCACTTCCTTGCTTTTCCTTCCAAATTCTTTTTCAAACCGTCGAGGATGGTGCGGTTAGTTACCTCCACCTGTCCATTCGCATGAGGGTGAAAAGGTGCCGAAAAACATTGTCGTATGCCCCTCGATACACAGAAATTCTGGAACTCCTTGTTATCAAATTGAGGCCCATTGTCCGTGGTAATCTGCAATGGTACACCAAAACGACAACAAATGTTAGATAGGACAAACTTGATCACGTCTTTGGCCTTTGTTCCTGCGAGCGGCTCAGCCTCCACCGACTTAGAAAAATAGTCGACTGCCACAATTATCGTCTATCTGCCCCCAGATGCCATGGGTAGAGGCCCAACTAGATCAATGCCCCATCTGTCAAACGGGACTGCCTCCGAGATGCTTTCCATCAATACCCCGGGCTTGTGAATTACATTAGCATAGTGTTGGCACGTGTCGCAGTGTTTGACTAAATCTTTTGCGTCGGTCGTGATAGTGGGCCAATAATAGCCTGCCAGGAATACCGTGCGGATTAAAGCCTTATATCCACAATGAGCAGATCCTTCTCCGTCGTGTAACTCGGAGAGGATAATTTGCGACTCGGGCCCACTCAAACACCTTAACAATGGCCGACTCAGAGATCTTTTATACAGCAATCCTCCCAGCAAAATGTAACCGTGGGACTTGAATCTAACTTTTCTGGCTTCATGTTTTTCGTCGGGCAAAACATCATGAGCTAAAAAATCAATGAGAACTATCCTCCAATCAGGCGTAATCACGTGCCTTTCCTCCAAGATTTGCATCGCATGCTCTGCGCCAATCGAGATCGAAGGGAATTCCTGAACCAACACCCACGGATAACCTTCTGTTCTTGAAGCGGAGGCGAGAGAATCCGGGACAACATTTAATTCTCTTCGAACATGCTCGAACTTGACTCCCTCAAATTTAGATGCCAACTCTTTCATCAGCTTCAAATACTGTATCAGTGTTTCCTTCCTGGCCTCGGACTCCCCCGAAGCTTGGTTTATCACTAACTGAGAGTCACTGATGAACTTTATTCGTCGAGCCCCGCATATTTGAGCCAACCGTAAGCCTGCTAGAGCAGCTTCATACTCAGCTTCATTGTTAGTAGCCTTAAAACCGAAACGAATGGCTTGGAACATAGCTATCCCTTGGGGGGAAATCAATTGGACTCCTGCCCCACTTCCTGAAATGTTTGACCCGCCATCCGGCTGTATCACCCATTCCTCTTCGTCAACCATGTCATGTACCTCATGTTCTTTTCTATCGGAATGGAACTCAACCGAAAAATCGGCTAAGACTTGTGTTTTTATTGCCATTCGAGGCTCGAACGTTATGTCGAAGTCTCCCAGCTCTACGGACCATTTAGTCATCCTTCCAGAGATGTCTGGTCTTTGTAATAGAGTCTTCAGAGGAAAAGTCGTCCGAACAACGATAGGATGGGCCTGGAAATAAGGTCTCATCTTCCGAGCTGCCGTTACCAAAGCTAAAGCTACCTTCTCCAAAGTGAGATATCGCTTCTCCGCATCCAACAAACTCTTACGGACATAATAAATTGGCCTTAGAAGAGAGTCATATTCGCGGAGGAGAACGACACTGATAGCACATTCGGATACCGCTACGTAGACAATTAATGTTTCCCCTACCACAGGTTTAGACAAGACTTCCGGAGAGGTCAAATACTCTTGGATTTGACGAAAAGCGGTCGAACATTCTTCGGTCCAACAGAAATGTTTCGCATTCCGTAATATTTTAAAGAATGGGGCACACTTATCCGATGAGCGAGAAATGAATCTATTCAAAGCAGCCAATCTCCCTGTTAGAATTTGCACTTCCTTAATATTTCGGGGAGGTGTCATCGCAATCAGAGCTTTTAGCTGCTCCGGGTCAGCCTTGATGCCTTTTTCGCTGATCATGTAGCCCAGAAATTTACCTGACCTCACCCCGAAAATGCACTTCTCCGGGTTGAGTTTGAGATTGACTCTGCTTAAACTGTGGAATGTCTCTGCCAAGTCAGCAAAGTGGTCTTCGTTTCGCTCACTTTTGACTAACATATCATCGATATAGGCTTCCATGTTCCGCCCAATCTGTCCCTCGAAAGTTTTATTGACCAGGCGCTGATAGGTTGCCCCCGCGTTTTTTAATCTGAACGGCATGACCTTATAGCAATATAAACCTCGCCTAGTAATAAAAGAGGTGCTTTCCTCATCGTTAGCAGCCAGTCGAATTTGGTTGTATCCCGAGTAAGCCTCCATAAAAGACAACAATCGATTTCCGGAGGTTGAATCCACTAACTGATCGATGCGAGGCACAGGGAACGGATCCTTAGGACAAGCCCTGTTCAAATCCGTAAAGTCAATACACATCCTCCACTTGCCATTTTTCTTTCTCACCAACACTGGATTCGACGCCCATACGGGATAATGCGACTCGCGAATATGACCGATGCTCAGCAGCCTTTCGACCTCCGACAAAATCGCTGAGGCCTTTTCCGGGGAGACATGCCTTCTTTTCTGGACTATAGGTCGAACATCCAATCGTATCTCGAGTTTATGACACATGCTTTCCGCCAGCACACCAGTGACATCATGTGCACACAAAGCAAACATATAAGGTTTATCAGATAAGAAAGTAATTAACTTCTCCTTAAATTCTGGAGAGAGGTGGACCCATATTTTCAGAACTTTGCCAGTCGCAAATTCGTGTGTCGCGGAATCTTCTTCTGGGACGTGAAATCCGAGGGCCTCCCTTGGATCATCACAGGGGATGACCTCGGGGGGTGGCCCCTTTAATTGCTATGCTGGGTCGGAGGTCGCCCCTCGAACCCCCTTAGAGGACAGGGCTACCTGGTAACATTCACGTGCCATCTTCTGGCTACTTCGGACTGTCCCAATATTGTTTCCGATCACATACTTTAAGCACTGATGCACTGTGGAGATTACGCCATGCATCCGGGACAGCCAAGAGCGACCCACGATGGCATTATATGAGGTTGGTGCGTCGACCATAATGAAAAGTACCTCCACCTCTTTCTTAAATGGTCCTCGGCCCAACTCAACCATACACTGAAACTCTCCTACTACATCTGCCGTGGCACCAGTAAAGCCCACTATTGTCCTGTCGGATCTTCGGATAACCGGTGGGTCAGAGATGCGGCGGTAAGTACTCATAAACAAGATATTCGCAGAGCTCCCTGTGTCGATGAGTATTAGCTGAATTTGATCCCCAGCGATGCCCGCCGTAATCACTACAGCGTCCTCATGAGGGCCTACAACATTCCGCATATCATCATCATCGAAACAAATAATTGGGGAAGGCGAGCGATGCATTTGCGCGGAGACTCCCGCTTCAATCTGGGTGGTCAAGTTGACCATGTGCCGTTTTCGAGAGCTGTTCGAATTTCCCGCGATTGTGTCTCCCCCGAAAATTGCCAGTGAATCGAAAAATGCACAAAGACTGTCCACCCTCCCCTTTGGAACTTCTTCCTCTACTAGGTTCATGTTGTTCCTCCCCACTTTGGGGTCCAGATACTCTTGTTCAATGTCAAAATCGTCGACCCCCTCGGAAATTACCATGGCTGTGTCAGTATTCTTTGAGACAGCTTTTACCACGGCATTTTTCTGGGAGTGTTTTTTGACGAACTCCAACAGCATTCCATGCTCGATTAGAGCTTGCACCTCCTTCTTCAAAGCTATGCAATCTTTGGTGTCATGCCCAATATCCTCATGATACTTGCAATATTTGTTAACGCTTCTGCTTTCCCTCGGTGTCTGTATGGGAAAAGGCTTCCTGAACGTGACTGTAGATTTAGCTTTATCAAATATCGCAGCAACATTTTCTGTCAACTCCGCGAAATAATCGGGTCGAACCCATTTGTTTGACATAAGTGTTCCCCCGTGATTGTAGTTTTGCTGATTGCCATAGTACTGCGGGTTCAACTTTTGCCTCGGAGGATATTGACCCGCACTTTTAGCCTGAACGTTCGACCAAGGGCCTTGGGTACTTGACTCAGTCCTTTGGAATTGATTATGGTCCAACTGCTCTCCTGGCCCTTTCTCCAAAGCTTGGGTTTCCTCTACCAAGATTCTCTTCTCAACTTGATCTAGCAATGCTCCGAAGGTCATCGCCTGGCTTTCCGCCACCGTGTCCTTTAACAACCCGGGGAGCAGACCCATCCTGAAAGCTGCAAGTGCCACTGAGTCCTTGCAATACTCCATATCTGTTTTGGTCTTTACAAAGCGATTAGTGTAATTTTTAAGGCTCTCCCCCACCTTCTGTCGATAGTAGATGATTGTGTCACCGTTGGCACAGAACTTCTTACTACCCACGAAGTGTTGTCTGAAGATGTTCCAGAACATATCAAAAACATTCATCGAGCCCTGAGGTAGCCTGTTGTACCACTTAGATGCTACTCCCTTGAAAGTCTGAGAGAATGCTCTGTATAGCATCTTATCATCGTCGTCGAAATTGATCATAAAATTATTGAATTGTTCGATGTGATTATCCGGATCTTGTGTCCCGTCGAACTTTTCTAACTTTGAAATATCAAAGTGCTTCGGGAGGTTTCCCACTAAGATCTCCGAGGACAGGGGAGAGGCTCTCCAATTGTGACCTGTACGATAAATGTTGGACCTCAAATTGTCGTTGTTCGAAAAGTACAAACCCTCCTCGTAAGGTAAAGTGTATTGATGCTGCCACTCTGAATTTCGAGGGCCCATATCATCTTTCTTGCCAGGGCACTTGGCCTGTTCATGAGACTGATCACCACCTCGGTCATGGCGACTCTATTCCTTCGAGGATTTTCTCTCCGAACTTCTTCCTCTTCGGAAATCGGCTCGCCTATGATCACGCTTTTTCCTCTTGTGGTATCTCCGAGGAGATGATTCCGAGGTGCTATACCGTGAGTAGTCACTTGAAGCGGCCGAGTCCGATCGGCGTCCCTCTCTTCTCCTCGGGGATCGCCGTTCGCGCCTCCGATAACTGTCGTCCCTCTTTTTGTGACGAACTTCAATTTCACGTTCCTCCTTTTCGATGACGGTTTCTCTCCTTATCTCGGATCGAAGATTTTTCTGTGCGACTTCCTTTTCTGCTTTCAACCTTTCGATTTCCAGCAGCAATTTATTTCTCTGAGCCAGGAGGACGGAGTCATCGAAAACGTTCTCGACTCGCCGACCTCCTTCTCCTTCGGATTCCATATCGTTCTGGAAGTCAACTGCCTCCATGTTTTCCTCGCAGTGGTTAATCAAGTCATTCCCTTGGGCCTCCATGGTCCTCCTCGGAATAGGAATTATTTCCAGGAAGCGATTATCGACAGAGCGATTTTCGTTTCCCACAGACGGCGCCACTGAAGAGTTTAAAGGTGGTCTAGGGGTGATTTTGCGATACGAAGATTGTTGATAGAGGATTTTGCGATACAGAAATGTCTCAGTGTTAGATTTAGAGAGAGAAAGTTTAGATTGCTAAGTAATATAGAGAGATAAAGTCTCGTACTATTCATCTCGGGATTTGTGAAGCGTGTGTGGTCCTTTTATAGTACAATTACGGACCCCACACGCTTTAACTTGGACTAATTACATCTTTTGGTCCCTAAATTTTGCTTTCTTCCTATTTTGACTACCTCTTTATAATTAATACAATTCAGCCCTTATACACTTATTTCTATATATTTTCCTCCTATCATACTTTTCCTTTGCTATTTTCTCCTGTCAAGTTTCTTCTTTGCACTTTCCTCCTTGTCTTTTTATTCTTCCTTATCAATACCAACAACAAAAACCCTAATGAATCATGCCTCTTTCTCTCTTCTCTTCATCACGATTCTTCGACCTGCCTCTTTCTCTCTTCTCTTGATCCCAATTTTGCCAAATCTTCAGACCCAATGAATCATTCTTTAACGCAAACCCATTAAAAACTTTATCATTCTTCAACAAAATCCATCCCTAAATCACACCAAAATCGAATTGAAAGGGAAGAACAAACCATGAACTGCCGAAATTGAATCTTCATTTGAGACTACAAATCAGGTAAGCTTTCTTTTTGACCCATAAATCACAATTCTCTAAGAATTAGGGTTGCTTCTAAAGTAACACAACCCTAATCCTCGGAGAAAAGCAATTGCTCTCAGTCTGACATGAACTCCATTTTCTTCAAAATTAGAGTTTGTGTTTGATTCAAGAGTACATTTCGCTAACCAATTTGCTGCATCATTCTATTCTCTGAAAATGGAATTAATTTCATGTTTGAAGAGATCAGTTTAGAACAACAACTAATTGAAGCTTTGAGGTACCATGGGGATCTTCCTGTATGTATCATTTTTGCCATATTTCAAGAGTCGGTTTTAATATCTAGCTTGTTGATACCTTTAATGAAACAGATGTGAAGACCATCTAACATAGCTCTGGTCTCTCCAATAATAGGACTTTCTTTGCCATACACTCGGCCAAACCCAAAGATAGTCCTTCCAACGTTGTCTCTAACTAGACCCCCACCATAGTATTCTCGAGAGTCACTACAAGCTCCATCAGTATTGAGCTTGAAGCAGCCTAAGTTATGGCAAACCCATCTTAGGGATAAATGAGCAATATGCATTCTCTATCCGAATACTTCATCTTCAGTAGATTAGCTTTGTCCAGAGCAGAAAGTATGTAAATAATATGCCCAATCATATCCTCAGTCTTTAAGCTTTTGTCCTCTATCTTCTTTTTATTTCTGGCAGACCAAATTACCCATACTATAATCGATGGTAAGATGGAGCGCAAGTGAATTTCCTTGCTAGAAGACCAGTACCAAGTTCTCACTAAATGAGAGAATGACATAGACCTCGTGATGTAAATGTTGAAATATACAGCAAAATAAAATCAAAACTCCAAAGCCTTCTGGCAATAAAAAAACACGTTTAACAGTTTCTGAATAATTGTAATTTTGGCATTTTGATGCTAACTGTATGCTTCTTCTTTGGAGAATAGAGTCAGTGGGCACCCAGGTTTTAAGCACTCTCCTGAGCAGAAATAAAAAAATTCGAGGAGTCACTTTGTTCCACGTCTTTGCATATAGGTTAGACTTCTTTCCGTTTTTGCTGATTTGAGTCCATGCAGCTTTAGTACAAAACTGCCCATTTCCACTGATAGACCAACTGATTGAGTTAGAGTTAGAAGTGTCTAGGAAAACCTTGAGAATGTTTTGGATCTGTTTTGGATCCAAGACAGTTCCCAATTTTTTTATATTCCATCTTCCATCTTCCCAATAATCTTTGACCATAAAACCTTCATACAATGTTCAGTCATCCTCACTAGTAAAGTTGATAAAAGAATCAGTTGAACACCATTGATCAAGCTTAATATCCATATTACCAGCATTAGCTTCGCACACCATGAATTTCTCTGCCATGTCTCTCACTTTCCATAACCTTTTCCATGTGTAAGAGCTATTAGATTGTAAAGGTACAGTTAAGGTTGTTGGTTGTTGAAATAGATGGATTTCATTAGGTTTGGCCATAGAGGTTCTTGACTTCTCAAATTGAACCAGAGCTTTAAAGAACATACCTCCACCATATCCTAAGCCTTCATAGGCTTAACCCTCAATCTTCATAACCCTTACATAGTTTTGACCATTTGCACTGGTTTATAGTATCTTTGTTAGTCGTAGTTCCCCAAAGAAACTTATTGTATAAGATCTTGATCCTTTTGATGACAGTTTTAGGGATTTCAGCGTTTTAAATTGTAAAGATATGATAGGTAGATATGACAGTCGGAACAAGAGTTAGTCTCCCCCTAATGGAGAGAGCGTTCTGATCCAAGTCGGATACTTTATTTCTTGTTTTAGATATAATATTTTCAAAATTAATAACCCTCATTTTGTTGCTAATCACTGATCCCAGTTAGTTGGATGGCAGGTGACTCTGCTTAAAGCCCAAAAATGTTTCCAATATTATGATTTGCTGAGGTGAGAACCTTTTGGAGATAATTATTCTTTATTTTTATTTATTTACTAAACTGCCGAGAAATTTCTTCATAGTAACTAAACCTCTTCATAATCTTTATAATAAAGGCTCTGGATCCATTGCGAAAAATCAGGATGTCATCAGCAAAGCATAAACAAGGTATGTTTAATCTCAATCTGTTTTTTATATCTGATTGAAGGCAGATTGGTAGATAATCCTCTTAGACTTCTAAGCAGATATTCGTGAGATAATATAAAAAGACTGGATGATATTGGATCATCCTGTATTAAACCTTTACAGCCTTGAAAAAGCCCCTCATAACACCATTGACCAAAACAAAGAAGTGACAATTAACTATGTTCCATTCAGTCATCCTTATAAAGTCAGTCCTGAACCCAAATCCAGCCAGAACACTTAGCAAAAAAGTGTGATCGAGCCTATCAAAAGCCTTGTCCATATCCACCTTCAACAAGATATTACATACTCTAATCTTGTTTCCCAGATCACAAGAAAACTCTTGAGCAATCATGATATTATCATGAATGCTCCTACCCTTAACAAAGGCCCCATGTTCAGCAAAGATAAGGTTAGGAAGGAGAGTAGACAGCATGTTGTTAATCAGTTTCGAGATAATTCTATTGAAAAAAGTGGTCATACTAACTAGTCTGAAGTCTTTCCATATTTTAGGAGTCTCAAATTTAGGAATTAGGCAAAGGATTGTAGCATAAATGCCCTTTGAAAAAGGTCCTCCCTGAAAAAATCCCTGAAAGAATCACATAAATCAACCCTTATTATAGGTCAACACACTTTATAAAACTTGCGATTAAAGCCATCTAGACCAGCAGCTACATTAGGATTTAAGTATTTTATGATTTCATAAATTTCTGACTCCGTAGGCAACTTCATAAGAATTTCGTTATCAACATTAGAGACTAGATTATGGATGAAATCAACTAGAATGTTAGAATACCATGGATTGGGGAGTTTAGAAATTAGTGTTTTAAAATGATTTACTGTAGACTCCCCAATAATATTTATATCCTCATCCCAATCGGTACCAATCCAAATATGAGAGATTTTAGATCTCTTGTGCTTTATTTTCACATAATTGTGAAAGAAAGAATTGTTGTTTCCCCATCTTTAGAGCAGTTTGTGTGGGATTTCTGAATCCAGTACTCCTCTTCTCTTGCAAGGAGCAAACAATGCTTGTATTTAGCCTTTTCCAGTGATTCTTAATATTTAGTAGAGTTAGAAATAATCATATTAGCTTCCAGAAGATTGATTTCATCCTCAATTTATTTTATAGAATCGAAAACATTTCCAAACACAAACTTGTTCCACACTTTTAAGTTAGCCTATAGATTCTTAAGCTTGTACAATAACTTATGAATAGAAGAACTAGAGGACTCAACAGTCCAGCAACCCGCAACAAAACTATAGAAATCCTTGTGCATACACCACATGTTTAAGAACTTGAAGGAAGATATCCTTTTAGTAGTGGCTGAAGAGATAGTAAGAAGCAGTTGAGAGTGATCAAAACATGTTTTAGGAAGGTGAATAATGCTAATGTCATCAAAATAACCAATCCACTTGCTGTTGAATAAAACCTTATCCAATCTTCTACATTTCCTACCATTAGACCAAGTGAATTTATTCCCCGAAAAACCAGCATCCATTATGTTGCAATCCAGGATGAAGTTAGTGAAATCATCCATACTGGTTGTGCAATTAGTTAAGCAATGAAGTTGCTCATTAGGAGAAGCTATAGTGTTAAAATCACCAAAAAGAATCCATTACTTTTCCTTCTCTTCAAAATTCCTTAGATTATCCCAAAGCAGCCTCCTCAAACTCCTTGTACACATATCGTAGATTACAGTGACCATGAAATCCTAAGGGAGAGAACTGTGTTTGATATTTAAATGTAGAAACTAATCTTCATTAATAATGACTTCCACCAAAAAATCTCGATTTCACATGACCCAGATCTTATTGCTGATATTACTAGTTAAGCCTTGAAACCCAAGCTTCCGTGAAATAGATTCCAACTTAGAAACACTAACCATAGGTTCTTGAATGGCTAAGAAATCTAGCTTCTTTGACCTCTTGATAGACTTTATTTTGGCCTGAGTTCCCTTAATGCCTACAACACGCACATTCCAGTTTAGAATGACAATAGTCATTTAGATTGTTTAAAGGTTTTGGCAGCATTTTTATGTTGCACACATTTAGATGATATAATCCCCTTTGAGCTCACTGCTTTAATTTTCCTTATTTTTTTCTGTTTTGTTATCTTACGACCGCGATTACTGACTGTGTGTTTGTATACAGGGGAGGAGGGAAGACTTCTAGTTGTTTACTTTGTTGGAGAAAAGCTTGCCATTAGAGAAGACAAAAAAGTACTGCCCTTTGATTGATAGAGCCCATTTCAAGCATATGAAGAGCCCAAGTTAACTCATTGCTTTCAATACCAAGACGTGATTCATCCTGAATCACATCCTTATTAAGATTTTATTCAAATTCTTTAAAAACAATGACTAATTAACATCATATTTAGATGGTCTCAACAACCTTAATTAATTAATAACAATTTATTTAATCTAATTATATATAAAGATATGAATAAAAAATTGATATATTTTATGTTAACACTTTAAATGTTTCTTAAAATTAATTTTATTGCTTTTATGTTTTTCAAAAACATTCTAAACTTATTTTCATAACCAATTATTCTTAAAAAAAATCACTTTTAGTGAGAAAAACACGATAAACGATCTTCCGCATATTATGTTTTGTACCAAAACTAAAAAAAACCTTAAATAAGAGATAATGAATCTGAATAAACTAATAAAAGCAGTTTAAGTCTTTATTTAAAATTGTTTTTTAAATTATCTTTTGATTGAATGTTACGATTTATATAATTGAAACTTTTATTTATATAATATAAACCTAAAAAATAATAGAGGATTATGACATAAAAAAATTAGCCTCAACGTTTTTTACGTATCCAAATAACTACAACATTTTAGCATATAGTTATTGATCCAATTGATACATCTTGTTTCCGTCGTGTTTAAAATTAAAAATTATTTTTCGATGGGTCCAATTTTGTATTTGAAATCTAAAAAAAAGTTATTTAGTTCATCTTAACACGGCTAGTAAATAATTATTACTATTTAATATATAATCATTGATTCATTTGTATTTAAAAAAAACGAACCCCAAAGCATGCGACATTCATAACTTCTATCTTTTCCTACATTTTGTGCTGCAAGGAAGAAGCAGAATGAAGATAAGCCAACACTAGTTGCGAAGAAGCATAATGAAGTGCGTGCTATGGAGGTGGACAAAAAGGAGGCCACCGATACTATGCGTACAGTTCCAAACACTGGTAATGACATAATTTCAGATTTTTATAATGTAATCAATTTTAGGGGTTTAGTTGAATTATGTGTTATTTGTTAGTTTTTTTCTCGTTGTTCGTTGAGAAAAGAAAATTAAATATTTTTTATCATTGGGTTGCGAATGGGAATCAGACCAAAGTTGGGGATGAAAACCCAATTGTTAAGGAATTTTTGTATTTTCAGTCTCATAGTGCCTTCTGTTTTAGCATATTTTTTTATGGATTTTAGATATATATGAGTTTAATGCTAATCTGCATTATCAGATTTCCATACCACTGAGACTAGATCTGTTTTATGCTACAAACTTATTTCGGTATGATTAGGTTTCTTTACGAACCCTTTAGGATTGATTTGATCTGAGTGCAATCTGGATTTTGGTTTACTTTGGAATCCATAAAATGCGAGAATAGAATTTGGTCTGATGATGTTTGTTAATTTTACTTATCCAGGTAGAGCTAAAGAAGAATGTTTTGCCAAATTACATATCCAGGTAGAGCTAAAGATGAACGTTTTACCAAATTACATTGGATAAATTCAAGAGGATGTAGCCCAAAACATGAGAGGTGTTTTGGTGGATTCGTCGGTGGAAATTGCAGACGAATACAAACTCATCCCGTAAACATTGTTCCTCTGTCGTTAACTACTTCGACATATTTTTCTCTTTCAATTATTTTAACAGGGAAAAGCTTCGGCTTCTGAGTTTTTCTTCAATGCTTATCGCATCAAAATATAAAGAGATCACTCACCCAGAATTGAATAATTTTGTCTACATTACTGTAACACATTCTCTGCTAAGATGTGGTCAAGAAAAAATCAGATGTAGTCAACTCATTGACATTTCAACTTGACAATCCAACTGTGAAAACATTTCTAAGAAGAGAGTAAGTACATAACTGAGAATGCTTTTATTATTGCTTGGCTAGGGCTTGATTTACTCATTCTCGTCGAAGGAATTTCTCTTGCGACTTCAGGTTTTCTTCCAGAAGACTAGGATAAATTCATAGTAATATATGTATAGTTTTTGCAACAATAATTGGTTTGTTTGTCTCCCATAAATATATGGTTTTTGCAACAATAGTAATATATGTATAGTTTTTGCAACAATAGTAATATATGTATAGTTTTTCTCCCATAAATATTAAGCTTTTTATTATGATTCACTATTTTGAATAAGCAAAACAAGAATACTTACACGTTTATTTGTCGCTTTACATTTAGTGTCTATTATTCTTTTACTGTTACTTTTCGTCTTTCAACGAGTATTGAGAAAACTTAACAAATCTGTAGAACGAGTTAGAAAAGAAAGAAAAAATATTCCAAACATAGAAGGAAACGATTATTTTTGTATTAGAGTTTAAGATGAATAAATTTCTAAAGCAAACCCCTTAGTTATAGGTTTTACAATGTGAAGCCCACTGTTGTAAAACCCATCATATTTTAATTTCTTGTGACTCTGATCATAATGCGATAAATTGATAAATAAATTTATAATTAGAATTATTGGGTGAGGTTAAATGTTGAGATTTGGGTTCTCTTCTTCACAGTGCCTAAATTGAACCCAGTTACCACACTTAGGTCCATAACACCTTTTCACCCATAGGTCCAATTTCGTTAATTGTTTAATTAATTCGATTAATTTTTATTTGGACTACCTTAAGACAATGATCGAATGTGTTTATTTAGCATGTTGATCCGAATTATTATCGGTCTATATATATATATATATATATATATATATGTATATATATTCTAAAAATCTCCCACTTAGACCGTCGGATGCTATTCAATGGGATCCTTATATCCATTGTTAATGGGAGAACTGTACAACCACGTACAAAACTGATAACAATAAAGGACTGAAGACGTTTTTGGTAATATGAATAGTATGATGCAATAGTAATCACATAACTAACTAAGAGTAATATGGCTCGTAATTTTACATATTTACTCTTAAATGGTTCATACCGATGAGTGTAAATCTAGTCCTTGAAATAGAAATAAAAAGTTTAATTTTAGAGAGAAAATAAAGGTAAAAGTGAGTTTTTGCTTATTAAAATATCGTCCCGTGTATTCACATTCTTAACCTTTATTTATAGGCGTTCATACTTAGTGTAATAGCTTTAGTTACAGAAAATGGTAAATTGCACAAATAGACTGGAAACTATCTATCAAGTATACAACTTATCATATGAGACTTTCATTTGTTACATTTAAGCCTCCAATATTCTATATTCTTATCACCTACCTTTGAAGATCCGATATTGTAAATATATCAATAAATATCTCCAACTATATATATTGGCTTAAATCTTAATGTGAACAATACTACAAAATATAACATCATATCATATTACAAACTCTCTTAGTGAAACTAACAATCCTCTAAATTAACTACATACATACTAATGGTGTCTCCTTGGAAAAACTTAGGCAAAACTGTCTTTGTTAAATGATCTGCTATCATGGAGTTTGTCCCGATATGCTCAATACTTATCTGACCCATATGTACTGTTTTCTCAACATACAGAACTGTATATTTATGTGTTTGTATTTAGACGAACTCTTGTTGCTGTTAGAGTACTACCGCCGAATTGTTATCACAATATAACTTTATGGGACCTTCTATCTTGTATAGAATTCTCAATCTGGTAACATAATTCTGCAGTAGCACCTCTTGGTTCGATACCTCAAAGCACACAATTGTGCTACCATAATGGACAAAGCAATACGTGTTTGCTTTATATTTTTCCAGGATATTGTACCTCTAGCCAATAAAAACATGTTGTATGATGTGCCCATTAGGCTGTCTAAGCATTCACCAAAATCTGAGTCGGAATACCCAATGATCTTCAGTTTCTCTGAGTTCCCATATGTCAACATGTACCCCTTTGTTTCTTGCAAATATCATAGTAGCCTTTTGAATTTGTTTTAATTATCCATGTGTGGGTTACTAACATATCTCCTGAATATATTTACAACAAAGGCAATGTCTGGCATAGTAAAAACTTAAGAATATATTAAATTTCCAACTGTAGAAGAATAAAGGATCGCTTTTATTTCATCAATCTCAAGTTTTATCTTAGGACATTGACTTATACTAAGTCTGTCACCCTTTGTTATAGAGGATATGTAGAGATTTGCAATCTTTTAATCTGTGATGTTGTAACACAATTTCAATGAATGTATTTTGTGATAATCCAATAATACTATGAGAACGATCCCGATAAAGCTAGATTCCTAATAAAAATTTGGCGTCACCCAGATCTTTCATATCAAACTTGACTGATAGAAATCTCTTTGCAGTGTATAATAATTCCTTTTTGTTTGAGAAAATAAATATATCATCCACATATAATATAAGAAATATGAAACTACCCTCATGAAACTTATGATACAAAAAATCCACAACCAAATTGATCTTAAATTCATAATTCACTATCACCTCAAGGAATTTATGGTACCATTAACGAGAGGCATGTTTGAGCCTATAGTTGGATTTCCTAAGCCTGTAAACCAGATATTTTAAGTTACTTTCTATAAAGTGGTCTGGTTACCACCATATAAATAATTTCCTCAATATCATCATTGAGAAAAGAAGTCTTAACATATATATCTGATGGAGATCAAGGTAAAGATGTGCAACTAATGCCATGATTGTTCTAAAATAATCATTCGTTTATACTATAACGAAGGTTTCTTTAAAATAAATCTTGTCATGTTGATTATAAGCTTGCGCTATAATACGTGCTTTATGTCTTTCTACAGTACCTGATGAGTTCCGATTATTCAGTCACAACTCCCTGTGTTATCCGGACAAGGGAATATGGACTTAACTTGCCACTAAACTATCGAGACTGGACAAAAGTAAAGAAATAACTGAACACATTTTCACTAAGTTATGTGCTAATCAGCTTAACAAGTAAAATGGATCCTTAAACATGACCCGGTTCCATAACTTGACCCGAAAGCCCATAGGTCCTTAATTAAGGGTATAAATAACCTAACCACTTTCATTAATGAGGGTAATGAAAATTTAATACAACCAGGTAGCTCAAATCTCTCACCACTTAACACCCAAAACATTTAATATTCTACACAGTTTCCCAAATACTTTACAAAATTACCCTCAATAAAAAATAAACCTCACCAAATTGGCGACCCGAATGGGAGGAGAAGGTGCCTCAATCTAGAATTCAAAACCAGTAGAAAGACCTGTTCGGATGGATCCGAACGAGCAAGCGATTCCACCACTTATGGTGGAGGTGGTTGGGGAAAACAATGAATATACCACCAAGGAACGAAATAAATTGAGAGCTGAGATTGAGGCTTTAACGGCCATTAAAAAAACAAAAATAGGTTTAAAGGAGAAGTTAAAGGCGTCAGCTATCCACCATACTGACAACCCTATAGAGAATAATCCATCAGCAAAGACTCATTTAAGTATAAAAAAGATCCATGTTAGTTCCAAGAACTCTAACCGGTCCAAGTAAGTGGAAAGTTCAGATTCTGAGTCCTCCTGTAGCTCTTTGAACGAGGCTGAGCTTGAGGAGTCTTTGTCATCAAGAAGTGATGATGGGAGGTCCAGGAAGAAGCAAAGTCTAATTAAGAAGATTCAAGAAAGAGATATATGCATGGGCGACTTAAAAGGAATTTGGGCAAAGGGTCATCTCACAACCATAGTCACATGCATGTGGAGCAGTTGCTGATTGAACCTTTTACTTTCCATGATGAACCATGTATTTTTGCAACACCAAATGAAGATACAGTCTTTAGTCGTAGCAGGATTTGGAGACAATCACCATTGTCTGCCAAGATCTTGTCCGGAAACCTCCCCAAGAGGTTTGATAATACTAAAATGGAGAAGTATGATGGAGGTAAAGATCTGGACAATCATCTGGAGTAGTTCAAGAACTTCATGATGAATTTTGACGACGATGATAAACTTATGTGTAGGGCCTTCTCCCAATCCTTTACGAGAAGTGATCTGAAATGGTACAACAGTTTGCCTCACGGTTGTATCAGAAATTTTGACACATTTTGGGTTGCCTTCCGAAGGCAGTTTGTGGGGAGTAAAGAGGTTAAGGTCAATAGAGATACTATCATCCATTGTGCCCATGAACTAAATGAGTCATTAAAGACTATATAAGTCGGTTCGTAAATATCAAGAACGGGTTAGCTGATTTGTTTGAGAAAGTAGCGATAACTTCTCTAAATAAGGGTTAAACCCTGGGAATCTTGCTGATTCAGTGACAAAGAAGAAGGCCATGACCTGGGGTGGTTTGTTAAACCAGGTGGGAAAACAAATCAACGTGGTTAAAACTAAAAAGACTAGGCTACACAGACAGGTGAGATCTGCCATAGCAGCTCCAAACCAAAATCAGTCCGGGTACAATGCCAAAGACACCGGACAAGGGTCCAACAGGGCCAACCAGACTCAATCCCACCCAAATCCAGCTCAGAACCAGCAGTCCAGGAATAAACGAGGTCTTTGGGTCCAACCAGAGTGGTTTGCAGAGTTAAAAGAAAATATGGCAACCATTTTTGACAAGACTAAAGATGAGGTTCATTTTCGAAAGCCAGCAGCACTTCAATCTCCCAGGGAAAGTTGTAATACTTATTTTTGCCAGTATCATCATGATATTGGCCATAACACCGAAGACTATATCGCTTTCAAGCAAGAGGTGAAAAATCTCATCGAAAGAGGCAAGTTGGGTGCCTATGTCAAAAGAAGAAGTGGGAACAGGCCTGACAATGCTCCCCGAACAGGCCCTACGAACAACGCAGGAACATCGGCTCTGGAGGGGGAAATGGTGATGCATGAAAGATTTGATGTGGATTCAGAGTATTTAGAACCTGACCCAACTTATAATAAGATGTGGGTAATAACAAAACGGTGTCCGAAGTCATTAGTTTCCTTGAGTAACTTACCATTTTTGAAGGGGACACCATGACAACACCCACTCCTTCATCGAGAAAGAGGAAAGTTCATAATCTAGCTACTCAGTTGGAAGGGGGCATGTCTTCCTACCAGTCCCAAACTCGTTTTCCTTTTATAGTCTTTGATGGGGATGATCTAAGGGATATTGCCGGGCCTCATGAGGATGTTGTGGTGATAGGAGCATTTATTGGGGGTAACAATATTAGCCTCAACCAACTTCTCTTTTTAAATTCTTATAAGTAGATTTAAAAATCCGGCCGTTATTCAACAGTCAAACATAATCATTGTGGGCTTTACAGGGAGCTCTGCGGATGTAATCGGGGAATTTGAGTAGGAGGTACTGTTGGGCAAGGGCCATTTCAAGAAGATGCTTAGAGTATTATTTGTTGTGGTAGACTGCCCCACATGTTACAATGCATTCTTTGGGAGGTGTTGGCTCTCTAGGATGCATGTTGTAGACTCAACGGTTCATCAATGTTTGAAGTATGTGGTTCAAGGACAAGTGGGAGCTGTTTGGAGTAGCCAAAAGATAGTAAGGGAATGTTATACAACTTTGGGAGCAGTCCGGGCTAATGAAGATTAGCAATTATTGGGGCTTTCTGGGAGTGAGGGTGAAATTGATGACCCTAGAGAGACCCCTGGTGTTTTGATACCAGTTGAAGAAGTTGAAACTCACTCTTTAGCTGACGGAAGGAGTGTTAAAATTGGCTCCAAGATGGCACAAGAGTTGCATATAAAGTTGTAGTCCTTTTTGGCAGATCACCAACATGTTTTTGCTTGGTGTAATGGTGATGTGACCGGAGTGCCTGTAAGTGTTATATCACACAAGCTGTCCATCCGGAGTGATGTTGCACCTGTTGTGCAAAAAAAGATCTATTTTTAAAGAGAAAGCTGATGTAATAGTCCAAGAACTCGACCGTCTTACCAAGATGGGACACATAAAGGAATATCAGCATGCTTTATGGATTACCAATCCAGTGTTAGTTAAGAAAAAGAATGGGAAATTGCGTATGTGTATCGATTTTACTGACCTGAACAGAGATTGCCCAAAAGATCTCTATCCAGTCCCTCGGATAGATCAGTTGGTGGACTCGACATCTGGAAACAAGTTATTGTCTTTCATTGATGCCTTCTTTGGGTATAACCAGATACAGGTGGATCCGAATGACCTAGACCACAATACCTTTGTTACAGATAAGGGTCTTCATTGTTACAAGGTGATGCCTTTTGGGTTGAAAAATGCAGGGGCTACTTATCAGAGGTTGGGGAACAAAGCATTTGTGATGCAGACAGTTCGGTGAATTAGCAGTTTGGAGCTCCGGTGTCAGTTTTTTACCCACAGCACCTTGTTTCGAAGGAAATGACGTCACGAACGCAAGTCACCAGCTTTGCTCGTGAGCTATGGGATTTTTAGGCATTCGGGCTCATCTATCCTCTTTTTTCGCACTTTTAATACTTTAGGCTATTTTTGTAATTTTCATGTTTTTAGTTTTAGGGTTTTGCTTGAAGTCTATATAAACCTATCTTCTATTCATTGTTAGGGGAATTGTTTTGATTAATTAAAAAAATTAGGGTTTTATCCCTTTAGGCTTCTGCTACGTTTCACTCTCCATCAATTTGCTGATCAGATTGAAAGAAATATGAAAGTATACACCGATGATATGATGGTTAAAAGCTTCGAATAAAAATTGCACCTAACTGATCTTCAAGAAACGTTTTCCAACTTGACAAAGTTTAATTTAAAGTTGAATCCAGAAAAATGTGTGTTTGGGCGTGAAAAAGGGATACAGCCTCATCCGGACCAGCTCGATGCTCTGTTAAAAATGGACCCCCTCGAAATATTAGAGAAGTATAGGGGTTGAGAGGAAGATTGGCTGCTTTAAATCGTTTTATTTCAAGGTCTTCAGACAAATGTGCCCCGTTATTTGAGACCTTGAAAGGTTCTAAAGACTTCAATTGGTCTCCACAACGCAACCAGGATTTTGATGAAATAAAGAAGCACTTGTCTTCACCAAAAACCCTTTTTAAGCCTGTTGGAGGAGAAACACTTTATGTACACTTGGCTGTGTCAGAATATGCTATAAGTGTAGTGTGGGTAAAAGAGGTGGAAAATTACCCTCATCCGGTGTACTACATTAGCAAGAGTCTGATAGATGCTGAGAAGAGGTGCCTAAAGCTTCTAAAGTTGGCACTAGCCTTAGTGATTGCTGCAAAAAAATAAGGCCGTATTTGCAGTCTCATTCCATCATCGTTCAGACATATTTTCCACTAAAGAATGTTCTTCAAAAAGCAGACATATCAAACATGATGACTATGACATTGATTTTCCCCACGAACTGCTATCAAAGCTCAATCTGTTGCTGATTTCTTGGTAGAGTTTTACTCGAACAAAAGTTATAAACAAGTTTCAGAGGAGAAAACTAAAAAAGAGTGTGTTATCCGGACAAATGGTGGATCAAGCATAATGGGTTGTGGGGCTGTAATTGGCTTAACCTCTCCATATGGTGATAACCTATACCAGGCTATATGCTTTGCATTCAGGGCCTCAAACAATGAGTCTAAATATGAAACGGTTATGGCTGGTCTTAAGTTAGCTTTTCTATGTGGGGCTAAAAGAGTGAGATTTATGAGTGATTCTCAGCTTCTTATCCACCATGCTCAAGGTCAGTCTGAGGCAAAGAAGGAACAGATAAATACTTATTCGTTCTTAAAAAGGTGGCAGCCAACTTCAAAAATATTTACTATGAGCATATTCATCGATCGGAAAATATGCTAGCAGATTCCTTAGCAACCATAACATACTCCGAGTCTTACCATTGGATTCATATACAGGAATGCCCATATATACAATCAGATCAAAACAAAGAAGAGGAGGCAAGTTTGAGTATATAAGTAAAGTCACCTAAAGATTGGCGATTTCCCCTCCTTCGATACATCTCTGATGGGGCTTTGCCTTCGGATAAAGCCATGGCAAGGAAAATTAAGCATAAGGCTCGTGGTATTTTGATCATAAGAGAAGTGTTGAATAAAAAATCCTTCAGCAGACCTCTCTTACGATGTTTGGGGGCTGAAGAATCCCAAACTATTCTATCTGAACTACACGACGGAGAGGGATCAACACCCTGTGGTTATAGAACTCTAACCCGGAGGGTTTTATTGACCGGATAATATTGGCCATCAATAATGGCAGATGCTAAGGAATTTGTGAAAAAGTATGATCCATGCCAAAGGCATGGTAACGAAGTTTATATCCCAACATTACCTATGGAGTCTATTTCTGAGCCAATACTGATTTCATAAATATGATGTCAAACACATCATATTTATGAAATCAATCAAATACTGCATTTTAAATTCAAAAATAATTAATTTTAAAACAAAATCTTTTTTTTAATTCTATCGATGTACAGGTATTGAGTGTGCTCAGCCTACAACAACATTGGTGTCACTTGGCTTGTGTCCAACCAACAACCTTCTACTATTATCATCCCGATAACACTGGGTTTTCTTAATCCTCGTAGGTCACGATGTTTACCACAGTGTCCACAGTTCGTTACCATTGTTAGACGGTCTTTTATGAGCGTTAATACCAGAGGTTAAGTACTAGGGTGAGCTGTTGTACCAATAGTTTGAATAAATTTGTTAAATTATGGTTGATTTGATGCTAATTTCAGAGAAAAAAATTCGAAACATCAAAGAACCCTAATTTAATTAGAAAAGAATCCCAAACTATTAAATAACAGTGTATTCATATCAAACATGAAAAATCATATAAACATGTCTTTCAATACGAACAAATCGGATAAACATGCTCTTTTATATAGTTTATAAATACATTCCCTAACAAGTCTAGTCAACACATAAACTCAATGACATGTCTTTTTTTACCACAAAAAACATACATGATACATAAACAAGTTACGATTATTCTATCGAATCGTAAAATGGCTTTTACTAGATTGATACCAATTGTAATACTAGATCTGAAATTGCATCATACGTGTATAACAAAGCACAAAACATAAATATAAAACCCTTTTATATGATTCATTATATATAATAAGAAAAATAAAAATAGTTACGTGTTTCTCTGCTGCTTTCCATTTAGTATTGAACTGTTTTTCTACTGTTATTTTTCGTTCTCCAGCGAGCCCAAAGAAAACATGACTATCCTGCCAAACAAGTTAGAAAATAAAAGAAAAGTCATCCAAACAAAAAAAAGAAAACTTATTTTCTATTAGCAGTTATGATGAAGAAATTCCTAAACCTAATCCTTTATTAATAGGCTTTACATTGTTAGGCCAATGTTATAAACCCCATCGTATTTTACTTCCTCCTTATATAGTAATAAAATTCAACCTACTAGCACACTTGGATCCATAACAGCATTTTTACTCATAGATCCAATTTAGTTATTCATTTAATTAACTTGTAAATCTAATTTTGTTTCGATATATAAATATATCAAATAAATATATTCTAACAATCGATTAACTTTTTCCAATAGTAATTAACCGTCTATTTGCATGTGAGGTAGCTAACGAGTTGTGTTTGTTCGGTTACAAGATGTTATCTGGTTTTTGTATGATGTTAAAAAATATGAGTCAAGACAAAAGTTCTCTTTGGGTTTTAAGATATTTTAATTTTATAAAAATTTGACGTACTTTATCAAAATTATTTTCAATTACTTACTTACGTTAGTGAGAATTTAATCTATAAAGAATTAAATAAAACGTAAAAGAGCTACAATTTTAATATTTGTTTTTATTTAAATGCTATTCGGGGTCTCTATTAGTGTTTTTTTTTTGTGTGAAAAAATCATTAAATTTAAAATAGAAGAGTTTATACATTTTTTCCGGGGCATACCTCGAGGTGATACAACGGAAATAGAGAAAAAACACAATAACAAGATGTCATAGGATAGGGGTACGCCATAGTAAGAAAAACAAAATCAACGCATATATCAAAACGTCGATGACTAAATGGCTGTGAGCTGACTCCAAGTCCCACAAATCCTGAATCCAACTCCAGTTTGTACGGTAGATACTTGTGATAAAATAAAATTTTATTAGAATTAGTTTAAGTTAAAACTATGAGGGCCAGCCAATCTTGGTTCCATGGAATCTGAATCAGAGATCCAATAAGATTTGGAAAGATATCGAAGAGACCATGGCTGGAGCGGATACAAATATTCTTGAATTCCGCTCTTTCCAAACGTGGTAAATGGCCTCGTTGAAACAAGTACGCCAAGTACAATGATCTAGATCTTTAGACTATCTTGACGCCTCAAGAATCCAAGATTTCCAGCTAGAGGCGTGGAAAGGAAATCCAAGCTTAATACTCTGAGCGAAACTACATTTAAAGAGGATATAAGCTGTAGATTCCGAGACAGAATTGCAAAGGGAACACACAGTAGGGGTGTTGAAACCCCAACTGAGAAGCTTGTCTCTGGTGGCAAGCTTGCCCTTTATTGATAGCCAAGAAATAAAAGAATGGCGCGAAATATTATATTTGTTCCATACTAACCCCGCCAAACCCAAAGATATACCCATCTTTGAGTTAGGCATTCGAATTGCGTTGTGTGTGTCTTTGATCGTGAACTTGTAGCGCCCACCCTTGGTAACCCAATAGGGAACATCCCTTGAGAGGGTGTTTGGTTGGGGAAAAGTAAGGATGAACCTGTTAAGTTCTTAAAGATGAACGCAACTAGGGGCGCGAGCCGATCTCAAATTTGCAGGCCAATTTCATTCTCTGTTGGTGATGATGTCTAAAAACTTTAGATCATTTCCCAGACGAGAATCACTAATAATGTCAGAGCTGAAGTGGTTTGCTAACGACGGGGAGATGAGCCATGGGTCATGCCAGAACGAAGTGTTTAAACCATTTCCGATATCCACCATGTACAAATTACTCGGCAAAGGGCGGAGGCGAAGAATTTGCCTCCAGATCCAAGAATAAGAGGAACCAATAGAAACATTCAAAAAGATTTTATTTTTAATCTTTTCAGCTTTAATCTAATCACACCATATAGAATGGTTCTTATTACTTACTATAAACCAGAGTTGCTTGTGGACAGCCGCATGATTCCAAAGTTTTAAATCTAAAATCCGAAGGCCGCCCTTCTTCATAAGGAGTGGTAATGCTAGACGAGGCCAGTTTGGCCCCATAGATTTTTATAGCTGATCCAGACCAAAGAAATCTTGTTAGGTATTGGCTTAGTTCTTAAATTATTCTAGAAGGAAGAATAAAGATCGAAGACCAATAAAACTGACCCACAAATAGGACCAATTTAATTAATTGGAGTCTTCTCGCATAAGAGATATATTTGGAAGTCCAAGAGTCAATACAGGAGGTTAATTTGTGAAGAAGCGAGCGATAGTCCGAATGAGTAAGTCTACCTCTGAGAATAGGGACTCCTAGGTATTTCACTGGAAGAGAGCCTTTAAGGAAAATCAATATTGGCAGAAGGATCGATCTGAGATGATAATCAATACCGTAGAAACATATGTGACTTTTCAAGGGGTTGATTTTTAGACGAGAGAGATAATAGAAATCACCGAAAACACCTTTGATGAGATTAATGGAATGAGTGTCACCATGTCAGAAATCATCAGATCATCGGCAAAGCAAAGGTTAATGGTTTTCTGCTTGTGATATTTCGAGTGAAATCATAAATTTCCATCAAGACTTTTCTCTTTGAGAATGTTAGAAATTACTTGCATAACAAGCACACAGAGGAGGGGGGGAGGGGGTCACCTTGTCTGATGCCTTCTTCCCTTTGAATGAGCCATGAAGGTCTCCATTAATAACAACAAAATAAGAGGGAGAATAGGTATACTTTAAAATCCAGGTGATCATCTTCTCAGGGAAATTCATCGGTACAAGGATGTCAAGAATGAGGTGCCAGCGGACATTATCAAAGGCTTTCATAATATCGATTCTAAGAGCTATCCTTTTGCCTCTACCATTAGATTGATATCCCCTAAGTAGCTCTTGGGATAAAAGGATGTTATAAGATATGTTCCTTTTTAGAAAAAAAGCCGATTGGGAAGAATCAATAAGGTAAGGAAAGGATACTTCAATTTTATTGGCCAGAATTTTGAAGATAATTTTATAAACAACATTGCAGAGAGAAATAGGTCTATAGTCAGCTGGCACAGTCGGTGACTCTTTTTTGGGGATAAGGGCGATAGAAGTAGCATTCCACGACTCAATCAGAGTTCCAGAGAGGAAGAAATCTTGGACACCCTTATAGATGTCCTGGCCAACAATGTTCCAAGTTGACTTGAAAAGATTAGAGTTAAAACCATCAGAGCCAGGATATTTGTCGCTTTCGATATTGAAAATAGCAGATTTAATTTCAGCACAAGAGATCTCACAGATCATTAACTTTTTATGAGAATTAGTAACTTTAGAAAAGATCAGAGAGGAGACTTTTTCTAGGCCTCGATAGTTAGCAGGATGCTTGGTACCCACGGAGTTTTCAAAAAAAATCACAAAAACTTTTGATACACTAGCCGGAGAAGCGGCAGTAACCCCTTTTTCATTTGAAATGGAGATAATTTATTGCGGAATATCCGTGTTTTGATATTTTGTGGAAGAATTTAGAATTACTATCCCCAGCTTAGTCCAGATTTCTCTATATTTTTGTTTTAAAAAAGATTATTCCGTTCGGCTTAGAAAGATAAAGGAAGCTGAAGCCTCATTTTCGTTTGTTACTAAACGAGGGTTGAGGGGATCAAAAGCTAGCTTATCCTGAATATCGAACAGAGTTTTTGAGCATTAGATACTCGGGATGAAATGTCACTAAACTCCTTATGATTGAGTAAAGCTAGCTCAATTTGTAGACGAGCTAGCTTATCAGAAACCAGCCTCATACTAGACGAAGAGATAGGCGATTTCCAACTATTGGAAATAATATCCTTGAAAATGGGGTGAGATTTCCACCTAGGGCGAGGTAACCTGAGATCGAGGGTAACCGTGGTGTGGTCTGAAGTGCGGAGATACCCAAAGTGGATATGGGACATAGGGAAGAGGTCGTCCCATTCCGGATTGACAAGGACTCGGTCTATTTTGGATAGAATGGGATAAGAAGGTTGTTTATTAATCCAAGTTAATGGAAATCCATATGATCGAATATCACTGAATTCGCATTGGTAACAGCAATTATTGAAGTCATCAATAGCAGAACCAAGTATCAGAGGAGCCTCTCCTCTCATTTGGATGACGGATAGCATTAAAATCTCCAATGGAAACCCAACGGATGTGGACTTCATTCTTGGATAAAACAATGAGGTCATTCCAAAGAGAAATGCGATCTTGTGCTTCGTTAAAATCATAGATAGCAGTGAACTTAAAAGAATCTCGATAGTTATGAAATTTAGCAATTCACTGAATGTACTTAGGAGATTGGGGGATCATAGAGATTTTTATAACACTAGGGTTCCAGGTGATCCAAATTCTACCTCGATGATGAGACGAGTGGTTGGTTAAAACATGCCAAAAACGGACCATTCGCCTAATTATGGGATCAACTTTATGGCTTTGGACTTTTGTTTCTACTAGAACTATCAAAGAGATATGATTACTAATGATAAAATCAGTGACCTCTTTTTTCCTAACAAGGTCATTTAGACCTCACACATTCCAAGAAATAATATTCATAAATAGAGAACTTACAGTGAGTCAGCCGATCCTCCTGTCGGAGGAGAATACATGTTTACCCTTTTCTTTGGCTTCATCCGTACAAGCCATTTTGGGGGGGGGGGGAGTCCACCTCTTCCCTAAGCTCCACCTCCGCATCCTCATAAATGGATGGAAGCCATGATCCAGAATCTAACTCTTGAACAATCTCAGAAGGGTCTTCCTCGGAAGACGAAGTCATGATAGGAAAAGCGGAAAGCTTGATAAGACCTCTTTTACACTGGCGAGTAGGGTGCCCGAAGACTTTGGAATTAGCGCATTGACGAGGAAGGACCTGACATTCAAACAAAACCGAAATGAATTTTCCTCGAATCTTGAAGGTAAGCTCAGTGCGAATAGGAGGCCCCGCCTTTATCATGATACATATGCGGGAAAAACGAAGTTTTTCCTTTCTCTCCGTTTGACGATCCACATATAGTGGAGTTCTGATGACCGATCCAATGTTACTAAAACCCTCTGCAGTCCAAAACTCGAAAGATAGATTGAATACCTTAACCCAAATAGGTATTTCAGTGTGAGGATTTTTGATAAGAGAGGTAAGAGTCTCCCATAATTTTAGAATTATTAAATTTCCACCCAAATGCCAAGGTGCTTCCTCCAATAACTTTTTAGACATCGTCTCGGATCCAAATTTGAGAAAAAAGCAGCCCTCGGGGATGGGCTTAAAATCCAAAGGACCAAATCTTTTCCATAATGATTCCATATTTGCTCTAAGAAAAGCAAGGTTGGAAGGTTGGTTAAGGAAATATCCCGAAAGAGAAGCCTTCCAAGAGTCTGGAGATTCTAAAGTCGAGTCGTTCATAATGAATACGTTACCCACCATTTCCATATGACTAATGCAAATCGCTAAATGGAGTGATTATCACTATTGGGCCGCAATAATGCTTGCATAAGAGGATAGAGAAGTTGAGTTAGGAAGCGTGTTTGAACTAGAAATACCTCTTGATAAATCCTTTGAAGATTGAAATGAATAACGCTTGGCATGGGCAAGTTTTTATTTTCTCCCTTTTGGACCCTTACATAAAGTTTCAGATGAGAGTATGATGGCCATATGAAGTACCTACACCCAATAGGCCTTTTCCTTTATTTTTAATAGGCTTCTCAATAGTTAAAACATGGGTTGGCCCAATACTTTTAGAATTTCGGCCCAAGGAAGAGGGATCCTTAGACTGGATTACATTAGCTCCAATTGGGCCCGGTTTCACTACATCCAGTCTTTTTTCATTTCCAAAACACAAACCCAATTCCACAATTCTTTCTCTCGAGCAGCCTATTTTTAATCTAATACTATCTCGACTATCAACCCCAACCACCAACAGGGAAGAGTAGCAAAACTTAGCTGAGTCTTTTTCCAGAGAGGTGGGATCAAGCCGGGTACCGTCGGTGGAGAGAAATTGTTCAGATGAAAATGCGGCTAACTCCACGAAGCAGGGATGAGTTCCTGATGTGCCAGAAAAGATGGTTTCCTTAATTGATGACGGAGAGGCATACGCAGGAATCAGAGAGCTTCCCAGACGTTCAGGGTAACTATAAGGAGTGACGCATTGACCGGTGAGGGTTGGGAGAAGACAGGTACGATGCTGGGAGCTCTGAGCCAGAGCATCTACCATAGACACGGAAGCCTGCAAATGAGGAAATTGGAGCTCATCGATTGCCACCACCAAATTTTTGTAAAACCCTGTTTCAGCAAGAGGAAGGCCATTGGCTCTGAGAGAGAGGCTATTGACATGTGGAGAAAGACAAATCCTAGAGGGGGCTCACGAGAAGATGACTAGAAGGGCTGAGCTGATAATCTCAGAGGGAGGTATGTATCTATGCACTTCAAATTGAGGTTCATTTTGGAAGAGAATCTGACCTTGTCCAGATTCCATATAATATTTGGCCAAGGCTAACTTTGTTTGATGAATCGTCCATGGGATGCAGATATCAGTCAAGGGAGAGAGGTTGAGGGATCAGGGAAGAGCGACCGGGTTGTAGGAAGAGAGGCAGTTGGCTGACCAGTCTCCAAGGTGCTAGGGAACAAGGCTAAAGACGAAGAAAATACTTGCGTACGTAAGGGAGAGAAAGTTTCAATGAGCCCTAATGGCTTGAAAGGTCTTAGAGACTCAGAGGAGTCCATTTGGTGAGTAATGTTTGAGTTTGATTTGATAGTGGGAGTGTTTAAACTGCAGGAATGGTTTTGTGGGTTTCTGTAGAGAGTTTGTGAGGGTTTATAAAAGACTGAGGAAGATATGTGGATGAGAAGGTTATGGTTTAGGCTAGCATAAGAACCAGAAGCTATTAAGAGAAGAATTCTATTTGAGGTATGACTATAGGAGCCAGGACAGGGTAGGGCTAGACTTAGAAAAGATATAGCAATTAGCCAGTAATGCTTAGAAAAGATCTGCTTTTTTAATAGAGGAAGGTTGGGATAGAAAGGAAGACTAAGTTTTTCCAAAATAGGGAGAGAGAATCTAGTCAAGGAGAGAGAGTTTTTTGAAAGATGAGTGTAGATGTAAGAAAATCGAGGAAGCCCCATCCATTTAGAGTAACTAGCAAGAGGGACTAAGCTTATGGTTAAACATCTAGTTCTGTTTACGGGACTAGAAGAAGAGCCAATAAGCTTAGAGAAGTACCCTGGACTTAGAGAGGGTGTTGGTCAAGGGAACAAAGGATACAAAGGCATCATCCTCAAAACCTTCATCACGGACCATGAATCCAGGGGACTCCCTCGGATCATAAACATGATCGGAATCCGTAGGAGGCCCCTTTGACTGCTATTCTTTTTTTGCATCTGACCCCCTTCAACTTCTTGGGGGCTAACGCTGCTTTGTAGCATTCTCTAGCCATTTTTTGACTTGATCTTACAGTTCCGATGTTACTTCCCACTACGTACTTCGAACATTGGTGGACCGTGGATGGCACAACATGCATCTTAGACAACCATGACCTTTCGAAGAGGGCGTTGTACGATGTAGGTGCGTCTAATACGATGAACAGTACTGTCGCTATTTTCTTGAATGGCCCCCTGCCCAACTCCACCATTCCTTCGAACTCTCCGATGATGTCTGCGGTCGCGCCGATAAATCCCACTATCATCATGTCGGATCGTAGAATAGTTGGAGGATTGGTTATCTTATTGTAGGTTGTCATGAACATGAGATTGGCGAAACTTCCCGTGTCAATCAGAATGTTTCTTATCTCGTTTCTACCTATCTCTTCTCCGATTACCACAGCATCTTCGTGCGGACCAGCAACTTCCCTCATGTCGTCGTCCTCAACAAAAATGATTGGTGATGAGTTTTGATAAAGGTGTGATGAGGCACTCGCCTCCAACTGCGTTGCCAAACTAACGATATGCCTTTTCCTTTAGTAGTTTGATATTCATGCTACTGTATCTCCCCCAAAAATGGTTAGCGACTCAAAAAATGAACATAAGTCACTGACCTTTCCTCGGGGGATTATCTCCTCGACCATGTTCACGCTATTCGTGCCCGACTTCGGATCAAGATACTCGGTTGCCACATTAAAGACATCTAAAAATTATTCTTCAATCACATCAGAAATCATCATGGTATCATCTTGTCTCTGAGCGACTTCTTGTTTGGGCACAACTGCAGTATTATTTTTGACAAAGTCAACCAATTTTCTGTTTTCTATCAAGTATTGGACCTCTTTTTTCAACGCCACACAATCCTTAGTGTGATGCCCAATATCATCATAAAACTGGCAGTATTTGTTCTTTTTTTGTTCCCTCGGAGTCTGAATAGGAAAGGGTTTGCGTAAGTGCATGTTTGTATGTTCCTTTTCAAAGACCGTGGAGACACACTCAGTTAATTCAGCATAGTGAGCTGGTCGGACATATTGTTGAACTGCCTGACCCGCTTGGTGATACTGTTGGTTCTGAGTCGCCCGTTGAGGGGTCTGGTTCGTTGCTTGAACCGTCTGAGCCTGCGGTCGGACAGTTTAGTCGATTGAGTAGCTTGTGGTCAGACATTCACCATTGTCCTACTTGCTCTAGCTAAATTCGGATCCTGGTAGAATTGAGACATGGTTTCTATATCTGAGGCCCTGGTTTCCTCGACGAAAATTCTTTTTTCTATCTGGTCTAACAAAGCTCCAAACGTCATCGCTTGTGTTTCTACAGCATTATCCTTCATTACCCCCGGAAGAAGACCCATCCGGAAGGCAGCCAACGCAACTTTGTCCTCGCAGTACTACATGTCCGTCTTGACTTGGATGAATCGCTTGGTATAATCTTTGAAACTCTCTGCGATCTTTTGTCGATAGTAAATGATGGTGTCTCCGTTAGCAAAAAGTGTCTTGATCCCAATGAAGTGCTGTTGGAACATACTCCAGAACATATCAAAATTCTTTATACACCCTTGAGGCAATCGGTTGTACCACTTAGAAGCGACGTTCTCGAATGTCTGAGAGAAAGCTCTACACAGCAAGTTGTCGTCGTCATGATAATTAATCATGAAGTTCTTGAACTGTTCGATGTGGTTGTCAGGGTCCTGAGTCCCATCGAACTTCTCTAGCTTGTAAATATCAAACCATTTAGGAAGGTGCCCATAAAGAATTTTCGGGGAGAGAGATGACGACCTCCAATTATGTATGACCTTGTATTTACTCCCCCCGGACCGTCATTGGCGGCAGGGTACAACATTTCTTCGGTTGGAGAAGTAAAATGGTTACTGAATCTGTAATCTTGTTGATAGCTATCAAACTGAGTTTGTTTCCGGGTAGTAACATGGTCGTCGGGGTGCATTTTGCTTTTACCAGCATCATCTTTCTTCCTCGAATCACTCCTTCGCCTGCTAGTCCGATGAGTATGCTTATGCTTCCTCAGATATGTGTGCCTTCGATCCACCTTATACCTCGAGTCAAGCTCCGAAGAAGAATAATTATCGGAGCTCAACAAAATTTATTCGCTAGACTAGTACGTCTTTTAGAATGTCGATGGATTTTCTGGCATCGGCTCTCTTTGGGTATAACAGCATTTTGGATGTGGTCGGCCTCGACCTTTTCTTGTCGGACGTCAGATCTGACCCTTTTGTTCTTGCCACCATTGCATCCCTTTTAGTATTTAATCTTTCGATGTCTTCCAACAATTCTTTTCGTCTGTCGACCAAAACTAACTACTCTAAAAGTTCCTCTGCACGCCTATTTGGAGCATTACCCTCGTTTGTGACTTGCTCTTCCATCAGATGGTCAGAAGACTCGATACCAACTAAATCTTTGGTCATATTAGTCTCGATCTCTCAACGCATTTCTGTATCCATATTTTTTTGTTTTTAGTTTTCAAGGTTTTAGAAAATTAATTATGGGTACCAAACGGTTCCTACAGACGGTGCCACTGATGAGCTCATAGAATCTTTACTGAGACTCAGGAGCAAAGATGTTCTTATGAAGGGGTCGGACTAGAGAATATTCGTGTGATGTTAAAGTGAATAGTGAATTACTAGAAATGGGAGTGACAAAAGGAATAAATGTTATAATTATTGATCAATCATTGGCCCCTTTTCCCAAAAGGGAATGTCCTTTATATAGGAAAAGAGGTAGAGAGTGAAATTACATGTTTACCATTATAAGAGTAGATTTTTTACCCGCACTGTTTTACTATTTACAAACAAGTTCTAGGGGACTATCATTTAAGTCCCTCACTTCTTATGTGTGCTTTACCTTAGTCCTTAGCCACTAAATACATAGACTTTGATCTTATTTTTGGGCTAAATTGCATGCTAAACGCCTATATTTTCCTCCCCTTATCAGTTGTAAATTGGTAAAAAAATACTTTACTATTTAATCAAATTATGTCTTCCATTATTACTCCTTCTAATATTATCCATTATGATATATGGGTCCAGCTCATGTCTCTATAAAGGTTAGTTTAGCCTATTTTATATCCTCTCTTGATGATTCCACTTGATAAAAATGAGTTTATCTTACGAATAAAATGTCATATTTACATAAAATTTATAGAGAATTTAGAACAGTTGTTAAGACTCAACATTATGTTATGATAAATTTCTTTAGGTGTGAATTAGAGGGTAAATAAATCTCCATTAATATCACTCAGTTAATTTCATTTGATGCTACCATACATCAATCATCTTGTACTCACATCCCTCACTAGAATGTTGTTGAATCACCTTGTTGAGACAGTTCGTTCTTTGCTTTTATCTGCTGAAGTTCCTACTATATTTTAGAAGAAGAAATTATGGTTGTTGTACATGTTATTGATCGAATTTCCACTACACATAATTCAGGGATGTCTCCTTTTCGAAAATTATACGAACAAACTCCATAATATTCCTCCTTACGAGTGTTTGATATATGTGTTTTTTCATTTGTCCTCGTGTTGAACGCAACAAATTGGTTCATAAAAAACTATATATATTTTCTAGGTTATGGTGTTAGAAATAAAGTTTATCATTGTTTTGATCTCACAAGTAAGAAGCTATATTTATCTCAACATGTCACATTTTTGGAGCATATTCTGACAAAATCAAATTACTTAACAAAGACAAAAACTTCAGGTTATTAATCCTTTTGGAAGTGATAGTGATACATTCATTTATATTGATGTACCAGTTCATGATACATGTACAATAATTGATAAATAAAGTTTTATTTATTCTTCTTACTCAACTTTGTTTGCTTCTTTCGTATCAAACATACACAATCTATATGAACCTTTGTCGTTCAAAGTAGTTATTTCTCATCTTCGTTGGAAAATTCTATGGTGGAAGAGCTTACTGCTCATTAATAGACCCGTACATGAGATATCGTTAGACCTCCACCTAGTAAGCATATAATTGGTTTTCATTAGGTTTTTAAAATAAATAAAAAATCCGGACAAGTCTTTTTAACGATATAAGGCTCGTCTTGTAGCAAAGAGGTATTCGAAGAAGTATGGTGTGAATTATTATGAGATATTTTCCTCACTAGGAAAAAAAACTGTTCGTACCCTTGTTATGGTTGCATCCGTTCTCCAGTGAAAGATCTTTCAACTTGATGCCAAAGATGTGTTTCTAAATGGTGATCTTCATGAGGAGGTTTGCATGACTCTTCTCTTTGGTGTTTCTCACCAACTAGGTAAAGTTTTTCAACTTAGGAAATTTTTCATATGGTCTCAAATAAGCTCATCGTGCTTGGTTTGAGAAATTCTCTATCAATATTACTTCACTTGGTTTTTATGCTAGTAATCACGATTCAGATTTATTTATCATATATACGAGGAGATGACGTATTATATTATCCTTATATATATAATATGATGATTACATGTGATGGTAATGATGGCATTGAGGCACTAAAATATGATTTGACTAATCGGTTTATGATGAAAGATTTGAGATTGTTACGTTATGTTTTAGGTTTTGAGGTCGCTCAGTATCAGAAATATTATATCCTTTCTTACATGTATATTATTTATTCGAGGGAGCACAGATTTTTGATAAAAGGATGGTAGACACTCGTCTTGTGGGGTGTTTAGTTTATGTGGTTAATCATTGTTTCACTACTTTTACTTCATTCCACTGCACAACTATTCTTTGCATATTGAGATATATTTGTGGCACTCGGTTCTAGAGAATTTTGTTTTGTTAGACGTTTTCACTTGAATTTCTTGCCTATAGTGATGATGATTGGGATAATGATCCTAATAACCATATATTCATCACTGGTTTCTATTTTTTTTTTGAGATTCAAGATGTTGTTTCTAGATCATCTACTGAGGCTTAGTATTCTCTTATGGTATTGACTACATGTGAGATTATTTGGTTATGATGGTTGCTTGCAGATATAACGTTTTAACATTATTAAGCTCATTTTCTTACGTTGTGATGACAAAAGTGTCATACATACTTCATAGATGTTTATGGTTCATGAGAAGACAAAACGCAATGAAATTGATTGTCACTCCATTCGTCACTATCTTAAGTTTGACACCGTCTCGCTTCCACATATTTCATCTTCTTTTGAGGTTGTTGATATCTTCATGAAGGTTTAGTCGACATAACAGTTTCAATTTCTATGTAACAAACTTCAAATGTTTATTACTACTATATTGTGAGTTTGAGGGAGGGTTCTAAAGATATTACGAATATTAATTCAAATTATTATTCGTTAAATAGTTGCTTAAAGTTTATATAAATATATCACTCTATATAATAATAACTTAGTTGTTTTTTATTTATTTTTATATATTTTAACAAACATACATTGTACTACATGCAATCATTGTTGTCAATACATGTTGAGGATGAGTCAATGAGTATTGATAGTTTACCTTGTCTCTAGTGGTATAGTCTTGTGTCGTAAACAGTGCATGCTGCATCCATTGATGCAGTTTTATGTTAAATGATTGCGTTCGTTAATGTTTATAATCTAGTGTATATGAGCTCCTTATACCTATTATCTAGCATATCTCTTTATTCCTTATAAATAGATTACTAGAATTACACAAAAGGATCTCTGAAAATCGGTAATTCTTTTCTATCATAGTGAAACTCTAGTTTCTTGCGTTGCAAGTGGACATAGACATTTATCAAACCACGTTAATCTCGTGTTATTCCTTTTATGATCTTTTTTTGAGCTATTTGTGATATATTACATAGTGTAACATCAATAAATTGGTACCAAAGGTTTGGGTTATTGAATTAGATTTTGCAATTAGGGTTCACAACACTATTTACATCAATAAAATACAAAATCGAAAGATTTGATGATGGTTCCAGCTTTTCGTTATAGAAGATTAAGTTAGCGGAAAAGATGAAGCATGCACGTAAAACAAGTTAGGAGAAATTTTCTAAAAGAAATTAGTCGTGAACCTGTTATACTTGAAGAAACAGTGTACGATATTAGATTCAAAGAAGTTATGTCCATAACAGAACACCTAGATAATTTAAATCAATTATTATGAATTTGGAGAACATTGATATCATCATTGAGGATAATGATCAAGCATTGTGTGTCTTAAGATCGTTACTAACTTTCGTGGATACCATTATGTATGGTAATTATAAGTTATATCTAGCGGATATCAAAGGAGCTCTAAAATCAAAGGACTTGAGATAGCTGCAGCCACAAATTTAGGTGGAAGGCGAAGCTCTTAGGACGAGGGAACATCTTGGAAAAAGGAGAGCTGTTCAAAAAAAGGATTAATGATTAAAATCAAGATCCAAATATTTAGGCTTTTAGGAATGCGGTGAGGGGTCATTAAAAGAGAGACTGTCTTAATGTGAAAGTTAATAAAGAGTATTAAAAGGAGAATATAGTGAACCTAGCAGAAGGTGAGAACAATTTTGATGATAATGAAACAAAGACTCAAGATATGTGTTCTTTGTGAGTTGAGAGTGTGTGCAAAAATTGTTGAAACAGTGGTTCAATACTTATGAACCAATACATGGGCGTATTTGTTTAGGGAACAACCATTCGTTGTATTTTGGTGGCATTGATAACCTTAGGATTAAAATGTTTGATACCATTGTTATATACGTGATGTGTTTTCTTGTAGGTGTCTTGATGATAAACGTTATATATCTCGGGACAGGAGACTCTTGGGGTTACAAGTATAGTGCAAACGAGAATGTAATCAAAATGACAAAGAGCTGAATAATGTGTATGAAAGGCAGTTTCCAGAATGGGCTTTACATTCTCTTGGAGAGTGTTGTCGTAAGCGATGGTGCAGTAGCATCCTAAGGGGGTAATAGCCAAATTTGGTCGGATTGTAATCAATTATGGAATTGGCTTCTAAGTCACGTGAGTGAAAGATGATTAGACATTTTAGAAAAGAATGATTTGTTGAAATGGTATAAAACATAATCATCATGATGTTTTGAATACTGCGTGTTTGGTAAACAAAGTTAATTAAAATTCATCAAGTCGGTTGTAAGAAAGACTAAAGGGATAGTAGATTATATTAATTCAAATATTTGGGGCCGAAACAAAATTCTAACAAAGATTGGAGTTAGATACTACATGAATTTGTTCGATGATTATTCGAGGATGATGTGGGTTTATTTTCTAAAAATAAAAGATAAGACATATTAAAGTTTTATAAAATAAATGGAAATAATTAAGATCAAGCTTCTTAAGGTAGATAATGACTTGTAATTTTAGTGTTGTGAGTGCAATGAGTTACGTAAAGTTGTGGGAATAGTGCATCCTCGTACTTGTTTTAGAGTACCGCAAAAGAATATGGTCACAAAAATAATTAAAATAATGTTTTATGACAAGGCACGAAACATGCTCTCCAATATCAGTATGGGAAATGATTTTTTTTTTCTGAAGCTATTAAAACAACCTGTTATTTGGTGAATCGGTCTCAATCGACGACTGTAGATTCTAAAACTCATTTTGAGATTTGGTCTGGATTTTCGACTAATTATGAATAATTAAGGTTTTTTGTTGCCCTTTTTATGTTCATGTGATAGATGGTAAACTTGATATGGGGAAAAATAAGTGCATGTTTTCAGGATATGCTATTGGAGTGACGAGATATAAGTCATTATGTACCTCCCAAAAGTCTCCATGTTTTCTCATCAATAGGATCATGAATTTTAAAGAGTCTACTTTGCTAGTTACAGTTCCAAAGATGTCTTTAGAGGTATTATGTGTCTAAGCTATGTTTGGAGGAAAACATTTTAGAGAGAAAAACACAAAAAGATACCAAATAAAAATACAATCTTAGATTGGTTTTTTATAGGTTTTAGAGGAGATCAATTTTTCTAAAAGAGGACCTAAGTTACTTCATATTTTCAAAACATACTACTACGGTCAGTGGAATCCGGTGAAGAAACCATCCGAAACGACAAGAACAATAGATAATATTACCTCATCTAACCCCACTACCACTCAACCCCCTGGTCACACTTGTTCGATATCCGATAAGGGTGATCTTGGTCTTGTCAAGTAAATAACCTCTACATCAATGTTCATTCTGATGGGTGAAGGAGAGAAACATGTTTAAAAAATGAAGATTAGTGTTTCAACGAGGGAATGGTTCCCAAACCCGTATAGTACAGGTACAAAAAAGTTAAAATTTTATCTATTGCTTCTACTACACTAAATACTTCTCAAGGCACCCCCAAACTACTCCTCATAAACCACCACAAAGACCTTCACCTATAGCTCATCGGCCAGTACTTATGAAAACTATTAATCATACAACAAAGGTCGCAGGAATGCAGCCACTCAAATCTATCAGAGAGATGAGAGAAAGGCACTTGGTTAATGAACCTAAAAACGATCAGAATGACGAAATAGCTGTTGTGGATGCCCAACCTAAGAAGGAAATTGTTGGCTTGTCTTCTTAGGTTGCAAATTCCGTAAAGACCCAGGTGCCACCCCCAGGAAATATTAACGTAATATTACTTGTTCAGAAGAAACCTAATTCTAAAAAACAGAAAGAGAACACTATAGAATTTCTCTCAAACATCGAGGCTATCTTAGGAAACAACTTGCAAGAAGTTGAAAACAAGCATCTTCTAGATCTGTACAAATTCAAGTACAAGTACTATCAACCTTCCGATGAAGCAACGCTTCAAGATTGATGGGGAATTCCAAACTTCATAAATATCTGATTTCCCAAAGCCGAAGAGACCCATCTATCTGTTCGGTACAATGAGCTAATTGTCCATCCAGAGATCCTAAACTTGGGTCTTCGGTTCTCGTAGGATTCCTGTCTGGTGAGATACTTTGAGATGATTAAATTATGTCACACTCAAGCTGGTCGGAATATGTGGTTCACCTTGATACCCTAAATAATTGAAGCCACGAGATATCGTGTTGGATTTTCTATGAAGAAGTTCGTCATACTCATCGGCGTTGCAAAAAAATCCTCATTTTTCTTTTTTATTCACTCAACCTTAGGAATAATTTCAAGATAATGGATGATTTTTTTAAAATTCAATAAAAAAATGGAAACAAAATGTTTTCTTTATCTCCGGACTGTGGGAGACAGGATTTGAGATGTCTACTGAAAGACCATATCGAATTCCTTTCAGATGGACTAGTAGAGGTACATTTTTACGTTATCTTATTTTCACTTTGTTTTCTTGATTTAATTTAAGGAACTTTTCTTAAGGGACAACAATGAAACGGGTGTCTAAGCCGTTCGAGGGGAACCTAGAGGAGGTTAGTCGGATTTTTTCTCAACTAACTAGTTAGGCTAGTATGTCTTGGTCCAATGAATTTCATCGATGCTTAACTCCAACTAACCTAGCTAAAATAAATTTGTGGAAGGGTGACCTGACAAAAGATGTTTTTGGAAGAGCTCACTGTGCCTTCCACAAAAAGGCAACATAGTGAAATAATTGTAGGTCACATATGTTCTCGCCTACCTGTTTGCAAGAGCTAGGGATACAATCCATCGTAACCATAAAAACATTTAGTTGAGGAAGAAAACATCAATGCTGGAAATGAGGTCGAGGAAGAAGAAAAATATGAAGTTGAAGACAGAAAGTTTGATCCGGTTGGGAAAGGTGGCTCCAAGAGGCCATGAAAAACACATTCGTTGAAAATAAAAGGTAAAGGTAACTTTGTTGTCGAGGGTGATCAAGTGGTAGGGGAAAAGATTGCCCATTCGGGTGATGAAATAATTGAGCCTAACTTGCTCTCTCTTTAGAAATTTATTTTTATTGACTCAGATTCTCCTCGGGCATCAACCGAAGAAGTTGATCCTCTAGAAAACGAGGTGACTGATGGCCAAGGAGGTTATTGTTATTAAAAACAAGTTCCTGAAAAATTTGGATCTAATTCTCCATTAGAGCAATTCAATATTTTGTAGGATGATTATCTGGCCCTCAAACTTCATAAACTGATACAACTCGCGACAATCTTGAAAAGAAAGCTAAACCTTTGAATGCTTTTAAAAATGTTATAAAAAATTAGGCTTTTCAAAGAAGATCTGTTATGAAGATGTTGGAGGAAGATGTTGCCCATTACAAAGAAATTGATGTTGAATGTCTGACATAGCTCGAGACAGTGGAGGATCGGTTAAAGTTTGAGCAAGATATATTTGACAACAAAGGATAATGTTTTATGATGGTTAACACTGAGAAGAATACGTTGATCCAAAATCTTAATGACAAGTATTATAACACCCATGAGTACTTCAAACGGGTTGTCAAACATCTAAAGAAACCTGAAGCTTAGAAGAAAGCTCTTAAAAGCCAAGTTGATTCGTACAAAGATGCTTTCCTCAAAACGTACGGTGTTGAATGCATCTCTAAGTTGGAGGATAGATATGCTAAAATCAAGTCTGTTATGGCGCTAGAGTTTCATGAGCGCTTTCCGAACTTGAAGTTACGCAGCTTTTGGGAACTTGTTCCAGATAATTATCGACAAAGAGAATTTCTTTTGTAGACGAAGAATCATCCAATAACTCTGATGAATCAGTCAGCTCCCCGTCAAACTCATCAGAAGATGAATCTGAAAGTACCACTTAGGTATAAAAACGTACTTGGCTATTTTTTTGGTATCATATGATTTTTTGAAAACTGGTTGTACTTTGTACATTTTGTAACTACTCGAATCATTTTAGGGTCTTTTGTACTTTGAAGGTTTTATTAATAGAAATATTGTTCTTCAAATAATTATTCTTACTCAATTTTTTACTTATCAACACAAATGTTAACAATTTTTATCAACCAAATTTGATTGGGGGACCCTCCTGATTGATAACCAATGGATTGTTGACCAACAATCATTGGAAGACCCTTCCGGTCAAAAATAAAAAATAATTGACCAAAATTCGTTGGAAGACCCTTCCGGTCAAAAAATAAAAAATTGTTGACCAACATTTGTTGGAAGAATGTTTAGGTACGAAAATATAAAATTGTTAACAAACTCTCGTTGGAAGAACCTTTCGGTCCAACAATAAAAAATTATTGACCATCATCCGTTCAAAGACCCTTACGGTCAAAGAATAAATTATCTTTCACCAACATTCGTTGGACGGCCCTTTTGGTCAAAAAATAAAAAATTGTAAGGATTGTTTTAAAATACCAAATAAATATTATATATAAGTCATAAATAAAGGCACCTCATTAAAGCCTTCATGCGCCACCAAGATAGGAAAGAGTATGCCACCGATATTTACACAGGTTTAAACATATATATAAACTTTTATACTCATTCTAAATACAACTTAAGATGTTTGATATTTCACGGATAACAAACATTCCTTCCATATTTATTTTTCAGTCGATATGTCCCCGATTTTAACTTTTCAATTACTATGTATCGGCTTTCCGAGTTAGGTCCCAATTTACCAAGCCACTTTTCATTTGTATACAAGAACATATTCGTTAATATTTTATCTCAAATCTTAAATTTACACCATTTCACTTTAGACATATATCTGCATCTCATCAAAGTTTGGTATTGCAAAGAGTTTAATTGTGCTTGTCTTCTTTTTTCCTCGACTAAATCTAACTTATCACGCCTTCCTTCGTCATTATTTTTGAATATTCAGAGATTTGATACAATGGGAAGACCACTTCAGATGGAACAACAATATTCATCTCATAAACTAGCGCAAATGGACTTCTTGTAAGTAATCTGGCCATGTTTCAGTCTTACCTTCCAAATTCTTTTTGAGCCCATCAAGAATTATCTGCTTAGTTAACTAGAATTGACCATATGCTTGTGGATGAAAAGGTGCTGAGAAGCATTGTCGTATTCCTCTTGAAGAACCAAAAGCCTTCATGTCTTTATTGTCAAACTATGGCCCATTTTCCATCGCGATTCTCATAGGAACACCGAAGCGACAAAAAATGTTTGAAACAATAAACTTGATCACATCTTTATCTTTTTATTCTTGCTAATGGTTCAACTTCAACCGACTTATAAAAATTTTGTACCGCAACTCTTATTATTTGTCGTCCTCCCTATGCAATTGGTAAAGGTCTGACTAGGTCAATAACTCATCAGTCAAAAGGTAACACTTCAGAGATTGATTTGACGGGCACTCTTGTTGTGTGGATTGTATTAGCAAAGATTTTGCTAGTATCACACTTTTTCACCAATGTTTTGGCATCAGAAGGAATCGTGGGTAAATAATATCTTGCCAAAAGTACTATTCTTATCAACGTATTATACCCATGATATGTAGACCCTTCTCTTTCGTTTAACTAAAATATTATCATTTGTGAATCATTTTCCCCAAGGCATCAAAGTAAAGGACTTCTAAAATATTTCTTCTACAAGATGTCCCCGAGTAGCACATAACCATGGGCATTAAACCATATTTTATTTCTCAAAGATTTATCAACTTGTTGAATATCATTAACCAAATATTTCATAATATCGCACCTCCAATCTTTCTCGGTACTTAAAAAAATTTGAAAAACCTTAACTGACCCTTCTACCTGCTCAAATCTATTTGTTATTAAAAGATTTTCATGTATAATAATGTAAGGGTGGTCGTCGGAATATGCAGTAAATTATTAGCCATATAAACATATTTGGATTTGATACTTTCGAGGACAGATGCTAAGGGTTTTAATGCTCTCAAGTACTTTACTAATACTCTTTTCCAGCCTCGGATCGGCCAGGTGCGTGCGTTATAAGAAGTTGTGTATCTCTTACTAGCCTAACATTTTTTACTCCACCAATATTATCAAGTCTTAACTCTTCCAAAGCAGCTTTATAGTCTGCCTCATTGTTGATGCTGGAAATCCAAAGCATATAATTTGATACATTTCAATCTCATCGGGAAAAATCAACTGAACTCTTACCCTACATCCCCACGCACTAGACCCCGACCCCCCCCCCCCCCCCTCTTTTCGGACTATTCATTCTGCCTCTGTATCTTCCTCATCTATTTCCCTCAACTATTTTCATCTATGGTCAATTATAATGAATTCGACTAAAATATCTGCTAAAGTTTGTGCTTCAATTGCAATTCGGGGATCAAAGTCAATGTTAAATCACCTAATTCCATGGATGATTTAGTCATTCTACCCTACACATCAAGTCTTTGTAGCCTTCTCTTCAATGGAAAATATGTTCGAACAATAATAGAGTGGACTTACAATTAAGGTCTCATCTCTTGGGCCGATATAACCAAAGCAAGGGATACATTTTTTCTAACTTCAAATACCCATTTTCTGCGTCCAAAAGACTATTGCTAACATAGTACAACGGTTATATGAAATTTTCCAATTCTCGAATCAAAACGATGCTCACATTAGAATTAGATACCGTTATGTGGATGTACAATTTATATCATATACTAGGCTTTTTCAAGGTTTTTGGGGAATATAGATACTCTTAATTCGTACAAACGATTCAAAACATTATTTGGTCCAGTTAAAAAAACTTTGAAAAACGGGTGCATTTATCTGAAGACTTGGATATGAATATATTCAAGGTTCCCAACCTCCCTTACAAAATTTGCACTTTCTTGATTGTCTGAGGCGGTTCCATAGTACTCAAAGAGTTTAGTTGCACCGGGCCAGCCTCTATCCATCTTCCACTCATTATATACCCAATAAACTTTCTAGACCTCATCCGGAATGTACGCTTCTCTATATTTAGCTTCAATATATTCTTTAAGTTGGAAAAAGTCTCCTCTAAATTTAAAAAATGATCTTCATCCCTTATACTTTTTAATAACATATATTCGATAATAATTCAACAGTTCGTCCGATCTGAGCCTCAAAATTTTTGTTTACTAGACGTTGGTAAGTGGCCCATGTATTTTTCAACCCAAAGAGCATAACTTTGTAACAATACTGGCCCATTCCAGTGATGACCAAACTTTTCTCTTGATCATTTAGATCCATCTTGATTTGATTGTACCCACTGTATGCCTCCATTAAAGAAAGGAATCGATTTCCCAATATAGAATCTACTAACTGATCAATGTGAGGGACTGGAAAACGATCTTTTGGACATGTTCTATTCAAATCTAGTAAAATTTGCACACATTTATTATTTTTCTGGTTTACTAAAACTGGATTGGTGATCCATAAAGAGTACTATGATTCCTATTTATACCTAATGTTGGATAGTCGATCTACTTCGACAATGATAGCCTCAGGATTTTCTTCAGAAAAAAATCTTTTTTATGGATGATTGGGCATGCGTTGCTTCGAATGGCTAACTTGTGACAAATGGTTTCCGCAGGCGACCTAGTTACATATTTTGTGCACCATGCCAATATTTGTAACTTTATTGATAATAACTGAATTAATCTCTCGATCACCTCTGGAGATAACTTTGTTCCAATTTTTAAATTCTTTCCGTTTGAAAATATATAATCTTTAAAACTCTCATCCGGGACCATAAAACTAAGTGTCTCCCTCGGATCATCAACAAGATCAGAACCCAAGGAAGACCCTACTAATAGATATGCCTTCTTTCACTCGCCACCCTTAATTTGTATTGGGCCAAAACCGTTCGGCAACACTCTCTTTTCATTTTCTGGTTCTTTCTAATCGTTCATACATTACTTTCCACAACATACTTCAAGCATTGATGAATAATTGAAGCTATTATATGCATTCTAGACAACCAAGATCTTCTGAATATTACATTATATGACGTTGGCGCATCTACTATAATAAACAATTTTGTTACCTCTTTTCTAAATGTTTAACGACCCAACTCCATAGTTCCTTCAAACCTACTAGCCACTTTCGAAGTGCCTCAGTATACTCTACAATAGTCTGATCTCACTGAAGAATCACCGGGGGGTATTCAATTTTTTCATAAGTTTACATGAACATTATATTGGTAGATATATCGGTGTCTATCAAAATTTATCGTATCACATCCCCATCAATTTCTGCCACAATCACCACACCATCCTCTTGCGGGCCTATATAAATGCGGGGAAGCACCAAGTTCTAGCTGAGTAGCAAGGCTCACAATATGTCCTTTTCAAGAATAGTTTGATGTTTGTGAAATAATATCACTTCCAAAAACTCTTAGCGATTCAAAGAAAGCACATAATTCACTAACTTTCATATTTACAAGTGGCTCTTCTACCAACATGATCTTATTCATCCCCCGACTTCATATCCAAATATTCGCAAGAAACATCAGAAGTATTAATGCGTTCCAAAATCATCAAAGTATTTTGTTGCGATAGAGCTGCAAAAGAAGTTTTTTAAACAAAAGTTGTCAGTTTCCCATTTTCGATCAATATTTTTATTTATTTTTTAACGTCACACAATCTTTCGTATCATGCCCAACGTATGCATGCTACTTAAATTATATATTTCCTATGCTTTTTCTAAAAGTTTATATCAATGCAGATTTATGACATTGTATGGGATTCTGATCTTTGTCATAAATTGTTGCTACACACTTTGTCAACTCGGCAAAATGAACTGGTCCGACCCACCTGTATGAGATCCGCAGACACTTTGTTGTACATCAACCTCACATTTGGAAATTGAGTTGCGAATTTATACTCAGTCTTGGACGTAACTGGGTCAATGGTATTGGTCAGACAATAGTTTTTGGATGATAAGTTAATGGAATTTGGGATGATGCATTATATGTTACATCAGATATTGTTAGAATTAATGTTGCTCAATATGTTCTATAAACGCAATTTCTGATGCATGTGTCTTTTATACCCAAATTATCTTCTCAACCTCATGGAACAATGCCCTGGACATTATAGCTTGCTTTTCTACAATATTATCTTCCTGAATATCGGTGAAAAGTATCATTCGAAAAACTGATAAAGCTACCTGATATTTGCATCCTACCATATTGGTTTTAGTTTAGATGAAACGATTAGTGTAATCCTTCAAACTCTCCCCAACTCTTTGTCTACAGTAAATTATCATATCATCATTTTGTTGGAACTTTTTCCTTCCCACAAAATATTAGCAAAAGATACTATAAAACATATCAAAATTCTTAATACAACCTTGAGGTAGATGTTTATACCACTTTGAAGCAGCACCCTTAAAATTTTAAGAAAAAACCCTGCACAACAACTTATCATACTATTCAATGTGGTTAGTTGGATTTTGTGTCCCCTCGTACTTTTCTAACTTTGACATTTCGAAGAATTTGGGCATATGTCCATATAAGATTTGCATGGAAAGAGGATATGACCTCCAATTATGCCATGTCTTATACATACTTCCCTGAGGACCGTCATTCATAATAGGGTAGGTATGTGAACTTGTTACTTATACGATATTTAAAACTTTAACCACCCGATGGGTTTTGCATCTTAGGAACAACTTGCTCCCTTTTAATAACGGCTACAACCTCATCTCGCTCCTCAGATCCATGCCCTTTTTTCTCTTGATCTTTCCTTTCTCTCCTCGAATATCTTGTCCTAAGATAAGTCTGACGGCCATCCCTATGCCACTTCAAATCCTTTCTCTTATATGTTTTTTCACCTCGGTTGTCCCTCTCAAGGGAAGAAGATTCATCCGAATTGTACAAGGTATAATCATTAGACTCAGTAGAATCATATTAATACTTGGGTTTCATCTTTATTTTTGAAGAATAATGGCTTCGCCTCTGACATATGGCACACCTATCGCTAGTCCGATGAGAATTTTCTACTTTATCTTTGTTTTTTGCATGCTCCATTCGAACCTCCGATCTGAATATTTTTTGAACTCAAAACTGCATTATTTTCTTCGTTAAACTTTCTATATTTTCTTGAAATTCTTTCTTCCGGACTATTATAGCAAACTCTTCAAGTAGCTCGTCGGTATATTTATCGTCATTGTGTCGTTCCTTCATTATCAGTTTTTTAATAGGATGATCTTCGAATAAGTTTCCAACCAGAAGATCACTAGCGCCAATATCTGGCTCACTTAAAATTTATGTATACATTTCTCTCAAAACATTCGGTAATTCTATAGTGGTTTTGGAAGAACAGTTCCGTGTACCAGTTGTCCCACATACGACACTAATAATATTTTCAAATATTTCTTACACGGGTTATCTGTCTAAGCTATGTTTGGAGGATAATATTTTAAGGAGAAAACACATGAAAGATAGAGAGAGAAACTTACAAAAAGAATAATAAAGTACCGATTAATCCCTTTTCATAGAAAGGGTTATTTTTTATTTAGTACAAGAGGTGGGATCATAAATTACATGATTACCCCTTTAATGGTCACCTTATCCTACTATTTTTATAATCTTAACCATAATTATCATTTATTATATTTAACCCCCTCAATGTTACACATTTGTTGGGTGTCTTTTACAATACTTTTATAAAGCCTAATTACCCCTTATATTTAACAAATTTGACTATTATTCCAAATAATTAATTCCCTTATCAACTAGATTGGCAGCATAGAGTATGGGAAATAGTCAAATTAGGATCAGTTATAAGTAAAGTTGTGGAGCTTGAAGTAGAATCGGTTCCTAGGAGGTCCAATAATTCAAATGGTTTTGAGGTAAATTTATGATTAAGAGGTGAAACATCAGCATTGGATGGCAATGATGATGCGCCTGAACTAGAACAACAACCTTATAGTATAGCATTGAAAAGAAACATAAGAGAGAAAAAGCCACCAAAAAGGTATGTGAATCTAGTTGCATATGCTTTGTGTGTTGAGGAAGAAGTTCAGATGCAGCAACCTGGTAGCTATAAGGAAGCTACAACAAGTTTAAAATGAGATCGGTGTATCAGTGCTATGGGGGAAAAGATTAAATCATTTCACAACAATCAGAAAAGGAAGGTAGTCCATGGGTTGAAATATCTTAATTTAAGATATAACTAATCTTTAGGATTTTACTTGAAGGGAATGAATTAGCTTCAATGAAGTGTTTTCTCTAGTGGTGAAACATAAATCGATTTAACTTTCGTTAGACATGGTAGTTAGCATCCCATTTTCTACTCATTACATTTGTATGAACAAAGTTATATTAAGAAAGTACTATAATGATTCAACATGTTTGATATAAGGAAATTAACATCCCATTTGCTACTCATTTATGGTTGTTTGCAGCAAGATCTGCCAAGGACGATGCTAAGTTGGAATAAAAGTTAAAGGTTCTATATTAAAATGTCATTGGTAGTATCATGTATGTTATGGTATGAACACGTCTTGATATTTCACATACGGTTAGTTTAGTCAGCATGTACATGAGATACCTTAGGAAAGAACACTAGCAGAAAGTGGAATGGATACTTCATTATCTTAAGAGTAGTGCGAATATTGGCTTGATTTTTAATAAAACTAATGTTTATGAATCACTAAATGATATGATAGGACCGGTAGTTAGTTTTGTTGATTGTGACTTTACTGACATGATATGTGTTTACTCTAGTTGGGAGTACGATCAGTTTGAAATCACAGTTGCAAGGTATTGTAGCTTTATCTACAACATAGGCGGAGTACATGGTAGTAACATAAGTAGTTAAAGAGTAATATTTTCGCAAGTTTTGGTGGCATATTTGGGATAGGATAAGACTACTACAAATGTAATCTGTGACAGTCAGAGCGGCATACACCTTATAGAGAATTGTTATTGTGAATAAAGTGTTTACACACACGATAGATTTCATATATCATGTTATTAGTGATATAATATTAAAGAGAATTGTTAATGTGAATAAAGTGTATACACACACGATAATCCAGCATATGTAATGACCAAGACAGTATGAGTTCGGAAGTTTAAGGAGTGCCTAAACTGGATTGGTGTTGGCAGCATCAAGTGAATGCCTTAAGAGAATTTTGTGACTAAGCAGAAGCGATGTTTCTTTGTTTATAATGAATATAAGATATTCGTCTCCAATGGAAGATTCGTTAAGGATGAGTCGAACAGTGATGAAAGTGTACTTTATGTCTGCTCGTACAATCTTGTGTCATAAATAATTTACCTTGTGTTTGTTGGTACAGTTTTGTGCTAAATGATAGTGTGCGTTATAACTTATATTATCTAGTAACTCTATATATTTCTTATAAATAGATTATTAGGACTACACAAAAAGATCTCTCAAAATCTATAGTTCTTTTTTGTCATAGTAAAACTCTTTCTCTGATAATGGTAGAGAATGTGACTTGCCTAATTGGTATTCATCACACAAAAGTGTTCCATTACTAGAAACAATAGGAAGATTACAATTTTTCAACACAATTGACAAGACACGTTTAGAAGGATGGCCAAGTTTTTATGCCACCCAACCTTTAGAGAATTAGGAGTAGTAGGAAGGACAGATACATGTGAAACAGATGAATGAAACTTTGGAAAGGCTGCCTTAGTAGACCTAGGAACAGATGAATCTTCCAACCTATATAGCTCATTTTCAACTCTCCGTGTAAGTAGAATCATCCCGGTTGTCTTATCCTTCACAAAACATTTAGAACTGTGAAACTCAATAAAGATATCATTGTGAAGTGTTAATTATGAAACATACAAAAGGTTTTTGTTGATGTAAGGCACATGTAATACATCATTAGGTATATTTGTTTGTTGATTTTAGTATATAGGAAAGTCTTACCTAAGTTTTGAATGTTCAGTTTACTACCATTACTCACAATTACTGACTTATTACCTGTGTATTGAGTTTTCTGATTCAACATCTTAGTTGAGTTGGTGACATGGTGGCTAGCACCACTGTTAACATACCAGCTTTCATCTCTATTTCCAGACTCTTTTGAAACTGTCATTACATTCTGATCTTGATCAGTCCTCTGTTGATCAGTTGGTACCTGTCCCATTACATTAGGATCGTCTCTAAAATAGCAATAGGCTGCATCATGACCAAACTTGCCACATATTTGGCATGTAGGTTTGTTGTTGGAGTAGTTGAACCTACCCCATCCGCCTCTGTAAGAGCTTCTACCCCTGTAACTGTTAGAGTAGTTTGAAGAAAACCTTCCTCTAGAGCCTCTACCTTGATCTCTGTTTCCATACCTTGAATTTCCACCATAGTTACCACTGCCAGTAGACTTAGTCTCTGATTGGTTAACAACAGTGAGGTTCAGATTAGCCATAGATACGTGAATTTTTCCTAGTTGTTCAAGCCTATTTTCATAGGTAAGATGTGTTGCTTGTAAATCAAGCCAGTTCTTCACTTATTTATCAGCTAGATAGACATCAATAGGAGTGTACTCACTGTTAAGACCAGCCAACACTTGTGATACCAGATCAACTAGAGATATAGGTGGGCCAGTTAGAGCTAGACTATTAGCAATATGCTTCATCTTTGCAAGTAGTCCTCCATTGAGGCACTCCATTTCCTAGTTCTTTGGAACTCAGCCTTGAAAAAGGTTATTCTGGACTTCGTTTGAGAGCCAGACAACCTCACAACAGCATCCCATAGTCCCATGTAGGACTCTTCCTCCATAACCTGAGATGCAACCTCAGCACTCATGGTGTTGTACAACCAACCTAGAAGCAACATATATTTAGCAATCCAGTTGTCGTACTCAGGATTTTCAACTAGTGAACCATCAGGACCACTTATTAGCTTGGGAGGACAAGGTTTCTCACCACTTATGAAGCCGCCCAGCTTGTTGCCTCTGCTAATAGGCAACATCATAGTCTTCCATAGAAGGAAGTTGTTTTTGTCCAACCTGAGACTAGTGAAGGAACTTATCTGATTCATATTGTTGTTCTTGTTGGTTAGCAGATTGTCCATTGATAGTGCAAATTGATCTGCTGATCCTGAACTGAAGGATGGTGATTCAGTCCCTGCCATTGGAGGATCACCACTGCTCTGATACCAAGTCGAATTCGGAGATAAAGAGAGAAGATGAAGATTGAAGAAAATAAAGTTTTTAATTTCTTTTCTCTGTTCATTTCATTTACACTTTTCTTGTACTTATAGTTACACAAATTCTGTTACACATATGACAACAATTTGTTATTCAGTTATACATTTGTTACTACTTATTATTGTTATTATTTACATTTGTGTTGGGCTTAGAATCTAGCCCGACTCAACACACATTAGTGATTTAAGCTTCAGCCCACTTCTCTTATGTGTTGATCTGATCCAGCCCGTGACCCGACATATAGGGTCTTTGAAACATTGCCTTGTGTCAACTCCTTTCCTCTTTCTTCAAACCCTAAATCGCCACAGACCACCATTGTTGCTGCCTCTCCCCTGGCTTCATCTCTATCACCAATCAAACCCATATGTAGCTTTCCTTTAGGTATTCTAACTGTGTATAACGAAGTAAGCCCGTTGCCTTTCTCGAAGCTAAGCATTCACATTACCCACTGAAAAAGAAAGGACACTTATCTTTAACATTTATAATAAAAAAACAACATGGTTGTTTCTTGTCCTTATTTGCATCATGTCCCTATCATCATTTTCTGGATCTTATAATTTGAAAGAGCAAAGCTAACAAGAAGAGAAGAGGAAAGACTAGTCGGGCCTTCCTGGCAATTGCTTGATACAAATTTTCATGTCATTCTCTTTTGTTGATCGACTACAAGTTGTTCATATTAAGCTGCCAAAATGTTAAACACGCAACGTTAATAATAATAACATAAATACGGCTCAACCTAAAGCTACGTGGTTAATGGTTCCCCTTACTACAAAGTCTAACAATTCAAATAACATCAACAAGAATTCGTACGGATTTTTCAATATTAAAGAGAAAAATATGTACAAGCTTAACAACGACATTATGAATGAACTCGGAGACATCGATTGTTTGTCGGAAAATTTATTCAAACTATATGAAGACCAATGCTAATAAGCCTGTGTCGAGAACGATGGTGACTATGAGAAAGGAAAAATATGACGATTTGGAGGTCAAATCAGTTAGATTTCAAGAGTATAGAGAGCGAATTTTAGGATTCATTAATGAATCAAGTACACCGAATTACATTTTATAGGTAGTTCAAGAACAATAAGTTGGTAGTTAGTTAGTAATGTAATTCAGTTATTTACATTCTTGTTACACTTATTAAATCTTGTAACACTTAGACCAGTAGATTTAATTTCGTGTGATAAACCTTGGACCAGTAACAAACCCAAAAGGCCACACTCAAAGCTACTGTTGGGCTTCAACCCTTTCTGTTGGGCTTCAACGCATGATCCGGCCCAACACCAAACTAAGGCCATTCTTCCCGAATCGACTTAGGGTTCAAACATGAATCCCTAAGTCTCTTTCCTCTTTCTCTTCTCTTCTTTCTCCAGCCTTCTTTCTCTTCTTCTTCTCTTCTGTCTCCACCACCACAGATTTCATCGAAGTAGCCCTTGAAGTTTCACCATGTCCATGCTTCAAGGGCTTGCTATCTTTCTCACCCCCCCTCAAACGAAGGGGTGATAGTAGAAGTCCGAGTTTGTCTCTCAGAAACTGAAAACGATGATGTGTGAGGGGTTTTGTGAGGCAATCGGCTAATTGGTCATGAGATGGCACAAATCTGACCTGAAGAAGACCTTTCAACACCTGATCCCGAACAAAGTGCACATCAATTTATATGTGCTTTGTTCGGGCATGGAAAACCGGGTTGGAGGCGAGAGAGCTCGCTCCCAAGTTATCACAGCAGATAACAGAGGGAGTCTCGATTGGAAATCGAATTTCAGTCAGAAGAGATCGCAACCACATCAACTCTGCTGAAAGATTTGCCAAAGCTCGATACTCTGACTCAGTGGAGGATCGAGCAACCACATTTTGTTTCTTTGAAGACCAGAAGATTAGGTAGTCTCCAAAGTACACGCAATAGGCACCAACGCTCCTTCGATCATCAAAAGACGAAGCCCAGTCAGCATCTGAGAAGCCCTGCAGCTGAAAATTGAAGGATGGCTTCAGATGTAACCCTATCCAGCACGACCCAGATAAGTATCTCAGTATCCTTTTTAAGTTTTGCCAATGTATCGTTGTTGGGGCTTGCTGGTATTGGCTGAGCTTATTAACAGCAAAGGCAATATCAGGCCTCGTATGTGTTAGATACTGTAATGCACCTAACAAGCTGCGGTATTGTGTAGGGTCAGCAAGAGGAGTGCCAGATTCACTGGAAATATGAAGACCATCAGCCATTGGAGTAGGACATGGCTTGGCTAGTGAGAGGCCCTGAGAGCTCAGTAAGTTTTTAATGTATTGTTGCTGTGTTAAGTAGAACCCAGTAGGATCACGATGAACTTCTATTCCAAGGAATAGATGGAGTGGTCCAATGTCTTTGAGAGAGAAGACAGTATTGAGTTTATGAATAAACTCCTTCAAACACTCTGTTTGATTCCCTGTCACAATGATGTCGTCTACATAGACCAAAATTAGTAAGACAGTAGTATTAGAAACCAGATAGAACAAGGAACAGTCTGACTTAGAATTGATAAAACCCCATTGAATAAGAGTATCTTTCAACCTAGAATACCATGCCCTTGGGGCTTGTTTAAGACCATACAAGGCCTTGTGGAGCTTACAAACATGTGTAGGCTTCTGAGGATCTTGAAACCCTTGTGGTTGAACCATGTAGACATCCTCAGTCAAATAACCATTGAGAAAAGCATTGTTAATGTCTAATTGCCTCACTTCCCAGTCTTTAGAAACTGCTAGGGTTAGAACCAATCTAACAGTAGAGGGCTTTACCACAGGGATAAATGTTTCAGAATAGTCAATGCCAGGGGTTTGATGAAACCCCTTGGCTACAAGTCTTGCCTTATACCGTTGAACAGAACCATCTCTATTATATTTCACTTTGTAAACCCATTTACAGCCCACAACACTTAGGTTAGGATTCCAGGGTACTAAGGACCAGGTTTTGTTGACCATTAGAGCTTTATACTCTGTTTCCATAGCAGTTACCCAATGAGAACACTTCACAACTTTAGAATAGGTGCTAGGTTCAATAGTATCCAGGTTAGTTTTGATCACAGAGCCAATATAAGGATGTTTAGGTACCCTAGTTCCATCTTGATTTCTGGTTACCATAGGGTGAGAAGTAGGCTTAGAAGTTAAAGCAATTGACTTATCAGTGGACTCAAAGGGCAGAAAAATAGAAAGTTTAGGATTTAATTGATTCAAATGACTTGGGTGTGTATCAGTAGATTGATCTAGAGAATGATTAGAGGTTTGAGTATGTCTAGGACTAGAAGTAGATGAGTCAGACTGTGTTTGATAAGAAGTAGAAATGTTAAGTATAATATGAGCAGAATTATCAAAAGAGGGTAGAGATGTACCTTGTGGAGGCATAGTTTCCAGGGTAGTGTCATCTTGAGAGACCCTGAGAGTTGTAGTAGGTGACAAGGAGTGTTCATAGTTCATAAGAGACTGAGGTAGATTAGGTAGCCAAGACTCTAGGAACACTTTAGTAGAAGATTCAGGAACTGTAGTGTGAAGAAACTGATGTTTAAAAGGAAAATCAGTTTCATTGAAAATGACATTTTTAGAGATATAGACCCTGCCTTTAGGACTAAGACACACATAACCCTTGTGGAACTGACTTACCCCCAAGAAAACACACTTAATTGTATAAAATTGAAACTTGTGTGATTGATAAGACCTGAGGCATGGAAAGCAGGCACACCCAAATGTTTTCAAGGTTAGGTAATTAGGTTTATTGTGAAACAAGGCTTCAAAAGGTGAACTGTTTGATAGAACAGGTGTAGGTAACCTATTGATAAGATATACAGACGTTTGAAAAGCCTAAACCCAAAATCTGTAGGGTAAACTAGCTTGAGACAAGAGAGTCAAACCAGTCTCAACTATGTGCCTGTGTTTACGTTCAGCTCTACCATTCTGAGTTGAAGTGTGAGGGCAGGATTTCCTCACAATAAACCCTTGTTCCTTTGCCATAGTAGATATAGGCAGAAACTCTCCTCCACCATCACACTGAATTGCTTTAATGTTTCTTTCAAACTGTTTTTCAACAAGACTTTTAAATTGTTTAAACATACTAATCACTTCACTCTTGTGTTTGACAGGGTACAGCCAGATATACCTGGTGTGGTCATCCACAAATATCACATAATATTTGTGACCTTGAGCGGAAGCCACAGGAGAGGGACCCCATACATCTGTATGTATGAGATCCAAGACACTGCTTGCATGAGACTGAGACAAGGAAGATGGCAAAGCATGGGATTTCCCAAACTGACAGGCTTCACAAAAGGTAACTTTTTCTTTCATAACAGAAGCAAGATTACACTGTTTTAGAACTGAATTAAGAACATGTAGGGATGGATGGCCAAGCTTCCTATGCCATCCATCTTTTAGGGAATTAGACAAACAAACAGACATGACTTTATGTAGTAAAGTACTGGAAACTAGAGAGTTGTGTTTGACATTAGTAGAAAGGCCCCTAGTAGCTTGTGACCTAGAAACATCCTTCAACCTGTATAGTCCTCCCTCAGTAGTCCCTTTGAGAAGCACTGTCCCTGTTAATTTGTCCTTCACAAGACAAAAACCATGATGAAACTCAATAAAAACATTGTTATGACTGGTAAGTTGGGAAACAGATAGTAGGTTCTTGTTAATCAAGGGTACATGTAGAATATTTTTGAGAGAAATAGGAGTATGATTGAGAGATTGTAAACTAGAGTCCCGTATATTATGTATAGGCAGTCTGTGACCATTCCCAACAAGTATACTTTTGTTACCTGTGTACTCTGCCTTCTGAGTTAGCATGTTAGAATTTCCTGTGACATGGTGACTAGCACCACTGTCAGCATACCAGGCAGAATCACCAGTAGAATCCTCAGTAGCTACATAGGCAGCATGATCACTGTCCCCCTTAGGTTGTTCAGTAGAAGATGACCCCATAACAGATGGATCATCCCTGTAGTAGCACACTGGTGCAGCATGTCCATATCTGTTACAGATCTGACATGTAGGTTTGTTTTGAGAGAAGCGTCCCCCTCTCCCTCTATAGTAGTTGTTTCTTCCTCTTGAATAGTTAGATGAGTTGTTCCTTCCGCTGTTGCTCTTATATGAACCTTTGTACTGACCATAGTAGTTCTTCTGATTCCCATTGTTGCTTTCTGTTTTGTAATCTGTTTTCTGAGTGAGATTTGCTGTAGCTAGACTTATGTTTGTTAGATTGTTTTGAATGCTTTCCAGCTGATCTAGCCTACTCTCAAAAGTGAGTAGACTAGTCTGAAGATCTAGCCACCCCATAGAATCATTGTCAGTTAGACTAACCACAATAGGAGTATATTCTGAGTCCAAACCAGCAAGAACTTGAGTGATTAGGTCATCTATTGATACTCCACAACCAGTTAACACTAGATTGTCAGCAATGTTCTTCATTTTGCTTAGATATTCAGTCATAGTCAGGTTACCTTTTCTTGTTCTTTGGAATTCTGACTTGTAGTATGTTATTCTGGCCCTTGTGTGTGAGCCAGAGAGTTTACTAGCTGCATCCCACAGCTCTTTTGAGGTGCTCTCTTCCATCAACTGAGCAGCAACCTCTGTACTCATGGTAGAGTACAACCAGCCAAGGAGAAGCTGATCCTTGGCAGTCCAATCCTCATAATCTGGATTGTCGACAGTATTACCTTCAGAGTCACTGATTAGCTTAGGAGGATAGGGCTTATCCCCTGTAACAAAGCCTCCAAGCTTATTGCCTCTGATGATAGGCAGCACCATAGTCTTCCACAGCAAGTAGTTGCTTCTATCAAGCCTTATCTGACTATTGTTGTTAATTGTTTGCAGGTGTACACTCTTGGTAGCACCGGAGAGATTGCTGGGAAATACAGAGCCAAGAGACTCATTGCTATGGGTAGGAGAATCAGAATTCGCCATTGAAGGCCTGCAAGGTGCTCTGATACCAAGTTAGATTTCAAGAGTATAGAGAGAGAGTTTTAGGATTGTATTATTTTCATTAATGAATCAAGTACACTGAATTACATTTTATAGGTAGTTCACTAACAATAAGTTGTTAGTTAGTTAGTAATGTAATTCAGTTATTTACATTCTTGTTACACTTATTAAATCTTGTAACACTTAGACCAGTAGACTTAATTTCGTGTGATAAACCTTGGACCAGCAACAAACCCAAAAGGCCACACTCAAAGCTACTGTTGGGCTTCAACCCTTTCTGTTGGGCTTCAACGCATGATCCGGCCCAACACCAAACTAAGGCCATCTGACCCGAATCGACTTAGGGTTCAGACATGAATCCCTATGTCCCTTTCCTCTTTCTCTTCTCTTCTTTCTCCAGCCTCCTTTCTCTTCTGTCTCCACCACCACAGATTTCATCGAAGCAGCCCTTGAAGCTTCACCATGTCCATGCTTCAACGGCTTCCTATCTTTCTCAAAATCAGTTAGGGTTTGACAAAGGGTAAAGTACTATGAGCTAACTGAATCACCTAAGTCAGGTTCACTTAACTGAGTGAACTCAAAACGTAGGGTTTTGAGTTCATAGCGGCATGAGTTCTGCTTTGGTTATATTGTCTCTGTTAGAGGGTCCTTATATCTCTAACAGTCTCGTGCGGAATTGTTTGATGAACTGCTCCTTTGGCCCATACATTCAACCACTTTTTCAACAATCACAATATGACAACAAAGAGTCATTATTATCATTTTGGATAAGAATTTACATAGTACTGAATAACAGCTGTATTAGGTAATCCCAAGAGAATATTGTATCATCACTGTGTGTGCCCATACTGCTATAAATGTCACCGTCTTATTGCGGTATATGAAGAAATAATAAAAATAAAATATTACAGAATATTGTCTTATTCCCTTTAATACAGAACATTTTAACCTCCATTGCATGATTCCCCTTCTTTGAGCACTGCCTCTATGCGATATGTTCTTTCACCTGCTCTTCCATTGCCACCAAAAACCCGCAACTAAGCACAATCAGCCATATTAACAACATACGTCTAGACATGTTGATACGTGTAGACATACGTATGGAAAACTATGGTGTTTTCCATGGTCAATGGAAACAAACTAGGAGGTTTCCTAACGCGAAATAAACCATGTCCTCCTAGACTGCTAGTTGATGTTCAAGACAACATTCTTGACAACATTAAATATGAAGACATGATGGCTAATGACCAATTTCTCCCTTAGATGGCTTTACTCCAGAGTGAATCCTGAAATTGCAGCTTAGTAGATGGAGGAAGAAACCTCCAATGACCTGTGTGATGTTGTTGGAAACATGTATGGTTCACAATAAAAGGCAGAGATAACTTATTACAAGACACAGTTTCAAAGAATTCAAAAACGAAAGGCATAGTTGAGAATCTAGCCCTAGGATGCTACTGAGTCTCAACTGATGACTTATTTACCTTTATTGTGGTTAGCTTTAAGGACAAGATAACTATGGGCAGGTTTCTCCTATTTGCTTTTACAGAGATGACCCCTTTGTTATATGCCAGATTTGATAGTGATCAAGGTGCGTATTTTGCTACTAAAGATGCAGAAGGTGAAGGAACTTGGTTTGCTGACAGTGGTGCTAGCCACCATGTCACCAAAAACCCTAGACTTTTAACTCAAAAAACTAAGTATTCGGGTAAAATAAATTTTGTTGTTGGTAGTGGTGAAAGACTTCATATTTTACATATTGGCCAATGTAAGTTACCTACGTACATCTACTCATAAGCCTATCATACTTAGGAACATTTTACATGTATCTAAAATTAACAAAAACTTGTTGGATCAGTTTCAACTCATTAACCAAAATATTTGTTTGCTGAATATTCATACCGGTTGTTGCTTTGTATAGGACAAGGAAACATGGAGTATTCTACTCATATGGACATCTAAGAATGGTGTTTACATATATGAAACCTTTGATGCACTCGTCGCTTAAACCTAGTCGGGCGACCTTATATCTGAATCAAAAACCGTTTTCGAAACCATTAGCATAAATAGGAACAATTACTTCAAATATCGCGAAGATGCTACAACTGATTATGCTATACTAAATGAAACAGAGCAAGTACGAACCAGTAGTTAATAGAGACTCACTGATGAGAGCCCTACTGAGTCAAATGTTTTTGGCCTAGTGTGTATTGTTGCAAAAAATAGTTTTATTATTCAAAGAAAATATTGTAACTTTTGTCGAAGATCATAGAAGGAACTGATGTCCATATAAATATGGAAGACATCGTTCCTGATTGTAAGGAACAGGTTGTTGTCGTGTAAGAAATACTCTACGGATTTCTTACTTAACTTATTGAACCATGAAATTAAATCATCCTGTAATAATGCGGAATAAATACTTACATGATGTAGACATTCTTTGATCTTCAGATTCATGACTTGAAGCGGATGATACGTGATCCTTTGCTAAATTATCGATTCTTTTAAGAGATGGCAACCAAAACACACTTTTGTAATTGATTCGAAGGAAGAATCAATTTGTTTTTCTTAAAGGATTTTTTTCTCTCTCTATTTGATCTCGTGTCTTTTAAGAATGAGAAACTCATTCTTATATAGAACTGAAATGAGAAAAACGGTTCTTCTCTTTTAACCGTCTGTAACTTCCAGACAGTTACTTAATGAAGACTAGTCCTTATTAAATTTCCACCCTTAGGGACCATAACCCGGTATTATTTTGTTTTACAAAATAACCCCAAAACATTACGTTTTGCTTAAGTTGTTTATTTCCGAATCCAATCCTTCACAATATTCAGACTTAAACCTGGTATCTATACAATTACCTCCATGATACATATTTTATCTACTAGTCCGTTCTTTTCTTTATGATTATTTTTATTGGACTAATATTAACGATAGTTCGATACATCGATAAAACATGTGACGGTCTAACTTAATGGAGAAATTCCAACAATCTCCCACTTGGATCATCATATGCTACTATAGGATGCATCCACTTAATGAACTTTCTGAATTTCTATCGTCACATAGATAACCTTAACAATCCCGTAAATGACCATTAACGACATAGGACTAAAGTCATCATCAATGCATTTCAAGCCGCAAATAGATGCATCCGTAATCACGATATCGCAACAATCAACTACATGGATCTATTATGGTGCATAGCATAAGAATAATATGAAATATAATCTTACATATCTATTCTTAACTAGTCCCACTTAATTGGAGGTCTACTTACATCAGAGTACGAATAATCAAAGATAAGAGCACAATGAAAACTTATATATAAATATGTTTGCATTAATGACCTTAAGTTCGCGAATCATAATACAAACAAATTTAATACCTTAATACAAACTCCCACTAAAAATAACAATCCTCTAAGTACCCAACACCCATGTTAATGGCGTGTTCAAAAAAAACTTTACGTACTAAGGCCTTCGTAAGAGGATCTGCTAACATCGAGTTTGTCCCTATGTTCTCCACACTGATTTGACCACTCTATACTCTCTCTCTAACAGACAGGAACTTGATATCTACATGTTTAGACTTACCCGAGCTCCTGTTACTATTTGAATACTGAACTTCCGAGTTATTGTCACAATATAATCTAAGGGGTCTTTCTATCCCCTCTACGATTCGCATTCCCGTGACAAAATTTTGCAGTTAAAGCGCCTGATTGGATGCCTCGAAACAAGCAACAAATTCCGCAGCCATAATGGAAGATGCAATGAGTGTTTGTTTAACACTTTTCCATGATATTGCACCTCCCGCTAAAAGGAATATAATGCCTGAGGTTGAACGACGAGAATCCTCACATCCAGCGAAATACAAGTCGGAATACCCTATGACCTCCAGTTTATCCGACTTCTTATATGTTAACTTGTGATATTTTGTTTGTTGCGGATACTAGAGAACTCTTTCGACTGATTTCCCGTGTTCCATCCCCGGATTACTTACGTATCTCTCTAACACACCCACCACAAAAGCAATATCTGGCCATGTACAAACTTGAGCATACATCAGAGTTCCAACAGCCGAAGCATATGGAACCTTTTGCATTTCCTCAATCTCAAGTTTTGTCTTTGGGCATTGCTTAAGGCTAAACTTGTCACCTTTTGATATAGGGGTTTCCTTTCCTTTGCTGTTAGCCATCCCGTAACGTTGTAACATACTCTCAATATACGCCTTTTGTGATAAACTCAAAATTCATGGGATCAATTCCTATGAATTTGAATTCCTAACACAAATGATGCATCACCAAGATCTTTCATATCGAATTTATCCGAAAGAAATTTCTTGGTCGTATGTAACAATTCCTTATCGTTCGTGGCCAATAATATGTCATCAACATACATCACTAGAAATATGAATTTACTCCCACTGAACTTTTGATACACACAATCCTCCACTGAATTTATCTCAAAACCAAATGAGACAATAACTTCAAGGAATTTGTGATACCACTGTCGAGACGCTTGATTGAGACCATAAATAGATTTCTTCAGTTTGCATACCGTCGACTTTGGATCACCAGAGACAAAGTTTTCAGGTTGTAACATATAGATCGTTTCCTCAATGTCTCCATTAAGAAAAACGGTCTTTACATCCATTTGATGGAGCTCAAGGTCGAAGTGTGCAACTAATGCCATGATTGTCCGAAAAGAATCCTTCGAAGAAACTGGAGAGAAGGTTTCTTTAAAGTCAATCCCTTCATGTTGAGTAAAACCCTTAGCTACTAGTTGCGCTTTATGCCTCTCCACATTAACCTTAGAATCCCGTTTGGTTTTAAAAATCCATTTACAACCAATCGGCTTGCTTCCTTCAAGTAATGGAACAAGCTCCCATACCGCGTCATCTTGCATTGATTTAAACTCTTCGTTCATTGCTTTAATATATAAGTGAGAATCAGAACTTTTCATAGCTTCACGAACACTTAAAGGATCGTTTTCTGTTGAAACATAAAATTCTTCATGTTCTTGAAGATACACTATATAGTCTAAAGATATAACGCTCTTTCTTTCTCTAGTAGATCTACGCAAATGCATAATTTCTTCATTTGGCACTTGAACTTCTTGAGTAGGTAGAGTTTTTTCTTCTTGAACAACTTCATTTTGCTCCATTGGAACAACATCCATAGGAGGAAGATTAACATCATCTTGAGTATTTATATGTTCTAACGAATCTGAAGTGATGATTGGCCTTCTAATTACCATATAATCATCTCACACTATAGTATCATTGTTAGAACCTTCATGAATCTCTATTGATTCTTCCTCAAAATGAATGTTCGTTACTAAATTCTTGTCCCCAAACTCTATATCCTCAAAGAATTTCGCTGTACCCGTCTCAAATATATTCTTTGTGGAAGGATCATAAAACTTAAAACCCCTACTGTGCTCGGGATATCCGATGAAATAACTACTAACCGTTTTGGAGTCCAATTTCTTTTCATTCGTCCTATAAGACTTCGCTTCAGCTGGACATCCCTAAACATGTAAGTGTTTTAAACTAGGTTTACGCCCTGTCCAAAGTTCATTCGGTGTCTTAGTAGTTGCTTTCGTCGGAACTCTATTTAGTAGGTAGGTCGCACATTTTATTGCTTCTCCCGAGAGTGATATATGTAATGTTGAATGACTAATCATACTTCTTACCATATCCTTCAATGTACGGTTTCGTCTCTCAGATACTCCATTCATGTTGGGCGAACCCGGCATCGTATACTGAGGGACTATGTCGCACTCTTCTAGGAACTTTGCAAACGGTTCATGACGTTGTTCAACTGAACCATCATATTTCCCGTAGTATTCACCACCACGATCCGATCTGACGCACTTAATGTCTTTACCAAATTGTTTTTCAACTTCGGTCTTAAAGACTTTGAACTTGTCAATGGCCTCTGATTTTTCGTGAATGAGATATAGATACCCATATTGTGAAACGTCGTCAATGAAAGATACAAAATATCGTTGGCCATTCCATGATGTTGTAGGGAACAGACCGCAAATGTCTGTATGTATCAAATCCAAGACCCCTTTCGCTCTGTATGCATCTAATCGTTTCACTTTGGTATGTTTTCCTTTTATACATTCAACGGAAACATTGAAGTCCGAAAAATCCAGTTCACTTAATAAACCTTCTGAAACAAGCTTTTCAATTCTATTTCTAGAAATGTGACCTAATCTCTTGTGCCAAAGTTTTGCTGATTTTTCCATTTTACAATTTATTTTTCCAGGTACATCTACATTCATTATCTCTTTGTGATCCTTTATAGTATCCAATAAATACAAGTTATCATTTTCTATTAACTTTCCAGAACCAACAACATTACCATGTAAATAAAGACATAAACTTTCATTTCCAAATAGACAATAATAACTTAATTTTCCAACAACGGAAAGGAAATTAGGTTGCTTCGAAAAGAAGGTACATACAATACGTCTTTTAAATACAAAAAATGTCCACTGGTAAGCAACAAACGAAAATCACAAATAGAATGAACTAAACACGAACTGCCATCAGCTGTATAGATGGATGTTTCACCATCACTCAGGCTTCGGTTTGTATCATACCCTGCAAAGAAATACAAACATGAGTTGTTGTTGCTGTATCAACCTACCAAGTATTTCTCGGCACTAAAACTAAATTGATCTGAGAACAGACCATAGAAGTGAATATACATTTGGCTTTCATCATAGCCCTTCATTTTTCACATTCTTTCTTAAAGTGCCCCGGTTTCTTACAATGGAAGCAACACCCTTTACCAGACGTACCCTTATGCTGCTTTTGTCCCAAACCGGATGCATGTAAATCTGAACCTTCATACTTTCTCTTGATTCCCTTATCCATCTGAGCTTCCACCATTTGCACTTCTGGATGTTCTTGCTTCATCTTTTCCTCCTCTTGCGCTGCCTGAGAGATGAGCTCGTTGAGAGTCCATATCTCGCGCTGACAGTTATAAGAAGTTTCAAAGTTCTTATACTGAGGAGGGAAAGAGTGAAAAGCAAAGCTTACCACAACATCTTCGGGAAGGTCAATCTTAAGTGCTCTCAGTTTGGAAGCGATGTTTGATATTTCCAAGATGTGCTCACGAACAGTCCCTTTGCCACGATATTTCATAGAGGCTAGCTTAATAAGCAACGTCTTAATCTCTACTTTATCGTTCTTGGCAAAACATTTCTCTACCTCTTCGAGAAATATTTTTTCATTAGTGATCTCAGGTGGAACTGCACCACAGAATGCTAATGGAATTGCTTGCTTCATGATCCCTAGACTTATCCTGTTTGACTTTTCCCATGCCTCTGACTCTTTTTTCTCCGTAGGAGAACTGTCATCAGTGAGAGGTTTAGGTTCATCGACCCTTAATGCTAAGTCGTAATCATGGCACATCAAGTGCAGTAGCATATCCTCTTTCCACAGCTCAAAATTGCTCCCATTAAGTATGGGTGCCTTTTTGCCTTCCGGGTTATAGAGATACGGATTTGCTAACACAACAAACAACAAATAATAAATAGCCAAAAACATCACTTAACATATAATCTCCATAGTATTTAACAAATAAACATAGCATAATAAAACATACTCTTACGACATCAATAAGATACCTTTGGTCAAGCATATTAATTTTTATATGTATGAGTTTGAGCATAATTAATGTTGATCCTACTAATTGACTTAAGTAAGAAAATCTTCCTTTGGGTCGATTTTCCTAGTTCAATTTTCTTAATGATCAATTCACAAATAACTATCTCGTGTCTAAGATTAACTATGTCAACATTAACCTTCCTTTGGGCCGATTAAAGTTTACATACTTGTCAATCAGAGACTTGTCAAAACTCTAAAATAATTAATTCACCAATAGAGATAACTTTGGCGATATATTGGATTATTAATTATTTATCTAAGTTTGGACAACTTAAAACATGCTCATTATTTTATAAAATACTATACGACTATCTTACTTAATGTCCAAACTGTTTTATAGTCGATGTATAAATTTAATCAAATTAAATTTACACCTTAAATTTATTATATTATAATATATCTTTAATTATATTATAATATAATTATTAATATATATTATAATATAATACTTACTTATATATGATAAGGAAATAGATGCATAAGGGACTTAAATGTAATTAATAAGGACTTGAATGACAAGTTCTATTAATAAAGAATAAGATTAAAGCTTTATAAGAAGAATAGGGACTGAAATGTAAATAAGTCTTTTATGTAACCGAATTTGTAACTAACTCACTGGGCCTATTTAAAGAGGTCGAGGAGACTGATTACACCTATGAAATAATTAGAGGAGAAAGATTATATTCACCATCTAAAAATCTCTACTGATTCTTAGTCGATATTCTCAATCTTCTCAAGTCAAATTCTATTCTCACCAAATTGGCGCTAGAATGAGGGGGCGAAGATACCTTGATCGATAGATCAAAAATCGAGTCTCGAATCTTTTCGTTCTTTGAAGCATTTCGTTTATATTTTCGTTGATCGAAGATGAATTCGGAGGAAGGAGATAATCCGTCTGTTCGAAAAGCTTTGGAGACGTTGAGATCTGATCTGTAAGAGAAAGAAGCAGATGAATCAGTTCTGGTTCGATCAAACCAATTTGATTTTGAAGGTAAAATGAATGAGTTGATAAGAAAAGTGGCGGAACTTGATAAATTTGCTCAAAAGAAACAAGATAATAATGGCGCTAGACTTAGATCTGAAATATCAGGAGGTAATCGGGATGACCAGTCGGATCCATCGAATGATGTTGGCGATGTTCGAGATGTTCAACGTAAAATACATTTTGAGCATAAAAAGGAGCACAGTGGAATGAGAAAAAAGGAAAAGTTGCAGAAGCGACGGTATGTAGACTCTAGTGAAGAAGATTTTGAAAATTCGGAATCAGATGAAACACCAAGATATAAGCACTTTCGAAGTCATTCAAAAGAAGGAGGATATAAATTTTGGCCAGCTAAAATGTATAAGGAAGGAAGGCCAAAGAAGGAAAAACGAGTGTATTCTCCTCGGAAATTTGAAGGCGAGCCAAGTTTATATGCTACTGTGGGAATGAGGAACGAAGACTAGTATGCTCAAGGAGTAGATTGGAGGGATTCACCGAGGCGGTTCGACATTTCTAAAATTGACAAATTTGATGGAACTCAAGATCCAGATGATCATATAGAGCAATTCAAGAATTATATGACTAATTTCGAGGATGATGATAAATTGGTTTGTAGGGCATTCTCTTAGACATTCAAAGGAACTGCATTAAAATGGTATAACAAGATTCCTAAGGAGTCCATTGTAAATTTTAGAGGCTTTTACACAGCTTTTCGAAGACAGTTTGTGGGAAGCAAAGAAATGAGAGCTAACGGAGATACGATAATACAATGTAAGCAAGCTGTGGGAGAAAAGTTGAAGGATTATACTAAAAGATTTGTGTCAACAAAATCGGGATTAGATGATTGTGAGGAAGTGGTAGATATGGCAGCGTTCCGACAAGGATTGTTGCCAGGAGATTTAGCTGATGAAACAACAAGGCGTAGGGCATTAACTTTTGGAGCTCTCATGGCTCAGGTTGAAGATCAGATCAAAGTCGAAGAGTCTACTCGAGTTCGAGGAGGAAATAGTATTGTTCAGAAAGGGAATAGTCAAGTGGGAAATAATCAAGTGAACGCTTCGAATAATAACTCGTCACGGGGGAGGGGTAGTCAAAATATTTCCAATCGAAGAGGTTCGAACTCATATCAAGGGGGTTCTAATCAGCAAAAGTTTAGTAATCAATACCAATTCAGACCAAGATCGAATGTGTGGGTAAAACCAGAATATTATGCGGATTTGACTGAAAGTGTGGCATCGATATATGAGAAAACCAAGGGAACAGTAAATTTTAGAAAGCCGGCAACAATTAATAGGCCAAGAGAGGAACGCAATAACAGGTTCTGTAGGTATCATGATGATATTGGGCATGATACAAATGATTGTATTGCCTTGAAGAAGGAAATGCAGATTTTGATAGAGAATGGAAAATTGTTGGAGTATGTCAAAAGGAACGCTAAAGCCATAACTCAAAAGGTTAGTAATCCTAACTCCAAGCAGGAAAGTGCATTGATGATTTTAGATGTTGCAGAGGATGAATTTGATGTGGCTTCGGAATATGTCGACCCAGACCCCGGTCGATTGTTGTTGATGTCAGTTGATGAGCCGATGTGTAAGGGACGTGTTCGTGATTTATGTGCGTTCTTTGAATCCTTTGCAATATTTGGGGGAGACTCATTGACTAATGATACTAATAATTCGAGGAAAAGACATATAGTAAATTTAACGCATCAAATTGAAGGAGGAGCATCACCACATCTATACAATAAGAAGAATGTCCCATTTATAATTTTCGATGGAGATGATTTGAGAGGAATTACGGGACCACATGAAGATGCAGTGGTCATTGGAGCAGAAGTGTGTGGGGTAGAAATTCGACGAGTATTGATTGATACTGGAAGTTCTGCTAATGTGTTGTTCAAATCAACATATGATAGATTAAACGCTCTGCCTCGGATAGAGAGGTCAGAAAGAACTATAATTGGGTTTACTGGTGAAACAACGAATGTAGTAGGGGAGTTTGAAGGTGAAATTTCTCTAGGAAAAGGGCCTTTTAAAAAGAAAGTACAAGTACTTTTTATGGTGGTAGATTGTCCGTCGAGCTATAATGCTATCTTTGGAAGGTCATGGCTGGCAAAAATGTATGCTATAGTTTCTACAGTTCATTAATGTTTGAAATATGTAGTCGGGGATCGAATTGGTGTAGTTCGAAGTGATCAAAAAGTGGCTAGAGAGTGTTACGCTGCTGCATTTAGACTACGTGATAGAAGTACCAACAATCCAATGGAGAAATAGCAGTTTGGGGGGTTGCCTTCTAGTAGTACAGATGAGGGAATTGATGATCCTAGGTCAACCCCGAGTTCTGTGGTGGTAAGTGAAGAAATAGAAGAATACGTTTTCAATAATAACAGAGTACTTCGAATTGGGACTTTATTGTCTTTATTAGTGCGAGAAAGATTGTTGAAATTTTCGTCTAAAAACTTGGATGTGTTTGCTTGGACGTCTGAGGATGTAGTTGGGGTCCCAATTGATATTATATGTCATAGTTTGGCTGTGGATTCGAAGATCAAGCCGATAATACAAAAAAGGAGAGCTTTTTCTTTGGAAAAATCTGAGGCCATAATTGCTGAAGTAGATAGATTGTATAAAATGGGGCATATTAGGGAGTCCAATTATCCGAAGTGGACGGCTAATCCTGTAGTGGTGAAAAAGAAGAATGGAAAATGGAGAATGTGTGTAGACTTGACAGATTTAAATAGAGCCTGCCCAAAGGATCCTTTTCCAGTACCTCGAATTGATCAATTAGTGGATTCTACTTCTGGAAACAAAATTCTAACATTTATGGATGCATTTTGAGGATATAATCAAATTCGAATGAATCCAGAGGATGAAGAAAGCACAACCTTTATCACTGATCGAGGTTTACATTTTTATAGAGTGATGCCGTTTGGATTGAAAAAATGCTGGGTCTACATATCAAAGGTTGATTAATAAGGCATTTGCTTCACAAATAGGGAGGAATATCGAGTTGAAATTGAACCCAGAAAAATGCACGTTTGGAGTCCGATCTGGTAAGTTTCTGGGATATGTGATAAGTGAAAGAGGAATTGAAGTGGATCCTGAACAGTTGAAGGCTTTGATATCAATGTCTTCACCTCGGAATATCAAAGAAGTGAAAATGTTAACAGGCAGGTTAGCAGCTCTGAACAGATTCATTTCTCGTTTTTCAGATAAATGTTTGCCTTTTTTCCAGGTGTTGCGTCGACCGAATAATTTTGAGTGGACTTCGGATTGTGAAGAAGCTTTTATTAAGATCAAAAATCTTTTGTCCTCTCCTGAAATATTATCAAAGCCTCGAGAAGGTGAGCAACTGTTTTTGTATGTAGCAGTATCGGATTATGCAGTGAGTGCAGTTCTGATTAGTGAAGATTCGGGAGTTTCGAAGCCCGTCTATTATGTGAGTAAAAGTTTGGTTGATGCTGAAAAACGTTACTTAAAGCTCGAAAAATTGGCGTTGTGTATAATAGTGGCGGCGAGAAAAATGCGTCCTTACTTCCAAGCACATACAATTGTGGTTCGAACTTCTTATCCATTGAAAAATGTATTGCAAAAGCCAGATATCTCAGGAAGAATGACTAAGTGGTCTATAGAATTGGGAGATTTCGATGTGTTATTCTCTCCACGAACGGCTGTCAAAGCTCAGGCCTTAGCGGATTTCTTTGTTGAGTTTCATTCGAGCAGGTTCGAAGAGAAAGAAGATGAAAAAATATACACGAATCCGGTGTGGACGGTACTAACGGATGGAGGATCTAGTAATAAAGGATCGAGTGCGGGGGTAGAATTGGTGGCACCGACAGGGGAGTATATGTTTCAAGCTATAAGATTTGGATTTCATGCTTCGAATAATGAAGCTGAATACGAAGCAGTGCTAGCAGGATTGCGGTTAGCAAAAATTTGTGGAGCAATATTCGTGCACTTGGAAACAGATTCGCAGTTAGTAGTTAACCACGTTAAAGGAATATCAGAAGCTAAAAAAGACCGTTTAGTTTTGTATTTGCAAGAACTTCGAAGTATGATGGCACAATTTGAAAATGTTGAGATGGAGTATATTCGAAGAGGAAATAACACAATGGCTGATTCTTTAGCAACAATGGCTTACTCTGAAGAATATCCATGGATCGTGACACAACCACTGCCCTCGATTATATCAAGCTCTGAGCAATGTGAATTTGTTGGGGAGGTAGTAAATGATTCGGCGCGCATTCGGGGTGATTGGAGAACTGACTTGTTAAATTTTCTTACAAAGGGAATACTACCTCTTGATAAGCACTTGCTCAAGAAAATAAGGAATAAAGCTCTTGGTTATGTGGTGTTGGATGGGGTATTGTATAAGAGGTCTGTGTCGAGGCCTTTATTACGATGTTTGAGTGAGCAAGAATCTTAAAACATTTTATCTGAATTACATGATGGAGATGGATCAGCTCATTGTGGTTTCAAAGCTTTAACACGTAGGGTATTGTTGGCAGGATATTATTGGCCTACTATATTACAAGATGACAAGTTATTAGTTCGAAGTTGTGATACTTGTCAAAGGTATGCACATTTGATACATAAACCAGCGACACCTCTAATGATAATCTCTGAGGCGGTTCCTTTTGATAGATGGGGGATTGATTTAGTAGGACCATTGCCTATGGCTTCAGGTGGAAGACAGATGATTATTTTCGCAGTTGATTATTTTTCGAAGTGAGCAGAAGCAGAGCCTTTAGCTGGAACAAAAGCTAAGGATGTGATCAAGTTTATTCTAAGTAACATCTGCTACCGTTTTGGAGTTCCTCGAAAGATAACAACAGACAACGGTCCCCAATTTAATAACAAGGAAATGGACTCTTTTTGCTCCTCAAAAGGAATACAGCAATGCTTTTCTACTCCCTTCCACCCACAAGCAAATGGGCAAGTGGAAGTTACAAATAGATCTATTTTGGAGGGTTTGAAGAAACATTTGGCGGGAGCAGCGGGGAAATGGCCAAATTATCTTCAAGAAGTGTTATGGGCATATCGTACAACCCCTAGAGAGGCCACAAAAGAGACTCCTTTTTCTTTAGTGTATGGAACAGATGCTGTATGCCCTGCTGAATCTACATTACCTTCCTATAGGCTATTGCGTTATTCCGAAGTAGATAATGATGAAGCTAGAAGGATTGAGCTAGATTTGTTAGAGGAAAAGAGGGTTAAAGCACATTTGAATGTGGTTCATTATCAAACCTTAATGAGAAGCAGGTACGATGCTAAAGTTAAGAAGAAGGAGTTCAAGGTTGGCGATAAAGTGTTGCGAAAAGTATTTCTTCATACCAAGGATAAACACCTCGGAAAATTGGCGAATTGGGAGGGTCCTTATGAAGTCAAAATGAAAGTCCAGCCATGGTCATATAGGTTGTCTGATTGTGAGGGGAGGATGCTTAAACACCCTTGGAATATAGAACATTTGAAATTATATTGAGAATAAAATCGAACTTAGAATTTTTGAAAGACAGACATACTCTTTCCTTATCTGTTGGCCCAGAAAGGTTTTAATGAGGTGTCTGGTAAAATTGAATTTCATAATAAAATTTCTTTTGGCCACTGGTTGTTTAATATAATGAATGATTTGTTATTTTGGTAACTTGGCAGAGACTGATCATCTTTGAAAGTGGACGAAGAGTAATTTTCCAAAGCAATAGCTTTGAAGAAACAACCTATTTCGAGATGCCACGTTTTATGAGTGTATTAAATTTTCGAGGTGCCACATTTTATGAGTGCATCAAATTTTTGAGGTGCCACGTTTTATGAGTGCATCAAATTTTCGAGGTGCCACGTTTTATGAGCGCATCAAATTTTGGAGGTGCCACGTTTTATAAATGCACCAGAACTTTGAAATATTAAGATAGTTTCTTGTTTCATTGGATAAAGCTTGGAGCTTACAAAAAGGAGAAAACTACTTAATAAAACAAAAAACAACAACAATAAACACATGACATAGATAATCTACTGTTTACTCGTCTTCCGATGACCCTCCAGAAACATCATCTTCTTCTAAAGAACTTGATGTAACCTCGAACGCTTCTTTTGGGCGATCTTCCTCGGGAATTTGTTTCCAAAATTCTGTTAAATTTAACCTTGGATAGGCGGCATGAATTTCTCGAAGAAGATCGATGGTTGTTTGGGTTTGAGCCTTCTTGATACCATCAAGCATCAAAGAACCAACATCAGCTTCGGCTTTCTTGATAGCGTCTTTCTTTTCCTGCTCGAATCCTGTTTGAAGCGTAGTCAATTGAGTTTGACAATTTTCCAGGCTTTCTTGAGTCTTCTTAACAAGTTCTTCAGCATCAGTAGATTTTTGCTTTTCATCAGAAATGGCAATAGAATGCTGAGAATTTATATTTTCATTAGCCAGACGATGAGACGTCTCCATAGCTTCGATTTTTTCTTTATGCTCCTTAAGAAGTTTTCTTTTCTCAGCTTCGAAATTTTGAAGTGCTTCATCTTTTGAAGCTTTTTCAGATTCTTTTTCCTTTTTGCTCTTGATTAATTCTTTTGCAAGGAGTTCCAATTGTTTATGTGAATTGCTTACTTCTTCACACAATTTTTTGCTGCAGCACCTAAGTTAGTAAAAGGTCGAAGGATTGAAGTTACCTCATCGGATCTGTCAGAGTTGGGCAAGTTTGATGGGTGATGATGGACAAGAATAATTGCATTAGATGTTGAAGTTATGGCAGCCTCGGTAGAAGATGATGGAATAGTATTGGTAGGCTGAGAATTTTCACAGTTGACTATAAAATCCCCACTCGAGTTGAAATCGTCGAGGTTAAGATATTCGTTTTCCTGGCTATCTCCTAGTGCCAATCCACCTTGAGGATTTTCTTCAATAAAGGTTTTCTCATGGACCTCGGAAGCCAGTATCTCTTCGAGCATTTCAGCTTCGTTCTTTTTCGGGGTAGTGGACTTGTCCTTTTTCTTCTTTGAAGCATTATCTTCTTTTAGCCTTTTAAAGGATAGGTTCGCCTTCTTCGGATATTGGGGGAAGTTGAGATGCAGGCGTTTTTCGTTTCCTTGTAGGCTTCGAATTTTTAGAAGGGCTAGGACTACTTGTGTTGGACTTTTTGAGGGCCAGTTATCCCTTCTTTTTTGGTGGCAGGTGACTGTCAGATCGGTTCCTGGTGGGAAGATAATTTTTCTTATTGGGCTAAGTATTTATACTTGGGAAAAGATGACGTTGAGAATTTGAAGGGACAAAACCAGTAAACTGTTCTTATTGGGTGGAATATAAAACGTGGATAAAAACTTGTCATCTCATAGACCTATCAAGAAGGGTCTAATCAATTTTTCAAGTAGGGGTGTGTTAGTTGAAAAGTGTTAAAGACAGAAGATTCGAGGTCGAAGTAGAGTTGTAGTTCTAGTTGGTAAATTCGAAATGAGTGGGGAGCTTATTTGCACTCATTCTTACATTCGAAGTGAAGTTGCAAGTCACTGGGCTCAGTCATGACAAAGGGGCTAGATGAAAGAAGCTTTATTCACTTGGGGTAATGTCCGAAGACCGAATAGTTCTCATAAAATTATCTTTATAAAAACTAAGGGGGCTACTGATAAGGAAATAGATTCATAAGGGACTTAAATGTAATTAATAAGGACTTGAATGACAAGTTCTATTAATAAAGAATAAGATTAAAGCTTTATAAGAAGAATAGGGACTGAAATGTAAATAAGTCTTTTATGTAACCGAATTTGTAACTAACTCACTGGGCCTATTTAAAGAGGTCGGGGAGACTGATTACACCTATGAAATAATTAGAGGAGAAAGATTATATTCACCATCTAAAAATCTATGCTGATTCTTAGTCGATATTCTCAATCTTCTCAAGTCAAATTCGATTCTCACCAATATATATATATATATATATATAATTTTACTAATATATATAATTATATTAAAGTTAGTGGCTGTCCTACATCCCTTTACCCTAACCACTAATAGCACACGTCGTTAAAATCATCTTACCCTGTTACTTGTTATTTCGGTGTACTTTAGTTAATGTGTAGTGGAACCGCCTCTTCTAACTAAGGATGTAGACATTAACTAACCGCACGCTTAAATTATTATTTTGTTATACATTAACTTAATAACTGACGCACGGGAGTAGCCTATTCTTTAGGGGAACGTGATAACGTTTTCATTTTATAATTATATTAATTCTAACTTAGAGAACGTACACTCACCGATAACCGAAGAATGTAATAAAAATAAACGATGATAGTACTGCACTATCATTTCTAATATGTTTATATATATATATATATATAATTAACCATCGACAACCGTTACCATATTTATATTTGATTTTTAAGTTTTTTCAGCATAATAATCAAGATGCAGTCATGGAAATTTCTACTTAATATGCAAATTATTAACAAAACCTTTCCTATTGTTATTTAACATACCCATATATAAATGGTTGACTTGCTTAAACATGTTTTTAATTAACTATCGAATCGATATAAATATTTATGAATACGCACTTTTAATAGAAATCAACAAGTATCAAAGATTATAAATTCATAATCTGAAAAACTAAGAATTTAACTTAATGGTGGCTCTGATACCACTTGTAAGAAATACTCTACGGTTTTCTTACTTAACTTATTGAACCATGAAATTAAATCATCATGTAATAATGCGGAATAAATACTTACAGGATGTAGACATTCTTTGATCTTCAGATTCCTGACTTGAAACGGATGATCCGTGATCCTTTCCTAGGTTATCGATTCTTCTAAGAGATGACAACCAAAACACACTTTTGTAATTGATTTGAAGGAAGAATCAATTTGTTTTTCTTAAAGGATTTTTCTCTCTGTATTTGATCTCGTGTCTTTTAAGAATGAGAAACTCATTCTTATATAGAACTGAAATGAGAAAAATGGTTCTTCTCTTTTAACCGTCCGTAACTTCTAGACAGTTACTTAATGAAGATCAGTCCTTATTAAATTGCCACCCTTAGGGACCATAACCCGGTATTATTTTGGTTTACAAAATAACCCAAAAACTTTACGTTTTGCTTAAGTTGTTTATTTCCGAATCCAATCCTTCACATTATTCGGAATTAAACCTGGTATCTATACAATTACCTCCATGATACATATTTTATCTACTAGTCCGTTCTTTTATTTATGATTATTTTTATTGGACCAATATTAACGATAGTTCGATACATCGATAAAACATGTGACGATCCAACTTAATGGAGAAATTCTAACATGTCATTTATTGTTGCGAAGAGATAGAGAAAAGTGCTCATAGCTAGAAAAATAATCTCAAGCAGCAAGAAGGAATTTAATGTAATTCTGTTTTTCTTGTTATGAATATGAAGAATGAGTTGATTCCAGGCAAGAGAGACTATACTCTACTAAATAGTAAACTAACTAATGATTAACTACCCAACAAATCATTAGTTACTAAAGTTAATATAGTTATTAAGAAGTCAAAAGTCAAAGAGATAGATCATTTCCTATATAAAGATGAACCCATGCTATATATTCATAACAACGCAAATTACATATGAAATATACTATATGTTATACTTTACTTTTAGTCAAGAATTCCACATGGTACCAGAGAGGGGAATGGACAAAACAAGCTATTAGTTCTTAAATTTCTGAAAAAGTATTAATAAGAGGAATTGAAAAAAGCAAGCTATTAGGTTTTGAATTGCTTAAACAGTATTAACAAGATGGAAGATACAAATGATGATCAAAATTAGGCAGTTTCCCAAGAAGATTTGAAATATGGAAACGAAAGCCATGATCATAGCAACAATGGTGAAATGGATTTCAATCATCTTTAGGATAACCCAGGTATGTCAATTACTACCACAAAGCTGACCGGAAGAAACTACACCATTTGGTGAAGATCAGTCATGTTATCTCTTGCTATCAAACAAATACTTAGTTTCATAGATGGAAAATTTATGAGACCTTTATTTATTTCTACCAAATATGTTCGATGGAATAAAGTTAATAGTATGGTATGTTCATGGATCATTAACTCTATTTATGATTATCCTCTAAAAGAATAATTTATGTTCTTAGATAATGTGAAGATATTATGAGAAGAAATAGCAAAATGATGTGGTTGTTATAAGGGACCAATTGTCTACAACTTGAAATGGGAAATCAGTCTTTTAACACAATGGAGCTTGACTTTTGTTCTATATTTCTCAAAACTCAAGCGCTTATGGGATGAAAAGAATTCTGTTAAACTATTTCCGGAAAATTCCAAAATAAGTGTGGTTGTGGCATATAATTGGAATTGATGAAAAAAATAAGAAGATGATGGACTAATAAAGTTTCTTTTGTGCCTTAATGGAAGTTTTGAGGGAGACAAAGATCATGTTCTCCTGATGGATCTCATGTCATCGATTAACAAAGCTTATACATTTGTACTTTCTGTTGAAAAGAAAATGAGCATAGCAATCAAAGCCAATAATCTTTCAATGATAGTTCTGTTATGATAGAAAAAGGCTATCAAACTGAAGAGAATAAACATTTTAACAAAGGAAAGAAAACTTCTTTTAAATGTGATCACTACTTCCAAAAAGGATACAATAACTAAAATTATTTCAAGATAAAAGGGTATCTCAAAGTGGGACAAAAGAAAACCAGAAGGTAAGAATGGTATAACCAAAACTACTTCCTACTATATATGAAGCACATTGGATAAAGAGCAACGAGAAAAAAATAAACTAAAAAATCTTGATGCATACTATTATGAAAGTGCAACAAAACTTATAAAGAACGATTGTACATAGAATAAAACGAGAAGGTGGTGGAGGAGATGCCAATGTAAATCTCACATATTTTGAAGATTTTTCAGTTATATCTTTATCAAGTAATATTAAGAATGCAAGTAAGAAATATAGTGTTTTGGATTGTTGACAGATGAACATCAAATCATATGTGTTGTGATCTATATATTTTTTATATTTATCCTCTTAAAAAGTCTTCACATATTTTTTATTACCAGATGGCTTTATAAAGACCGTTTTTTTAAACGTTTTGTAAAAATTCATACAAACTAATCCTACAAGATTGTATGTATGTACCATATTTTAAATTCAACTTGTTATCCATGAGTAAGTGTATAGCATCAACATTCATCTTCTTTAATTTCTTAAATAGTCATTGTTCTCTTCAGGACTAACACTTTAAACAATTCATTGGAGTTGGAAAACAATGCAAATGACTTATCCTCATTAATTATCAATCCTTCTCCCAGAGCTCAATTGAATTTATTATTTCTATGTTTATTGTTCTTATCTTATTATTTCTAGTGGAAATATTGTAATAAAGACATATATATGGGATCCTAGACTTGGTCATCGTTCAAATAAAGTGTTCAGATTTTTGAATGTAACACATTGTATTGATTCAAGAAAGAAATAGTTTTCCTTCTAACACTTTTCTTCAGCTAAAACCTTTGATTTGATTCATTTAGATGTATGGGGACCTTTTAGTGTGTAAAACACTACTAGAAACAAATACTTTTTAACAATTGTGGATGATCATACTAGATGGACATGGACTTTTTTACTTAAAAGTAAAACAAAAACTTTTTCTACATTATAAAATTTGTTGCTATGTGTCAAACTAAATATTATACCAAATTTAAAACCATAAGATCTGATAATACCAATGAGTTTATCAATCAAAATATCTTATTTATGTCCAGCCTAGGTATTGTTCATAAAAAGAGTTGTACTTTTCCTCCTAAACAAAATGGCATTATGGAAAGGAAATATAAACACTTACTTGAAACTTCTAGGTCTGTTATATTTTAATCGAACCATCCAAAATGTTATTGGGGGGAATCAACACTCACAGCTACACATCTTAGAAAATGAACTACATCGCATGTTGTGGGTAGAAATATCATATTGAGATGTTGACATAAATACCACCTGATATAGCTAACCTTAAGGTCCTTAGATGTCTTTCTTTTGCCTATCGATCAAAGAAATCATGATAAGTTTGTCCTTGGAGCCTATAATGTTGTATTTGTAGGGTATTCATCCAGCGATAGGGGTTACAGGTTTTACAACTTACATAATCATAAAATATTAGTGTCCAAAGATGTTCACTTTAGAGAGGACATTTTTCCTTAAAACAATAATGATGTCCATGAACATGTCTGTACACCAATTGTAAGCCATTATGATGAACAAAACAATGTACAATCTAAGCTAACAATGTTACCTAAGGACACATTTTCCTATGATCATAGGTCTTCCAATAGTATTATTGATCCTTATGTGCACATACAGGTTCCCATTAGGACTAGTAGTAGAGTTAAAAGAAGGCCAATATAGCTTGAAGATTTTATTTTTTAAACATTATATGACAAGCGTAGACTTTTTAAAATAATTTATTCTCCAAAGATTCCTTTAAATTTCCCTTACATAAACGAAACTGTGTTCCATGCATCACATATAGATTTATCGACAAATATGTCACACGTCCAGGAACCTCAATTTTATAAACATGCTAAACATCATCCTGGATTGATCATAGCCATTGAGAAGGAATTACAAGATTTAAATTCTAATAATACATGAGAGTTAACTACTCTACCATATCGAAAGAAGGCCATAAGATCTAGATGAGTTTTTAAAGTAAAAATAAAAATGAATGGAACTATGGAAAGATTAAAGGCAATACTTGTGGCTAAAGGATATATGCAAATAGAAAAAAGAGATTACAATGATAGGTTTTCTCCACTTTCCAAACCTATCACAATAATTATTATATTTACTTTAGCAGCTTCAAAGAAAATATATGTGCAACAACTTGTATTAAAAATTCTTTTTCTAAATGGATATTAATAAGAAATTATGTATATGAAGCCACCACTAGGTTATGTAGAAAATAAAGATGATATGGTGTGCAGACTTGTAAAATTAATCTATGTGTTGAAGCAGGCTTCAAGACAATGAAATCATGCACTAACAAAAAAAACTTATTGCTCATCGTTTCATCCAATCTCTAACAAACAATTATATTTTCCTTATAAGACATTCTAATGTTGAAATATTTTTGCTTGTATATGTAGATGACATATTACTAATCATTAATTCTTCAACACAATTTGCTAAAGTCAAGAAATACTTGGATAATCTATTTACTATGAATGATTTTGGATTAGAAAATTTCTTATTTGAAATATAAGTTTTATAATACAAAGAGCGTATTTATTTAAATCAACATAAGCATATTTTGGATATGCACATAGGCTGGACTTCTTGGCTGCAAACCTGCTAAGACATCTAAGGTTATTGTTGCGTAGACTTTATTAAAACATAATTGAATTAATAAAGAATGAATGAGGATATAAAAGGATGATTAGAAAGCTATTGTGTTTGAATTTTACTATGACCAATATAACATTTGTTTTTCAGAAACTTAGCCAGTTTGTTCATCAATCAAGGTTAGTTTATTAGAACTTCTTCATTCATATTTTTAAGTATTTAAAATGATCTCCATAATTGGGATTGTTCTTTGCATCCAATTCTTCGTTGACTCTCAAAACCTACTGCGATGCTGCTGGGGTCATGTACACAAACAAGAAAGTCAATGCTGTGGGAGATCATGTACACAAACAAGAAAGTCAATGCTGCTGGGGATCTTGTCTATATATTTTTGAGTTCTTCTTTAGTTTCATTAAAAACAAAAAAACAAGACAGTGAAAAATGTCTCAACAAAAGCAAAATATCGAGTTATGGTTTCAAGAGGTTGTGGAATATAGTGGCTTTCCTATATCTTAAAAGGCTTACAAAGGCTTACAAGTTCATTTATCTTTACATATTACTTCTAACCCTATTTTCCAACTAAACATATAGATATTAATTGTCGCATTATAAGAAACCAATTTGTTCAATGTTTTATTAAGCCTTTTCACGTGCCTACCAAAGTACAAGTAGTTGGCATCTTCATAAAAGTACTACCTAATTATTTGTTTCAATTTCTCGTATCCAAGATGAGCCTTTATGGCCTTTTTAGGACTCCTCTTGAAATGGAATGAAAACTGAAGAAACCTACTCAAGACATACAAAAACCAATACATTCATGCACGTAGAAGAGTTGATTCCATGCAACAGCGACTACACTCTGCAAAAGAATTGAATCAGGATAAATTAACCAATTAGTAACTACCTAACAAATCATTAGTTAGTACAGTTAATATAGTTATTGAGAGGTTAAAGTAATATGTATTATTATACAAAAAATGAACCTACGATATACATTTGATAACAACAAAAATTCAATATAAAACATACTATATTTTTAGTCAAGAAATCTACATAATCAATTAGTTACAAGTGCATTAAATTATACTGTTAAGTTTATTACGAGGGTAACAAACAAACTTATGTTGTTGACACATGGTTCTAACTATATAATTATTTAGTGGAAAGTGGTGTTGTAGCCCATGGGAATTCATGACCTAGCTTGTAGAATAGTGAGTCCACTACTCAGCTGAGACAGCAGGCCTAGGTTTCGTTATCACAATATCATCTTCTTCAACCTTGTCTTCTTCAATAACCCTAGTTTTACTTTTAATAAACCTTTCTTATTGTTTGAAGCTCTTTCTTATCTTAGTATTCCATGGCAAACAATAGGTCGAGGAACATAGTCCGATTTTGTGAGTTCGAAAATAAATCCATAGTAAGTGAGAGGTTTGGTGAAGCTGTCCGCGGTTTGGTCATGTGACGGTATGTAACGTATCTCAAGTCGTCGACATATGACCTGATCTCTGGTAATAGAAACATTTATTTCAATATTCTTGGTTGTCTCATGTGATGAAATGAGCTACGATATAAGCTAACTGCTTGATTGTTTTGAATGGAAAACTCACTAAATTAAAAGGATGGAAGTTACAGAAAGATATTGCTGGAATTTAAACTAAGTTGATCCTATAAACCAGGAACTGCATACCTGATTTACCACCACTACTTCCTATTCTAACTCAACTGTCCATGACTCACACGTCAAAGCATAAAACAAATAAACTAATTCATGTTTTGATTAAATAAATAATCCAACAGATTCCCCCTTAATCTAAACATGACTTAGATTCTTAACTCCCAACAGCTCACGCATCTTTTCGAACTTGATCACAGACATAGGCTTTGTCAGAACATCTGATCTTTGTTCATTAGTGTTGATGTGCTTGATAATGATCAGTCCTTTCTCTACACAATCTCGAATAAAGTGATAACGCACATCTATGTGCTTACTACGGCCATGGAACACATGGTTTCTTGCCAAATCAATAACAAATATGTTGTCAATGTAAATCACGACCGACCCAGCTTGAACATCTGAAATTTGACTAAGCAAACTGTGTAACCATATTCCTTGACAAGCAGTGGACGTAGCAGCCATAAACTCAGCTTCACAACTCGATAATGCTACACATCTCTGTTTCTGAGAGACCCATGTAATCAAAGATTCATCCAAGTAAAACGCCATACCTCCAGTACTTTTCCTGTCTACTACATCACCTGCCAGATCACTATCGGAAAATCCAGACAACATGTGGTCACCTCGACCTTTGGTGTATACCAGACCATAGTTTAAAGTTCCTTTTACATACCTCAATATTCGTTTAACAGCACCTTGATGAAGTGTAGTAGGCCTCTCCATAAAACGACTCACCACACCAACTGCGTATGCTATATCTGGACGAGTGTGTACTAAATACCGCAATCCTCCTACAGTACTCTTATATTTAGTAGCACTAACAGGTTTACCAGCTTCATCTTTGTGCATCTGCAGCTTAGGCTCCATTGGAAACTTCACTGCATTACAATCAGACATACCAGCTTTCTCAAGAAGTTTCTTAGCATATGCCACCTATTTAAGTTCAGTGAAACCCCTTCCCTGTTCGACCTCGATGCCAATATAGTAGCTTAACAAACCCAGATCAGACATCTCAAACTCTTGACTCATCTTCCTTTTAAATTTAACAATATTGCTTACACTAGTGCCAGTAACAATTAAGTCGTCAACATAAACTCCAATAATTAACGACTCATTTCCCTCCCGTTTTGTATATACAGCATACTCCAGAGGACATTTCACAAAACCAAGACTCTCGAGACACTTGTTCAACTGTATGTACCAAGCTCGTGGAGCTTGACGAAGGCCATACAATGCCTTGTATAGCTTGTAAACTTTTCCTTCTTGTCCCTCTTTTACATAACCTTCAGGCTGTTTGACAATCTACCATTCAGAAATGCAGATTTTACATCTAAATGATGTACCTCCCACTCGTTCTTGGCTGCAAGTGCTAGCAATAAGCGTACCATTTCCATTATTGTTACAGGGGCGAACACCTCTTCAAAATCAACGCCAGATTTTTGCACGTACCCCTTCGCCACCAACCTTGCTTTGTGCTTCAAAACTTCACCATTTGTATCTCTCTTTGTTTTAAACAGCCACTTCAAGTCTATTGCTCGATGCCCTGGAGGTAAATCTGTCAACTCCCAAGTGTTGTTTCGTTCAATTGTTTCAATTTCACAGTCCATGGCTACTTTCCAATGTTGTTCCTTGATTTCCTGATTATAGCAGACAGGTTCATCGATGCCAACTAATAGAAGTTCATCAGCTAGTTCATCAGCGAGCTCCACCTCCTCAGTCTCATTATAAATATCACTAATGAGCCTGAATTTCTTTGGCGGCTCACTCCCGTCGTATGTCTCATCTAAGTCAAGCTGTGACTGAGCTGTACTGTCTGGGTGTATAGAGCTTTGACTGGAACTTTGAACCGAACTGTGACTTGATGTAGGTGTCACTGAGTGAGGCGAAGAGCAAGGCGTAAGTATGTCACCACCTTCCTCCTCTTCTCTACTGTCACCGCCTTGCTCCTCTACTATGCTTTCAAGGTTCTGTTCCGGAAAATCCTCAAACTAATGTCCTGTTATGGCAAAGGATGAAGTCTCCACATGACCAGTTGCCTCTGTTTTATTCCAATTCCAACTCTTTGCTTCATCAAAAACCACGTCTCTGCTTATGAGCATTGTCCTTGTATCAGGGTCATATAACCTGTACGCTTTCGTTCCGGCTTCACGTTCAAGGTGTACAACACGTCTGCTTCTATCATCTAACTTTTTTGAGTGTACGCTTGGGACTTTCATGTAACAAACACAACCAAACACTCTCAGATAATCGACCTGAGGCTTCTCTTCTGTCCAGGCTTCATATGGTGTGGCTCCTCGGACTGCTTTTGTTGGTACTCAATTCAAAAGATAAACAGCATGTCTAATGGCTTCCCCCCACATGGATGATGGCATATTCCTCTCCTTTAGAAGGCTTCTTCCTATAGCTACCACAATCCGATTACGACGTTCCACAACGCCATTTTGTTGTGGGGAGTATGGCGCTGTGTAGTGTCTAATAATTCCATTGCTTTCACAAAAATCAGTAAATTCAATAGAGCAAAACTCACCACCTCTGTCTGTCCGTAGAACTTGTATCTTGTTGCCCGCTTTTTCTTTCTCCACCTGTGCCTTAAACTTCTTGAAGCAGCTGAAAGCCTCATCTTTTGTTTTGAGCATGTATACCCACATAGCACGGCTGAAATCATCCACAAATAGTAAAAAGTACCTATTACCAGAGGGGGTTGTTGGTGAGATGCGACCACATATATCCCCGTGTATCAATTCCAATCGTTGCTTTGCAGTGAAGTCCGTCTGAGATGGAAATGGACGTCTTGCTTGCTTCGCCATTAACTTTTTTGGTACAGCTCGAAGAATTTTCTTTACCACATAAGCTTCTTCAATTTGCTCTCCCAGGGCCCTGATATTTGTTACCAGGCCATTCAATCTCATACAAAAATCATCAAGCTGTTCACTGTCTTTCATAGTTAGTGCCTCAAATTCCGATTTAAGCGTCTGAACCTTTGCCTTTCTCACATTGTCTGCACCCAAATGAACCGTTTTGATAGCCTCCCATGCTTCTTTGGAGGTTCTCTTATCAGCAATAGACAACAGTAAATCTTCTGGAATTCCTTGGTAGATGATAGCCAAGGCCCGTTTATCCACCTTGTTGTCAGCAACAGCCTTGGGATCTTTCGATTCTATAGCATCCCACACACCATGGGCTTGCATAAAGACTGTCATCTTCATGGACCAAGCTGTGTAGTTAGTTTTTGTAAGCATTGGATAACTTAAGCCAAATGAACCTTCCTTGCCCTTCGTGGTGTCCATCTAAGAAGAGTGTTTTTTTTTGGGTTTGTAAGTGTTGAAAGCTCTGATACCAGATGATGAAATGAGCTACGATATAAGCTAACTGATTGATTGTTTTGAATGGAAAACTCATTAAATTAAAGAGATAGAAGTTACAGAAAGACATTGCTGGAATTTAAACTAAGTTGATCCTATAAACCAGGAACTGCATACCTGATTTACCACCACTACTCCCTATTCTAACTCAACTGTCCATGACTCACACGTCAAAGCATAAAACAAATAAACTAATTCATGTTTTGATTATATAAATAATCCAACAACATGGAAGACCAGATTTGAAGAAAGCGAGGGATCCCCTAAGTTATCGCACTAAACACCTGGAACTTGTGCAAATAAAACACAAATCATTTGAAAAACTGATTGAAGCCACATCAAATTAGCAGCCAAGTTGGGCAAAGGTCAATACTCTGACTATGTGTTGAACCTAGAAACAACATGATGCAACATGATATTTTTGGATGATCACGGGATAAGGAGGTCTCCTAAAAATATGCAGTAACCTCCCACCGATCTCTGATTATCAAGTGATATCGTCAAATAAGCATCACAGAATCCAATGAGGTATATTTGAAAAGATGGCTTAATATGCAATCCAAGCCCATTTGACCCAAATAAGTATCTTCACGCGCATTTACCACATTGTAAATGTATATTAGTTGGAGTTTTCAACAACTGAGATAATATGTTAACTGTAAACTAGATGTCAAGTCTCATGTTTAGTAATTATTATAAAGATCGGAAAATATTTTGATATGGTTTAGGATCAGAAAGCAAGGTACCCTCCAAAAGAGAAGAGAGCTGACCAATAACCATTACAGTGGGATAAGATTTTAAAAATGCATCACAATAGAGGTAAGAAGATCTTTATATAACTTTCTCTGTAGAATATAAAAAATTATATGAAGAGAGATAGAAGAAGAAATTTTTATTGGCTGTAATACTAATGGTAGATAATAAAAGAGACGGGAGAAGAAGAATTTTTTATTGAAACTTTTGTGATGTCGTTGTTGTTTTGATACATTATATATCCTATATTTATATTAGTATATTATTATGTTTTAATGATAGAATAATATTTTTGACTAATATAATATTTTATCTAAAATACAAAATCAAATCTCTAAAAGTATATGAATAATATTTTTAAATAAAAAATATATTATCCAAATCTTTGAGGAATATATTAATTGATTAATTAACTTAATTAATTAATTAATATATTTCTAGCTTAATTTAATTTGGGTCCAAAAAATTCTTCTTTAAATTAAGCTTCTTTTTGAATAACTCTCAAACTTCTCGCATTCTTTAATAACTCTAATAACTCTCAAACTTCTCGCATTCTTTAAGAAGTCATCGTTCTTTTTGAAGACTTGTGTAGTTGATGAGTTTGTGAAGATATATTTTGAAGATATAGTCCATCTGATCAAATATTTTTTTTCTCCCTGTTTTGATCAAATATTTTTTTTTGATCAAATATTTTTTTTCTCCCTGTTTCGGTCGCCTCCGATCGCCTCCGATCTTCTACGGTCTTTTTCGGCCTGTTCCAGTTCCCTAATCATCTACGGTCTTTTCCGGTCACCTCCGATCTTCAACGGTCTTTTCCGGTCACCTTCAATCATCCAAGGTTCTTTTCCGGCCACCTCTGATCTTCTACGGTCTTTTCTGGTCGGTTCCAGTCACCTCCAATCATCTTCTGATTCTCAATGGTTTTTTCATATTCTTCTTTACCCACTTTTTCTTAATCTTCTTTCTCTCTTCTTCCTTTTTCGTCTTCTTCTTCCATCTATTTTTTTTCTCTTCTTCTTTTTCTTCGGCGAAAAATATTTTTTCTTCGGAGGACAACACTATTCTTCTTTTTCCTCCATAGAAGGATTTTTCTTCAAAGCTTCTTTTTTTTTACTTTTTTTTTCTCCAGCAAACAACGTTTTTTTTCTTCTTCTTTTTTCGGCGGACAATGCTCTTCTTCTTCTCTTCTCCCGCGGACAACAAAAACGCTTATTCGTCTCACTTTCTTCTCAAGGTGAGAATGCCTTTTTCATCTTTTTTTTTTCTTCTCGCAGGACAACAAATTGTTGTTTCTTCTTTTTTCTCAACGAACAAAGCTATTTTTTATCAATTTCTTTTTCTCCAGCGTACAGCAAATCGCTGTTTCTCATTTTTTTCTCACAAGGCTATTTTTTTCTCCGATTTTTTTCTCCGGCGGACAGCAAATTGTTGTTTCTTTCTTTTTTTCCTCAGAGAACAAAGTTATTTTTTTTGTCAATTTGTTTTTCGGCGAACAAAACTATTTTTTTCTCGATTTGTTTTCTCCGAAGGATTTTGCCTCCTTGGCTCTGATACAATTGTAGAATATAAAAAAATTATATGAAGAGAGATAGAAGAAGAAATTTTTATTGACTCTAATACCAATTGTAGATAATAAAAGAGATGGGAGAAGAAGAATTTTTTATTGAAACTTTTGTGATGTCCTTGTTGTTTTGATACATTGTATATCCTATATTTATATTAGTATATTATTCTGTTTTTAATGACAGAATAATATTTTTTGACTAATATAATATTTTCTCTAAAATAAAGAATCAAATTTCTAAAAAATATGAATAATATTTTTACATCAAAAATATATTTTCCAAATCTTTGAGGAATATATTAATTGATTAATTAACTTAATTAATTATTTAATATATTTCTAGCTTAATTTAATTTGGTTCCAACATTCTTGAGTTAGGTAGGATCCAGTAGAGTCCCGTGTAACCTTCATTCATAGGAATGAAGGGAGGTTTCGATATTCTTAAGTTGGAAAATTGAATTGAGTTGCTTTATACACATATGTAGAGAGTTGAGAATTATTTTAGTAATAATTATATCATCCACATACACCAATATAATTATTCTAACATAGAAATACATGGAGTTATAAGCTCTTAAATTATGAAAACTCCAACTAACTAGTTGGTACCTCACGAAGTTTAGAAGACAAGTCTTGTGGTGCTTGCTTTAGATGGTAGATTTCTTTATTAATCATACACACATGATGTGATTTCAGAGGGTCTACAAACTCTCGAGGTTGCGCCATAAACAGTGTCTCACTTAAGGAGTCATTGGGAAAAGCATCGTTGATATCAAGCTAGCAAATCACCCAGTTCTTTGACATAATAATTCTTAGTATAAGTTATATGGTAGATGCGTTAAACACATGACTAAAAGTCTCATCAAAATCTACTCCGGACACTAAGAGAGCCTTTATCTACTAACCTAGATTTACAACAACATGTTTATTCCTGTAAATCCACTTACAGCCAACCAAGTTCATAGTAGGTTAACAGGGTGTTAGAGTCCAAGTAGTATTAAATTTGAAGGCTTTAAACTATGTATGCTTCGCAGTCAGACACTGCTTGTTTATAAGTAGTAGGCTCTCTAGTTTAGGGATAGTGATAAGACTAGTAAATATATTTTTGAGTTAAATATAAAATTTTCCTCCTTTATTCATACCGGTAGATTAGTGACGTGTAAAGAATTATGCTTATAATATGTTGTGATTCAATAAGTAGGTAATTAATTACGAATCTGGAGTCTGAGTGAATTTGCTGTGATATCTTGTCTAGAGTTGGTAATAGCTTGAGAGAAAAATAAAGATGGCACCTTAATAGGTTGACTTAATACAGGAGGACTATTAATATGGGCTTGTGTATGTGATACATAAAAGAAAGTTGAAGAGAAATGACCATAGGAGGGAGAAGGTGAAGATATATTTGAAAACATATTAGGATAAAATCAAGTTTTCTGTTGTCACAAGTAGTCTTAGGTAAACGGTAATAGTCACTACATATACATTCAAGAATAGGTAAACAACTGAACTATCCTGAAATTATAGTACAAACAAAAGACTCACTTTGAGTGGGTTGTAGAAATTGTCTGACACATGGAAATTATAAATCATTAAACATAACATGCTTGGAAATATAGACTTTTCCATATGATCCTAAACATTTATAACTCTTATGAATAATAGCATAGCCTATGAATACACATTTAATCTAAAAATATGGAAACTTCTAAAAATATGGAAACTTATGCTTTTAAATTTCATTAAGCAAGGATATCAAGCACACTTAAACACTGCTAAAAGTTATTCATATGGAGATTTGTATGGTAGAACGGTTAGATCATAAACTTGATCCATTTAAAGGGTCCAACCCACTTAATAAGGCCCGTCTAGAAAGTACATTCTAGAACAAAATAAATTAGTATTTATGTAATAGTGGAGATTGTATGTGAGACTTTCTTTAGGTTGAGTGCAAGACACACTTTTATGTTGGGTGTAAGAAACATTTTTACCTTGAGTGTAGTATTGAGGTTGAGTGTTTAACTATCCATAAGATCTTAGATGGTGGATCCTTGTCTCCACTATGGTTCTATAAACAGTGGAGCTCTCCCACCATCTACAGCATCACAAAACACACTAAGAAGTAAAGTTAGAGAGAAAGTTAGAGTGAGAGAAAAGGGAGACAAGAATGCTCTCTTGAGTGTTAGAAAAATATTTTATCTTCTAGTGTGAGTCCTAAGAGTGTTTTGTAATATTTCTCCTTTTCTATCTATATCAAAGTTGTTTGTTTGTTTTAAAGAGAGTGTTGTTTTATATTTTCCGCCAACAAAGTGGTATCAGAGCCACAAGCTCTATCCAAAATTTTGTTTTTAAATTTTCAACATATTGAAAAATATGGTGAATGTTGTATCATCCTTCCAAGTTCCAACACTCAACAACAACAACTACGACAATTGAAGTATCAAGATGAAAGCTATCCTTGGAGCACATGATGTGTGGGATGCCGTAGATAAAGGGTTTGACGAACCCCAAGATGAAGAAAACCTTACTAAAGAGGAGAAAATAAATTTGAAGGATTAAAAAAAAAGAGACAAAAAAGCTCTCTTCCTCATCTATCAAGCATTAGATGATGATGGTTTCGAAAAGATTTCGAGCGCATCTTCCGCCAAGAAAGCGTGGGAGAAATTACAAAGGAGTAAAAAATGTGAAAAAGGTACATCTCCCAACATTAAGAGGTGAATTTGAATCCTTACATATGAAAGCGTCCGAATCTATTTCGAAATATTTCTCAAGAGTAGCAACCGTTTCTAACCAATTAAAAAGAAATGATGAGAAATTAGAAGATGTAAGAGTAATAGAAAAAATACTCTGTTCGTTGGATCCCAAATTTGAGCATCTCGTCGTGACGATTGAAGAAACTAAAGACTTGGAGAAAATGATGATTGAAGAACTCCAAGGCTCATTACACGCCTATGAAGAAAAGAACAAGAAGAAGCAAGAAATAACCGAGCAACTCCTCAAAGTAGAACTCAAGAAAATGCATGCAGATCAAGAAGATGATAGAAACCAACGTGGACGAGGCAGAGATAGAGGCCGCAAACGAGGTGGTTATCATGGTCGTGGACGTGGCTGAAATTACAACAACAATAATTCCAACTACAACTACGAGAAACGAGAAAGCTCAACACGAGGTCGTGGAAAAAGAAATCCGAACTCGAGGTATGATAAATCTCAAATCCAATGCTATAAATGTCAAAGGTTTGGACATTATGCTTCAGAATGCAGAGGCCCCAACAATAGAGTTGAGGAGCGGGCCAGCTATGTGGAGGAGAAGACGGAGGAAAAAGATATGTTACTACTAACATACAAAAACACTAATGAATGTCAAGACAACAATTGGTATCTTGGCAGTGGTGCAAGCAACCACATGTGTGTAAAAATAAGTATGTTCGTGGAGATCAATGAAGAAGTGAGTGGAGATGTCTCTTTTGGAGATGATAGCAAAATATCGGTGAAAGGAAAATGTAACATTCTTATTCGTGTAAAAGATGGTAGTCACCAAATAATTTCAAATGTCTATTACGTACCTAGCATGAAGAACAACAACTTAAGCTTGGGACAACTACTAGAAAAGGGCTATGATATTCATATGAAAAATTATAGTCTTTTTCTAAGAGACGACAAAGGAGACTTAATTGCTAAAGTCCAAATGTCAAAGAATATAATCTTTCCTTTGAATATTCAAAATGATGTTGCAAAGTGTCTTAAGGCGTGTTACAAAGATTCGTAGTCGTTATGGCATGTTCGATTTGGGCATCTAAACTTTACAAGTTTAGAATTATTGTCCAAGAAGGAAATGGTGAGAGGGTTACCATGTATCAATCATCCTGACCAACTATGCGAAGGATGTTTACTTGGAAAGCAATTCAGAAAAAGCTTTCCAAAGGAGTCAGAGTCAAGAGCCAATAAACCTCTCGAGCTTATTTATACTGATGTGTGTGGTCCAATCAAGCGAAGCTCTCTAGGTAAAAGTAACTATTTCATTCTCTTTATTGATTATTTTTCAAGAAAAACATGGGTATATTTCTTGAAACAAAAATCCGAAGTCTTTGTAATATTTAAGAAGTTCAAAGTAGTTTTGGAAAAAGAAAGCGGAAACAAGATCAAAGCCATGAGATCTGACAGAGGAGGGGAGTTCACACCAATGAATTCTTAGAGTTTTGTGAAGCACATGGAATTCGGTGCCGCTTGACAGTTCCCAGATCTCCTCAACAAAATGGTGTGGCAGAAAGGAAGAACAGAACAATCCTTGATATGGCGCGACGCATGCTCAAAAGCAAGAAACTGCCTAAGGATTTTTGGGCGGAAGCAGTGGCATGTGCGGTGTACTTGTCCAACCGATCTCCAACAAGAAGTGTTTGGGGAAAGACACCACAAGAAGCATGGAGTGGAAGAAAGCCCGAAATTTCCCACCTGAGAGTATTTGGAAGCGTAGCTCATGTCCATGTACCAGACGAACAACGAACCAAACTCGATGATAAAAGCAAGAGTTTTATCTGCATCAGTTATGATTCAAGTTCCAAAGGCTACAAGTTATACAACCCAAACAACAAGAAGGTTGTGATAAGCCGAGACGTGATAGTTGATGAAGAAGGTGAATGGGAGTTTGGGTCTCATACAAATGAGTTCATATTTTTTCCCCAAATTAAAGAAAATGAACAGAAAAAAAATGAGCAATCAGAAGATGTTGCAACCCCACATGCTTCACCAATATCATCTACTCATGGAGACTCACCACATTCATCATCGTCAAATGATAGTAAAAATGAGAGATCTGTGGAACATATAAGAAGCCTTAGTGATCATTATGAGGTAACCGAACCAATGGATAACATTACACTCTTTTGTCCCTTTGCGGATTGTGAGCTAGTGACATTTCAAGAAGCTGCACAAAGAAACAATGGAGAGACGCGATGGATGAAGAAATTAGAGCCATGGAGAAAAATGACACATGGGTGCAAGACAATAGGCATCAGATGTTTATAAAAAACTAAGAGAAATACTAAGGGGGAGATGGAAAAACAAAAGGTAAGGCTTGTTGCAAAAGGCTATAGTCAAAAGGCGGGAATTAATGTAAAGTCACCATTTCTTGTTGCAAAAGGCTATAGTCAAAAGGATATTAGACTAATAATTTCTTTGGCAGCTCAAAACAAGTGGAAGATACAAGAAATTAATGTAAAGTCCGCATTTCTAAATGGCGTCCTTGAAGAAGAAGTCTACATTCAACAACCATTAGGCTATGAGATCAAAGGCCACGAAGATAAGGTGTCAAAGCTAAAGAAGGCTCTTTACGTGCTAAAACAAGCACCAAGGGCGTGGAATAGTAGAATCGACAAGTATTTCCAAGCGAACGACTTCAAAAAATGTCCGTACGAGTACGCTCTATACACCAAGATTAAAGATGGAGATATTTTGAGTGTGTGTCTCTACGTGGACGATTTGATCTTCACCGGAAGCAGCCCGAGCATGTTCAATAAATTCAAAGAAGTAATGACGAAGGAATTCGAGATGACAGATTTGGGGCTCATGGCGTACTACCTTGGCATTGAAGTTAAGCAACAAAAATATGGAATTTTTATCTCACAAGAAAGCTATGGTAAAGATATCCTGAAGAAGTTTAAGATTGAGAACTGTAGCCCGATAAGCACACATATGGAGTTTGGAGTCAAAATGTCCAAGCATGAAGAAGGAGAAAGTATAGATCCGACATTATTCAAAAGTTTGGTAGGAAGTCTACGCTATTAACTTGCACAAGACCGGATATTCTTCATGCTGTTGGATTGGTTAGCCGCTACA